>CM076466.1:7494722-8787722 GCA_038419695.1 Scomberomorus guttatus | reverse complement strand
TCATAAGACAGACTGTTGTGGGGGGAAGCAAAACGGAGAACAAATGTGAAGGGCAAGGACAGCGAGAGTGGGGAAGTCATCTGGCGCATCACACATACAAATGCAAAATCAGGACAAGCAAACATATTAATCAAGCACAAATCAAGCAAACCTCTAAATAAGTGCTTGTGTCCCTCCGTACAACCCTCCGTCTCTCCTTCAAGCAGCATCTCAATTTTTATCAAGGTTATCATGATATACAATCAGACAAAGTGTTTGTCTTGGCTACAACTTAATTATTTTGCCTCTCTCCCGCTTTTCTGTCTCGTCTTCTCCCTCTGTCTACGCCATTTGAAGATTGAGTGTCTGTATCATGTGCCCTTGCACTTGCAGCTGGTCGGCTTTAATTGCATGCTTATTCCCCGGCGTAGCTTTTGTTTTGCTCTGATGACATCTTGCTTGGCTTGATCATCTTTTAATGACCGCGGATAGACACACTTGCTGCCCTGGTTTAAAAAATCGGCCCACTTGACATAAGGCTCCATATGCTGGAGTGACTGCCTCCAGGGACAACGTGTGTGTGTGTGTGTGTGCGCATGTGTGTGTGATCTTTGAGCAATGCCTGGTACGTACTCACAGCCGTCTGGTTTTCCATACCAGTTGAGTGGGGTGGTTGTGCCCATGAGGATGGTGGCACAGGTGTAAGTTTGTGTGTGCACGTATTGCCCCGATTATATATGCACCCACATGTCCTGTTTCCATGGTAACACCATGCCCCCCCTTCAGTTCATGCGCACATACCACCAATCTCTGTCAGGTACAAGTTAGTGCTTGTTGCTAATAGTACAATGTCAGCGGGCAGACAGACCTGCTCTCACCCCCCACCCCAACACACACGTCTAAGTGGATCAATTTGTGTCAATTTAAAAAGTGTAACAAGTTGCCACCACGATAGCCTTAGGTCGTTTCCAAGCCCTCGACTGTCGTGTGTCCGTGAGTGTGCATGTGTGTGTTTGGCAGCATAAGGGGGTCATATTAGCTGTGTAAGCCGGGGTTGAGTAGCCTCGCCGCCTGCCTGCCGCCTCTTTGATGGGAGAACATCTGTTGGCTGTGATATGAAGCTAGGGAGTATCTCTTTCTCTCTCCTTCTCCCTCTCTCCTTCGCTTGCTCTCCCCTTTCTGTTATGAATTCCCCAGCTGCTCGGCTCCCTCCCTTCACCTAAAAACCCTGTCCCGCGCCACCTGTGCAGTTTTAATGCATAATTTATCTGCTAAGTAACCACATCCAAGAGACTCATCCCTCCATCCCTCTCCTGCTTTCCCTCTCTCCCCTAAATGTGGTTAGGCTCAGGAGGTGGAAGTGGACACCTATTTTATAATTTAATTTTTATTTAAGAAGATTACTGTTAATTGGGTTCCAGTGGTGGACAGTGTGTCCAAGTGTTGAAATCCAGAGTCAGTGTAGCGTCAGCTTGAACCTATATCTGTCTTAGACCTGTATTTGTTTGTGTTGTGTTCTGTGTTGTTCAATCCACTGATCCCTTGACTCAAATAGTTCTTTTGTTTGTTTTTAATCCAAATTTACAGAAATATCTCCTGCAATGACAACACTAAAGTTAAAAATCCCTCAAATTATGTTGAGTATTAGTATTACAGAATTTTTTAGAATACCCCAACTCTGTGTTTTCTTCTCTGTGCAACATCACTTTCATCTCTCCAGATTTTTCAGAATGCTTGGCATCAGACCAAGAAACTATACAACCCCTATTTTGACCTCTCTCCACCCAAGCACTCAAATATACGATTGATTTACAGATTTTATTGATTGACCGTCAAAGTTTGGCTAGGGGCGCAGTCTGAAATCCTCAGATGGGCCTTTTTTTTTTCTAATTAGAAATCCATTAAACCTTGCATTGAGTCCATTCTTTTCTGTTTTTATTCCTTGTGAAATAACCCTAATACAGACGTAAATATTGTTGATTGCTGTTACTCAAATATTGGTAGTTTATATACAGATAAAATGTATTGTACAAAAAGAAATTGCCTCAGGAATTATTTTTGTGTTTGATGTGTTAAACCAATTGCCTCCCCTAACATGATATACTGGTGTTGCGTGATTTTAGCTTTTACAGCTTGTCAAGTGTGCCAGTGTGCAGCTGACATGTTTTGTTGCTGTGTCCACCTGTATGGCCTTGCAGGCCCATAAGCAGTCGTTTTGTATTATCCCACTGTGGCAGGAATGATGCTGCTACCCCGTCGTAGCTCAACCTGGACCAATTCTTCCCAAGGCCACAACCATGTCTCTGTGTGCATGCATGTGTTTGTGTGCGCTTATCCCAGTATGTATGTTTTACGACACAAGGCTGCCATGCATTATATCTGAATATAATGACAGCGGGGAAGGAATGAAGAGGAAGCTTGCGTACAAATTCCCCCATCCTGTAAATCAGTTCTCCTTCCACTCCCACAGCTTGTCCCTCCTACTCAGCCCTCTACGACAAGGTGAGTCACCAGGGTTAATGTACTATCAACAACCCCTCTTAACCTTGGAGGCAGGCCTTTTAGAGCTAGGTGGTTGCATTGGGTTAATGTCTTTTCTCTTTAGTGTACAAGAGTGATTGGGCCACCCTGACACCTGTCATTCAGCTTGCTGTCCAATCAAGATCAGTAAAGACGAGGTAACTCCATTTGAATTGGAGGTTGTCAAGAAAACTGAAGTGGCCATGGGCCTGTTGTGTCACATACATTGTGATCATTGTACCTCAAAGAACTCTCGAACAGCCGATAAATCAAAGTCGGGGACCCTGGTAGCCTGTCAGTCAGTCAAGCTGCGTTGTACCCTTATCGGCTCTAAGGATTTACCTGACATCAACCTCTCGTCACATCAGTTACTGACAGTGAGTCATTTTGGTTTGAAAGCTAGTGTTGAAAATGGAATATTTGCACTTAACAGCCATATTCTTTCATACCACATTGATATGTTTTATTAAAAGGGCATTTGGACACATGAAGGAGAGTAATTATACAGAAGTAATTATCAGAAAATGGCGTCAATAAAAAAAAGGGTAACGTCTGCAAACTTGCACTTACCAAGACGTTACCCTTTTTTCATTTGGACAAATGGAGAACATTCTTTTGATTTTGCATTTTTGTAAAGGTCCCATTCATCCTCTGATTTTCTAACTGACAACCCCTCATGACATTACATTCATTAAATAATATCATGAGGGACAGCATTTAAATATTGAGTGAGCAGATAAACTGCTCTACAGGAGTGGTCATGAAATTTGTTGTCACTTCCTCTGTGAGATCTATTTAAGTTTTGTTTTGGGGTTTGAGAGCTCTGTCCACTGCAGTATTTATTGGAGAGTATTGGTTTATTACATTTGTTTGGCTGCAATAACAGACTTAAATAATAGACCTCAAAGTAGTGGACTTAATGCTTCCCACCCACAGACATAGTCCATTTTATTTGTTGGAACAAACATCCAAATACAAAGGTACAGCCATCAGAAATTTAACCTCTGTGGGACTCTGTAGTGATGGATGGGAACTTAAACCTTGTGCCACCCACACACCCAAACATGTGGTGATTTTTTTCTTTTGATATTATTTTTAAAATCATACCCTTAGAATACACATGGTCATGTGAAAAAGCGTGATTTTTAGATCAAGTTCCAATGACTTTTGGATTCCCTCCAATGAGAAAGCAGCATAGTCATAACAGCTGTGAATAGGCAGAGTGCCCGTCAATGAAGCAATTGTCCGTCTTGTTGATCATTCCACGCCTCTAATGGCTTAGTCAATACAGGCAACATCATCAAGCAACAGGAAATCCAGGGTCGTCCACCTTTGTGCCACGGCAACCTGTCCCACTCATTAACGTGACTCCAATGCAGAGTTCTAATGAGCTCTTTCTCACTTTGTATGCCAATGAAATTATTTTCTAGAGCTTGTTGTAATTTACTATCTCTTCATGTGTTGTTGTATGAGTGAATTTTCGACACCTAGCATCTAAATAGGGTGCTAGGTACCACGGTAAATGTGGTACCTTACTATTCTTGTGTGTAGTTTTACGCACTTTGATGTGAGCTTCCAAAAAAAGTGAACAGGGAGAGACTGAAAGAGAAAAACGTGCCTCCCATTGAATTAATGAACCATTCTCTCTAAAGGGATTCATCAGGGATATAATAGGGTCTAAATTAATTTACAAAGTGCACTCTTACGAATAACATGCTCCTATTGATTTCAATTGTTCTCAAAGTGTGATTGGCTAATGAATTAAGAATGGAACTATGTAAGTTGCCATGTAAGTAGAGAGACCACTCACTCATATATTATCTTGCTCATATTACTCTGTGCTTCAGCTCGTTTGCGACAGCTGCATTGTTTCAGAACTACACAAATTTGTCACGGGTTGCGAGGGCTGAGCAACCTTGTCCACTAAGGTGTGTTTGAATCTGAGGGCAGTGACATGTGCGTACTGCAGCTGTCAAGTGCTTTATATGTGTGAGTGCAGTGTGTGAAGACAGGTTAATGAGGAATTGTGAAGACGGACTGTATTTAGAGTGGCACTCATAATGTTCTTTTCAAGAAGAACTCTATTCTGAGTGTCAGATTAAACATAAAAGAAGCTTTGACGTGTTCTTAATTTAATAGCAGTGTAAAAATTTCCAAAACGCTGAAAACTTCTTACAGTTTTAGAGTTTTAGAGAGAATTTAGTGATCGAAACTCGATGAAAAAAATTGTAGTAGTTAGTACTTCTGGAAAGAAGTTCTCTTTTTCATTGGGAGTCAGTTGGAGCCAGGGATTTTTTTGGAGCCAGCATCTAGCGGCCGTCACTGGCGCTGCACTTTAAGGTACTTCCGCATCTTCTTCAGCCTCAAGCCGTGGTAGTTGTCACTTGGCACTTGCCTGCTAACAAAGTACACAGTGTGTACTTAAGGAAGCAATGGTGATTTTTGTCTCAGCGGACCATACACACACACACACACTACTGAAATTGACACACTGCCACCTTTAATCAGTGTTCAAACCAGCCCTCACCCCCTCGTTCTGGCACTATGTGTGTGTTGAGTCATCCATCTGTCTGTGTATTCATCCACCTGTGCTTGTATGTGTGAATATATGAATGTAGTACCATTGCTCAGTCTTTCAAGCCTAGCATGCTCTTGATCAAATTAGAATTATTCAGACAAACCACCACCAAGCTAATCAACAGACTACTTAACTCTGCAAAGCAATGCTCCTTTCACCAATTGTAAAAGAGCTAGTCTTCCATCAGCGAGATATCTTGAGTGCCAGGTTGGAAAATTAACACTTGTGGCTAGTGAATTGTCGCCACAGTTTGGCTGTAAGCAGGTATTCCTTTTTCAGGGCCAAACACCTTTACGTCCATTGGTTAGAGGTTTGACTTGCCAAAAAAAAAATTTGGTTGTTAAAAGTTAATATGGCTGGTGTCTTGAAGAGTTTGCTGTAATTACTATACATAGTGCACATAGAAAATTGTTTTCAATTGTTAACCTATGATCAATTGCTATTATTGTGCTGTTGAAAAAATAAAGTGATGGACTGGAGGTGTAAGATTAGTGTAATGCAGCAAGAGAAAAGAAGCAGGGGAACAAAAGATTAAGAGAATGAAAGGTAGAGAAGAAAAGAACACAGATTTGTAAAATGGAAATGGGAACAGGCCTAATCCCTACCACACATGCTCGAACACTTCTCTCAGCCTTGTGGTTCTGATAGTTACCATGTGCAGCATCAGAGCAACCTTGGCCCATCATCACATTACCCCACTGGACTCACTTGTCACTCACTTGAGTGTAAGTGTGTTTGGTCATTCAGGAGTTGTGAAGGTCATCCTAACCTGCCATCTCTCTCAGCTTGGCCTCCATTATTAGGACTTGTTGTCCTTTCAGCCCGAGCTTAATGGCCTGCTGCTTTTTTTCCTTTTTCCCATCTTTCCATCTCTCTCTTCTCTCTCCCTCCCGCTCTCTCTCTCTCTCTCTCTCTCTCTATCTCTCTCTCTCTCTCATTGTCTTTGGCAGCTTGGTGGCTCTAGCATCTGGCTGCAGTTGCATAGTAGCAGCAGAAGCAGCAGTCACATACCTGCATTCAAGTGGAACAAACAGGATGGTTGGCTGCTCACGGAAGGTCATCAGCCCTGGGCACAGTGTGTGTGTGTGTGTGTGTGTGTGTGTGTGAGTGTGTGTGCATGTATTTGTTGAGATGAGAGATGAAGCTCTACAGTGTTTCTAATAGTGCACTCAGACACAATGTAAACCAAATTTTCGCTGTAATGACACCAACCACTGGTGTCTTTTTGCTTGGCTACAAATATCCAATGGACGGCAGACACCCTTTGTGTGAAGAGCGTGAGTTATAGCTTACACTCACTGTTACACACACAATTACCAATAAATATTATCAATGCTTATCAGAACTATAAATATTCTGCATATTTTTCACCAGGCCCTCTCCCTAATGCTTCTGTTTCTCTACATTGAAAAACTGGAGTCATGACACTTGGGGTAACCACAGCTTTTGTTGAAACATTTTCACCTCGAGCGGACACGGCTTCAGGTCAAAGAGGCAAGAAGCAGCAGGATGTCAGTCATTCTCAGTGTAAACATGCTACACAATGAGGCACAAGCATCAGATGTGTAGAGATGTTAAGTGGCAATGAGTGCTGCAACAACTGTGAATTGCGAAAAGTTTAATCTTTTTGCAAATGTCCAGTAGTGCAGTAGTTGACACCTCAAATGGAACAATATCACTTTTGTTGGTTGCCACGGTGATCAAATACACAGCAGTTCACAACAATGCTGAATATGTAAATATTAAATAACAGGCTCAGTGCAAACAAATTTGCAAATATGCCAGAAAAATACAGATTGAATGAGAAGCAACGGACTGCTTTGCATCTGTATTTGTGAACATACTTATGGAGCAGATCTGCATCTGTTCACCTTTGTTCATGTCTTTTCATTGAAATTTCACTTAAGTAGTCAAATCATATGTTCAGCACATACATGTAGTGCTAAATAAAGACCTTTCAATGGCGAGGCAAGTGTGTTTTTCTACCTGTGTTTTGTACCTCTCTCTCGTCACTGTGACATCCATACTCAATACAAAGTTAGAGGTCAGCAAGAATCCTTGTGGCTGTGCTTGATGTCCAATCCAACCATAAGCCCACCCACCGAAAGATGCCATTGTGATGGCCACCAGGCTAATGAATGGTGACACTCTAATCTTTGTTATCCCTAATTGGTGCTGCAGGTTTGATTAACAGCCAAGCCATGTCAGCTCAGTTGCAATGTGGGAAGCGTGTTTATTAACCAGAAGCTGTATATGCCGGCATTTGTGACTGTGCATATGGCTGTATATGTGTGTGCTAATAATGCACATGCCTGTCTAACGTACAAAAAAAAATCCTGGTTGATCTCAGGGTTTACGAAGCGTGGCTGCATTTTCAGTCTTCATTAACCTTGCTCGCCCTCAATCCCCAGAATTTTTACCAGTTTTCTTTCTTCCTTCCTTTCCTCCCTTTTCCCTTCCCTTTTCAAGCTATTTTCTTTTTTTGCTGCATTTGTGGGATGAATAATTGATTGTAATTGGCTAGTAAGACCCTATCTCTTGTTAGCAGGTAGGCAGGGCAACAGCTCTTAGTTCTTCTATCACATGTTTTATGGGTAAGAGTTGAAAGCACTTCTTCATTGGTTGTGAGTTTTGATTTTTTTTTTTTTTCTCTCTCTCCAAATCTCATTCGCCAATTTATCTGTTGCTTGCACGTACAGACAGTTGACTCCTGTAAAACCCCTGTCACTGTACTTCACCACATCAATGAGGTAAAAGGATAATCTTTGCATGCTGAAGAGCCAGCATATTTTAAAAAAGCCTGGGGTATGTTTATCTAAGCCTTAACACGAGCATAGCTGTGCAGATGAGCTAAGGTGAAAAAAAAATGAGTGGAAAAAAATAACAACACTAAAACTAGCTAATCAAATTAGCTTGATGATACCACGCAGTTAAATAATTAGCCAGAACCTAATTGGCTAATATCACTATGCTGTTAAAAATCTGTCTGCCTCTTTTCCTTCTCTTTCTGTAACCTAAACACCTCAAATAACCTGCAGAAATGAACGGTAACAAGCTCTGCTGCTGTTACACAATAAGTTGTGATGCTTGGTTGCACTTTTTGACTTGAGTTCCTCACCCATCTTCACTCTCTGTCTCCACTCAAACATCTCCTTCACTCCCTTTCTCCAGCGCTGCATCTGCAGGGAGTTGATTAGCTCACTTTCATCCTGACCACCTTCTTTTTATGTGTGTTCATGCACATACTTAATACTATTACTGTACTTGAAGCTGTGTACAAACATGCTGTATTCAGTCTTAACAACCACCCACTCTTTCTGCCGCATCCCTTGCTCTCTGTAAACACACACACATCTACTGACATCTATGCAGTTTGATATGTGGCCCAAGGCAAAGCACTTCTCCCTAATGAGCCTCCTGCCCTCTGTTTTTTCTTGTGAGCTGAAAGAGAACTAACCTTGATGGAGCATAGAAAGGATGCAACCTGCTCACACACACATACACTAATTGTTCTATGCTGAGGATCCTCATTGACTACATTTTATCCCAATCTAAAAATATGCATTTACCAACCGAGGCATCTCACACAGAGGCTCTGACACTGACAGGAGCACCCACCCGTGGATACCAAGAGACACAACAGATCCGTTTTACCAGCCTGCACAGCAGCCAGTTAGCATGGCTAGCATCGTTAGCATAGCCGTGCCGTGCTATGTGTAGCCCATAGACTGTATAAAAATAAGGTGTAGCTGCAGTGTTTCCAGTTTAACAGCACCAAGCTAGGCAGGTGTGTTTATGGTGTTTGTGTGCTCTGAAAGACATCACGGCATGGATATAAAGTCGCACAGCTGATGGACTGTTAGCCTAGCATGCTAATCCTACGTAAACATATGGATGAGACTATGTTTACAGACTTCCGCAGATAGAAGCAGATGAAAGAGCAGGGGGAGTTAACAGATAATTAGAATAGATATAATTAAATTTAAAATAAGTTCTCTTTTAAAATCAAATGTCCCAAGATATGAGTAGAAAGTTTTGTTCTTGCAACTGCATTTATACCCTTTTTTTTTTTTTTTCCTTTTTACTCAAACGTTCCTTTACCATGTCATGTGATATGCTACTTCAGTACACTTTAACAACAAATATTACTGGGACCACTAAAGAAAATTTTAGATGAACATTTAATATCCAGGAATTCACATTACAGACACTACCACTGACTATCCCTGTAACAAACTGGCCACAATTTCACACATTGACCAGACACAGTCCAGCTAGATAACGACCCAAAATATACCTCACAGACGTGTACATGAAGTAACTAGCAATTACAGAAGATGAGGCACAAATCAAGCTCCAGATTTCAATTCCATGGATAGTGTTTTGGCCAAAATACCCCAACACCTTACTCATAGCTATCATTCAGACAAAAGTAATTTTCATATATATATATATCTACTGTTGATGAGGTTAATATTAGCTCTTTATAAATATGTGTTCTGAATTGAAGCATCATGGTAGTTCAGAAAGCTGTGGTGGAAACAATAGATATGCTAGTACTATCATGAGTTTGGCCGTATATAATGAGTAATGTTGACAGTGATTAATACATACCAAAGCATTGTATGTCTGCATGATATTTTGGTCCCTTTCGGTATTCTGATGCTCTCATAAATATGTGACCAAATCAATCACTAGTGTAACATGTGCAAATCACTATTGTGCCTCAAGAGGATGGAAAAAATTTAAATTTTAAGTGGCTGGACATGTCAAGGACATTCCCAAGGTCATTCTGGTTCTTAATAGCTTGAGTCATGTTTTGTCTCGCTCATCTATTCTCCATATTTTCATGTAACTTTTTTCCCTCAAATGATGATAATCTTAAGTGTCTTAGCACCATGTTTATATTTTGCAGGTCATTGACCTGTCTGTGTCACCTGTGTTTTATGTATGTAGATCTGGGCCAACTATGAAGAGAAACCAGTAGAGGAGGTTGTGCATCTAACAGAGGAGAAGGAACGCGTGGCCAACTACAAACCAGTATACGTCACCGAAATCACCGACACCCTGCACTTCTACACCCAGGACGTAGAGACAGGTACCTTGAGATTGTGCTGTGTGTGTGTGTGTGTGTGTGTGTGTGTGTGAGAGAGAGAGTGCAAGAAAGCATAAATGACCATGGGACCAAGGATAATGATAGACGTTTGAACTATATAATAAAATTAACTCAAAAAATTGCAAGCAAGTGACTAAAATACTGCGTGTATTGTCAAATAAATATGAAATTTGACACAGAATACATGGCTAGTTTAATGTAAATTAGTAAAAGTTGAAATTGCTGTAAAGCATGTTTTATTACTTGATGCTACAGTGACTTTGTTATCATCTCATGTACTCCCAAACTAAATACTACCATCAACAATCTCGCCACACAGAAGTACGAACAAGGGCTCCCTCACTTTTTATTCTCTTTTAACACCAGACTGACTTTATGAATGACAATTATTTCTACCACTCAGACATTCACCTCATCCCTTGCTGCAGCATCCCTCCCACCAGCAGAAACAAAACAAAGGACATCCCGCTTGTTATTACTAGTGAATGACTGGAATAAATCACACCATCCCCTCCTGTCACCAGTGACAGGGGGAGGAAAGAAGAGAAAAGTTCGGAGATGGGAAAAAAAACTTACAATACCTGGTATCCCCGCATGGCTGCTCCATCTGACAAGCTCTGTGTGTGTGGGTATACGTGAATGAATGCACACATAATACCTCCCCTTATTCTGTTTTGTGCTGGGTTACGGGTTATGTAGTATACTTAATGGGCCATCTTATGCAATAACGAAATCAAGGGATGTGTATGTGTATACATATGTATCTGTGTTTAATTACAAGTGCGTACTGCAGAATTCAGCAGTTTGTTGTCAGACAGTAAGCTGTCCAAGGAAACAACAGTAACTAAGGGAAGAAGGAGCATCTGATTGGTCAGTTAGCTACAGTTCACTGAGCAATGCTTCTGTGTTACTGGCAACATATCAAAGTTAATTCAATATTTTAATGGCCATGTAATAACAGAATAGAATCGTCTTTTCAGAAATAATCCAAAGCAACGTTTACAGAAATGTAATATAGCCATAAAAGCATATGTTTTGGCCTTTTCTGACTCAATGTGACCATATTTTGAATCTTGAAGTATAGTATAAGAATTTGAATCACCCTATCTTGGACTCCTTTTGCGACCTAATTATTGTAACGCACAATTACACATTCAGAAAACACACAATTACACTCAAACTTGCATTCACAAACTAGCTGGAACAGATCTGAAGTCTTCATGCCAATCACTGTCCCTTCATCGTCTGCCAGTTTGTGTTTGTGTGTGGTGCAGGATGCTGAGGTCTTCCTGTCTCAGCCGCCCCTCACATCTGGCTTCACTGGCAGTCGACTGTCAGAGGCCATGAAATTGACTTTGGCCACCTCTTAATTTGCCTCACCGCCGTATTAAATTAATTTGCCTTCACCTACTGCCAATCTGAGCCTAAGCATCACTTGCACCATAATAATCCAATCACATATGAGTGTGGAAAGAATTTTAACCCCAATTGTTCTTTTAAACACCCCCTACCTCTCTTTCCTTCACTAGCCACACAGTTAAACACTTTTCCTTAAAACCTCTAGGTGTTTCTAAGTGTGCACAAACAATCTTCTATTCATCTTCTTGCCACGAGCTATAGATTCAAATCTAAAGCCCTTACTGCGCCTCTGGCTCCTGCAGCTCCACTCCCCTGCAAGTCGGCAGGGCTGTGGAGGTTATGTGCAAGGTTTTATCACTGATCAAAATCACGTGTCACTGGGAAGAGGCTGAAATGTACAATACATGGCACATGTTAACCTGAAGATAGGGTTGATGCCTTCAGCGTCACTTACTGCCAGCAGGGAAAGTGTTCAAGTGAAATGCAGAGTGGAGTTTTTGCCTGTTGTGGAATATCTAAAACATGGTTGGAGTTTAGGGGCTTCTGGGAAAAATACTGTGCTCAAGCGACACATGAAAGAGCAAATCAAAGTGTTTTTTTTTTTTTAATTTTTAGCATAAATTCCTTCCCTATATAAGGGACTTGGGGAAAGCAAGATGCAAAGCATTTACAACTTTTTTTTCAGTAGCAACCTAAGTGTTGCATTTAAAGAAATTGTACACAAACTGCATTTTTTATATTGCTGCTCTCAGTGTATTCTGACAGGAGAGCTGTGAGTTATTTAATCTTTTCTCATATAAAGGCTTGATTTTAGATGATCCAGCAATGCTGGGGCCGGTTTATTTATTTATTTTTGTCCTTTAATTGGCCCGTGTTCTTCCACCAAGAGGGCTTATGTGCTAGTTAAGAAAAAGTGTTATTCTCAGCAGGGAAGCAAAACCTGACCGGTCCTCACCCCCTGCCTCCCTCTCCTCATCTCCCTTTCTATCAGGCTGTTTGCCCCTCCCCGCCTTCCTCCATCTCTTTTTCTTCCTTGGTCTCTTTCATTTTTGCTGACGCTTCCTCAAAGCTACATTAAGTCATACCAACCCCTTGAAGAGCACATGAAAGTGTTAGAGTGTTATGGCCTGTAAAATCATACAAGCTGAGTGCTTTGCAATATCATTGCATGTTCCCCTCACACACACCCTCAATTACTGAAGTGTAGATATTTGTTTACTCAGATAATCTTGGAAGCAGAGGCACAGAGGCACAATTTCATAAATACTTTTGTGACTGCAGATGATGACAACATAAGACTTCACATTAACATCAGAGTGGTTATGATGTTTGTGCCACAGTCAAGTATGTAAAAGAGATGCACTTAGCCTTAACCTCTAACAAATCATGTTTGTCAAGTAACGTCCTGTTAAGTATTGATAATTACAAACAGGATGGATGCAATATTATGAGCACCACAATCTAATAATCCAATTACGCTGTGAGGCTTAAAATAGTCATATTAATGTTTAAAAGTGAAAGTAGTATTGATGCACTCTTAGAGGTTGCATTAACATTTGTACATTCAAATACAATTACCGGCAAACCACTGCTTCTAAAGTTACCACAGTTGAATCTGCATGATGCATCCTTAACAAAGGTTTACCTTCCACGACCCACATTATGCAACCAAAGTTTGATTGTTCCCAACCACCACATCTACCCATTTTCTTCCACAGCTAGCAGCTAAGATCATAGTCAAAATTCAGTTTTTGGTAGCCCTGCCAGCACTCCATTTCCCAGATGGAGGCAACACTTTCATTGAGTACTCCTTGACCATCCTTGAGGCATAGCACACACAAGCAGCGCAACTGGCTTTTCCCTGGTCTGTCTCTCCCCTGATGTTCAGTTTGGAAGCTAGGAACAAACCTCACTGAAAGCAACTTGATTGAGAGAATAAAACAATATTATTAGCTTTGGTTCTGACACCATAATGATGATGTTTGTGAGCTAGAGTTGGGTACTGAACTAAGTACTTTTAAGGGTACCGACTGAATTACATCAGTACTACCGAGTACCGATTCACGTTAGATCAATTGGTGCCAAATTTCAGTACCTTGCAGGATTAAGAGAGAGCGCAGCCCCGAAACAAGTTTTAAAAACACACATTTACCAGCCGAAGTGTCTCACACAGAGGCTGGGAAGGCTCATTCCTGCCGGGTGCTATCAGACTATACAATTCATCTGCCTTTGCCATGCCTGCTGACACTGAACTGCTTGTGGACTAAACTTGCCTTCATTATTTATTTTTAACACTCCGCTATTTGCACATCAGGACTACCACAACACTTGAATATACCTGAACACTTGAATATATCTGGACTGCTATTAAACTGGGCCTTACCTTTTTATTTATTTATTATTCTAATCACTTTGCTTATTGAACACTGGATTATTTGACTGTATCTGGAAGTTATTAATCTTCAGCACTTTATGCCCTCATCTCGTATCTTATTTATAACCAGACTGTCAGTCAATATCCCCACTTATCCATTCTTTAGTCTTTCTGCTTATTCATCATAGCCGCTGTGTTTATGTGCTAGTCATCTGTAATTTAATCTATCTGTCCGTCCATCAGTCCATCTATTTATCTAGTTTTTATTCTGAGCATAAAACTAATCATGAAAGGTACCTATATTTATAAGAACAAAAATGATTTAAAATACAGCTGGGACTGGCTGAGAATGTCATTTTTCTGCCTGCAGTTAAGCTCCCATTTGTTTCAACTGTTGCCTCAATAAGATAAGATTAACTTTATTGATTTGCACAAAGGAAAATGAAAGTGTCACAGCGGCAAGAAGAAAAGAAAAGCTGTGAAATATTCCAGGTAGAATAATACTAATGATAATGAGCATAGGGTAGAAATTACTAGGGTTTTGAAAATATGAGTGTTTTTATTATACCAAACGGGAAAAAAATTGCACACTATTGAGAACTGGGTGGCGTAAATACGGTAAATTGTCCATAGATAGCAACATATACAGCAGATAACATTAAGTAGAAATGAGAATGATACAAAATCAGCTTACATTTGACAGCAGCATGCAGTATATAGCTTTAGAAAGATGGCAGCAGATAGTTCACTTATTGTACTGATAATGAGTACAGTAGAGAAATAGAACCTGATGTTGTAACCAGCATGTAATAAGCAGACGGTACATTTTAAAAACAGCCATTAATATTTAGATGCAGTTTCCAAACCATTAACCATGTGGGAGTTGTGGCTGTCTTATAGTCCTGCATTTATTTATTTATTTATTTATTTATTGTTTGTGGTCTGGTAAGGGCTGTGGTGACTGAAAAGACCTCACAGCTGCTTGTGCACTTGAACGAACATTTGTAGGCCCATGAAATAATCTTCATGCTTTTATCTTCTTAACGATTGTTAAGCGTTGTGGAGAAAATACAGTTTGTAATATCTTTTAATTCTCCTGGGGTCCTAAGCGCTCTGTATTTGACCCTTTTTCCCCCATTTTAATTATTCACATTTAATAACTCTTAAATGTGGGTTTTTTTCATGTATGGATATCTTTACATAAGCTCGATAAGTGATTAATTTCACGTTAGGAATGGTTTTTCCAAGTCACAGAGAAGCTTGAGGGATTGCACTCTTTAATCCTCAGTTCATTTTAAGGGCCTTTATCTGTAACTGTATTCGTTTATCTTTCATTGTCTCAGTTTCCTCCCCGCACACATTATCGCTCCCTCGTACTGCTGTCTCTCTTTTCTCTCCCTATTTTCCTTGTATGTGTTGCTCTCTCTCTGGAGGCTATATGTAATTACTGTCGGGGGGGGACCTGCATAGATCTGTGTGACCTTGGACACTTAAAGACAGAGGCCACTCCAGGCACAGGGGGAGGAAGTAACTCTGTGCTGTACACTGTTGTTGGTTTGCCACTATGCTGGACAGTTGACATAATTAAAAACTTGCTAAATATAGCCCTGCATTCTTTATGAGTGCGTAGCCATAATGGCTGCAACCTGAATATTGGATCTCTGCTCTGCAACTTTTGTAATTGTTTTAATCAAGGACAAAGTACAAAAGTATAAGTTTCCCCACAAACTCGTAAGCTGCAGCCCAAGTCCATTAAATGTACTAATTTAAGAAAGGCGCCAGTTGAGCTAAACAGATAAATCTTAGCATAGTGTAGATATACAGTATTAGTAACAGAGTATATGTCAGCCGATAAGTAACAAGAAATTATAATACAGAAATGCCAAAGATAACACTGTCACATAGTTTGCTACCCGAGACAAGTTTATTTTTCTATTTTAAAATGGCCGTATTCAGTAGATACCTTGATCACAATTCTTTAAAAACAAAACAAAAACAAAAAAATCAGATCCTTAACAAAAATGTTTATGTATGTTATGCGTTGATGTTAAAAAAAATGAATATGTATACTCAAAATAGACAGAATGAGTGAACCTTACCTCAAAGTCCACTTACTAGTTTATTAAGGAGCTTTCAGCTACATCTCAGTTATTTCATTAACTGATATCTACGATGGAAATAGCTTAGATGTCATCATGTGACCTAAGAATGGAACCTCAGTCAGCTGAACGATCTCCATGGCTCTAGTGGTGTGTCAGTAGTTGTAGTTGATTCGTGATCCATACGGATCGCCCCCCACGGTTTAGCACGCAGGTGAACCACAGGTTAAGTGCAAAATTGAATGTTTCATTTGAGACAAAGTAAACAAACTGCTGTAAGTACAAGTCATGGACAGACAGCGTGTCGCTAACAGGGATTTTGAATAGCAACAACCAAACCAGCATCTAACAGGGTAGAAGTGACATCTGCAGGTATGTTTACATGCTGTTTAATGCGCTGCAGCTGAGCAGCTAATTGGCTATCTAGCTGCTAACTGACATTAGTGATGCACTTTCCTCCGGTGAATGTTTGTTTGGTGGCTTGTTCAACGAGTAAAGGTGTGTGTTCATGTTCGTAAGTTTAGATGTGGACACAAGCTATTTTTTCATTGACTACCATGTTTAAAGGAAGAAGGTTTAATGCCTCATATTGCAATTTAATTTAACAATTGAGTATTTAATATTTTATATATTTTAAGATTTTATTGTTTTCATATAAGACCACGGGAAAAAGTTCCTTGCTTTAAGTGTTTTACAGAATAAATGGAAAGCAAAGGGAATATTTGTCTCCCTTTGTTATTTTTTGTTTTTTTTTGCTGATCCGAAAAATGACCTGATCCGTGACTCAAAACCGTGATACGATCCAAACCGTGAGTTTTGTGATCCGTTGCACCCCTACATGACTCCATCTGTTGAGGAAGGAAGCTCTGAAAAAAACCTAGAAAGTGGAGCTATATTTTATTTATTTTTTTTGGTCAGAACAGTCAAAATGTTGTCTGAATGCAGATCAAATCCACTTGATTTTTGAGTGTGCTGTTGATATGTACTGCACAGAGCGAGAGGAGCAACTCAAAAAATGCAAATATATTAAAGATGGTGGAGAGACAGCTTGAGGAAAGGCCACAAAAACAAACATTTTTGTCTCTCTTTGTGAAGTTAAATGGGCAGTGGCAATCCAAGTTGTTTTTGATTAATAATATGGATTGATGTCCATATTAGGACATAGCGACAGTATGGACTAATTTACCACTTATCTTGCCATGTCCTCAGCATGATGTCTGATACATACACACCTAATTACTGTGTATGAGTTAGTTACAACACTCAGGCATGTTAGCTCCAGCCTGCATGGGCTGTCCTGGCCTACAGACTGTATCACTGGGCAACACTCCTACAAGGTTTTCTTTGCCTAGCTTGCAGCCTCCCCCTGATTTGGACCTCACTCAGTTGTCACCTCCGTGGGACTGGATTGGTAAGCCCGGCCTCGACCGACAAACACACATTTTCTGCCCACCCCAAGCCTCAGCTGCAGCACAGTTGGCGGTACATCCTGTCTAGTGCTTGTTTCCTGGCACCCATACAGACTCATAATGAGTGGAGTCGTTCCCCCCAACCAGGTGCCACTCCGTCCACATTATTCACACTTCTACCTTTTACACACAGCAGCTGTTCATCACCTAATGATGCTGGACCCAGCTACTGATGGAGCAAGGCAGGCAGGGAGCTGTTCTCTCTCTGGCTAGACTTCAAACCAGACCGTTTTCTATCTTTTGAAACTAAATTCCATTGCTTTAAAATTTTATGTTTTAATCTTATCTTTTTACGGTCTTGTCGTCTGTATTGCCAGTTGAGAATTTTCATATTGGCATAATAACTTGTTCTCTCTTTGTGTTGGTTTCCTCTTTAATGTAAAACATCTTCAGCCAATATGGCCTCCCTACAGTGATCTCACTATATCACAGCATCAGTAGCTCTCTTTTCATGTCAAATCTCTATATTAAGTGGAGGCAAGTTGCCACAGTAACTGTGGTATTCAGGGTGTTGATTTCAATAAGAGGACATGAGAATTACTGTAGCAATTCATATTGATCAGGGTGAGTGGCCCACTAATTGGCTGTCATGTCAAGGCAGCCAAGAGATGATTACTTACAATGGCTTAATAAAAAGAAAAAAAAAGGGTGCACATTTAGACATGGTTGTCGAAAAGCTGTCTTCGCTGTTTTATTGTATTTTATTTATTTTGGATGAGATATCTTTATGTTGGCTCTGTGGGCATCAAGCCAAAGTCAGGCAGGGGTTGAGATAATTAACTCCTATTTGAGTGCGTTATGAAACTACTTTATCAAAGGTGTTTTAGAAAGTTTTTTTCTTTTTTGTTAATAGTTCTTTTGTTGAACAGTCTAATTAAAACAATGAAGTAGAGAAACTAAATGTGAAATGAAAAGTGCAGCAGACTTTCAGACAAAAGAATTGCAACCAAGCAACTAAGTATGACAATTGCATTCATGATTATGTTAAAGTCTAATAGCCCCATCAAATCAGAGGAGAAAAGTTTTAATTTTACTACTATTCTCCTCATATGGATGCAGAGATCCTCGAATTAAAGCTGCCCCTGTGTACTTTTAATACCATATTAGTTTTATAATTTTAAGCCTAAATAAAATTGTGTTAATGTGTATTGTATCCTTGTCCATCTGCCTTTTTAGGTCTCATATCTTATTCAGTTGAAATGTGTAGAAGGTCTTGTTGGGGTTCAATTCAACCATATACCTACAGTGAACAAAGTAACCAAGCATGTGAATGAAAGTTGCAATAGCCAAGTCGATGCTGTTGTTTTTCACTTTCACAGCTCCCTGCCACTGCAGCAGCTGCAATATTTAGAGGTCAGACCCTGCCTGGGTGATCTTCCCCCTCCCAAGGCATTCATTATTAAATTAGATATGCAATTTAGCTTCTAAAAGGTCAGCTCACCTGTCGGTTTGAGGTGGGAGGCTTTTGATTTTCAGGTGGAAAATAAGCGTTTTCATTCACATCCTGCACTATCCTAGCGAGCATGATTCACACTAATGTCAACTTCTGGGTCTATTACCTAAAGCTGAACGGCTGAACAACACTTTTCGCAGTGGTAAGCCACTTATCGGTCCAAATGGGGTTCTCTTCAAAATTGGCCAGCCTCATCCCCCACCACACACCCCCTACCCCTCTCCTCTTCCCCAGATGTTGCACAGGGCCATCTTATGAGTATATTTGGACTCCTCACAATCCAAACAGGGCATTAGCGGCAGTCAATGAGGCTCGACAGGTAGCAGAGAGAGGAGCAGACTGATGCAAAAAGAGAGCCACAGATGCTGTCTCTGTTTAGATTTTTCTGTGATGGCTTTTCCAATTACAGAAACAATAATTTGCTGTAAAAGGCTCCAGGCTGCCGGAAAGGGTAGGATGGAACAGTGTAATTGGTGGTGGTAGGGGGGTATCGCATGAGATATAATCCATATTACTCTCCAGTGGGAGTGGAGCAGCATTAGTCAAGCAGGGGGGATCATTTGTTTTTTATAGTGGCCTCCCTCAACGCTCGGCAGATGCTGACACCACTTTAAACATGGCTCAGGAAGGGGAGTAAATGGCCTTTCTCTTGTCTAAGCTCCCTCCTTGTCACACTGTGTCTTCAGAAAATGTACAAACATCCCCGGGTGAGCACCAGTTCTTTGTTGACCAACCACAGGGGGCATTAGACTTATAACAGCAGTGTGTTTGCCTGCACACACAAATGCAGGCCTCCCAAGCCAGTACATACTGTACCCCGCCTGTGTTGTGTTGTTCGTCAGTGCGGCCTTTTACCTTTGAAGTGTTGCTCGCATGTCCTGAAACGCAGACATTCCCACACCGCAGAGGATAAAGCCTGTCCAAACCTCATGCATATTTAACACTCCAAACTAACAGGTGAGCTAAAGCACAAAGCTCTGTTCAGTGGCTGTGAATCTCTCAGATGGTAGGTGATGCACTATCCATGTGTCCACAGTGTTTGACCAGTAGGCGCGGGCACACAGCAAGGGCTTTGTAGTGTTTCTAAGGAATATTGATGCAAAAAAAATATGTGTGTCAGCCTCAGTTTGACTGTGCATCACTCCTCTAGATGTTGCCTTTCTTTTTTTCCGTCATAAATTATAGTCAATTACAGCGAGGCTTATATTTCCGGATCCTCTCCAGCCGCTTGTTTCCCCGGCAGGTGTCCTTTTCACTTTTCATAGCTGCACTCCACTTTGTCTCTTAATTCTTATAAGCTAGGAAATTAGAATGCTTTCATAAGCAACCATTGCTCTCTTGGCCTCTGCCTCTGTCATATTGTGATTATTTACCCCTCTGTGGTTTAATGGCTTTCGTAAACAGCTTAATAGAATTCAGTACGGCCTTGGGATGCGTAGCAAAAGGGCACATGATTCACTGTTTTCATTGGCTTTTTGTTCCCCCCTTGTCTCTGCTCACACACCGTGTGCCGCAATGTAATCAAATACGATCATAACTAACCTGTAAAACTGTTGTCAGTCTCTCGACCCTCTCTCTCTTTTCTCTCTCTCTCTTATTCTCCATTGTTTTGTTGTTTTTAAGCCTAATCGCTTCCTCACTCTGCACTGGGCATTCACAATGTAATTATATATGATTTACAAACAGCTGCAGCCATAATGGTGTATAAACAAATTACAGAACGAGGGTGAAAAAACAACAATAGAGGAATAAAGAGATGAAGACAGAGAGAAATTGGCCAGCATCAGACGCAGTCAGTGGTTGGCTGTTTTTTGGATCATCGCTTTGGCTCTCCCTTCAACACAAAAATGAGCACTCACGCTCGACATGGTTTACCCCTTCTGCATGCAGATATTTAGTTGTCTTTATGCCAACATTAAACAGGAATCCGCCACTGTAATGCAGACTGAGTGTCCTAGTTGTACTTGCTTCCTAATGTGACTGTTCACATTCATTCAGAATTTCACTGGGATGCTTTACTCGCATAAGAATTTGCGCAATTGACCCCAGTGGGCCCAGATTTTCTCTCTGTGCGCGCCTGCAGCATGTGAAGCTCATTTTAGTTTATTTCCTTGCTGATTGCAGTCAGAGGCATGGCTTTATTGTAGTTGACTGTGTGTGTGTCCTTCCACATGCCTGCATTTCCTGTATATTACTTTGTGTTGTGATATGTCGTATTTCCATAGGTAATTTCCTTACCGTGCCTCTCTTGACAAGCAATCACCAGGACTTAAATCTGCACACATGGATGATGTGTTTGTGATAAATTCATAACCCTAAAGCCAGTCCACCTTCAACCAAGAAGCCTGCGCAGCAAATTAGACCTGTATATCCCAACAGAGAATATTGATAATGCATGAGGTACACCCTGCATTCTAAATCAAACGCACCTTGCAGTTTGCAAATGTGGACATTATAAAATGCTCAGGAGCACACACGAGGAAGAAAGGTGTATAAATTAAAAGATGTCAGTTTACTACTCTATCAGGATGCTGCCTGCAACAAGGAAGGGCTGAAGCTTTCAGTGTGTTACCAGAAATGTTTTTGGTAAATAAGTATGCATTCAGAGTTCCACATATTGATCTGTCTACAGTGTAAACATCATAAGTTGATGAGTTGATTTGTCATTGTAAATTGGAGATAGAATAAACATTTTTTTTCCTTTTGTTTAAATTTGTAATCATGAACCAAATTACAAAAGACAGTACAGAAGGACTTCAGGAGTCATGCTTTTTAGGGGAAGAATTAACGAGTCAGGAGTCATGTCAGTCAGCGGATGAACATGGATTTATTGTTAAAGTGTGACTGGACTTGACTTGGAAGTAATTGGAGTGAATCTATGGGTCACAGCAGATCATAAATCAGCTTGTTAAAATTGGTGATCCATAACACAACAGTGTCAGTGCCCCTTTGACTGCATAACCCCAACCAGAGCCTTTATGAAGTGTAGTGTGTGTGTTTCCAGACCACAAAGTAAACCTATAGAATAGTTATATCAGAACACATAAAGTTTCTTTTAATCGCCCTGCAGTGAGACATGAGAAATACCATAACAAAACCAGAATCTGACATCTGGGAAAAAAAATCTCAAGATTATGATGCATTGCATTGATGCTTTACATTAATAGCATGCATTATAATGCGTGCTGTACCAAATATCAGAGCATCAGTGAAAATAAAAGCAAACTGTAAAAAGTCCATCAGTGCCATAGATACATTTGGATTAAATATGTTAATCTTAGCTAACTATGGAATACCATAGTGTGTCTGTGATGATGCATGTCAGATACATATTGCAGAGAGCAATGCCGCCTTGCAGGAAACGAAACAACTTTTGGGTACTTGGGAACATACTGTACAGTCTGTGAAAATCATTTTAAAGAGATCAGTTCGGCAAAAAAAAAAAAAAAAAGGCAGACATGAATGCCTTCAGAGTTTCTTCAGCTGGCTCCAAGCGAGATATTTGTGCATGAGAAATTAGCACAAACAGTAACAGCTCGTCGGCACGCTGCATGTAGGAGAAAGAAGCATGATTAGGAGCAGCAGCAGCATGACTGCAATTAAAGTGTAATTCAAAGCCAGTGGCATGATGGCATACTAGAGCATTTTAGAAGACATCCTCATTTGATAGCAAAGAATCGGCTGGCAGAAGTCTTGCACGCAGAGATTTAGCGGTCTCATCAGCTGACCAGGGCGGCGTTCACAATCTGGTCTTTTCCCAAAATAATGTATCTCATATTAGAGCTGCTCCTCCATACAGTCGCTCCATGCTGCATTTACCATTTACATGAATAAAGCATTTCTAATTAGGCTGGTCCAAGAGGACTCATCCATTAAGGCTTCATGCATGTGAATATATACTGTATAATGTATAGATATAATATAGCAGGTAGAACCCTCTTAAAGCTCATGTCATTTATTCAGCTCTCTCTGGACCCAAAGTGGAACATGGCCCAGGAACAGAAATAAATATATAAGTGGGTGTGTGTAAATCTGCACACACACACACACACCACACATAAATGCTCAGTCTGAGAAGGAAGAAGGCACAACTTTTTTTAAAATTAGACTGGCTGTGACGGCTGTAGCCCGATGCCATTCCACTAAGTCTGCACCAAGCCGCTGTGGCAAAGCCGGAGCATAATGATGTAACCACAACGCCTCTGTGTGTTTGTGTGTCTGATGCGAGGGGTTCAGGAAGCAATTCATCTGACATGTTTTCCAAAAGCTGCTTTCTCTACAAAACGCTGAGGATGCGTCTGTTTGGTGTGTATGTGTGTACGTGTATTTATACTCCTATTCCCCTCACTGCATTCATCAGCAGTTGGTGTAGCAGTGGGTGGCCAATGAGGTGTTTGGACACCCCAATCCCCCCCTCCCCCCCTGTCCTGACCCCCCTCCACAATCAAACTGAGCTCCCAGTTTTTCCATCACACTCTAAATCCCTCTGTACCCCTCGTCGGTGTTTTTCCTCAGAGTTTGACATCATGCTAATGAAGGTTTCCTGTCTGCTGTTGGTTGACAGTTGCCTGGCTGTCTCTCAGCACAGATAACCCAGGGAGAACAGCATAATTATTTATGTTCTTGTTCTGCACAAGCAGAAATAATATTAGGTGTTAATGACAACGCACAGCAGCCATAAAGGAGTAAAGAGAGGTGTGCATTTTGAGGTGAGCCTGTACTGCTGCACTGCCTGCCTCCAAGCTGTTTGTTTTATAGTAACATGCATAGTAAGCAGAACTAACTCATTTTACACACCAACTACATTTACGTGTACACAAGAAGAATCAGGTTAGTGGGAGAAATCAGGTGAAGACTTGAGGAAATGTATTTACCTGCACTGCATTAAACTAGTTACTTTAAAATCCACATTTATGTGCAGATGGTCAGTAATCAGGTTTCTCCTTATTTTTACTTAAGGCTGGCACATTTGGAGTGCACTGGTAATACATGATGCTACTGAGTTTTTCTGGTCGGACGGGCTCTGCAGTATGAGAGTATACAGTGTATTGTATGTATTTAAATCTGCTGTTCAGATGTGGAAAAACAACTTATTTACACGTGTTTGTTTTTGTGTCAAGGATGCACCTACAACTAAAGATATTTCTTTTTATCTCCCCGCCCCTGCTGCCAATATGTTTTGTATGACAGACTTGTCATACCATTTACTGATAAACTGCACTGCCCCCTGTTCTTTTACAGCTGGTGAACTTTGTTGCAGTAAAGGCTAACCACCACCAACCCCCGAAAAAAACAACAGTTTGAAACCCAGCTAAGCAAGAAAGAATTTCTCAATATTCCAATATCCTATTATACGATTATGTGTAGTTTAAGTTGTCCATTACCCATGATCCTGGCCTTCCAACAAACTCTGTCCAGGTGGTAAATCAGTGGAAATGGACTCTAAATATACCACTATGGAATTTCACATGGGCCACTTTGCTAAACTAGCTGCTGTAATTGCTTCCACACACTTCATACAGCCCCCCCCCCCGCACACACGCAGCCACTCGCAAACACTAATAGACATGCGTGTGTAAACATACACCACCATCCACAAACAAATATACTGTACATATTACACAAACACCAGGAAGTGGCACTCATGGAGATGCACATACTTAGTGGCGCTCACAATCAGCTCCCCAATTGCAAAACAGGCTGCCACTTACTGCAGTCATTAAACCCATGGAGCACTGACTCAGTATCTGATTTCTCAAAATCTCCCACCATATCGACAGCCACATTCTCGCCTTGAATCCACCATAATAGGTTTGCCGTGCATGATATAATGGCTTGATAGGCCATAAAGGCCCATTGGGAGAGCTGGCTCACTTTACTCAAAGCTATATTCTCCAGCAGGGTCAAACCGGCATTAACTGCATGGTGCTAATGGGATAACAGCTACAAAAACCACAGATAATTTTTCCTATGTGTATTTCTGGTTTCAGTCTCTAATGGGCATTTTGGGTTAACATGGATTTTGAGCTGATAGGTTGTGGCATACCATTAGCACTGAAGTATTTAAGGAAAAACATCCATAACATCCTTTTTTCTCCTCATCCCAAGCTAACATGTTTAAAAAAATTTCTTCTGAGTATGTATGAGGAGCTGTGTGCTCTGCAAAGATGGATTTGTATTATTTGTTTGCCGATATAAATCAAGGTTTGAAGAGCCCTCTCTACTTCAGCAATGCAGTTTAATTAGGACTTAACTTTCTTATAATAAGCCGTATTATATATACAGTATGCTATAAAGTAATGAATCTATTTTTTTCATAACAAAAGTGAAAAATGATTACAAGAAGGGCTTTTTTTAAATGTAAATTCCAGTATGTTAACAAGGATTTATTGGGTGTTTACATCCTTGCAACTCTTACACAGTACATGGACCAGGATCAAAGATGTATTCAGTTGTGCTGCACCTCTTGAACTCATTCAGTTCCGTTCGCATACAGCAAAGAAAACAACCTTCAGAAAAATCCTCAGTCTGTGTCTGTGCATAAGAAGCACAGTCATGTTTTGCAAAGTTGCATCAGACTTTTCTCTAAAAGGTAAAACTTCTGTCCCAATTATCTATTTATAGCGATGCATCCCTTTAGGTGCTCTGCTGAGATGAGATGTACTTTTGTTCATTTTCTACTGTTGCCCTCGGACCCTCCCCCTGTCAGTCACACCGAGTCAACCCAACATGCAAACCAGAGCAAAATGCTTTGAGGCAAATTTTGCACAAGCACAGCCTACAAATTTCAACCTTCAATACGAGGAGTAGTAGGTAGTTTTTAAAAAAATTAGGCAAAATGATAATGAAGGCAACAGCAAACAGGTCAATGTCAAAGAAAAGGTTAACAGCCTACAGTGATGTAATGGAAGGCAAGTTAGAGAGTAAGTAAATAATTGGGGAATGATAGAAATCAAAAAAATACAAATTCAGGAAATTGGTGTCTCATTTCTCACACGTCTTAACAGGAGGCCAGTTGGAGAGTCTGATGGAGACTATGAGGGCAGAGATTGCCGCCCAGCCTCCTGTGGAAGGATCGTACGCCCCACGCCGAGGGGACTACTGCATAGCCAAGTTTGCTGATGGTGAATGGTAAGCAAACATTTTGACACTTGTGATCACATTTACTTGTGCCTTGTAAATGTCAAAACAATGACCTTCACCCATTTCGCAAGATGGTCAAGCTGAACTCTAAGGCCAGAATTATGCTTCTGCAAAGATACATGTAAACATATCTGCAGACGCAGAGCAGGGTGTTAACTGTAGGTCACAGTTTGTAATAGGAAGAGAAAACATGGAAATGTATAGTTGAAATCCATACAAGAATAAAGACACATGAACATATGTGCAGCCCAGAGAAACATGTTACAGCTTTAACCCTTAGCAAGCAGCTTCTCTTGTGATAGCTAGTTCAAAGCTAGCAAGCAGGCGACTTGTAAACTAACAAAATCTACTACACTTGAGACATGTTATGTAGTTTGGTTGAGCCACATTTGAGATGAATTTGTTAGCATGTTTTCTTCCCCCTCAAGAACATCTGACGTTTCATTTTTACCTTGTCTCTATTTAAGCCTGTGATGCGTTAACTGCAGACACCCACAGGGTGTAATTAGCTCACTGCCACAGCTTTGGCCCTTTAGAATCAGCAGTAGCTTGACAGTAACACACACGCGCACACACACATACCTCTTCATCTAGTTTCCTCACCGGATGTTGGAAGTTTACAGATGGTCATAGGGACAGATAAAAGTCACAGTGTTCGAGGGAGGCAGAGAGTCTTAAAGTGTGTGTCTGTGTGTGTGCGCGCATGATGTCAAGGTGGTGACTTGGAGAAAAAAAAAAAGAACGTGAAACTGATTAAAAACCCAAATGTTCCCCTGACACAGGTCAGGTGTGCTCTCTTTCCTCGATCTTTCCCTCCTTTCACTCCAGGTTTTTGGAGGCAAAACTTAAGCTACTCTCTTGCCCCTGCCAACATGAGCATTTAAAATAAAAAAAGACTACCTGGTGTGAACTTCCACTTTCTTCTGCCTATTGTTTGTATAGAAAAGTCTGTCGTCCTCTTGTCAGCAGAAACAGTAATTCTGTCCCAGGTGGCAAATGTCTGCGATTTTTTTTTCACCCCCATATTATTCAGCGAGCTAATTATGTTCATGTTCACATTGTTCTGTGTCCATATCTTTGTATTCTGTTATGCATGTGGAATGTCGGCTTGTTTCATTAGGGGGCTAATTAGAAATTCGTCGCCTTTCAAGGCCTTTTAGAACACCAGCGTCACAGTGAATAGAAAGGAAAAAACCTCTGTTCATCAGTCACTCACACTTTGTCTCTCACTTTCTCTTCGTTTGTTGCTGTTCTTTATGTCTTCCTGTTAATCACTTATTCGGTTTTAACTTTGTTCTCTTGTCTCTCCTTTTTGCCCATGTGGGCCTAATTATTTGGTTTTCTCCTGCTGCCCTTGGTTCTCAGCCAATTTGTCTCCCTCGCTCTCGTTTGTTTGTCGGAGTTGAGAGTCAGACAAGTGATGGTCAGATGAAGACACTTCCTGAATTGAGTCTGAGAAAAGCACGCTCTGCTGTAGCTTCTATATGAATTCACGAGTAGGATTTGGCCATTCAAGATACTTTATTTTAGTTTTTCCTCTAACATGTTCATGTAATATTGTTTATTTTCATACAAGTGAAGCGTGCTGGATAAGGATACCCTACAAAATGAAACTCTTTTTGATTATCACTAATGCACTGAAGGTATTTGCTACAAGGCAACAATAGGTTTAAATGTCTGTCCTTTATAGCAAAGAGGCCTCTGTGCAATTTTCACAGCCCTGCCACGTCCTGATGGATCCAAACTCCGCCAGTCTCCTCATCCTCTCCTACTCCTCTCCCCCGATCACAACAGACAGACCCTCCAACACCTTCTCCCCAGGGAAATAAGCGGAATCATTTACTCATCTGCTTTTCCTCTTGTGCCCTCAGTCTTCATCTCTGCTCAATTCTCTCTCTCTCTCCCTCCCTCTCTATTCTTTTGCTGCTGCAGGTACAGAGCCAGAGTCGAGAAAGTTGAGTCACCGGCAAAGGTTCATGTCTTCTACATCGACTATGGCAATGTGAGTAACTTTGTGACCATGACTTTGGCTTGTGTGTGTGTGCGCTTGTGTAGGGGAGAAAGCAACATCCTGATGAAAAAGTAGGGCTATTGTTTGGGAAAAAAACATAAACATTAGCAAAGTTTTGTTATCAAACCTAAAGCCAGGGGGAATATAGTATCTGAAGAGGGATTTCTTTTCTGTTTCTTGCATCTGTTCAGACCACCAGTTGTTTGCTTTTTTCCATGTTCAAAGCAGCCTAACTGCCTTTATGTATCCTTTCAGCTGGAGTATTTAGGACAAATACTATGCAGGCTTGTTTGTTTTCCCTTTATTGTTTATGACTGAAGCAAAGAGTGCAACTGAGTGTATCATTTTTATTCCTTTTCATAATAATGACAAAAGCAGAACTCCCCCTCTCTCTGGATTTCTTTTTTTAAATTCTGTGATGGCGAAGGCACTACATCCTTGTAAGTGCGTTTATTGTGTGTTTTTCTACCCACGTGCATCTACATGCTTGCATCACCAAGCGGCTCATGCAGCCAACCCCCGGCCTGCGGGAGATTTCCCATGATGCAGCGCAGCGGCACAGTGTGTGACTGACCTCAGAGTGGGGGACGGTGTGGGGTTTGGCGTTTGGCTGGCAGACGCGATGCGTCGTGGCATGTTGCTGAAAGTGTGATTGTCCGAGGCCGATCTAGCACACAAAAAACTGAGCTGATATTTACCTCATTTTCTATAGTTTTGCATCATTTCAGGTTGAGTCATTCTGGCCTTGATTTCATGACTCTCTGTCCTGTTGGTTGGTTATATTGCCACATGTCTCAGGTACAGGTCAGCACTTGAGTTATGTGAATTATGTGATCATTAGCAAACACAGCAGAGCACTTTTGTCTTTCACTTTTAAAGCCCACATTTACACTGCTGTCAAAATCTAATATGGCGTCAATAAATCCTAACATTCTAATCCATAATAAATGTTCAAGGTATTCTCTGTCTAGACTGTACAGTCCAATGAACACATTACCCTAAGATATGGGGGTCATTAAATTAACTCCCCACCTCTAATGGCTGTTTTGGTCTGATTTTACACTAGTGAGCTCTCCCTGTAGGTAGCCTGTGATCAGTGATTGGTCACTGCTCATATTGGCTCATACATGTCAGGATCTATTAACTTTATTGCATGTAGCAATAACATGTAGCACTGACACCCTTGAATCATCATTGTATTCAAATATACAATAACGACAATGGCAAGTATTGTTGCCCTCTCTTACATTTTACTCATCTTGGTTTGCTGTCTAATCTGACAAGAGTCTGGGAGCTATCAAGTTGACGTCAATTGTCGTCTTTACTCTTAGCTTTTAGCTGAGCAAGAGAGCAGATGGAGCTTAGTCAAAGCAGCCTCAGCACTGCTGTAGAAACAGCTGTGAAATGATTGGTAAGGTAACATATACAAACATGCAGCCCTTAAGCTACAAAATGGCATCTGTCCTTTTTTCACAGTTGTAAACTATCATCGTTAAAGTGACGAGAATTGGTTCAGAATCAAGGAGAAATAGAAATGCATTACAGGGTACGGGGATGGATGATGCAGCCTGAGTATTCACTGTGTTTTGTTTGAGAGGTGCTGTATGGCCTTCACCTGAAAAGGGTCTTGATTTGAGAGATGCACTCGGTTATGCCCAAAATTCAGAAAGTGAGCTTTCATCTCAAGCTTTCAACAACCTTGTTACACATTCCTGTTTCATCTTAAGACTTTATTTTATCATAACCTCGTGTATCATAACCGAGCAAGCCGACTTTATTTTGTCATGACCTCATATATCATAACTGAGGAAGCCAGACGTTTTCTCGTAAATCTCCCTTGGCTTCCTTCAGCGTTGTAGTAACAAGAGGTGGATGTCTCTGTCGTGTTTGCTTAGATGTATTCATCATCACAGACATGCACTCCATTTGTTGTTGTGCTTTCACTTTGAGGTTCCATAACCTCAAGCACATAAACCCAAGAGTAAATAGTTTAGAACATAAACCCAGACTTTACAGGTACTTGCACTTAGTACTCAGTTTTAGAGAAAAACACCGTGTAAACTGTCTTGAAAAATGTTTTATATTGGGTCTGATTTCTGTCTTTCACTCATCCCTCAGAGAGAAATTGTATCGTCCACCCGTCTGGCTGTCATACCCCCTGCCTTCAGCACCAGGACCCTGCCAGCACAGGCCACAGAGTATGCCTTCGGCTTCATCCAGGTCCCACAGGACGTAAGTAAATGGACAAACACACGCACAGAGGAGATAAAAGACGAGTGACAAATTAAAGGAAAAACCAACATAAAGTGTCTTAAGGTATTGGGCCACCACGTGCTGCCAGAACAGCTTCAATGCACCTTGGTATTGATTCTACAAGTCTCTGGAACTCTACTGGAGGAATGAACACCTTTCTTCCAAAAGATATTCCCTCATTCTGTGTTTTGATGATGGTGGTGGAGAGCGCTGTATAATACGTCAGTCCAAAATCTCCCATAGGTGTTTATTGGGTTGAGATCTGGTGACTGTGAAGGCCATAGCATATGATTCACATCATTTTCATACTCATTAAACCATTCAGTGACCCATCGTGCCCTATGGACAGGGGCATTGTCATCCTGGAAGAGACCACTCCCATCAGGATAGAAATGTTTCATCATAGGATAAAGGTGATCACTCAGAACAACTTTGTATTGATTTGTAGTGACCCTTCCCTTTAAGGGGACAAGTGGACCCAAACCATGCCAGCAAAATGCCGCTCACAGCATAACAGAGCCACCAGATCCCCTCAGTGTAGGGGTCAAGCATTCAGACCTGTGCCGTTTTCTTGGTGTACGCCACACATGCACTCGCCCACTTGTCGAGAATATGGTGAAGGATGACTCATCTGACCATATCACTTTTTTCCACATCTGTAGACCAGTGCCTATGGTTCATGCACCACTGAACTCTCAAATGTGCATTCATCTTTGTAATGAGGGGTTTATGCACTGCAGCCCTACTATAATATCCCTCTCTATGTAATTGTTGACAGACTGTTCTTGCTGACAGTCTGATCACGTCCTGCAGTGACATTCTCAGTCACCTGTGGAAGAGTTGCTCTTCTGTTGTTCCTTACATGTGGCACTAATGCACGAGCATCACCGTCATCAAATGTGCACCGTTGACCACAATTTCCAACCCTATTTACTGACGTCTTTCCCATAGATCTAAATGCAGATGTCACTTTAGTCACTGTTCCTATTGAAACACCAGCCAGTTGATCAGTCTTTGTGACTGAAGCTGCTGCCATCGGTGCCCCAACAGTGAACCCTCTTTAAAAGTCACTTAGATCTCTTCCTCTTGCCATCTTGATACAAAATCAGAATCAACTGGGCCTGCTCAGTATTTTTATATATGCCACAGAGCATGACTGGATGTTAGTTGCTTAATTGTACCATGCAGTGCACCTGTGTGGAAGCACCTGTATTCATTGTTTTTCTCCACTCATTTATTCAGGTTTTTCCTTGAATTTGTCACCTGTCCGTATGTGTCGCAGCAGAAAGTATCAAAATTAACTTTCCAATATGAACTTCTTCAGTCTCATTTTCTGCCAACTTTTGAAAGTTGACTTTCCTGGCAAGACATAAAAAACTGTTTGAGTTTCACTTATCACACAAGGTGATAAGTCTGTAACTGACAGACAGGGTCGAGTTTTCATTCCAAGCAAGTGTTGGTGGAAATTATGCTCATACATAATGCATGTAGTACAAAGCAGACCAAGCAATGACAAACACCAAGCCACTGATTTACCTGGTTGCAAAAAAATAATAGAATAATTGACATACTAGCAGATAGAGGTTAACATTTAATGAACACTTTGATAACGTCCACTATATTTCTTCAGCAAACTAGATTCTCACATATCCTATACAGATACAAACCATCCAGGTACTGTGCATGTGTGTTTGTACATATAAATGTCCATCTGATAGCCAAGCAGCAGTTACTGTTTTTTCCGCAGCCCTAATCTGCTTGTTTACATCTGGGTGTGTTTACTCAACCCTTGGTGACTGGCGTGTGCAAGGGACTGTGTTTTGTGTGCGTCAGGGGGGGTCAAGTCATTGGTAGCATCCTGAGCCTGCAGCACCCTGAATAGATTGTGCAGATACAAACATGTTTTCATTCAGTATGCTGAATGCCTGATTGGCACAGTACTAAGCGCTGTCTTCAATTGTGTGTGTGCATCTTAGAGTGTGTTTGTTTAAAGGGTATTTGTTCCACTTAAGCTAGATAAGGTGCAGAGCTTTTGCGTGTTTGTAGTGTCATGTGTTCTTAGAATTAATGCTAACTACTTTTTCACAATGGATTTAGTTTGTTGCTATTTGGAATATTTATCTACACTCAGTTGCCAGTTTATTAGACACACAAGCTAAAACCAATTCAGCACAGTACAGTAAATAAATTCTGCATTCATGTATCAGAGAGGTGTTGATTAAGCTTTTTGGTCATTTTGGAGGCTGTTGAATTGTATTGCATAAAGCCGGGCAGACACTGTAAGGATTACACCCAATTTTAACCACAAATTGGCAGCCCCTTACTAATTTATGTATTGGGCCAAATTTCTGCCAGATCAATTGTCGTTTAACGTTTTGGAAGGTGCAGAAACGTGTAGCTAGGTTAACACAACATACATATACTGAGAGGTTTTTCAAATATGTAGTCAACCCTCAATGCTTCTAGACTAAATATCTCCATTTCTGTTGATGACAGGTGTGTGAGGTGATGTACTGTGTGTAACAGAGTATGTTTTTATTTTGTTTTTATGAAAGTATGTGGTAAAGGATCAGTAAGGATATACATTTCAGAGTTGGTGAATCCAACTTTATAATACTATATTTAGAGCTGCAGCATTAAATTTGGACACATTGGCTTCTCAGTAGATTTTTATCAGCTTCACTCGGTCACTTCAGTGGCTCAGTGGTAGCTGTGTGTGTGTGTGTGTGTGTGTGTGTGTGTGTGTGTGTGTGAGCTGGTAGTAGTGCCTGCATGCATGCTGTCACCTGTCTCCTGAGTCAGTGTCTCCTGAAGGATGAAGTGGCCCATCTGTCGGTGCAGCCCAGGGGACACAGGCCTCACCTATACTTTACAGCCCCAAGACACACAAGCTTTACCACATGTTGGAAGCTGACACGCACCTTACACCTCTCCTTCTCACTCTCTCTGTCACTCTGCATCAGTCCAACCCTTTTCCCTGTTCTTTCCACTTTCTCTTCGTTTTCCTTTTCATGTGTTTGTCGTCTGCTTTATCTGAAGCTTTCTACTGTGTCACTCACGCTGACAGAGTGGTGCCCCACTTGTACTGCGCCTTTGCTGCCGCACACAGGAAAGGTTTGCCTCACAACCTGCCACCTGATGCCCTGCAAAAAAACGTCTTCAATTTATATCAGTTCATAGCCAGTCTTAAAATTTTTCTTTTAAAATTCTGCCAGTGGGACGGGATCATCCTGCTGCTTTCCAGTGCGGTTTCATAAAATGTTCCATAAAGTGACAATATCTTCAGCAGAATCACTGTGTACTCACACGGTTCTGCTGTTTTTGTAGGAAAAACACTTACCTGAAATGTGTTCTTGTAACTTGACAAAGTAGAAGGCACAATGCACGTTATTTCAATGACATCCCACTGCAGCAGCTAGCACTATCAGAGCAACAACTGCTCTGAACCACATTTTCTAGCACTCTTTCATCCAATTTTATTGTGGTTGTTGTGAACTCTCAGCTGCCTGCACTCCAGGACACACTGCCACTTCTTTATTATGCCTCGTCAGCTAATTAAAGAAAGTAGTGCACGCCAAGAGTGCGCTTGTAAAAGTGATGAACAACAAAATCTTAAAAATATCAGGTGCTCTCTCCAGCTACACTATAGCCACTCCTGAATGCAGTGGCGAGTAGACGACTGAAAATGTTAACTCAGGTTTAAATGAAGTTACTCCAATTAAAAAGTTGCACGAGGTTACACATCGACAAATGACTTTTTACCCATTAGTAGTCTGCAATTCATTTTTTATTTGAAATTCAAATGTATTGATAATTATTTACCTCTTTTCATGTATTTTGTCTTTAGCATGACTTCTAGTAAGAGCTGGGTATTGAACCTCAGTAGTTTCTGTAGCAGAATATAAAAAACTCTTAAGTATCTAAAGCTGCCGTTGGTCAGATTCTTTGTTTTCACTTATATTTGATCAGATTTAAATCCATTTTTTTCTCATTTTAGACTGATTTATGCATGCAACTCTACTGCATGCAATTTGACGTTTTAAATTCTTCATAGAAGATACCAAAAGTGTTGTTTACGTATCAGTATTCAAACTGTGGTTTATCAAATTGGCCCCAGTGTTGAAAAAATCAGTTTACATTTACAGTGAGTAAAATGCACATATTTTAGCCTGCTCTTAAAGCCTCTAAAGCGCTTTACCCAGGTTTGTTCTGTTCATATGGTGGATAAAACAGGGTCACTAGAAGGCTCTCATTAAGGCTCCGTCATGAGCGTAAATGTATTCTTGTTCTGTGATACTCTGTGTTTTTCTTCTCTGCTCCTTTGTCGACTGTCTCTCTCCCTCTGTCTCTCTCTCTCGCCCCGAGCTCCCCTGCAGCGCCTGTGACAAGTTGACCAGGGGGGAGAGCGGGGACAAAAAAGGCCCTTAGTTTTGTGCCTTGAACAAGCTTCCCTGCCCACACATGCTCACACACACACACATACACCAGACACGCACATACCCAAGGGCAGCTAGCTCGAAGGGGGTTGCCATGGAGACAAGACCAGGGCGAGAAGATGGGAAGCGAAGAGATAGATGGTGTAGGGGAGGGATGGATGATGGCCAGGGACTGATTTTAGTTTTTAAGTGTCTTCCTGCCTTTGAAGACTCGGCTCCCTTGTTTTTCTTGTTTTTCGCCCTCACTGCTGGCGGACACGAGGTCAGGATTGTATTGCAGCTGTTCCATCTTCTTCTACACCACATGTTCAATCAAATGCTGGCCTTTCACATTCGAGAAGGTTAGGAATAAGAGAGGGTGAGATAACTGTAGAATGAGAACAAAAAAGAGAGGTAAGAGACATGAAGAGGAGGAGAGTGGGTGAGGGTCAGACCATTAGATAGTTCAGCCAAACTAAAATCTCTTGAACTAGCAGAGAAGGTAATTGGAGTGCTACACAACTGGCAGATTACTGCGTGAGTGATCATGTTTTATTTGATTGTGGTGTTACTGCCCAAGACTACTTACCAAGTGTGTGTGGACAGGTTTTTTTTAATATTTACAGAAATAAGATCACAGCAAGTTTCATGCACATGTAGGGTGTTTATATCAGCCTCTGCATTGAATATCTTTGTGTTTGTGTGCATATCTGTTAAGGAGTCATCAGTGATAGCATACTAATTATCCTTTTCACCTTTCTCCCTCCCTCTCTCCCCCCTTCTCTTCCATTATCTCCTCAATCTTATTTTTTCCTGCTTCAATTCCACCCCTCCCGCCTTCTCTTTCTTCCCAATCTTTCGGTTACATCCCAATGTCTACTCCTCCAGGAGGACGCCCGTGCGGACGTGGTGGACTGTGTGGTGCGGGACATCCAGAACAGCCAGTGCCTGTTGAACGTGGAGTACTCCGGTGCCACCTGCCCACATGTCACAATACAGTTTGGGGACACCAAGGACGACGTGGGCCTCGGCCTGGTCAAAGAGGGCTTGGTCATGGTGGATGTCCGCAAGGAGAAGCACCTGCAGAAGATGGTATGTGAAGGGATGAGATAGACAGTAGATTATGGGGAGGATATAGTTGGATAAAGACATTTCAAGTCTTTAAGTCAGCCTAAAACAGCATAAAAAAAGGTGAACAAATGAATTAATTGAACATACAAATGTTGGTACATACATGGTTAGAAATTTCTATTAATTGCTCAGCCCTACTCTGTATAAATCAAAGTATAAATCTTTTAAAATATTTGATTTTTCTTAACAACCTTGTTGTTCAGTGGCTCACTGTGTTGTAAATGCACAGTATGGATCAATATTTGTGTCTTAAATGGTAAATCATAACAGTGGAGTCAGTCAGCTGATCAAGTGCTAGCAGGTGCTGCTTAAAAATAAATGCACAGTAAATGTTTACTATCCTCATTGGTAAATTGGCATATTGTGTATTATTGTATTATTTAATGTTAAAAGGTCCGTATGTTTCCTATGGCTTTCTGACAGTTCAATAATTACTACATTTTCATGCTAGCATACATCTACCCACTGTTTTTCATCTCTGAGTTTGTTATAGATTTTTTTTTTTTTGATACATGAAAGCTAATATTATACTAAATGCCTGTAGATATTGTAAAGGGAACACCGTGGCACAAGAAACATAATTGCTCTCCTTACTTGTCAATCCACAGTCACACAATATACATGCACACACCTCTACAATTTGTCTCAAATGGTGGCCATTTTGTCAAACCATGAAGCATTGCTCATTTACTTTCCCTCCTCATTATGCTAATTCCCCCAGCAGACTCAAAGCCACTCTGTACATGAAGATAAAGAAAAATGGAGGATATTTATTCCTGCTGCAATTACTGCTTCCGCACACCCCCCAATATTAGTCACTCTGCCATTTATTTAAAAATTGCGAGGCACAAAGGAATGGAGAGAAATGTCCACACAAGTGTAATTGTTCATAAACATATCAAAATGTATATTCATATCAATTAGAGGCTGATGGAAAGAGCACATTTGTGAAGGCATTCTTTCACGCAATTAATTCACTCGCACATGTAGATGTAGTTACTAACTCATTTTTGTACACGCTAAACATCACCGATAAAAGCACTTTCTTCCTCACAGTCAGTCAATAAAGCACTGCGCATCATTGTGAGTGTTCTGACCTCTGACCTCCAAAGAGTAGCCGGAGGACCATAATGCAGTCTCAGTGTAATGGACCCTATAGACAAAAGACAGTGATTAAAACCTCCCAGCAATACGACTAATAGGCTTATAGACCCCACAGATTTAGGTTTTGTTGGATCAAATGGTTTCTCTTTAGTATTCAACAGCTGTGTCTCCGGCATTTGTCTCTTCCTTGCTGGCTACAATATTTTGATCTGGAGAAAGCTTAACAAGCCGCAGTGTTGCCAATGTGCTTACAAGTGCGTGTTAATGCAAGCTCTTCAGCATTTCTTGTTGATAATTCCACTCAAGTCTGCTTCCAAACTCAAAGATCTGGAGGCTGAGATATTCCTTCTCTTCAAAAACAAGCTGAAGTGTAATTGGGCCACTTTTCAAAACCTCTAAATGGAGCACATACACACTCTTTCATAGAGGGGACATTAGCTTATTCTGCACACTGCAATTCTGTTGTATACATTAGTTAACCAGTTATATTTTAGTTATTAGAGCTGGGAGATACAATGTAATATCATATGTGATTTGTTTATTATAATACTGATCACTTAAATTGTTCCTTTTCTGGGCTTAAAGCCTTTATTAGAGGTGGTAAAATTTTCTAAATTTAAAGCCGGGCTAATCTGTATTTTTGTATGAACATTAGCTGAGGTTAATTTTCTGTATGCTCATTTTCGCCTGTGAGCTACTTGATTCATTTGCTAGCAAGCTGCATTTCTGGCTCTGAGCAGGACTGCAGCTGCTGCTGGTGTGACAACAGAAAATATTATCTTTCAGAGGCAACAGAGCCAAAAAAAATGTTCTAAGATACAACCTTTTGTTGACGTCTGGATCCGTGCTCCCATCCTTTTCCTCTTTTATAGAAAGTTTCCCTTGAGCTTTTGATAGTGTAGTATCCAAGCCTTCTCACTTTGCCAGCTCACCCTGAGCTCTTTCTCTCCTCCTTTCTCTCTCTTCACTCATCCAGACTATCAGCCTCCTTGTAAAACTGACTTTTTTCCTTCCTATCTGTTCCACTTTGGCTCTATTCTTTATTCATTATCCATTCCAAGGGATTGGAACATTGTCATTGTAATCTGTACTCTCGTGCTAAGCATTGCCTAACAGATGGGCTCTAATGTTCAGTGGCACTTCAGTGACTATCAATAGTCAGTCATAAGTGCACTGAAGGTTAACACCAGTCTTTGAGGATGGCATTGTCCCAAGAGAGGGAGAGCAGAGAGGGATATTCATCCATTTGGGGGTTTATTTCTTTTTTCATATGCATTTCTGCCTTAAGCCCTACATTTGCGGATGCTCACTCACACCATATGGATGGCTCTTGTTGAGGCTATACGGTATCATAGCAAAGAATAAACAGCCGTTGTGAAAGTGTTGGGGAAAATATGATCATATGCATGCCAGCAGCTGGTATCTGATTGAAGGGAAGTGGGATAAATAAAAGTAGGAGGACAGTAGAAAAACTGGAAACCAAATTATGATTGATATGCATTATTTAGTGAGGGGAAGCTGGCAGTGACCAAGAGGTGTGGACTGACGATAAAGCATGGGATTAAAGTATAACTGACATTTTTCTCCCACAACATGACCTAAAAATACAAACCAGCATCAACACCCAACACAATATATTTCATACCGTTCATATCAATTGCACCTGCTTAGTGTGCACGCGCAGTTATAGCAGATTTAATGTTATAGTGTAAAGTTTAATCTGTCATACATCTGGCATATCATGTGTAGTTCTCCCGCACATGTTGTTTATGAGGCCTTGATATTTAGATTATCCTCAGTGAGTGACTTCATTGCTTCATCACCAGCATTTGAAACAGAAGGGACATTATGTACTTTACATTTTATACAGTAGCTACAGTGTTTCAGGGCTCCAGTAATATTGACACGTCTGGCTGTGGACCTCTGCTGTATGTCACTCTACCATGTTCTCCTTTATAGATAATGTCTGTCTTGTCACACTGCATGACATTATTCATCTCCTGTCAGTTATTTCTCTTTACCACTCACATGTAGAGCTTGCAAGCTATTGAGGAGAATCTGTGGGTTGGCAGGTAGAATTGGCTGCCATGCAAAGCGGCAGCCAATCACACATTACCATGTTAGTTATCATAAAGGAGCTGGTAATAAAGCTCAGCAGTAATGGTTGCTCTGAGCAGCCTGATTTAGAGCAGTGTCAACCATGTAATTTAGTCTGATTGCCCCTGTTGAAACTGCTATTCTTGAGTTGAAAAATAAATCTGTACTTCTGGCCTTCTGTGTAAATTCTAGCAAATGCAGGAATAAGTGTGCATTGATTTTTCTCAGAATTAGTGTTAGAAATCACATCAGAAAATAGCGAGAATGAAAGAAATGAAATTAACTCAGCGGAAACCAAACTGAGAAGCAAAAACCTAAACTTGAGGCATAACTTATAACTGAAGTATAATCCCATTGAACCATTACAATTATGGTTATAGACCACTAAAATAACTCAGCTGAACTTCGGCAACCAAAAGATGGTGTTTACAAAGTTTGCAACCTCAAACTTCCTGTTGGGCTCTGTTATGTATACTCACCACTTTTTTTTTCTTCTCAATTGTTCCGACCTGAGACTCACATACCGACTTCATGCCTTCTCCACCTCAGGCACAGCGGATATACTAAGCTATCCTTAAATTGTCCTGGCACCATCAACTATACGCTGCTAGAATGGCAAGTTGCCACTCTGGCACACAGTCACTCACTAACACACTTCATTCTCTCACTTCATTCCTCCTAATGTCTCTCCCCACTCATTGTTCAGAGTCTGATCTATCCATTTTTTTTCCTCCTTCTCTTTCCTGCAACCACCACTGTACATCGCATCACTCAGTTTTTCCTCCTATCACCTCTTATCTTTCCAGCGCTCTCCTCCTTATCTTTTCTTTTTTGTTTACTCTCCATTCCTCTTACTTGTCCATTTCTTTGCCTTCTGCACATCACTCCCTCTCTTCACTGTACTTGTCATGACTACTTTTATCCTCCACTCATACTCACTCCAAGTCTCCTTTTTAACCTTTGCTGTTAATGTTATCCAAACTGAGCTTGAGCACTTCATTTAGACAGCAATGGGGAGGCGGCTTGTTTGGCTTTTGCATGTGCTTAATTTGCATTTTGCCTTTCATTGCCATGTCATGATGAACAATAATCCCCAGGAATTAAAGTGGAGAGGCGCTCACATCAGACCTGGTGTTGGCCTCATTATGAGCTATGATTTAAAATGCTGTTATCTGCAATTATTTGCAACTTGCATCAGCTGATTCTGCCCTGTGAACCCACACTGGGTTGTTAGTAATGCCCTGCTTTCATAATTTAAAGTGATGGCATACAGTAGAGGGACATGAACTGTGTGTGTGTGTTTCTGTAGTATATTTGAAAGAGCAAGTGAAGGAGGGAGTGGGCTCAACACATAACTAAATACACTAGAAATATATGTTTCTCCCTTTCTTTCTTTTTTTTGTCATAACTGTAGCTGGAATGAGTCTGTCATGACAGCTCAATTGGAAGATGGCTGTGTGGTTAGAAGCACCATCTTTTGTGCTCTGCAGTTTTTCACCAGCGTTTTCTGCCAGCAGCCGCCAACAACATGACTAATTCAAACTCTGGAAGGCCACCGGGTGCTAACCGTCTCGCCCAGTCACCTCAGCTAACTGACATCGGTGCTAGCGCCTGAAGTTCATTAGCGTTACAAGCTAATAATCTCCAGTTTGCTAATTACAAGTCAATTACAAACACGGAAGTGTCTGTCATTCCCTTGCTGGCACAATTATTATCAATCACCAACAGCATCGTAGTCTGCTGTATCGACCTAGGCCTGGTTTCCAATACTTTCCCTACTGAATGGATAAAGATATAGAAATAGTATTCACACACCGTAGACAGATGTTTGTGAAGACATGCTCAAGATCTTCATTAAAATGTTACAGTGGTGTGTGTACCTGTCAGTAGAAGGCAGACTTTGGGGAAAACGGCTGTGAGGTGGCTCCCTTAGAGTGAAAACAGCAGATGAGTCCTGGAATCTGTAATTACCCAGCAGCCCCCTGGGAAATGTAGTTTGATTTTCTTCCCTTTATCTTCTTTCTCTGTGTTGTTGCTGTATTCACACTGAGGCCTTGCTTTTCATGTGTGAATGTTGAGCTGAGGACTTTGTGAAAAGCTTTAAGGGGCAAGAAGGGCAGCCTTTTAAGTGTCGGCGAATACGAGATGCAGTTTTTGTATTTGTGTGTGTTTCTTTTCACATAAACTGCCTCATGGGTAGTGTAGTTTTGTCACAGCTTGCGGTTAGAGCCCCCAGTGTAGTTAATTGTGCAGCAGTTCCATCGCATAGTAATTGTGTTAATGGGGGTTGAAACCGTAGATGAAGATGAAATGGCGGGCGGAGAAGTGTAAGCACATCTACAGCTGCATGTGTGGAATCCATACAGGAAATGAGGAAGGAGGCTCACACATACACAAAATGCCTCTAGGGATGGGTTGTTCCATTTATCAAAGTGCAATTGTGCTGTTCGGTACACATAAGGTGGCTCGTGTAATGTAGGCACTGGTTTGGACACTGATGATACGCCTCATGGGAATGTTGGTGTTTCTATACAGCAGGTTCACTGTATCAAAATGAGGCCTCATGGGTAAACAGCATTTCATGTGGCAGTGCTTCTGTTGTCGCTCATGGGTTGTCCCCAAGCAAAGAGGATGAAGTAGAACATGTGTGGAGATCCCTCGAGCTCTAACACACTTAACAATGTGAAACCACACAGTACAATATAAAGGCAGGATAACAGAAGAAAAAAATGCATACATTCAATACCTGAGAGAACACAGCCAAGACAAATAAATGGGGGGGTAAAAAAAATGAAATATTAAAAATAGAACAACAGCTGTTGGTTGAGTTTAAGGTTTATATGTCTGAGTAGAGCCAGCAAGCATGGATCCTGCCACGGTGGATCAGGTCCCCATCGCCTCCATCCCAACCCAAAAATTCCCCACCATGTCATCTATAAATGGCTTTTAGCTGTATCCGGAACACCAATTGACTGACTTTCAGGTCGCTGCCCTCCCTGTTCAAGCCCAACGCCTGTCACAGCCCATCAAGAACCCCCCACCTCATCCCCAAAAAACACCACAGGGCACATATAAACACGCACATACACACACACACACACACACCCTCTGAGCTTCATGGGTGTGTGACAGCATAACCGCTCCCCACCAATGGCTCAATACCTAATTTACAAGTAGAGTTAGAGATGGGGCCTTTTAATGGACATTTTCTGCTCCCCTGTTATTGACTGCACACACACCACACACACACACACATACACACACAGAAATTTGCACAGGCAGTTGCCTCCCCTGCTGCCACTGCTCTGAGGGCCCTTTTGACATGTCCTAGCTGACACGCGCCACTTCCCAAACGCTATTCCATCTTCTGCAGATGTACACACACACACACACACAGTCACACACTTTATCCTCCCCCCCACACACACACCAGGGGTGAGTGGAGGACAGCCTGGAAGGGAGTGGAGGCACCAGATTGTTCAAACTTATATTATTTTGAGTTGTGTGACCTCGCGGGAGAGAGAAAATAGATATTGGAGAAAAAGAAAAGCAAAGGTCTTTATGCAGCCTTTAAAAAAAAGTGAGTGTGTGTACGATACATTAGTTTTTACGTAAGACTTCTTCTCCGCAGTGCCCCTGGGAGAGCAGTGAAGAATGCTCTCGGTTATATCTGTAGCTAGTCCTTGTGTTTGTTGAGTGTGCACGTGTTCTACATGAGTGTGTCCTCCTTAACTCCATGAACACACGCTGGTGGGCTTGTCATTGCACGTTCCCTCCAAAGTGCCTGATCTCCTCCGACAGCCATGCTGGGGGGAACACTGCAACAGGGAGCAATCCCAGTATACCTCAGATGGGGACAAAGACACTTGTACACATATGTTGAACATGTAAGACTCTTAGTTTTCATTATTTTACAGATTGTCACAAAAAAGGCAGAAAATTTTGATTGAAAATGAAAATAATGAGCTGTATGTATATAAAATGGATCTTTTATGTTCACGTCTGTAAAAATTGGCAAATTCAGTGTCAACCTTTTCATCCTATAGTCACTCAAACACACTGACATTCCCTCGTCTCTCTGTCACACACACAAGCCTTCAAGGATTCTCTTCCTGGTTAGCCATGGTGCTTATGTGACAAGCCTTTCCCAATCAAACCACTTTTACAATGACACGTCTGAGGAGACTCTCCCAAAACCCTGGCCTCCTCTCTGCTTGCCATGCAGTATTCATGCACTGGCATGTTGAATGAGAGACATCTCTTAGGACGACAATCCACAGCTCAGCCAAGTACACTCGACTTGAAACAGTGTGACTTACAGACATAAAAGCCATTATGTTCCGGCAAATGCTCTGACGACGACCTGTCTTTTGCAGAGTTTTATGCTTTCCGTGGAGGCAAGAGGAGACGGAGATGGGAGTCGGAGGGAGAATGAAACCAGATGTAATGAGGATTGAGAGAGCAGCACGAAAAAAAACAATGCAGCAACAAAGAAACAATGACAAAAGGGAGTTAGTGGCAGGTTTTTATGTCGGGGTGGAGTTGGAGTTTGACTGCTCGTGTCTGGGAGGCTGTGTGTGTGTGTGTGTGTGATCGTCATTGCTGTTAATGAGAAAAGCTCAACATGCATGGAGGATAAGCTTCATTGTTCCCTTTCCACTCGAGTGGTTTCTACGTCGCCTGACATCCAATCTCAGCAGCGAGTGTGTAACCAGCGCTGAAACTTTGATTAGTCACTTGCTTTTCATATGCACCCCATCCAAAATCCGGTTTCACTTAGCGTTTTTTTTTTTTTTTCGCAAGCTGTGAAATCAAAAAAAAAAAAAAAAAGAGGCAACTCACCTACGCACCAAACGCGCACAACCTGTCAGAAAACTGCCACGTTAGCTCTCGCTCAGATCCATCAATTTCACACCATGCTCACCAGAACACCACCTGGGCACGGCATACTGGCCAGCACTGGGAAATCCACACACTCTCTCTCTCTCTCTCTCTCTCTCTCTCTCTCTCTGACAGACAGATTCACAGCCAGGCAGACACACTGACTAGTGCCAAAACACCAGACCCACACCACCTGTCGTTCATCTTTCAAAAAGCATCACACTTACACAAAGTCATTCACAAAGTCTCCATCAAGAAAGTTACCTGCAGCGATAAAAAATTGAGTATAACAGTATTTGTAAAAAAAAATCTTTTTTTCCTGAATGTGCATAAGCGATCAGATTGTTTTTTAGTCTCAGATTGCTGTGGTAAATTTGCTCAAATGTGAACTGTAGGTGTGAAATTATAATAAATTGACTTCTGTAATCAGTTAAACTTTCCGATTTTGTTAAATCGATGCTAAGAATCAGTCGCACACATTCAGGGGCACTCGCACAACATCCTCCTTAGCCAAACTGCATAATCTTTCAGAACTCTGCTACTGCCAGCGTGCATGGCCACTGCTCACCAAACATGGCATCTGTCCGGCATATGGGAGCTCTGTAGGGTCATCCAGACAAGCACACGCTGTCACCCGCTGCCTTCTGCCACCCTAACCCTCCTCCAAACACGGCTGTTTCTTGTCCTTGTCTCCTCATTCATTATCCGCTTTGTATTCTCATCCTGTTTTGTTCTGTCTTCTTCCCCTCCTCACTTCTGATCAGTTAATCAGTTTTAGAGGAATAGTGTGACATTGTGGGAAATACAGTATACACTTTCCTGCAAGAGTTGGATGAGAAGATCGGCTTTAATGTCTGTTTGCAGAGAGGTATTGATCTTCTCATCTAACTCTCTGCAAGACAGAGTACTTCCGTAAATGTGGAAATACTACTTTACACTTCCTCCACCTCCTTGATAGTCTGTATCTTCTTCACTTTGCAGGAACATTTTTTTTTTTTTTGGCAACTCTGACAATCGTGCATCATACCTATTCTCCATCATCCTCCCCTTTCCTTCTTAACCCACGTATTTAATGTCGCACTTGTTTCCCACAATGAGAAACATTCCTTTCCTTTGCTACTTTAAGTCGTCTCCAGATGAGTTTTTCTTCTGTTTGTGTTGTAAATGAGCCATTATGCCTCCCTGCTGGAGCCAATAGAAATGCTGTGAAAGAAGGATCCGGGACAGGATATATGGAGCTGTTGAGAATCCGAAGTCAGTCATCATCGGTGTTCAGCTGCACACTGATTGGCTGTTGTGTTACACTGACAGTAAAAGACGAGGGCGATCCAGGAAAAGGCCCCCTCCCGACCAGAGTACAAAGAGGCTCACCGTGATAGTTTCAGTATGGTAGCGTATCATCTGTGCATATTGAGCTGTAGTGCTCTTGACTTTCATAGAATACTTTGCATTTGGATGCAGACGCTCAGCCATGTAGAGTTTGGCAAAAAGTGAAGTGTGAAGATATATTTTCCCTTTAAAGTTGAAATGAAGTTATTTTTTCTAGTTCACCGGTTTTCTCACAAATGTAATTTTTCTCTTTTGTGTTTTGAATATTGCAAAATCCACTTTTGCAGATGTGCAACACTAGTAGCCTTTTTTCCACTGGCACTTTTGGCCGTGCCGAGTCAAACCATGCCGTTGATTTGCATTTCCATTAGCAGTGTAACCATGACGATTTGTGTCAAGTTGCCCCTGAGATGGAGCATCTTCATAGTCGGGCCAAAGCGCACCCGACCAGCCTCCCAGTGGGTTGCGGTGACGTCTTACCGACCGCGACACAACAAGATCTGGAGATATTTGCAGCTATTTGATCAGCAGATCAGTTAGAAATAATACAGAGAGGAAGAGTACAAGCTGAAACAGCCACAGTGGGGATGAAGAGCTGCAGACAACAGGCTCTTACTGCACCTCTGCAAATAGCTCACCTCCAACAGGTAAACAGCTTCTGTTACCTGCCATGCTGTGTGATGGAAAAACACTAGCAGCACAACTAACGGTGGACTTTTATTGCAAAGAATTTATTGGAAATGAAATGTGTTTGTCCACCGTTTTACAGCCGCTCCTTTGACCACTAGTCACAGCCATGGATGTATACAGCCCGCTGCTTTTAAAAGTCATCGACTCGAGACAAGCACGTCATCAGTTAGACGCACCTTCAAGCAGGTAGACCTGTTGTAATGGAGATATAAATCCCTGCTGCGCTGGGCTGACGCGCCGAGTCAAGTCAAGCCAGCACGTGTGTATGGAAAAGGCCTATAGGAGACAGCTGAAACTGCTACAGGCACTGAAAGCTCTAAAGCCCAAATGGCATCACTGGCCTTTTGTGTCTGTGAAATATCGTCGGATGGGTCTTCCATATGGTGACATCTGCCTGATGGAACCAAGATGCCATATCCCAACGCCTTCCAAAAAATCTCTCCCCTTTAGTTGGCTTTGATGGATGACTCGTGCAGCCGCTGCACTTTCCCCAGCCACACAGCCTCACACGTGCACTCGCTTAAACTAAGTGGCTTTACGATCCAGCTGCAGGTTTGTTATCTTGGCGGTGCCATGTGCAGCGTAGCTATCAAATCAACCTATGTGCACGAGCTAGCTAAGCAATTAAACTCCAGAGCCCCATCCACACTCGACAGTTTTAACATCTGGCATCCTTGTTCTGGTGTGTGTGTGTGTGTGTGTGTGTGTCTGAGTGTGAAAGCCAGCTCATCTGCTACTATAATAAGCAACAAAAACATGGTGCACAATTGAATCCATTACAAGAACACAGTGACTCTTCTTTACTGTCTCCTTCTTTCAAGTGACTTTCGTTTTCTTTGTTTCATTTCTTTAAAATGTTTATTTTTATTTTACCGCCGTTACTAATATTTCCCTACGTGCTCGTCCCTCGAATCAGAATACACCAAACTATACTTATGTTCACATTTACAAGTGTTCGCTGTACAAGTCCTACTTAAAGAACCGTACTTTCACTATTCACAGACAGAGTGTGAGTGTTGTGGGTGGCTCGGTTTAAATGTGGTGAAGTTGAGTTAAACTGTATATATATATGTATGTGTGTGTGTGTGTGTGTGTGTGTGTAGGCCTTGTGTAGAGCTTCATCACTCTGTATCCACTCTGACATTGTAATGATGGAGGACAGCTCCACTCATAGGGTCTGCCACTCGAGCTTTCCAAGGTCCATACATCCACTTACACTGTACCCACCTAACCAAATACTGCCTCTCTCTCTCCGCACCCCCCCACCCCCACCCCCCTTGCCCTATGACTCATCACCGGTTCATTCAGGCTAAATGGCTGTTCTAGCAGAAGCAGTCAATATGTTCAACACTGCACAATGGCTTCCTCCTCTCTCTTCTTCCAACTCTTTTATATCCTCTCTGTACTCTCAGTATGTCTATATTATGTCCAGTTCTATGTGTCGAGCGAGCTGAACTGTCGAATCGCTCTCACATTATACAAATATTAGAAGACGTCATGTTCCCACAATACGCGTGATTAAAATGTTGCGTATGTATAACATTCCTATGTGAGTCTTGTACACACAAGATGCAAAAAATATTCTTTTCAGGACTCAGTTACAAGTTATTGCTTATAAAAAATCAAGTTTTCATTTGTAAGAGGAAGTTAGTCTCTTAAATGTGTAAAAATGACAATATTGTCAATAACCAGACTTTTCAACAGTAAAGCTTACATCATGTCCCACCATCATACAATAGAGGTCTGACTTTTCCACATGAAACGCAGGTAGAATTTGGGGTTCACCCTCTTTTAGCTTGTAGCTCCCTTAAGGCGTTCTGTGAATGCACTTGATTATAAATTGCTGCTACAAACCAGCGAGGCGTTGGCCTGAGGCTAGCGGGCACAAGGGGGTATGAGAGCCTCTCATCTCAAGTGGCTTTGCTGGAGTGAGATGTAGCATGAAGCGCAAAGTGATGCCCTGCACACGGCGGATAAAGCAATGACCTCTAACAGTGAGCCGTAATGTGGCGCCGTGCGCTCCGTATGCTTCGTTCGCATGTTTGTGCGTTCCACATCCCCTCCAGTGACATCACTGCTCTGTGTCGATGTGCGTTATCTGGATCTTCAAAGAACAGTGTGTTCCTTATAGCCAGTGTTGCTGGGTGGGTGTGCGAGTGCCCTTCTGACAGATGTGAACTTTGTGCAAAAACTTGTGAATTTCCATGTAAGCTGGTAAAATAAATGTCCCCAGGGGCAGAGCAGGTTTAAAGGATGCATTGATTCACCTTAATCCTTTAAAATCCTTCGTGTGACACAGTGATGTGATATGCTAATGACTCTTTCTGTCTGCCCTAGGTGACAGAATACCTGAACAGTCAAGAATCTGCCAAGAGTGCCAGGGTAAGTCACTTCATCTGAGCTCACCAGTCTCATCTCATTGTCTCTCTTTGTCTTTTTATCAGCCTTCTCTTAATAATGGTGGTTTGTCTGCCTCTCTGAGAAATCTACTGTTGCCAACACAAAAAATGCATTACAATACTAATTACTTTTCTACACCAACCAGAGAACGCTTTTTCTCTTTGCTGCTTCTCTCTCCCTCCTCCCTCCCTCTCTCTCTCTGAAGATGCAACACATTACATTGGCAATCACCACTGTCCCATATGGATTGCTGCCCACAGTCTGTGTAGGTCCATACTGAGAAAATGGGGGTGGGGATGTGTGCAAAAATTGTGCAGTGGGGAAAGAAAGGGAGGAGGGGAAAAAAAAGTGGAGAATGAATAGGAGGCAGGACATAACACACAAAGCTTCCTTGTTAAGATGAGTCGAGTCTCAGAGCTTTGATACAACACTCCAGTGGAAATGATTATATTTGAGTCCAGTAAACTGTCCGGCCAGTCTGACTCAAACTGGCAGCAAAAGAATGGAAAGGAACCCAAAAAAATTCAAGTACATGGACAGACTTAATAATGAAGGTCAAAAAGAATGTATTAAAGCTCATTTCTGTTAGGCTGCATTCACACCAAATCTGGCAGTGGGTGAAAAACGGCAGTCCTCCCATTCATTTGAATGGGGACAACCAAACGTCACGCTGCGGTGGCCAATCACATGCATGCAACTGCACATTCCAGGGGGATTACTTTGTAATGCGAACGCCACATATGACCTTTTACCTTTGTGATAATCGTGACGAAAGATAAAACTGTTGCCGCCTTGAAAGCTATCCCAGTTCCCAACAAATACACTATTTCTCCTGTTTGAGTCATGTCTGCTTAAAACTGCAATATGTTTGTACAAATCTGAGGTGCCTTTCACAAGAAACCTCCAGGAGTTTACATAGACACTCTGATCATATTTGTTTTTTACTCATGTAAATGTCAAGCGTGATGGCTCAAAAATCCTACCAGCAACCAGTCAGAAGCCGTCCTCTCCTGTGTTCTTTTACTTACCCAGCAGTTATGCAGCATCCCCAGACAGCGAACCAGGCAGAGGTGGAATTGGCTCTAATCACAATCTGAGTTACAACCATGTTTTCAGGGTGTCGGGGAGGAGGAGAAAAAAGGCAGCGGAGTGAGACACGGAAAATGGCGATACGTACAAATGGCTCATTCATTCATTCTAATAACTACTGCTAATTAGCACAGTCGCTAATTAGCTATGAATCACAGCATTAACAGCTGAGCATGCATGCTTCTCAGAGCCAAAAAAGAAACATCCCACACAGACACAGACCCTCGTACACACACACACACACACAAACACCCCTCAGACACCCTGCACAATTCCTATCGCGTTTGAATAACCCGCACCACGCTGGTGCGGCTCCAAACGACTCGCACGGCTCCAAACGACTCGCACACATACTTTGCCAATCGCATTGTGATATAGGCGGCATTTAGCCGCGAAATGCACGTGATGGTTTATGAAGCGATGCGGGAGTGTGAACGTAATGGAATAGGAGAAGTAATAGACTGGGTGGTATTTGTGGTGCTGTGGGCCTCTAGCTTGGATGGGCAAGCACAAAGAGTTGGATTAAATGGTGATGATGATGATGCAGGCGCCTTCATACTGGGTTGTTCTCTCTCTCTCTCTCTCTCTCTCTCTCTCTCTTTTTCTATTGATCATTTAACATGTAATGTGCTGGAGAGGTTATTGAAGCCCCATTCAAAGCAATTGGGAACGTAACCACATTTTATGGTTATTTGTTTCATTATGGTCAATAAAATCTGTCTCTGTCTTCCCATCAGCTCAACATTTGGCGCTATGGAGACTTCCGTGCGGATGACGCCGATGAGTTTGGTTACAACCGTTAAAAAAAAAGGAAATTAGAACAAACAAGACCGACCATCCAATCAACACCATTCCAAAGACCAACATGGACGACAAGTAACGCATTGGACAGAAGACTAAGTAAACAAAAATATCTAAACGACAAGCATTGACTCACTCTTCCTTTTTATTTCATCCCTCCAGTCCTGACTTCTGCTCATACCTTTTTTCTCCAGCTAGCTCTTGTAGCTCCAAATAGAGCATGCTAGCAATGCTAAAATAAAATAAAAAATCATTCAAGAATCAGCCTCCATTCATCCTTTGTTTTTCCTAACGGGCCGCTGCCAGCTCAAGCAGTCTGCACTATTGCCAATCTGTGTTATTTGCCATGTTACCTTTTCAGCAGACTTCCTGTGTGAATGATAATAATTATGATACTTAAGTATGTGTTTCAGCCAAACATGTTCTTTGCTCTCTGATGCTCTAAGCCCAATCCCTGCTTTCCTTTGTACAGGAAGGGACTGGGTGTTTGGAGGAGAACGCTCGATTTTTGCAAACAAATGCTTCCCTAATGAATTTCATGTAAATGTGAGGATGTGGTAAAAAGTGTAAATGGATTTATTTTGGAGAAATACTGTAGGTGGAGCCACACAGACAAAAAAAAACAAAAAAAAAAAGGACGAGTTTATTTTTGTCTTCAATGTATATCTGTGTGATAATGACATTTGCAGATGTTTTTGTGGGGAGTGTTTTGTCGTTTATTCACTATGTCACACTTTTATGACCAGTAAATACGGACGCCATTGATGTGGCATTTTATCATCTCTCTATCTCCTTCTGTAAAGTTTACATTCAAATGGTTATGACCCTGTCTTTGGCAGTCTCTGCTCTTTCTGTCTCTGTATGCCATAGCAGAAACAGTGTTTGAATTTGTTTCCCTAATAATGGACCTTTGCATTCTATTAAAAATCTGAATAAAAATAAGCAAACTAAAAGTCTTGTGTGTTTTTCCATTAAGGATATTGGAGTTTTTCCTCAAAGCTGATTGGTTCTATTCAGAATTTCAGTTTGGATTTTTTTTTTTTTTTTTTTTTAATAAAGCATTTGTGCCAAAATAGAAGAGCACTTCTACACAGATAAAAGGTTTTGTTACCTGTAAAACAAAACAGACTGACAAGCGTCTTTGAATAGAAGCTTGGCAGGTTTTTTTTTTTCAGTGAATTTGAAATTAGCAATGCAGATGATGTTTAGAAGCCTGCTTCAATTGAACTGGTTTAACCTCTAAAAGTAATCATCAGTGTGCAGCAGTGCTGATTCGCTATTGCTCCCAAATAATTGCGTAAGAGAAAAGAGTATTTTCGCATATTAAAGGATCATAGTTTATGCATGTTGTGCAAAGGGGCAACTGCTGAATTTACATGAGGTGATATAATTTTTGTTCTGGGGTTTGTTTTGAAGACCATGTATGAAGTGTGCTTGTGTGATCTCGGCGGCAAGAAACTAAATAAAACATGAATCCCCGATAAGATCACCCAAAGGTGATGTTTAAAAGAAACCTGTTTATGCAGGATAAACTCATTTATCTGTTGGCTTGTTTTATCATCAAATGAAAACGTACAAGCCACTGTTGCATATTCCATAATTTTATCTGAATATGCAAAGGAGTCCTCTTTGCCACTTGTGAACCATAAAGACTTTTTGAGTTACAATGAGTATTATGAAGATATATGACGTACAATATGTTTTGCTTATTGGATTTTTTTGCTGAAAGTGAACTTGGCCAGGATGTACATTACTTTAGTGGGTGCAGCCTCACATTAAAGTTGTAATGTGAGGCTTTTTTTTTTTTTTTTTAAAGCAGCTGGCATGCATGTGAATTCAATGCAGCATTAGTTTTGATTTGTTTTCTGGGTCACACTCTTTAACATCAGTGCAGCTATTTCCACCATGGTATATTTTTAAAAACAACAAAACAAAACAGGGCTTAAATGAAGTGCTCATAAACATTTAATACTGCCTGCCATATAAATAAATGCTCCATTCCACATTAAATGACTGTTAAGCATAGAGCAACCGCACTTTGCCAAATCTGACATAAACCACATCGTTGCCTCCTTGTATCATTACTTACAGTATATGGCTTAAAGCTTGCTTCCTGAAATCGTTTACGCACGGATGAACCTAAAGAGGATACAGCCCTGACAGAATACAGTAACACTGCTCTATACTGCAGTATTCATAAGCTTCCTACATCATCAAGGTCACCTTGATGAAATAGACATGTACACCGTGTAGGAAAACATACAGATTCTGTGACTCCCATTTATTCCTGACGTGAACGAAGCAGATGCTTCATTTACGTTGGAGATGTGTGACAGATGTTTTCGACCACAGTGGATACCCATCAGTTTCAAAGAAGTTTGAGTGACAGCTCAGTGTGTGAAGTATCCACAGTGACTAACTGCAAAAATAGAAAATAAATAAACACACCAGGCTAGTTCACTGCCTCAGAATTTTAACTACATTCGTCCCATGGTGAAAAAAAATCCAGACGTGTACCATTTAAATACACATAACAAAACACCATATGGGCAGACATCAACTGCTGATTGAGCACAATAAAGACGCTCATTGTTGCCAAATAAAGTGCTCTAATAGAGCCACATGACAGTCCATCATTCAAAGCCTCAGTGCAGTCAAAAATAAGGTAAAAGTCATTTATAAATGTATCATTTTTTCTTTTTATTAAAAGGAAGAAAAGCTGTCTTTATATGTATATCAGAAAAGTCCCTTTTTGCCTCTGAAGGGGTGTGTCGGTGTGTGTGTTTGATTGATGGCAGCTGGCAGGCTGAGCCCTGATAGGGGGCCGAAAAGGAAAAAGTACCCAAATGTGCACTGTGAACTGTAGCTTATAAGCTAAGGACAGGGTGTTTTATTAGCAGTGGTGCTGAAGAGTACAAACACATCAGCATCGAAACGGACTGAAAAGTCTATTGTGCTGCAGCTGACCAGCTAAGTAGCCTGATAGCTGACATTAACATTGGACTGGTTAGTGTTTGTTTTGTCGCTCATTCAACAAGCGAAAGGTGCAGAACAAGACACACGTTCATGTTTGTAAGTTAGATAAGAAGAAGACATTTGACAGTTAGTCAAAGTCTGTGTCTCGTGTGTTAGTCAGCGTGACCGCCTGCCTGTGTGACATCACCGCTCAATGCAAATGATTTGATTGGCTCTATGAAAACAAGTTCTCCACTTATTAAACCAATAGCATTCTGACTGGTTAATACAAAAATAGCAGGCGTAATCATGATCCAAAAAAATATTCATTATAAATTTCTACCTTTTGGGTGCAGATTCTTTTCCTCAGAGGAGTGCACAGTACACGATTTAAATGTGAGCTGTAGCAGAAAAAAAAAAAAAAAAACAACACACGCAATTTAATTTCAGCTGGATTTTAAGATGAAAAACAGCTGCAGTGGGAACAAAGAAGCACTTAGTTGTTTTCCTCTTGAAATTAAACACTGTGAAGGAGTGACCAGAGGTTGTTATTGCAAACTGCCCTGAAAGAGGGTGACCAAGATAGAAATGTACCTACTTAACATTCAAATTGTGTTTTAAAAAAACAGCCTCAGCCTCCGAGACATGTTTTTCAATTAGACATGGCAGGAACTTCTATTTTTATGACTTTCTTTGTGGTTGATAGATGACACGCAGTCGGTTTTACATGATCACAGTTAGAACCACAGGCGGAAATTACTATTCATGAGTGTGTTCTACATTGTATCCGTCATAAAGCTCGTACCAGGTGTCATTAATTCCTTCAAAATATATGTGAGGAATTCAAAATAAGACAGGCTGAAAAAGGACATTTTGAAGTCCCTCCCCGCCAGATGCCAGTCTTAATTCCAGGTGCCACGCAGCAGTCAGGAGCCACCAAATCAAAGATGGCCCGAGCAATTTATCACCGGTGTTCATGTCCAATTACCAGAGGTTGGGATGAGAAATATGCTCTCAGGGCAATTAAGAATCCTGTCTCTCTTGTCAGCTGACTCACGGACTGGCTGAGACGACTTTGTCTTTTAGATCCATGTCCTTTCTCTGTCTTTTTTTGGTCACAAACTATCCATCGTCCCTCACACTTTCCCTCTCTCTCTATTTCCCTCCTTGCTTTCCCTCTCTGAGCTGATGAGATAGCTACTGGGCCAACTCACTAAAGAAGAAAAGAAACGGAGGGAAGGATGGGAAAGAGATCATGGAAGATATGAAAAGTGGTTGTCTGTACGAGTTGTAAGCTAAGCCTTCTGGTTTCATCTCCTCTCTGTTTGCAAAGCTGTCATAGTTGAAACAACGCCCAGCAGACGTAGCAGGCAGATTACAGAGAACTGTTGTCAGCAAATTGCTTAGAAATGTCGATTATTCGCTGCCTTCCACAGCATCCAAGGCAGCCAAATCAAAACTGTGTCAACAACAATTAAACCATGAAATGCTGCCTTGTTGTGAAGGATTTATAAGAGAAAAGCACACGTCACTGAGGTCCTTTTTTTTTTTTTTTTCAATCAGGCAAATGGTGTTTTCCTGTGATCTATCCACATGTTTACATGTGTTACCATTCCAGCTACAAGACTGAGAGAAAGAGAAAATAGAAAGAAAAAAAAAAAATCAATGATTTGTCACGACCAAAAAGCAACAGTAGAGCTAATATCTTTTTTTCATGAACCCGAGGCATGTTTCCCCCTCTGAGGGGTTCAGAGGAGAAAATGAAACCCACGTTAATAATTCACAAACCCAAGAAGAAAGATAGAAAATGCTTTTAAGCACTTTTTAGGGCTGATAGGAATGGGGGATACATTTCAGTGACATGGTTTGTGTGTATAGAGTATATGTGTAGTATTATTGAACGCATCACTGGCCACAGAGATCAGCATTGTCAAACTGTTGTTTACTTTCTTTTGAACCTCTCTGCCTTGAGTCACACAGACATTCTTGGATTTTATAGTATTTTTTTTTTCACTTGAGATAAAAGAAGCAGCCAGATTTTTACATTTTGGTATCTTTTACAAGTTCTTAAAGTAATATTTGATTCGCTCTTATTTGAACAAGCTGAGATCTGGAGCTAAAATATGCAGCTTTGACAGACAAAGTTAATTTTATTTTTCGTTTAGAATGTCAATCTGCTCTTCTGAATTGTTAATTTATTGTTCATGCCGTTTAATTTCATGCCCCCCCCTCCCTCTCAAAAAAATATTGCGCGGTCTTGCCCCTGTCTTCCCTTATCTCTGAGCTACACCCGCTCACGTCCTGCCCTCTGTCCTCCTGTGCCACAGTTTGTGTCCAAAATGTACCTTCTTCAGCCCCTGCAGGGTCACAGCCGCCGTCACACTGACCAGCTCACATGCAATCAGCGCTTCCTGGATCCAGTTATCATTTGAAGGATGGAATCCTGTCTGAAAGGGCTTTTCCTGTCTGCCGGGCACATATAAAGAATACTTTGTAAAACATCACAGTGGCTGCACTTGTTGCAGACGGGCATATTGCAGTTATAGGGAAGTAAAATCAAGCATGAATTTGTTGTGTGTATTTTGTGTTCCAAAGATGCATTTGTGCTTGCAGTCATTATAATTTGGCTAAAAAAAAAACATGATAGAAATAACTGCTTCATGACCTTTTTCCACAACAAAAATGAGACTAAATCCAAACCAAAGTAACCTGCAGAATCATACATGCGCCTGACTGCCAAATAATATCTCTTCCTCAGATGTTGATATATGGTTAGCTGCTGCTTGACTTCTTGCAGTAATGAGCAGCATTTCCGTAACCTTAGCTAACGTTAACAGTTGTAATACAGTAAAGTGATTTAGGGAGTAGCAACAAAACAGCTGGGCAGGCCAGCATGCCGACTTCTATGAAACAGTTAACGTATTATCGAGGGATGTGTGTAACGTTACTTTCATTTATCATTCATGCTTATAAGGTATCAGCAGGACTGAATGCAGGATTAATGTAGCAAAGCAACCATCTAAATCTTCCTCTGGATATTTTCTAAAGAAATATTATTGTATTAAGAGAGAGTCTGTTATATTACATGTGACACGGGCACGGTGTATGAACTATTATGGTCTGGTAGAAACAAGTAAACAGTGCCTTTTCCATTAGCGTCACGATAAATGAAGACAACACTTGTAACCATGGTAACATGGCGGCGGCTGCAGCCTCTGAAGACATAACCATTAGAAGTACACAAACTACATGAACTAGACTGAAATGTAAAAATGTTATAATAATGTTAACAATAAGGATTAAAATGTGACTTAAACTAATTTTTGTCACAAAAAAAAGAGACAAAAATCTATCGAGGTGACATAATTTACTCTGCAGGACTGACTGACTGTCTGATTCTCTTTCTGGGCTTTAATAGTATCAGCTGTAGCTACATCTGACAGATGGTGTTGTAAAATGACTCAGCATTTGGACATTTTTACTGTACAACCTAAAAATGTTAATGGAAGAAATAAAATTGCATTTATGCATTTGAATAGAATTACTTTGGGTGAAACTATTTATCATACATTTTGCTGCTTATCAAGAGTTCAAAACGTTTTTCACTCCAGTTAATCTGTGTTATAACTGAGTAGATTTATAACTGACCTCCTTTACAAGCTGCTATTAAATTTACATATCCTGTTTTGAATTCAACCTCTCTCTAGATGATCTGCATAAAAGTAACACTGCGATTGAACGTCGAAATGTGGCGTTTGATATGTTATGGTGGATACATTTAATGCATCCTATTTAGTTACAGTAAACAGCTGTTAATATAAACCTTGACAATATACAAAATCTAACGTTAAGCATCTGTCGAGACACTAAAATAAATGTTGGGTTTGCTTTTGTTTGGGGAGCACACGTGTATACTTGGAGCATGTGTTTGTCCGTGTGTGTGTTTGCGTGGGGGGGTGTGTACGCCTGCTTTTTTTTTTTTTTTTAAAGCAGCACAGTAAAACATAATGTGCCATTCTGTTGACTTGCGGCACTTGTTTTTATCAACATTACTTTTCCACCATCAGGGATGAAGTCTACCCTGAAAGAGCTTTTTATGAGCGAAGCCAGCCGCTTCATCCCTGAGTGATTTCAAGAGCATTACACTTGCTCTGCACATCGTCATATTACGCCACAGACAACCATAAAACACAACTGTACAAATTGGAGGAGATTCAAACCACTTCCCTTGTGTATTACAAGCAGTTCAGCATGTCACTGAGCTACCTTAGAGTGTCTCCTTATATTTTTATCATGTGTTTCTCTCCTGCCTTCGTAAACAGTGGAGATATTTTTAGATTAAATTGCAGGCTGATTTACCTGACAGGGCTCGATCAGAGCCTCCAACTGTTAACTACATTCTTCCCAGTGTGCTTTTGTACTATTCATCATCCCACATATTCCTCTATTCTGACAATTTAGCTGGCGGCGGATTCAAACCCGCGCCGTGCTGTGCAGCACGTGTATCTGTCGAGTTTGTCGTTGAGCTTCATAAAACCTCAGCTTGCCGTGTATTTGTCATCTTAAGTCATTGACTGTAAGTACCAGCAACAACGAGCTATTTGGCATCAGACGTCTGAATCAGCCAAACTCCCCAGTAGTTTCACTGTCAATAACCAAAACACATTGGAAAAAGGTCTCATGCCAGGATAAACACAGGAAATGTGTTGCTATGATACTGCTTTGGTGAGGGAGGGGTCACTGCTCCATCCACAGGGGACCATTAACAATACTGTGAAAACTGTACGCCCAGTGAGTGCTACAAAACAATATCAAATAATACTAAAGAAATGAGAATTTTTAATACATTATAAAATCATATGGATGAAAAATTGTGTGAGAAATGATTCCACTTTAATCACGACTGAGAAATGTTTTCTTCAAAGTTAATCTGTATCTAGAAAACCGCCCCAATTTACTGTAGCTCACATTTAGCGGTAATTACATTACTGGGATGCCATAAATTACTTTTTTCATTATTTTAATCATTACATTCAAAAGTTGCATTATGGTAATAATGACAAATTGCTGGTCGCGTCTGACAATTAAAGCTGAAGCTATCACCTAAATTGATCCTTTTGACTGCTCTCACTCTCCCCTTCGAGCTGCTGAGCTGACGTTAAGAGTTTCACAGAGCGGCAGGACGAGCTGCAGCTGAATGTCCGGAAACCCTAATTAATGTGATTACAGCTGAAATGATTAGCCGGTGAATCAATTAGTTGATAAACATATAAAACAGTCAGCAGCTGTGATGTTTTGTGTGTGTGTGTGCACTGGTGTGTAGACCACTTATTATATGTCTTTATATTATTTACTGCTTTGTACAGCTCATTTTGATAACCGATGAATCGTTAATGTCATTATTCACGCAACACTTGCTGGTTCCAGCTTTTAAACTGTGTGAGGCTTTGCTGCTTTCCTGTCTTATGTGATAGTAAACTCAATATTTTTACGTGTTGGACACAGTGAGGAGACATTTTATGATTTCATAATTTGTCGCTCAAACCCTGCTGCTTTAATCCACTGAGCTAACTACAGCAGTAGCTACTTTTCTAAGCTGCTTTGTCAGTTTATCTGTTTTGTCCTTCCGCCGTAGTCACATGACCTTACAGCATTTTGTCGCATACATTTGCATATTAAATAGCAAAAAAAACGATTTCATTGAAAGTACTAATACCAGTTGGTAACGCTTTCAAACAGTTCTCGCGGTCGTTGCTAATCTTTTAATTAAAGTAGCTTAAATAACGTAGATATTGGAATCAAATCCATAATACTCACGAGAGCTGTTTGCCATTTCAGTCTCATCAGTAATATTCCAGGAAGCCCTCTGTGAACTTTTCTATCCCAGCCTTTGTGTCTGAACATCCTCACACCTACAGTACGAGGTAAAAGACTTAGCCCCTGGGATCTGAGTCCACTATTAATGTTCCCACTGTGCCGGGGAGGTCCACATTCAGCTACAGAGCTCGACAGCTTGTCTTAGGCCTTATCGTTCATCATATTTAAATGAATTCACACCCATAGTAATCTTAACTGCTGCTCATAGAAGTGGATTTATTAATATGACACTTTTTTCTTACAGGCTGCTCCACTGTACTTGTTCATTATTCTATTATAAAGTGAATTTACTGTTTTTGAATACACAAAGGAGGGAGGGAAGAAAACAGGTTAAGCCTTAAAAATAATCCTTAAAAATACTGTTCGCTATCATCTCACCCATTTGTGCGAGACACCCACGAGAGCCAGAATTCAAGTTTAATTAGGTAGACATTATCCAGAATATATAGATTCATATGTAATTCCTTTTCATTTTCAGCGTAATCCTGCTTCTTAACATTTCCACACCCCAGAGTATTTTTTTTTTTCTTTTCCGTAAGCTCCTATTACAACAGCGGGTCCATTCCTTTGTAGGTCCCAGCTGGTGATGAAGTTATTGTTAGTGGACACAGAAATGGGGGATTTGATCCTGCAGTCTAATTTAATTAAGGCTGTTGAGCTATCTGAGACTTGCTTTTGTGCATTAAATTCAAATGTGATCACAGGGCAAAGAATAGGATTTGTACCTAGAATTATCAAAACTGCCTTCACAAAGCAATATCTCCGCGTCGCTTTGAAAGACACTAACAAAGAGGAGGGTCAGATCAGCTACATGCTACGATACTGACATTTGTATTCATGTAGTCAGCAGACGGACCCATCTGGAGGTCGCATACAGACCAACAAGAGAACGGCATCAAAACACTTTGCTGGTGTGAGCGTAGATCATAGGAGTGTGTTTCTGGTGAAAATACAATCTAAAAGTCGAGCTTTAAGACTTTTCAGATGCAAATACACTCTTCAGTCAGAGACATTCATGTCAAGGAACTGTCCATGTGTAGCAAATGGATATACAATTCAATTTGGCAGAATAGGCTCTGCTCTTTGAGAGGGGGCTCTTAAGGATACCGAGCGGTGAGGATGAGTCTGCTGGGAGAACTAACCTCCCCCTTAATAAACATACAACAACATCAAATCTTAATTTAATCTATAATTCCAAACACAGTTCTTAAAGGTACCCTGTGAGGCTCCCAAGTGGGGTTTTTTTTTATACTGTGCACATGCATGAGGACGTACAGTGCTGTGCAAACATTTCAGGCACTTTAGATGTTTATATTCTTATCCATAATGCAACACCATCAGGGAGGCCGTCTGATCAGTCCCAAATTCATTCCGCAGAATGCCAGTGACCCCAAACATACAGCCGGAGTCATAAAGAACTATCTTCAGCGACAAGAAGAACAAGGAGTCCTGCAGCAGATGGTGCAGCCTCCACAGAGCCCTGATCTCAACCTCATTGAGTCAGTCTGGGATCACATGAAGAGACAGAAGCAACTGAGACGCTTAAACCCACAGAAGAACTGCGGCAACTTTGCCAAGATGCTTGGAACAACCTACTTGCCAAGTATCTTGAAATACTGTGAGCAAGTGTACCGAGGAGGGCTGCTGCTGCTTTAAAGGCAAAGTGTGCTTGAGTTTCTGCACTTTGCATGAAGTTAATTGATGAATAAAAACTATTCGTGGCATTATTTTTGCATTTAAGCGCCGCAGGATTCACGTTTTTTTCTGCAAAGTGCAGCAACGTGCCTGCAAAAGCAGTGAAAAAACAAGACTGCTAGCAAGTAAACACGGATGTAAACAATGCAGGATTTAAAATATTAAAAACAGAAACATCGGACGTAAACAGAAACTTTTGAGTTTTGATCTCATCAGTGAAGTAAACAAGATTGTGAGTCTGACCAGAGCTTTGATGTCAGCCTTCAGCACTCGATTGCTTTCAATAATCAGCGCTACAAACACACTTTTAGGTAAACACAGTAAACATCTAATCACAGCAGCGAACGCGCTCCCATCTCCATTACGTGCGACACTGTGTATTCACGACCTGGTGAGTGACAGAGAGGGGAGAAGATAAAGAAGAAACCCCTGATTTAAACCGCCACGCTGTCATTGTCATTCCCACCCACCCTGTATCATTCAGACGTGAATTTAAAGAGAAGGGAACTCCAGAGTCCTCACCGAGCAATTAAGTGTTGATCCACTTCGACATACAGTAGAGTATTCTATCACTGAATGAATGTGACAGTAATGCACTCATCTGTTGGTTGGTTGGACATTACGTAATCCACTTATGTATCATCAGCTGTCAGATCAGTATAAGTAAGACAGGTGCGGGCTCTGTTTGTTGTGAACACACTGAAGGTTTTCAGTGGGTGTAAAACTGAATAACTCCATTCTGAAGAGAAATGCTGGCCTACTCCAGGTTCCCTATGAGGGACACTGCACTCCAATTTAAAAAGAGGCCTCAGAGGATGTCGAGCAATAATTTGCTTACAGATTAATCATGTATCCAATAGGGCAAAGACTCCTCCGAGGCTCTGATAAGAAATAATAATCCTGATAATAACGATCTGATTGCACTGCTTTTCAGACGCTGCAGACATCTTTCAGACACCTTTATTGAACTCTGTTGTGTCTTTATAGGTGTGTGTGTGTGTGTGTGTACATTTATGTTTATACCTACAGGTGTCAAGTCATCTTTGTCTAGACTTGTTATCCCCCAGAGGTGTTTCAGCAGCAGCAGCCATTTTATTTGAGCTTTCTTCTTCACTCTTGTATGTGTCCTTTTTACACTTGCATAAGTTTTTTTTTATGTATTTATTTTTATTCCTGTTTGGCAGATAACTTACCTCACCTCCTGACTGATTTGAAAAGGAGTTTATAGGCTCTTAAGGAATGTAATCCGATAAATGCTGCAGCAAATGCTTTTAATATACACTTGAAATGACGGAGCCATTGTCTATCGGAGATAACATCTTAAAAAGATGTGATCAAACTCATAGAATTATATTCAGAAGACACGCTAGGTGGTTGTTAATGTTAGTGGAGGCAAATAAACATCATCTTCTATTGATCCTGCTGCTGCTGAGAGGAAGGACACTGACAGCATGACGTGTGTGCAACGACTGCCTGAGCTCCAAAATTCCTAATAAGGATAGATTCAGTGCTTAATTTGAGACTCGTAGTTAAAGAAAGTGAACTAATGTGTGATAAACATCATCACTAAAAGGCTTTTTCCAGGCTTTGCTAAAACACCTACTTTGTGAATTGTTGCCGTCATGGCTTCTAAAACTGATAAATCCATGTTTACTTTTCAACTCCTAATTTCTAGGACAGTTAAATCAGGGAGAACCTACACATGGCTCTTTAAATCTACCATTACATAATCAACACTCACCTTTCACTTAGTCGATTAGGAATCAAGCAGCTTAATACTTTTGCAGTATTGAAAGGTGTCTAAAAGCAGCTTAGTGGTCAATTCGCAGCACATCTGATTAGAGAGAGTTTCCATGACATTTCATGAGACAGATGTAATTATCTGCCTCATGTATAATTCAACACAATATACTGTCAGCAATTTAAATGGCTGCACCTGTACAGACATTCAGACTTGAGAACACAAATTAACTTGTGTTTGATTAGAGAGCTGTAAGTGCTCTGTGCTGAATGCTAATACACGCATGAAAAAAAAAGAGGGAGGACGAGGAGGCCATCCCTCGAACACACACACACACACACAGAGAGAGTAGAAACAGTGCCTGTTCTCCTTTGCTGTCTTCTCCTTTTGCACCTTGTTGGAAGAACCCCTCCACTGAAGTGACAGCACACACCAGAGGGTGCGAGCCTCGTCGCCAGAGCACGCCACCCGCCGCCTCCCCCCCCCCCCGAGCGTCGTGGTACTTCCGGTACACTGGCAAGCCAAGCGTGCACAATGCAAGTACAGGACACCCTCACACATGTACGTGACACGTATGCATTAGAAAACCGCACAATGACACTGCAGCACAAGGACACGCGCACACTCTCGCCTTCCGGCGTGCGACCACATTCACTGGCATGCACATACATGCATGTGTGCATCCTCCTCTCAATCCCAGCTACCACACAAACCTCCCTACATATCTCTCTTAAAAAGTACCCAGCCAACGCTTCTCTGAGTACCATCGCTACAAGCTTGCATGTACTTGCCAATCCTGTAAGCCACCCAAGGGATACAACATTATCAAGTGGTTATCCTTGGTGCCTGCTGTGGTTTGCAAGTTTCATGATGTACATCCTACTGCTCTGGGGGTGCCCGCTGCCCAGGAACACACCCAACCCCCTCTAAAAAAGAAAAAAAAAAGAAAAAAAAAAAAAACCACCCCTCTCTCTCCCCCAGAGGGTTGTGTGTGAGTTCTTGTTGTGCTGTGCCAGCTTCATGCCATGCTAATGCCCTGCAACTGTGGAGATGGCACTTGCCGCGGCAGGTGGCAGCTGGGGACATCACAGGCCTTCAAGTGAGCCTGTTAGTTGGAAGTCTGCATGTTGAAATGTAGCGCGACGACATGGTACGATTACATAACAGGTTCTACATAACACTTGTCAGCAGAAATGCTCTGATTCAGTCTGTTCTTCTGTGATACCCCACAAAGAAGTGTGACCTGAACGCAGCAGATTCGTCGCTTCAAGTCATATTTTTTTGTTTGTTTTCTGGTCTTTTTTATTCTTGAGGACTGTATCTTTTCTTTTCTTTTTTATTTCCACCTCCAGTATTACTACCTCACCAGCAAATGCCAATACCCATATGGCCATGTTCTAATCTCCACAGACTTCAGGCTGCTTGGAAACAAACTGCAACTTTCTTAACTGTTTCCCATCTGAGCCATCACTCACCGTGCCTCGGCAGTAATGTGAGGACATACCCTCCATTTGTTTAAAATAAGACGTCGCTGTTTACTGTTAAAGCCTCCAGAACTCATTAGCCAGCCGTGAATATGACGGAGAGCATGTTAGATTTATTATATTTATCTTGTCATGTAATTTTGTTGTGCGCTAATACAAGCAGCCTCACTGTCTGAATGTATGATGGAATACTGTGGGCTATTAGCACTGACAGACTGAGACACAGGTACCAGGCACCAACTGGGGATGTGTATTAAATTGTTAATTTGCACATTTCCTTTACACATTCAGCCAAATCAAATCATTTCAGAATAAATAATGATCGAGATTTCCTTCCCTTTCTCATTTCTCAAAGACGAAATCAGCCACAGTTGGCCACATATTATTTTGAATCCTGTGCGGCTGCAATAATCCCCTTGTTGATCCATTTTTAATTCTTGATCACCATAGCAACAGGCTCTGTTGTCAGGTGTGCGTTGATATGCACTCCCCACCCATGGCTATCACAAATTTACATAAATAGCCATTCCACCAGCTTCTCTGTTTCCCCGGTAACACCAGGTGATTCTCCAAGGCAACCTCCACCCACAGAGCAGGTCTGCTGCATTCCTCTGTTCTCCTGAATGTATCACACACGCAGTTTCATTTGGGGAGACATGAAACCCGAGAGAAGTGAAAGTGAGTTTTATACTTGTTGGGTGTGGTGTCAAGTTAATTAAAAAAAAACAGATTTCCAAGAGAATATAGTCTCATTTTTTGAGAGTGTTTTCATGTCTTGCTAACATAATATGCAAATACAAATGTCTATGTGACAGACATAACTGACAGATTGTGTTGAGTGTTTCTCTCTGACAACTACGCCACGGAATTGAAGATCATCATAAATGATGTAAATAAAATGTCTGTCATTATCTTTGAGTGCTATAATAACCAGGATAGATGCTGCTTGGTAGTCTATAAAATGGCCACCGTAAACAGTGAAACAAGCACTGATTCATGTAAAATAAAAAGTGTGTGTCTGGCTCTTTCCTGACCTATCCATTACCATGACAACCCTGTTTTTTTTTTTCTTTTATCATGTCTGTCCATCATATGTAAACATGAATAAAGATGTGATGCATATTGGTTGTTTATCACTTTGGAAGATAAATGAACGTATGTGGTCAGCTACAAGTTAGTATACTGCAGGACTGTTACTTTTTAATTCTAACATGTGAAAGTGGGAAAAAATCAAATAGCTGGTCTGTGATGATCTTACCAAATTTAATTTTAATTTAATACTTAATTTTAAAAATTAGGCTACAAGTTGTTCTCTTCAGAAAAAAGAGAAAACTAGCTCACATAATATCAAAGCAGAGCTGAAACAATTAGTTGATTAGTTGACGGACCGACTGATAATTAATTAGTTGTTTAAGTCATTTTTAAAGCAAAAACTCCAACAACATTACCTGTTTGCAGCTCCTCAATTGTGAAGATTTGCTGCTTCTCCTCGTCTTACAGTAGAGGACGTCTCCTTAAACTTTAGGAAACTGCAATTGTCATTTTCCACCATTTTCTGTCATGTTATAGACAAACAATTGATCACTTGATTGGAAAAATAATCTGCAGATTAATCAATAATGCAAATTATTAGTTGCTGCCCTAAATATGTGGAATCTAGGATTCAAAACTACAAATAGAAAAATCAGGCTGTTAAAAATGTAACTGTCTTACAGTAGCTTTGCTATAGATAACAAAAGTTAAGTCACCTGTTAGCTTGTCGAGTCAGAGAAAACTGAGAAACCGCGAATGATCGGAACCATGTTTACTTTACAGAGACGTTGGTTTAGGTTTAGGCTACATGTGTTTGGACGCATTCCAACAAATGATGTGTTTGCTCTGATTTGCTCAAACTTTTTAAAAAAAAAAAAAGTGACACTGTTGCAGGTCAGTAAATTGACAAGAAAAATGATTTGCATTTCCAATCTCTGGCTGCAGATAATCTCCTCCATAAATCATTACATTGACACTTTCATAGCAGACAACTGCCATTCCTGCCATCCTCTTACCACACACACACACACACACACACACACACACACACACACACAAACACACAACTGGTATCTCTTCAATTCTCCTAATGGTGTTGGCATTTGTTTGTGAGGGTAAAATATTTCCTGCCCTCTATCTGGCCTCAGCTTTGATGGCAATGGATATATTGTTGGGTGTCATAATACCCCTGCACAGTCTAAGGTAATGGGACAAGAGAGATGAGCAGAGGTGCTGTCTACTTGCCTCACAGCTCACAGTCTCAGAGTTTATAATGCCTTTCAATGTCTGAGAAGAGAGAAAATTGGGAGCGCAAACACACATTAAACTTAAATTAGATCAGCGTCTCTCTCGTCACCATTTCTAAGCCGTGTCTGCCTTGAGGGTGAATGAGGTTTACCTTAATTCCAAAAGCACACAAAAGCCATTTTGTTCTTCGTCTGTTGTTACAACACCGTCAACAGGTTTGTGTGGGCAAGCGATTACAGAAAAGGTTTTTGGATAAAGTGCCTCTCTTGTTGTTCCCTGCTGAACACTGAGCATTACAAACACAGTCCCACAATCCGGAAAACAAGGTGTTTGCGTTGTTGTAAATCATCAGTGAAACACAATTAAATCTTCTGGTGCGACAGCTCTGTCTTTCATGCCTTAGAGTATCCTTGGATCTTTGCCTCTTGATTTCTGACATTAAAACTGTCCCCTTGCCATTTGTTACGCATATATTAGCCTTTACATGATTGATTGAATTAATTCATTATTTTGGCTGTTTTTAACCTGCTCAAAAAAGAAAGAAAAAAAAAACAAACACTGCCTGTAGGTTGGGGCTGAATAGGAATTACCCGGCAGAGCATAGCTAATTACCAAGTATTAGCATATGCAAATGAGAGCCGTTATCTTGTGTACAAAATGTTGCTTATGGTAAATACTGGCTAATCACTTTAACGAGTTTAGCTGTTTAAGTGCTGGTAATTGCATATTGTTTAAACAGATGAGCTTGATTTACTGAAAATCGAGGTAGGTGCAGGAATATTCTTTCTTTTGTGTCTCCTTTCTGTTTCACCTTGGCTGCTGCACTTGGCACCGCAGCTCCTTTGATGGAGAGACTGAAAAGGGAATAAAAGATGTGGTCTGCCTTTAGTAGAAGATATTGGTTTTAGACATTAAAGTGGTGTCGCAGAAGTTAGATTACTTTTACCTCGCGGTGACGCACACTGTAAACCTTATGAAAGCACCAAATTTCATTTGTGAGACGCAACCCTAACACACAGACACAGCAACATCACATATCACACAGATTTCCATAAAATAGGCACTTCAATTTCCATTGAACGTGTCTGTATGAGGAACTCTCGCCAATCCTTTTTAGACACGCGCCATGTTACATAAATGTGATTGCAATTTAAGTACAGACAGCATGTCTGAATAAGCGTAGGAGTCACTTTTATGTAAAAGTCACAACAGCAGTCTCGCTAAAGTGCAGTTAGTACGATTTCCCTAACACTTTCCACACGGCTCGAGTCTGAATTGAAAGTCGTCAGATTAAGTGCTACAGCAGCAGCAGCGAGTTTAAACACAGAGAGAGATTGAGTGTATGTCCTTTTTTTTTCGCCACTGCAGTAAATCTATCAAATAATTTTCATCTTATATGCATAAAGAACATTACAGCAGTTTTATTAACCACAAGAAAACTGTGAAAGAGGTAAATTTAAGATGTTGAGGAGGTTATTTTAATGTCAGATTAGTGAAAAATGAAGCAGTGCGAGCGTCCTGCCCTAGATGGTCATTAATTAAGGCTTCATCAGCAAGATAAGTTTTAAAATCCATCACTGCCGCGGCCTCTGAGAAAACAGAGAAAACACTTCTCTTTCCTGATATCATTACTTTCCAACTGACAGCTGTTTTCAGCAGTGCCGCCACTCCCTTCTGTGCACTAGGCGCCAAACAACATGAGTGTATTGTGATACAGGGAGCAGCAGCAGCAGCAGCAGCAGCAGAAGATTTTCTAACAGATGCAGTGAAGAAATGCGAAAATGGCACATCCGTGTGGAGAATGCTGCTGTCGTCAAACTTTGCAATTTAATGTCAGAGAGACAGAGCTGACAAAGAAAGCAGTCAAAGTTTATCAGTTGGGGATTTTGTAGTGAAGGGGCACCCTGTGGCGAAAGAGTGTCTGTCCTCAGAGGTTAGAGCGCTGTGAATGACAGTGGACAGAGAGAAGCCCAGGGGCAAACTTTCCAGTCTGTAGATGCTCACAGTTTTACACTGTACACACACACACACACACACGCACTCACAGTATTTTATTTTATACAGCATCCACAGGATGATCTAGAGATACACTTTCTCTCTCTCTGTTGTGCACATACCCAACAGCCAGACGCACATATACGCTTTCTTTCTCAGGTTGTGCATGTGCAGGAAACACAAAGAAAGAAAGGTAGTCAGACAGAGAGAGAATAAATGCCTGTGTATGTCTCTGAGTCACCCTGCGGACCTCTTACAGAAAAGATACAATCATTTCATCATGTCGCAGTGAACACCCACCTTATCTCTTGTTGTAGGGAGCAGGGTGTGAGTCAACCCCACCAAAAAAAAAAAAAAAAAAAGGCCATTTTGCTCTCTAAACACACTCATTTGATGATACAGAAAATCTATGGTCATAATTCAGCCCTCTGTGGGGGTTGGAGTTTAACAATAAATATGAGCAAGTCGGCTCATATTTTTTGAAGAGTGCAGAGTAATTAGAATCTGCATGTTTTTTTTTTAAAACTCCTGTCCTTGTAGAAAAACACAGCTGGCTGGATTTTAGTTAACAATGCGGTCTGTATTTCATTTTAAAAAGATGGCAAATCAGCTGGTTTCCTTTTAGTTCACTGTGAAAACAATGGTTTCACCATACAAAGACATTTTATCAAAAGTGTGTTGCTTTATAAGAACAGAAAGGTTTACATCTGAATACATTGATTGTTGATCAAAGGTGTAACTCAGGCTAAACAAAAATAATTCACAATCTTCATTGAATGATCTTACAAACAGTCAATTTACATTGACGACTGACCAAAAATCTGTGTTGATTTAAGACTGAGGCCATCAGTTTGTGGGTAGTAGTGCTGGCAATGTTGTTGGCAGCACAAACATTTAACCAACAATGGCAATGCTAACAATGCTAAAGGGTTGGGGCTAATTAAAAAACAATGAGCTGTGTGTGTTGTCCGTGTAACAGCCATACAAGCAACATAGCTGAATAAACTTTAGCGAGTAAATCGCGGTGTATTGGAGAAGAGTTGTGAAACGTACTTGAGTTGAGTTTCATCAGAAGTCAACATGACACACTTTGAGTTCACGCAAGTTTTCAAACCAATATGGAGCATGGACTCTAATAACATCTTAAATCTAAGGAAATGACAGAAGACATGATAGACAGATAAGAGGTTGCGGCTGATTCTCCAGATGTAGGAAGTTTCTAACATCTTCAAATCGACTTCACCTAAAGTTGGCCTTCAGTTAAAGCACTGTCATACTACACACTGACATATCTGTTAATACTCAAAAGCAAAAAAAAATATGCTTTGCAGACACGATCGTTACACCAAATTTCTCAAACCTTGCAGACTTGTTCCATGTTACACACCTCAGACGTAGACGTGCACAAGCCCGAAGCTCACATCCATAGTCATCTATACACTGGTGTCAACACACCCATGTTTAACCGATATGGACATCAACCAAAGCCATAAGCAACATTTTCTAACAGCACCAAAGCAAACAAGGAATGTGCATCAATCACACACCGGTGTATGTTATGAGCCATAATAGCCGACTAACTGATGGAAAAATAAGTACTTTAATTTTATGATGTGTCATTTGCACATTACTGTATGATCTGGGTGATAATTGATACCATTTTTCGGGCTCTGCCGGCATTTCTGATGAGCTACATAATTAAAGGCTCCAAATATAACACCTTAATCCCCATTTTCTTTGACATTATCCTAACCTCTTTCATTGCCACATTTCAATATCACACATCTGCTAAGATAACTCATTACAACCCAAGTACGTACGCGCGCTTTAAAGAACGCCTAGAGGTACGCATATTCCCATGGCATGCTCTTTTGTTTGAAATATAAAGACGAGAGACTGGATAATTAGTGTGAGCCACACTGTACTGGACACACAATTATTTTTCTACAGTAGCAGGTACAGAAAAAGTCAATGATAAGAAGGCAGAAATAGGACTAATTATACATCTTCCAAACTTTCTGTTAAATAATTTTCCTTTAGCGCAGTATTTCTAATGGTGTGTGTGTTGTGGTTCCAATACACACCACTGGGATTAACCACACTATTATGTACAAGCATGGCTTTACTTAAGGTTTCTCAGTGTGTTAATAGTTGCCTTTGCTGCACCTAAAGCGTGAAGCACTTTACAGAATCATTACTTTGAAAAGAGGCTGAAATGGTTGACTGTGAGCATGAATTAAAGGCTGTATGTCCGCTTCATGTAAATAGCATCTGTCAATGGATGGATTTCCTCGATGCTACAGCAGTTTGTTGTTGGTAAATTGGTTAAATTGGTTGGGTAAATCCAATGCATGTTCTTCCTAATTCTACATAAAAATGTTCCCTGATTCGAAACATTAAGCTAAGCACCTGCTCGCTGTGTTTCCCACTCAAGGTGAAGGTCAGCGCAGGTGTCTGGACAGTTGCTCGCAGTTCAGTTGTCAGTGCCAGGCTTTTCTGGACGCTCCTCAGCCACCAGCCAACGTGGACTAACCAGCTGTATCGGATATTTCCATGTCTCCAATATTCAGTGTTCCAGTCTGGAAATCACCTTCTCCTGGGACACATCCATCTTCCATGATGATGGGCCTCCCCATCTTCCATTTATACTTCTTTTACCTCCAAACCCTCTCCTTCCCACTTTTCCCTTCACTTTTCTCTCTCCACGCAGTCTCTGAGGGATGGAGAATCGTTAGCAGGTAATGAATGCAGGGGACGTGTGATTTCCGTGAGTGTCTGTAGGGCTAACCCAATGGGGAACAAGAGAGTGGACATTTTCCTTATTGCTCCTTGTCCGTGCTCCGGGGGAAGACGGGGGAATTTCAGTTATTTTGGCCCCGCTCTGAAGGAGACGTAGTAATTGGCTCCCCTCGGAGACTGGCTAGCGTCGGAGCAAAATGTGCCCAATTTGCTGCAGCCGGTTCATTCCACGTAGCCACATATACCATGTATAATAGATGTGCATCTCCCTCTCTGTCTTCAGGCCGGATGAAGCAGCTCTGATTTTCACCCTGTAGTGTGAGCGAGTGAAAACCCCGCTTCATGATTTCCTGACTGTGCTGCGAAAGTTACCATCAAGAACCTCTCGCTGCTCAAATATACGTCAGGATCTCAGCAGGTTAAATATAGATGTAGTGTACAGCATGTATGTTGTCTGAGGACAGTATGGTTCAGTTTGTGTGTGTGTGTGTTTGTGTGTGTGACGCTGACTGCTGCTCTGTGTTTCCCCTAAGTGTCACTGTACCCTGTTGGGGAATGTTTGACATGTACTCTGCTTTGTTTACCAGGCCTGAAATGAGGCTGTCTAGTCTTTTATACTTTTCAAGTATCTGACTGTCACCTTCAAGATGCGCGACTTGGCCATTTTTTGCCGATATGTCTTTCATCCAGTTTCCATACAAGCCGGGACATCTTCACACACAAGAGTTTTTCATCAACTTGTGAGTATTGGACAAAGGAGCTGCAACAGGCAAAGACTTTTTTTTTTTTTTTTTTTTAGATTTGGTTCGAAATCAAATTTATTTTCACAGGACAGAGGGTACTCTAACCTTCTCAACTATGCTCTCTTTACTGAGACGGTAGGGAAGATGTGAGAGGTACAGAAAAGAGCAGAGCTAGACATGGGAGAGAATGTAATGATGGGATTTCAACCTGGGCAAGAGGAGCATGTTGCCAAGTGCATACAGGGGATGGGTGATATTGGACATATTTCATTATTTCAAGGCCAGATAGCCCATCAAACTTATTTTTAAAAATACACCCCCCAATAACATGGTGAATCAGAGCAGGCACTAGTCCTCCATATCTGTAAAATGGATAGAAAATGACCAGATTCCTGTTTCAGATAACACTGCAAGTTTCCTGTGTGCTAGCCTAAAAATACACTAAAACTGGGGGATGCCAGCTCAATGCCCATGTGAGTTCCATAATAAAAGGTGTAGTGATGAACTGTGTTCATATCTGCAAGGGGATAAAAATGGTGTTGCTAACACTGCAGGGTCGCCTGTGACTTGTGCATGCAGCGAGATAGCATGCCAAGGAAATCTCATTCCCCTATATTTTCTGGCTGGCTTGGGCCACCACAGATGAATGATAAATGAGCCGAGGTCTTGTGCGCAATCCTCACCCATACCATAACTGTCAGTGCGGTCGCTGTCACAGGAATGCTGTGATTTAAAAAAAAAAAAAAAAAAAAAAAGAGAACAATACAACTTCCAGCAGTAATTTTCACCAAGTCCAAAGAGCAGCTGTATACAGCAAATATTTTAAGAACACTTTATTTCATTCTCTATCACCAAAGATCTACAATTACAGCAATGCCAGTTATTGTAATTGCATCCTTCAGCACCAGCATCATCCACATCGCCAAGAAACGCTAATGTATGCCTGCAGCAGGCACTGGTCTGTACAAAGTGTTCAGCCTTTCATAGAGACAGCAGTCATTGCCATGGTTACCCAAGAAATATGAGATATATTCCACCTTTTTGCTCTTGTGTCAGTATAATCACTGTCTGAACGATGTTGAGACATGACCCACCATCTCACTGCTGCGCCAGTATTAGAAGTCTCATTTAAGAATACTGTGTTTCCTCAAGCAGCAATTTGCAAATTGGTGGTCACAGCTACTTGAAATACTGTGGTTTACTGTAGTGTCCTGATTTTGGAAGATGTTAGATTCTTTACGGACTAGTTTCATTCCTTTGTTTTATTAAGCACAATCAATTTTGGTTAAAGGAGCGAGCTCATTATAAAGCTGGACCAATGTTGCGGCCTGGAGCTACAAGGTCTTGTTTATCTCAGATGTAAAAGAAAGGTGTACATCTTGGACGTGTGCTGCCAGAGAGATTCTGCTTTTGTGCACCTACATCCTCTCTTATTGCACAAAATCTCAATTCAATCTCAAGGACAGTCCTCCTCACATTCCAATTGTTCATCTGTAGCAGCGGCAATGGGGAATGTGAACGTTAAATGACCCTGAACTTGATGGATTCTGTTTTTGTGAGATTCCCTCAGGGCTAAGTAGCCATTTGACACATGTCGTCGCCATGGTAAATGGAAGCTTCACTGGAGAGGCAGGAGAGTCCGTTAAAGGTTAAGATGTCAGCGATTGGCTGGATGGACACTCAACGAGGAAGGGAGATATCAGTTTAGGGCCCCTGATTGGACAAAGGGGAAACGGCGCATTCCTGGTTGGCTGAGCAGTGTGTCTTTGGATCCTGGACACACACTCACCATGTTCTCATCTGCTCCTGCTAATTAGCTGTTCGCCTGAGAGAGCACTGTGCTGGCCGCCAACCCCATTAGCCAAGCAAACTGTCCCCACGAATCCCTGCTTCACAAACAAACAGACACACATGCACAACCGTACCCATCTCTCCATCACAGCTCCCGCCGAGCTTGTATCCATGGGAATGACAGATTTTATTTATCTAATACCCCAGACCCTTTGAGTGATGTGTTGATGCTGAAATTACAGGGTGTGCTCAGTTTAAGGATGGCCAAACTGGAATGTGTGAGGGGGCGCGCTCATCTCTCATCCTCCTCCTATTCTGCTCCAGCAGCATAATGAGCCATCAGCTACTGCTGACAACCTAACATCAGCTGGCCAATTAATGCCCATGCTTCTTTTTTAATCAGGCGCCTTTGCAGACGCCTCAGTCCAACAATGTCTGGGCCCTGGCTATTTGGAGGCTGCTTTTTTGTGAGGTTCTATAATGATTTCCTCCAGAAAAGCAGAATTCACATTCTGCCAGATGATAAGTACTCAATGGGAGCATCTTGGACAGAAGCCTGGAGGTAGTGTTACATCCAGTGGAGAGCCACAAAGCGTGCATACTATGCTGCACAATAACTACAATTAGGGACCGTTTGCAAGAAGGATTGCTCAAAGAGGGCTTCGAGAGGTTAGCAGCTTGGATGATTCAACAGAAACACAATGCACACATGTTTCAAAGACAGTCTGGGTTTAGGCTCTTAAAAAGCATTGCAGAGATAAAACCTGCTTGGCTAAGATAGCTATTGCTGTTAAAGAGGTGACACAAGATAACAAACACTTCTTTGAGTGCGAGGCACAAAAAGATGGAAACAGATGTTCAAAAAGGCAACAAAAGGGAGCTGCTTAAAATGAAGTGGAAGCTAAAGATGCGGCGTGACAAAGAGACCCATCTTCTCATTACCGAGTCAACAGAAGTGGCACGTTTGCAATGCCAAGAGGAAAGGGGAGGGGCAATGGCAATGAAAGAGCGAGAAAGAGAGACAGATAGGGGAGTGTGAGCTCTCAAAATGGTACTGTCAGAAGATAAGGAGAGCTATTTGGTTGTGGCTGATGCTCCAGAGCCAGGTCACGCATTGCTACTTTTGACACCCAATTCGGGATCAATGAAGTCTGTTCGTCCGTCCGTCCATCCGTCCATCCATATCAGTGGACTCCCTTAACGGGCTTAGCCTGGTAGTGGAAACCCAGCACGTTTCCCGTGGATGATCCTGTGGAACATGCATGCTTTCTGATCACATTTTCTATGTCCTGCAGTATGTTATTAGAGAGGTGATATGAGCTGGAGCTGTACACCTTCAATACATCCTTCTTCTCTACCCTCCCAGTGGTATAAAGCTGCTCTCAACTGTACCATGCCTGGTTTATGAACCAGCATCGATTTATATGTTAATTATATCCTGGAACAGATCTAACAAACTCCAATGTAAGTGTGAGGACTCCTAAGCTAGCTGTATCTCCTTTATCTCCATTCTCTTTCCTCCATCCCCTCACAATCTGCGGCCCAGCATCTGCAGTCTTGTCACGGAGCTGACACAGGTTATCCTGATGATAGCAGATGTCATTTAATGTGATCTCCAGGGGGGCGAGTGAAGGGGCTAAGGCTAATGGAGAGTGGAGCAAATCTGATTTCTGTTTGACAACATTGTGCTCTTTTCTAACTCCACCTGCCAGATTGCTTTGAACTGGGCACGCAGAGCCGGATACAGCTATACAGGCTGGGGGCGAAAACAGGCCGAGGCTGTTTGTTCTATAGCTGCAATCGACTGTTTTTTTGTATTGCTGCAGATTCTGTTTACACCTAAGATTACAAACAGGAAAGTTGTTCGACGCAATACTTACTAAGCGAAAAGTGCTTACAGTTTTTGTGGACTTCAAATGTCTAAATTCTCAAGCTACAAACAACTAAATATGGGAGAAGCACCTGAAACTCTCACGATAATATATGTAAGTGGGTCAATTATTACAGCAACCACACAGGCCACACCCAGCAGCAGTCAGTAGAGCAGATGATTGCATAATCCTGAAAGCATCTATTAATTGCCATATGTCACCTGCAATAGTATTTGTCCATGCTACACTGGCTGGGACATAAATAGCACCATCATCAATTTAAAAATCCTGTCAGAAAGATTCTTGTACTTGCTAGATTTTATCAATACACCTTAGGGGCAAAGGATATCAACATTATTGGTAAGTAAATAAATCATGCAAAATGTTGCCATGCTGTCATGAGAAATGTTACCATCAGGGGTGCCCTATAAAGGTCAGTAGTAACATATGCTCTGAGATGAGGAGAGATGGCACATGACTCAAGACTCGAGAGTTGAAGTCATCGTGACAGGTTGGGCAGGCCAAGGGCTTACAGGGAGGACATCTCAAATCTCACATTTAAATCTACAGCTGCAGAGACGTACAGTGCCAAGGCTATACAACAGATCAGTCTCTGTCACTGGTAGTAAAGCACACTATCAGCTCTGGATGCCGGACCTTGATTAGCAACTTCTACTTCTGCCCAACTGCCAAGACCAATTGAGATCTCACATTGCACTATTTTCTCTGTAGATCTGATGTGAATAGGAGTTTAACCATAGGGGGAAAATACTTGCCACTTGTCTAAGTCGGCTCCTAATGGAAAAGTGGACTGCTACGTCTTAAAAGTGCACTCTCAATTTGTAATAGCTAATCAGAGGCAGATAGCTGCCTCCTCTGGCAGTGTGTTAATCACACAGAGCTGCACACAATATCAGGCTTCCTCTTTAGCTTCTGATTGGGCACCCTGCTGTTTGTACAGGGTGGCTGCACAGCTCTGGGGCTCTGGAATGGTTCTACAATCAGAAATGCACAACACATACCGGAGCAGGTGTGCAAATAGATAATGTAAACATGCACATGATGAAACACAATGCATGGATGCACACACATAGCTGCACAATGTGAGAAATATAAATGACTCTGAGGCCTCAATGGACACTCGCACTGCGCTGTACAGTACAGCCTAATGGTCAGATATCTTGGTAAATATGGAAGAGAATATGCTCATTCTGTATGCATTAGGCATTCACACATACCCCCCTTATCTCTTCAGATGACACAAGAACCCTGTAATTAAATGTGACTTCTGTCATCTTTCCAACTCAAACAAATGAAATGTCGACACACACTACCAGGGGCCTTTATGAAGTCTAACCTCCCTGTCAACTGACTTTAGGGTGGGCCAAAGAAGGGGAGTGGAAAAAAAAAAAACACACATCAGACAGACACTTTTTAGATCAAAGTTGGCCAGACACAGAACGAGCACTGCGATGTGGAATAATTCACAAAAATCTAATGGCCATCAAAGAGCTCTTTTCCCCCTAAAGAGATGTGCTGTGGGAAATGTCCAGAGTAGCCTGTGTTCTTACCATCAAAGTAAATGACTCTCTCACTATGGGTCATTACTGCAAGCGGCTCCTGTCAATAATGAGTAAGCAGCCCTTAATCAAATTTGACAGAGGGGCCACAGCTCTGGTGAAAAGCCATCCCCTCCATAAAGAGCAATAGACTGCTTGCTGTGCACACTCTTTACTTTGAAATAGGCAGCAGATAGCTGCAGAAGGGGTTTTTGTTTGTGTACACATGCACACAAATTTCTTTAAGCGGGGGGGACAGATCACTGCATCCATGGAGCAGCTAGCTCGGTCTCTGTCAAACAAGCAGCTTAATTTCTCCTCTTTGATGCCAGTTGTGGGGTCTTCTGTTGTGATCAAAGGGCTCAGGCGCTCATGCTAAAATATATTGACTGTGACTGATTTAATTATTGATGGGTGGCTGCTTGGTTTTGCTGACTGACCCCATCCGACTGTCCCGTGTAATGCCCCAAGGATGGTGGACCCTCTGCCCCTCACCTCCTCCGCACTGCCTTTACCACCACTGGGCTCCAGTCAGACTGCCCTGTCAGCCAGTCAAGCCTGCTCGATGCTAATGCAATGTGACCACTTTTAGCCCTCCACCTCTCTTTGTCATGTCAAGGGCATATATATTCAGCACTATCAGTGTGGAACGGCTGTACTCACTTTGGTGCTCAGTGCCCATCTCCCTAGGTCCCCGGCCATGGGTAGGAGCCCTCTTAGGCACCAAAGGTCATTAACGATTTATTTCAGTGACAGCTTTGCTAGAGACTCTGGATGCTGGTGGCAAACATCAGAAATCATGCAGAAAAAGGAGGAAAAAAATAGAGTTGTCAGAGTTGATTTTTGAAGCTCTCAAACGAGGTTTAGAAATGAGCTACAATGCTAAAATGTAAACATAAATGAACTGAAAACTGACCAAGCGTGGTAACTAAAACTATGTAATTTTTCAAAATGAAAGTTAAGACTCTACAATCATCTTTCACACGCAGTGACAAGACACGTTTCTTTTTCAACTGCAAGAAAAGCATCATTTCACCTTATACGTTCATGGGTTTCACCGTATATCAAAAAGGCTTCTTTCTGTGCAAGACTAGCATGCTACCGACAGCGACGCTACCAGGCGTGCACACTTAACACTTAGCACGCATTATTATGACAGGTTGGTGATGGCTGGAGGTTTCCCAGAGTTATCAAAAGCGTAACAAGCATCTGTCAAACAATGTTGTATCTGTTTGCACAATGTTATTAAGATGAGAAACCCTTCATGCATCCATGACCCACTATTCATTCTGCCAGAAATCAGTTTTTGCTCTCATATGAACCACCTCCAGGGTCACTGTTGGCAGACCATTTGTCTTTCACACCTGTCTGTGATCACATATGCAAATCTGATTAAATATTGAATAATCACTCTAAATCCATACCAATCACTACTGTGACACTCAAGTAAATTGACAAGTGGGTCACAACATCTGCCGTGCAGCTGCTGTTATGTAACTGTGGATTACTTTTAACACAGATTCTAATATGTGATGAGAGCCCTTGTTAAAAGACGATACAACATTTTTGGACACGTACTGGTTTGCTGATGAGAATATACCAATTTTATACTGGGCGTTTAGTACAAAATGGTCCAAGACATGCTTAGCGTAGCTTAACACGCAACTGCGAGCCTAGTTCCATCAAAGGTGCCTTCTGAAACTCCAAATCTTTAAAAAATGTATCTTGTGCATTTAGAAAATGAGATGCACAATGAGTATTAGCTGGTTCCAGCTAGGGTTTTTGCTCTCATAGTGAAATAGCTGGCATTCACACACTTTCCATACTCAAAACTGTGCTGACTCTTGGATGTATTGCTTACCATCTTGCTAGCTAAATAAGATGACTTTGGAATTGTTAGAAGTATTCAATTCCCCTGTTGTTTCTAGTCTTTGTGCCAAGCAAACAATTTTATTTACTAAAAGCACAGAGATGTAACTGATGATAATCCCCTTATCTAACTCCAGGTAAGACAGCAAACAGGAGGGTTTCCCACAATATCAGAGTTTGGCCTAATGCCAACCTAATTAGCACTGACACCAGTATATTATACTGGATGTGGTTCTTTAATACTCAGGTTGTTAATCACTGATGGCATAAGAGTTACAATTCAGGAAACAATACACAGTATAAGGCATTAGAAATGGTACAAAATGGTTTGTACAAACTGGTTATAGCCCTTTAGATGACAACATTACATCTTTAAAGGTAGGTCTTTTGTATTCCTACTTGACCTCCCAAAATATGGAAAAAATACATTATCTTAACTTAACTCCAGCCAGGGACCTTTGTTGCATGTTGTACCCATCTCTCTCCCCTGTCACTATCCAATAAAGCCAAAAATGCCAAAAACCAAAAAAAAGGATATTCTATTTCCACTGTAAGCTATAATAAAGGCACATTTCAACCTCCTTTCACAGATTCCTGACCTTATATCAGCTTTAATAACCATACAGTATCTCAAAACAGGAAAAGGCCAGGTCCATGTCACATATGGTCATATCCTGTTATGTCTGTGTGCGTGTGTGTGTGTGTATTAGTGTGTGAGTCCAGCAAGTACAAATGGCTTCTCCTCATTTGACCAAAAGTGAGAGCAGGGTAGAGGGAGACAAGAATGAGACAAACATGTTATCCTTTGCTACACTGCTGGCGCAGCAGGTCTCACAGCGTCATCATCAGTCTGAGTCATCTCATTTTAATATGCTACTTTGATGAGCTGGTGGTAGGGGGGATGTCCCCTGAGATTACACACACACACACACACACACACACACACAGAAACCATCTCTATCCAGCTCTCTTATACACTAAGACATGTGCATGCAGTTAGCAGCCACTTCTATATACTGCAGATATGCACATTCACAGGATCACGCATGCCTCGTTTTGGTGCTCTGAGGACATTTTTAAGCTTGCATACACCTTCTTGTCTTTCCCTTCAGTAACACACTTTCCGACTCTTTTGCATGAATTACGAAATCACACTGACATATGCACGTGTGCCTTCACACATCTTTGACCCACACATGTGACCGAGTGCCACCAGCTAGCATGTGAATTGGGCCTGCAGCCTATGTATGTGTTTCCATGCGTATAACCATGTACTGTATGTGTATGCATATGCTTATATGAGAGTGTGTGTGTGTGTCACTGTAGGTGGTATAGTCGTATGTGCCAGTTATGCACTTCTGTCCTCCAGGGCAAGATGTACTGAGAAAGCAAAAGTGTTCGGGGGATGTGAAGTCACGCAAGCATTTTTCTCAATAGCCAAGACCCTCCTGAGTATTTCCCTCCCATCTGTTCATCCATACAAACAGATGTCTGAGCTGGAATTGCAAGAAAAAAGCATCACACCATCATATATTAAGAATACAATATTGGTTGAAAATCAAATGAGTTGTTGCCTGAGGGCTGTTTGGGATATGCTGGCAGTTTGTGGTATATGAAAGAAGAATACTGTTTATATCCGCTATACACTTCTGTTTATTTTGTCCATTCTCAAGATGCCTGCTCTGGTTCAGAAGCCCCACTCTTACTGAGGGAATTGAGATATACAGTGAGGGCAATTTTCCATTTATTTTTTCATCTTCTTTTAGCTACCTCCTCCTCTTTCCGAGTATGGAACATTAACTGGGCTTGACTTCATTTGTCAGAGCTTCTTTATATCTCCTGCTAATGACCTTTCTGTTTAAATAAGTAAACATCTCTCTCCTAACTCTGCATTTCATTGGAAAATGACCTTAGCTGATGTCTGCGGCCCTGTTTCTGAACATATTAGGGTGCAGAGCTTGAGCGAGGTAAGAGGTGGGCGCCGGGACACCCCACCTTGCTTAGCGTAATCCGATGGGGGCTACGGTTTGAATCTCAGTGTTATATTCTCTGTGGCTGCTTCAAGCGTGAAGTGGCAGGGTGGGAGGCAATTACCGCCACTCAGCCAGCCATTTACCAGAGGAACTGAGGCTGCAGAATGGGCCAGCTCTGCTCACTTTGGATTGAGCTCATATGGGGTCTAAGCAAGAGCGACACTCCGCTGAGGGGACAAGGAGTCCTCGTATTAACACACACACACATACACCAAACGCATTCTGTTTTTTCTTTTACACACACACACCTGCACACACTCATCCATGTGCATGTACACAACATATAGAACATGTGCGACACAGAGACTAAAGCTTGAGCCTACAAAGGAAATTATTCTGAAAGAGAACGTCAATTTATTAAACTTCAGTTAGAGACTGATATGCAGACTCCCACAAATAAAAATCTCACAAATTTGAAAACAAGCAAAAAAACAAAAACAAAAAAAAAAAAACCCACACACTCGTGCATCCACCCACGTTTGTGCACATGACACTGGTGCCCAAACACACACAGAAAAGCAACCCAAAGATAAATACTATTTGTAAGAAAGAGATGCCTATTATTTTCCGGTCCGTATCTGCTGAAAACATAATTATTCTTTCTTTTCGGCTGAAATACAGTAGTCACGACTACCATATATTCTGGTTTCAGGTGTCATTGAGAATAATCTGAGCTACTCTGAATAATAAAAAGCTTTCTGCAAGGCACAATCTTAAAGGTATGACTCTAAAAAATGAAACGGGGGCACTCGGTGCCTAATGTGCCACCATAATCACCATTAAACATAACTACTTACGCTAATGAGGTCAATTAAGGCAATTAAGATAGTCTATGCATCAATTAGGACCCATTTCTATGTCAACATACATATAAAACATAATGATATTGACATGAACTACTGTATTTCAAAGCATTAAGGACTATAATTATTTCATATTACAGTTACAGTATAGATTTGACAGGGTACTGCAAGCTCTTGCAAAGAAAACACCACATTTTTAAATACATTCCACCAATTTAAACTACACCATGAGTTTGTAACACTGTGGTGAGTTGGAAAAACAAATTCTCTAAAAACCAAACTATCCCTATAAGTCCTGCAGTTACTCGTAGGGTCAGAAAATCATTGCTACACTGCTCTCTGTGGGCTGAAACTGGCCAGACATCAAACAGTGTTGCCAAGGCTGCTGTGTTGTACTTTACTATTAGAAAATTGTTACCATCTCCAAGTACGGATCTGTTATTACAGACACATATAGACTCTAATTCTCCACTGTTGTTTTTCAACGCTGTTCACAATCATGTACTTGGTAAATGCTGGCTGACAACAGCGTGTTTATGCACTTTTTAAAGGCCCCAAGAAATGAAAAATTCATTTTCCCAGTTTTAATCCCATGTGCCTGTGTTAACTGTTCATTTATCTCTTGTTATATGCCAAATATATGTCAAAAAATCAGTATCAGAGTATTTTTTACATAAAAATTCTTCTTCTTCTCTTCCTGTAAAACGGTTTCAAATGTTTGATGACTCATCCTGCACACACACACACACACACACACACACACACACACACACACACACAAATAAAAAATAAAAATCCTGCACTCTGTGGAATTTACAAAAATTCAGACAACTCTCACATTCACAAATGTGACTAAGAGCGAGTAACTAGCCACTCCCATGTAGGAATGAAATTTATTTTAATAAAAATATATAACCTCGTTTGGGCACCACCTCTTTTCTTTAATGTCTGGAGGAAACATTAAAGCTTTAATTTAATTCTTAATTTGGACAATTAATCAGTCTCATAACCATAAATTATTTTCAAAGACTCGAGGGCGGTCAGGGAAGACTGCACGGGGGGGTGGAGGGGCTAGTTACCCTTTCCACATGCCCATGAAGTGAAGCCCTCACTACTTGGACCCCCCAAATTCACTACAAGCACAATACAAAGAAGACAGCCCAGCGGTCCACCAAGAGGTGGGATGGAATCAGGACGGATAACATGGAACCGACCGGAGCGGCAACAACTAATGAGCAAAAGATCCTTAGGAAATGTGGCTGTGGATGGTCCAAAATGACAAATAAGAACCCATTGGGGTCTGCAAATCCACCAAGGGAAAGACAGCTTCTCCTGAAAGCATTGAGGAAAGCTGAAGAGCGGGAGAAGAAGGGTCTGAAGGCTCTCTGGGACCAGCTAAAATCCAAGCTTGTAAACCTGAGGAGAGCACAACGGATTCGGAAACGCAGGGGGAGGAAAGAGAAGGCACGAGTGAGCTTCTCTCCAGGACCCTTTTAAGTACACCTGAGATCTGCTGGAGGAGAAGAAGTCTAAGACGCTTGGAACCACTGCGCAGGAGCTGGAGAACCACCCCAACAACAACTTGGCAACAGCAACAAAATCATCCCCCTTTGGCTCACTGGGGCATGTGCCTCACCCTCCAAAACCTGCTTCCCACACCACCCAAGTGAACAGAGATCAAGCAGTTGGGAGAGAAAGCGAGATTTGCATCAGCACCTGGACCTAACGGCGTCCCCTACAAGGTGTATTAGAACCTGCCCTGCCCACTTTTTAGCAGTTTAATGACATGCGAAGGATTTGATTTAAATCCCTCTTGTATGTCCACCGCTCAAATATACGGCACAGTACAGAAGCTAAAGACGCTCTAACTTCCGTTTCATGGGGCCTTTAAGCAAAAGGTCTACAGTAATAGAGAGGAGATTGATTAAAGCATTTACGGTGGAGAGTTTACTGTGCAAACCGCCTATGCAGTTACACATGAGAGAAAATGTGAGCGACCAAGCAAACATTCCATTACAACTGATGCTGAAAACAAGTTGCCAGTGTAAAAGCCTGGGGCAACTTTCATAAAAATAAAGTGATACTTTATTGATCCAACAGAGAAAGTCTCTTTTCACTTTCACAGGGACGTTGGAGCCCAGCTTCAACTGTACAAGATGGTAGAGATTCAGTCAGCGTCTTGCTTAAGGACACATAAAGAGGAGTGAAGCTTACTAACGTAGCTTGAACCTAAACCCTGCTGCCCTGATGGAAGTAATCTGGACAGTTTAAACTTTTTGCCACATTTGTAAGTTGTGGTTCGGTCACCCTCACCCTCCCCTTGCCGCTCACAGGGTTGCTTTAAAACTATGTCACGCGGTGTCATAAAGGTGTGCTCCTTCCTTGTAAACAGGAGTCGGAGGATACGAGATGTGCCGGCGAAATAGCTCCACAAACTGCGGTAGAGAGAGAGAAAAAGTCGAGGTAGTTTAGTCCCTTAATAAGCTCAATTCAACACAAGCCAAGGACACTACAGGGAAAGTTAAAGTCCTGGAAGTGATCAGTGGAGATCAGCGATCAGAGCTGGCTGTTCCTGCTGGTCCAACTGGCTGTGTGTTTTTCCTGTTAAAGCTAGTTAATGTGAGTTTTTTTTCCCCTCAAATCGTGAAATACTGTACATATATTTTTGTTTTTTCAAAGAGTATTTTGTGTTTATCAAGCACTGAAAAATGAACTCTTAACCACACAAACGCACAACTGTATGTTGTTTTGTTTATTGGAGAAGCAGTACCTGTGTTTGTTTGTGTGTTAATACATTTTTTAATACATTGAAAAGCAAAGTTATGTTGATGATCTTTTTTTTTTTTTTTTACCAATGTCTACTTTATTTTAAGGTTGCATGCGCCATTAAATTTATATTTAAGGCGTACATCCTATGTGTTGGCTGATTTTGTGTGTGACTAAACGACTTATTGTCAGGATTTTGTCTCCTGGCACCCAATGAAATAAAAATAGTTACACACAAAAACTGTCACAGGGTAACAACAGTGGAGTGAATGTTACACCTCCTATTTACTTATATTACTGCTGGAGTTTTAATACCGAAATGTTTTGTTGGTTAATCTGAATGTTTCCCTCAGTAGTGTCTTGATAAGAGCAGTGCTTTCTTACTGTTAAAGTTTCTACAGGCTAAGCCCATTCTGCAAAACAAATTCTCTTTTATCTCATTAATCCTTTGCTATTTGTGACCTGTAACCACACAGGTAATTGGCATTCATTTTATTTACCTGCAGTTGCTTTCATTGTCATTGTGGGCTGTAGGCTGTCAAATACTTTGTCATCTTCAAAGTACACTTTAAAAAATGTAATTTGGCCCCACTATGCCAATTCTTTTTCAAAAAAAAAATTAAGCACAACACCTGAATTAATCTGTTGGTCTTTAACTACAGAGGCTTCAATAAAATGCAAAAATGATATCCATCTACTGTGTGCCACACTGAGGGTGAATGATTAAACATTCAGGGAACAACACAGATCCATCACAAATGTCAAGAGGACCTCATATTGTCAGCCTGAATACCAGTCCGGGCTTTCTGTTTTGACAGAGGCCCTGACCTGTCCACAGAGCTGCATAAGGAAACATCTCTTTTGTAATCGCACTGCGTAATTCTGTTGTTTTCCTCCCAAATTCTAAGGCCTCATCTTGCTCGTCTGTGTTAGGAATAATTAGGTTAGGTCCTTAATCTCGTTGGCCCTTTGATTATCCTCCAAATCTGAAATGATCTGGCTGTTTTGTTGCCAAAAATTCAGTTCAGACACTTGTGAGGTTGCCTGCTGGAGAAGTATTCAGATTCTGCTTTACTACAAGGATCACATGCAGCTGACAGGAATATATGAAGTAATTGATATGCATTTTTTGATGCCTTGACAGCATATACAAGTGCTGTTGAACCACAATTTTATTTGTTTTAGATACAACACTAAACACAAAAGTTAGAAAGTAATCAGACAGATTAAGAGCAAAATCATTAGCCAAACTACTTTTTGTCTACTGTAGTCATTTCATTATAATTCTTGAGGATAGAGTAAATCCTTCCCTAATGGGAAAACATGCTCACAGTACAAAAGAAGCGCTTTCAGCTATAAATTCAATCTTATCAGAAAAAAAAGGGTCTATATTGGTGGTGGTGCTGGGTGAGGTGGGGGTTAATTAAGATGTATAACTAAGAGATTGCAATTAATACCTCAGCACAGGTCATTTAGCTGTTGGATGGAGCGTGCTGCACAGTGTTTGCTTGGATTAGAATGAACATGTTAAAATCAGCCTAATTAGCAAATCTGATCTCTCGCTTTTCTTCCTTCCATTAGATGCCATGGGGACTGATGAGTACGGAGGGAGTAGTAGTATTCCCGGAGCTTATGACACAGATAAGATTTCGGGATCAACGGTGGAACGGCAGGGGCTTCTCTCACCAGGAGGCACATGAATCAAACGCACCCCTGTGATTTGCCCTTCACGTTGGGCAGATGGAATTGTGTCTGTTGCTGCCTGTTTGATGGCAGCTGAATGATCGTATGCAAGAATGATGGGAGCACAAAGGAAGCTGCAGGGTGGTGTGACTACAAAGTCGCTGGTGTCATTTCATGTGTGCAACAAAGAGATAATCTCTCTTCGACAACTCAAAAGTAGTCTGTAATTTTCTGGTTTATTTTGTTTTACAGTGTTTCATTAGGATGCACATAGAGTCTGAAAGTCTACTACAGGTCAGAGATGTGTAGTTGTTTTCTCTACACATGGTCCTCCCGCAATTCACTCTGATTTTACCATGATGTGATATACTCCTTGCCAAAGTAGTTTTAGCGTGAAATGGACCTATTAGCGCCCGTCCCCAAGAGGACTCAAGCTAATGATATTCCACTGTGATCTAATGTCCCAGGTGTGGTCATGGTGTCTTGCTTTTTTGCCTGAGTTTGTCTGCTGGGCTAACCAATCTATCAGCTCTGTGCTGTCAAGTCCCCGTGGCAAAGCTCGCTGGTCCTCCAAGGTCTTCTTAGACATGACTGACTGACCACATCCCCATTCTTTCCATCTCACTTACATGGAGAGAAGCACACTGAGTGATGAGAGAGGACATGGCTGCTGAATAATATCACCATAAAAAGATAAAATATGCTCTTTGAAGGGGTGACACTAGACATCGTTATGCCATGGTGGGTCTTTTTCCCTTGTACCGCCATTTGCCCATACTAGGAGGGATCTATTTTAAGTGTGTGACCTTTACCAGCTACCTCATCTCTAGTGGAGTGAGTGGAATCGAGGGTTATTGAGCAAAATAGTAGCTACTTGTACGCTTGTTGATTTGGGGTGACACCACTGTATGTACCACATTCACCCACACATGCATTTGTACACACACTTTTAATGTACTGCAAATGAACTGATGTTAGAGCAGGATTATCTGCATAAATGCAAATCCTGCAAAAAAGGTTGAACAGTAGCCATGTCTTACCCCCTGTGATACTATTTTCATTAAAATGCAATTTTGAAAAGCCTTAAATGGCTGACGCAGCTCAGTTAATTGTTGGCTTTTGATTCCCAAGAGCTGTTTTTCTTAGACTATAAAAGAAGAAAAAATAAATAGAGTAAACCCTGCCTGGTACTGTTACTATGACAACAAGCTTATAGATATATAATCACACTCCATTCTCCCCACAAGCAACCATATACATACACACACACACACACACACACACACACACACACACACATATATATATATATATATATATATATATATATATATATATATATACAGGTCTGAATGCTGGCATGGTTTGGATCCACTTGTCCCCTTAAAGGGAAGAGTCACTGCAAATCAAATCAGCACTCTCCATCACCATCATCAAAACACACAACAAATGAGGGAATATCTTTTCCAGAGTTCCAGAGACTTGTAGAATCAATGCCGAGGCTGAGAAACACAATTCTTCTCCGTCATTTGGTGTTTTGATGATGGTGGTGGAGAGCGCTGTCTAAAAAATCTCCCATAGGTGTTCAATTGGGTTGAGATCTGGTGACTGCGAAGGCCATAGCATATGATTCACATCATTTTCATACTCATTAAACCATTCAGTGACCCATCGTGCCCTATGGACAGGGGCATTGTCATCCTGGAAGAGACCACTCCCATCAGGATAGAAATGTTTCATCATAGCATAAAGGTGATGACTCAGAACAACTTTGTGTGACTCTTCCCTCTAAGGGGACAAGTGGACCCAAACTATGCCAGCAAAATGCCGCCCACAGCATAACAGAGCCACCAGATCCCCTCAGTGTAGGGGTCAAGCATTCAGACCTGTACCAGTTTTTCCTTTCATTTGTCACCCGTTTGTATATATGTATATATACAGCTGCAAAAGCTTCTCAGCTGAAGCAGTATAAGCATACATCATGGTGGGCTGAGATGCACAGCTGTTGACTAGTTAGCTTGCCAAAATTGCCCCACCGCCTCTTTCCTTGGACCCAAATCAAATCCCCAATTTGTTTATGTTATTATGTTAATAAAGGATAGCATTTCCATATGAATATCAATATTTCAGTAGCAAGTGAGGCGTTACTTTGAACACAGTGGATCGCTGGCAAGGAGGACCATAATATGAATGGGGCTCCATTTGGAGTGTAATTTCACTCATCTGATTTTCTCTTCCTCAGATGATCTGAAAAGGAGGTATTTTTAGAGCCCAGGTGCTTATCCTCTTTGTGGTGCTGGAGGCTAATGTTAAATGAACACATCAATCTTAGGCATTTCAGAGTGAGAGGGGAGCAGCAGCAGCACAGTCACAGTGGTAGTGGGTTCCCTGCCAACCGCGTGATTCTAAAGCTTTCTGTTTTCTATTGCTATAGTTTGGTACAACCACAGGGCATTATTGGCTTCTAGGTGTGATTTATTCGAGTCGCCTGAGTGATTGCAATTTTGACCGAAATCTCGGAACATAAATAATACAACAGAGTGCAAAAATACACTATGAAATATCAGAAATATCAGAAATAAAGAGCTAATGGTATCAGTGTCACATCAAGGACAATTATGTTCCTCATATCTCACATTTAAAAATAATCTAATCTTACTCTGCTGCCATTAACATACTTGCAACTATATATAAATGCATTCTTAAGTTAAGTTACATAGCATGTAAGTATATCAACATGAGGCGTGTGTATGCTTAGTGCCCAACAATGGACTGATCTAAAAGCAACTAGTTAATCAATCATACCACAGAGTGATGACTCATCACACTCAGCGATCATCATGCAGGTGGGTCAGTGATCATTAATGGTTGTCTAATGCATCGGGGGCATGTATATCTGCTATTTAGGCAGGGTGTACGAGAGTTTTGAGTTATGTGCTGTTGTTAAAGCCTGATGGAGAGATGGGAAGGCCGATCATTCATCTACTTGCTGGTGTAGATTATTCTATTAGTCTCTGCGTGTGCGCACATGATTAAAAGGTCTCATGAGAATCCCTCAGACCTAACTTCAGTGCACCTTTGCAGTCATTCCTGATCAGTTTTGCTGTAGTACTTGAGATCATCTCCAAAGAGTTACAGGACGTCTTAATTGTAATTTTAATTGGCCCCTATTAAGCATTTATGTTGTATCCAACTTGCATCACCTTTCCCCACCACCACCAAACTGTAGTCAAAATGGGTAATTTTACTTATCTCCTCTGCCTTATCTTCATTGATTTTTAAGAAATAGATGGTCAAGAGCTTTCTGCTCACTGAATCCTGATTTCATCAGGTAAATAAGTTGGGTAAAGTTTGAATGACATTCAGGGGTTGGGAAAATCAGATAAACAGGATTTTCCTTCGAAGAAGATATGAGAGGTTTTTTTTTTTTTTCTGCAGTGCAATTTAACTGTAAGTAAAGGACTTTATTATTTATCCAGTTATGACAAGTGCACTCCGTTATCATCAGTGGAAATTACACTCTATTAAAAGCACACTAGAATACAAGTGATCCCAGCTGTCATCAGCAGGTATTCACATTTAACAACCAGCAGCACACGAAAACAGATCAATACACCAGCAACAGACCTGTATGACGGTAGCTGGCATGAAATTGTAACCTCTAGCCTTTTGTCAGCCGTGCATCGATAGTTTGGAATAATGCATTTTTGAGCCTCTCAACTCAATTCCTCTAATGTGGTTTGTTGGGATAACAAATACCATCATCTCAATGGTCATTGCTTCCATCTGCAGGAATCTGATTGATTAGCCAGTCTACTGAAAGTTGGGCTGGGAATTGTTATACAGTGGAACCTCTCTGTGATGGCATTTTGTAGGTCATCGATTGATTTATAAGTGGGACAGCATTCTGATGAGTGCAACTGACTATTGATCCACCACTGTCCATATCTGTTCATGTTGTTGGAGATGTCGCAGTGCGACTGCAGAGCTGCCTGCTGCACAATAAAGAAAGGGGTAATTTTTTTCTCTTAACGGATGGTTATTTACAGTATTTTTTATTTTATTTCTTATTTGTGTGTCCACTCAACACTGTGGAGTGCTTTTTTATAGGTGCAGCCTCCATAATGTTAAATAAGCTCCTCCTGATTGGCTGAGAATGACCATTACATGCACATTTTCAATGCACATATGACATTGATTGGCAAAGGCTATAAGCCGTGTAACAGAAAAAAGCCTATGTGAACTACAGCTGTTTATCTTTGCATTAGTATGATGAAAGTGACAAAAGAATTGTAAGATATACAAGCCGTCCTTGGAACAACACATCCAACAACACTAACACTAGCCTATTGTGACTGGAGAATAACACCAAGCTTGTTTTGCAGCTCGCCGGCCTCTGCCAGGAGAACTAATTTACTGACCTGTAAGGCTGTGAATGTTCAAGTGTCTCCTAACGATTGTATGAGGCAGAATGAGCATAAATCATGTTCAGAAATCAATAAATACAGCAACGGTACAGTGCGTTCTGCAACACCATATCATCTTAGTCACAGCCAATAGAGGCACCCTGGGCTTCAGCTGCACTGTGCACAGAAAAATACCTCAATCATCCACACAGCAATGGGATAAAGACCCCACACTGGGCCTTACACTCCACAAATATGGACAGTTCTCCTTGAACAAAATTGTCGATAATGAAACTAGATGATGTATAGGTGGCTCTGCAATCAATATTTCTTTGCAGTGCCGTATAGCATTTTGTTGGGTTAAGTGCACCTACAACACTTTGTAGCCATAATAAATGAGTCAAAGAGCACTAATGAGGGTATATTTTGCTTGCCTGTTTGGATATGTATTTTCTTGTCATAATAGGTCTCTTTGAAATCCTATTTATTCCGCTCCAGGTTGGCAAATAAAGCTCTAATTGAGGAAAATCTAAATTTCAAGGCAAACTAATTGAGGTTGATGGTGGCTGGTCCTACTGTTTCTTTGTCAACAGATACATTGTGTGATCTTTGAATTAATCCAACCGCTGCTTAATTTGGGGAAAACAATTAACAAAAGGGCAAAGGCACTGGGAGTAGAGCCCTGGACTGGAGCCACAGTTCCCACAACCAGTAGTTTGCTATAGAAAGAGGAAAAAACATAGTTTACAATTCATAAATTCATAAATTGCATTAATGTAAATTTAATGAAAAGTAAAACGTACCCTCCCTCCCCATCTGAGGCACGTTGCTGTTTCAAGGCTTAAAATGGGACCATATGCCCAGTGGATCCATGCCCAGAGTCACCTTGAAAGTATTAGGATTTAATATGATTGACCATGCAGTCTTAGCAAAGGATTAACGTGTTGTTGTCCGTATGCTCCCTGAAAATGAGAGAAGTCAACATTATGTTTATAGGTATGAAACAGAGGTGAAATAAGAACCGCTGGGGAGGGGAGGGGGGGGTGGTCAGGCATGTGCTCAACAAGAACTTTAGATCCGGACTGGTTATAAATGTGGCTGTAATGAGTCAACCTCTTAAACTCTACAAGGACGCTGGTGTCCTTGGCCGACATTACTGTCTTTCAGAGGTTGTAGCGTATCATCAGTTTTAAAGCTAAAGATGAAGATACTGATATCATATGAAACTAGATGACCTAAGGCATCCACTGGTACCAACCAATGGATGTCATGATAGCTCGTCGTGAAGGGGGGCTAATGCTCCAAAGTTATGCTAAATTTTTGCGAGGGAAAAACTGGCATGGCCATTTTCAAAGGGGTCCCTTGACCTCTCACCTCAAGATATCTGAATGAAAATGGGTTCTATGGGTACTCACAAGTCTCCCCTTTACAGACATACCCACTTTATGCTAATCCCATGCAGGTTTGGGCAAAAACCATGCAGTGTTTTTCATGTAGTCTAAATGTGTTATTTTCACCTATTCTAAAAATGGTGTATTTGAATATTTCTGCATACTGGGGTCCCTAAACAGTCTTGGAATTGCATAAGTTGGGTATGACTGGAAAGCTGTGACTCTTGTGGATTCAATGAGCCCAATTGTATTCATGTGTGATGATATTAGTCCCAACAGTAGCCATTTCATTTTAGTGAGACCATTTTTTTTGAAACTTCACCTCACTGTATAAAATGACCTATTGTGGCCTCTAGGATAATCACAGCCTCATGAAACTTTACCAGCATGAATTTCTTACCAGCAAGTTTATATCAAGTGATAATTTATCTGTCTCGTATGTGTAGCTTATCGAGCAGCATTCCTGTTGTAGATTATAGTATTTAGTAACCGTTTAGCACGGTTTATTTCCTGTAATTGTAGAAAGATAGTCCCACTTGTGAGGTTTATGTTAAATATAGAGATAGTATAGCCTAAGTAGCGTAACGTTGATGTCTTTGTTTCCCCCTCATTTAGAACCACACTCCCAAGGAATAGTAATAGTGCCTGTGCGTCTGTGTATCTGCATTTAGTTTACAATAAAACTCTCAAAGGACACCCCATATCAGTGACTGCATTTCCTAACCACTAAGCTTCGATACACACAGCGTGAGTATATTAAGGTGGTATTTTGGAGGGATTTTTGACCATTTTTATCAATTCTCGAGTGGTCGAAAATGGTTAAATTTTGCACCAATGGCCATCATATACTTCCATCATAAAGTTCTAAGCCCTTATCCGCTCACATACAAAATTTGAAGAGGCGCCTAACCAAAACACAATGTTTATATACAATCATACAGATTTATGACTAGAAAACCTTGACACACAGTGCTAAGCTGCATCTCAAACTAATCTTCAGGTTCCCAGCTTTCAGATGATCTACATCACTTATATGTGGCATATACTGTTGACCTGCTATCTCCCCCTAAAGATCCCCTGTCCCCCCTAAAAAAGACAAAAATGGGTCTATGGTAGGGAGGGGGGGAGTGGAAGAGGTTAACATGGCGAGCGGGTCATTCTGACAAACCAGAGGATGAGGGTCCCATTAGCTTGAAAAAGTACGAGTTGAATGTGATGAGCTGCGAGACTCAATAATGTTCCCCCCCCTAACTCTCCCGCCCTCTCTGTCTCTCTCCCTTCATCCTCCACGTTCAGGGTCAAGCATGGCTTTATAAATGTTATCTGATTGCTGAGAGCTTTCCAATGCAGAGATTCGGCGGTGAAATTAATCTCTGACTAAAATATTGACGGTACACAGAACCTATCAAGTGAGGCGAAGTAATCAGGCAATAAGGGAGGAGGTGTTGGAGTAAAAAAAAAAAAAAAAAAAAGCATTGCAGACAATCAATCGGACAATCAATCGGACAGCGTCACCCCGGGTTTAGGTGTGGAGCTCAGGCGTTGGATCAGAGTTTGATCAACTACAGAACAGGTAAAACTCGGATATAGAGAGGAATTAATCTAAAATGGTTTGACCTTGAGGTTTGACCTTTCATTAAAGTAATCCCAGACGTCTGCATAGGTTTTAAGTTATTACAAGGCATGATGATAAAACTGTTTTTAAATCAATCATCCAATTCCCTTGATTGAAATGTCATTATGCCTTAACTTTTCAAAATGAACACTTCAATGCAGCATTTACCACATTCGATATATGAAAAATAGCATGACTAACAGTATTGACTTGCATAATACAACCTTATGGCTTTTGTCTGTGTGTTTAAGACATCACAAACGGCTCCTGGTATGTTACACTATGGCATCCATTATAATTCCATTGGACGGGCCTTAATCCTTGACAATGGCAGGCGTACTTTGTATTAGACAGTATACAATAGTGACCTTCCACATTCACCTTCCAGGGTTTAGAGGAATAATACAAAACATGCAAGCGTTAATCTTCTCTGCTATGCTTCAATCCTCAGTAGAACCCTGGGGGAATGTCACAAAGGCACTGTCGAAATGCCTCCTGCGTATACCTCCTGGCAACTATCGGAACAGGGAAATAATATAATAAAACATTCATCATTCATTTTGTAATGCTGAGGTCGAAGAAAAAGGGAAAGAGAGAGTGCGAGAGAGAAAAGGAGCGCAAGAAAATCAGGTGCACATGTGTAACAGAGACTGACAGGCCCTTTTCATGTGGAAAAATAGCACTAATTCATTTCCCACACAGTAAGTCCTCTTGTTTGCAATATTCATGTCACCTCGCACAATGAAAGGAGGACAACCCCTGTTACTGGTGTAGTGCTAAGAATAGATGTACCCCCCTTTTGTTTTGGGGGGTAAAATAAATAAAGAAAAAGCTGAAGAGAAACTCTGCTCGCAAACTGACCCAGATAACAACAGAAAGCTGAAGTCTGGAGGGGCAAACAAAACAGTCCACACAGTAGAGAGAGATAGAGAGAGATAGAGAGAGAGAGAGACAGAGAAAAAAAAGGCTCTAAAAATTGTTCTCCTGACAAAAAGTTAGTTGCGAAGTAAGAGAGAAAAAAATGGGATGAATATTTTAAGAAGCAAGCTCTCTCAAGGAGGAGAGAGATGAGTAAGAGTGAGAATAAAAACAAGCAGCTCTTGCAACGGTTCAAATTGTTGACTTGCAAAAAAAAGGGGGAGTTTTTCACAGTACATGAGCAGGCAGCATCTGTTGAAGCCTGCTTCTGTGTACATTTCCCCCTGCCTAGTGGAGTGCACCATCAGCTTATTGGGGTAATCATCTGAAGAAGAGAAAACACAAATATGGCAACCGGGGTGGGGGGGGGTGGGGGGCGGTTTCTCGACATTCAGAACATCTGCAGTTGTTGCAATTCTATTTCCAGAACACTTTCTTGGTTGCGCTGAGCTAAGTGCTAGAGTAAGCTGCTAGAGTAAGCTGTGTAACAGTAGCCTTTTCAATGCAACCCTGAGCAGTGAAATGGTTTAAAATTCACAATAGACCCACCTAAGACTTTGCAGGTAGCAGAAATTCAACAATTCTTTTTGATGCTTTGAAAAGTAGCCAGCGTGGCCCTTTTGAGAAAATCTACCGTGATGGACACAAAGCTAACATGCTAATTGTACCCCACCAATCACACGAATATGGCAAATGTGCATCACTTCCTAACTAAATGCTATGCCAGACTAAAAATGCTAATGTGTGCTGCAATATGTCATTTGTCCTTGTGCCTAGCTGGCCTGCAGCTCGACTGAGCACGGCCTATGGTGTCCAGACTGTCAACTCCGCTCTCCTTCTCCCTCTGTGCTGAGGAGAGGGGACTCTGACCCCGCCATGATGACACTGCTCCAGAAGAGATTATAGACCCTGATACTCCGCCGCGCCAGCATTATGCACACACTGCCCTTTAACTAAGATACACGGGCTAGCTGCCAGCTCTGTCCGGCCCCATCAGATCTCCCTACTCACGTTTGTGCAGGAGAAATAACAGAAACAGCCCAAGACAGAAAATGGCACATATACAGGAGATACGGAGAGGGACACACATCGTGGCGCATGCATATGGAAAAATACACACACATTGCAAGGCTTAGATCGATGCCAATAGTTTTAGACTGAAGTTTCCAATAACCCGTGTTTCTACTGCCATCATATTAGAGGTAGGAAACATAACAAATATCCATTATTTAACACCGAGGGAAATATGATCAGTAACACAATAAAGAGTATGACGCTAACCATGTGTAAAGTGCAAATGAATTACATCAGGAAAACTGCTGATGCTCTGCTCTCTGCGGGTTGAAACTTCCAGGCATGTTCTGGCTACGCCTAAATCAGTGATGTCATAGTAGGTCTTTTCCATCATATGTCAGAGGCAAGCGCTATGACATCACTCAGTGGTTTTCTGCCCTATGTGATTTACTGTTAAATTACCCTTTAAAGGAACGTGCAGGATGCTTTTCACAAGTTCCAAAGCTAGTAATATTAGCTTCCAGTGTAGATGTAGCCAAAAAAAAAACACATGTCAAAATATCATTTATTTATTTACGGTGTGTGCTTTCATGTATTTTGATCGAGGGAAACTACCTTTTGCCAAGTATTTCACAGAGGTGGTGTCAGCACTCCGTTTCAAAACCTGTAATTTCTAGATGTTTGTGCCAAACGTCAAAAAACATTTTACTACACTGTGAACGGTGCAGGTGTGCTGCTGTGTCCAGATTAAAGCTCTTAGTTCAGCCTATTTTAAAAAAAAGAAAAAAGTAGGGATGTAGCTGCTCAGGTAGGAAATAAGAATCTGAATTATACAACATAATTCAAAGCTCTTATTTAAAGGATATTGTATTTACAGATATTGTATTTACAAAATAATTGTATTTGAATAAAAGGTCAACAGATTCCACTCAGTACACTAATGACATATATTCTACTTTGATAGTGCTTAATGCAAACAACTCCCCAGTTACATTTTCTTATTTTCATCTCAGATCCCAGCTGCATTTCCCAAGTACAGACCTGCGATCCCTGAATGTCACGCTCTGGGTTCTGGACGACTTTCGACTGTCAAATTAAATCCAGTTCTGCTTACATCTTCACTTAATCGCTAAATTAAAATAACTTAAATTGAATTTCTCACTTTGACTTTGGAGACTCACTAATGTCACTGCATGGGGAAAAAAAAGTCCTAAAGCTCCTCTTGGTATAAATGAGACTGAAGATGTCAATGCCAGCATGCCTCCCTCTCACCTTCCTCCTGACCCTTGTAACCCAAAATCTCCTCTTTGTGCTCTTCAGTCCTTTCATGTTTGAGGGATTTTATCACATGATTACAAACCTCTGTGCTTCTAAAATGTATTAGCTCCTGCTTAAAAATTAAAATCACCTGTTTTAGCATCTCAAATGTGAATATTTGCTGGTTTTCTTAGTTTGGTATGATGGCAATATAAATAAATGTGTTTTGTTTTGTTTTTTGTTTTTTTTTACTTTTTGTCTAAAAAAAGCGACTTTTTGATAAAAATGAATTGTGGCACTGCTCATCTCCGCAGGCTCTTTTAATGGATTCTTTAAAAAGAGAGGGTCTAAGTGAAGTAAGGCAAATCCAGAGTACAATAAGCACTTTCTAACTGTGACTGTAATAGGTTTCATTAACCTCATAATCAGACTTAATCACTATTTTGTTTCACTTCATTCATTCAGCCTGACATTATGATCATGTCAGCTGATTTCTTGTTGGCAGGCTGGCCACATTGTGGTTAGTTTTGTCCTGGTGCCATTTTCAGCCAACACAGAAGCTGCTGCAGTTTTTCGCAATTTTGTGGCAATATCTCATTGTTTTCCATGGATGTAGCAAGCTAGTGAGCTAGCTATGTCGGAAGATAATGCCCCACGCTTAGTCCCGCCAACAGAGCTATGATTGGTCGACTGTTTACGATAAGAGGAAACAGATGTCAGTGAGAACAACACCAGTATTATTTGAAGTGACTGGCCCGGTGTCGCCCACTGTTCAGCAATCAGGCTACAAAATGTAAATCAAAAAAAGAAAAAAAATGTAAAGTAGCACTTTAAAGAAGAATACCATGACTATTTCAATATAAATATCTTGGTAACATTAATTCAGGAGACAGTTTAGAAGTTTATGATTGATTCCTTACTCAGTCTGTATTAAAAGACTTTATAACTGATGTCATCATTATGCCTCTGAAGTTAGTGTGCTCATGGTTCTGTGTGAGCCCGTGCCCGATACTAGTACCACCATTAAAAAAAACTAAGCAAACATGAAATACATAACATAATTGTTTTTTGCCCAATTGACTCCATTAATCCTGGAGAGAGTGTGGGTGAATGCAACTGAACTGTTCTATTCTTGGCACTTTGCTCCGTGCGTCATTGCACAAGCAAAGGAGCTGAGCGAGACAGAGGGAAGAGTGAGCGGGAGCGAGTGTGTGTGTGTGTATGAGTGTGTATATTTTCATCCAAAGAGACTCCTCCCTGAAGGCAACAGCTCAAACCTGCTGCTGTCACATACAAACAATGAGGCCTGATTTGATGAACTGACAATGACACAGAGCTTGTGAAATTCAAAATACCGGAGACCATTTTCATTACTTTTTCAGGACTACGGGACAAAATGAATAGTGACACATATGAGTAAGGAAATAAAGACCGTGTTCCAATAATGGAACAGAACTGAGCGTCTAGCATGATTCATAATTATATAACTGCTGCAGAATCCCTGTATTGGGCATGTACACATGTGCACACCAGTAACTTGTGCCTGCTGTGGTATTCTGTAGCTAATGTGCTTGGCCCTTCCTGCAAGGCAACAGTCTCATGAGATGGCAATGATCAGAATTGGAACAACACACAAAATGATCCCACCATCTTGGCAAGCTGGTAATTAAATATCAGCTCTTGGCACACTAGTATGTAAATGCTGCTTCCCTACCCGCGCTTATGCCCGCTTCACCCCGCCCCGACCGTGCCCGCCCCCCCCCCCAACCCTCACAACACTGATCAGTAGAGTTGGCCCTGGCAGGTCCTGTTGCTAGCGACTACTATCAAAGATATTATTAACCTCTTCTTTAAAGCGGATCCAGATCAGAGGCACCCCGCTTTGAGGCCCTTGGCTTAACTGGCTGAATGGCTAATGCTTATGTTTGGCCCTGACAGCATAAGGGAGGAGCAGAGGAAGAATAAAAGGGGGGAAACACAGATGCAATAAGTCACGATGTGAGCTGTGCAGGTGGCGGTGCAGGATGCGGGGTAAAGAATGAGGATGGGCTCATAAATATCGAGGGCTCATAATTCTGAAGATGTCAGAGGCCAAATGGATATTTTTCTATTGGCAGTGATAAGGCATGTGGGCAATACATGAATAGGGGCTTATTAAATTTCCCATAAAGCCTATCATTGTGTGGCAGAGCAAAGGGCTTTCTGTTAACATGCCAGTTTATGGATGCGTGGCAATTGTTCTGGTACAGGCTCACTCAGTATGGAAAGCGTGGGTTCTTTGTGTTGCTTATTAATGATACTCCATCAAATGTATTGCACTATGATTGCACACTTATCAACATTCAACCCTAAGTCAACCGTGCGGTAAGAGTCAGCTCTTATCTCTGAACGGAGACTCTGAATGCAACGTATGACACGACTGGCTCAAGATTTCTATGTTTCCTTTCAATCATACCTTCTGACTCTCTGGGTTTCATGAGACCAGAAAGCAACCCACTAACTGTGGCTGTGCATAAACACCAGCAGGCATTTTAGCCAATTTGTACTGTGATTGGAGCTGAAGAGCTCCCTGTCACTGGCAAGAAGGGATTTATCAATCACAGAGTCTCTGGCTACAGCTTTTGCTCACTTAGACTGCCTGCGCTTGTCTAAAAATGGACAGAGATTTGATGAGGAAAACAGGAGAGTAAATGGGGATGTAAGAAAATATCTGGAAAATATCAGGAGGTAGGTGGAAACAGGATGATAAAAGTATTTATGCGAAAAGAGCGTGTGAGCTGCAACAAGGATTGCAAGAAGGATTGCAGAGGGGAGAAAACATTTGGAGAGAAGAATGAAACAGTAAAAAGAACAGAAGACGGAAATAGCCTGAGAGAAAAATCATTAAAAGAAGCGATTTGTGAAGGCATTTAACACAACACAATGCTCCAGATGCTGTCATTTTGAGACATAAGCCAATTAAGGTGGGATAGATGTAGTCAACATGCAATAATGCAGGCATGATCCTACTACAGATGTAAAGCATCACATCACCAATGCCGAATGCTAACTGTGTGTCAATGTCAGCTACAACTGAGATCCAATTAATTATCCTCTCGTCTTTCGCTCTGTCTGCCTCACCTCATACGTACGCAAACTGATTAATTCAACATTCAACACATATGGAGCACAAACCATGCATAACTGATCTGCAGTGCGCCGTATACAACAAGGAAGAAAGGGGTTATGATACAAATCAATTCTCTGGCTTAGAAGTACCATTTGGAAAATCTGATTTCATTCTCTGCTGATAAGTGACACAAAGATAAAAACACATTTCTCAACACATTTTCAACCTGTTCAAGATCTATAACCGGCTTGACAAGCTATGCCACAAGAACGCATTCAGTAGAACACACAAGCGTGGAAGATCATACGTTTTGATCACAAAAAAAAAAAGCACGTATTCCTCAACCTTGTCAGGCTCAAATTATTGAATGCCTCCCCAGATAAGTCTGCCCAAAAGATAAAAGGGAAATGTTCAGACACATTAATGATTAGTTGCTAATGACCGATCAAACAAAACACGCTGCCACTAGTAAGTTCTGCTCTAATGAAGTCTGCTGAAAACTAAGCAATCAATAAGCCAGAGCCCAATATCTGCTAAGTCTGAGAGATATAAGTTAAAAAGAGACCCTTTGAAATGAACAAATGGAATATATGATCTATGAAACACAGACCAAAATACCCAAAAGTTTTCATGTCATGCTGGTAAATGAATTGGAATGCCCTTTCAGAGACTTACACTTTTGACCACAGATACACTGTATAATGTCACAAACCACCTTATATAATGAATCAATGCACCTTCTCTGTATTTTTATCTCCTCTGCCCGCTGCTTTCTCTCTAACCAATGTTGACATTTGGCTCAAAGTATATTGATTTATGCTGGGAAGTGGAGCACATATACACAACGACTTGAAGTGTGAGGTAGAGGGTGTAAAATGGAAACAAACTGCAGTCAGTGGATCTTTTTATGGTTGGGACTTTCACTTCAAGTGCACGACAGTCTCATCAGTCATGAAAAAGAGGATCATGACTGGCAATTAATGTCCCTCCACAATGTCAAGTCTATTCATCCACACCGCATTGTATTGTACCTTGTTTGTACAACTGGTGAATGTCCCTCCAAAGAGAAAAGGGTGCAGTAGATAAATGCCTTCAAGGACGAATAATGAATGCTGTTTCTGTTGTTATAATTCAAACTTTAACAGCTTTGGAAAGTGAAAATATTTCATGGCCAGTAGTTGAAGAAAAGCCACAAAAAGAATATTCTAACTTCATCTGAATAGCATTTGACGCAATAAATTCTCATCGAATTTTATCACTGTTTGACTGTTCTCAGCAGCCTGCCTCGGATTGCCTGTGTTTCTTTTGTTCGGTTGACTGGGAACATCTCTGCAATTGTACTGGCTTGCAGCTCAATTGACTACAGATTGGTAAATATGTATAGGAGCGAGGTCTTGAATAATGTATTGGAATCAGATACATTCACTATGGTGGAGCTCCCATTGTCATGCACAGCAGTAACCTTTGATGTGAATCCAGAGCCTCAGATATGTTAAAAAAAAATCACAGCTGTTGGAGTTTTTTAGTGTCACCTGAATGCATACATTTATTAAAAGTAAAATAATGTAGATAAGGAGCCTTAGATGAATATATAACAAGGTTTTACTATACCTCAAAGTGGAGTGGAACAGTGGAGAAGGTAGCAAGTGGAAGCTGTGCACTCAAACAGGCCCACTGAGTAGAACTGGCTTGCAACCCTCAAATAGCTAAAATGAGAATATAAAATAACATAGAACTAATTATTCATAAATCTGACTTACTCAGTGCGTAAATCAATACGCCCGGGTTGCCTTTAATGTTAAATTTTGCATTTGACAGGCACCTGATTGAACTTACATGCAGATATTGCGCGCATTACGAAACTATAACTGTGACACCTTCATCTCTCCACATTCGCTCGTGCTGTTGGGCTACAAATGCTACCGCTTTAATTAACATGTATTCCATCAAAGAAACTCCCTGCCCCCTGGATATCAAACTTTATTACTTTTTAAATAGGATAAAATGAGGAAGAAGTAAATTCACTGTCACTCCTCTGCGATAAAACAAACAGAGAGTGAGAGAGAGAGAGTGTAGATGAAGAGAGATCATTGGGAAATATGTAAATGAGGATATGAATACAGATCAGGCTTCTCCGTGGTGGGAGATGAATACATTTACCTCTCATCTACATGCTGATGAACAGCAATAAGGTGCTTTTTTGGCTTTGGCACAGTAGAGTACATAACACTTTCATGGTCAGTTGTTTGACATGAAAACAACCTTGACAGAAAAAAAAAAAGAAGATCGAAGGCAAACACATTTACATCTTGACTATTCAAATATTCACGTTTACATCGTCGTTTACTATGTATTTTCCTCATGAGTATGCTTTTTGCTGTAAAAATTGATTAATTTTATAGCCCCCAAAGTGGCGGTCACTCTTTATGCATTTGTACAATAGTTTGCTACAAGAAAATGAGAATAATTACCAGTTAAGTTATCCACAGTAGAAACAGGTAAACACTTGCTTTTCCACAGGATATCGGCCAAAAAAGAAACCTGACTGAAGACTTAAGTCTGTAGTTACAAAGGAAAGTACAAGCATAAAAAAAACACACTGGTGCTGTGATCAGCAGCCTGTTTCACTGAATGTGTGTAGTGTATGTAGTTTCATTTTATTTCAGAGGATTGTTTGAACCCCTTTGGAGAAATAACTCTTCCTTTTAAGCTTTGCTCGCACTCACGAGAGGCCTAGTCGATCACAAACACACGCTTACAGTATTTCTTCTCTTTTTATTTCGCCTCCCTTCGGTTTTTTTTTTTTGTTTTTTTTTTAACTTGCGGGTTCCACACAACCCCTCCCTGGTGTTTCGCCAGTGTTTTAGAAAGTAGCCATAGTCAAAGCTTGGCACAACTGTCCCCAGGCTACCTTCAAGCGTTGGCAGAGCGGTCATAGGAAAGAGCTGGAGGTTTATAGTCCTAAAGTAGAGAGAGTGCTCCCCTAACCTCTGTGGCATGAACCCACTATATCTTTTTAATGAGACTCTCAGTGTTACAGGCCTCCAGGCTGGTGGCTGGAGGGGGTGGAACTTTTTCAGACTAGGTTGATATATGCGCAGCGATGCTTTGAAGGTACATTGACACAAGCCAGAGGACCTTTGAACCAACACCCAACATGCTATTTTATTCATTTCAACCTGCCAGAGGTGTTTGAGTGCATATTGCATTTGCTTCCCACTTGCTCCAGGGATTTTATGTGACGTGCAACAAACATTATATCAACATATAGCGCGGTGGCGAGTCTATTCGGAAATGTAAACACTTCTCGGCAATCCTATTTTCATGTGTGACAGTGTCATTCTATACGAGTAATAGAACTGCAAGTTTTGCACGAGTCTTAAGCTTAGCCATAGCTTAAGGTCTAACCTCAATGTGTCAGGTTTGTGTCAAACTCATATTCATTTCTCTTCATCACGCTGCATACCCCAATGTGGTACAGCTCTTTTATATATTAAAGAACTATTAAAGCACTGAGCATATTAATTATTTACCAACTTTCATATGGTGCTCTAAGGGTTGAGAACATTATATGACATTAGGCAGAGAAGGTCTTTCAGAACCCAGATCTTTTTACATGGCTGGATAGGCACAACCTATCCAAAACAGTGTTTTTCTTACTTCCTGAACAATAAAAAATTTAAGAGATGTTAAGGATGTGTACAGTATATGTGAGTCCTCATTATTTGCACCTTGTTAGTGCAGGCTGTTGTGTAGAACATTGTTGGTTAACAGACCTAATTACATCTTGTTGTGTCACTCAAAAAATAAAAAAAAGGCTGCAAGGTGAATACTAATGAAGATTCTTTAGAACAAGCTTGTTTTTTTTTTGCCTGGACTGTGTGCTGGAGGACATCTGACAGGTGGATATCCAACTAATTATCAAGCTAATCAGCCAGCAAAACTATGAGTCATGCATCAGTAACCACAAACCGAAGCGTTTCTTTTTGCCACCTTTTGTGACTCACGTGGGCTGGAAAAATGAGAAAAAAAATAACTTGAAATGTAATCATCTGTTGTCGAGTGTCAGAACTTAAAAGGTGAGCCTTGATGGACCTGGAATTACAAGCAAAGTGGTAAACTTTTCAGCACTCTCTTTGAAGGCTGTGTGACAAGAGTCGGTCTGTAAGAGCCGATTCAGTGTTGATTTGTTGTTATCTCTGAGTGCAGTTTTTCGCCGAGTGCTACGCCAAGCAGCTGGGAGAGAGAACACATCACTCTTGAGAAACGATGGCTGTTGCTTTGGTCGGCCATATGCCTCAGCATCTGTGAGTGTGGATGAATGCTTTTGTGTATGGCAAAATAAATCCCAATGACCAATTCGCTCTTTTTCGTAAACAATTCAAAATTGGCTTTAAAAGCATCCATCAGGTTTTTTTTTTCCAACACAGATTATTCCCTGTCACATTAGTTTTTATATTCTTTTTATATACATTATGAATTTTTAACAGATTTACTCCATGATGCTGGTAAAACTTGCCTCCAATAGTTTATGTCTTGAATATTTAATATTGTTTTGATATAAATATTACACTGGCAGGCTCGGATATGTCCTATAAATTTTAGGTATACTCTACATTCTGTTCAATACTGCTGCCAGAGTTTGGACCAGAGACTTAATTTGAAAGCTGTCCTGCTGTGCTCCCCTTTGGCTTTCCAATGAGTCATCACTCGCATTTATAGTATGTTCAGAGGCTTTGCAGTTCACGTAGGGAGCTGTGGTATTTTTAAATCTGTTGAGCAAGACAATAATTGATGAAAAGTGAAGTGTAACTAAAATAAGAATCAATTCAGTTAAAAAGATTAAATGAAAACTTGTCACCGCTAACATGCTTTATTGAATTGGAGATATAAAAAATGAAAACTGAAAACAACATTTGGGAAATAGTACAGAAAGTGAAACTAATTTTAACAAGAGTAAGAGTCTACATCCATGCTAGCAGCTGTGAGACTGTGCTTAGGGACAGTGGTGCTTTGGGTTAAATGCTAATGTCAGCATACTAGCTAGCTGATGTTTGGCTGGTATGAAGTTTACTTTGTTCACCGTCTCAGTTTACTGTGTTGGCATGCTAACGTTTGCTAAACACAGAGTACAGCTGAGGCTGATGAGAACGTCATTAGTTTTTTATATTTGGTCATCAAATCAAAGTATTGGACAAATCAAAATTTTGAACTGATGAAGGAGCTAGATGAGCAATCAAAAGGATCGCCAAAGTGATTACAATTCATCATGAGGGAGGCATGAATTTCTGCACCAAATTTCATTAGCAAACCATTCAATAGTTGTTGAGAAATTCAACCTGCTGGTGGTGCCAGAGGAAAAGTCAGGAGATCATCAAAGTCAGTAGGATTTGTTGTGTAGAATCTTATGTCCTCCCACTTCCAGTTTGCATCCATACAGTATATGAACAATGATCATTTTTTGAAGGTTACATATAGCTTTGATCTCCACCACATATACATAAACTACATAAACACACGCACCTGGTTGGGATGTAGCCACAGAATGAGCTCTCCTAACCAACATACTCAAATTTAATCAAGCTCTCTGTGTACAGTAATTGAATCTTGTTAATGCAAAGGGAGCTCAGCAGGCCTAAAAGGGAGGTCTGCTTTGAATACGTGCTGGACCGAGGAGCGGATGGGCCCAAACAACAAATACGATTACACAGTCTGGAGCCACTGCAACCACATTGGAGCAAGACTCCACGCCGTTGCGGTTAAACATACGATTATGCCTTCCAACATGAGGTGATTATGAATCTCTGTGCAGCAGGGGAGAGAGGTGCTAAAGTGATTGTCAATGATAACTTGTCATCCAAGACCCCAATGGAAACCCCTGTTCAGACAAATGAGACCTGATCCCTGGGCACAGCTTCTATTATCTAGGACTGGCATCAAGAAAATCACCTAAATATCATATAAATTGCATATTCATGGGATTCATATCTATATCTATCAAATCTATAAGATACAAAATAGAAGCATTCATTATGAGCATTACTATATTTTTTAATCTTGCAGCACTAAATTACATTATTCTTTGGGCTCAGTTCAAGGAGAAAAGCCAAGAGAGTGCCAGCGTCTGCAGAAAAAATAGGGTACACTCTTGGCGCACTGTGTCAAATTATGAATAAATAACCCAACATGCTGTTAGCCTGGGGATAAAACACACACTATTAGCTTTCTCCCCTAAAAAATAAAAAATTAAAGAATAAAAAAAAAAAAACTGTTATTCACCACGGCCTGAAACAGATGGCTGCATCGTCCTCTATATGTCAGGTCTGTCCAGCTCTCACAACCTTTGGCTGTGGTCTAAAATGCTTCACAATTGCCTGTACATGCAACACACAAGCGTGCACACGCGCACACACACACACACACACATACTGAGTATCTCTTTCTCTCTAGCACACACATGATCTTCCTCACTTTTTCTGCCCATCTATTCTCCCTTTTCCCTGGTATCTCTTCTTTCCAAAAAGCCTTACTAATAAATATTAATGTCAGCTCCCATGTGGCGGGGCAGGGCTTACTCACAGCCAAATGATCCTCACACAGAATAATGAAGCCGCTGGGATCCAGGTGAGAGGACGGAGGGAGGCTTATGTAACTCGGTGCCTTGTCAGGTAGGTTTCATCCATAATTTAACACCCGGGGAAGGAGATTGGAGATATGGGAGGAGACGTGTGGAATTAGCCCCATAACCTGGGAAAGACGTGGAAATGGGGGAAGCAAATGTAATGAGAGAGAAAGCTCACCAGAGATTTAGTGCACAAACAGCTCTGCAGCCAAGTTTTGGGCATGCGATAGATGTGATGAAGTTTCAAATACATCATGCATGTACCTGCTGAGAGCATTATACCTTTACTGCAAGTAAACCACAGGATTTCTGTGTATTCATTGAATCAATAATATCCCTCTCATACACTGACCATTTCTAGTGCAGGAATGATCAATACAAAAACATCAGCAAACAACTGCCCACCGCAGGTGATCCCACAACTCAAGCAATTCAAAGATCCTGGGTTTGTCTGCTCTACAAGTGTCCCCTGTTGACACATATAAACAAGACAAATGGGTCTGACAGGCGATTTGACGGACACTGTAGTTGACAACACATTTTTCTGGAGATCAATCTGCCACACAAGGAGCAGCCATACACGGGCCAAACAATCATATAGAGACAGGAAACACCACGTGATTATTGATCCACTTGACCTTTTGACCTTGCTATGATCACACAGTGTAGCTTGACATACTTCAGGTCAAAATAAGCTGGTGGCTCATCTCTTGTTGCTTACCCGAATCACAACACTTGCTTACATGCTTACATTTACATTATGCTAAATGTAATTTAGGCTACATGAAGGATTAACCTCACAGTGATGGGATGCAACTAAGTACATTCACTCAAGTACTGTAACTAAGTGCAAGTTGGAAGTAGTTTGTGGTGTTTTACCTGAATATTTCCATTTCCACTACATTTCAGAAGGAAATATTGCATGTTTTATCTCCATATACTTCATATCACACTTTTCGACACCTGTAGTTACTTTCAAATTAAGATTTAATACACCACTTCTAATTTAATGTAATTTAAACAAAGACAGACAGATACATTAGGCAGACGCACAAATTAGACATTACGCTAATGAAATACTCACAGAGGCGAACTGCACCTGGTGGTTGGTTATGATTCACACAACAAAGATAAGTTTGAGAGTGAATCCCGTGCGAGTTCCCTTCAACAACGGCCCTGTAAATGAACCATCTACAACGTAAATGATTCATCTGCAATTCATTTGTAAGTGCCATATACTGACAGATGTAAGAGGTGCGTATGTGTGTGTTTGAAAGAGTGTGCAAGAGGGTGAATAACCTTATAGAATACTAGTTTAGTCAGCCGGGAACACTGTGCATTTCCACTTGATAATTAACATGGAGATGTACTTTGTGCATATTCATAATACCCACTAAGTCTGTACGCATACAGGTGCCTTTAAGTGTGTGTCTATGCATGCATAACGCATCTATAACCTTGTGATTGCTCTTGTATCAATAACGCTTGCCAATACAGTGTGTGTGCACAGCAGTAAGTTGAGGGCCGCAGGTACAGCAAGGCCAAGGGCCAAGCAGGGGCCAGATTGATCAAAGGGCCCCTATAGAGCCCCGGGAGGCCCACTAATGGAGCTGTCATCATCTCACGTCCTTGCTGTCCAACAGCCTCCTCTGCTGTCACACACACATCACACACACACACACACACACACACACACACACACACACACACACAGTGTTTACTGGTCTCAACAACTCAGCATTTTCTCCTCAGCTGGAGTCAGTACCAGAGAGAGTTGAAAGGCACAGCTGTGTCAGACAGGCAAAACATTGTCATCTCGGCGGGATGCAAAAATCGAGTAACATAAAGGCAAAAGGCAAATAGAGCTGTTAAAATTTTACATTATGTGTTCCAATACTTTTGACCTCAGGAAACTGAAAAGGTCACGAGAGTCAGGGCAACAGAGAGGTTCACTAAGCCACAAAACACTTTACAGGGTTGAGATTTTTTTTTTTTTTTTTTTCGCAAGTGTTACACAAGTCAACAGCAAGTATTTTTCTGTTCTGTGCTTCTGAGACTGCCTTGTAGGAGGAACATTTGAATTGCTCTTGTATTATGGCTGGTTGTTTCCACAGGAGGACGACTAGAAATAAAGTGAACAGACTGTCTCCCTGTCTGTATTTCATCTGAAGGTAATAGTGAGAAGAATGGCTTAAACCCATTATGTATTTAACTCTAAGTTTGTTCTTGTGTGGAGGAGATCCAAAAATCAAAAGAGAATCTTGTGTGGTTTAACCTACAGCCTTGGTGCTGTACAGTAAATCCCTGCATCCTCTCAATACCAGGTCAAAGCCTGGGGATTTTATGTAAGGTGGTTTTCACCACTTCAGCAGCTTGTTTTCCTCTTTGTCCTTGGAGAAAAGAAGCTTCCCTATGTGTGCATGCACAGTGTGTGTGTCCATTTGGTCATTCAGTGTTTATTAATGACAAGTTAAGGAATATGATTTTGTCATGTTAATATTTGCAAAACATTTTCTCTCTGTTTCCTTTCAATCTCACTCAGCTGACACTAAATGATTTCATTATCATTATTATAATTTCCCTGAGGTGGAGTTCAACAATATCATATTATACTACTTACAGGAAGTACAATAGAAGCTGGGGAAGAATCAGCTCTGTAATATCTTCTATTCCTTCCTGAACTGAAACTGATTCCAGACACAGACTGCAAGAATTAGCATTTGCCTATCCTGAGGAGGGGATCTGCTGATTCTCAATTAGCCTGTCTCTCTTTGGCTCCTTCCTTTAGGTGTTGACAACCACTGATGGTAATCTTAATTTAGGAAAAGAGCATTTAGCAGTGGTTTGGACTAGAAGGAAGTTGGTGAAAAGTTGGTGACATGGTGCAGCCCTGCAGGTTGGAAAGCAGGATGTTTTACAATGACTACGCTAATCGTTAACCCATTGAGAGATTTTGGGTATGGAAAGGATGGAAATATCGCTAATGTCTATTTTCTGACTTCCTATATATATAATAGCTATTATTATCCACAACTATGCTGCTGCAATAACCTACAAGGATCAATTAACTTTCATCTAACCAATCTTATAGGTCACTATATGGTCAAGACCTTGGCCATCACGTTATCTTTATAATAGGTGTGGACCACACTAGTATCCACTCAAAGAAAACATCCTGCCAGTAAAACAATATCTAATAACCCATGAGTCCATCCAAAATACATAAAGTGAGTCAGACCGGTGTTGAATGGAAGGAAGAGAGCAAAGTTGGTATCCTGCGGATACACTCCAAATGTCAGGTCTGGTAAGAAGAAGTCAAGGCTGCCTTGACAGAGCAATATAATTTGAACCCAATTTTGTGACTCAACTAGATATATCTGCTCTTTTTCCTTCCGAGTGAGTGGAAATATCTGCCACTGTCATTTTTAGAGGAGAGGAGGGAGGAAATGAGCCATGGAAAAGACGGATTTGGAAGATGGGATGGTGTTTGTGTGTGTGTGTGTGTGTGTGTGTGTGTGTAAGTGTATGAGAGAGAGATAACTTGTGCATATGAGCATCAGAGACTGTGTCTGAGAGAAATAGACTCAGTGTGTGTGTGTGTGTGTGTGTGTGTGTGTGTGTGTGCGAGATAGGCATATATATGATCTATACATGATGTATACTCTTCAAAAATGTAACAACATTTGTCATGGCGTGTGACGAGAGTCTGCGAGAGTGTGTTGTCATCCATGAGGCTCTGTCATCGCTGGCGTGAGACTTGGGTGTCAGAGTGTCACTCGTCACTTGTCTTGTCATATCAGCCATGATACCGCCGCTGCGTCAATCAGCGATCTCTAGGCTGCGTCTGGGGGCCGCGGCAACGGGAGAGATGACGCTGGAAGTGATGCGTCTCCCTGTTGAGAGCGCTGGAAGTTTGGTGGGCCTTTGAGCACCCGACGAATACAAATGATGAATGAGGAGAAGTTATACGCACACACAGGAACGTGTGTTTTTGTGTCTGCAAGAGAGACAGGCAGAGAAGAACAAGGAGCAAGTAAATCTGAGTGAGGAAGCAGAGTGGGCTTGTAATGACATTTGACTGACAGTCGACTTGAAGGAATCATAAAACATTCAAGTGGATGCAGTGCAAAAAAAAAAAATTCCAGGTCAAACACTTGACAAATGATTCAGAGCGGTGACACCTTTTACAGATACCCACAACATCCTCAACTCTTCACCTGAACCAAAACAACCGCCAGCTATTGTCTGTCTTCTTGCTGTCTGACTTCTTGCCGCTTCCTCCATTTCACCGTAATGTCAAGGCTGCAAAAGACACATGAGGTATCGATCACAGCCCCCCTCGAAATAGCCGCATATCTACGGTGGAATCGAAAAGAGTGAGGGGGGGAAGAGAGCGAGAGGAAGACAAGACGGAGGAGGGAAAGCTGAAGGAAGGAAGGGGCATGTTTGGTGTAAGACAGGAGGGAAAACAAGGTAAGGGGATGACAGGGAGGAAGAAGGAGGGGGAAAAACGGGGAGATGGGGAATGCAAGAAGGTAATATTTGATAAATGCTGCCTGTGTCAGCTGGTGCTCTCCTCCTACCAGGGCTAGGTGAATAGATCCACAGCCTCCTACCTGCCTCCCATCGACCGGTCAATAGGGAATCCCTATTACAGTTGCTGCCTTGCTGGCTGTGGATATGGACTTGACACAATGGACCCACGGGAGGTTATTGGCTGCACTCTCCTTCAATAACCGCTACCCATCTCCCTCTAGCTCCTCTCCATCAATCAGCTCTGTCAGCCGAGTTTGTGTTCTTCCCTGTTTATTTGTTTTGGCCTTTTTTATCATGCCTTCTTTCTTTTTTTTTTTTTTACCTCTCTCCCTTTCTTTCACGTACTCTCTCCATCTTCTGCACCACATTCCAGACATCCGTACCTGATTTTCAGTGACTTTTATTGCCTCAGAAGCTTCTTTTCATCTCCCCTTGCTGCCCGGCTCCCACACCCTCATTCAATCTCTTCCTCTTCCGCTCGCCCTCCTCCTCTTTTCATATCTCTATCGCTGCATCCGCTCGTCCAATCCACAGCGAAAAGATTCCACAAAGCTCAGTATTTTGTTGCCAGAGAGACAGCCGCCCACTCAAAAGTGACCTTTTCATTCATGCCTTATTTCCCGCTATTCAAATAAAGACTGAGAAGAACATCATATTGTGCCAGATAAATTCTCGCCTCAAACACGTACGGACAGACACACGCACACAAAAAGTGGGCACAGGATTCCTGCGCCCACCAGCGCCCTGCAGTCAAGGTGTTCCTTTTCTAACTCCACTTTGTGTTTCACCGCAGGAATCAGGGTAAAGAGCCCACTCATAGGAGGTGTGGCTACATCATGGGTCTTGTTTAGAGGAGTGCTGGTACAAGAAATGCTGTACGTGCTGTGGGGAGCTAGGCAACGCCCCATACTGTACAATGGCTCAGGGTCATGTTTGGCACATAAAGAGCTGTGCTGTGCTGTGCTGGGGCTATAATGTCAGGATCTGTTCTCCAGTAAGTGGCTTCAGGGTAGCACACAACAATCTTTTGATCGGTTAACTGAAAGAAAATAAATCTACAGCAATTCTGATAATCATTCATTTAACAAGCAAAAATATTTAACATTCACTGGTTCTAGCTTGGTTTTGAACGATTGGTAAGATCTGTAGATGTCAGCTTGAGCTCTGGGAATTAGTGATGGGCACTGTTCACATTTTTTACTATACTTTTTATATTACTTAAATATCAAAATATTGAAAATTCTAAGCCTTTATTTACCCAATAAGTATATATTTTAGGAAGAAGCCTCCCTGTTTTTCTGTTTCTATTTGAATTTGTAATGTAATATATAATATAATTTACATCCCACAGCACTATTTCCAGTACAACAACCGAGATTGTTTGTGCTCAGTTTTTACTCACTATTCATTTTTTTTTAAACACTGTTAAGATTCTGTCAATTAAACCCAACATTTCCTACACAGATGTTTCACATTAAAAGCCCTCAAGCGGCTCCGGGGGCATAATTGCTCCCGTTCCCGGTAGGCTTTTCATTTGAAACATCTGAGGGAAGTGTTGAGTTTTATTTCATGTTTGAAAATCAGCAGCCGACAGCATTATTAAATTATGCACAATTTATCACGGGAGCTATTGTAATAAGATAATTCCACTCCTCCTCAATGTTTTTTACCCAGAATTTGGTCGGCTAGTATTTGAAACTTATTTTTGAGACGTTATTTAAAACCCCCCTTTATTTGAGAATGTAAAGTAATCCCGGATACTTCACCAACCTTTAAGATATCGCTCTAAGAATAGTAAGAAGAATGACCGGGTCAGGGCTGTTGACCGCAGTCTGTCACCGACTGACCTGGTGTTATTTGAGCTTTCTCAGTCTGTCACTCTGCTATCAAAGATTAAGGGATTACATAACTTAAAGTACAGTGAACCCTCCCTTTTCCCCACCATCACCTTCCACACGAGCCTCAGGCAGTCAATATCAATATTCGGCTACAGACTGTACTGAACACTGCACTGCGTTCAGTGGAAAGAAAAAATAAATAAGTAAATAAAACAGTATGTGCGACCAAATCATGCTCATTCAATGAAGAGAAACTAGGACAGATAGACCCCCCCCCCCCCCCTCTTATTTATTTATTTTTTTCCCTGCAGTTTAATATATTCTACTGCGCCTGGCATAAAACCGCCGAGCTCCTCTCCATCACTAGCAAATACAAGATTGAATTTTGGGGGAGAGAAGGGGAAGGGGGAGAGAGATAGATAGATAGAAAGATTGAGAGAGACACAGAGAGAGCAGGAGTAGGAGGTGAGGGTTGGGGGGTGGGGGGTGGGGGGGTCGTGAAACCAGTAAATCTGTGCATGTAAGCGCACTGGCAGAGGGGATGTTTGATTTTCATATGCCCCCCATCTGCACAGAGAGATCGAGAGAAAAAGAAACAGAAAATGAAATAATAAGGAACTATTCAATGTGACAATATGAAGTCTATACTGCTGATATTCAATATTTCTTTAACGCTTTTAAAGTATTATCTTCTTTTCCCCGTTTCAAGGGGCCATCACAGGGACACAAATGGGCTGCTTTTCCTCATATCTCCCTTTACCTCCTCTTTTTTTCTCCCCCACCGCGCTCCTCTCCTCTTCCTCATTCTAGGATTATACAGTACCGCGTGTGATGTAATGAATCAGTGGATACAGTAAATATGGGATTGGGAGTGTGCTTGGCGACCTGACAAACCCCCTGCAACATCCCCACACTACTCGCTCTGCTCAATCTCCACCAAAGCTCTGCCAAGAAATAGAAACGAGATCTTATCCAACCTATCCCATCATACACCCCCCCCCCCCCCCCCCCGAACACACACACAAACACACGAAGACACACAATTTTGTCCCCTATCATTTCACGGTGTCTTCCATTATAGCTCCTTCTCTTGGTCTCACACAACTGCAAACACCTACGCAGTGTTGTATGAACTATACAGTTTCTACTTCCCTACATGCACTGGCTACAATCACACACACACAGAAACACATACACAGATCAGCGCGCATTCATACAATTTTAAACCTGCGATCAAATCACTGCATCTATCGTTAGGATACCAGAGACCAAAGACAATTTATGTGGCTCTGTTGTTTTCACTACCTCACTTGAATGACAACAGGTGACTTCAGATTTGTTGCAGTGGTACTGTACAGTTACTGTAAGGCAGTTGCATTTTTAAAAAGGCAGAAAATGCTGTTTTATCCACGATTTTTCTAAATGCTTTCACATATTACCTCCTCAGATGTTTTGGTGTCCTCAGATTGGTTGTCTACACAGCCCAGCTTGCTAGTTTCCTCTGTTTTGTGTTAACAAAGACAATAATAATTGGCTAGTTTGTTGAGGGCAACAGTACATGCAACAGATCTGAGTCACGGTGCAGTTTATGAATGTCACCTGCCTGAGTACAAGGCACAGACTGTTGCGCTTGAACACTAAATTTTGAATTCAATAAGATCTTTACAGATTGAATATTTAGCCCATATTTTATCCCATGTTCAAACAGCAGCTGAGATTTTGAATAAATCCCAACTGACACCCCTACTGTGAAGATAAATAATAGGTCGATTTGGTGGATGTTGAAAAGTAATGTTTTTTTGAGACAAAATATCTTCACGCTAAAAGACAATCTCACAGAACCATTACAGTGTTTTTTGGTATTTACTGCAGCTTGGCTCTGATTTGAATCGATGTTGCAAAGGTGCCCTGCAGAAGCAGAAAGGGAGGTCGAAAATGCCAGAAAGGCAAGATGCCTGTCTCCAAAATAGTGATAAGTGGACAAATAAGTGGACAGTGTATTCTTTCCACTCTCTCTCTTTAATTCTCTCTTTTTATAACTATGTTTAAACATCACTCAACAAGAAATTCACATTCCTTGTCCTAACATCAATACTACTGGTACCCAGTGCTTGCTTACTCTACTACACTGTAGTTGTGTTTAGCACTGCTGACTATGCCCAGATAGTTCCTTGAAAAAGTACTACCCCTGGTGCAGCAGGGGCTTTCTGGGGGTCAATAACTATGGAGCAAGCACTATGGTCCAGGCACTAAAGTTATTTCTCTTATCAAAATTCCTACATTCATTTTTAAAAAGTCACTGGGATGAAGATAGACATCATAAACATAGACCGATCAAAGACTGGATTTGGCAGAAGGAGATCTCGTTATTGCGTACTGAGCAGTGACCCCATTCATCTCAGTCTGTCCATCTTGCATAACTGCTGCAGGATTTGCTAAACAGCCATCGTCATCACACTTTGCAGCAAACGCAGAAACTTGGTTAGGTTGTTGGTTGTAGGGGAAGAAAAAGAGGCTTGATATTTACTGTACTAGGATGATTACTGTATAAGGATGAAGAAATCATATATCTCGTGAGGATAACTTCTATTGGCTTGTAAAATATTACCACCCTTATTCAAAATGCATTCAACAAGACTTCAGCGGTGAAAGCTCTATTATACCGTGGTGAATAGAGGGAGTAAAGCTGTCTTCCACCTCTGCTATCTCAGTGCCGTAGACTACATCTCCAGGCATTCTGAGTTTAGTTGGCATTCATACGACACAATGGACTTCATATCAAAGTATATTAGTGATAAATGCAAGGGAAAATAAGTCATGACACAAGGTGGAGGGTGTGTATATGTGCAGTTTTGTCCACGTGCGTGACTGTGTGTGTGTGTGTGTGTGTGTGTGTGTGTGTGTGTGTGTGTGTGTGTGTGTGTGTGTGTGTGTATGTGTGTCTGACATAGTACACAGTTCCACATCAGAGGAATCTGCGCCGCATCTCATCAGTATTCTGAATGAGTGTGTCCTGTTTCCATCAGACGCCTCATGCCCACCCCAAGCTCCCATCTCCATGACGTCTCCAGCACGTGTTGTATCCATGCGCAGGAGCGTGCACACGCGTTGTGTGTGTGTGTGTGTGTGTGTGTGTGTGTGTGTGTGTGTGTGTGTGTGTGTGTGTGTGTGTGTGTGTGTGTGTGTGTGTGTGTGTGTGTGTGCGCGCATGTGTTTAAAAGTCAACTTTGAGACAAGTAGAAAAACTGCAATATGATGATGGCAGTAATAAAGCCCGGGAGCACAAACTATAGTTGTAATTTGTACAAGAAATACAATTCAAACGAAGACAGTCAGGAAAGTCGCTGCTTTGCATTTGTTTTCTGCAATTAAAAAAAAAAAGCTTGTGCTTACTTTTTTTATGTACCAAAGAAAAAAAAAAAAAAAACATGAACGTGAAACCTGTAGATGATTGCATTTAAATCTCTTGCTTTCAGATTCAACCTGAAGATTATATAACATAAACCCAGGCAGACTTCCCAGCAGTTTGTTCGGGAACTTTTTGAAAGGCACTGAATGCAAATATGTTCCATACATATGCTAATAAACTATACAAGGCAGACACAGCTGAGCTCAGCTGTAAAACGGGAAACAGTGATGCTCAAACTGGCGTTAAACTTTAACCAGTTATTTGCTGAACCGCTGTCTTCTTAACAAGGAGGAAAATGAATTGTACTAAGAATGCTTAGCTCCAGCTAAAATAGTCTCTGTGACAGTATTTGATGATGTGGGAGTGAACAATTTAAGGACTGCTCTTGAAAGTTAACCCCAAAAACCATGAACCATCATGCAACTCAAACACTAACCGAATAATCAATCTTAACAACTTCAGTCACTTAAGAACAGTGATCAGTGCACAATGTTAATGCCTCGGCCTTTCCCATAAACAGTGTCTACAATGACAGAACCCGAAAAGAGGCCTGTCACACAGAGAGCAGAGAATCGCAGGCCTGTGTAATTAGAATCGATAATTCCTTTTCTCCTTTTCTGCCACCGTTCCATTCAAACGACCCCTCACACACCATCGAGAGAGCTTCCAAATCTCTTCAGGCTTGCAGTAATTGGACTGGGATTTTTTTTTTTTTTTTTTTTCTCTTTCCTCCACTTCTTCTCTTTGCACCTCACTTAAATCTCATCAGCTAAATGCAGAGGAGAGCATTCTTTTTGCGGTAATTGTCTTCGACTGCCATGTGAAGTTTTGGCTGTCCTTTTCCAGGTGCTGGTATTGTTCTTTTTGGCTGGTTAATTTGGGCGACAGCAGGAGCTTTTGGTCACTGAGTGCATGGGTGCCAGACAATGAGGGTGTCATGCTATTTATTCCCTTGGCTATAATGGAGCCTATTAGAGGCCAGAAACCTAATGCTTGCAGTCAGTAAATGGATGAGCAATAGGACTTGGATTTCCATGTGTACTGGCTGGAATAATTATAGGATTTCTTCAGTTTCTTCAGTTGGATGGCGGATTTAATCACCGTCAAGCAAAGAGACGCCCATTGTGTGAACATTTTCATTCAAATTCTTGGTGCCTCCTCTATCTGTGCTTTTGAGTGAAGGTAATTACACCCTGCTGTTAATGTAATGGACTTCAATTGCACATGTTCAAATTCATTTTCACTCCCCTGATAGTTGGTACAATTTTCTTGACGAATCCATCGTGATTAAAATGTACATTCATCATTACCAGCATGACCGGCGATATTGATCATCACTGTTACTGTCATTGCCATCGTCATCGCGCTCATCATTATAATAATTTTGACTGTAATCATCATCATTGATCGGTATTGGTGTGACCGTTGTAATCATTGTCATCGTCACCATCATCGTCGCTGCTGTCACCATCACTGCCGCTGTCAAGTGTAGGGACTCGCGTCGCTTTAAACTTGTGAAGCGAATCACAGTCAGTGTCAGCCAGGAGATTGCTCTGGGACATTGTAAAGATCATGGCTACCTAAACATGTCTTAACTTCCACACGGGCGCACTACAGCTGCACATTTCTATCTGTGGGTGTCACCCACAGAGACATAGATAATGGCGGTTGTGAATGGCTTCTCTGTCACCCTGCCATTCCCATCTCCCTGGCTGGGATTTAATGTGACACTTATAGCTATTGCATGGCTTAGCCCCCAGATAGCAGGGAACCACGCCTGAATGGAAATGAGATTGTCATCTGTCAGCTACACCCATCAAACCCCTGAAAGACTGACAAAGAGAGTGGGAGAAAGATTGAGAGAGATATTGGGTGATGGAGAGGAAGAGGAGGAACCCTATACTTGCCTCTTCCAGTGGCCCCCCCATCATTGATGCCCTTATCTGAAGACTGAGCAATACGAGCATGGCTCAGATGGCACAGAATACAAATGTGAACACACATGAATCATTGGTTGACATTGTGCAGGTTTATCACCCGGTGAGATTTTTCATTTGAGCTACATGATGTAACAAACTGGTGGAGGGAAAAGAAGCAGCAAGTTTTCAGAGCGGGGAATTTTGTGAATCACTTGTGTCCCAAAAAACAAAGAACCCCTCATAAAACAGTAGTGACTACCGCAAAGTGGCTGACTAACAACACAATACAATCTTTGTTCCTTCTCGATTTGTTGCTCATACACAGTGCAGTCTGTAAGTATTTGGGCAGTGAAACATTTTTACTCTTTTCTTTGTTTGGGGTAAACTCCAACACACTGGATGTGGAATGAAACAATGACTACAAGGTTAAACTGCTGACTTTCAGCTTTAAGGGTATTTGAGGGTGGTCTCATCGATATCGGATGAACAGTGTAGGACTCATAGGCATTTTTATACATAGCCTCCATTTTTTGGACAATGCAGCAGGATAATGATCCTAAATAAATGCTGAAGCAAAGTTTTTAGGGTCAAAAACTAGAATATCTTTAATTGGCCACGTCAGTCTCTTGACCTCAGGCCAATTTGGCATTTGTTTTGTTTGCTAAAGACCAAACTGAACATGAAAAGTGAGAATGGCTCCAGACCTGGCAGAGCATCACCAAGGCGGATAACAAGTGTCTGCTGATGACTTCAGCTTGTCATTCACTGCAAATGATTTGTGATGAAATGTTGAATTTAATAACTTTATTCAAAGCTGCTCTATCTTTAATCAACAATGAACCAAATGACTGTTATGTGAAAGGGGTTGCTAGTAGTAACAAACCCACAGAGAATTACCATTCGATTCTGCAGCTCAGTTTTGGTTTTGCAGCCCACAACTTCACTAACTAAACTAGCTGGTGAACATAGTGGAGCATTCATCAGTTAAAGATCCAGATATTTCCCCTCAGGAGTTGGTGGAGAGCAAAACAGAGATAAAAGTAAGGTGTAAATATCAACTTTATAAGGTGACAATATGTCAGATTTTACTTTAATTTAATTACTTTTGGTCACCTCAAATTGGGTCACCATGTATAAAATGAGCTGCAATTCCAATACGCTCCACATAATGTGAATTTAAAGACCTTCAAATTAAAGATGAAAGTTAGCACTCATCAGTCATTGTTTTATTTCACATTCAATGTGCTGGATTACAGATCACGCACAATAGAAAATGCATCAGTATAATACCAAGACCAGCCTAAGGAACCTTATCCAAACCTCTTGAAGGTGATAACAGAAATGAGTGGGAGGCCTGTGAGCCAAAATCAAATTAGCATCACAATAAATCAGCGGTAGAAAGACAGTCAGAGTAAAGGTGAGGGAACGAGGCCATGGATTTTCTGCCAGCGAGGCGACTTGCTGTCAATCAGCTGCCCAGAGCAGTGCTGTATACGAAGAGCAAAACCACAAAGGGACATACACACATCTACAGTACATACACATTTGCATGCATAGGTGTGCACTAGCTACTAAACTTCCTTGTAACAAAAGCATTCACACACTTTCTTCCATGCATTGATTCCTCAAAAATAAGTAATCATTGACTGTGGCCAAGTTGACTGGGTGCGTCGACAGGACAGTGATCGATATTGATGTCCTGAGCTACAGTGAGAGCGGGGCTCACTAATACAGAGTAGGTGCCTTGAATTAAACTATTGCGCAGCACATACACAAACAGAGACGAACACACACACATACATGCACGTACCAGTTGGTAATTAGTCAGCCTGATAAAACATCCCATGGCAAGTGAGGACAACTACAGCTGAATTAGACCAGAGAAGCAACTGCTGCAAACATACACACAGTCACCAGGGAGGGTCTCCGCGCAGTATGAGGGCCTAATTAAGACAAAGAGATAATTGGGAAATGGAGGGGTGGTGTGTGTGTGTGTGTGTGGGGGTGGGGGTGGGGGGGGGGGGGGGGGGGGTCAGTGTATGTGTGTGTGGTTATGTTTATTTCAAAGAGATGTTCAATTACTCAGAGCAACCAAACACGCGCACAAACCCCAACAATGGTCTCCCACGGGGGGTCAGTCAGAAAAGGAGAAATGTACTGTAGGGGGAAGAGAAAGGACAACAGGCCACAGACAAACACATACACAGGGAGGCAAAGGCATACACAAAAGGGATTTATGCCAAATTTAGCAAGAGAAAGGCAGATTGAGAGGTCACAGAGAGAGAGAGAGAGAGAGGGATGGGGGGGTGGGGGGGTGGAGAGAGAACACCTCATGAAAAATGAGGCTTCCTTGCAGACAGGCCTCAGATGACACCACACACTCCCAACGCAGCAGAGCCTTGGGGATATACAGGGAATTTTGGGTAATGCGGTCCGACGTGCCACAGCTCAGTGGCCCCCTGACTGGCTGCTCTGATTGGGCCCACGAGCTCACTGGGGGGATGGGTCATGACAGAAGTTGCTGATTGGCTGCAGTGTTTCTGGAGGCAGCCTGTGAGATTGCAGCCTATGTAGGTTTGTCCTCAGTCTAAGGTCGATAAGCAGCTGAAACCAAGCTACCCAGCATTTATCAACAGCAGGCGATAACATGGTTTCATTCCCTTGCTAAAATTGGACAAGATCTTGTCTTCTGTATCCACACAGACAAACTGTACCTTTTATCTGATAGCAACATTTTAATATTTGACTTCAGGTCATCATATTATCTAAGGATGTTTTTGCTGGAGTATACACTCACTGGCCACTTCATTAGGTACACCTGCGCAATCTAATGCAATCCAATACAACAGCTCTGCTCAGCTCTCAGCTCCTAATATTTTGTCCACTCAATTAACATACATGAGTGGGGCAAAATATTAGGAACACTTTTCAATACAATGCACTCGAGTATACCACCACAACCAGCCACTACGACCCCAATAATAAACATAAAGTAGAATTATGACCTTTCTGACAATGTTAACAAAAACTGAAAATGTATTAGCTTCGTAAAAGTGGAATTTATGGCAGAGCTGCTGTATTGGGTGTACCTAATAAAGTGGCCGGTGAGTGTATAATCAACAGGTTCAGGTGTGTACTCAGTAACAAAAGCACTCAATGAGGTACTTGTGGCAATAAATGCATATAACTCCAAGTTTTATTGTTGAAAATGTGAAAACCTTAATTGAAGCACATCATTACCCGAAGGAACCAACTATATATGCATCATTATTCACATCCACACATACTCTTTTTATCATTTCTTCACTAAAAGCCCGCTAAGTAATGGTGGCAGTAGGTGTTTGTATGCATTTATTTATATCCATCTTTTTCAGGAATAGCTAGTTGACGATAAAATGTGACCAAGGTTGAGGAGCTTCCATATACCACTTCTTTGTAAGACATCCATGCACAGAAAAATACACTAATTATTATAACAGAACACACAGACTCACATTTGCTTCGGTCTAATTTACTGTACACGTCCTTCTCCTTAGTCAGTGATAATATCTTGCAAGCATGCATACATTCATAACCTAGGGCTCCTTGCAGATTTCTGCAAACGCCTCAGAAATGCTTACCAGGACAACCATCAAGCACATGGAGTGATATTAGTTTAATGCAAGGCATGATTAATTGAAAACCAGACTGACTCTGTAGCTTCGCTCTTAGTTACATTTAGATACATAGACACATCTCTTCAGTACAAACTGGCTGTCCTTTGGTTGCAATGTCATGTATCATGCATTAGCTAACATATTAATCACCATAAAGATGACTCAAATATAATTAGATTTTTTTCCCCCGGTGCATGCTTGATTTGGTGTTTCACTTCCTCGGTGTGAATTTGAGGTCATCTCTCTCTACAAATCCCCCAGCAGGAGTCTGTGCTCCGAGAAATGTTAGGGGCTATCCCTCACCTCTTCTTATATTGGGAGTGTCTTTTGCACTTTCTCTCTCTCTCTCTCTCTCCCTCCATTTCTCTCTACTTCACAGATATGAATGGTGCTTTTATGGATGAGCCGGTTAATGAAGGATCCATCTTCTGTGATTAACATTTTCCCAGGCCTGGGAATCATCTGTGGGTTCAATTATCACTCAGGAGCCCACCTATTGTTCAGGTGGCATGCGCCTGCTAAGTGGAGGTTTATACCTTCAACATTGTGCATTAGTGCACATCAATTATGCAGGTGGCAGCAATTACATATTTATGTATTCTGATAATTACATTTTTAATACAGCAGATGTCAGCCTCATTCATAGCAGTTAATGAAAATGAATGACAGCCATTTTACAGTGGGAAGTTCATAAGAGTGCTGAAAATATGTGGCTGAGAGTCAGTTTTGCATGGGTGAGTTTGGCTGTTTCGTGAATGAAAATGATGTCTCCTTTATTGATTAGGAGTGCTTAAATAACACGAAGTTGTAATTTCATTGTAGGGATCATGATGAATTTGCATAATCATGCACTAAGTGCTTTGCTACAAAATGGCTTCTATGCATACATCCCCCATGTGTGCATGTGGTTTTCATTAATGGGGCGAGTGAGGCAGATACCAGCGCTACACAGGAGATACTATATAATACATCATTAGTCCAACAACTTTGCCTGGTTATGAAAGCTGCAGAATATACAAATCAGCTCCGACCAATGCTGCAGCACTCTTGCATAACCAGAGACGTATGCTATAAAAGGAACAAACCGGGGCAAAAGTTTGCGGGGAAGGACTCGGCCGCATGAGGGGCAACACTCCTACAGAGTTAAAAGGACTCTGTACCCAAATTCACGATGGCATGTTGTCCAGTTACTGACATCTGAAAAGTGAGTCACCAGCTGTGAGTGGCATCCCCACAAAAGAAGCCCAGGAGAGAAATGGCAGCAATTCAACTGCAATTTGTTCTGATTTCCAGGGGAAACATTGCATTTACTGTCCAGTCATTTGGACCAACGCAGGACTCATCACTGCATCGCCCGTAGGAGAATGACTCCACACACTAATGTGGTGGTCACATTTCCAGAAATATCTCTATTTCAGTCACCCACCACGAGGAGTAAAAATAAAATCTGTGCACATGGGCAACATCATCACAAACGGTAGCCTCTGTACACTGGAGCCCTCTGACATGATTCCTGCTTTGAACTTTCCTGTCATGCCTCATCATCACTGCAAACGCATTCGTATACCAGGCACTTCCTATACCCCGAGGTGTGTGAATTATTTGGTGGCCATTAGGAGGGCCGCTGTGTTCTTGGGATGAGAATTGTTGTCATCAGCAAAGATACTTCTGAGATCTACTCTAAATGCAGATTTCATGAAGCGTTTGACAAGTGCAAAGAGACTAGCCAGTGGGAAATAACCTCAACTATAATCAAATAAACACACAAGAGGCCTTCAGTTCCACTTAGCTCTATGACAGGTGAGCTGACCGCTGCTATGACTTCATATCAATCCTCTGTTGACTTTTAGGAGGTAAGACAGAGAAAATCTGTGTGTATTCATTGTGCCTGATCAAAGGAATTTTTCATGATTTTCAAGTGGTTTTTTTGTAGTGTATTTCTTTGACTATAAATAAACAGGACTACACTAAAACACACATTAACACATTAAACCAAACAGTTTGAGCCTCCATAAAAAGTCAATTGTTTCTCAAGTTTTTTTTTTTTTGGATTACACCATGTTGTGTTTGTCTTAATTTTTCATGCTTTTCTTATTATAGCTTGTTGTTTCAAAAAAGTACAAAGTCATTTCTTGACAGACGATAAGATATTTTGAATACAGCCTTATCAGTGAAGCTTATTGGCTATGAAGTGCAAAATTGGACTCCCCTGGGTGTTTATGGAGCTCGTGCATCACATCCACTTGGCAGAGGAGGGCCCCGCACAGACAGAGAAAACTGTGAAAATCAGTGTGATGTTAACGAGACATGCGGGGGCCATTGTGACATCCACAGATTTTTGGCTTCTTTTCACTCTGCAATGTCAGTGCCGTGTTGTTGACTTGCTTTGATGGCTGGCAAAGTTAAGGGCATATGTAAATGATTACTGATCGATACCTGCCAGCACTTGCAGAGAAACTGGTCCTCGGCTGGAGCTGCAATGCATTCCTGTCTATCAACCACGGACTTCTTCCCTAAATTGAAAATCCAATACTCGTTTATGGAGCTCCAGATATTGCGATTAATTAAATTTTCGTCATGCCGTCAGTCTTTCACCTCCTTTCCCCACTGGTGATTCATGGGGTGGAAAAGCACGAGTCCATCTTCCTTACTGTCTCTCATTCGCTTATCCTCCTCGCCCAGCCTTCTTGCTTGAGGACAGATTCCAGAATGAAAGAGATGTCAAAAAGAAATAAATAAATAAAATAAAAATAACAGTCAGAAAAATGACAGGCCAGTGTCAAAACAATTCACCCGTGGTAATATTTGTGCAAAGGAGCTTTAACATGGTGACAGAAATGCACATACAATATTCATGAGATGGATCTCAGGAGCTTCTCAGATGGGTTTCATGTGCGAGCTGGTGATTGACTGGCTTATAATTGTCTTGGTCATCAATCGAGCAGCACTGACAAGGACAAAAAGGACATTCAACAAAGGCATGAAATGTGAGAGAATGCCAAGACTCTCACTGAGCTAACAAGCTGTGCCAGTAAACAATGTTGTCCCAGTATTTGCGTTATTTGACGAGGAAATTAATGCTCCAGAATGAAAGATGTGTAATAAATTAGGTAAACAAGAATCTAATCAAAAATGAAAATTATTTTGATTTAGAAAACTAATCAAACCCTGCAAAGGATTTTGGCTGATAATCCACAAACATGATGGCTTTCAACTGCAGTTTATTCATCAACCCTCACTGCCTTGTGTTCCTCCAGCCTCCATAGTAAGGCTTCACTGCAACCTGTTGCCTTGGAGACAGTAGAGCTCCAAAACAGTACTGTTAAGGCAGTAATAAGCGGACGGACAATGTTTCATTTGCTGTTCTGTTAATTAAAAAATTGTGCCAAAGCTGTGTTTGTTTCCTCCCTCACTCAGACTTAATTGTTTTTCAAATAAATGCTTTGACAGGTAAGAAGCTTATCCTGTCATACAAACATTAACTTGACACCGGCCATTGCTTTACATCTCACTGTCTACAGCTGCGTGACAGCCCATTTATTGTTTAAAAATGCCTTGGACATTATTTCAATTACAACTAACTGGAAGGCTGTCAACTTAGGCCAAATCCACTTATGAAAGATAGAGGAAGTCATTATCGTGCTACTGTACCGCTAGTAATTAAGTAAAGCAAATTGCAACTGGTTATTATCTTCTAATTAAGTCAAAGTCACTATTCACCTCCCCCTCTCCTCTTGCATCATCATCAGCATCCTCATCACCACCAGTGGCACCCTTTTCCTCTGTCTCTATACTGTAACTTTGTGCCCCAGATCCTTCATCGAGGCGCTGCTGCACATTCTATCTTTGCCACTTTTCACATTTTAAAGTGTAACTGCACCCCCAGGTCTGAGCCTAACTCCACCCACTGCCTAATTTTGAAAAATGCTAAAAAGTGGGCAAGGGGCTGTGAGGAGAGGAGAGGAGGGGGTGGGGTGGGGAGCGTGGCTGTGTGAGGCAGGAGGGCATGAGTTGCTCAGCATGACATCCCTTGGCCAGAGAAAAATGATAATAATAATAATAATGAGAGGAAGGCAGAGAGTGCGACGACATTTAAACGAGCCAGAAGTCATTTTTAAATAAACCTGTCTGCATTTAACTTGGTTTATTTTCACATGAAGACGGTTTTAGCCTCAGGAGCTAACAGCAGTGCTGACCTGCTGGAGGAGATCTGTCTGTGACTGTCCGCGGGAGGAAGAGCTGCTGGCAGCCACAAAAACAACAGAAATCCTCTTTGCGTTTCACCCTGTAGCTTTTTAACTCTCCGTCTGTCTGTTCCTGCAGTTATCAGCTGGTAAAAATCATGCAGATGACGGGCTGAGCCATTTTCAACGCATGAAAAGCCTTTTTTTTTTTTCAAAAAACATGTGTTAGTGTGCAGTACCTCTTTAACTATTTCCCTCTCTTTTCCCAGAGTCTTTTGGCACACAGTCCTCTCATGGAGCGATGTTAGTTCTTTCCACTGGGGAAACAAGCAGGAAATTGATGGATGAGTGGGCTGGAGCTTGCCATTTCCCAAATCACGTCCTGAGGATCTTAAAAGCAAGAGGGATGAAAACAGGATGGGGCTCTGCTGGTATCAATCTGCCCGCTGCCTGCCCCTGACGGATGGCCCAAACCACTATCCATAATTACCTGCTTGTTAACAGGAGAGAGAACACAGTCGACCAAGGGAGGAAGTCCCTCCACTCGTACATGCTTTTCAGTCTCCAAGTGTCATCCGTTTGCTATGGATACAGTTGTGTAAAGCAGCGGTTCTCAAACTTTTTCACATCAAGGACCCCTAAACTGTCAAGGACATTTGATAAGATTTTCTCCCAGGGTCCCCATCTGATAAGATTTTTGCTTTTAGATGTTTTATCACAGAAAGTGTATGAAACCCATGACCAAAATAGTCATACATTCTGTCACTGTGTTACTTGGATAGAGGGAATTTTAGTGAAAATAAATGATTCCCCTTTTTTCTAGGGACTGCCTGGAACCCCTTTAGGACCCCTGGGCTCCCCAGAGCCCACTTTGAGAACCCCTGGTGTAGAGTTTTTCCCCTCATTGTGTCTTGTTCAGCAAGATAGGCATCAGTCATCAAACTTTGGCTTAGGGACAACCTTGCTACGGTCAATGTAATGGAGTGCCGGCCGGCAGCTCTGGACTCACAGATTGATGCTGGTGTGCTGATTAATGCTAGGGCACACCCGCCCAGGTTAGTGGAGGCCTGACAGCTTTATTGATAAATTAAACACATGGCCACATGAAAAGCATAAATCTCTCAACTCCTCTCCTCGCTTTTTTTTTTTTTTTTTTTCCATTCTTGAGCATTCCTCAGAGCTAATCTGAAGTGGTGGTTTGAAGTACTGTCAGCTTGGAAGCTACTCAGTCTGTGTTTGTTTTATTGGTGTCTACAAATATCAGTTTGGGATTAGAATTCGACAGCGGCTCAAGGTAGTAAAAAACAAGCCTTTCAAAGTTCACTGAGTTACTGGACTGGAACTTCTTGTTAAATTCAGAGCCGATGTTTAGTCCACTTTGATGTCTTGGTTCACTGGAATCAAATGTAACCCAGTGGATCTAAGTGAAATTGATGCAAAAGAACGTCCTTTAAGTCAAAGTTTTGACTGTAAAATCTGGTCAGGTCTACCGCGGCAAATTAGTGGCGGAACTGCCTATGTAGGTCACAGACACCCTTTTAACATCCACCATCGTTATTTGATCAGAGTTAACAAAGCTGATCAAATAACGAGCCAACTCAAGCAGGAGGGAAACAAATCTTAAACCAAAGGCCTAGACCCAATCCATCAGGGATCCAGCAGGACGAGAGGAGGAGCGTCAAAGGAAATTCAATCAAAGGGAACAACACAAGGACTCAGATAGAGAGATAATATCCACACCCCCTCCCCACACACACACATCCCTCTTCACATTCTCCTCCATCGTCTCTCCTACCAGACAGATGGATGCACTTTTGAAGAGGAGTCCGAGGAAACTTTTAATGAACAAGAAGCTGGCTGAGGGGCTTTTTGAATTATCTCATGGTCGATAAGCACCCCACAGCGCAAATGGCACTGCGAAGGGCTTTGGTCAGATAAACAGCATCTTTTCAGACGGAGAACAGAGGAGGGAGCTGACACTTGAGGAGAGATTAGCGGGGTCTCTTTTCAGGGCTTGTCTGGCCCATTGGACAAGAATCGAAACCGTGAAAGAGAGCTCTAAGAAAAGGAGGAGGAGCCATTACAAAAATGTCTAATTTCAAAGATGTTTTCACCTTTATCTTTTTTTTTTTTTAAAAAAGAGATGTTCTAGTTGCAAATTTTGTCTAATTTGTCTAAATCAGTCTAATTTTATGTCCCTAGCAAGAAGTGATAGACCTTATATGATCCATTTTGCATTGAGCAATGAAGTTAACATGTTGTTTATTACATCAAGTTTGGTTAAATCATTTTTTTCCAGTAATCAGTTCATATATCAAATTGGGAATGCTCCTGGTAATTAACATACTGTATGTGAGATGGGAATCAGCTGGTGATGCAATTCAACATCCTACATGATTTGCATTTTCGTCTGTGGATCAAAGCTCACGGCCTTTGACCTTTTGGTGGTGCTGACACAATCTCTCTTTGATATCCTCAGATCAATTAAGGGCTCCCATGGGAAGTGTGGCAATTGCACCAAGGTTAGGCATCAAAGGTAGGGGGTGATTGATTAGTCGGTGCCCAGCCACGCAAAAACAAACAAAGAAGCATGATAGATTCCCCCCCGTGTCACAACCTGGCGAGACTGAACACATTTACGCTCACACAGCAGCCAGTTTGGCATATATGCAGCTGTGTGTAGACAAGCATAAAAGGTGAAGGAACGAAGAAACAAAGAAAGAGACAGGTTTTCAGCCTACCTGTATGCGTAACGCTCCTAAAATTATCAGTGCCAAAATAAAATCACAGGGGGTTCTATCACGAATAAACACGCACAGATGCCTGTGCCCACACACACATGCACATACACCTGCAGTCCTGCATCCTGCCAATATTGAGAATTTTAATATCACACTAGACAGAAGACTTGTAAAGCCGCTTATTATCCTGTGATGGTTATTATTTGGCATTGTGGAGGGAGATGAAAAACGCACGCCAGCATTACTGTCTAGAAGATAACCCAGCACTGTAAGTCATTGAAAAACAATTGTAATACATCCAATGATTTTCTCATAATCTTAAATATGTTTATGGGAGGCCATTCATCAGCGTTAGTGATTATTAAAAAATGCAATAAAAATAAAAAATACATTGCGACACAGTGTTTGACTGAATTATGGAAGAGATGTTTGAAGGCGAGGGAGCGCTGTAACATTTTTCACGCCGTGCCAGTGCGAGGGAGTCAATCTAAATTTTCTGAAGCCTGCGCCTTTAAATCAGGCCTGCCATCATTTACTGCATTGCAGATGAGAAGTCAAGTCATTAGAGCCACCAATCGTACACTTCATTGACCCCAGCAGTATTAATGAGATCAACCTGTTCGCCTAATGGACAGCCTCCCACTGGGAGCTGGAATGGTTGAGTTTGATCCCAGCAAGACCAGTTTAATTGTCTCTGTGTGTTGTTTGGGTAGGAGTATGTCTGTGCAACACAGGGTAAGTGAGTGGCGAGCCTGGAGAGACCAGCCTTTAGCATTCCTACAGGGCTTTAAAATCTTTATTGACCTGTGAAGGTGAGTGTTTTAATGACCTCTCATAAGCAGGGAGGTATACTATGTGGTTAATGTGGTAAATGGGATGCACCCTTAATTGAGCTGAGCTCTGCACATTAAGTCAGGTGAGATGATAAGCGCTGATAATCCTGAAGGAAGAAGCGTTTTCATCTCAGGGGTTTAAGATTGAAGCGTGCATAGCTAAATGTATTATTATAAGGTTCCTGAATGATGTGGAGTATCAATTTAGGACAGAGCATCTGAAAAATTCAGAGATGTATGAATGTTTTGTGATGTCAAAACGATGTAAATGACTTTGAGAAAATTACACCCTCTGTGATTTCTTCTTGTTTTCATTTCCCCAGGGAAACTACTTCACACTCTTCCTCAGCAAGCAGTAAACATAAACTGTCAGCCCGGATTTGCAATTTTACCAAACAAACTTCTATCTCTACGTAAAGCCCGTTAGGCCCAATCAATGCCAACAAACTGACACCCACAGATGAATCTGTTAGGAAAAATCCCTTAGCCTGGAGAATAGGCGAGCAGAGTGCCTTGGCATTTCTAAGGAGCTATCCGTCATTGTGATCTGAGCACACGCCAGAAACAGATGATATACAAACATAATATCATTTGCTGGAGCTTATCATGCATGAAATATAATTTTTCAGGGTGGCGGGAGGAGAGAAAAGAGCAAAGAATGCATTTCTTTGGATCATTTCCATTTTTTTAAGTGATTTGTTCTGTTGCTACATTCCTTTAATAGGCAGAGAGTAATGGTGGTGGTTTAATCAACATGACAGAGATGTTAGCTGAAATCATGTTAATATAAATTAATTTTATGGGCCATGTTGACTGTTTTACCAGAACACACAGGAATCAATCAGAGGACAACATGAATCATATCATGGAGCTGAGTCTGGGATATCCTGGCAGATAAATCATTATTTTAAGACTTGTTTTGGCTTTAAAATGCAACTGATGTGTATATTTGTTCTATTATTATTGAAATATTCAAATACATAAATCATTTTAGAAATGAGCATGCATCCTGGGCACATGAAGGGAGAAAAGATTTGGCTGTTTCTCTTTTCTCCTGAACTAAAAGTGCAAATTTGATGTAATTCAGATCATCTTAGCCAAGCCAAATAGTGTGAAAGACATCCAAGAGTCCTTCAGATCTGTGTTAGTGCTGCCTCTGTGGATTTAGTGGGTCAAGGGGAGCTGGGCACAGCAGGATGGTATGAGCACTGTGGGAAGAGTGCAAGGTACCAGACAAGGTCTGAGGAAGGGCAGCTTTTGATTAAGGCCTTTCTACTACAGTGCTTATTTGGAATTTCCACCTGCACACTGCTGCTTTAATACAGCAAGGTTATAAGTATTGGCAACCCTGTTAGGTTTTAGCTCTGGGTCAGGAGAAGGGTGCATGGATGGATTGCAACACACTCTGTTGGTATCATCTATTAAAACCCAAGCTAAGCAGGGCTTCAGATGTAGCTGGGTGTGTTTGTTAGCCGGTCTGTGGGGCGCCTACTTCACCTAGATGAGGTTGTGTGTGTGTGTGTTATGCGTGTGTTTGTCTGGGGAGGGCAGCATTATGTATTGAGAAAGTGGGTCACTGCTGAAGGAAAGAAAAGGAATCACGTCGCAATACAACAAATTATAAACAATGTATATGTTTAAAGGTCCTAAGAATAATCTCTTCCCTTTCAGCATCATGTTTTTAAAGTTTCTCAACAGGAATAAAGCTGCAACCATAAAATATTCAAAAAGAACAAAGGCTCTTTCCATTAGCACAGCACACCATTTTAGCCATGCAAATCTCATCATCAAACTCTGTCCTATGTAACTAAAAGCCCTATTAAGTCACACCAAGTTACTCTGTACAGTAATAATTTAATTAAAACAAAATTGAACTGCTATCACCAGTCTAAAAGTGAATGCCTCTCTGAACAAAACAATTATCTCATATTTCATCTACCTCTGTTTTGTATTGGTATCAGCTCCCAGTTTATAAAGCAGATTCAGGACACAGTCTCCTTACAGATTCACTGGGCCTGCAGCTTTGGGACTGGGGTGGGGTGGGGGGAGGGGAGGGTGGGGGGGTGACTCTGGCTCTGATGTGCTAACAGATGATACCTGAACTCTACTGGTGAAGAATCCAAGCACTGATGCCCAGTCAGGGCTCAGCAACGCAGGCTGATGGACCACCCCATGGGGACGCAAGTAGCTACCCAAGCATGGCAGACAGGAGAGAGAGAGAGAGAGAGAGAGAGAGAGAGAGAGAGGGAGAGAGGGAGAGAGAGAGAGAGAGAGAGAGAGAGAGAGAGAGAGAGAGAGGGAGTAGGGAGGTGAGAAATTTAAGCTTGGAGGGAAAGAAAGGAGGACTGCAGAGCGGAGCAACCAGAGGGGACAAGAGGGAGAGGAGGTACTGTAGAGTGAGGGAGCCCACATGTAAGACAAGACATGGTCAGTTACCCCTCTGCTCTACAGTAACACTAGAAGGTGGAAGGTAAAAGATGGGATGGTTAAGAAGCAGTGGCATTGCTTGGAGAGTGTGGTTGTTACTGAATCACAAAGAAACTAAATAAATGAAGAAATCGTCAAAGAAACGTCACGGTGGGCTAGGAGGTAAGAGGCAGAGCACATAAAAAACTTTCCTTTGATAAATCAATTCATTAATTAACTAATTAATGAGGAAATGAATGAACAAATCCAGTGAATCAACCAGTCCAATCTGCCAGATATCTGCTGGTATCAGCCCCTAAACTGACTATTTTAACACTGATCAGGTATCACCCAGATCCACATAACATTTCCCATTTCTTCTCAAATGATATAATAAAATTCAGTGTTTCTGATAATAGTTGCATTCATTATGTCACAGTGGGCTGCCTACTCAACTGTTAATGACAAAGCCATCCCCCAAATCACACTGTTGACTTATTTATCTCAGTAAGTTGCAGTGAAATAGATGTTGTACATATTTTTTTTTTTAATTTGGGGAAAATAGAGCAATGGCCTTGGATCAGCATTCAGTATAGGCAGGTAACCTGAGTTGAGATATAGGAATTGCATCAGTCTCTACAAAGTCACTTATCTTTAGGTTTTTAATGACTGGCATACTGAGCTTGGACACACTTTCTCATTCAAGTGAATGGTGCGTCCAAACTTTTGACTGATACTGTACGTTCAGCAGCCTACTGGCTACTGCTCCTCTCTTTTTCATCATTTCAGAGGCTCTGAGTATAGGACATACAATTGGCAATGAGTAAGTGACATCTCAGACCTGGTGTGTTTGGAAACGGGCCTGATCAGGCAACTATGGAGATTACTGGTGCACTGTGGTGTGGCCTGCAGCTATGAGTGCGAGCCCTTTGCCAACAAGGGCTGAGACAGAGACGTGACAAGAAGCATTAAGGGGCTTTTCAGATACAAAATCTTGCTCAGAAAATCCTGCAACAAGCAAAAAGCGTTATCGTATTGAAAGACAACATTTATGGCAAAGGCACAGCTTGCTCTTGACTAAGCAGCAGTGTAAGTATGGATTACTTTGGATAGTGTTTTCTTTTTCCTTTTTTTTATTTGATGAAGCCAGACAAAAGTACCAAGAGAACAGTGAGAACAACATCACTCAGTTAGTCTCAACATAATTATTATGCCTGTACATAATATAGTCCATAATATCACTTAATTATATCTCATAACACTCAGAAAAACAAGCATAAAATGAAAACAAATGTGATGCCAGACATATTTGGGAGTTTTGTACATTTTTTAATATTATCTCTGCAATTGTACATCTGATATTATTCCAAGGCAGCATATAAATATACCTTGCAAGGGCGCCGGAAGTAGGGGGTTGCAAGGAGCCGTTGCCCCCCCCTCAGCCTCCTCCCACATTCAGTCGTGAATCACTGTATCCCCCGCAAAGGCCCCTATATTGCAACAGTTATGGTAAAAAGACATTTCAATCAATGATTTCAATGATGAGAGAGGACCAAGCAGGTAGTTCAGGGTCTGAAAAGTGAAGGCAATGCGGAAGTGCCTTAAACCTACATTCTTTCTAATGGCCATCAGGGGGCGACTCCACTGGCTCCAAAAAGAAGTCTGATTGTATAGAAGTCTATGAGAAAATGACCCTACTACTCACTTGATTTATTACCTCAGTAAACACTTTCCTAATAAGTTTATGGTCTCAATCGGTAGTTTCAAGTCTTCTTCAATACAGCATGATGTTCGTTTTGTAAATTTTGGTCCCATTTAATTTAGGGTATGCTTTAGGGCGTGGCTACATTGTGATTGACAAGTCGCTACCACAGCGACAATGTTGGTTAGGTAACATAAACATGGTTGCCTAAAAAAGTCTTGTTCAGTGTTGTACTAAAAGACTCTCTAAGGAATCAGCACATTTTTCACATTATCGTTAAATATAGATTTGGCTGCTTACAACACAAGGACAACGTTAACATTCCTATTGGCACCTTGCTGTTAATCAGCCGCATAAGTGTTTACGGTTCTGTAAACTTGTAGTTTTGGGTAATTGAACAAAAAAGCTTGTATCTAGTCCCACAAACATTAGTTAGCTGCTTTGTGTTTGGAATTATACCACCACCCTGTGGTGCAAGCAAGCTATAGTTAGTCCGCAAAAGTTAAGTGAGTCTCTGGTCTATCTACCCCTACACACACACACACACACACACACACACACACTAACACACACACTTTTTGGCCCTACACTTCTGAAATGAATCCAGCGCCCCTGATACCTTGCCAACCATTGCCAAGCTTTGAAGCATTATAGTACACTGTGTCCCCTGACAGGACATTTCTACACACAGCTCTGAATTTTAGTGGAGACATTAGTTAGAAACTTCTCTTGACATTTTCTAGACTTTTCTCTTGGAAATCACTCTAACCGGGCATCGGCACACATTTGCACAAGTCGACAAAACAAAGGCAAATATGGATTAACATATCAATGTGTCTACAGAGCGAAGAGGCTGAGCGTACGGGCTCTAGCTTCAAGGTGCTGCTTTCTTCATGAGTTTGGAAGCCGCAGCAGCAGTGCTCCAATTCCCCAAACTTGCCAGTCCACCTGATAAACTTTGCTTTTGAACAATGCAAACACAGGGTGGAAGCACACCAGCCCTTTTTGTTTCATCAGAACCAAATGATGTCACGGGGGAGAACGCCACAGAATGGCTGGGATAAGAAATTTCAATGTCCTAGTTATATTTTCTTTCCTTTTCAAGTGTGAATAAACACGGAGAAGTGTGTCCTGTGGGCATATCATTTGCTCAGCATTTGTACTGTATGTCTGACGTAGAACTATCATCTTTAAAGTGATAGCCTAACACCTTTGAGTGGTGCATGTCCTCCACTTAAAACTAAAAGTGTGTCACCTATAACATGCAGAAATGTACCTACAACCAGCTGTTTATTCCTCTTAAAGTTGCAAGTTTGTGACATACAATATACAGTAGATACTTCTACTAATACTTTTGACTCTCAGGTGTTCCTAAACCTCACTTACACAACGAACAAATGTAATTGTACTTCAGAGAATTTTATTGCAGGGAATTAGAGGGAGGGATAGAAGGACAGAGAGACAGACAGAGAGGAAGGGGCTGACATTTTGATTAAGGTGCCAACAAATTTTATTTGCAGTTTTCGAAATGTCTCCTCCCTATTTCCCACTGGACATTTGAGGTTAGACAGGACAGGTATTCTGTCCCAACTTCAGCTGTCAGGCATCGATCCTCCCTAGATTACACATCAGATGCAGCCACAGTTCACGGCAAGACAAGTGTTATACATTATGGAGTAGCCAACAGATGAAGACTGCTTCTCCAGGGCAGATTGGCAATGCACCTAATGGTAGAACTCAATGTACAGTTTGAACTGATGTAAAGGTCAATGGTATCCAAAGAATGGAGCTGGGATACTATTGACCTTGTGTAAATATCAGATTGAACGGAATTATTCAAAATATGGATATTTGTCTGCTGCTAATGCAAACTATTTTTTTTTTTTTTGCAAATTTTGCTGATGCCACATTACCAGTGTTCCATGTTACCCAACTCCCTCTACTGCTGTATATAATGTAATTTGAACATGATTCAGAGCTAACTGAATGTGTTTATATCCATTTTCTGTGGGCAAACAATTTACACTCTATTAGGCTTCTGAATAAGCCACTGAGTATGGCTGCAGAGATAGAAAATGGGAAGTTGGCCCCTGCAAACGTGCCAACTCTGCACTCTGGGAACCCTCTCTGCCTCAAATAGGCAATTATCTTTTGTCGTATTTACTGACTGACCCATCGCCGATCGTTCAGATTTAATGTGAATCACTCTTACCTACTGTACATTTCCGATTCCTTCATCGTCCATATGAGCCCGTTTTCATTCTTCTTTCCCAGGTGCCCGCTCAAATTGAACGAAAGCAGGTGGGACAAGTAGGATTCAAGTAATCAGCTCATCTAAACGGTGCAGAATTCCAGCTGGAAATCATGTTTGTACTGTATTCGACGACCGATGGGGAAAATCGGGGCAAAAATTTGATTCAGAACCATTTTCTCCACATGCACATAAAAGTACCTCAATTTATTCCAGTCAAGCCACACATGAGTGGGTAATCATGTTTTGTTAGAGATGTGAGCTGCTGAGTTGAAGTAAACTGGGAAAGTCATAAACCATAAATCGTCAGTCGAGGGTAGATATGTTAAGAGTCAGATTTATTCGCATAGGGCGAACCCTGTGGTTTATCTGCAGTGAGATGTGTCACATCTTTGCTTGGAAGCTGTGTTTATGTGTATCAGGATGTACTTTAAGATTATTCATGTATGGGTGCTTTATTCTTTATGGGTTAGAGTTGGGTTTCTTCATTTTGCCTGCCAGCCAGGAAATGAAACTATGCACTGCTTTCTGTGGTAAAGGGAAACTTCCCTCACCAAAGACTTAACCTGATGTGCTGGGTCTCTCTCTTATAATTCCATAACCGTGTGCTGCCTGCTCCCCTTAAGCTGTGCCCTCTAGTATGAGCCTGAGAGGATGAGAAAGCCCATCTCTTCACCGCTCAGTCTAAATCTGACAGTCTCTCTTTGCCTTACAGGGTGATGAGGGGAATTTTTTTTTTTTTTCACTCTTCCAAGAGGGAGATGGGTGAGTGCCATGCTCACAGCATATAAGAGGATCACACGGCGATGCTGAGGAGTTGGCCATTTCATGGCAACTCTCTGCCGTGACAGATGGGCAGTGTGTTATTGCCATAGCCTAGAGTTTAAAAACCCAAGCTGCTTACTGAGTAAGTGAGATGAACGGAGAGCAAGATGGTGGGTGGAGCTACTGCAGGAAGTAAAAAAAGGAAGCAGGCAGATGAAGAAAGACATAAAGAAGGGGCGAGACGAGCAAAGTAAGACATAAATGTTGTAGTTTGACAAAGGGAAGGGGAAAAAAAAAGTGCTTCTTTGAAAAGACTTATTCTATGCAAGATGAAGAGAACGCAACATGCCATGACAAGAACAGTTGCAACAGAAGACAAAACGCAAGAGAAGAATAAAAGAGACAGAGTGGTGACTGCTGAAGCATGTGAGAGAAGAGTGAGAGAGAGAAAATACCCCCAATCATATAGACAGCCTGGTGGGAAACTGTCTATGTACGGAGTGAGCACTAAATTAGTTTCCCACAGGGAGCTCATCTGCTGCTGAGGAGAACCACAAAAAACCTTCTAGCCACACTCCAAATGGAGACGATGATTTGACTTATTTTCTTACTGACAAATGATTTGCTGCGTCAGAATGGGAGGAACCCCATGACTGCTAACGGAAGAGAATTGCTGCTAAGCTACGCTAACATACTGCATCTGAGTTCTGTTTTCATATTATTAGCATTCATTGATGCAGCATCTTAAACAACAACTGAGATATAATGTTATAATGACCTACAGCTTGTGTGTCCCTCCAGTCCTCTGTTGACTTTTATCTGAACGTGTTCAGGTTCATCCAGCTCCAACTCTGCTACTGCTGCACGTCTGCTACTGAGAAATAGCTTTAAAAGGCTGATATACTTTCCCTGCTCTCGGCTCATCCTCCTCCCTGTCGGATCTTTCCACCATTTATTTGTCAGACTGTCAATTACGTACTTATAACTGACAATAATCAGGAGTGGAAGGAAGAACAGGAACAAAACCATGCAGATCCATGTTATCCCCGGGCGGTAATGGTGAGGAAGTTGTCTTTGTTGTTTCTTTGTAATAGAAAATGTGATTTGATTAATTAAATGTAAACAAAGGGGAGTGATACCGCTCAACTCTTCACGTATCAGCTATACTGTGATTGTAAACACTGCTGGAATGCCTCTTAACCAACTGCAATGTGTGCTCAGAAGTAGTTGTTGTATGATTGCAGCTGTATTGTGCAATCGTCAGGCTAGTGGAGACCGCTTTGGGACATTTGACCTCTTTATGATTTTAAATTAGGTACTTTGGTAAATGGGAAGCGACAGATAAGCGTGTATTATGAGAGAGATGCACTATACTCACATTGCAGAAGAAAAGCAGGATAGGAAAATGAAACATTAACAGTTGCTTCATCTCTTAGAACTATATTTAATAGTTGTGTACAGCAAACAGGAGTTATTGGGGCATTTGACAACAAGTGTTGCAAAGAGCAGCAGCAGCAAAACAAACTAACAGCTGTCCTGATATACTGTGGACTACAGTCATACTTCATTCCACCCTTTTATCTGCAGAACAGAAACTAAAAAATAATTTCATCCATCCTCATGAGGTGGCCACTTTTATTGATGATGCAGAATACATCAGCAGGTGCGTCTGTTTGGAGACCTATTGTGTGTGTGTGTGTGTGTGTGTGTGTTGTTGGGGTAGGTGGACGGTGTTCTAAGACTGAGGTAGAAGCGCGTGAGTCATTGCGATGACTGTTGACATTCATTGGGAAGCTTCACAGTTGCTGACGCCACTGAGCAAAGGCTCCAGATACAGGCGATTATTTTGTAAAGCTTAGGTGTGATCCCAGCAAGTTGCTGCGTGCCTCCGGAGCTCTGACAGAATCAATACATCTAATGTAGAAATCAAACCCCGGCAAACGGAGACACTCGCACACACTTCCACCTCAGTGTGCATCCACTCCTGATGCTGCAGAGCACGGATCAGGCACAGTCTCAGAAGACCGCTGAGGATTTCTGGTCCACTGACACACACACACACACACACACACATATATACATGTATGCATGTATGCATGCGCATTCCCATTCACTCTTTTTCCACACACATTCCCCCATCCCCTGCAGGGCAGCTGGCTCTCTTCAGCCTCCAATTTATTGTGAATTACCAGCTGTCCCACCAGCGGCCCAAGTAAACACCACAACTGATCCTCTCTATTTATTTATAAACTACTTCCTTGTACTTCCCTGTAAAAAAAAAAAAAATCTCCCACAACTACCCAAGAGAAAGTCATGATACCGCATGCACAGTGCAACACATTGCAAATGTAACAAAACAATGTGTTTCAAGACTTAATCTCCTGTCCATCTGCTCTGTCACTATTGAGAGGTAAGAAAGGAAGAAAGAGAGGGGGAGCGACAGGGAGAAGAAGGAGGGGGGTGGGAGGGGGGGTGCAGAATATAGGAGAATGAGAGAAGCATGCAACCTTCATATGCTCCCTATGCATTGCAAATCATGCTTACGTTATGCAGCTATCATCTTTTATGCAAATTGTTTGAGTGCTGCAACAGTGTCTTATACATATTCATGCTGCAAGAGGAGCATGGCACCTGTCTGCGGGCCGGCTGGTTACATTAAATCTCTGCGTTAATGTAGAGCATATGCAGAGAGGGCAGGGTGATTATGCGCAGGCAGATGAGATGCTTTTTCCAAGGGTGAAGCTTGAAGGGAAATGACTTGCGATGAAACTACTCAACATTCTTATTCCTGATTTTATATTACTGTGTGTGAAAATACTGCACGCTTCTTCATACATTTACAAACTCACTACGCCTTATTTGCATTTAATCTAATGCGGAAAATAGAAAAACAACATACAGTAGTCCAAACACTATATTGTATGATACCACCCACTCAGACAGGTAGACACGTAGCTCTTCTGTACGATGTGTTGATGAACGTGGAGGTGTGCGGGTGTGAACAGGTGAAGTAAGTTTTTAGAGAGTGGGTGGGTAGTCAGTCAGTCAGCCTGCCAGTGGGAAGAGCAGTCAGACAGAGGTCAGGGCTGTCACGGTCTGATCACACCAGCAAGGGGATTTGGGGCTTGTCAACGGCATGACAGAACCAAAATGTGTCAGGATAAGGGCAACAGGCGGCCTCTGTCTTCCTGTGTGCCGCTGCGCTACAGACTTCCCTTTGGGGGTGTCTGACTTCACGGACCGCAGTTTTGACTCTTATAATACGCCTGAACACAGACCATTTACATCAGAAATCTGCAGAGTATGAGGCCATGTTGTAGGATACATTGTACTGGAAGAAAGTCTATGGTCACGTGACACAAGTTCTTCCCGAGCATATCCCGTCTGCTCCAGTCTGCAAATGAATGACATCTGGTAATGCCATCACTGCCAGGTACGAAATCACATTTGTGGTTCCGCGATGGTGGAATGAGCTACTCAGCGCCACATGGTCTGCTGACTCCCTCGGTGCATTCAAGAAACGCCTGAAAACTCAGCTTTACTGTGAACACCGCCTTGAACCCTGATGGTTGCACTTACTTTCTTGCTTTCTTGTTTTGTTTTTTAAAAAAGAAAAACTTCCGTCTGGCGCTCTTTCTCATCGCACTTGTACCTCTTTTTGAGTCACTGTCCTCTTATGCCCTTGCCTCACTTGTAAGTCAGTTTGGATAAAAGCGTCTGCCAAATGACAAAATGTATATGTAAACATTTGTAGTTTGCCGTGTGGGCGGTTATACGATAGCAGAAACAGTTTAAGTGCATTTAAACCCGGTGAAAATCAATAAAATGTAAATGAATAAACCAACAAACATGAACATGAGGGCCTGTGCACCGTGTTTGTGCTACTTGGACCCTGTATTCGGGTTATTGCTTCAGGGAAACTAAGAAAGCGCTAGAAGAGATCCTCGATAGCACCCCCCAACACACACTCACACACCCGGAGGCACTCACAAGCACAAACAAATCAACACACAAATGCACACATGCATACACACACAATGCCAGGCTTACAAATCAACACTGAAATCCACAAAGCACACGCACCACAGAACAAGACAACGGCAATATGACTTACCTAATTAAAAGCTACGCTCAGCAAATTGGACAATGCAATTTGTGAGGACAAAAAAAAAAAAAGAAAAAAAAGAGGAAGCTTTCGCCGTCCTACACTCCTCCCCTTCGTTGCACTCCTCTCTTCTTGCTTTTGAAAGCCATCTCTGCAAATTTCAGGGCTGTGTAATTATCCCTCCGTTCTAAAGTAGACATTAGTAAAGACATCCCACCACTCTTACAGGGATCCTATTAAGACAGGTAATTAAAGGCGGCGCAAAGGAAAATTGGCTGAGGAATGCATATTGAAAAGAGCCTCAAATATGGGCAATAAATCTCCTGCCTGTCTGTCTTTAGGGTGCTTTGTTTGAGTGTATTATTCAGGAGCCTCTTGTTGGCAAAGGCCTGAGAGAAACATATGCTGACAGGAAGGGGGACGGAGAAGGTGGCCAAGTGGCGGCCATTTTGTGGGTGACCTACTTCTCTTCTGTTTTAATGAATAGAGGAATGGGAGGATGTGAGGAGGGTTTAGCGGTGCCTTGCCAAAGAAAGCCATTTGTCCTTGCTGTGCCTTCAGTATACAGTGTGGTACAAATATTTTAGAGCCCTTGGCATCCCCGGGTGAAAGCAATGCTTTTAAATTACGCTGATGCTGATTTATTCAATTCACACGTCAGCTACGGTAACAAAGGCATTCATCATAAGCACCTGATTTGCATTCTACACAGCGAACGAGCCAGGTTTTCTTCCCTGTCACGCCAAACAATGTTTATAACATCTAATCATATTATGATATTCCAATGAACATTTTCATCACCTAACACCTTCTGAAAGCTCTATCGCTGAACCGCTGATGAGTGCAGCCGTCATCAATTGATTGAACATTCAAGTGGAAAAAAGCCCGGCTTGAAATCAAGGGCTTTGGCGCAGCATGATTATTGACAAATCAGAGATGACGTGGGATTGAGACAATGGAAGGCATGGCGTCGATACGATTGTAAATGGAAACAATCAATATCGCGTAACGTTCTGGAAAGAGGGGTCATGAGAGAAAGCACTCCGATGCACAATCTAACTCGGATCGCTATTGAGGTATGTGTCGATCCAAAACTTACAGCTATAGAGGGCTTATAAGAAACTAGGGACCAGGAGCTCTGAATTGGATTCTTATTTGTAGTAGAAGGAACTTCTCTGAACCACCTTTAATATGGACAAATGACTCTCATTATCTTCTTCTCTATTGAATAGCAGTTACTGGAGTAGGCCTTTAAGAAAGGAAATCTGATTCAAGAGGGCTCTCCATCTCTCCTCCTCCTTGCCTTTCTTTCACTCCCTCCTTCACTGTCTGTTATACACGAGAGAGCGCAGCCTGGAGAATACAGGGATGCACACTTCAATTTAGAAAGCATGAATAAACAATGGGGTTTCCATGTGCTGCAGAAATTTCCCCTGGCGACGTTCACTCACACACTCTATAGCCGATACACTCGCACACGTGTGGAACTCACAATCACTCTGTGGGACGCACACGGGGCTCGGCACAACGGATACCGATGCAGATATTTGGTCTCATAAACACTGACAGTGTGTGAGATATCGGTGCACACGCCATCTTAAAATACTGACTTTCCTTTACAGAGATACTCTGTCACATATGAACACACACACACACACGCTCACAAACACAAACATACTGTCTCTCAGACTTCGGCACCCACACAGTTTTATGGGTGTTGAAAGGGAGCGCAAAATTACTTGCTCACAGCAGAGAACAGTGTCACAGTGAAAACTGCTGTGAACACAAATTTAGATAATGGTCATACACACACAAACACACACACACACACACACATATAGAAACACAAACAGCCTGAAAGTACAACACAGCAGAGATCTTTGTTGCAATCTATTTGAAGCAGACTTTCCTTAAGAGAGCACTGAGATGGAAACAAACAGTTCCTGCAATAAAGCCTCCCTCAGTGCACAAATTAGGATAAGAGACTCAGCATGAGTTAGAAGTCCCTGTTTGGCGTGTGTGTGTGTGTGTGTGTGTGCATATGTGTGCATGGGTGTGATAACAGTCTACTGTACTTCTTTGAGTGAGATTTGCGTTCCTGAGAGAGAGCGAGAGAGAGAGAGAGAGAGAGAGAGAGAGAGGGGGAGTGTTAGTGTATGTGCGTGTTTGCATGTGTACAGTATATGTGTGTGCCCCCTCGGTCCTGGTCCCTTTAATTCTGTGAGCTAAGATAATGAGAATTTTATCTGCAGCTCCTCTGAGGCATGGGGCTCTGATTGAATGGGAGCAGAGTGTAACGGATGAGACGAGCGATAGCGGGCCGGCTAGGTTACACACAGGCAGGCTAACGCACCGCCAGCGTGCTCTATGGGGAAACATGGATAGTGTGTGCCAGCACTGAGGGAGGTAATGGAATGTGTTGTGTACCTGTGACAAAATGGGAGCCCCTTGGGTTGTGAAGGATGCCATGGCTGTGATAATAATACTCGCTATGTGTCTGAAAATAGGACATGGTGCAACGCTGCACCATGCAACTCTTAGCAATGCTAAACCTCGGGCATGTTCATGATTGCTCAAGCAGTAAACGGGCAAATAAGTAATTTTAAGATTCTGTCTCTCTCTGTAAAACACATGCGTCGCCACGCTTATACACAGAACATCTTCAGCCATACCCTTTTCTTGTAATTTCCACGATTAATCACTTTCCCAGCAAAATGATCTCCTTAATGGCACACCTGATAAGTCTGATGTCAGATTCAGTTTTGCAGGAAGCAGATAGAGAGCCGTAAGGTAAAAATTAATGAGATTAATCAAATTAATTAAATTGCAGTACTTCTCCTAAAAGTGGAAAGCCGATGCAGCCAGACTTGAAACAGTCTCTACTGCTCTACTTCTCCAGTCAAATCTTTTTACGGTTATATCCAACAGTTTTTTTTTTTTTTTGTCGAAGAAGCAGTAATCCTAAAATCATGTCTTGTTTAATTGGCCACCATCACTTTTTATCTATGACCCAGAAAGAGATGCTTATACAGTAAACGCATTGTACTTGCTCATCTAAATGTGGAGAGGAGGATGAGAGGAGATGCTCTGGCTAAAAATAAGCCAGTGTCTGCAAGCCAGGATGTAAATTATATGAGTATGTAAATTAGGATTGTCAAATTATAAATGATGCTGGTTAAAACTGGGAAGACGGACAAACACACCTTTTAACCTTCAATTTTAAAGGTGCCTGAATGTTACTTCTAAACATGCTGAATAACAAGCAGCACGTGTATGATAATAAAGGTATGCATCTCCAACTATGATTTCTAAAGCGCTCATTCTGTAGCATATACTGTATGTTGTTTTAAGGGTTTTTTTTGTGTCTTTTTTAATCTTTTTACTTTCTTTCAAAGGTGACATTGTCCTCTGTGTTGAACAGGTAACATGACCCTAAAGTGCATGATACCGCTTTTAAGTCCATTATAGAATGACTAATCTTATTCCCTGCTCTCTTATCCCCCTTTGCTTCCCTCGTCTCCCTGTGATGTGGATACAAGAGAAACAAAGTTTTGAAATTACTTCTTCACAGCTCGCTATCGAACGAGGACCCATCTGCATCAAGCCTCTCTCTTTCACGGCAGCACAGAAAATTAGTCTCTGATAATAAAGCAGAAAAATTTGAGTTAGAAAAAGAAAATAGGTGCAGAGGCCTCTCAGCTGACTTGTCTGGATACGAACCCAATGCATCTTTTGCTTTTGTCTCGTTTGTCGGCTTTTGCTCTATGGGGGTGCTCGCTAATCATCAAATCCACTAAAGTTTATTATAAACAAAAACACATCTCAGATTCATTACCTTCATAACAGGCTTTCACTTTTTTTTTTTTTGCATTACCAAGCATTTTTTTCAAACAATAGATCAGAGAAAAAACAAAGATGCAATTAAAAAGAGCTAATTTAGAAACAATTGGTAAAAACCATGCTGGGAGATATCGACAAATGAGGCTAATGGGAAAAGGAGTAGTCCGACACATTAAGGGAACAATGGTCACCTCGGAGGAAAAAAACTGACCATCGTTACAAACCTTAATTTGCGTAAAGCTAATGTTTAAAGGAGTATGGATGACTATTAAAGTGGGCAATAGGTGATACTTAAGAGGATTTATTCATAGCTTAGGACAAATGTCAACAGTGATCACTCTAAAGATGAGATATGAGCTAGGCTTACATTTGATGGGCATAGACACATATAGCATATGCATTAAATATAGGTTACATAAAAGGTTTTTAGTGTTCCCCCCATTATGTCAGTAATACTAAACGCTTGTCACTATATGTGTACATAGGATGAGCTTTCTCATTAAAGGCTGATCCATGAGCCTTCAACACACATTAAATGATTGGCAGAGTCAGTGCATTCCTGCAATGGGAGGAATACTGGCATGACAATGATTAGAGAAAAGCACAAATACTGTAGTTACTGTATCATAGAGGAACAGAAGAAGACTGAGGAAATTGGTTTGTGATTGTAAGGTTGTTGGTTTTAATGAACCTGGAAAGTCTGAGTTGAACGCTTGATCAACACACGAGGAAAAACTTGTACTGAACCCCAGCTGCTGCAATATAATGGCTCAGAGGCTGAGAATAGATATTTGTGGTACATACAGGATCATACCCAACATGTTGTATGTTTCACAATTGTAATGTATAACCAGCACATCAACATCAATTCTACAAACTGGGTGGGAGTCACAGGAATGTTAACCTTGGTGGGTCTTACACACCTTGATGAGAGTTCAGAGTACGAGAAAAAGCAAAATAGACACAAAAATGTGGCCATTCCATGCAAAAAAAAAAAAAAAAAGTTATAATGGAAACTGTCTCCAACTGATACCACAGTTTTTCAAACCCAACAACACACTAAGCAGGCATTGAGTCTGGCTGTGTCGGTGAGGGTGAACTGTTTCAGGTAGAGACATGAAATACAATCCAGGAAGCCCGGTTTGTGAACAGATCCATGAGTTTGAAGGCTTGACAGATGCCAAAAAACTGTATTATACTCTGAGAGAGGATTTTAGATTTCCTGGAAATTTATCACAGTAGTAACTATTTTATCTTTTGTCATGATGTTTGTGAGGTTAACAGTAGAAATATAGCATTAATGTTACAAAGTAATCTGCCACTAATGTGTGTTTGGACATATTTGACCGCCGCACCTTGCCAGATGACGGTGTGTTGCAATCCGGCAAAAGATGAAACATCAATATCAGTTCCTTCTGACTTAGTACTTCTGGACATCAAGTTTCCATTCATGTATGAAATATCCTCTTATATGTGCTTTGATGTTGTTTTCTCTGCTGTTTGTATGCATTGTTGAACCCGACAACCCAAAAGCCAGAAAATCTTCTACAAAATTTCATCAAATTTTTTGTTTTCTGCAGCATATGAGGACTCAAGACTTTGTGTCTGGGATTTGAAACAGTCAAAAGCACCGCGGCAGACTGACAAAAACAATAACTTCTGCTTCCACCCGGAGCTTAATTTACTACAGTGTGATGCTTGAGCACATGCTCCCATCCTACTTTCTTATCACTCTGAAGTGATTGACCTGATGAACACTGCCTCGGGTCCTTTGGTACAATGGGTTTTGTCATTGTGTTGCAGTTTGCTACTGAAAAAAGCAAATATTCCAGTGGTTCAATCCATGAACTGAACCAGAGTCAAAACTCGGTCTGAACTAACTGAACTGTAGGGATGCTTGAAGTACACTGATCTTTGCAGGGTAGCTTTAGGGTTAGTGGTACTGTGACATTAATAATTAAACCTATTTGTAAGTTCAAACCTTTATTTTTTTTTAAATTGCCTACAGCCTTTGTCCCTGTTGTTGTGTCTGTATCTACCATAGACTGTAAAAAAATATGGACGTAGTCACCGTGACGTCAAAACGTTGAATTAACTCATGAACTGAAAACACACTGGGTACATCCCAAGACTCTTAAATTGCATCCACGTTTTCCTCACTTGTGTCTTTTCCTTGCGTCTTAGTCCCTCCCAACATAGATGCATGAAGAGACGCAAAGAAACCATGCAAGGAGAGAGAGAACGAGGACATTTGTTTTTAGAGACACGAGATGTCCTTTCCTCTGAAGCGTCATGTAAAGCAACGTCCGTTTCTGATGACTGCAGCAGCTGATCACAGCTGGATCAGCTGTCAGTCGGCTGGATTCTGATGGAGTTTCTTGTCTGCACACATGTGCACTGTGTTTTCTCTCTGTAGCCTTTTACCTGTTAAATGAATGAATAAAAACCTGCATTCTGTATTTATACTGTGTACTGTGTCCTGCTCAGAGGCACATGAACCATTTCTGCTGGCAGAATGCGTTTATATTATTTATTAATTATTTATTGATATCCTGATAGTGAATTCATTATTTAATAACCCAGAATATGGTCAGGGTGTCTTTTGAACATTGGAAATTATTTATTAGGCTAAATGTTTCAGGGAAAATGGAAATTATGTAACTCATATCAAACCCGGCACTCACAAATTTTCAGCCTCACATGTGACTGAATGGAAATGACGGTAAATGATATAAAATATAAATGTGTAGAAAATGTGGTTCTTGCTGACAGACAGACTCTTCCTTTTTTGAATTTTATCAATAATAAAAGTTAATGGAGGAAATAACAGATGATGAAAAGAAAAATCTTTCTAATAAATGAAGAAAGTTGTTTATGGTTCTTTTGTTGACTGTTTTGTCCCCATTCAAGTTGGTCGGAGGGCTAAACCGGAAGAGGCCGACTCAGCTGGTGGAAATCACTAGTGCGCTTGCTCTGTGGGCCCCACACATGCGGAAGCAATGCAGAAGAAGTTGAACTTTTTTGGCTTCATGCACCACCGAGCAACTTTCATAGGAATGAACGGGGCCCCGCCTCTGACGCTTTATCCGGTTCTCTTTACACATCCATGGTGTATCCTCACACATAGTTCCTCAGAGATCCCTTCTCCAGAAATAAGAGACTTGGGATGGCCTTCAAAATGAACAAATAAAGCATATGCTGCTTTATCGTCATTTTTACTCGAAATGCGACCATAACTTACAAAATGAGACTTGAAACTAGCGATTGAGACCATGAACTCATTAGGAAAGTGTTTACTGAGGTAATAAATCATAAGTAGGGTCATTTTCTCATAGTCTTCCATACAATCTGACTTCTTTTTGCAACCAATGGAGTTGCCCCCTGCTGGCCACTAGAAAGAATGCAGGTTTAAGGCACTTTCACATTGGCTTCACTTTTCGGACTGGGAGCTACCTGCTTGGTATCTACCTATTGTAGTGCATTAACTGGAGAATCATGGTGCAGCACTGCAGAGACAGCAGCACCACTGGGGCCATGTCCCCCTACAAAAGGTCTCATCTCTCTCCACAATGCAGAGAAAAACTGCTCCTCCCGCAGGGGGAACAATGTTGTAAATTGTCTTGCACTGTTGGTTTCCTTTTTCTCTTATTGCATTTTCTTTACAGTACACAAAATGAAGGGTTGACTAATCAAGCTTGAGCAGTGGGATGGTGGTGAGCTTTTTATTGAGGGCTTTTTTACAATGTGGTGTCTTTCTCTCACTCCTGTGAGCTCCACTTTTACTAGATAATGATGTAAAGGTCGGGGAGTGACTTTCCAAGTTTTTTATTATTGCGTGAGTTCCTAAACACTTGTTTTTGGGTCAGGAGTGTGGTATATCCACGTTGTACAAATTGGTATGTAAGATAAAACCTTAACCCTAACTCTAACCTTTTTTTTCGACAAAATCCTAATTGCTTCTTTGGTAATACTTAAAGACCTAGAGCTTTATAAGTGGACCCTAAGGGATAATACTCAATGAGATGTGCTTTTAATAATGCATGACAACGTGGCAGGAAGCCCTTCAAAATACTGCCAGGTTTTTGGCAAAAGAGACAATGAAAAGGTCTCTTTTATACTGTCTTGATAACCACATTCAGTCGAGAGAGAGCAAAGCTTAGACTGATGAACACAATTCTCTCTTTTTTAAGCTACAATCATGTTTTTCTCATTTGCTCCAACACAGATTCAATTATTTCAACATATTACTACAGTATTCACAACATTTGAAAAGAATACATTTGTATAAACTTTTACTGGCCTCACACTTATAAAAAAAAAAGGTATCCAAATCAGAATTGCGGCCCAGATGCATATTCCTAAATATGTATCCACACATGCTGTATCGAACGTGTGAATCACAGTTTGTAAAATATGAATCACAGCTACAAATGACTGAGCTCAATAATTTGTCTTATATCCAAATGATTTCTTATGACTACACAGTGAGCAATGTGTTAAAGCAATCTCTACTTGTTAATTGTGTTAAATCATAATTAAGAAGACAATGGGGGTGCAAATTTAGTGTCTGCTCCATTGTTGTAGAAGACTCGTATTTTTCACTTGCGAATATGTATAATGAGCACCGCTCTGCAATAAATAATATTAAGACAGTGGTATTGTTCTGGCCTTCTAAAATCAAAGTAATCGAAATACCAAGCTCCATCTCTGACTGTGAGCCCTAAATTGCAGATCCATTATTGTCTTCCACAGCCTTTTACTGTAAAAACATTTTTTTTAAAAACTGCTGGGTTCATAAGAGTATCTAAAAATTTAATTGGTTTTGGGAAAGATTTTGTAAGAACAGGAACTACAAAAGCATTGTACCGTATGTACAGTGTGTTTGTGTCTATATATGTGTGGCACGTCTCCCCAGCAGTATTTGGACAATGTAACCACCCAGATGCTAGACTTTCTCAGAGGTGGATCGATGCAAATGGCTAGCTGTTGCAATCACAGATGCCACAAGCAAGGACAGACAGGCAGCCAACATCTCTCTCTTGCTCTCTCTCTCTCCCTCTCACACAGGCACAAAATGATCTGCCACTCTGAACAAGAGTCTGCGCTACAGGGCGGATGTTGGCATCCATTTATCAGCGCTGGGCTCATCCAGAATATTGTCTCTCCTTCTGGCAGGAAGCAAATCAAACAAACAGGAGGACAAATGGAGAGCAAGGAGGAAAACGGGAAGAAGAGAGAACAAAGAGGAAAAACAGTGAGACTCCTTTAGCCAACCTCTTCAATCAGGTGAACAGATACATGTCGAACTAAAATGAAAGGCCCAAATAAAAAAAAAAAAAGCCGGAGAATCATCACTTATGAGATCTCAGCTGCAGAGTTGGGCCCATGAAATCCTTCCTACAATGTATCTCTAACTGCAAATCCCCCTCTCACTGCATTCATCTCTGCGCAACCCTTTTCTCCCATCATGACTCCTCCTCTGACCCTGATTATCTAGCCGCCTTCAATTTCTCTCTCATGTCTACCTGCTATCACTCCCTCTCTCACTCCTTCCTCCATCTAAACCCCTCTCTCCTGAGCCATTCTACTCCATCACCTCCCTGGTCTCCTTTCCAGCTGCACAAAATAGATCAAAAAAAACATCTGTGTTGAGATTTAAAAAAAAAAAAAAAACAATCAAAACAGCATTTGTAGATATTCATTTTACAGTACATACATGGATTGACCGCCTTTGAAAAATATCTTGAAACACCACATTCTTATGTGGTTTTATTGTCTTTTTTTTCAAATGGGTGTCAATGCCCCCCCCCCCCCACTCCACTCCCCCAATATGCAATATGCAGTGGTTTCGCCTGGCTGAGTCGGTGCCGCTGGCCTTGCAGACAGCTAGCTGTGCCCATTACCTTAAGCACGTCTGGCTGGGGTGAGCTAGATTAGGGGAGGAATGAATAAGGTTTCTTGACTGTGAGCGCCCGGCCACCTACCTATAAATCACCTGCTAACTCCCCACAGCCACTGCAACCCCTCCCGTGTCAAAAGTCTCTGACCCAATCAGAATTTCACTGTCCCTCTCGCCCCTCCCTTTCTCCTTCCACGTTTTCCCTTGCCTTCCTCCGTACCTGCCTGTGCCCCTCAGCTTTTCTCCCCCTTCCTCCGTTCCTGCCTGCGCCCCCCAGCTTTTCTCCCCCTTCCTCACCATCTCCTTCACCTCTCACCATCTGTCTCCTTCCTTATCTCTGCTTCACTCTGCTCTCCATACACTTTTCCATCACTCTCTTTCTGTCTGTCTCCAGCACCCTTTCAGCTGTCTTTATCTCGCGGTTATCTTCCTCTTGCTCTCTCCTGCAGTCATGCACTTTAACTCACTGCCTTCTGTGTTATTCCTAGTCCTCCAATGGTCTGGTCGTCCTGCTGCTTCCAGTGGAGTGTGTAAAGGAACAAAGACGGCAACCTGGGTGGTAAAATCTGTTGTGCTTTTGGTGTGAGCAAGAGCACTTGAGAAGGAAAGTCTCAAAAGTTTAACAAGAAAAGGTTTAGCACTGTTTGCACTAGAACCCAACCGATAAATTAGCTCATTGAAGATACATCGGTATCGACGTACATGTTGGCTGATAAATGACAAGAAATTGGAGTACAGAAATGCCAAAGATATGTTTTGAGTGTTTAAGTGATGTTGATTTTTCAACTGTAATACATCCTGCCTAGTACATTTATGGTTTTAATTTAAGGGAACCTTAAAAATGTTTATTTATGTTATGGGTTGTGTAAAGAAAATTAACATCAGATTTTTTTAAAACTCTAAAATATCAATATTGGTATCTGCCTAAAAAATCCTGTATCAATCGGGCGATAGTTTGCGCTCCATGATTATTTAGCACATAGTAAAATGGTTCAGCATTTTGTAGGATGGCAATACAGTCTTACAGTGTTTATTCCACACTGCCTATTACAAGTCAAAAACATGTGATGAGCTCAAAACTGTTTAGGACTAAATACCTTGGTTCTAAATGGGGGTATTTGCTGAGATTAGATTAAACTCTAATGATCCCTGTGGGGAAAATTGGGTCCTTACCACAGAAAAGAATAGATACAGCGGGGATATAAATAAGCCCTGAGCAAATAGAGTGCATAAAATATGTGGCTGACATCTGCAACCAATGGAACATAAATGATCATATTAACGCACATAAAAAGTGTAAAAATCTCTGCAAAACTAATTTGTCTAACTTGTATCTGCAACAAGAATATACCCAGAATACAATATAAATACATGCTGTATCGCCCACATTGTGACTAAAATTAACAATACGACTTGTGAGTAAGTGAGTGAGTGAATAAACTTAACAGTAGTTGATGAAAGCACACGCAGATACTCAAAAAAGTTTTGCACTATTAATCATTTTAATGGGACCACTACATCAGAAAGATGCAGAAGTCCATCTATAAAAATATGCATATAGAGCTGTATTAGAACTGGACTGGGACGTTGTTAGGAGACTTGTCTACTTTTTCCAGCAAATATCAAATGTCAGAGCATCTTGATACAAGACAGGAATGTGAACTAGTCCAACAGGCCCGAGTTCACTGGTTTAAATCTGGCTGCTAGGCAGCACTGATGAGAATCTGCAGAGTAATTTGTAGTCTGAGTCAGGGCATTAGTTCCATTTTCAAATGGAATACTCGCTGCTGTTCATCTGTACACTCAAAGAACCTCAGAGTTTTGTAATGAGGCGATAATGGAAAACGAACCGGCTGAATCTCCCTCTCTTTTAACTTTCCCCCACCATCTCACATTTTCCCCCGCACGCACCGCTAAACCAGACGCACGTGCACACACACGCACACAGAATGCCACAAGTTATCAAGTGCTTTTCCATTTCACCAACACTAGAGTGCTGGACTTATTGCATGTTGGCTGAAAAAGAGAAAGTGACAAAGTAGAGCACGGAGAGGAGGGAGGTCAGAGATGGATGGATGAAGTGGTCTTGGGGGGAGATATAAATGGAAAGGCAGACAGTGGGAGAAAGAAAGACCCATCATCCAGTGCAGTTACTGCCCACAGAGTGACAGCGCAGTTTGTGTGTGTTATTTGTGTCCTGGTGCACGTGTGTGTGTGTGATTGCGCGCGTGTTTAATTTGTTCTTGTGTGCAGGTGGCTGAGCGATGAAAAAAAAAAAAAAAAAAAGCACAGCCTTCCCCATCTGCGTGCATCATCAATATCATGGCGGCGGACACAGCTAATTGCAATACGTCAGAAATAACGAATGCTTAGGTAAGGCCACACATAAAGAGTTCTGACAACTGCATAACTAGAGTGAATGGACACTGCCATCGCCTTGGGAGCAATACAGATGTGTTGTAATTATGTCACTGGCTTAGTGATGAGGTACTATAGGTCTCATTCACCTTCCTACCCACTGTCCTCAATTAGACACATCGCCCCCTGCTGGCTTTAATGGGGACCTACAACTGATGCAGGTGAAGGTCATTGGCAACTGATTCTTATTCTGACTCTGGTTTGAGTGATTTGGACAAATTGAAACTGATTGATGTAAATTCCTCTAAATCCAATATGAATTTTATTAATTTTACAGGCCCAGAAATTCCTAATAATTTTCTAAATGTGTAGGAAGTTTCCTGGACAGGACTAACTAAACTGAAAGCCCCATAACTTTTTACGCTGATAAAACCAGAATTATTAAAAGTGATAGATGCCTTAGTTGAAACTGTCTCACGGTACATAATCATCATATCACCCAACCCTACTGGGCGTCACGCTTTTTGTGAATACTCTGCAAGTACACAGACACACAGCACACAATTGTGTCTGTGATGAATAAAATGAATACAGGAGAGGGTTTCTATCCACAACCTTCAGCCCACAATCTATCTCTGATGATGCCTCTATTTCACAGAAGACAATCAGATGGAGAAAGGAGGAGATAAAATAGTTTAGTCACGATCAAGCATTCCCTCCACGGAGTTCTGCTGAATCCCGCAGATGGAGCGAAGCTAAACTGTCCCAATCACGTTGATGTGGACTTAATGAGCGGCTTTAAATTCGTCTGCCAATCATGCCGCCTTAAGACCCTGAATCCTCGGCCCGTAAGACTCTACCTGTGCATATCTAGGGGTAACCACATCAAAAGTTGATGGCGGAGGGTCCTGTGGTGGCTCATTGGTATGAGCATAGGGGTCTGTTCAGCTGCATTAAGCCCCAGCAAGTTCATTAAGCAGCATGAGAGGGGAAGGACGAACAGTGGTGCAGATAGACTGCCTTGATCAATGTAGATGAATGTTCTGCACTGCTGCATGAGAGGCTACAGGGATAAAGTCTGAAGTGAATTAATGTATGTGCATTAAGTGTGCGCATGTAAGTGTGTGTGTGGCTGTAAAGAAAGAGGAGGGAAGAACATGGCAACAGAATTCAACTAAAGAAGTGCACGAACGCAAGTGCAATAAGAAGTAATGCATATAAACACACAAAGAAAGTATGAATCTCAAAGGTATCTGAGTGAAGCTCTGTGACTAAAAAGAAAAACAGCTTTGAAATTTCAATCAGTAAAAGTAACAAGCTAGAAGACATAGTGAGCAGTTGCCTCCTTAAGGGTGGGTGTACCATTTTTACACTTTTCCAGGCTGCAGTTCCTCTCATGATAGCTATCAATTTTGCGTTTTGGACTGCCACTGAGATGTCGGCCAGGTACTTCTCTCGGATCTGATAAGCACAGTTACACAAACAGCCAGAAAACACAATTGAGATAGCGAAAGTGCAAACACAACCTAACGCCTCTTCATCATGCCCGACGACGATGACAGGCGCTGTGATGATGTGTGGGGAAGAAATTCACTCATTTTAGTAGAAAGAGAGCGACAGACAGAGTGAGACGGAGAACAGAAAAAAAAACAAAAACACACACACACCTGTTCTGCCTGTCTCCCAGCCTGCATGACTATGTCCCAAGGCGCTATCGTCTCCCTAAATAAGAACACCTCGGAAAATGAAGGAGGGTGCTTGGGGAACAAAGGCGCTGGCAGGAGAGAAGAAACATATCTATTGTTTCAGAGAGAACGGCATCACCAAAATGGAACGTGTACACAAAACACCAGAAAGGGAGAATGTGCGTGCGCAGGGAGAGACAAACAAAGTGAAAGGAGGGAGGGAAGGAAGTCTATCCGTCTTTAATATACGTGATTTGTGCCGGGAAAACCTCAAAGACAGGTGCTACAATATCATCTGAATGCATTTGGGTGCTGACTGAATTCAAATCACTTTGTTTTCGCCGAAGGAAAAAGTGAGTGCTGAATGGGCCAAAATAGCTACCTAAAGTAAACACAACAGAGAAAGCAGCACTTAACTGTGAGTACAATTACGCCAAAAACATCTAAAAGTTGCCAATAACACATGTACCAAACAATAGCCTCTGCAGGCTGTCAGGATCTTGGCAGAATGTTCTTTTCCTTGAGGCTTCAATGCTGTATTAGATGCCTAAGAATGAGAATCATTGTTCAGTGAATTAATTATTGCATATTCGATTGTTAAATCAATAAACAATGAGAGGTTATTAGGGTGCAGCCTGGGTGAAGACTTGGTAACAAGTTTGCTAGTCCACAAACAACAGACCAAGCATTTGACAGCAGGGAAAATAGCGTAAACAAAAACATCTGCTATTATTCAATTCCCAGTTGTGGCATATCTTGACCTGATGAAAGAGAAATGAATAAATCATGCTCCATTAAATGTCATTACGCCTGTTAGCAAAATCTAATTCTACTAAAGTTCAGCGCCGGTTTACAAATTGAATGTAATTGCCTAGAATGCAAATGGGCTAGGCTGTTGTTTGTGCGAATGTGAGACCAAGCAAGAGAAGAGTGTGAGTGAGTGAGTGAGTGAGAGAGAAAGAGAAAGAAAAACAAAATGTGCGAGAGGAGGAAAACCTTCAAGCGCCAGCATAATGGGCAACACTTCACAGTTTTCATTCAGAAGTCTGAGGGGCTACAACGCCGGGGAATTGTCGATTGTCAAGGCTTTAAAAACTGATGGTTTCATTTCAGGAAAAAAAAAGGAGAGAGATGGGGAAAATGTAATTATCCAGCGAGAGCTGTGTGGGAGTTTTACTGTTTGATAATTATCCCTCAAAGGCACGCTAAACTTTTCCTTAGCTATCTATATAAAACTCCACCGAGACGAACAAGTAGGAGAGAGGTCACCCAGCTCCAGGAGGGAACGGGGGTAGAAAAAAAGCGATGAGATAAATGTGAGAGAGAGTAAGGATCAGATAAGTGCAGGCTTGTTGGGCAGCTGAGAACAAGAACGCTCCAGAGAAATACAACAGGAAATAAAATAATACATCAAAAAGCACATCTTAGAGTACAAATTATTGCCTTGGTAACTCACAAAAATGTATCGACTTGTAATGGCTTCCATAAAAGTAAACGTCGAATTTTGGGATGAAGCATCAAAGCGTGCAACATTTTGGAAATGGATGACTGAAATATTTGATAGTCCACTTTTCATTTCCCCAGCTCTCTTTACTGTGCTATCTGTCGCTTTTATAGATGTACAAGCACACACACACATAAGCCTGCACACATACACACCATACTGCTTACTGCAGCTCTGCCTTTTCCTCACAAACAAACACGCTTGCACATATTTGCCGAATTCCTACCTTGTCCATAATATTCTCCAGTGTGAAGTAGTAAATTGAAAAGCCTGACCTTATGGCATAGCGGAGAATAAAAAATACATTTGACAAAAGGATAAACATTCAAAACCCAAATGAAAACAAATATGAAAGGAAAAGTCAGAGAGTGTCAGGTCTGTTTACGCCAGACTTTCTGACATTTTGTTGCACTGCCCTGCTCTGCAACTCAGGCTGGAGACTTTCCAAAAACTGTGAAAAACACACATTTGAATATTTTTTAGCTAAAATAAAAAAAAACAAAAAAAAACTGCATGTACAGTTGAGGGTTTGACACAGAATTAAGTGCAAACATCCACGACAGGTGCACGGTCTCTCTTCATGGGCTTAAAGAAATGTCACATGAACCTGAAGCAACTTGTTTCACGTCATAGAAAAGCTTTTCATCTGTGCTGAGGCTGTTTTTCCAATTCTGTAAGCTCCCAAAATAAGCACCAAAAAAAAAAAAAAAAAAAAAAGGAACTGCTTGGATTTGTTACTGCTGGCATCTTTAGATCTTAAACCAAGTAATACCCATTTATCTCATGGGTGTAGTTTGAGTTCTGTGTAAACCCAAGTTGCCTCCCCCTTGTGCACAGAGTCATCAGCTTAACTTCTTTATCAGTGGCATTAATCTTGGTGATACACTCTTTCTAATTAATGGAGGATTGCCCGGTGCCATAAATATGAGTAGTGGATGCAGATACACAAAGAACAACATGTCAGACACATGCAACCACAAATTACACTGTGCACAAAGCTACATGTACACATCACTATACACAATACATATCTGTATGCAACCATTTCTCCACAACTCTCCGATACAGACTGATAGGATACACAGTTCCAGTTCCAGGGGTCACCCGCTAGCCTGAAAAATTTGATGTTATGCCTCGGTGTATCATATGAATGTGTGTGTTATTGTCAGTGTCACTCTGTGTGTTTCTCCATTTGCTTGCAGGATGCTGTTCTATTACGCCAGAGAGCCAATTAGCATCTCTCAGTTTGACACCCGTCTCGTCAGGACCAGCATGCTCATACATGTTAATTGTGGTCTTGAACGGCCGCAGAGGTTTTAGCTGCCTTATTATAGCAAGAACATGCAACTAACAACCAGGGGGCTGATGTGGCGAAATCTCTGAGCCACCCACCCACTCCCCTGTCACTACCTCTCAGTCTCTTGTTCTCTCTGTCTTCCTCCTTCCCTCCCTCCTTTCTACCCAGAGTTAGTGAGTAACGCCCCCAAGGAATGACCTTCCAGTGAAAGCTGATCTATCTTAATGTAGGAAGCGAGGAAGCCTCCACTTATCTTAGAAAACAAATGCTGCGTTCAGGTCACATGGGAACAAACATAAGAGAAACCGGACAATTCTTTCTCTATATTCTCCAACACAACATCGGATCTATTTTGTTAAATTGTCACATCTTGAAGATCTTGGTAAGAAAACAACAGATGAGCGCGATCAAGCTGCGCTGATAGCGATGCCCCATATTGGCAGGAAACACATGCAACATCAACAAAATTCTGCAAGAGCGTAGTGAGAGCAGAGGAGCACTGGGGAGAAAATATGTTAAGGAAGCAGAGACAACAATGACAGACTTTAATAGAAGAAAGAAACAAATTGTAAAAAGAGAAACGAACATCTGTTGAAGTTGGCAGGAAGAACTGACTGAAAAAGTCTACCAATGGAGGGGGAGGAAAATGTAGACTTTTGAATGAATGTATGTATGTATGAATGTATGAAGCAGGGAGAGTTTAAAAAAATATCTGCAATCTGCAGTGAAATTATTTTCATCTATTTTCAAGTCACACATCAAGTCTTTCAAAATGCCCTCTCTGAAAAAAGGCAGGGCAGAAAATACAATTTGTAGTCCAAAAGCTTGTTGCCAAGGTGATATGTGATATGCATATAATAGGCAATGCTTGATTATTATATGATTGCCATTAGAGCTACAAAAACACTTTGATTCAGTGTGAATATTGGACTGAAGAACTGAAAAGGATGGCCATAGTTGTTTCTAGAGTAAACTGGTTTTAAGAGGGCTCTGTCACTGAAAACAGAAAGGGCAAAACTTGAAGTAGCTTTCTGCAAAACATGAGAAACAATATTCCCAAAGCCTTTAGAAGACAGCATTGCAGACTGTTACGGTGAGTCAGACTGAATCATTGAGGGCTTGAACCTTTCCCTTGGGGCAGCTGCTTTCCTCTGGCCTGGACTGAGCATTCACCTTTTTCAGGAAAGAAAACCACTCTCTCTGAATTTGGAAGGGCTAATCATCATCCTGCCTGCATCACACTCTGATGTAAACCACTCCAGTGCACATTGGAGGTGACAATCCGACGAAGCCAGAAGGACAACATCATCAGCAAACAACAGATACGCCATCTTAATGCCATCCATCTGGACACGATGATCCAGACCTAGGCCGCATTTTGATATCCTGTGCATGAATATGGCAAACATTAAGAGGTGACAAGGGGCACATTCGTGTCAGAATCCACTGTCCACATTCAATGTGCTTGACTTAATGCCAAACAGAGCTCAGAGTTCAAGAGCTGAAACCCATTCTAATGCAGCACCTCCTCAGGGAACATGGTCATAGGACACAAAACACATGTATAACAGATTTCCTATGATCACTCATGAAGGTGTAAGAGGGTAAAAGTTTTAGGAATAGTACAGAAAAGAATCAGACTTTGCCACTTGTTTGATGATAAAAAAAAAAATGATTGGAAGCCTTAATTGGACGGGGAATATGGAAGCATTTGGTGGAAAATAATTGTTATAATGATTTTAAACGAACAACTGATGGACCATCTGCAAAATTATGGTCAATGAAATAAATAAAGAGAGTGGGAACGAGAGACATGGAGGAAGAGGGAAGGTCAGGAAAATGCAGGCAGATGTTAGATGATGTCCCAAAAGTATTCTTTTTGCTGCAGTGTGTGACTCTCTCACACCAATCAGAGAGAGAGAGAGAGAGAGAGAGAGAGAGAGAGAGAGAGAGAGAGAGAGAGAGAGAGAGAGAGAGAGCAAACACAACAATGAAAGACACAAACAAGAAATTTTCAGATGGAGGCAGAAGTCAGCTAATAATGAAGTGTATGCATTTATATTAATTTGGCTTGCAAATATAAACACATTTGCATACATGTTTATACTGTATATATATGGAAGCAAACATGGGTAATACAAACAAAAAGCTGTCTCATTGGCATCACGTATCATCTTCCTGTCACTGCTCAACTTGCAGTATTCCTGGCCGACTCATGGAACTTTGCGAGAAATACATGCTGCTTAAAATACAGAACGCGTCTCTCAGTGCCTCCAGACTGCAACAGCAACCGAAACACACACACATACCTGCAATAGCTGCGTCAGTCCACCCAAGGACACTCAGCATGTCAGCTCTGATTAAGCCTGCACTCAGCCTGTAGAATAGACTTCTTAGGTGGGGGGAGAGGTGTGGAGGAAAAGAAACGACTTGTGTCCAGTAATAAATCGCTGCAGGCAGCCGGGCTCTTCAGAGCCATGGCCCAGCCGACCCCCAACAGATGCCGGCTGGTTTGGCCTGCCAGTTGCGTCCCGGCCTGTGGGCCAGCACCATCATGAGCGATGGCCACGGTCCAAAGTGGGGTCTGCCGCCACAGGCGCAGGTGTAGACATCGTTAACATCCAATAAGAAGAGAGCAGAGCCCTGCAGGTGGGGCAAAGTGATATTGATGGAAGCTTGTCTGCAGTTGCCTGGTTCACTGAGCAAATATGAGAATAAATATGGCCTTTTGTATAGCATGGGCCTTTCATTAATATTAACCAACAGCCTCAATGGTGCACAAGAGTGTCCATTAACAGTGGTCACTACAGGTTGACAACCGCCATCTGTTTGTAGTTTTATTTGTGGTTGTTGTTGACTGTTTTACTACTCTCCCGTCCTCTTTCAAATGACGTAGACTGTATATGCAAAGCATGATCCAATATATTTTTCTCCTGCCAAGTCGGCAAAGTCAATTATGTTTGTTGTTTATTTGGAAGTTGGAAGATTATGTGACCATTTGCCAAGCTAGAGACACGATCAGCTGCAAATTAATCCTGTGAGGATTCATATTGTTTTGGCAAACACTTTTTTCTCCTCATTGTGCTGGTATTGCCAGGAAATTGAGTAGTCGTGTGAAAAACAAGAGCATCTGAGACTAAACAGCAAAGGATAAACAAGGGTGGAAATGAACTAAATGATTTGGTAACTGGCCAGCTATCCATCCGTGAATTTGCTTTTCTAGGCATCTAACCTTGTCCAACATCAACCCAATTCTGCAAAAGCAGTCTCTTCCTCGTGTTTAAATAATCCTCATGTCACATGTTACATTCTGACACAAAGCCTCCCTATGCTGCTGCCCAGTTCTCCATCAAGGCCCAATCCCATGATTCTAGGCACCTGCGGGCAAGTAACATCAGACAAGCTGGGTGCCTCATAGGTTAAAGCTTTAAATTCTCCAGTTTCCTAGAAGTCATTCAATTCACTCATGGGTTCAGGATCTTAGGAGGGAATGATGTCATGTCATGTCCAGAGGCAGAACACCACCAGATGAGTGGCGTCTAAGCCAGATCTGGGCATAGATCTGGTGTGCATGAGTAGATCTATTCTTCTTACAGCAGAACATTCACTTTCCTGCAGTTGTTCCTGAATCTCCGATGATACAGACTAGCTGTCTATCTGCGCCTCAACGGGAGCCTCCTGTGGTGCTGAGGACTCTCTCGCATGAGCTGTTTGAGCCCATGGAGTGGATTTCCCTTAATCTGCTGTGTTTGAAGATAGTATTGTTGCTGCCACTGACTTCAGTTTAGTGGATGAGTGATTTAGGTGCCCTGTTGGTCTACTCAGGCTGTCTGCTCGTGTTAGAAGTGGTAATATGCTTCAGCTTAACCCCTTGTTTGTACAGTACATGAGAACATCCCTTTTTTTAAATTCCTTGGTGTTTGTCTGTTATGGTGACCAGAGCTTACAGTAAAAACAGCTACACAGTCATTCGCTGTGTTAAGGCATTTAAAGGTGAAATGTGTAGGATTTAGTGGCATCTAGCAGTGAAATTAAAGATTGCAACAAAGCGTGTAGGAGAACCTACGGTGACTGCGAAACTTGCAAAAAGCACAAAAGGCCCTCTCTAGAGCCAGTGTTTGGTTTGTCCGTCTGCGCTGCTGTAGAAACATGGCAGGGCAACATGGCCTCAATGGAAAAGAACCCACTTCCTGCCAAGTGCGTTCCACCAGATGCCATTAAATTCGACACACTGTACTGTTAATACACCAAGGAGGTCTGAAGTGAGGGGCAAACATTTTGGCACGGGATGTGGTTCAGCCTTATGGAGACCTTTGATTAACATGCTGATGTGTGAGTGGGATGAGGCTGGACTGCTCCTGAGAACAGTTTTATGAAGAAGTTAATTCTGCTGATGTAGACCTGTATGGTGGAAGATTTAATCTTGAGAATAGAATGGGTGAATGTGATGAAGCTGGAGAGGGTGAGGACATCGAGTGAAGGGAATGAAAGACCGTGGGAGGCATGAAGCAATTCCATCTGGTCAGATGTGACGAGAGTGTTCAGTGACACTGTTGAGGATGGCATCCCATGAAGTGATGACTAGATGTTCCAGCTGCGGGGTCAGCTGAATGTGGTGGCTGAAAATGGTGGGAGTTGGAAGAGGGTTGGAGGCTGGTGCCGATTGTCTGAATTTCTGGAATGAGAAACTACATACACAGCAACTGTGTTTTTGTGGCTGGGATGTGGTATGCTCGGATGATGAACTGGTGAGCTTCTGCATCAGCTGCATAATGTCCAGACAACGTAACCGATCTTTGTTAATGATGTCTACAACAGCGCTGTTGTCGAAGTAGATGGCAATGATCTTCTTGGACCATTCGTGCCCCCAAAGAATGACTGCTCTGATTATTGAGTAAATTTCACAGATGGTGGAGGAAGGGGTGAGAGATGAGAATTCAGGTGGCCATTTGGCTGAGAACCACCTGCTGCTATAGTAGCCACCGAAGCCGAAGGAAGGGGCTGCATCTGTGAACAGCTAGATGTCCTCTGGCTTGGTGATGGAGTCGTCATAAAAGAAGGAGATACCGTTCCAGGAGAAGAGGAACTGGTGCCATAGTTTTAGTTCCATCTTGCATGCATGTGTGACAAGAAGGATCAACCTTGAGGGATGACAGAGAGAGTAGTTGGCGTTTGGTGCATCTGTGAGCCAGAAGGAAATTTGAAATGAGTAAGGAAACCCGGTGGATTTTCTCGGTAGACAAGGATGCTTGGAGTGGATGCTGAAAAATTTCAGAGATATGTGTGAACAGAGGGGAACTCCATGTTTGTTGAAAGCAGAAGTCAGTGTTGAGACCATATGATAGGGGGTAAAGATGGTGGCATGACAGTGAGAAAGTCCTCAAGGAGATGGATGACATACAGGAGTTTGTAGTTGTTTGTAAGGATCCAGCAGAGTGCTTCAGTGCTACATAAAGAGCCAAATATTTTCGGGCTACTCCTGCACCTGAAGGTCAGATGCACTGCGAAGTAGTATGCTTGTTCGGCCGTAGGACGTGCCGTGACCTCATCTGCGTCACTGCAGATGTGACGCTGGGAACCTGGTAGTGCGTGGGAAGTTCTGGAGAAAGTGGTGTTTTCGGAGGATGAAGGCTGAGAGCTCCGGGGATTATGAATTGCTGAGCACAACCGAGGTTACGGAAAAGTTTGGACGTCGGGAGATGACTCTGATGCTGATCCACATCAAACAGATCGTCATCTGATGCGTTAAGAATGAGCTCCTGATCCATATTTAAGGTAAGTAAATTGTTAGCTATAGTGAGTCTATCACAGGTCATGTCAAAACTGAGACAAAGGGGAAAGGAATGGATAAGGTGTGCCTAAATACTCTGTGTGGAAATGGGATGTGTACGAGGCGTGGTCTTTCTTCCCGAACTCAGTTATATAACTTATAATACAACTTAACTTATGTTATGTTTTCAAACATATCAAAACAGAATAAAAAGCAATAAATATCAAAATCATTATATCAAAAAGCTGACATGAGAACTCACTGATTTGACACAAAAAACAGCTCAAAGAAACGCTTAAAACATCTCATCTATCAACACAGAGACAACTGAATCAGAGCCAACCAAATTAACTACTCGGCTAATGGCTTAACGGACAGGTTTTGGTTGCTTATGCAAGACAGACATCTATCATGGTGTGTGCGCATTCACTGTGATATTACACGTTCCAAAATTCATATTTGTGTTATGTGGCTCCCATGTCTCATTAAAATGCCTAAAGTCTTTTGGGAGTTTCATTTGTTTGTTTGTTTTTCCTTTACATCTTAAATATAAGCTCATTTTAATTGAAGATAATAAAAGATAATATAATGCAATATATTATACTACAATTATAATATAATATAGCCTAATTTAATATAATATAATATGAATCGATAAGCCTCTGTGTACATATGGGATATTCAAGTTATATTGGGGGTTGGGTAGCTCGGAGTGCTGTGGTCTAAAAAAGTTTGGGAACCACTGGTTTACAATAAAAGCCTGAGGTCAGGTCTGACCTCTGTTGGTTAAGGTTAAAAATGTTATGATCATTATTATAATCAGTATGCCTCCAGATGCCTGAAAAACTGTTTTTTTAAATTGTTAAATGAAGCAGTAGGAGTATTCTACTTGCATGCACTGAAAATTTGACTTGAATGATACATCTGTGCAAATGCACTCTGTCACGCACAGTCTTGGGTGCTCGTATCTTCCCTATTCTGTTTGCTGTTTGCTTTTTCTATTCATTAGGACTTGTACACAAAGACTGTGCTGCCATCTTTGCTTTGCCTGCAGATTCTTTCATCCCCTGCCCCAATAGTGAGTGGCAGCATGCTGAGCCCCCGGTGAGTCTGGCAGCAACTTGTTAAGTTTGCTACAAGGTTCCACCACAGACCTCATTAGCTGCTCACAATCACCCGATGGCCTCACTTCACCATGCACATTGATGCTACACGACTGAGATTGCCGCTTGGTGTCTCACCGATTCCTTTCCTCTGGTTTGGGACATACTTAGGCCTTGCTATATTGACACTCCAATACTAATAAGCAAGCATTAGCTGTCATATCTTAGTTCAAGCACCTGTAAACCTTGGTGTAAGGACACAGAGATAATGGTGCCTGGAGCAGTGTCCTTAACATCTCAAGTGTTCTGGATAATAGGAATTAGTTTGTTAGGGACAAATAATCTAAAAATGCAACATCAAATAATGAAACAGCCACTTTAATTATTTAATATTTATTTAGCCAGTCCACACAAAAAAAGGTTTCTGTGTCAGCGATGATCAATGTGCAGGAAACTGGAGGAAAGCCCATGCACGCACATATTCATTACATTTCAGAAGGGCACATGTCAACAAATGCCTGTAAATGCATATGTGCATATGATGAATGTGAACAGACATTGATGTGTGTGCTAGTTCATGTACACACATGCATTAATTATTTTTGAGGAGCTAATCTGGGATGGCTTTTTAATTAAAGGGATTATTAAAAAGTGCCATACAGATATAAGACATGAGGAACTGTCATTGACTTGATTTATTTGTAATTAACCAGTATTTGTTAGCATGCTTTTGGCATGCTGCCACTGCCCACATTATGTTGAAGCCTGTGGCCCTCTGTAGGCTGTACAATGATGCTCACAGTCTAGGGTCAGTTCAGCTGCTGATAGAGACATTTCTGTAACAGATAAAGCACCGCACCTTCACAGAATAGTAATGTTTGCATCTACCGTATCTGCAGTAACATATGATTATGTCCTTCACACACCCTGATCAATTTGTCTCATTCAGGTTAAATAACAGCAGTAGTGTATAGATTTTCTGGAGGACCTGATAAATCACTGGTTGAAATTTCATGAGCATCTGCATTTCTTGTGTGAGTTTGGAGGTAGTGAGGCTGGCAGGCACATGCTGAGAAGGATGAGTAATGACACTGAATTGAGAGGCGGAGGAAGTAAACACACTGGGCTGTTGTTTCTATTGGACATTTCACCCTGGGGCTGTCGTCACAGCAAGCCCTTCTCCTAAAATTTATTATAGTCTGCCTGTACCTCCTACTGCAAAAGCCAAGTAATTCTAAACCAGGGGGCCACAGAAACTGCTCTTTGCATTTTTTAACTCCTATTTTCCTTTCCTCTTGCTCTTTGTCTCTTATTTGTTTCTCCCTCCTGCCTGGTCAGGTACGGACTAAGCGGTTTCTGTCAATTGAAACAAATTGTTACAGAACCACGGGACACGCCCTGCCACAGACAAAGGGCAACAGAGATGAACACACTGTCCCATCTTCACAACTCACCCTTAATGCACATGATGCATGAGCTTACCATCACTTACACTACTCTCTAAAAGCCAGAAGACAGAAACTAGATCCTTTATTTTCTGGCCCTTCTTATACTGCTAGGTCAAGCTACAGGGCTGGCCTATGGCCCAAGTCTCATGGATGAAGCTAAGCCCGGGCATATCCCCAGCCCGGCTGCCTGCCAGCAGGCCCCACAATCCCTGGCAGTGGATGGACAGGTTTCTCCTTCTTACTCTGTCCCTACCATCTTTTTTTTTTTTTTTGTGGATTTAAAGGTTATCTGCAGCCATCCTGTCTGGGGCCTCTGGCGAGAGTTCGAGAGAGCAGCCAACCCGCCACAGGTGTGAGCGCTGCCGATAAGCGAAGGAGGGCTTGGAGAGGAGGCAGTGGGTGAGGGGCGGGGTGGAGGGTGGCAAAGAGATATGGAGGTCCGTCGTGGCCCGAGAATGACCTTCATTCACAATATTGTACATAGATGGAGTGCTCCTGGGATGAGAAAACAAAAAGGACTGTTCCGCATGGCTAAACCATATAGCAGTAATCTTCCCCACTTAGCAAAGCTGCTTTTTTTTTTGAGGGAGACAGAAATAGACATAAAGAGACAACGCAAGGGTGGTAGTGGTGCTGGTTAGCGTACATAATAAAGTATTCATCATGTAGCATTTTAGAGAAAGGCGAACGTGAACTTGACCTCAAAATGTTTTTTTTAAGGTCTGCCACTAATGCGAGGAATGACGGATCAGGGACATCATCTGTTCTTCCTGCTTTACAAAGCGAAAACACAGCCATGGCTGGGACACAGCAGCTAATCCCAGGGCTCACTAGCTCACTTTCAGTGTGTGTAGCTCCTCCATTAATAACTAATAGGTGGAACATTAGGGGGAAATGGTGAGTATGTCTTGAGGGCTTACATTAGCCGGGCATACAGCGTCTCCTTATCTGTGTGTAGGACAAGAGATGGAGAGAGACGGCATGCGTCGTCCTCTCTTTGACTTACTTCCTCCATTAACTGCCCTGGGAGGATAATTCGAGTGCTGATAAAAGTGCACAGAAACACCACAGATGTATGCAGGCTGCTGAGCATAAGTGCATGTGCAGTCATTCAGCAACGCAGGAGTATACCCATTGAGTACCAACTGATGCTACCTATATGCACGTGATCATGTTTGATGCTGTGAACATGCATGCAAATAACCCATGTGGCTGACTACATCCATGTACATACAAATACATGCAAGCACACATATGCAGACACATGCATACTGAATATAAATAATAAGTAACCTGAACAGCCAATGCTCATATCACCACATCATCTGCATACATGAAAACCAGTTAGCTACCATTGTGAATAAATTATAACTCCATCCGGCTGCTATATTAAGTGCCTTGTCTAAGACCTGAGTGTTAATGCATTGTATTCAGCTTGTCAATGTTGACAAGAGCTGCAAGACTACATGCATGCTACCTTACTACTCATTATCCACATAAAGAAATACATTACTGCTCAATAAAATTCTATTCTAACACACATTCAAAATAGACTAACACCATTGATATAAGTTCAAATCCGTATTTTGCTTACTAATGAATATAATCACTTTATGACAAATTGTCACAATAGTGTTTGTCCTCTTCAACTGTCAGTTGTTCTTTCCAATGTTGTTCTATTTCAAGGTAATTTGAGCATCTAAATTGAATACTAACAGTGATGGTTAAAGATGGCATTGAAAGCTACGGAGAAATGATTGGAATAAACAATCATTTTATTTACACTGCAATTATGTTTAATTTACATAAGTAGGTGGGTAATAGAAAGAAGAGCTTTTGATTTGCATACAAATGTTTCCAAAAACACGACCTATCAGGGACTGTAGCAGAAGAGACTGTGTGACAGGAAATAAAAGGATTCCTAAATCAACATTTTTGTTACACTGAGTGGAAGATTTATGCAGCACTGGGAAAGCTACTACTGCTATTTGGTAGAGAATGTGCATAATTATAATAACTAATGATGATTCATGGATTGTTTTTCAGAGATCAGTGATGCACACACATTGTATAGTGATTGGGGAGGGGAGTTGCCCCTGTGCATTCAACTAGAGGGCACCCATTTTTGAAACACAACACTTAATGTAAACCAAACATGCATGTATACACACACACACACATATAGAGAGGAGAGAGAGAGAGAGCGAAAACCACTCTTCTATATCTCTGGCTAATTTCAGATTCTGGCTACACAAACATCATTAATCAAGCTGACTAAGATTAGTCACTGGCAAGCTCCCCTTCCTGTTTATTATAATTAAATCGATGTACGTGTCATTGCAGGCGTGGACCTGAACCATGGCAGGGGTGGTTATGCTCACCACAAAAGATGGGCTGAAAAACAAACAAAAAAAAAAAAACCAAGAGAAAGCTGGAAAATACAGAAAAGGAAAAGGAGAAATAAGCGATGGAGGTAAAGTTAAGGCCGGGTGGTGGCTGCACGTGGGCAGAATTGGATAGGAGTTAAGGCTCGCAGATTGAAGACAGAGGTGAGAGGCGCCTTTTGTTGTTCTGTACTTTAAAGATAACCTCTGGTACATCCACAAGAAGGGTCCACGTGGAAAGGTTCGATTCAGCACAGTTCAGATTGTATAACCTCCCCATTCACAGCAGAAAACATCTCACAGAAGAAAGGAGACATGATGGAAAAAGCAAGCTGGGGGCCCAGAGGAAAAAAAAAAAAAAAACTTCTTTCAGGAACTAAGCTATGAAAAAGGAAAACCAGACGCATTTAAGCAAACACTCCCTCGTGTGAGTTCTACAAGCCAACTGAAACCTTAGTTTGTGTTTTTCTTTCTCTGTTTTTTTCTTTCTCACGTTGTGTCTGGGGTCCTCTCTGTGACTGTCAGGAAATAAAATTGTACAGCACATTGACTTTACTCAAGAAACCACTGTGTGCTCAGTGTTATATGCGAGTGCCGCTCCAATATACACCTCTCTTTACATATCCAAGAGAGGGGTAGAATGGGGAGATAAGAGAGGCTGGGTGAGTGGGCAGGCATGCAGGAAGGCAGATATTTGATTTGTGCCTGATACTGGGGGAGCACACAAGAGATAAAGCGAGTGAAGCCACTAAAACTTTTCTTTTTTTTTTTTTTGCAGATAACGTGACATGGTAATGGCTCATAAAGGGAAAGTAAATTGGGAGAGTGAGGTTTACGACCGCAGTGGATTGGGTGGTAGAAGGCCAGGGGAAGGAGCAGCAGAATGCGCGTTGGGATTCATATCTGGGCAGCACATATGGATACCAGGCCTGCCATAAAGTCTTTTAGTCAGGGAGGAAACTCTTCTCTGCCGTAAAACTCCTTCTCTGTCAGGGATTTTGATAACGAGTCCTGAATGTTTTATGTACAGTGATATTCTCCAAAATCTGCTCATGTTATTGCAATGAACAATGACTACAGAATCCGCACAGATGTGATAACTGTACTTACATTTGGCTCTGTTAATGTACAGCTTAACCACCCTTATGGGGTGAGCCCGCAGATACAAAACTATCTATGTCAATTTAACTTTGATTTCAACAAGAATGGAGCACATGTATTAAAACGAGGCATGCAGCGAAATTGGACTGCAGATAACGTGGCTGGAATGATTGGCATTTGAATAGGGGAAAGTGAGAGGTGAACCACCGGCACGGTGAATAAAACATGAGGAGTCCGATCGGACCGCACCGACCAAAAATGAGACAGCTATGTCTTTGTACTGCATCAACCCTTGACCTCTTTGTCAAATTGGTTGACATCGCACACTCCACACACACCTGACTGCAGCATGGAAGTGTAATGAGGCTTGTGATTAGATGGGCTCCCATTTACAGTGCTGCCTCAAGGTGGCAAGTGTGGCACTTTATTTTTCAAAAATGAATACCACATTTCCAAAGAGGATGTTGCTGCTTGTTCTCTCTCTGTGGAGTTGGTCTGTGTGCATTTGCTTTGACGAATAAGAAGACAGACAGAAGCCAAGAACTACCCTTACCAGCTGGTTTCATTTGCAAACTACAAATGGTTTCTGTCTTGTGCTGTTAAGCAATCAAGCTGATGTCTAATGGAATGCAAATACAGTGCAGCGGCCGGCAAACAGCAGCGAGTCTTCTCTGTGATGTTTTCATTTGTTCGCAGTAATTATATTAATTTCTCAAAATCAATGTGGCAATGATTTATTGGTGTTAAAAATGACAGATTAAAATGTCATGACCAAGTGGCTATCCAGGTGGAATACAGGCAAAAATATCCACCAACACTGAGACCCGTGGTTTTGTTTGAGCTTGGCCGGGCACTTGGTGATGCAATAAGAGAGGCACATGGTTGTCCACACTCTCCCCAGGCCAGCAGAGGGCAAAGATGGGGACCAACGCACCCGTAAGGAATCTCAATGACTAGATCTAGAGGAATATTACTGAGGAAAAATATTCTGTCTTGTTTATTTTACACTCTTATTCTAAAAAGCTCTCCACTTTTAGTATGCAGAGTCAGTTCAAAATCCGTCTGCAGAGAGAAAGAGAGATGCTCCTGAGGTAATGGCACCCCCGCGGACAGCCGAGAGGGCTCACAGGAGAATATGTTTACTGCTTTCAATTACATACTGTCAAATGGAGCTTCATGTGCAGATTCCAGGCTCTGGGCGTTGTATGCGGGCCCTTGGCAGGCTGCTCAGCTGCACCCAGCCCATGATCAAGAACCCAAGCTCTGCCATAAAATACCACAGAAACAGGCTTGGCCAGAGCTCCCCCATCTAACTCTAGGAGGTGGAAAGCCTGCCCAAGGCTGTGAGAGTTACAGGCTTTTCTTATTGCCAGCATCCATAAGGATGCCATGGATGCAGTATTGGTGTTAATCAGATGCTGCTTTGGAGGGGAGGATGCGTCATGTGCTTTGTGGGTGTTTGAAGAGGGATGTTCTTAGGTCAAAGTAGGTCATGGGGTAAATGGCTGTGTATTTTATCTTATGAGTATTAGGGCTGGATCCCTTATGTAGCTATATGCTAATGGATTGCTGATGTAAGCGCATTAGTGGCACTACTTTCGCAAAGTCATCAGCCCGTGGAGGTGCAGTCCAATATAGGGATGAAGTGCTGAAGTTTACCTACAAGTGAATGCACAGTATGCAGTGTGGTAGGTAAGTCATATAATTTCTTTGCATACTTTGGACGCTTCCATACAGGTGGCAGTTTGATGAGAATCAAAATAATGTGAATCATACTGTATGCTATGGCCTTCCCAGTTACTACAACTAAGTTGAACAATTTTGGACAAACCTGGTAGACGGCACTCTCTACAAAATCATCAAAACCAAATGAGGGAATATCTTTTTGGATGAATGGCGTTCATCTCTCCAGTAGAGCTCAGGCAGCTCATAGCCCAACTCCTTACTAAAACAGTTGGCCTTTCCTTCAATTTGTCATCCATCTGAGAATAAGAGCCCTTAAGGATTCTGCATAAAAGACAGTCCAGTTTATTCTATACTTGTTAAGAGGATTGAGATTCAAAGCATACATGTAGAGGTAACCTTTTAACTCTGATAAGGTTAAAACAATGTTGGTTCTTGGAACGAGGGCTTAAATAAGCACAAGTTTTGCTGCTAGGTTTGAAGTCAAGGAGGTGGGGGCTGCTGAGAGATAAATCATGACACTTTCTCAAGAGCAATAGAGAGAGGGAGCGAGAGAGAAATTGAGAGAGCGAAAAAGCGGCAGCTCTCATTCTGTAATGGAACATGGTGGCGGGTGGCTTACCACATGTTGTACTGGTTGCCTGGAGCACCATGGCAACAGGGAGAGAGAAGATTGAGAGAGGCGGAGGTTCAAGGACTTCACTTGTTCCAGCAACATTTTAATTACTTTGGGCGCCCGCGTTTAGTGAGACAGATGCATTCTGGAGCTCCAGCAACAACTGGGAGCAAGCCCCAGAGATTCTGGTACTTGAGTTTTTTTTAGAGCCTTTCTCCCCTCTCTTATTTGTGAAATTACTGCAACAATTGGAAATATAGAGAGATTACAGAAGCGGACTGATAATGAGAGAGAGAGAGAGAGAGAGACAGGGAGAAGGAGAAGTGGGCGGAGAGAAACAGCAAGAGTACGAGAAAGACGAATGAGAAGGGAGATGAAGCAAAGTTAACACAGATAGAGATCGACAGTATGGGAGATACAAGCTGTTTGAAGGAGGAGGTTGGTAAGAGATATGAAGAGAAAGGACCAAGGGAAAAAGAATTTTCTTTTGGGGGGGGGCTGTAGGGATATAAAGGCTTCAGTATTCCCCTTTTGGATAAAAGTAATTATTTGGGGGGTGTAAGGATGGAGAAGAGTTTTTCTTTGGATTGTCTGGCAGCAGATGAGAGCACCTACAGTATCATTGTTTGCAAAATGCTTAAATGTACAGTATATGTATATCTGCATGTGTATTTTTGTACGTCTGCTTTCACATGTGAGGTTTCTGTGTGAGAATATAGCAGCGAAAGCGCCTTTTTCTCCTGATGCCATGCCTAACACGATCAGCACTCATTAAGAGCTCTCCAGAGCCCAGGCACCTCACAGACAGAAACCCTCTCCAAAAGACAACCCCCGAACCCAGTAAACACACACGGCTTCCTGCCTGTAAGCCTCTTCTCCAGTGTAAACAAACTGGCATCCACTTGAAGCACTGGCAAGGTTATTTATATAAAATGTAATCCAAAAATGACATCACATGGTTCTTCCTGCCTGCTTAAAAGAGTAATATAAATGGAATTTGTAGAAGTTTTATCTCGACTCATCGCATCAGATCAGATTTGTAATTTAAATAACAGTCAGTATTACAGGATTCAAGTATTCTATTCAGCAAACATCTCAAATTAGATAATATACAGTATAATCTCTGTCTTTACGACGAAATCTACCATCATCAACCAATCATCATCATCTTTTCATCATTTATTTTTGTTGTTTTGTAACTGTATTAGCTTATATTATCACTATTTTTTAAATCTGATTCATATTATCCTGTTACATACTGTATGAACCGTGACTGCTGAGACTGGTCCACAGGTGGATAATCCTACATCAAAATGCTCCAGGGAATATCAGTGTGCCTTAAAAACCCTGATTCATTCTGTCACACACACAGTACTTCAGCCTGGCTGCTGAATCCCACTAATGGTGGAAGAAGCAGCAAAAAAAAAAAAAAACAGATGTCAGGAAAGGAGCAATTTAGCTTTGGAAGGTTGCTATTTTTCATTCTAATGCTAAAGTATGATCATAGGAGGTCATATGTGCACATCTCATGTGCATAGACAAGCCTGATAATGCGCTACGACAAGCTAATCCATTACACCTACGGACGTTACAACCGATGCAGCGCTGTAATCTGCTGCTGCGTGAGAAGAGGCAACGGAGCACATCAGGGGTATACGATCGTCCTTGTCTGCGACATGTTTCTTTCTTAGCGCAGGAGGGGAAGTATTTAGATCCCCGGGGATACGCTCAAGGATGAGAGCGGCCTGTGGCTGTCCCTTTGTTGCCTGTAATGGATTATTTCATACAAACATGCAATTGGGCTGCGTTGCTGATGGATAGCAGCCATTGTTATGGTAAAGTCACTCTATCGCCTTCCTTGGGTCTCCTATTAATCTCAGTCGAGTCAATGGCGCCATTGTGTAAAATTCCCCATTAAACTGTACCACCTTGACTACAATGAAAGTGTCAGTGCGGCACCTTCCAGACTCTTCCCAGGATAGAAAAAAAATTGAATGTTTTCCTAACAGATTACATGGATTAATGGATGTATTTCTAGACCTGTAAAGAGTGAGGACAAGAAAAGATGGCTGTGTATCTCATTTGTAATTGTATGAATGGTTTTTATTTGGACGGTTGATTGTCTGCAGGTGCAGGTTGAAGGTAACTAACCCCATTTCCTCAGTAAGAGTGAACCTGGCTGACCTGCTGCGTTAAACAACATCAGCACGTGACCCCGGATTGAGAGATGGGGATGGATGGAGAGAGAGGAGAGGAAGATAGCCCGACAAGAGGAGAAAGAGACAGCCTGAGAGGTAGAAAAAGGCAAAAAAAAAGACAAAGAAAGACAGAGCAAGAAAGGTAGACTACAGAACCACAGTCGGCTATTGTCTGCTGTTGCTTCACTGTGTGACAAAATATCTCCCTCCGTTTCTGTTGCTCTCGTTTTTCCTCTTGCGTCGGCCTCTCGTTCCCGTTCTCATTCACTCCTTCCCCGTCTGTCAGTTTGTGAAGGCCCCACATCATTACTGTCAAAAATCACAGTGCAGTGCCAATACAAAAGCCACACGCACAATATCACATATACAGGCACACACACTCGTACTTACCACCCACTCATGTGTTGAAAGAGAATGACTTTTTTTCTCCGACTGGGTTCTGACACTCAGCAGCAAGCTTCTCCCAGAGGAATCCTGAGTAAGACAGACAAGCAGTGTGAACTCAGAAGAACTGCAGTCTTTGATTTCCCTGTCAGACACTTTTAGCCCCCTGGCCCCCCAAAAAAACACAGTTTGTCTCTATCTTCATCTGATTGTGTCATTGTCTTTCTGTTTCGGTGTGCATACGCGCTTGTTGCTGTGTCTACGCTCACAAATACCGCCGATTCGGTAGCAGTCGCAATCTGTGCACAAACACTTTTCCATCACCTTGAGTCATCTAGCATCCTGCGTGATCCCGGCGACCTTTGGCTCGCTTCATCGCATAGACATTTGTTTAAAAGACCATAAAACAATCAGCTCAAATTTGTGCAGAGGGAAAATGATTGTGAAGGAGTGACAAGAGAGAACGAGAGAGAACATTCAAGATCATTTAACTGCAGGGTTTGATGAGGAGCTAAAACCCAAAGCCTCTCAGAGTCAGAGAGGCAGGTGATTAAACCCTGTCATCAAATCTCACACCTCTTCTCAAGCCACAGGAAGCGGCTGGAGAGCCCTGATTACCATCGATGACACTCCACCCCATCCATCTGATCCCCTGTAAGAGGCTGTTAAACCCAAATGGGCTCCCTCGTTAAAACTGGTGTCAAGTAAATAATAGATCTTCTTATCTATAGGTGGGGGGACTGGATAAACATAAAAGCAAGCTTATCAAATCTGAAAGGTGAGCGGTTAGAAGGTGCTCTAATCAGATCTGGCACTGATTCCTCTCATATACTTCTCTTCACCTGATGGAGCTGCTCTATATAGGTTGGTGGTTTCGCTTTGAAGAGGAAATGCTAACTATGTGTATTGACAATCAGACCAAAGCAAAAGGTCTGAGTAATTGGAAGCCACTGATGTTTTACATTTTAGCCTTTTAGCTAAACCCGTTGCTCTGAGAGATTACACTGTCACCCAGTCGACGGCGTTTCATCAGTAGTCAAAGTAGCCAAATTGAAGGGTGAAAATGAGATGGAGCCGCACATACAAACAGTAATATTAAATGGTAAATGCACACATACAAAGAGCAATGGCACTTTTGCAGCACTGCAGAGGATGACGACATTCAGAGACACCCGCCGCAGTGATGTGCGGCCCCTAGGGCTCCAGCTCTAAGTGTCTCAGGCATCCACACACACAGCCCCATAACTCTGCTTTGCTGATAGCAGGCCTGGGGACTGTCTCCACTACCAGGGATCACCCCCTCCCCCTTCACTTTCCCCCCTCCAATACCTTGTCCCACCGGAGTCGTAAATCGCTCCAGTAGCGTCCGCCAAGAGCAATGAAGCCGACACGTGAGGACGAACACACGGCATGCATGCAGATACACTTGTTCGCACACGTTCATACATGCTCACACATATCAGAGTGTGTACATGCAGCACCCCAAATCAGGACTAAACAACAGCACCAAACACGCTGCATGATTAGTACTAAAACCCCACTAGTAAAGCAAGAGATGAGATTTGCTGAAACTAATGTTACTGGGTGGGTTTCTAATGTACATGTACAGACCTAGTTATTAGTGCTTTAAAAGAAAAGCCTGTAGAGATGGGATAGAGAAATGGGAATGGAAGTGGGGGCCCGAGACAGACACACTGACAAATGAAGAAAGTGAGGGAAAAGCTCATTAAGCTACCGTGGTTGAGGGAATAGCCAATAAAAAGCAAAAGGATGATCACGAGAGAGAGAGGGAAAGAAAAGGGAAAAACAGATGAGAGTGGAGACTGGGCAAGAAAAGGAGATAAGCGAGGGAGCATGAGAATAGGGGACAAAGGGAATTGGGGGATGTTTTGAAATGTGGAAAGAGAGTTCCAGTACAGTTATTGCAATCCTTTCCTCTCACATAAACCTGTCTTGATGTCAGAATACCACCGAGTGCAAAATATGAAATTTTACCCATTCAAGCTTATTTGGATGAGGCATCTGGATGTTGGTTGTTTTTATTTTGTCAAGCTTCATTCACAGTAGCAGCAGTCTTTTTTTTCTCTCTCTTTTTCTTCTTTTTACCGCTCCTGTCTGTGCCACTATGAGTCTCACAGGGTGGCTGACATTCAGCTGTGGAGTCACTTTAGTGTTGGACTAGGGGAAAACAGCCGTACCCTATAACAGGTATTACTTTGCACATCACTCTTGCTTCAGTGCCAATGAATGGAAAACAAACCACTTCACTGAGTTGCCCACAGCTCATCATCCATTTGCTAGCAACAGCAAGGTGCAGCCAGAGTGGCTTTTTACTAAGAAAGTGAACAACCATTAGGCATGAAGTGAGCTTAGGTTAAGATAAATGTGTCAGAAGGTAAGGCACGGTGTCAGATTTGATACTTACTACAAACTGGGAGAGTCTGTTAAACAGATATTAACAAAAAGGGAAATTTAGCTGAATCCAAAGGTCGTTTTTGGAAATATTAAAACTTTCTCAGCCATAGCTCTATCTGTCTTCCTTGTATATTACTATAAATTGTAAATGTTTTGCTTTTTGACCTCATTATGGAGGCTACCGGCCTTCACCAAGGACAGAAATATTTCTTGCCACATCGCATTCTTAATCATCCCGCTGCTCATTGCCCTGAGAGACTTGTGACTTTCCTCTTTCCAAAATGTCTGACAGTAGCCCGTTAACAATTAAAAAATACGGTTCACAGCACTTTCGGTGGCGGAGAAAGACAAACTTCTTATACTTTAGGTGTTGAAAAAGGCTCAGATTATTAATTATATTTACACAGAAACATGTTCTCATACATATAGCAATATATTAACATTGTCATATTTATTGACATAACTATAAACACAATTAGTCACGATACGTTGCAGCATGCCGTATCACACAGCGTCTTTATTTTGACTGACTTGAAATCCACAGTGGCATAGATATATTTTCACTTCAGTAATGCATCTGATGCGTTATAAAGTTTTTATTGACCAATGAATCACCCAGAAAATGTATTTGCAGGTGTGTGAAATTAAATAAGTAAATTTTTAACAACCTGAATCCCATAAAGCTTAGTTGAGATTGAAATCTACCTTGAAATATTGCTCATGGCAGTGTGAGCTGCGTCCTTTCCTGTCCAATGTTTATTGGCAATACTTGACTGCCTAGATCACCTTTATAATTCATTATGCCGAGATTTAGCTTGCCAGAAAATATTAAAGTCTCAATTCCTTTATTAGCTCTTGCTGCAGAATAAAAAGGATTACATTACACACACATTACATTACATACACTGTCCAGCCTTTTGCTAGGACCGTCAATGATCACCCGCACAGATTATCTGAAGTTTTCCAGTTATTGTTGCAAAAAGGTTTTTTTTCTACTGTACTCTGGAAAACAATACTCACAGATGCAGGTGAATCATCCAGTGGTGGTGATGGCTTAAGACATCGATATGAGGAAGTGTCGAACAGCCGTCTAAAGCCACCTACCAGGTTTTGTTGGCTGTGTCCGACAATATTTTCCAAAACCAACAATATGTCAAGCAAACCTACTTCACACCATTGTCCACGTTTGCACAGTTGAGAAAGTATGGAGGATTTTAACTTCTCTCTCAAGCTCCCCTTTCTTCACACTTCCTACTTCCACCAATTTCTCACATGTGCAAACAAGTTCACCATGACTGTCTTTGAGAAGAAAAGATAAGCGCACTAATCCCCATTTGAGCGACTATTGCCTCTCGCCCCTCCCTGTGACGGCAAGCTTTTTGCCTCACTATCAAGTGTGGCCATTCAAAACAGCTATAAACACTTTTGCCTTTGGAATGGACTGAACAACAGGTAGCACAAAATAGTTTATTTCAAACACTCCAGCCTTTACTGTTGCATACTTAGGATACATGCTGTTTCTTGGCACATTGTAACTATTTGAGGAGTCTCAGAGTCTAAGCCAATTTATAACAGAGTTTTGAAAATAAATAAAACAGTAAACGATAAACAGTGAGCATGAAAGGAGAGGTCAAGGCAACACAATATATTGACATATTGATTGTGAATATCCACAAATGAATAAATGTCTGTACAGTATGTGTTTGCACAGAAGGGCTTTTTTTAAGATTATACAGGTCTACATGTTGTGCACTGAGGTTATGTGCTGCCTGTGATTCCTCAAAGTACAAAGCACTCATGCAACCACACAAATTCTAATATCATCAGTATGCTGTGAATGTCTGCCAAGGACCGCACACAGACAACACTGACTGTATTGTGCAGGATAAAAACCTGCTAACCCATGTTTATTTACTAATTTATTAACTGATTCCCAACATGACTCTACTCTAATTTCCATTTCCTGTAGAACAACAATTTTTCTCCGAAGCAATTAACTCTATTAAGATATTGCTGTGAGAGCCATTTTTGAGCTCCCCAATAACATCCATTATAGGAAACAATATCCAAAACTGCAGCGGTCATTGATCCAAATGACAGTGTTATTTACTAACAGCTGGAATCTGTCGCATCTCATGAAATGAACAAAAGGAATCACAAAAACAGAACATCAGTCAAGCTGTTAGATTGTTAGAATTAGCAATAACTCATTAATTAATAATATTATGCAGGCTGGAGTTTAAAATTTAAAGTAGTCAAACCGGTAGCAACATGTTTCCTGTGTTGTAACCATGTTGTGATTAAATTGTTTTAATTGTAAAACAACATATGCACGTGTTGACAAAGCAAATTGATATTTTCAATCAATAAAAATGATGCTGGCCATTAAGAAATGCTTGAAACTGTATGGAACAGAATCTGTAATATCAAATGCAATAGTATTTTTCTCTTTTGGTTACATACTGCAAGTAATGAATGAGTATAAAATTCTAACTGCCTGTAAGATTTACTTGGTCATGGTTGGAATGGCATATAAAAGGAGTCTTAAAAGAGAGGGTTCAGGGAAAGTGTCAGTATTCCATTTTAGATTATTCAACTGAATCCACAGTCTCCTCCTTTTTCTGCTTTATTCTACCACTCTCGTCTTTCTCTCTTTCCGGTATGCAAACTCGCTCTTTGATCTCAAACAGTGAAAGGTGGCTTTATCTTAGAACAACAGAGAGACAGACGATCAGAGACTTCGTAGAACCTCAGAGAAATCTGGATGAGAATAGAAAGATAGGGGAAGAGAGACGAGGGGGGTGGTGGTGGTGGGGAGGGAGGGAGGGAGGGAGGGTGGGATGGGCTGGTTACAGTAGCCCAAAAAAAACCTGTCATCTCTAAGAGGAGGCAAGAAGCAGAGTTTGATATACACCTGGCTAAAAACACTATCTTTACTGAGCTTTTCTCCCAGGACTACAGCATTAAAAAGAAATGATATCTCTAATATACTGTACATATAAATGAGTACTGGCAACATGTTGCCATATTATTTAAAAAAAAGAGAACATCTATCAGCTGGAGGGCCACAGTCTAAAGGTTCAGTATGCTTGAAATGTCATCCGACAGCAAAAGTGTGACATACTCGAGCATGCAGGGCAAAAAGCCTGCCGTCACAGCCAACGGGGACGACACTGCAAACTTTGGGACAGCTTTTCGTTAAAGACATTCATGCGTGGCGCTAAGTTGTACACAAGAAAAGTGACAGAGGTATTTGTATGAAGAATGAAAAAAGGGGAGCTTGTGAAAGAAGTTTAATCCCTGCCCCTCCTTCGCACACCTGGCCAACCGCTGTGAGCTGTGATTGCTGAAGTGTCTCACTGTTTCACAAAGTTGCAAATATTGGCAGATGCAGCTCCTCTGATTCTGACATCAAAAAATAAGATTTCAGACGCTGTTAGACAATACAACAATCACTTTTGTTTTAAGCATAGCGAGGGCTTTACCACAGAAACACTCTCACTTAAGACACAAAGAAAATGCTGTATATATATATTGAGAAATATGTATTTGTCCACAATGGATGAAAATATACCCAGTTTCTCTAAGTTAAGTAAAGAGCTATGTCTATCCTGCTGGGTGAAAACGGAGAAATGAATTTGTTTCCAAGGAAATGCCGACTGTCTTCAACTGCAATCAGTTCACAGAGAACATGGCTCTTTGATGACACACAATGGATGTATGCGTGGGTATGTTTGCATGTACCTACATTTTTCATTTACTTAATTTTTATATTTCACGTCACAATTTTCATTTAATATCGTATTCTTTGGATGTATTGCTATTATATCGCAATATTAAGCTATTATTAGGGTTCATGAAAGGCTACTATCCATTAAAGCAATTAAAACATAACTGAATTGAATCCGACTGAAATTGAATTGAACTGACACAGAGAGATTCTTACAGAGACAGAGAAACTACAGGCTAAGGATTTTTCAAAGCAGAGGACAGCAAGATTGCCCTTGCAGTAGGACCACCTTATCAATTTGATTAGAGTGTGAAAGGACACTTAAGATCTCAATTGCCAGCACATTAGTAGTCTACTCAGCCCCCTGCCTTGCAATCCAATGGCTAATGTTTGGGGTAGTGGGGGAGTTTAAAAAGATTATTTGATTTCACTTAGATATGCCCCTGCATGTGAAATCAAATAGCGATTAGATAATATGTGTGCTAAATATGAAAGGGCCTGCTTCATTTGAAACATTGATTTACATTTCAAATGTTTTTTTTTTTTTTTTTTTTTTTTTGCCAAGCCAGAACCACAACAGTCAGCTCTGCAATACATGTAAAAACATTCAGATAGCAGGACCTATTAGATGACAAAGATTACTACATTTTGGCTTCGTCACTGATGTAGATTAAACTTTTAAGAGCTCTTAAAACAGTTTAAAAAGACAAGCTAGGGTGTAGATATGAGATGAAGTTTTCTTATTTCCCTCTGTTCTTGTTGAAAGAGTGCAGCAGTAGGCAAAAAGTAATAATAATTCACTCTGCAAAAATAATTCAGAAAGGATGAAGGGGCTGAGAAGATTTCCTATTAGACCTATTTTATGCTCAGCTTGAAAGCAGAGAAGAGAAGAGAAGAGAAGAGAAGAGAAGAGAAGAGAAGAGAAGAGAAGAGAAGAGAAGAGAAGAGAAGAGAAGAGAAGAGAAGAGAAGAGTGGGCATCAAAAGGCGAGTTATTTTCACTTTGTTTCTTCTATCGTTTGTTGTTCTGGTTTCATCGCACAACTTTTCACTGCTGCTTTTCCACACTAAGACAATCCTTTCTGGGGGAGCTGGATGACAGTAAGCCATTGTTTGCCAGGACTGCTATTGTTGAGAATCAAAACAAAAAATGTACATAGACCTTACAATTCTGGCACGTATGCACCAATGTGAAATGCATCTTCCTTTCAACCACAGGAAAGAATCAATACAACTTCTAATAAAGCAAGAAATCATTGCCAAACTTCTTTTCTGCGCGAGTGTTTTTTTCATGCTGTATACACACGTAATCATCGGCTCCGCACTCGTGAGCCGAATACCGCAGTGCCTCTACATTCTGTAACACAGTCATCCTCAAGAAATCATCCAGCAGTCAAAACCTCATTAAATTCCTACCTCTTTGACGTGAATAAGGGACTGTCGAAAGTTAGAGAAGAGGCAATTGGATTTGATCTGTCACTTTCCTATAAATACTTTCATTCAAGGCCTGCGGATTGCTTCAGCTGTGCTGCTCATCACATTCAATTCTTCAGCTCCTGGATCCAATTTTCAGAAAACTTATTGCTGAACCAAAATAGCAATGGATCTATTGACTGCAGATCTCATGGGTAAAGGTATGCCAGGACAGTCTCTTGATAAGGTGCTATCAACAAGGATGCAAACTATGAACATGCACGCAGGCACACACAAACACATATGTACACTCTTATGCAAGTTCTCAGATGGGGAAAAAGTGAGGATGTAGACAACTGTTCCTAAGGTAGTTTGGGAGCTTTTTATATATCCAATTATGGTATCAAACACACACACACACCTCATAGTATCATAGTGAGACTAATCATTACTAACATAGCAGCATATCCAGCCAATAAAGATGACTCAGATCACCAAGGGAACAGAGCAGATCTCCTTCATGCTATTTCTCATTTTTTAACTCACAGCCGCTCTGTCTGTCTTTGCATATCTCTGACTCTCTCTCCACAGGTCTGTCACACCAATTCCTCTTGTCCTCACCTGCATCTTTCCTCTTTTTCTTTTCCTCCATAGCCCCACCTCTCTCTGTCTCAGGCCGCAAAGCTCTTTCTCCTCATCTAAGCGAGCTGATTGGGATCCTCTTAGAAGGGGTAACTGAGCTTTGAAAGCAATCACAGACGGGATGAAAGCTAGGACTGAGAAGACACACACACGCACACATTCCCACACGCACCCATACATACACATAGAGACACACATCACAAACAGGCACTTGTGCTAATATGCTGATGGCTGGCCTGGGGCAAGGGTGAGACCGGTCGCCGCATTTACAGTTCTCAGTTTTTATTGGGGTTTGTGATGGGCTGCGCTGTTTAGAACGTCGAACATCTCATCACTGCAGCCATTACTGCTGCAACCACCAAGGACAGGGAGGCAGGACTCGGGGCAAGCAGAGTGAAGGTGTTTAAAAGGAGGATATATCAATAAATATATACATATATAAGAATGTTGGGTTTATTGAGATAGGACACACATCTATTCACACAAAAAGCGAGCAAAGGTATGGAGTAATTTATCAGAAATGTCCCCACAGGATAGAAGAATGCGTAAAGTGTGTTTTTATGTTTTTATCTGTGTTTGTGTGTGCCCAGTCGTAGTGTGCATTTGCATTTTTGCATGTGAATTTGTGTGTGCGCATGTGCGTGTTTTTGCTGGCGTGTGCGTGTGCACGTATGTGGGTGTGTGGCTGGCTAGTGGTTATGTAAGGCACTAATTGTCATGCAGTGCGCAGGGTGCAGACACTAAGCATGAAGCTTTCTCCAAGCCCACAGCCATGAATATTAAAATAATTAAGAATAATGTATCCACGGATTCAAGGGAGAGCATGTAAACATCAAAACACTTTCTGTTTGCATAGATATATGCTCAGTTTTATGTATATATGTACATTTATTTCATCTTGCATGTGTACTTTTGAGTGTCTAACTGTATCTTAATGTGTCTTATGATTTAGTGTGAATGAGTGGATTTGTGTTTGTGTACCTACATGTGTCCTTGCCTGCATGTTTTTAAGTCCAAAGTTTACATCAGAGGAAAAAGCAAGAGACAGTTGGTCTTTAAATCATAGAGCCTCAAGAGCTCTGAGACACTAACACGGATGTTTGAATTAATAAGCGTGTGCGCTGCAACTAAACATAGTTTCATGAGGCTCCAAGGATGTGTGGATGGTCCAAACAGATGCATGTAATATTTAAAGGCTCAGAATCAAATTCGTTTGATGCTAAATTGGCTAAATCCCACAAACTGATGGCTTGTGTTGCTCTTATCTTTTAGGACAGAGTTCACCGTTCATAGGTTGTTCTACGATTTATTAGATGAAGCAACTTGGTTGAAAGATTTTGAAAGCTTTGGGATTTGGGTTGTTAATCTGTTCTTGTCATGATATCAGAGAATAATTTAAGAATGGAGAGATTTAAATATGGATGAAAATATATCAAAGAGCATAAAGAATCAGATTCAGCATTAGTCAGAAAGAAATGTAATCAATTTTGTATGAGATGTTTCTTAAGCAATTTGCAGTCTGTGTTCGCCAAGACTTCTAAGACCTACCACAATGATGAGCATTTGTGTCCCTCTCTTTTATTTTGTTTTGCCCTCTCTTGAACTCCAATCCTCCAAATTATGCAATTTATCTGTGAAATAAGGTTACCTTTTCCAGCTCTGGGGCAATCTTTTGAATCTTTTCAATTGTTGTGCACACGTTGCTACGGCCTTTAGTCAGTCTTTGAGGCAGGAGACCGGAGTCCGCTTCCTGTCACAGACCTGCAATTAATGTTCGCCTGTATAATAACCATAATCTTTTCCTAACATTAACTGAATGTTGTAGTAGCCTAACACTGACCGTACCTTACCATGCAGATATAGGGCGCCCAGTGATGTAGGGGTTAAGACGCCAACCATTAACCACAATGACCCCCGTTGGTTCATTCCGCTTTTCTCTCACCAAATTTCCTGTAATCTCTCTATTCTTATATCTAATAAAGGCATAAAAATGCCCCCAAAATATATTCATTTTAATATATTGAATTTTAAAAACTTTAAATAAAAAAAATGTTTTGCATGTCTTTACATGTCTAATACAGGTTAAAAAAAACAAATGGAAAATTAGTAAAAATGTATCATATTTATCAAATGTTGAATGTCTTTGAAACAATCATATAAGTAAGAAAAGGAATTAATAAAAAACACTAAACTCCAATGATGTGCAAGTATAGTGACCATAGTGGCTCGAGCCACTGCCCCTCTGCCCTGTTTGGCTGAAGTGTACTTCTGGACCAATCAATAATTACAACTACAACAATAATAATCATCACCATTATTACTACTACCACTTGTTTTATTGTTGTTGTTACTGCTGCTATTCTTATAATCATTATTGTGAGAAAGCCTGCCAAGCTCCTTTTCAACAAGCACTTACATCATTGTTGACAGACATTTTTTTCCACAGTCATTTACGCAGCACTTTAGTTAGTTTACCACAAACAGGTTATGTGACCACTTTGTTCTTAATTGGTTTATTAATGGGTTTCATTAATCAAAGCTGCTTTAAGACCAACTGCTTCTGACAAGCTTGCAGAGGACACTACTGTAAGCTGCGTCCAGCGGACATTCTGGTTAAAAATGTGTTTTTGCTTGTTTTAACTCATTCATTGTAATATGAATCACATATACTGGCAGGTCACATTGCTGTTGAACATCTTCCACATTCAACTCTATTGCTTACTCTATTGCCCTCCAGACAACTATTAACCTCTTAAACTCTCGGTAACAAAATGCTAAACAACTTCTTGACAAAAAGACATACAGTCAGAGCGATGTCTAATCTGCAAAATTCTATATATCTCACCTTGGCTTGGGTCTTGAATGGGCCAATAACATGCCAGAGCGGTGTGAAATCACAGCCCCGCAGGAGAAAAGAGAAATTAGGTGATCGGTGTTTCATTCAGGCAATTGCTTATGCCAGAGGCTCCCTGACACTGGGAGGGCACCCTGTACAAATTTCAGCCACATTAGGAGTTGAGATGGCCAAGAAAGAGCAACTGGACTCTCTCCTTCTCCCTGGCAACCCAACTGGCTTGGTCTGATTAATTTGTCCTAGGTATGCTGCATTACCACATTCCATTACATGAATGGCTATCTCTTGGGATTCACACAGTTCATATCGTTAAGTCTGAGGGGGAAAAAAATGTAACAAGTCAGCAGAGATCAGCAAGTAATGGTGCCGGGAGTTTTACACTGGAAGAGAAAGAAAAAGAAGATGTCATTTTTTTTTTTTGTTTCTTCTCTATGCAGCCTGCAGGAATCAGATGACGTCCATGTCGAATTCACAAAGCCATTATTTTTTTTTTCTTTTTGTCACCAGTGTTCATGTTCAATTCATTCAAAAGGTGAGACAGCATTCACTCAAAGTCAATCACAGCGCAGTGTCTCACCACCGCTCCTTTTCTATAACCACACAATTACAATATTTATGAGAACTCCTGCTGATGGAAAGACTATTTCTCTGTCTACCCCCCCCTACACCTCCAACCCACCCTCTCCCTATCTCCCCTTTTCTTTGTGGCCCTCATTCTTTTCTGTGGGCTTATTTTAATGAAAAGTGTGGTGGTGAATCGCTCGGGCATTCGGCAGGCTTGTAATTTCCACAACACGATGATGTGAATAACTATGAGCTGATGGTCCTAAAGACACTGACAGCTCCCAGAATAAATACATTGACAAAACACGGGAGAATAAAGGGCAAAATCCTTCTTCATGTGGCCCCACTTTGCCCCTGAGAGCCTCTAACAATAAATCATATAAAATGATTGAAAAATGAAATGTTCATTACAATGACCTTAGACTGTAAGAGAAAAGCATGAGAGAGCGAGGCAAAATGACTGTATTTAAAAGAGGAGCGAACAGAAGGGAACGCAAATGTTCCCATCAGGGTGAATATCTTATAATACACCTCCGCCGGGGGAAGATTATTGATAGCGAGTGTATGATTGTGGGTGGGGGGGGAGTGGGGTGGGGAGGGTTTGGCATTAAAAATACTCCTACCACCACCACTGCTTCTGCTGCACCGCCTCTCCTTCATTCCATTAAACCTCGCTACTGTAATATGCATCAGAATTGCTACTAGGTAGTCGTTCCTGTGCTACAGCAGGCAAGTGAAATCGCAATCATTTGAACTTGAGGGTTGTGTCCTGGTGAGAGATGACTTATTCATGGCAGAGTGTGCGTACCAGGGGAAGATTATCTACCCATGGGGCCCACCCTCCTACCAAGGGCATTCTACAGAAATGTTAACCTGTGGTATAGCACTACATGAGGCTTTTCTTCCCTCAAACAAAGGGGAGAAATATGAGAAAATTATTTTCAGAAGGCATTAAGGTCTGTAAAAAGCTGGTGCTGCCAATGTAAGGTACTCACACTACAGGATTTGTTTTCCATTGCACTTTCATAAAGTTAGGCGATTCACAGGAGACAGATTTTAAAATAATTGTCATCATTAATGCAGCAGAGGCAAAAACATCCAAATTTTTAGTCCGTACTATGGGTCAAATCCTCTAAAATGCTGCATCCTACATTTCCCATGATGCAACCAATAGCATATTTTCAGTAGAGACTCCCTGCCTAGTAAATGTCTTTCAGACTCCATGCTTCACACATCATGGGTAATTATGTAACTGTACAAACTCACAGGCTGAGTAGTACTCCTACTACTTGGTAAACTGACCCTTAGCTACATAAGTGGTGGAGTGCCCCTTTAAAAAAGTGCAATGGGAAAGAAGTCCAAAAGATAAGAGATGTTGTCGCATACTGTATAACTGGACTTGAAATATGTCATGATGTTAGCTTTAACATCCCCATTGTCAGTAAATCTTTAGAAGTGATGATGTCGTGTTTATTCAAATGTTTCAGTGGGTGGAATAACTAGGCAATCTCAAGGTACACAAACAACACAGCAGAGTGAGACGGATCAGTGTGGAGAACATGAGAACTATACACACTATAATCCTGGGGCTTGTATTACAAAGCAAGTTGAACATACCCAGGATATCTTTTTGTTAGCGGTCTTCACTGAGCCTAACATTGGCCATTCAGTTAACCAGTATTACAAAGCTGGCTATCAATTAGCTCAGTCAACTCTGGGTTTTCCAGCTACGAGCGCATTCATGTGTTCATGTGTAATTACGAGCAACATTAGCAGGACAATGACTGAAGTACTTCATATGATATGAGATGTAACAGTGATACCAAGTACCTGCAGAAAACTTCTGTTTTAGTTACAGCAAAAAGTGAAATGTAAACAAAAGCCTTTAATCATACAACAGATGTAGAAAGACTAGAAATAATTTCCAAATATTAACAGTAGGCTAAGGCTTAAAATACATGTAGGTATTATTATATATGACTTAAGTATAGAGTGAGTATTTTTTGCTATTTAGTTGGATGAATATGTCATGTTCATAAAAAACTTAAAGTAATGTCAGACTGTTTCTGCTACTGAAGCAAAGAGTGGAAAAGTAGTTAATGACTGATGAAGTCTATCTGACTGAAATGTTACATTTATAATCATTGGAGCCAATTAACAGCGTGTGGATTATTTTTCTAATAAAAGACAAGCTTTCATTTTTATTTCCAGTTATCATCACACAGTTGTCTCATGTTATTCTGAGCTGCAGTGATGGAATCAGAGTGTAAAATCATCCACACTGTCAGCTGTCACTCCGGGGGTGAAATAAACTTTGCACAATTAAAATGCAGCTAAAAATCATCGTTATGTGTTTAGTGTCGTAAACAATCTCTCCGTTTGTTAGAAGCTGGTTTAAAACCAGAGTGGAAACAGAAAGTCTGGAACAATAAAATGTTTCCACTGACCTATAATAATATATATTGCTCTTTTTTACTTTCACTTTATTGTAAATGTCGGGATTCTGTAGGAATGACGACACTTTTTTTCCAGTGATCTGATTGGTCAGGGTGTTGACAGGTTGTTATCTGATCCTCTGAAGTTAACCTACTTCGGCAAATGTCAGATTAAGACGTGTACGATCTAAACACAATCTTCTGAAGTTAAACAAGAACTTTACACAGACTTAAGACAAACACATTGGCACTGGGCGCATGCAGCATTAAGTGTACCTCAGGTATTAACTTCAAACGACAGTTTGTGCACTCACCACTAATTAAACTTGTAGGGCTTTTTTCCCTTCCGGAGGCAATTAAATGGGCAGCCATAACTGTGGAGACAACCATGGAGTAACATTCACGTGACAACTACAAGTGACACAGTTAACTGCACTTAATTGCATTCACCTGGAAGCCCAGGTGTAAAACAAATCCTGATTAGATTAGATTTCATCCTGCTTGAATTAAAACTAGCAGGACTCTGCTTCTTGAGGCAGGACAAGTATCACACAAGACAGTCAAATAAGGCTTTCTAGGCTTTGGCTTTCTAGGATAATGAAATAACCCCCCCCCACACACACACGCCACAACACACTCACTCAGGCACATCCCTCATCATCATGACACAATGATAGTCATTATGTATTATATGTACAGCCATATGTGCGGTAATCCCAACCGAGCTGAGGCAACGTAACTGTGGGTAATGGTGGCACCTACTCCGGGGACGGCAGCCATTTCATGGCTGGTCACTCTGGCCTCTCCGAGCGCCTTGGTGTGATCGATCCACGTACACACTCTCTCTCTCTTCCTGTCGCTCCCTGCTTCCCTCCCTCTCTCCTAGGACATTTTACGCTGGCTAACGCAGTGATGCATTTGATTACACAGCACCTCACCAGGGCCAACTCATCAAAAACTTGATCCAGGGAGAGGCAGGTGAGGGAATAAGTTTGGTGAAGCTATCTCTAGTGGAAACGTGGAAAAGATAAACTCTGTCTAAAACTTGAGAAACTACCAAGCAGAACATTTTAACAAATGACAAAATGTAGGATCATACTATCAGGGTTGCCGGCGTTAAATATGTACGGTAGATAAAGGAGGCATAAAACAGGCACCAAATTCCCACATCGCCTTTTTCCGCATGAATAACCTCTTTAAAAAATGTTTAAATTATAAAAAAGTGAGGATCAAACAATCAAGAGACAACAGTATATCCCAACTGTCCTATGATTTTTCCATTTTAACAGCTTCACGGCAACAGCAGCACCTCGGTGCATGTTACAGTTACAGCTAGTAGCTACTGTACACTCATGACAGCCCAGCCACCCCATAGACGCAGTGTCCTTCAGTTAGTCGTGTCACTGCTTCAGTCCAGCCATTAAATGATTCAGTGGCCTGTCCCAGCTCTTTACTTAAACTTCTCACAGTGTAGGACTTTATTATTGATGAGACGCTGAGTGCAGGATACTCAAATATGCAAGATTTGCAAACTTCTGTCAGAATGAACACTCTTCTGTCCTGGTGCCTGTACCGTCATCATGAAATGGAGAAAGTGGACTTGTGTGTGTGTGTGTGAGTGTGTACCATTGTATCCTCTACCTAAAGTGCTTGGCAAAGATGACACCTCATTATAGTTCACTTATCACCTTGGCTCAACCTCTGGCCCCAGGCATAGCCAGTGGACTCCTGCACATTCCACAGGGATCACTGCGAACCTCCTCCTCACTCTCGCCTCACACACACAGACAGGCAGCAGAAGTAATTAGTTGTCCACTTGATAACTTTTTTTCAGGGCTAACAGGCCTTTCTTAAACCTGTATGTTCATGTTCATAACACCAAGTAAATATAAGAGAGCGGCATGCTGTAAATCTGTCTACATTCACACTGGGAAAGCAGGCAAAGTGCTCTAAGCTGGATTTGGTTGATGAAACACGCTCTGTGAAATAAAATCTGTTTGCACAAATGCGAGACATTGTGCCTGAGTCCATACTGCCCCCCCCTAGTCTTTTGCACACACTTGCTCGCCTTCAATTTCCTTTATCTTAGGCTCTAGGTGTATGTAGCTTTTTTTCTGATCCGTTATCTTGGTATCAAATCATAGGCAGGCACGTATGTATACACACATAGTGTCTTTCTCCCTGGAACAATGGTGCTCCTTGGTTGAGGGAGCACCCAGGCTAGATAAGGGCAGAGACTTGATCCCATCTTTGAGACACTCCTCTCGCACAGAGCTATGGTGTAATTACAGCCTCCATCCTTGCTGACCATCAGCCCCTGAGCATTTGTGTCCGTGTTTTTGTGTTTTCGCTGTCAGTATGTACTTTTGGTTTGCTTTCCTTGAAATGTGAGTCGGTCCAATCGTGTGCATTTGTGCAGTGTAACTTTGTGACCACACATGGACAGACACAGAATGAAAAATATATTAGTTCTATTCTTGAAAGCAAGAGAAGAGTTGACTCCAGGTAAAATCTATTACATATTTTTTTATGTTCTATTATTAAATCTATTCAAATCAGAGCAGAAAAGATGTAGATAAAGAGATACAGAGGAGGTCAAGGATATCTCAGGTCTGAGACAATTTAAGTGCTGAAAGTCAATATCAGGCGATGTCCTTTATGCTTTATATTGTAAATATTCACAGAGACGTTGGCCCATTGGTCACATTCAGCACGGCACTTACAGATATTGATTTTCTTTTTCTTTTTTAACTCATAGCAAGCTTGAGGCAGGGGTGAGATAAGGTTAGAATCAATGTGTTTAAACTCTCTGCAGTTGTGGAACTGCATCATACTGCCACAGAAGTGATGATTGAAATCAGGAAACAAACAAAATAATATTAAGAAGGGAATAATGGAAGGAAGGAGAGCATCAGTCAACCACAGACGGTGATAGATAAGAAAAAAGGTAACGACGTTTGGTTGACAAAACTTTCACCAAAATGAGAGCATGGTAGGAAGGAATAGAAAAACAGAGATAAAGCTATGTTTATCTCTAAAAGAAAAGCTCTATTGATTCTCCAATGCAAACAATTTGGCACTGGAGATTTTCTACTCATAGATGCTGATGTTATAGATGAGCTGAGTGGATAAAAGGTTGACTCTGACCAAGATGATCAAATGAAAGAAAAGGGAGAGAAGAAAAACAGAACCCAAAGAAAACGAGGGCGAGTGTAGCCCTAAAGAGCGCAGAGAGTGATTAAGATCAGCTAAAAATGTCTAAAGCCCAACAATTTCATGCAGGAGTTCAGCTTTGTGAGAGCACACATGCACAGCTGGATGAAAGCATCCATGAATACACTGGTACAAGTGTACTGGACAAACATACACGCAAATACACATAAATCCTTCTCATTCACAGTCTATTTACTGTATCTACTAGAATGATGATAACACTGCCTGCGGGCTCATACGATTCTTCATACTGTAACACAACCTAATACCAACAGAGCAACTTTGTTGTTCCCACCATCTGCCTCCAACCCCTTCTTCCTCTCTGCCTTTCCCTCTTTAGCTTCTCTGTATGATTATCTCCTCTTCTCTTCCACCACAGGCAGAGGAAATAGACGGTTTTGGCCGGAGAACGTGCCTTTGTGTGCAGGAGACTGCACAAAAGTGTTTACGATTTACACAAAAGCAGTGTCTGTGTGTATGCAGATGCACATGTCCGTCTGTATATAGTGACAAAGCCATAGTGTCTTTTGTAAGTAATGTAATTGGATTACAGTGGTGTAGACCTGCTGTTTTCTGTAAGAATCTAGGAGGCTTTTCAAATCCACAAGCCAGTGATTTAATTACCTTTTGTTCTAAGTCACTGCCTGACACCCTATAATTGCACAGGCCTGGCGGGTCGCCAGGCCAACAAGAACCTCCGCCAGGCCAAAAATATATATATATTTTAATGCCAAAAATAACGCCAAATATCCACTCATTTGGAAACCAATAATCATTTGCGTTTGGGATCCTCTGTGCGGCGCTGTTCCGAAATGTGAGTCAACCTCTGTGTCATTGCCTGGGAAACGCTTGGAAGCGTAGCTCCTTTAAGGAATAGGGCAGTGCGTAATGTGTGTGCATAGCGAGTGTGTGGTTAACCAAGTGTGAGAGAGCGAGTGGCAGAAAAGTGATGTTGAATGTGAGCGGAGCAGAGGAAAAGGTTAGCAGTAAGTTGTCAGTCTGGCAGTAAATGTAGAGTACAGGCTACAGGGTGTCAGTTAATAAATGCTGCAGCTTCTCAAGACCAAGAAAAGTCTTGTCTGTTGTTTCCCCAACTGCTGGAAAAGTGAAGGGGGTTAGCCCCCCCCCCCGACCTAGGGGAAATGCTGCACGGTGCAGCAAAATGTGATGTAGGTGTCACACGTAGGCATATTCAAACACACTTGTAGACTCCTTGGTGGGCTAATGTGTGTGTGCAGTATGTGCAGTGCGACCAAGCATGTAATTCTCCTCCTGCAGAGGTGTGGTGTCACAATACTCCATCTATGTTGATGTGCCATTGCTCAACACTGCTGAGGACAATTACCAAGACTTGAGAAAATACCTTACAGCCTCAGAAAATTACCCCTAATTTTGAAATTGCTGAAAAGAATAGAGTTTCATTCCTTTGATAGTCACAATGAATATGTATGCAAAAAAAAAGGTTAATCCGAAGACTGCAATCTGACCGAGGTTAATAATAGATTGGTACTATTAGGCAAACTGAATCAAACTGAAATAAATTGACTACATGAAGAAAAGAAAGGAAATAATAACATTCCTTGAAACTACAAGAAAATTCACTTAGAAAACACAAACCTGCAGGGGGCACAGTGTGTGACTGATATGTTTTCCGAACGCTCACAATAACACTTTGAAAAATATGTGATTTTTACGGCAATTCTGCTTTTTATTTGTTATAATTTCATTTGGATGTTCCTATGTGAAGTACCCAGGATATTTTCACACACTTTAAGGCAGTCCAGTAGTGAGTCTGAGGGGTGAGTAAAGGCTAGGGGTGTAACGGTTCACAGAATTCACAGTACAGTATGTACCTCGGTTTTGGGGCCACGGTTCGGTACGTTTTCAGTACAGCAGAAAAAAATGTTCTAACAGATGAAATAATATAGTATATGTTGCCCAAATTGATGGGTCACTTTGGTGGTATTTGTAAAAGAAATGCGTTCCCATTTTCATTTTCAGTTTATTTAGTAGAGGGAAGGGTATGGTTCCTGGTGTTGTGTTTTAATGAGAGCAACCTAGTTTATTATTCCGGCTAGGCTCGGGCTGGCTGGGAGATTCTTTGGCACTTTATTTTCAGAGGCTTTCACAAGGAGAGCACGAGCACTGGGCAAAAGCATCGGGTGCGTTATGCACCTTAGTCGGCAGATCTCTGACATGTACACCTTCTGTGTGAAGATCTCTCATAGACTCTCTCTGTACTCATACGTTAACGATACAGTGCTGAGGATAATTTAGGTGTAGGGAATATATAGTCTCTTTTACTTTTGGTCCTCTTTCTTAATTGCTTTAATATTTATCCGCAAGGAATAACCAGCCTGCTAATTTTATTGCAGAATCATTCTCTTTAATTTACATTTAAAATTTGGTGCTGTGGGCTGGTGTGGTACACAGAAATCTCACAGACAGTATTCTGTGCAGGGAAAGCATGTTATATGTAGGCCTGTACCTTGTTTGGGGAGGTATTGCCTGGGAGGGGGCGTGGGGGGAGGATATAAGTGGAGCTGTTTATTTCCAATACCAGAGTTTCACATATTTTTCAGCTCCTTCACATCTAGTTCAAGAGGGATATGCATTGTAGTGAACAAAAAGGTGCCTTTTCTACCTAAAAAGAGAGAGAGCGACCTCAGACGACGCTGTGTAATAGTCAAAGGCAGAATATTCTTGAAGATGGTTACTCTGGTGAATATTTACGCTCCCAACCGTGACGACTTGACCTTTTTTCAATCCATTTTTTTTTAAAGCTGAGTAGATTAGATGGTGAAGTCGTCATGGGAGGAGACTTCAATTTGACACTGGACAAAAGCATAGATCGCACGCCTGATAGAAATGTTTCAAAAACTAAGTCAGCAAAGGCAATCAACACATTTATGAAGGATTATGGCTTGTGTGAGATTTGGAGGTTTACACACCCTAAGGATAGAGAATACTCATTTTACTCCCCAGTGCACAACTCGTATACTAGAATAGACTATTTTATTATTTCTATCGATCATACACAGGGTCATCAGTTGTGACTACTTACCCTGGATCATATCAGACCACTCCCCTATCTCATTAGCAATTCTTCCAAAAGAACATCTCCCCAGTTTTTATAGATAGATAGATTAAAATCATACCTGGGAGGACAAATGATTTCATATACCTCCAGGATAAAAAAAAAGTCTTGGAACAATTGGAATCAGACATCAAACAACTAGAAAAGGAGTACTTTCGCACTAGATCAGCAGGCTTATATAAAGCTCTCACTAAGAAAAGAAATCAGTATGACATTTCTAACACTTTAAAAGTGGAGAAGGCCATGTTCAGAACAAATCAACACAACCATGAGTTGGGAGATAAAGGTCACAAACTTTTTGTCCTGGCAAATGTCGAACTCCTGTTTTAGCAAGTGCAGAAACCAGACATGTAACCCACAAGAGATCAATGACCGCTTCAAAAACTTCTATGAGCATTTGTATACATCACAAAGTGAGAATGCAGCTCCAACAACCGAAGGAGAAATACTGAGTGTGCTCACATGGCTTCAATTAGGAAAATATTTTGGGAAATATTTCATTAACTGTATAACACTTTTCTATGACAATCCAAAAGCCAGAGTGAGTACCAATGGAATGGTATCAGATCCCTTTCCTATTGGTCGATTGGCATTGTTGCCCCTTGAGTCCCTTACTGTTCGCATTAATGCGTGAACCCCTTGCTCAGAAGATAACTCCTGCATTGCAGGGCTTTTGGTGGGAGACACATAGCACAAGATTTCAATGTACGCTGACGATATTTTACTATACTCTGTCGAAACCTGCTCTCTCATTGAAAGCCCTGTTGAGTGTGATAGATACCTTCAGTCAGTTTTCCGGCTCTAAAATCAATTTGTCGAAGAGTGAGGTCCTTCCAATATCTAACTTAAATCCCTCTCCCTCTGGATCATACCTACCTTTAAAGATCAAATCAAAAATTAAATAGACCTGACTAAGTGGATTCATCTGCCTATTTCACTCATGGGGAGAGTTAATGTCACATTAGCAGGGAGGCTCCCTGGACAGGCCCAAGTACTCCCCATTGGAGTCTTTATTGCTCAAAGACAATCTGAAGCAACATATATCACAAATATATGATTTACTATCTGAATATTAGGCTAATACAATAACACTAAAAGAGAAATGGGAAACGGATCTCGAGATGTAGATCACAGATGATCACCGGAGTGAGATTAATGAGCAATCACATAGAATTTGCATTAACAGGTATATACTCTGCAATTAAATTTTTTTACATACAGCGTATCTTACGCCTGAGAGACTGAACCATTTTAAAATTGATTCATCCCCTCAAAAGAAAATACAAACTGCACTATTGCCATGATTGTGCCTGTAACTACTGATATAGTTGACAAATAAATGTGAACTTCTGTAAAAAACCCAGCTATATTTCTTCAACTTCTTCTTTCACCTTTCTTTGAGCACCTCAACTGTCTACTTTAAAAGCATAAGAGTATAAGACATGAATCATCTAATCATGACATAACCGGCATCCCCTTAGCAATGGTAACTAAAGAAAAATATGTGCTTTTCTCTTAACAGTAATTATTTACATAATTACAGCAACAACTGTCACGAAGTGAAGGTTTATTGAGTTTGCTTCGGTCGCAACTTTGTATCTAAAAATAAATTGTACAACATGCTCTGATGCATCCTACACAATTAAAATGAAGGTGGATGCATAATTTGACATTTAATTTTTTGGATGTCACTATTCCTTCCTGGTGATTTTGTGTTACATTACCTACCCCATGAGGTGTGATGTCCCTGACATTAAGGCTATTTTGTGATGCTTTTTCTTTGGAAAAACATTTCAAAACTGGTCCCAGAAAACCGCACAAGATACTGCATTTGTCAGTTCAGTCTATGTGGTATACTGTAGGTGTTAGACATATGACTTTCAGACTACGACAAGGGAAAACATATATTCAAAAAGCTTGTGAAATCATTGCCATCATACTATCATTGAGGCGCTCGTATGGTGATGGTTGAAAGGCAGTCTACCTACGCGCTCTTCCACCCTGTTGTAAAAGTGAAATATTGCCTCACAGCCACTACTGCTGTAAGTACACTTATCAGTCTGTCTTGAAGTACTATCATCATTGTGTTTTGAATCAATAAATAATTTTTTGCACTCTCAAAATGATTGACTGGTTTGCTCCTGCAAGTACAGACAGCATATTGCAGCTAAAGCAACAAATTTTCATACTTATAAAACAAGTAAAAGATACTTCTGTGAGTTATTACTGTCCATTTCTGAAAATATAAGGAAGCAGTCAAAGAGCCGAAGGAACTGAAGCTGTAAATTAAAAAATTGGTAAAACATCAAAAACTGGCTGTGCTTCTCACTCTCATATTTTCCTCACAAGAAATACCACTTATTTGCAAAATATTTACAATGATTTCACCATCTCTTCCCTTCTCTTAAATTTATTTATTTCACATTGTTCTGGGTCCTTTTTTTATCTCTCACAGCTTAGTATTCTGACAAGATAACAGGCTCTGCTAGATGTATTTCTCATGTGTGTTTATAAAAAGGGACACTATATCTTTGCATATATGCCACCCTCAGAGCAAGGATAACTGGTTTTAGCGGTGGTGGAGGTGTGTGTGCGCGTTGTGTGTCTCCACTCCGTTATGGCAGAGCCATTGCGGCTGTCCTTCAGTGATGCTGACGGAGGATATAAATTCATTACTCCCTGAAGCAGTCAACCCATCATTCTCAACACAGTGGTGCTGTATTCACATACAGCGCATATTTGTGTGTGTATGTGTGCAACACTTCTGTGTGAGCGAATAGGTGCATGTTTGTGTGTGTGCGTGTATCTGTTTGCGCTCCCCAGTCTGGTGCGTGGGTGTCAGAACTGGTGAAGGTCAAGCAGATAGGTGGGGTCAGCTGACTGTTATTCAACAGCAGCCGTAACAGAAGCTGCCAGGAATATTGATTGATGGCGTTTATAGCAGACAGCTCCACTTGGCATGTCATTGACATAAAATGTAAGACTTCCACCCCAGTTGAGGAGCACATGATTATCTGCCTGCATTCATCACACTTCCAGTATATGGTGTTTTCTGGACCATGAACTGACCACATAGCACATGTGAATATTGATCTGAAGGGAGTGTGTATGTTCCTGACCTTCCATGCCAAGAAAATGTATTGTATGTGGAAATCATCCGCAAACGATATAAAAGTGAGAGGAAAAAAAAAAAAACGCTAGCGACTCTGTGAGCATGTATTTATAGGCACTGCAGTGCTTTTTAGCTAAATGCGTCAGAATGATGAAATGTTCACAGGGAGACATGCATGTCTGTGGCAAATCTGATGGAAATGCTTCCAAGAGTTGGTGAGATATTTCACTGAAAACCAAAAATATCAACCTCATGGTTGTGCTAGGAAAGTTAAGGAATCACAGAAGTCAGTGAGATTCATCGTCTGGAGGCCATGTATGTCTGTACAATATTTCATGGCAATTAATTCAATAGTTGTTGAGATATTTCAGTCTGGATCAAAGTGGTGGACCAACCGGCCAGCCGACATTGCCACCCCTAAAGCCACACACACACACACACACACACACACACACAGTTTCATTGATGTTTCGTATGGGTTTCAGTCTTAATTCAATCTTAATAGAGAGTAGCCACTGGCCCATATTAGATTATTTTGCTGTTATTTAGACATTCTTTTGCTGAGCTCATTTTCTATTCTTTCCCTGGTGATTTATGACTGGCAGTGGAATAAAGGATATCACTTCAAATGCACCAAAAAATGGTCTTTCCTCATCCGCCCAATGAAGTTATTCAATTGCCACCCAATATGGCAGGGACAAATGATAGCCATTAGGGTGCCAAGCTTCCAGTTGCACTTTGGCCTGAGCTTCTCACCTAGCGATTATGCTGGGCATTTATCAGGAGGAAGATGAAACTGACTTGAGGAGCATCTGATCACTGGCCAGAGTTGCTAAAAAGATCATTATTTTCTTATTATGCCTACTGGAGCAATATTATATTCTTTGACCCTGGAAATTTCACTTGAGCTCACATATAATTTCTGTATTAAGCAGATCCACACAAACACATATTGTATAAAAAAAAAAGGATTTAATACATGCAAACCTACAAATAGAGCTAGACGAGAAGTGTCCCTGCTACTAATGGCTTGAAGAGGCTCAAAGAGGCTTGACGAGGTCAAAGTGCCCAGACAGATCAGAGACAAAGACTGTGGTATTTGCCCAAAATGTCATTGTCTTTGATGCTATCCACAGTGTGAAACTGAATGAGAACTGGACAAACGAAAGGTTTGTCTGTGCCTCTCGTGAGAAGGCAAAAGAAAGAACATCTGAGTCGAACAGAAGACAAAGGAGTAGAGAGGGTGGTGAGAAATTGTGAAATTGTGAAGAAAGATAACATGTTAACCACATGCTTTACTGGTTTCCAAGACAATTTAATTCAATTAGGCTATATAAAAAGGCAATATTCTGCTGCTAACAACAGACCTTGTGCATCTGAGAGCAATGATTTAATATAGGGAGCTACTAACTGAGACATTACCCTTTTCACCATGTTAATGTTTGCTTATTCTTTGTGTTTGCAATTTCCTACAACATATAATACTTGTGAAAGCTTATGGTAAGTGTTTTTTAAAATCACTCTGCTTTTAACTGTCGGCCATGCAGTGATTTTGCAAGACTAATTTTTAAATCAATTTTCTAAAGCGTGTTTTTTCAAGTGTCTGCAAGTTGATTTCCATTGCATACATTATGAATGGAAACCAAGCACTGCTTGTGCAACAGAAAAGATGCATTCAGAAATCTGAAAAACCTATAATGTTCTTTGTATATTGGTGTAAGTAAAGTATACATGAATGTAAATCCTTTCAGGTGCTGCGTATTTATGTATGTACCTCATGCACATGAACAAAGCACAAAACTGCTCTGATTAACCATCACTGGCTCGGCCATATCACACTTATTAAGAGATTTTTGCCCCTAATCCCACCTTATTTCTAGCTGCATCACACGTTTCTATGGCCACTAAATTACTCGAAGTCAGCTGCCATGCCTTGTGTGCCTGAATTGTTAGCCAATGATTCCCCAAAGCGGAGCTCACACAGCCCCCTTATTTGAGGTGAGATGGTCAGTGAGATCCGTGTGCATGTGTGCATCTGCCCATGTGTCTTTCCACCCTTCAGTCTTTATTATGTGGAAAAAAAAGAAATAGAAAAGAAAGAATGAATAGCAGAGCCAAGACAGGCTTAAAAGAACATCTGTTTTGTTTGCCAAACTGTGCTTGTAGGTTTTGTAAAACCATATGGTCGAAGCAAAAGTGTAGCGATGAGAGGAGGGTTATCTTGTAGTCTTAGTAAAATATTTTTGTATATTGTACAAATACAGGAAGTAAACTTTTAACCTTTAACCACTATGGGACACTAAGCTAAAAATTCACCTGCCACTTTGTCAGTTTGCGCATGGTAACAGTTTTTTTTGCAAAAGGAAATAATCTCAGAATATCAGATTTATACTTGCAGGAGAGTAACAGCATATTGTTAATTTCCCACCTGTGGAAATACGTGTGCAGTGTAACCGACAACAAAGGCCTCAGATATATGACACTACAAACGTGCTGGAAGAAATTCCTACCAGTGCCTGTGAAGAGAAAGTTTTGAACTTCTGGGTGGGTAGCATGACAGAAATTCTCCCGAAGGGATATAAAATTGGCGATGTGGGAGGCGCACCGAATGATGGCATAGAGGAAAGGTTGATTAGAGTTCATCAACAGGCTCCAGACAGTGGCTGTCGGCCAGACTCAGCAGCTTGGGTGATGTGTGGCGTAACAACCGCCGATCCTCTGGGATCTCAATCCAGGGGCAGGTTGGATAATGTGCTCGGCCGGGCGTGGTTTCCACATATGCCAGGGTAAACTGGGAAACTGCCTTCCAATCCACAACATTAGGGCTCCAAATACTCAATATAGAATAGGACAAAGAAGCCAGATGGAGAGCAGTTCATCTTATTCACTCAGCTTTCAATTAAAGGGGATCAAAGAGGATAGGCTTGCTAGAGTGAAGTATAGTCTGCAGTTAAATCCAACTAAATACAAATTAAATACATAGAAGAAACGTATTTACCTAACTATCTAGATGAATAAATCAGACGTTATGAAGTGCTTTATCATTTATATTCTTTGTCTCTGAGCCAATGACTGTTGCTTCTTCTTTGATCAATCGTTCATTCTCTCCTAATCTGCTCTCTTTATGTCTTCGATCAAGTGTCATTCCTAAATCGTGTTTCTTTATGCTACATTGGCTCATGGTCTCATAAAAGAAAATCTAATCTGGGAAAGAACACAGTCACTTAGAGTGATGCCAGTGCACTACATTACTTGAACATAAATATATTTTAGCCCCATAAAGGCAATAAAGCTGACAAAATGTGAGTAAGTAAATTAAAAACCAGAAAATGAATGAAGACAAGGAGTGGTTATACTATAATGATGAAGAATTAAGAGCCTTTGTGTATCTTATTTCTTTGTGTAATGACAAGCTCTCTTTATTTTTGGTGTTTCGTTATCTCACTCATTTATTTCACACTTTTTGTCTCTTGGCCTCTCTCTCTCTCTCTCTCCAATTGGCCTTTCAGCTTTCTTATCAACTTCCCTCCGCTCCTCTCATATCTGCCTTTTTCTTTCAGGAATTTTATCATCCACTCCTCTCCCTAACTCTTCCTTTTCCCTTTTACACCTCCTCGCTCCCATAATGCTCAGACTTTTGAAGGGCTTAGCGAGCACAGTAAACATTTTATAGCATTTTGGGGAACCATAGAGAGGAGTCTTTTCATCTCAGTCCTAAAAATCTTTTTTTAATAATGTCAGTGACTCACTGCAAAGAAGTACACCTCCTCCTTAGTGGGGATATTTACAAAGTTGCCATGCGTGCCGTGCTGAATGAGGTGTGGGTTGGTGCATGGTGGAGTGGGAACACTTGATTGCATTTAAGGGTGAAGTGTTAAGGCTTCGTCAAGTGTTTATGAGTGTGTGTGTATCACGTGTGTACATAGGCGTTCATCTATCTATATGTTGCATTGTAGGCTGATAACATATTATAACCTAAAGGCATGTTTATTTTGTATTGTTGGGGGTACTTTTAATAAATGCAGGATATATAATTTTTTTGAAAAGGGCACACACCTTAATATCATGTAATTTTGTTGTGCTGACTGACAACTAACCCTCAGTAGAGGAAGTTAATTTAAAGGTCAGAGGCAGATGCTGTAATAAATTACTACTGTCAGCGAGTAATGAAATCAATGATTTTGACGGTACTGATTTTGACTCCACTAGTGCATCTTACACGTCACAATATGAAACAGGAAAAACAAAATTCCAGATGTGGATACTAATTAAAGGAGGCTATAGCCATATGTATAGATATAGCCCCTTACATAAACAAGAGATGTGCACTGTACGGTGCATTATATCATCATAAAGTACTTCTCCCCAGACTATTGACCCTCAGCGTCTGTTTGTAGTTTTCTTCATCAACACTAATGAAACATCTGTCTGCTGTATTTCCAACAGAGGCGGCACAGTTAATTGCAAATAGATTACCCTACTAATTGTGTCACTTTTCAATGTCCGTGTGTTTTTTCTTGAAAGCTTTTAAGTGAAAAAGGGAAGTGGTTCCTCCTTTGCCCACCGCTACGTAAACAAGCTTTTGAAAATGTGCCTGAGTATGTACGTATCTGCTTATAGAAATACTTGTGTTTGTATTAGACGTGTATGATCAACTGTGCATTACGTGTGGACTCGTTGCCTCTGTTCCTGTCAACCATGTCTGTCTGTATTCTTAACTAGAAACCTTGTTAGATAGATATTGACCTCAGAGCGCTCTGTGTGGCCCCTGTCTTTTTTACTATTTTTCTGATAAGTAATCCTGCCTTCCCTTTGGCACTTTCTTTCATGAAATGTTTCATTTCTTTCACAAGCTCTAGCACACGTCCCTAGTTCAGAGGGCAACCCTTTGCACCACTTTCCTCCTTTTTCTTCATGTGTGTGAGTGCGTTGGGGGATGGGGATTGCCGGGGGCAGGCGGGGCAAGGGTCTCGGCGAGACATACAGGACAGCAGACTGCATTCAGGGCTTTCACCTTTCACTCCTCCCTTAGCGTAGACAGAAGAGGGAAGAAAGAAAAGGGAAGCAAAAAAAATGCGAAAGAGTCAAAAGGTGCAGACACAACATAGTGGTGGGAAGTGAAGTGAAAGAAAACAAGAAACAAGAAGGGTTGAGAGAGGTCAAGAAGTCATGACAGGCGAGCTGGGAAAATGAAGGAGTGGAGTTAATTTACAGTCCGCATTAACAGGTATGAATCATTGACAGAAGAAACTCGACTGATCCTCCCAAAGTGATGTTGCTGCGTGGGCCTATCAACAAAACACCAAAGAAGAAGAGTACCCACCTGATGACCCCAGTGAAGCGTTTACCCCTACCACCGCTCAAGAAATGATTATAATATTATAATCCCCCGTAACAGTCGGCTTTTCACTCCGCCTTTGAGTGAAGCTGTTTGAACAACTATAAACACTTTTGATTTCTGACATGGTTGGACAGCACATCTTAAAAAACCTGTTCTGAGAGACCATGAATTTTGTGTACCGTTCCACCCCTAAGAGATACTAACATCAACTTCAAACAGTACTCCATAACTGCCTGATATGAGCACGAGTTGCTACAAATAAAGGGAATAAGATGAAATACAGTAACTTGAAATGAATACAAATACAGGATGAAAGGAGGCGAGTGAGGAAGCGGAGGTCGAAAATAAAAGGGAAAGAGGGAAGAAAAAGAAGCAGCGGGAGGGAGAGCGACAGAAAGAAGTGCCAAACTTGACATAATCAGAAGAGAAGGTGGTTAGTAAGCTATATGGTAAGGTGACCCAGCTGACCTTCTGGGTATATAAGTAGGCATTCATGTAGCAGCCCAGATGCACTCAGGGGATGCAAAGCTGTTCTGAGGTCAACTCCAAAGGCACAGGCATGGGGCCTTTGCATTGAAAGGGCTGCCAAATCCCCAGGCCCCAGATCGGATAAAATTAAAAATGCACAAGCAGGAACTATACATCTACACCACCCAAGGCTCAGCTCTAGCATACAGCGAACAGTTGGAGGAAGTCAGAGGAAAAAAAAACCCGAAGAAACACAAAAAGGAAAAAAGGAAAAGATCGAGGAAAGGTAATAAAGGGAAGAAGAGGAAAGATGGAGGGGAGATAACAAAGGGAATTGGTAATATGGAGAGATATAATAATCTCTTTTCATGTAAACTAATATTACTAAATGTGAAAAAATACATTATTTAAGCATTTAATGAAAATGCATACATTACTATCTTTTAAATTACTTCTAGTGTATTACTTCTTGGTCTTATGGACCCTGGGATGCTGATGATGGGTGAACATATAAAAAGATACATTATCAAACATAATCACCTCAAGCATCATTGGCAAGGATGCATAATTAACTCTACTCATAAAGAGACAGGGTGAGACACAGAGACGATTATTTTTCTGTTTTTAACTTAGATTATTACAGCTTCTCTCATAGCTGTGAGAGTTTGCAGTTATCTTAATGATCCGTGTGATATTTCAGGAGATCAAAGTACATAAATTCATTAACAGATTGGGCCAAAACTTGATTGGGCAAATGCAATAATGTACGCACACACAGAGACACAAATCCTTATTCTGTGTATTCTCTTACTTCAAATTAGAGCTGATGTGAGGCAAAATAAAGCTATGTTAGCATAACTGTATTGTGCTAACATGACATCCTGATCCCAGCAGTAAGCATAAGTGAAAGAACTTATAGTATAGTAACATTATATTATGTGTTTTGTTTAATGGTGAAGTGAACAATTTAATAAGAAACTCAATCACCACCTGAAACTAAAACAGATTCAAACAGCTGAGGCACAACAGGCTGCCATTCATTCATGAACTGTATCTCAAAACAACATCCTGGCACCGCCTACTGCGATTCAGCATCTAATTTCATACAAATGTTCTCCGTCACTGGAGCGACAACCTGGAGACAACCGATCACAGTTGTTCTGATTCCCTCAGGAAACGGAAACACGGCCGTAAAAGTGCTTCAAGCAAAACGAGGGGAAAGTTGATTGTCATGGTCAAATGCTTCCATATTATATTAAATAACTTTAACGAGCTGCTGGGACTTGAGTACGAGAAATGATGTGCGGCGACACGACGCTCAGCAAGTAAACTCCTTTCGTCGTGTGCCATTATAGTGGCAATGGGAGTAAATAACCACTCTGAGTTTAGTATGTGTTCAATGCTGAACACGCCCGCAAGCTTCAGGCTCAAAAGAGGGAAGAGAGAGCCTGCCACTTTAAGTCTGTATGTGTGAACAGGGGGTTAGGATCTGCTCTAAAGATGGCTCTCAGTCAGTTTCTGACACCTGATTACTGCATGAAATTTCCTATAGAGACTTTAATATAACCTATCAACTAGTAAGTAGTCTGTAAAATGTGTGAAGATGTTCCAGGATTGTGAAATCCACAGCAAAAACATTGAGTTTGAGCCTTGTGAGTTGATTGTTCCTTCTTTTGGCAGCAGCAGACATTGTATCACATCATTTCTTTCCATTAATTTATTTTTATTTGTAAATTTGGTCAGTGCCCTACAACTAAACTACAAACCAGGCTACTAGTATGAACGCTTATGAGTAAAAAACTGCATATATTCAGTGAACTAGTATAGAGAAAAAAAACGAAATATGTCATATATACTGTACACTGAACAAAAGAGACAGAAAGAATTCATAGGCTTAGTTCTGAGACTGAAGAGATGCCTGTGAAATTCCCTGCAATGATGTTACCAGGTTTGAGTCAGATATGTAAATCACAGAAGCCTGCATAGTGAAAGTAGTCACAGAGGCTCTGACTCACAAAGTACCTGTATATACAGAGTGACAGTAAAACTCTGCGTCCAGCACACTGTAAGCCTGCAACGAGACATGCAGTAAGCAGCTTAATGTCACAGCAGAACAGAGGAAAAGCAGAGGTGGGGAAAGAGAGCGGGATAGAGGAAGGGAGGCATGTGGATGGATGGATGGACGAAGAGAAAGAAAAGAGGGGATTTGGGCCTGTTATAGGATGTCACAGGATGGGTGAGAAGGGTGTGTGTTTCAGGGAGAGAGAGAGAGAGAGAGAGAGAGAGAGAGAGTGGGGGTGAAGTAGACAGACGGTGAAATGAAAAAGCCCTTCCAGACAGCTTGGTGACAGGCCTAAGTAACCCCCCCAAGTCAGTCTGCACATAATCCAGGTAACGTGGCACGAATAATAGATGAAACATCAAACAGCAAACCCCCCCACCCCCCCACCCCCCGCCCTGCCAACCTCCCACCTTCAGCTAACCAACTATGGCGTTTGCACCCCTGCCTGCCAGCCAGCCTATTCCATCCAAAATCCCCTTTCATGTTACCGCTGTACAGCAGGCTCTAAAAGCTTATCACCGTTGACAAATCCTCTTTTTTCAATATGTTGGGAAAAATAAAACAGAAGAGTTTTTATTGCATACATATTTGTGGGGGGAAAAAAACAAACAAAAAACGCTGATATGTTCATTATTTATTTGTTTGAGCATGAGGTTGTTGTACATTTATTTCCTTGGGTGCAGTGTGGTGGTAGCTAACATGCGGTGAAAGATGCACGGAGTCCCGACACATGGCAGGAAGACAAAGTGTTAGCGCTCCCACGGTGAGAATTTGAGGGGATCGTTACATAAACATGGGGCCCATTAAGTATGGGGAATGCAATTTGCGGAAGTGACAGATCATTCTTTCTATGTTGTCTGGTAATTGCAGACGCTGCATCATTGGGGCTGTGAGTGAGACAAATACAGGTGAGGTGCATAAAAGTGGATGTGGTCAACGGGCGTGCGTGTGGAGTCTTGTTTATGTGCCTGAATGTGCGCGTTTGTCTGTTTACCCACTCCGTCATACGCGCTGATGGTATGAAACTTCCGTCTCTGTTAGAGAGCTATGGCGCATTGCACCTTCTGGGCCCTAGTTAGTGGAAGCTGCTAACACATAATTGAAAGTGGCAGACAACTGGCTGAGCGCGGCTGGAGGTTGGGAGAAGGTGGGGTTTGATCAAGAGCTGGGGGTCACAAAAGGGTAAGAAAGGGGAGAAGTAAGAGAGGCAGGGTGGATGTCCACCTCCCTGAAGTTACAGTACCTGCTGAGGTGTTTTTGATAAAGAATGACTGGAATGATTGGCGCTCGAGGTTTCTTTTCCTTCCTCGTTCCCCTGCCTGCTACACATGTCAACACAGATATGGGAGCGCACGCACTGTTTTGGAAAGTCAGAATTTACCTCATCAGAGCAGAGTCCTCTGGGCCTGAGGAGGGTCTCCTCTGCCCTCCTTTTCCTCTCTCCTCCCCTCCCTCTCTTTCTCTTCCCCTCTCACACTTTCTCTTCACAGAGCCCCAGAGCCGAGACCTTAATGAAGACGAATGCGAGGAATCAATTTGCGGCATCTTCCCTCCATCTGGCTGGGGCTCATCTCTGCGCCTCAATTAGCACAGCAGCTGGGGGAGAGCTCCTCCAAAGCAGTCCTATTACACACACCAGCGTCATGCGGAGCAGCTACGGGCTACAGGCATTGCTGAGAGAGGAATGCATTAAAATGGGAGGAATGTGCTACTTAAAGCTTAGCAGCGAAAATCTGTTTTTCTTCTGAACCAGGGAATGAAATGATAGCTTCGCCAAACTCCACTCTGCACCATTAAATGTTCTCTAACCACCCAGCTGATGAACAATAAGAGAATAAGATGTTTAAGTCAAGTATTTGCATCAGTGTCAGCATTTTGTATTTGTTGCAGAGGCAAATTGGCAAAATCTCATATTTTAACTCATTACTGCTTGATACATCTATAATTTTGTAGCTATTGGGTTTGTTCATGTGCTTGTTGGAAAATGCAGAAAACAATCGTCCACCTGTTGCATCTTCAGAGATAAAGTTGTTAAACCACTTGGAAAGAACTGAACAACACTCACATTAAAAAACATATATAATACACAGACATGTGGGAAAAGCTAATAAAAATCCAGACGAATGAAAGAACCAGAACAGAGAAATAACGTGCTAAAAAATCACAACGCTTAAGTCTTTGTACAACCTGGCGAGTTTTGAGGATTCACAGTCTTGCTTAACTGTTTCTGCAGGATCGAGGGAGATCCCACTGGGGTCTCAGCTAACAGCAGGGAAGATAAAACTACCTATAGGTACCTAAAAAGTTATGTGTATAAAGGTTATGTTGCTCACTGAGCTGAGAATTTCTCTCTGGGCTGTGCTTACTTCAATTCAACAGATACTGAATTCGAGTATGGCTGCTACCCAGACACAAACATAAATACCAGCATCTACAATCTGCTGTTTCTCTTGTTTATATCAGTGTAAGTCCAGCGTTACACACTGACCAAGGCTGACCAGATATTGACATGCCACTATCCGACTGTCCCAGCTCAAACTGCTGGCGTCCATCATCCTTGCATATCAGATTAGGGTGAAGCTAACAAATAAGGGCACAGCAGCATACTGCCAATATCTAGCTTAATCTTAGGGAATTTACACTGTAAGCTTGTTATGATGACAAGCTTGGCAATGGATGGCTGGGGCAGATTTTAACACCAGACTAAAGAGCTCAGGCAGACAGAAGCTTTGTTCGTTGGAGGGACAGGTCATTCTGAGGGGGCCCACAGAGGCTCAAATGGAGGACAACCTGGTGTGGCCTGGTGAAGAAGAAGATCAGGGGACTTCTGGAGGCTATTTGGCAGGCCGAGGCCTAATTAAGTAAGAAAGAAAGCAAGTAAGCTCACTATTTGCTCATTTGTTTGGCAGTAGGTTGCTATAGGGTAGATTAATTGTCATTAAGGTAAAAGAAAATTGAGACTCCGAAGAAAATTGAACTCTTGGATGAAGTCAAGCCTATACTTTGTCCAAACTAGACTTTTAAAAGCCCCATTTTGTCTAAATCCAGGTAAAGTGTTGCTTTTATAAATCAAGTCACTAAAAAATTTCCTTCCTTCACTCACACACACACATAAAACACACTGTTGATTGAAGCTGTACCACCCTCTCCTCTTCCTATAGCAACGACTTAGTTTGGCAGCACTGTGCACTGCATTATCATCTTTCACGCTAAACGGCCCCTTATCAGACTGCGTTGGTGTACACGCTCACCTAATAGAGTACCCTACGTAGGTCATGCGTGTGATTCACAACATGCCTGCACATTGCACTCTCTCTTTCTGTCTCTCCACTCCTACTCTCTCACCCTCCCACTCTACTTTCTTGATGCCGAGAACTAAAACTGTGCAGACATGTTAAAGCCTTAAAATGGAAGGGTGACTGCAGTCTCATTTTGACACTGCGCAGCACACGGATCGTGACTTTAATGGGGCACAAAAATAGTACGTGGAGTTACATGGAGACGATTTTCAACCAGCCATGTATCATTACAGTGTGGGTAGTATATGCAAACAACAACAATGAGCAATGTTTAACCTTCCTCCATGTTGCCTGCACCCAGAGCTCCCCGATCATTTGCTGGCAAAAGTCCATCGGGTGATGCAAAATGCATCATCCGGCAGACTTTGGAGATCTGCCTTCGACTACAAACTATGGTGAGGATCGTGAGGGATAATGGAGACAGACAGAAAACTCTGCACTGCAACAAACTTGGCAGTGCTTTGCTAAACCTGACTTTGTTTTCTGACAGAATATTCTATTGGAGTTTGCCAACTCTGAATAGCAGCATGCGGTAAGTTTGCATTGATCCACGTAATGCAAAGGACTCCAGCGCACTGTTTGTGTTATGATCCTTGCACACCAGTACGATATATCCAGACTTGATAAGGAAAAACGTAAATGAAAATAAGCCTCAGTAAAGAGATATAATGCTACTGTTGACTAACTTTGGTGCCCTGCTGGCCATAAACACACCAGTAGAGTCAGTCAGTCTGAAGTCAGTCAGTCAGTCGCGCAATGCATTCTGGTTGTTCGATCCCCCATGCAGAGCGGTATGGGGAGAGAGGGGAAAGAGGGGAAGGCAGCAGGTGAAGAGGCATATTATGCACACACACCCTGACTCGAACACCTATATAAAGCTACATATATATAGATAGCCATGCAGTGTACAGTTTGGCTTCAAAAATCCCTCCCCTGCAGCCTGTGACTCACACATACAGTTCCTCTAAGAGCGTGCCCTGCAGCGATGGATACACACTCCCCTGGAAGAGCTGTACTAAGCTCTACAGGGATGAGAGATGGGGAAGACCTCCTCATGCCAAAATAGAGGAGCCTCTGACGTCCATGGTTGTGTGTGTGTGTGTGCGTGCGTGCGTGTGTGTGTATACACGTGCTGATGAGTCAGAGTGAACACTGAGTCCTGCCTCTGGGGCATCACTCCTTCCTGGCAGTGGCTGCATCAGCATCAGAGACATTTCAGCCAAATGTCAAGCATACAACCACTTCTACACATCTGTGTTTATATTTCCATTGTACATTTGCATATGTGTGTGCGTGTGTGTGACTGTATGTACTGCAGTTTAAGTTTAAGCAGGTCATTTGTAATTTTATCCAGCAGGTGTTCTGGGAAATAATTAATTTTTGTTCACATCTGCCCTAATTTGAATGTAACCAAACTTTCTTCACACTGAGCACTTTATCACAACAAAATATGGGCTTCACTTTGGTTTAGAAGCACATTTGTAGGATCATTTTAAGTTGTTGCGTAACATTCTATTGGTGAATAAAGACGGCATGCAAAGAAAGGCCTTGAGCCATGTTCAATGTAACAAGTACAAGGCTCAGTATGTGCACTGAACCATCAGGATGCCCTTGATAATGATTAAAAAGGCCCAAGAGGAAGAGAAAGAAGCCCCCTCTTCCGCACTGCATGATACTTCCACTGTATGTCCTACCATGCTCTCTGGCCTTGCCACCTCCCCCAACCACTCAACAACTGAGTGGCTACACGCTCTCTGAAGTCAGTCCACACCAATTAGCCTTTGCTATAAGCTGTGCCTTCACACTGTCAGTGCAGATCACCTGCTAGTTCCACACTGCCTATTAAAGACGGAGATGACTGAACATGGAGGTGGATGAGGAGGCTGGCTCTAAAGAGTGGTGCTTGTCTGCTTGTTGCCTGTTTGGCTCGAGACGAGAGCTACATCCGCACCAATCTTTAAGAAGAGCTTCTACATCTCCCCAGCCTTGGTTGTCAAATTTAAGGTGAGAAAGGGAAAGGGTCAACGTGTCTGTTGTGTGTGTGTGTGTGTTTGTGTGAGTGTGTTTGCGAGAGGGGAAAAGAAAAGGATGATTAGTCTTTGTTGGTCTGTGTAAATAGGGGCATAGGAAGTAGCCACAGGAAAGCTGCATCTCTGCTGCCCCTCTCAGGTGATGAGATGTAACTGCACACTGTCTGCTGGGAGTTCGAAAGGTGTTTCACAGACACTCTCTCCAGTCTCCCTTCACTCCTCACTCCTCATCTTCGCTCCTCATCCTCAACAATTCTTTCTTGCTCCCTTCTCTCCGTCATTCTGTGATTTTTCTCCATTGCGTTCCCATTTTCATGTTGTCTCTCTCAGAGCTTCGTCACTCTCTCTGTCTCCGTGTCCTCCGCTCCCTTCCCCTCCCTCTCTTTCTGCTGCAGTACTGTGTAATGGATGCCCATGGGTTATGCGTACCTGCTGCGTACTGTGAGCTCATATAATCTGTCGGAGATAAGTTAGTATGTGACATGAACTTTGGTAAAGAAAGATTAAAAAAAAAACATAAAACACTGTTTTAGATAAGGCAGTGATCTACATTTACGGTTGTATAGAAATCTACGAGCAGCACATGAATATGTGCTCTGTAATAATGTTTTTCTCAAAACTCTATATAATTGAACTCGAGTCACATCACTGGGCTAAGCCAGTGAAAGTCCACTGGAGACCATTAACGAGGACCGCTGGTGGTGACAAAATCTATTAAAAGCAGAAAGCCTTTTGAGGCATGTTTTCACTAGCGTAGCATCAAATTAAAGAACTGCTGCATCTTCAGAAATCAATTCTTAAAATTCCATTAAATTTACACTAACCTTGCTAGTGCTAGGTTTGAGACTACAATTACACCAACAAGTGCTAGACCAAACTACAAAAAGGGTCACTGGCAAGTGCCTTCTGAAACAACTACACCCATGGTCCACCCACAGGTGTTTTTATACTTATTTAAATCAAACTAAGTATGTGAGAGTGTAAAGACTGTAGTTGACTGACATCTCTCTGACCCTCCTTTTAGTACTGTTGCACTTGTTTGGGCTGGAGACGTTAAGCCTTCATCATTCTTATTAGTTAGGTGACCTCATGTAATCCCAGCATTGATCGTTAACGATGGGATATAAGTCAAAAACTTTGTGCCTAAAACTATCCACCCTGACCTCTTTCTTTCCTGGCTTTTTGAGGCGGTGTAGTAACAGCGCGCTGCTTCTTCATTTGCAATTCAGAGAGGATAAATATCAGCCTTAAAAATTCAAGTTACTCGCTTGTTTCACTTCTGTAAAGAGAATGGGTGGAATGGCGCTGTCCTTAGTGCTGAAACACATTGTCAGAGCATGCTGGCTGGGGCCGGAGCTGTCCAAGGTGCTGAAAACTGAAACGTGTAGAATGACCAAGCTTGTAGCTATATTAATAGCTCTGCGGAGCTAAGTCTCATAAAGTTACAGGAGTTGCTGTGAGTGTGACGTATGGACCATTAAATGCACTACTCATTAAAATTCTGATGGCATATTCTCTATAATCAGATGGGAAAATTCACTCTTTCGTCCCAGACTGTTTGTGATGAAGGCAAAAAAGTACTGAAAATGTCTCTGCTGGTGCTGTGCTTTGCTTGGGTAGTAGGAGCTTTACAGCAATGCAGTGACAGCACCATAGCTAAGTACAGAGTCTTGGGAAGATATACTTAGAGCTTTAGTGGCGTATGCTAGACAGCAAAAGCTGACTGCGGAGTACTGAGCACCGCAGGGATGCCAAAGGGAGACACGAGAGGGAGCAAGACAGAGGGAGAGGAGGGGAAAGAGAGGAGGGAAGGAGGGGGATGACAGAGGAGCTTCCATTACTAAACAGAGGGAACATTAAGAAGATTTAATTTGCCTAATGACAAAGGCAGATCCCTAAATGGCTGCGCACTATATTGTAGTGAAGCATATTCCATTAATGCAATACATCTCTGAATATTTAGGTCTGGCTCCCGCAGCTTTTTTTTTTTCTCACTTCAGCTTTTCCCTCCTCCCTTTTAGCTTTTTGTTTATACCCCTCTGTGCCAGTTTTTTTTATTTTTTTTTTATTACATAATATTGCGGACAAAAAGTACATAGAGCCTGGTGCATGTGCATCCATGCTCTCTTTTCTGTATGTATCTCTCTCTCTCTCGCTCTCTCTCTCTCTCTGTCTCTCCCTCTACTCTTCAATCCCCTTACTCCATCACCATCCCAAACACACACAAAGACAAAGTACACAAAGCAAATAAGCTATTATTTATGCATAGATGCACACTAAAACACACAGACACACACAAATATCCATAACGGTAACACAAGCAAATGCAAATTCTTGTCTTGTTTCACACACACACTCATTCAAATCAATGCATTATGCGATTAACATCAAAGCAAAGTTTACACACCAAGCTGCAGGGTGTGGGTAAAGCTTACGCATTCATAATTGACGGCAAAGTACACAACACAGACACACACGTACAAAGAAAAGGGGCCCCAACTTCATACAGCCAAAGTTGCCATTACTTCAACTGAGCTACAGGGCCAAAATCCAAAAGAAATCTAGATATGCATTTGTTTGCAAGGCAATATAAATAAATAACAATAAATAAATGGATGCATTCATAACTCTCATGCACAGAACTCAAATGCTTCCTGATATCCATAAAACCAGTCAGAGCAGAGGAAATATTACTATACACGTATGAAAGCTGGATTAGCTTGATTGATTTTGGTTGGTGGGTTTGTGTTTTTGTGAAACTTCATTTGTTTTAAGGTGGTGCTCCAATTTGTTACACGTTAGCAGCTCATTCTTCTTTGTTAGCAGGCTGGTAAGGAATAAGTCAAAGGACTTTGTCTTGCTTGGCCAGAGAGCCATTTGAGGACTGTAACTCTCTATCCTCACATTCTTCCCTCTGTAGCTACGCTCGCCTTTCTTTTCTTTCCGGGACGTCCCATGTGACCTTGCTTCCTGCAGCCGAGTTAGAGATTAGAGATTAGATGGGGGAGAATACAACTGGGGGGATTTAGATTGTTAAAGAGAATCTGCGGTTTTAAGCAGGGATGCCAAAGAGGAAAGAGAGGTCTTAAAAGATACATTAAAGCTGAGCCAAGATAGTGCTGGGAGATGAGAAAAAAGGAAGCGGGAATGACCTAGTGTGTATGCATGTGCGTGTGTGTGCATGCTTGTCTCTCTGTATGCCTTCGGGTAGAAGTGGTGTGAGGTCTTTCGTTTTTATTCCAACATAGTCGTTAATCCCCTAATTGTGCTTAATTACCTGATGGCTCTAATTAGGGCCCTTGATAGTATGAGAGAAGCGACCCTCCTGATTGCTTTGAGAGAGTCATAAAAAAAGACCCCTTGCTGACTGAAGCCCTCTTAGGAGTTGTGCCTGTGTATATGATGGACAAAGGAGAACAGAGGGGAAATCCGGTTTGAGTGCGGCAATTTGTTGCCAAGTGTGTGGTGGCGTTGAAAAATGAGTTGGTATTACAGATGAGGAGGTGATGATTGTTGATGTGCAGGTGTATGAAAAGGAGAGACAGAGAAAGAGTTAAAGTGTGATGGAGCGAGCGAGCGAGCAGGCATATGTTCACTTTTGTCCCACTCCTCTTCCCTTTCACCCTCTTCTTCTCTCTCTTCTTCTCTCATTTTTTCTCATAATAATGATGAGGGGTTGACATGGCAGTGGGCCTGCTCTGTTAACCAGCTTATGTAACCGTGCCCTGGCGGCTTGGAGGATGTGCTGACAGCATGCTTTCTCAGCGTCATTAGCAGAGTTACACAGCTGGCTCCGAAATAGGGGGAGGGGCAAGGGATACGGAGAGATAAATTAGAGGGAGGAAAGGAAAAGAGGAAAGAAAGTGTGACTAGGGAAGTTCAGATCAGAGCAGGGATGGAGTAGAGGCTGAAGATGAGGGGGGGGGAGGGGGGGATGAAGGGTTGCCAGGAGCTATGGGACCTCCAGGAGGTCTATCCCAACTCTTCCAGCTGAGCAACTAACTCAAACACTATTCACACACCTCAAATACACATCTTTTTTCTACACTTACTCAATTTCTACTGCAGCAATGCAGCAGGGGAGCCTCTGTTCCACCTATTGTTTTTTGCCTCAAAGGAGACAGACATAAAAGAAGCAAAAAAAAAAAAAAAAAGAATTGCTTTTCTCCCATTGGGCGCTTATACAGCATGCTATCGTGCCCCACATCAGAGGCAACAGAAAAGCAATTCACATGCAAATACCAATCTCCCTGTGTACTGAACACAGATTAGAAAAACAGCAACCTTGCATCACAGACCCCGAACAATGTCGGGGAAGACGCGTCAGATAACACAGATGTAACGCGTCGAAAACATCTAACGGAGACGGAAACTGCACGGCAGGGGAAGCTGTCAATCAAAATGTCTGAACTCCTGCACCCTGTGAGGATCAAACAGAGTATCAAGACAATATAACACGCAGGCCAACTTTTTTTCCCCTTATTCAAATTCTGCAGTGAGAACAACTTGTGCAGTGAGCGGTTAGCGCAGTCAACAAAACCCTTTTCTGATTTGGCTGTAAAGCTGCCATGTACATAAAATGAAATGCCGCAACAGGAGTTGAATCAGCAGCCAAAATATCTCGGAGGCAGTTATGAGCAATTTAAATTAAGCTACAGCAGCTATCATTTCTTGGCCACAAAGTAGAGCGGTGATAAGAGGCACACAGGCATCATAACGAGGACAACTGGTGATGGAGAAAACTGAGTAGATGGGGTGATACTAAAACACACATATATTTTCCACTCTTTTTCTTTTTTTTTTTATCCAACATACATAACTCCCACAAAACAGACACACGCACACACTTCCTGTCTCTCTCCCCTGCGTAGTTTAGCACAAGCGGCTTGGCAGCTGCTGTCTGTTTACGTGTTGGTATTCAAGCTGAGTATGATTGGTGGAAGGCCCAGTCCACCGAGAGCTGCGAGCTCAGGGCCTGGATAAACATCCGCTGGGCACAGCGCGGAGACAGAAAGAGAGGGGGAGAGAGAGAGGTGGGGATAGACTGCACATCTCTAACACCCTCGCCATGTGCAACAGCAGCAGCAGAAGCACAAGCAGCACAAAATCCCCTTTCCTTTAAACTTTGATGCTGAGGGAGATGCTGCCGCAATCCGAGGCCCCCTCGTCTTCAAACTGTTGACAAGACAGTTGGATGAAGATTTAGGTAGAGCGAGCTTAAGGAAGTGGGAACAGTTGAGGGGCTCTAAAGATGTTTTTCTTTTGCGGTTTAAGAAGCAGAGTTAGTGCGGACTAGAGGAATGAGAAGAGAAGTGAATATATGTACAGTACACGAGCGAGAGACACAAACCGAGAAAGCGGGAGGCTGAGATGGAGACACAAACATACGCATGTGGTTGTGTTTGGTGCAGTGTATAAAGCTTTAGAGCCCTCATCAGTCAGTCAATACCTCCAGCTCAGACAGCTTCCTGCTTTCCTACCTTACATCTCCTCTCCTCTTTTTTTTTTTTTACTACTTCTCACGCCCCTCTTGCCTCAGGTAGACACACACAAACATTCTAATTTTACTTTCCTCTCTGTCTCTCACTCTCACCCCATTTCCCACAGTCTCTGCCTTCATTTCTTCTATTCACTACCGCTCCCATCTCTGCTCCTTCCTTCTCTCTCCAGAGGGGGACATCTGTGGGACAAGTGCCATGTCATGTTTTGTGGTTATATAACGTCTGTTTTGTTTGTCTGGTTGTGTGTGTGTGCGTGCGCGCGTGTGTGTGTGTGTGTGTTCTGTGTGCTACGGTGACGTCACAGACAGATAACAGGCTTAACTTTGACGAGCCCCCCCCAAATGCCTTAGGGCCGTGCAGTGACACAGTTTCACCTCAAAACCACAGAAACGTCCCACAGCAGCGCTTAACACAGAGAGTAACTGCTGTGGGCTGATGGTGAATCTGACATCTCCACGTACACAAAAAGGAGACGTAAACAACAACTAAAAAAACGTGAAAAAACACTCTAGGTGGGTACAAACTCATTTGCTTGCTCACGGAGTCTCATCCAATATTTTGTCTGGCTTATAACAGATATATGGATATAATTGCATAAAAGTTTTATAGGCTGCCTTTTCTAATGTATGTTTGACCCTAATTTTCAATTATAGAAATTTAAAATATTTTAAGCTATTTAGGTGTTTTTTTATAGTTGTTTAGTTGTCTAGTTATAGTTGTTGTTTATTGAGAGTTTGATGTATATGTTTGCTGTTAATTTTACTGGTTATTATTGTTTTGTTCTTACTGTTCTTTCTTCTTACTTATAATTTGATTTTTTGATATTCGAAACAAAAATCTAATCGAGTCTAAGAGAAGAGTCTGGCTCTGGTGAATTAGGGCGCTGTTGTGGTGGTATTACCAGGCACCTTTCATTGGCAGAGCGTAGTGAGCGGGAGGGAGCGTACACCTGGATGTAACATTTTTATTTTTGTACCCATTTAATCATCTAGTGACCCCCTAGATTGCTCTTAGGACCCAATCAACTGGTTTAGGTTACAGGTGAAGTATGCACACAGTCAGTTTAAGTCAAATATTTTACCCATTCCTCCATCGTGAGAAGTAGAGGCCTATGATTTTAACTGGCTCTCTCGAAGTGAGTTGAAAAGTGGACAATGGAGCGATACAGTGTTGCCTCAGGGCAATAATACTGCCAAACTGGCACTAAGGCTCCTCCTAAGTCTGTTGGTACTCCCTGTGCTTTAGCTGCTGAAAGAACATCCCTTGAAGAGGGAAAGAGAGAGAGAGGATGATAGATGTGAGAAATGCTACTGATTTTCTATTCTGTGTGTGGAATGCCGCCTGTGTGCGCATGTCTCCTGCAAATTTTTGTGGTTTTTTTTTTTTTTTTTAGAGCTTCTTTTAAGTAGCACACTGCAGGCAAACACAAACATCCCTGAGGCTGGGGTAGAAGGAGGACTTGAAGATGGCACAGAGAGAATCGATTAGGACACACATACATACACACAGGGGCCCCAAGACACTTCTTGGTTGGTACATGTGAGCATGCACATTCCCACACACACACACACACATATATGAATAAATGTTACACAACACCTACCCCATCCCTTGCTCTCAGGAACTCGGCCTCTCTTCATTTATCATTCACAGTTTTCTCATTTTGTGCAATTTTCCCTGCTCTCTGTTTTCTCCCTCCCCTTTTCTCCTCCTCCCAAACCCCCTGTCTCACCATTATTTTTCACACATGTGAGCAGGGGACACTCTTCCCTGTCCTTTCACTCATCCCAGAAAGGATCTTTTTGACTTTGAGGAATCATTCTCTCTCCTTGAAGAGTCCAATAATATCAGACGGAATGGCAGCTTTGCCATTGATGTTTACCAAGCTAACTATCCATCGCCAGCACTGTGCTGCCAGTTGCGACATGGCTGTCATTCACTTGGCTGTACGGAGAGTATTAAAAGTTAAAGGGGGGGTTCTAGCTGCCAGTGGCGAAAGTAAACACACACACAGTGAGCCAAAATAGTGACAACATCATTGTTAAGGAAGTGGAACGGTGACAATGTCCTTTTATAATACCGTCAATGTTCCTCCTTAGAGCCAGTCTTCTTCTAGACATTTCTGACATACTGCAGCAAATGGTATATCAGTTGAATATCAGAAAAATAAACACATTAATAAGGATACTTTGAGCATTGGCTCTGTGTGGCGGTGCTGGTAAAAAAGATTTGATTCGGTCTGTTGCCAAGCTGCACTTGCCATGTTTGTAAGGCCGCTTTTCAGAGCACTCTCTGTTTTGTAAATTACTTTGGATAAAAGCGGACGTTAAATTATAGATTAAGCACACACCAGAACTGCCCTTGTGATGAAATTATTTCTTTTTAAGAGACGCTGGCAGACACACAATTGACGTTGGCTGGCTGACAACTGGGTGCAGGTGGTCAGAGCTCAGCGGTGTTTGATTAGGATTTCTACATAATGAGCGGATACATGCACTTGCATTCAGCCACAGATTCAAACAGATTCAGACTCGCACACACAAACTGTCTACCTTTGCCAGGACTCTCAATTAAGTACACTAATTTCTTACCCCTTTCAGAACTAAACACTTACCCTAACTTTAACCCTAAACCCAAAATAAACCGGTAAAGTTCTGGAAACCGCTTCTTCGTCCCCAGTAGATATCTGCGCTGCTCTATTTGGTATAATCTCCACTTATTGGTATTCAACTCAATAGTGCAGCCTTGCTTTGATCTTTGTCCCACTCGTGTTCTCCATGTTCGCCTCTCTGCTGCACTCTGGCTCCTATCACTCTATTTACCACAAAGACAGTTTGTCCATATTTTAGTCTGATTTGCATGACAGCCTTGGTTAAGCTGTCCTCTAAGTCAAGGTGGAAGTGGGACTGTTTGACAACTTGATCATATGAATGCAAACTAGATGCGGCTAACGAAAATCAATAAAAAGCAGAGCTAGTGACAAACGCTCAAAATCATGTAAATCCGGTGTTCACAGAGAAGTTCTTGTCAGGTTTTTACAACTTAGAGCAGTAATTAGCTCTGTAACTCTTATATGCTTAAATAACAAGGAGCGAAACAGCAGATTATCTACTATAATGTCCTTTTACAGATTTATGTAGTCCGTTCAGTCTGTCTACTAATGCACTTAGTGAACTACACCTGAAGGGGAATATTTCACTAATAATAAAAAAGCACATATACTACACATTTAAACTATTTTGGCTTCAGCCCAGCACAAACAACACAAATGAGAAATCAATGCATCCTCCCTATCACCACCTTCACCACTGGGAATCATAAGAAAACAGCCCACAAGTGGATGCTGGTATTGAAACAGCATGATGTCACAGTATGTTCATGTAAAAGCAGAAAAATGGCAAATTACCAATGTCAGTGTACACGTGCAGCTTACAATGACCTGCTAAAGGACCCCTGGAGCTCCTATTTAAAACCCACTTTTCTGCACAGTGTCGCTTGATAATAAAGGTTATTACATAACTTGCCAAGAAAGGGGCTGTGCATACACTGTATATCTGATGAGAGTGAAGGTAAAGATAACAGAGACATTGCAGAGTGCTGTTCATCAATATGTGCTCAACTGTGGGTTCTTTCCCTTTGATCTATAACAATAAAAAGGCAATTCTGAAGTTAGACGGGAAGAGCATTGATCTGGCTTCGTGAAATATCAACTGCGCATCCAGCCACACTTGGCTGAGCCCGGCGATCGAACTTTGGCAAGTCATGAGGTGCGTGCGTGAGTCTGTGCGAGTGTGCGAACATGTTCGGGTATGTCTGCATGCGCAGGAGAAGATGTGAACCGCAGACCGCCACACGCAGTATCAGGCGATCCAATAAAATTGGGATTATAGGAATAAGATTGGCGAGTGAAGTGATGGCTGCTCTCTTTGCTTTAACATTACAGTGTGGAACTGAGGCAATCTTTTGGCAGTGTACCCATGCAAACTCTGACAGCCTTGCCCCTGAGTCGCCCATGCCTGGGGAAATGTGCTGAGTTAAGAGTGCTTCATTAAACCCTCACGCACACATATACAGACACACACAAACACTCCCCCTTCCTTCAGCCCCCATAAATGTGCAGGTGCACAAACACACACAACAGTACAAAAGTATACACAAGCACAAAAAGATGCACACACATAGATAGGGCCCTTGTCGCCTGCAGTGAGCTTGCTGGCATACTTCCTCCACCTAACTGTTATTGCATTAGTTGTATAATATAATGATGGGCAAGGTTTTGACTGTTTGCCATCCTTGAGGGCCTAAAGACATTGTAGGCGTTCACACAGCAGAGAGGGACATACCAAGGTCAGGAAGGATTGAGGCTGACACACGACTGTGTAAAGTAAATTAAAATGAAGTGTTGAAGCAGGGCACACAAGAAAAAAAGGACATGAAAGGAGCGGGGAGGAGGAGGTTGGTGCCTGTGTGTGTGCATGAGGAAGTCAGTAACAGAAAATCTTCAGTATTGATTTGATTGTGCTTGTGTTTACATCAGCATAGTGTTATATAAAAACTTATAGAGTGCAAGGAGCACTTTTCCCCGGAGCCACATCAGTTTTATGTTGATCAAAATGTTTTAACAACTAGGAAATATAAATGAAAAACCCTCATTGATGATGAACAGCTGTACTGTATCTGTCTGTAAGTATTCATCTAAAACTTAATCTAATCTAATCACAATCGAATAAACTTTACCAGTGTTTATATATTTTTAGCAAACATTTTAGTGAAATATTCTTATTAAGTTAATGATGTGAAAAAGCTAGCACTGAAATCCAACCCATCTCTATAAATTATTAAGCAAAAGTTATAATAAGTGAGAAATGTTTTCCATTTGTTTTGTTTTTCTGTGTTCTTTACTCAACAGAGGAAAAGAAACACTATAAAAGAAACAATGTCTCATATCTAATAAATAAAAACCCAAACTTGAGAGAGAGAGAGAGGGAAATACTTTAAAGAAAGTAACAGATTCCTGACAGCCAGTCTCAGTGGAAATTTACAGTGCATTAGTCTCAGTAAGAGTCATATTTTTTGGTGCAGTAAACAGTGTAATGGCCAGAAGGTACAACCAGTAAATGAAACAGATTAAATAACCCACTAATAAATACATGAATATAGAGGGAACTATTTATAGAAGAAAATAATAGATATAATAGATATTTTAGACATTAGTTTATCATGTTGCACAGCAGTCGAGTGCCAGTTATCGGTCAATCTAATTGGTGATAACAATTCTAAGGCCCAAAAACATCAAACCCTGCAAGTGTCTAACATTGATTGCAATAGTTGTTCCTTATTAGCTGCTGTTCAAATCACTTTGTGCACTTTTTCCTTTTCTTTCTTCCACTCTTTCTTCACCCGCAAGCAACAAACCATGGGCTGACAATACCAATGCAAATCAAAGCAAGGCTAAACTGCCAGTTGCTATTTTTTTTAATCAGACATGTTGTTAGAGTATAACGTCATTTCAGGCAGAGTACTGAAGTTGCATTAGCTGATTTGCATCAGATGTTTCGTCCACGCTTCACTATCAGTGACTCATTCACAGCTTGGCTACCACCTGACTAATAACATCTGATCATAATCATGCGGCCATTACACTTCTAACTATTACACCCTATGTGCTAAGTTGTTGGTATGGTTGATGTATCAAACATTTAAGGGGAAAAGTTCTCAGAGCAGAAGCCTTGCTGCTCCGCGGATTCTTTGAGAGCTCCTTCAAAGAGCTTGGAGGTTGATATAAGGTTAGATCCTTGACAAAAGTGTATCTGACTGAAGTATTCTGAGCATACTAGTGGACTATTTAATCAGATTCACAGCAAAAATGGTTGGCTAGTTTGGGAAGTGGCTAGTGTCTCACCAAGATTCTTATGTGTAGATATACAAAAGGCACAAGACAGTCTTTGCCAGTGTTAGTTCTTCTAAGTCGGCTTATTGTGTGAGCCAAATGCACAATTAATATGTGTAAAATTAAATGAAATAGCCTCGAAGCTTAAATAGTTCTGTGCATAAAGCATTTTTTTCTTCTTTAGATATTGTCTATTTATTCATTTTTTCTCTTTTTTTTCTCCTTCTTTGTATGTTATCGTGCTATGGAACCCCCAATGAGCTGTATCCTTAATAAAGTCTGGATCATGAATGAAACGCAAGCCTGTATGCGGCCTGTGTAGACAGCTGTATTAATTTAAATAGAGATGTATCCATTCTGTCAAACGTGCACGACACATTCAACTGAAAAACACATGCTTTGAATGTACTGAGAAACCAAAAGATATATGCTGCAAGATTTAGATGTTTTTTTTGAGGCTCGCACTGAAGGGACAAGGGACGCAAATTGTAATCTTGAAATTTAGCTTACTGAAGGCATCACTAGCCCTTGCTGGAAAGAAAAATTATTTTCTTCTTGCTTTCACAGAGAATGACGAAAAACAATCTGCCAGTATCATAAATAATTTTAAAAAGTGATGATGTTTATTGGTAACAGCAGAGGTTGTAATCAGATGGTAAGTGACGATGACACATTACTGCTCTGTATTACAATTCTTATCTCATGTCCTCAAGGGACCATATCGATCGTTTGAGCACTGAAGTTGAAACAAAGAACCCCTTCCCTCATTCCTGTCCTTTAAAGTGGTTTTTCTGTGTCAGAGCAGTGGTGCAAGTCAACTTTTATGGCTCTTTATTTCACCTCTCCTGCTTCTTTTGCTGTAAGAAAAGTGAGAAAGGGTTGAAGAAAGTCAAAAGAAGAAAAGAGGAGAAAAGTTTTACAGGAAGAGAAAACAGGACTCTGCTGTGTTTCAGCATAGTAGATTTAGATGAGGTGACTTCTAAAAGTGTCTTTTGATGGAATATAAATGAAACTATAAATCATGTCAAATCAAATTTGCTCAAGTTATTGCATTGCAGTGTGATGGCCCCTCCCGTTTTTGTCATGGCCTATGGGCTGGGTTATGACAGTGGCAAATGAAGGATGGAAATTTCCAAAGAAATGTACAGTAGGGTCCAAAAGCCTGAGACCACTTTCCCATTCTGGGACAATGAGTAGATGGAGATTTATTTACCAAATTTACACACAACACACGCATAAATATATGGAGAGACAATGCGCTGCCAAATTACATTATTACAACAATAACCGTGTCTATAAGTATAGGTTTAAGATGTAGTACTGATGCCATTCTCATTTATAATTGTATTGGCTTTTAGAGGTCCAGACAGACTTACTTACAGACTCATGGATGGTGTAAAACTGGGCGAGTAAATGAGTGATCAACCAACTTAAGTATATGAGAAGGAAATCACTTTATATAGTGATAAACTATGACGGGTCAAGGATTCCACCGTCTAAAGAGGCCGCAATTATGTTATGTGTGGTAAGAAAGCCTTGGAACATGCCATTACCATAATAACATATGGTGAATAGATTGTACTGAAGGCAGTGCGCATTGAAGACTGACGGTAGAGCGGCAGTGTTTTTTGTCGGCACCCTGCCAGAGCACTCAGGAGTCAATTAGAGCATTTCAGCTGGATTTTCAAACAGTACAGACAGTCTGTAGGAGTTCTCAATAGGCCTTACACACCACTAATTCCTTTGGGTCCAGACAGGCAATTAAGGTTCTCTAGGTGAGGCAGGATTGGTAGGTAGAAACAGCTTTTTCTGCAACCACATTGCATATAGTGTAGTGGAACCTGCTTGAGTGATCCAACACTGGTTGGACACGGTCGCTGTTTTAGCTGATTTCTGGAACAATGGCAGCAAGGAAAGGGACGGTAGGAGCAGAGAAACACTCAACATTTTGTATTTTTAGCTGAGAACTGATGTGTAGTAGCCCAACTGTGCCGAATCCATATTGGCCAATACTGAATCTGGCTATTCATGTCACTAATAAGCTTTATGGGACTTTGGAACAAGGAGCTGCACTTGACAGCACTCAGATTTTTGGAATGAAACAAGTCTGTTTCCTTAGGTCTGATGACCAAAGTCTGCAGGAGGGGAGTGCAGGAATGCTTTGATTCAATGCCCTGATGGAATGAAGGTTCTCCAGAGAAAGCCCCAGTGTATCCAGGTGTATCTTATCAGATGTTGGTCCCATCTCTCTCTCATATCCTGTCTTGGGTACTCTTAATGCATGAAGATGTAAGTGAGAGAGCAAGAGGGGTGAAATGGTTTGAGTTCTGGCTACAGGAGAAGGGAAAAAAGTCAGCCTCATCCACCACATGTCACACTTTTGTGTACGTGTGTGTCACAATAGTTTGTTTGTGTACACACCCACTCAGGCGTCTTGACAATGACAATGTATGGCACTGAAAGCCTGCAGCCACATCCCAGCTAGAGCAGCATCCTGCATCACTCTACTTCCTATGTGGAGAGCACAGTTAGAGGACACAGCCACACACACACACACACACACACACACACAGACACGCACACTGCACAAACACTGTCACAGGAAGTCGTGTTAAAAGTGTAGAGGACAGATGCATACTCAGCTGGGGAGAGCAGAGCGAAGCTAAAAGCATCGAAGGACACGCCTAACACTACAGTCAGAGTGAGAGAGACAGAGAGGGAAACAGGAAAAAAAAACAAAATGGACAGCTAATGGCAAGTAAATCAGGTAGCACAATCCAAAGCACAAACATCAACTTCAACCTTGAGGCTGTCCCACTAAAGATCCATTTTAAAGCCAATCACACCAGAAAAAAAATCAACAAAAAAGTCCTGGTTAGAGCGGAGCGAACATCAGACCAGCTTCAATGCTTTCCTTTCTAAGAGAAGTAATTCAAAGTGATAAGTAATTAATTTCTGTTGATTAAGAAATTAAGGTGAGAAAAAGGGGGAGGCAAAGGGGGGAGGGGAGAGAAAGCTGATTTGAAATGACCTTGGAAGAGGACAGGGCAGGTGTTTGTTAGTGGGTGGATGTCTGTGTGTGTCCATCTGAAGATAATATAAATCTGTCCAGATATTTGCTTAGCTTGGCAGAGTAACACTGCATCAGATATTTAAAAAAATTAAGAATACTCTCTTCTTCCTACTTTGTGTTTGTTTTAATGTTGTGCTTGATATTTAACTCAATGTAGAAAGACCTGCAGTTTTTCTTAATTAATAACTAACAGAGCAAGACACTGATTCTGTATCAGTGAGCTAAAGCAGCTAGTTACCTAAACCACATTAGTAGTCCTTACTATACATAAAGTATAGGGATGCCACCTGAAACCCGGTTCTGAATTGAAACCGATTCTAAAATTTTAAGAACTCAGGGTATTTTTAAGGTTGGTCCTTTTATCGCCACTTTTTTTCGTTTCGGGGTAAGTCAAGGTCGCGCTGCGGCAGGCAGTGAATCACATCAGCGGAGAGGGAGGAGAACAGAGGACAGGATGAATGACTGATAGTGACTGATTTCTGTGTTCGTCACACTTTCTAAACTTCACTCAGGAATATTATTTATTTTATTGACATGTTAGATTTGTTTGCAGTGACATATTATTGAGATTATAAAGCGACTTTCAGAGGTAAACATTACTGTTGCTGCTCTAGAAACAATGACTTGTTATATTAAAAACATAATTAAATTCTAATCCTGTTCTGAACTTATCCTTTTTTTTAAATAATATATTTTTAAAAGGAAAAAGAACCGAACTGATAAGGAGTATTGATAAAAGTAGTAACATCGATAAAATCCTAATGATACCCATCCCTAATAAAGTACATATTCTAAATGCTGAATACACTTTAGTATAATTTTATATACGAGCATAGCAGTCTATCAACTGCAGAAACTTTGGCAGAAGTCACATTTTCTCAGTACGGACAACTTTTACTTCAGCTGAATCAGTGTATTCGTCCATCTTTTTAATTAAAAGAAGTGTCTGAAAAGAAGGGCTAAATGTACCTTTTTCTAACTGCAAACCTGTGAGGAGTGATAAAGTTCACAGAGTCTAACCCATGCTGTATTCCCTTGTATGTATTCAGCAGGCAGGAACAACAGTCTGTTCCGTCAGTGTTCACACAACTGGCTTTACCACAGCCAGTGTGTATTGACTCTGTGGCCTTGAAGTCCATTGTGCACACACTTTTCTGACTCATCTCACCCACAGATGCATTCAAAGACATTGATTCCTTCCACCGCAGCCCTCCCATTTTTTCTTTTTCTTTTCTCTCAGTCCAACCTCGTCTCACAGCAGTTCGTGAAATAGTCACGAAATTTAATCTATAGATTTGTGTACATGGACACAAGATTTTATCCTTGATTTTACTTCTTTATTTTAATTTTATCAGTAGTCTACAGTCCGCGTCAGTCCGGTGGGCGGACCGGATGACCCACGGCCCGGAAGTAGCCTATTTTCTCAACACAAAAACACGAAAGTGTCTTTGATAACACAACAATACGATAGGTTAATGTTAAGGCCATCAGTTTTAATCATTTCTTCTTCAATTCTGAGAAATAACACTTTTTTTTTGTCAGTTGTTGATAGCAGAAGGCTACAGAAGAGCGTTGTGTTGTGGGTGGATGTGGCGCGTTCAGCTACTGTTTTGGGCTGTCTGCCGTCAGTGGGCTTCATTCCATTTCAAGTTTCCATCAGTCCGCCGCAACCTGAATCCAAACGCTATTATCTCTGACCTATGAACCTTGACCTTGGACCTTGTTTGAAGGCCTATAATTCAGCAATGAAAGGGTCTGCAGACATGGGACCAACTGTTATGGAGAGCTCTTGACATCAGCTATCATGTGAGTATAGTCAACAACTGGGGGTGCTGTCAAATATGTGTAAAATATGGTTAAAATAAATTTTCACCCATTTAACAATGAGATAGCTGTGAGTCTGGGTTGCTCAGTCTTGCTGCAGTTCTCGCCTTCACCCCCTTTTGTAAAAAATGTTTTGCCTGTTTATTCTCTCATTCAAACTCTGTGAAAAGGGACACTTGGTGAGGGAGGGGGGCAACTGTCCCTTTTGTACTCTTATCTACTCACTCCAGTTCAGGCGGCTGACGCCCGAGGACTGATCCCAGCTGGGAGTGTAGACGCAGGAACACTGACTGAACATAAGGCCCCTGGATTTCTCTGAGGGGCGAGAGGAGGGTTGGGAGGGGGGGGGAGGGGGGTAGGGTAGCGGATGGTCATATGAGGTCGCATGGGGTGGGGGAGCAGTTGCCCTGTTATATGAGTCCAGACACACTCTCCTCTTTTCCAAACAGCTCACTTTGCCCAGTGGAACTCCCCTCGCTCTCGCACAGCCAGTATCCTAAATTAACAGTCTGGGTCTGCAGACAGTGGCAGCAAAAAAAAAACAAAAAAAAAAAAACAGACACACTGTTCAAAGCCACAGAAAAAGACCATACAGACACACTGCAGCCTCACTATATTTGTGAGTACACTTCCACTGACAAGCGAACCTGATGAAGCGCACCGTTCGCACAGTTGCAGTTGTGATTGAATAAATACTGCATGAACTTATAAAGGATACTGACATGAGCCTCCCAGTGTGCGATAATTTACTGTCACTACACGAGTACTGCTGTCACACCTGGGATGCACTCTTGTACTTTGCTGATACACCTGCAGTCACACATTACCCAAACCCTAATCCTTATTCTAAACCACACTACTCCATCCTTAACCCACACTTAACAGATTAACCCAGACTAAACATGACTGTGATTTTAATATTAAACTTTAACTTAAAGATAAATTATGTAACTTTCACGTTTGTCAAGTTATTTCACTTCAGTGTCGTTGATATGCATTGACTGACCAAGTGACGGTGACAAAGTGATAAAGTTAAATGTACTGGTACTGTTAATCGGGGAGATGCAGCCCAATAAACCTGAATAACATTTTAAATATCAGAGTATGGAAAGTATCTCCAACCTCATGCGCCATTTACTCGACCATACCAGAATAAATAATGGTGATATACAGAATGGAAGAGACAAGACTTTAACAGGATCTATCCCAGCCTATCCACTACTCCTGTAGCTCATGAAAGGGTTCCCTGGTCCAAATCTTTCAGAGGAGGAAGAGGCTTTCAACATTCATCTCTGTGCTATTTGTGTGAAGGCTGAACACACATTTGGCCGCCTTCAGGCGAGATGGCGCATTCTTGCCAAGCGGTCAGATGTGCACCACTCCTTCATGCCAACAGTTGTGGTTGCAAGTTGTGTGGTGCACAACATGTGTGAGAAGGAGAAGCAGCGGCTACCACCTGGCCCGCTGGAGCCCCCTGGGAATCCCCCCCCCCCCCCACCTCAGCCACCTCGTTAGCTCTGATGATCAACCCAACAGAGAGCCCAGGCAATGAGGGATGCCTTTGTCTGCCATGTGGCAAACAGACTTCAACTGGCAGCAACTTAAAGCAATGAGGACAAGGACAGATAGCCTCTCTCATGGACAGATGAAGCCATTCGTGTCAGGGAAATGTACATAGTTAAAACCATTATCTACATGTCACTTGTACTGGGTATTGCCTGGACTTGAGTTTATTTCTCAGATCACTTAATTTAGCTGCAAATAGGCCGACGAGGCCACTGGAACCCATATGGTGCCCATATTAAGCAATGGAGATGTACATTTAAATCTAATTTCATTGTGTATTCACAATTATGACATAGGCCTATTTGAGTGTTCTGAAAAATAATTGAAATGTGGGCTTAAAATGTTTCCTACTGTATATACAGTAGGCCAGTATTTCCCAGTCAGAGGAAACCTGTATGTGCTGCCTAGAGACTTAATCAAGGAAGACAGACCCACGGCACACCTATGTATAGGTGCAGTCATTTGGTAAACCTGTGGTTCTCAAATCTCATCTAAGGAGCAGCTCGGCTGCAAAGAAAAGATTACGAAGAAAACATTTGTATAGATTGGACACACGCTTTGTGAGTTAATATTCAATACCTCAGATGAAGAACCATAGAACTTTGTTTCAAGTTTGCAGAGGAACAATGCTTCAAATTATTATCTAAAGCTGGTAAGTTAGCATTGTTTTCATTCATATTTACAGTGATTTGGTTTGACTTTACAACATATTGCTTCTGTAGCAATCTTAAGTCTCAAAGTTGGGCCAAAAAAAGAAACCTCCCAACTGCAATTCACAAGCCTTACAATGTGCATTCTTTAAAAAAAGAAATATCTAGTGCAACTGAAAATAATTTCACATTGTGCTACTCCAGTGACCTTGGATAGTGCAATCAACATATATAAAACTGACAACTGTCTCAAGTTTTTTTTAAATACAGCTTAATTTCTTGCACATATTGTGCAGCGCAGCTCAACAAGCCTTACAACGTACATTCTTTAAAATATATTAAAGAAAAGTGACAATCTAATGCAACTGCAAATATATTTCACCTTGGACAGTGCAATCAATATCTGTAAACAATAGACAACTGTCTCCCTAAGCTGGGAATAAGAACATCAAAAACATATCTGTGATCACAGTATACCGGTAAGTGGCCTCATACAAATAACATAAGGCACAAGTGGCGACGTGTTACTAAAGGTTTGAATGGAAACACATTGCTTTTGAAGCCTACTCCAAGTTTAAATATGATGTGACACACTTTGTAAGGGGTAGACTGGTGGTGGCTGTAGGAGGTAGACCACTGTTGGTTGGATGTTGATGGCTGTTGGTTGTGTGAGGCAAATGAGGGTGTTTTGAAATGACCTTGCACTGTGCTGTCGTTGCCCCGTTTCCCTGAATCAGCCATTACCTCACACGCATCTGCGTGTGTCTCTCTGCTGCTTGTGCACAGCGCTCAAAGCTCTTCACTGCTTTACTCAGAACAGTGGACATGGACTGCAGAGTCACTTTGTCTTTCTCTGCTTGCTCCTGCTGTTGTCTCAGGAATGCACTGAAGATGGTCTTCATGTCCTCTGCTCTTGAAGTAGGCCTTTTATTTGCAGTGTAACGTGTCCAGAATCTTTGGCATCTTGATGGTGCTGACCTCTCGAACTGGGATGTGTCTGAGTCATTTGGTGAAGAACACTATGTCACCATCTGCTTCCAATGAGCCATCTGCTTCCACAGAGTCTGGCCTATCTGGTGACTATGTTATATTTAAAAGGAAAAAGTTATCAGTATATTTCTCATTCATTTTTCAAAACTTCCCTTCCCCTCCTAATAGTGGTTCTAGGACTCACTAGGCTTCATAATAACAACACAGCTGCTGGAAAAATAACATTAATAAGAACACAGCACACTCTGCCTTCCCCTCAGTTTGTTATTCTCATACAGGCAGGAAACTGTAATGCTTTGAAATGCATTAATTCATTAATTCATGCAGTTAACTTTTTTTTAAAAAAGGCTGCAGGCCATTTATCTTATCTGCCAATTGTTTCATATATTCATCAGCATACAAGGTCATTGATTAATACCATACTGTACCCCCCCCAAAAAAAGAGGTGTGACCAAATCATGTGCTGGTGCGACCAACTGAGAAAGTTGGTAGCACCAGTGCTACCAGTGGAAAAGTTAGTCTGGAGGCCTGCCTTTTAACAAGCTGTGAATTAGGGCTATACAGTACCGCCTGAATCAGCGTTGTCCACATCATCTCCTCTTTCATGTTGTCCATCAAAAGTCACCTAACCATGAACTAAATAGTAACATTCATTTTGCTGTAACTTGCAGTAATCAGGTCTTTGCAGTAAAATTCCATTTCTTCCAACATCAGGGCTATAAATAATTTACCATGGTAAAAGTCATGTATCACCATGGTACCAATTTAGTACTCCATGGTACTTTTTCGTCACGGTGTGCAGTGGTGGAGTAGGTAAAACACTGGAAAAGCATGATCCACTGCCACTTGTTTGCAAGATCCAGTAATAATACACCAATTTATACATTTTTTGTTTATATATTTCTCATATATTATATATCAACTGTTGTTTTGCAAATAGCTAGAAACCACAACATGAACATGGAAGGAAAATGGCTGTGCAAAGCCTCTAACGTTATATAACTAACATTAAATGTTCAACAATATTTAAATTTTTTAAAAACTTGATACCAACCTGAGCTGTTGATAATAGAGCACAGAGATGTAACGATGGGCCTCTGGCCGAGAATTTGCTCCATTTTGTCGAAATATTGGAACTTTGTTTTGTTTTTCCCACCAGCATCGCTTCGAGACATCTCTCGTTTCTCACCCATGTACCACTGTTCTAGACTTTTCCACTTGGTAGGTAAGATGTACCAGGGCTTCTCAAATCCTTTGGTGATCATTTCATTTCGTAATTCCGGGTAGATGGCGGCACTCTGTTGTTGTTTTCCACCTAAAATGGCTGTAATGTTTCTTTCATGGATGAGACAAGGAATACTTTGGTTTCCTCATCGGTCCACACAAACCTGTTGTTGTTGCTACTACTAGCCATGTTTAGCTGTTTAGCTTAGAGACCTGCTGGTGACATAGGGCTGCAGTAGATCTCTAATGTAGGCAGGTGCCTGACCATGCAGAGCTCTATAGGTAATCACAAGAACTTTGAATTGGATTCTGAATTTGATGGGGAACCAGTGAAGAGCAATCAGAATCGGTATCACATGAGACCTTTTGGAGGACCTACTCAAGAGTTTAGCAGCAGAAACATTTTTACCACTTGTAAAGGATGTTTTGCTGAGGCAGGTGAAGAGAGAGTTACAGTAGTCAAGACGGGATGATGTAAAAGCATGAATTAACATTTCAATCTCCACTTGTGATACAGTGGGCCTGAGCTTTCCAATGTTTCTCAGCTGGAAAAAACAAGAGCGAGTCAGACACTTGACATGTTGGTCCGGAGTCAGAGCCTGGTCCATAGTGACACCTAGATTTCTTATGGAGGATTTAAGTGATGAGGTAAGAGACCCAAGACCATCTCTTATCTTAGGGACAAGACTAGGAGGGGCAGAAATAAGGATTTCTGTTTTGTCTGCATTTAGCTGTAAGAAATTATCTGCCATCCAGTCTTTTATAGTGTTTAAGCAGTTATTGAATGAGACGTATACCTTTAAAGTGCCTTATTATGTGTCCAAGGGGAAGCATATACATGGATCAGGAGATGAAGCTGCCAACAGAAACTGTGAAACTCCTGTAGGAGATGTAGGAGGAGAACCACTGCAGGGCTGACCCAGACATACCCACCCACTGCCCAAGTCTCTCAACCAAGATACGGTGGTCCACAGTATCAAAAGCTACGCTGAGATCCAACAGCACCAATACCGAACATTCTCCTGCGTCACCATGCATCAAGATATCATTCGAGACTCTGACTCAACTTCTGTTGAGTGCAACCAGACTGAAACTTATCAAAGATATTATGCTCATGTATTGCAGTAGTGAGCTGCTTAGCCACCATTTTTTTCTAAAATGTTGGCTACAAAAACAACTTGGAGATGGGCCTGCAATTTTGGGGTAGAGAAGGATCAAGGTTTGTTTTGAGAAGTGGTTGAATAACAGCTTGTTTGATTATGGAGAGCACAGGAGGACCAGTAGAGCCGAGGACCTTTTTTAAACAGAGATGTTTGTAAGATGTCAAGGGGGGAAGAGGAAGTTTTCATATGGTCAACCAAGTTAGTAAGATCTTGGAGTGTTATTGGAGAAAAACTCTCCAGGATTGTAGGCCAAGAGGAGCATGAAATGGGGGGAGGGGGGGGGGGGGGGGGGTGAGGGGAAAATGTTTGATCTGATGTCATTAATCTTGCCCACAAAGAGAGAAAGAAATTTGTTACATTCCTCACTTGAAAAAAATCCGAAAACACCAGATGATGCAGGAGTAACAATATTACTAATAGTGTCCGATAAAACTGTAGGATTGCACCAATTTTTTGACACAAGATTAGTGATTAAAGGTTTTTTAAAATAAAGGTAGTGGACGTGTAGTTGGGTAGGTGTTTGACTCTCCTACAGTCTCTCTTTAGAGAGCGAATATTGTGATTTATCCAAGGGGAGGACTTGATCAAAGGAGCCAATCTAGTTTTAATAGGGGCCACTTTATCCAGTGCTGAAAGGCAGTGTTCATTAAAAGACTGCACCAAGTAGTCAACATCACTGTGCATAACAGAGTTAAAATGGAAAGTGTCAGAAAACTTTGCAGCAGAAAGGTGGTTAAGGATGCAAGAGCTAATGATACGCCAGCAGGGTAAGACATATCAAAGAAAATACAGTGATCAGAAAGAAAAAGATCCTCTGAAAATAAAGAATCAATATTCAAACCAAGAGGAAAAACAAGGTCCAGAGTATGCCCTCTGTTGTGTGTAGGGCCTGATACGGTGTGATATTAATAACACAAGAGGCAAAACTGTCAGAAATATCATCAGCAAGAACATTAAAATCATCAGCAATGATAAATCTGGATAGCTTAAGGACAGAGGACAAAAAGTCAGTGAATTTAGTTAGAAATGATCTGTTTTGACCAGGTGAACAGTAGATTAAAATACAGTAAAAAGGATTAGTGCATCCAACTTTAATCATTTGAAGTTCGAAAGAAGAGAACGACCCAGTGCTCACCGAGTGACAAAAAAAGAAACACGCACATACGGTACAACACATCGAACACAGACAGATGCTAATCAAACAACAAATACCATTGATTTGTGTACATACGTACACATACTGGCACACAAAACACACACACACACACACACACTCTACTCACACACTCCCAATTCTACATGGCATGGTAGAGAGGATCAATGTGTCAACACAACAAAGCCAGGGCGGTGGCCTCTTCACGGCATGACAAGGTAGGAGATATTGAGTGCCTGGCCCCTGATCCCAGTGGTGGAGACAGACCCTCCGGGGAGGAGAGAGAAAACGGAAGCGAGGAGATGGAGAGACAAGAGCTCAAAGAAAGGGAGGGCAAAAAGTATAGGGAGGGAGAGTAATGATGGGAAAAGAATGAGACAGGGAAGACGAAAGGTTTTGGAGGCATAGTTTAAGAGGGAGAGACAGCTGAGAGGAGGGGGGAAAGGTAGATAAACAGCACTGTATGAGAGAAACTGTGTGTGTGTGTGTGTGTGTGCCTTCTAAAGCTGACAGAGAGAAAGTAGAAGGAAGAGAGAGACTGTGTGTGTGTGCATGCACGTATATGTGTGTGTGTCAGTGTATGTGCACGTTTGAAGCAAAGTTGTACCATGTTCTTCAACTTAATATTGCGTGCATGTGTGTGTGTGTGACTGTCCCTTCGGTTGTCAATTCCAGTTCATTTCATGTTGATGTTATTGGAATGACAAGACACTTCATATGTTGCTACAGCTTCTGCTAAATTCGGTGCTTACAAAAAAAAAAAAAGCATCAAAAGGTCAATACTGTTACAGTCACACAGGTACGTACACAATCCTTATCCCTGTAGCATTTCAGCATACAACAGCATAAAAACAGTAATTTACATGTGTTAAATGATAAAACAATAGTGCAAACAGTCATTATGGCAAAGTCCCTGCTTTGATCATCACTTATTTCCTTGCTTTGCTGTTGGCTGCATATTATCTTCAGATTTCACGAGTGAATGAGCACTGAGTTGATGCATTAGCAACCATGATCAAGCATATGTTGTAGAACTTGTGCATAAAGTGTTTTTTTTTTTAGTTTGTGCATGCAAGCGTGTGCGCTGTCAGTGCTCAAACTGGTAAATTAAGGCAGCAAAATCTGATTTACATACTGATAGATACTGAAGAGTATTTATTAGTATGTAAAACAACAGTGTGTAGGACTTTATATTGAAATACTGATGAGTGAGTGTCTCACAACCTCTTTTTTTTTATTTATGTCTGGGGGGGTTTTTAATCTTAATTTAAGTGCATCATTTTAATGTGCATGTATCTCTGAGATACAGGAAGTGTATTGCGGCTGCAGTAGGAATACATAATGTAATACATAATATCTATGCGAGCTTGCATCTGAGGGCTATGGGGGCTCACTCCCCACTACAATACTGCATTGCGGAGGATTCCCCTGGAATCCCTCTACTCTGTACCAAGCATAGACACATTAAAGATGTAACTGTTCTCTGTCCAACACTCTCTGTCTCTGTTTTAGACATACTGTGCACTCCTTCTCCCTCCCTACGTGCATGTCCTGTGCGAGTAGACACATGGGCATTCAGGTGCAGACACAGAGAAGGTTGTGTTTGTCTGAATGAATCTTTCAATCAGTCTGTCTGAGTTAGGAATAACAATGAATATGAACAGAGGTGGCATCTGCACGGGTATAACAAAACAGCTCATACTGAGTGTGAAAATATGCATAAATGTGTGCAACTGTGTGTGCACACGTGTGTTTACTGAATGCGGCTGGCTTCAGATCCTGATGGCCCAGCTCTGGGAAAAAGAAAGAGAGGGAGTCAGGGAAGAAAGGATAAAAATGAACGGGTCCAATCCTCTGAAGATGATGACTGTGTGTTTGTCAGAGTGAATTTATTTATCACAGATGCAAGGGAAATTAGCATTGAAATGATTCCGGTGACAGAGTTGCCCTGGATATCTCCGATGGCAGACACCCAAAATATTTATGTTTACAGAACTCGAGGGGACAGTAGAAAAGGGACGGTGGTGTGAGAGAGAACGAGGGAGAGAGAGAGAGAAGAAGATAGAGAGAGACTATGCAGTATGGGGAGATAATAAGAGAGGTAAGATTAGGTAGAATAAAAAAGCCAGGGCGAGAAAATTGGAGGAAATGCTGAAAAGAGATAAAATATGTAAGAAGACAGAGAAAACGAGCGAGACTCTAGAGGACGAGCTCCACTGTAGAAATAGTTGAATTGTGAGTCACGCTTGATAAGGACTTCAGCTGAAAAAGAGTGTGCTCCTCCTACACAGAGGGAGTGAGAAAAAGAGAGCGTACAAAAAAGAATAGCAGAAAAAGATACTTCTTTATGTATGGGAGAGATAGTGCCTTTAGACAAAAGATGCTGGGAGAGCAAAAGAAGTAAGGGGAGGGGAGTGGGGGGGGGATTCAGAAAAATAATAGTGGAAAAAGTTTGGAGAAGAAAAGCAAAGAAGCATGGTCAATGCAGGGGGACATCAAAATGAACGCTTCTAGGAAGAAGTGACAAAGCAGAGAGAAAGTGAGGAAAGGGCACAAAGGAGTGAGAGTATTAGGCAGACAAGGTGGGAGAAAAGAGCCAGTAGTGCAGTTGAAGGCACAGTCAGGTATATAGAATATATGCACCTTCTTCTCTGCGCATAATGATCTAATCCCACCTATCAGCCTTTTTATTATTAACTAGCATATCACAGTAGGCCTTCCTCCTGAGCTACTGCTTCACCGCTGCCTAAGGAAGTGGAATGAGAGACTGAGGGGAGAAATGCAAAAGAATAACCGTGTCGGAAGAAGAAAATGGATGAAGAGAAGAAGAGAAGGGAGGGGAAAAGAGAGGACAAATCGCTACCGGAGAGCACAGAGAGCAACAGTGTGTTTCCATGGTAATAGATACACCAGTGGCTGAGTGTGACTGCTGATGTGAATGTGAAATTCCTGCAATCTATTATAAATAAATATCTCAATGGAATTTTCTCACTTATTGCACCTAAGCTTAATGTCAGAGTCCCTCATCATGATCCCCACCTTTCAACCAAATTCATGAAAGCGTATTATGTGTGAAGGCGTCCCAGGCGGCATCCCATCAAGGCAATCTAATTGCTAAATGAAATGTGTGCTTTCACAGAAGATGATTCAAGTCAAAGTTTCTCTTAAGATTCATGAAGCTTAACAGAATGTTTGGGTAGGATTCATTAATAAGAAATGGAATACCACTCCACAGATAATACTCGCATCGAAGTGAATTGGTATGATATCTGACTGTGACTAAACAGGGAAAGATGGGAAAACATTATTCATTATAGAGCTAGTCTGTAAGCAAATCCATAGGGGATCTATGAAACCCTTATTAAATCATGCAATAACGCTTCAAATTAACCACTTAGCCTCTTCATTTGTGTTGATTATTCAAGAACTCAAAAGCTTCAGCTAATGCTGTTTTGGGCCAGGCAATCAGGCAAGTAATTGTTCACTGTACATTGGCCAATATTATCATCCAAATGTGTACTAATAACATAATCAGTGTACACTCTAATGCAGAATTACCCCAAACACAGACTAAAAAATGAACTCAAGCTAAAAAAAAAAATAGACTGTATGTAAAAGTGAGTTTTTAACAAATCAAATCAGCTACGTTGACTATGGAAGCCTATAGGGGACTATATTAAAATGATAATGTAAACTTGAAAAGGGAAAACTAGCTTACCCGACATTGTAATGATTTTTAAGGCAAAGTACTGTTTAAAAACGGTGTAATCTTCTTTGTCAGGTTCATCAATGATGACAAAAGATCTGAATTCTATAGTTTTTGAATGTTTCGAGTCATCAGTGTTTTATTAGACTCAGTAGTAGTAGCATTTCCTTGGTATGATTGTTCTGAAATTTACAAGGTTTCCTTAATTAATCTCTCAATATTTCTTAGAGCAAACTCTTTGGTGTTCTTTGTCAATATGTTTTTAAGCATAGGATTTCAGATAGCTATACTAAAATTAGGTTCTTAAATGCAAAAATATGAATGTGGGGTGTCAAATTCACTCTGTCATGGTTGATCAAATAAAGTATGTGCTGAAGTGCCATTACTGTGTGTTAAGGGGTGCGTGCATTATTCAGCAGAACTGACTGCTGAGTAATGTGTCCCCTATTATTTCAGCTTAGGTCATTATTAAATGTATGAAATTCACACTGTCGAGCCCAAAATATGTGCTGGTAAAACCATTTGATTCATAGATCTCCAGAAATGAAGTTACAGTGTGGATGCATTATTTGGCAGAGATATATTTTTTTTTACCTGCAGAGAACTGCAACTCCTCCCTTCTCAGATCAGGTGAGTGTTACATGTATAAAATTCACACTATCGAGCCAAAACGACCCAAAGTATGAGCTGGTAACAGTGTTTGATCCTAAAGTGTCTAAAAAAGAAACTTAAGAGGTTGATGCATTATTCGGCTGAGGTGTATCTTATTACCTGCCAAGAACTGCATCCCCCTCTTCTTTCAGCCAGGAAGACTATCACATGTATGAAATTCACACTGAAATTCGCAAACCAAATTATGTACTATTCACCCCTAGGTTTCCAGAGAGAGAGTGTGTGGTTGCAGTGAGCGTAGAGGTGGGTTTGCCTTTCATGGTGCATCCTGAATTCTCTCTCTCATTCATTCACCTATCCACCAGCAGCCTGGTCTCTTCAATCTGCATACAAATAACAAGACTTTACACTTTCAAATTGCATGCAGTGCATACGCCAAAGTCCAATTTTGCGTGCAGGTGATACGCCAAACCTTCCCGGGGAAGTGATGTCAATATAATGCAACTTTCTTCTATATTATAAGGTGATTTTTGGCTTATTAGGAGGAGGCAGGCTGGGTGGATGGTTAGATAATTAGTTGGCAAAAAGTTGCAAAAGCAGCGGGAGAGCACTGTTCAAGACCACCAACGGGACATCCTCAATGTCACATCGGGCATTTTAACCTTCACACAAAATTGGACTTTGGCGTATGTACTGCACCTAATTTTATAGTGTAAAGTCATGTTATTTGTACGCAGATTGTGAGATCGGGTTGCCACCAGATGCCTCCAATGAGTAAATCTCCTCTTGACTCGTCTGGAAGGGGATGCAGTTCTTGGCAGGTAATAAAATACACCTCTGTCGAATAATGCATCCACCTCTTAAGTTTCTTCTCAGACACTTTAGGATCAAACACTGTTAGCAGCTCATATTTTGGGCTGGTTTGACTTGACAGTGTGAATTTCATACACGTAACATTCACTTGGTCTGAGAAAGGAGGGGATGCAATTCTGGGCATGTAACAAGATACACCTCTGCCGAATAATGCATTCACACTGTAACTTTATTTCTGGAGATCTATGACTATGGGGCTTTTTTCTTATTTTTATTCAAGAGCGCGGTCTTTCCATTTGAAAGCATGATTTATTGATTTCACGTTCAGATTTTGTAATTCTTTCCTTCAAACCCTGCCCTCACACTCAAATAGCCCCTGTTTGCACTTAGATTTGCTCTGCTTCTGCTCAAACTGTATGCTTGCACTCAGATATATTGTTGCTTGCACAGATCTCCTCCTCGAGCTTCAGCCCTTCTCCTCGCACTCGAGTACGCATTATACTCCCAAGCGAATGCGCACACGGACAGCTGCGGACACCACAGACGCTTAGTAGTTCTGTTTATACAACTTTCTGGATTCTGCTTGGAGGACACGATCCACACATGCGCAATAGATCGGCGTCTACAGGAAGACAGCGTAGTGGCGCCGTCACAACAAATTTGAGGTACACAGAGTCCATTACGTGGACCCTAGCGGACCCTAGCAGACCCTTGCGTACTCGGAAAGTATCATTTTGGCTTCAGGCTGCTTCTGTGCGCTCGTGAAAGGTGTGCTCTCAGATTTTTGTGCAATAACCAGTAGAAAGTCAGGTGGAGTTTGAGTGTGGAGTGTTGACCAATGAAATAAATCCCTGCCTCCTTGCAGGCGTGTTCGTTTTACTTACTAGGGCATCCCGTATGAGCAGTTACTCTTTAACCAGGTTCCAGGGCTTTATGTACTTCCTTTGCTTTTTGAATTTAGCCATTAGCCATTTAGCACACCAGCCTCCCTGGTCAGTGTGCTAGAGGAGTCACCTTCATGACTCAGGAGCGAGAGTCTAGCGGATGCTTGCACACAGTTTGAGCAGAAGCAGAGCAAATCTAAGCACAAGCAGGAGGTATTTGAGCGTGAGGGGCAGGGTTTGAGGGAAATAATTACAAAATCTGAATGTGAAATCAATAAATCATGCTCTCAAATTGAAAGACCTTGCTCTTAAATACAGATAGGAAAAAAGCCCCATATATGAATAAAACGGTTTTATCAGCACATGCTTTGGGGCATTTTGGATCGACAGTGTCAATTTCATACATGTAACACTCACCTGGTCTGAGGAAGGAGGGGATGCAGTTCTCGGCAGCAACAATCAGTTCTGCCGAATAAAGCATGCATGTAATGATACTTCAAATCAAAGTTTGATAGGAATCAAATGGTTTTATCAGCACATACTTTATTTGATTGACTTTGACAGAATGAATTTGACACCCCACATTCACCATTGACAGGTGACCAAATGAAACGGACCGTTACCTTGATTAAAATTATGGATTTCTCTGGGTTTGAAAATTGTTGGAATCATTTGGGATAATGTAAGGACACAACTCAACAAAATATATAACATAAGTCTAGTTGTTTTGAGACATTATAATGCAGAATAGTTACATATTGTAGCTTTAAGTCTTTGAAAATGAAATGTCAAAAGCCGTTTTCATTTTCAAATTATTAGAAAATTGCATTTTAATTTTAATTGTGACTTTATTATTGTTTGCATAAATGGAAAATCATGTTACATTGTTTATACTGCATTTGAATATTGTCCACTGCACAGCGGGGTACGACTTTGAAAATTAAATGTCAGCTTTTCTATTTTCATTTTAATATGGTCATACAAGTATGTGAAAATAAAAATGCAAATTGGATTATTGCATTTCCATTTTTTTTTTTTTACTCAAATAACACATACATATGTGGAAAATTATAATGCTATTGTGGAATTTAATTTTCAAGTTTACATTATCATATTCATTATAGTCCCCTATAGGCTTCCATAGTTTACCTTAGGTTGTGTTTAAATGAGATAAAGCAGAAGTAGCAAAGTAAACAATACTGGTGTACAATCTTCTAATGCTGAGATGCTACAACGTAAATCCCTCACAGGCTCAGACATACCATTTATCCCTCTGATTTTGCAATTAGGCAGCATATTAAAAAGAAAAACACTTGCATATTTTTATATGAAAAGACGTGCATATATAAAGTACTACAATCAATAAACAACTCAGGGGGCTACACTCCACACGTGCCTTGACTTCACAGGCAACTGCAGTTTTCTTCTTTGTCTCACATGGTGTATATATAGTGTTGTGGGTGCTGAAACAATGGTAAGAAGTTGCTTAAGTACTCTGTATTCTTTGGCCACTTCTTTTTATTTGTTATCTGTGTTTCATTATGGTAATTAACCACTGTTTTACGAGCTGAGGCTGAATGTGTAGTGACTCGCTGCCTCTCTCGCTGCAGTGATTGCAGCAATGCTTGGGTGTTGGGAAGAGGAGAGGATGTTTCTGGGTCACCAGCTGCCTACGTTTTCTGCAAACACAGCACTGCTAGACCTCACCAGCTGTTTTCTCTCACCATCTCTACCCCTTCGAACTTCCTCTCATTTTCTCTCTGTCTTTTTTTTTTTTTCCTCTTTCTCGCTACATGTTTCTCTATGCTGTTTCGAGATGCTTGCCTACGGCTAAAGGAAAATTAACTGTCTCCTTTCTTACTACTTCTGCGTGTATTTTTTTTTTTGCATATTAAAAAAAGAGAGTTGAGAGAGACTTGGGTAAGTCTGAAACATTAGGACATATTGATGATTAGTGAGGGAGCGAGACAAAGAAGGACAAACAGAAGAGATAGAAGTAGAAGACATCTTTTCTTTGATTTTGGCTGCGGTGTCATTAGGAGGAAGTGTTGATCATACAGCTCAGAGAAAGATATGATTACTCTCTATCCTCCAGTTCATTTAATTACCACTCTGTAACCTTGCAAATGGGGGGAGGTGGAAAGAGGGAAAGAAAAAAAAAGGGGACGGAGAGAAGGGGAGAGAGCAATAATGCAAATGGAACTGGGATAAGAGTAATTGGACAAGAGTGATAATTCTAATCCTACAGCAGTTAAATATGCATAAATGGGATTTAATCCATGGGGTGGCAAATGTGTGGCGCCACATTATTTGGTAGTAACTGTGAGTGTGTTTTAATGTATGTCCCACATAATGTATGAGCCATTTAGAAATGCTAATGCACGTAGTCAGTGTGTTTGTGCGGGTTGTATGTGTGCCTACCTTTATTTTAAGGCCTGCTCACGTGTCCACCAGTGGGTAGGTGGGTTGGGTTCATACATAAGTGTGTTTAATTTGGTATGTTTGTCTGTTCCATCGCTCTTAACCACCTGTGTATTTTTTCCCCTATAAAAGGGCATTCACAAGCAGAGCGAGTGGGTCTCTATCTTTACTCATGAATATGGAGAGCAGTGTGTAAAAGCAGGTGTGGAGGGAAGGGAGCAGAGTTGAGTGGTGGAATAGAAGTTGACGTTGAGTAATTACAATTTAAATGTGTCCCCCCATAACTGATGAATGTGCTTTGCCAAGTTCTTGCAGGCCTGCACTCCAAATATAATCTTGATCAATATGTTCTGGGCTCTGAGCTAATCTCTTCATAGTCCGCACGTACAGTACTATTCAATCTTTGTGTTTTGGAGATAAAAGATCAAACACAGTCAAGTACGGGGATTTACGCTTGGAGGTCACATGCACCCACACACAGATATCCATTCAGATGAGCATCACAATCATTAAGTTAGAGCTGACACATGCGTACTGATATACAGAACAAAGCCATACAAACTTTTGCACCCTTTGAATAACTGATGCATGTACTACTTTTTTACTGTACACAGACACACAGATAAACACATGGAAAGAGGAGATAGTAACACTTAAAGGCAACACTGGGGGGCAATTTGAATTGAAAAACAAAAGATCAATCACTCTCAAGCAAAGATTATCATTTCACACACGTGCTTTGAATCAGGGCTGGTAGAAAATGTTAAGCACTCTGACAGCAGCCAATATGCCCTTGAACACACTTCACACTGTGCTACAGTTCAGTAAATCTACTGGGAACAGTTACAGCAAGCTACAGCTGCACCACCTAACCACCGCACGCCTCAGCTCTTCAATAACGAAATGAAGAACTTTGGTCTTTAACAAGTCAATATCTCATGAACCTCAATCACGTCAAAGCACTTTGATCCTACGTGACCCTGAATATAGATATTTTCTTATCAGTCTCAGACTTCATACTGGTATTTTCAGCTGGGCTAGCACAGCTATACACCATACCTCCACACTACCTCATGTTTTTATTAAAAGTTTCTAACTTGCTCACAGTTACATCTTAACTGAAGGTGGTATTTATTGAAATGCACTCTGTCAAATGATTTCCAGTGATTTCCACCAAATTGGTTAGTTACTTTGAGTCAGTCACCTGTTGTATGAATGCATCAAACTGTTAAACTGGAATCTGAGATATAAGAGCAATATAAAGACTTAGGAGGAGCTGCTTTCCTTAGGGGTACATGGTATACTGTATTGTACTGAGCACAGAAAGCACTGCATGTCTCTGAATACTACTACAAACCTATAATGACAGGGTCAAGGACAACCACTACTTTGCGAAGGAAAGAAGCATCAGACAAATAAACCAGGACCTTCTGTAATAGTGTAGGAATAACGTTACACTTGTGAAGTTAATAGGGATGCCACCTCCATTGATTAATGAATTAATAATGAATTATTAATTAATTAGGAGGAAAAATAATTAAATTAATCAGTCTTATATCTGAAAGTCATAAATTCTGAATACAGGGACCCCCATCTTCTGAAGGAATACACAGATACAACGACTTGACTTTAAATTAAATTCATACATTATTGCCAACAGAATAAATGAATTCATGAATAAATGTTACCAAAAATGAATCAAAAACGCAATGAGGGGCCAAGACTCTACAGCCAATAAAAAAAAGTTAATTTTTGAATAGCATCAATTTGAATTTTGAATTGCATCAACTCTGAGACAGAAGCATGGTAGATAGTTTTCCTACTGTTTCCGTGGTGATGAAGGTTTGATGATGGGCGAACTTCCCGGAAAGCACTGAGCAAGGCAAAGCAGACTTGGGTCGCCAGAGTGACAGCCAGATGAGAAGCACTGCATTTTCAGTGAAGCGCTCCGGTTCAGCACTTCTTCAGGAGAGTGAATCCAGTCTCAGACTAGCTGAGGCCGCATAGTGGACAGACACAGCAGGGAGGTGTCCCAGTCTTGGCACATTTAATGGCAGGCTGCAGAGTTGGATGCATGGAGCTCTAGACTAATCAGAAGAGTCCTTGGAAAAGTCTTTAAAAAGTTTAACTACGATAAAAATAAGAGATTACAAAAATAATATATTATTCAAATGGCAATGCCTAATGGTACTTGGTTTGTGGCTTAGTCATCTTTACAGTCTTTTGCTTCTTAGTTGAGTCTCTTTCTGGGGCTTTCAGCCCTCAGTAGAAAAATGAAAAAATAAATCAACGTCCGAAATGTCAGGCCATCCTGGCTGCAGGGCCAAGAGGCACACAGAAGAAGCAGCAGCGGTCAGCAAGACAAAAAGCAGACGAAGAGCCCCAGACAAAGAGTTGTAAAACTTCTTATGGTCTAGGAGGCATGTTTAGGAATAAATAGGATACTTGGTGCTCTTTACGCACTTGCAAATTGAATACTCACTCATTCTGTCGTCAAAGTGGACATATCATGAGAACCAGTGAAAAAAAACTCTTAAAAGTTGCAATATTGATTAACCACATAAAATAAAGAATAAAATCAATAAACCTTAATTTCCTAATTTGTAATTAAATCTATTAAGAAAGCATTATCCCAGCAATTGAACCATAGCTAAATAATACACTCACACTGGTTAATATCAAATAAATCAACTGCAATAATATATGTAACTTATAATTAACAGATTTTTAAGGAAAGTTTGAATTTCCATAATAAACTAATTAAATTGTTCTAAACACAGTAAAAGTTAACATTGGTTAGATAAGTCCAGATACATATTTTTACACATTTTTAGTGGCATTTCTGACCAATTCAGGCACTTATTGTCCATAAAAGAAAAAGAGATGAGGAGAGAGAGCAACTCAAAGGAATGTGGCTTCTCTCAAATTTACAACTTAAGAGAAGGGAGTGAGTGGGGAATAGTTCATCCAGGTTGGTGTAGTCTGTTTGTATCTAAAAAAGAAAAACAAAGTGTACTCCTGCACCTAAAGAATTAAAGTCTGTGTAAAGCAATAATAGATATGCATCCAGAGTTTTTCACACCACAGAAAAATGTGTTGTTAACCACCCAGCCAAATTTGAACGATTAAAAAAATTGCCAAGTATACAAAATTAGGTTTCAAAATCGTGGAAAAACAAGCAGTATTCTGAGCTCTGAAACGCTGGGGGCGTGTCTGCTGAAGGTGCTGAAACCACATCCCAACTGAACAGCCTCTGGGCCTCTGAACCTAACAACGGTCATGTCTAACTTTAAAATAGGCCTTGTTTGTAGGTGTAAGACAGGCAACATGGATGATATTTCAAAATTAAAGTAATGCTAGGAGCCACTTTTTAATTCAGCACATATGTTGTAAGTAATTGTGGACTTACTTCAGTAAAAATGTAACTCAAATAACTAGTTAAGAAGTGATCCATCACCATTCATCATTATGTTATATTGTCATTTTTTTCAATGAAGTTTGGTGTCAATGTTACTCATTTCTTTGCTGAAAAATGCCAGCGATAGGCTGGATGTAGCAGCCGCAGCAGAGCGTCTGTCGTGACAGCGAAGAGAGGAGGGCTCAGACCTAAGCTAAGGCTAACTGCTCATTGGCTATCCCTACCCAGCATTTTCCTCGCCAATGTACGGCCTCTGGTGAACAATATGGATGAACTGCGAGTGCGGATCTCCAATCATAAAAGGATTATGGACTGCAACTTCATGATTTTTACAGATACATCACTTAACAGCAGCATCCCCGATAGCGCCATCGAGCTACCGGGGTGCTACATCATCTACATCAGAGCGTGGGGGACTACGCATTCATGTTAACAAAGCTTGGTGCACAGACAATACCATTATCTAGAGGCACTGCTCTGCTAACCTAGAATATTTCATAGTTAAGTGTAGACCTTTCTATCTGCCCAGAGAGTTTACATCTACTGTTGTGACTGCAGCATACATCCCCCCGGATGCTAATGCTAAGCTTGCAATTCAAGAATTAAACAGACTACACACCTAGCCGACACTAAGGCGCTCTAGTTTTTATATAGTGTTAGGGGAGGGGGTCACGCTAGTCACCCCTCTACATCATGGATCCACCATTTCAGGCCTGCCCAAAAAATCCTGAACACAGAAATGGTGAAAAGCGGTTTAATGTTCTAACTCCACAATTCAGTACTACATAGTTCACAGTCTTCTCACGTTTTCAGCAATTATTTTCTAACATGTATGATGTGTTTCAAAAGAAATCTCTGATTTTCCTTTACACGGACTTTAAACTTTTCTTCTGTTGCTGGGTTTGTTTCCCTACAATAGCTATTGTAATATTAAATTGAAAAAGACAGCAAAAAAATGGTACAAATCAATACGTGTGATATCAGCGCGAGGACAGGAAGAAATGACACAAGCACAGAAATTAAGAATAGGAACTAACATGAAAGGGGTCCGGCGTAACAGGAAGGATGAAGGAAGGTTGGAATTAGGAAAAGACATGGAGGATGAACTGTCAAAACCACATAAGCTCTGTCACCATGAAATCCACACTTTCACCAGCTCACTTTAGCGCTTAATCAAAGTCTAGCCTGAGTGATTACATGGCCTTTTTTTCATAAAAGTGCCACTATTTAAAAAAAGCTCCTAATACTGCGCTCTAGGAATCATTTCTAATTTATTCTCACCAGTCCTGATCTGACAACCAAAGCTATTATAGAAAAGTCAGCATGATGTGCTGTCACAAGCCAGAGAAATAGATGTCATCCACAGCAATAAGCCTGTAATAACTACCGTCAAATTATTTTCAGGGCCTAAGTAACTTTTCCCTCATCTCCCCATTTGGCCCCTGGCGCCTCTTTTGCAGCTTGTAAAATGCTTATTATCATAATTGCATAACTACGCATATAGCATTTGAGATGTTGAATTGAGGCAATATATGCCTCTTCTCATCATTAACATACAAGAAGATTACTGAACTCCACTCAACTGCGCAAAAATCATCATCTCAAGTGGATACGTTTTCTGTAACAGTTGTGACTAATACATCAGCATACATGTTCACACGCACACACAGAGTCTGGATGTACTGTACGGCAAGCAGTTAATTACAGCACATCTGATGGTGCTTGGCATTTATGTTTGCCTCTTCAAGGGGATTATTCAGGTGTGTGCCTAAATGAGTAAGTGAGAATGAGTGAAAGAGTAGAGAAGGAGAGAGGGAGAAGGAGAAAGGCGCACTTGGTTGTGTTTAGGGTGACTCACTGTAGTGAAAGTGACATTTTGGTGAGATGTGCACTTTCCAAAAGCCCTGTGGGGGTGCAAGGGGCATGCCCAGCCATGCCAGCCTACTCTGCGCAGTCACATTTTATCCTGACACTAAGCACAACAGGCAGGCCAGGCCATGCGCCCAAACACATTATACTCTTCCCTATCTAACACTCAAACAAAAACGCATTAATTTTATCATACCTGACATAAACACAATACCCTCTGATAATCTCACAAAAAAATGTGCGCACACACACACCTTTAGCTGCTGCACTGTGAGATCACACAAATGTGTCCCTTCATGCCCTGTGGTAGTCCATCTGGGTACTCTGAGTTTGAACTCAGTTTGTTCCATACAGGCACCACATAACGAAGGCTTCACGCTACAGTATGAGCACAACCAGCTGCCTGTGTTCTGCATACCCACAAGGTCTTGGTCTGTGGGCTGGCACATGAATTTAGGTGTAGACAAGGCGGGGTGACAGAGTATGAATGGTTGTAAAGTGATGTGATTGAACAGGACAGTGGTTTTATGGAGGGATTGAGTGAGAATATTGTATGTTTTGAACTTTGACACCCTGTTATAGAATCATCTTGGGTGGATTTAGAGAGGCTGAAAGGCTATGAGGTGCTTTCAATCCCAATGATACACAGCAGGCTGCAGTATTGACTGAAAAATATCATCTGGTGCAGAGAATACACAAAACACACATACCAATCAGACAGTCTGCTATCCCGAGGGGCTAAGGGGGGACAGTTGATTCTTTCACACTCTGACAGAACCTCTAATGCTAAAATGTCAGCACACTGTTGGGGGACTGAAGCAGAAAAGGGTCTGAAGAGAGGCCAAAAAGAGAGAGAGAGATAAGGAGCAGGGGTAACATGCTAACCGAAAGTCAAAACTCCTCTGACCACAGGTTGGGGTTAATGTTACAGCTGCGCTTCAGTGCCCTGAAAACAGTGGTAGTAAACAAACTATACAAACTATATATAGGTTCTGACCTCAAAATGTCAGATATAAATACTGAATACTTTTGTCTTCTCTTTCTCAATATGTCTCCCATTGTGGCTGGTACAGTAGTTTCCTACATTAGTCAATAAGCAATTACAGGATTTACCCAGATTCATCTCAGTATACTTCATAAAGTATATATATATATATATAAATAAACTATCTTGTGCTACAGGGGGCACGTTATCTGTCTTAAAGTATAATGCATAAGTAAATGTATGTCACTGTCCAAAGTCAATCTAACCAATTAGCTATGGTGACATTAATGTTGGTAACAGTAGCATTAGCGTCAGTCAGTGGGTGCCAATCGAAACACTTAAGCATTTCTGCTGCTCGAGCTTCACTTTTAACGACCACACTGAACTCGAACATAAGAGGAAGGCATCAGATGAACTGTAAAACATGACAAGAAGCAGCAAGGCAGGTTCATCCATCACAACAAAGTGATTTTTTTTTAAAAAAATAACACAAGCCATGGGACCGGGTCGGGAGCCAGATGGATGTGTTGTGCTGTCAACAAGAGTTTTTATTATCAACTGATGAGAAATAAAGCCTAGTCCATTCTAAGGGGGATAAAACGCAGGGTGATTTGATCTTAAATATGATAAATGGGGATACCATCAGAACAAGCTATACATTAATGAAAAACCAGGTTCCGTTTCACACAAGGTTTATCCTACTATGGCGTTAGATTGGTAGTGTACTGAGGCAACTTGTCTAATTGCTTTGGTACCCAAATAGACAGCTAAGGTAAGGAGCAGGGCAGCAAGATGAGCATTTCTGTCATCTGGAAGAACACCATTGTAGCCACAAAGAAACGGTTTGACATTTTGAAAAATACACTTATTCGCTTTTTGGCCGAGAGTTAAAAGACTAGATTAAGGACCTTAAAGGAAGATAAAACTACTTCTTTTTACATACTGCACAGACCTGGACAACACAAACTAAACTTCGTGTTGGGGGTCATACTCAGATGACTGAAGACTGCCCCCTGGCACCGAGAGTCTGATCTGAACAGGAAAGCTGCAGTTCACTGTTTGAAGATAAAATGCCATTGTGGGTGGCACAATATGCAGCTACTATGTGGCTGTAGCCATGATGTAGACTTTCCCCTGTCCTCCATTTTATTACTTCATGGGTGGCAAAAGTGATATGCCATGACAGCATTGTGGTATGCAGAAATGATCAATGCTTTTGCAGCACAGCCCAGGAAACTTCTTCAGTATTGGTGAACACTGTCGCTGGCAAGTAAAGCTACAGGCACAATGCCCAGACTGGTCTAGCCTCTCAAGGTTTGGCTCCTCAGAGGGACAGAGTAATGGGTCTGGGACTGTCAGCGGATGTTGTGCAGATTACCAAAGATGCATGGGTGCAATCCGTCATTTCATGCTAGGTTTCCATAAGTGGTTTGGAAAAGGAGTGAAGTTGCTCATCGGTTCCATCCTCTATCACAGAGTATCACTCACAGAGTATTGATACTCTAGCATACAACATCAAGGTATAGGTGTCATCAATCTCCTCTTATCATGCAGTACTTGGACAGACGTTTGAAAACCCTCTCCTGAAATAGTTTATAGGGACCTGGGAAGAATTATTTTCCGGAGACAGTACTGCTGTGTTTTCATCTTGGCAAAGATTGTGTGATCTGTGTGCCATTTCGCCCAACAGCATTCTGAGGAGATACCAATCCATCAAAATACACCAAAATATGTCCTTCCTGCCCAAGAACATTAAGAACTCATTAGGCTAAGGATGATTCAGCAAAATATATTCTGTCCTTCTCTCCAAAAAAAAGGAAAGAGACAAGAGAGGGTGCACCCACTGAATCCTGTCTGTAACACAGAGCACTATAGGAAGAGTATAAGCTGCACCGTTTTTACCGTAAGAAAGTGTACAGACAGGAAGAGAACAGATTCTAATAGAGACAATGGCAGCAGCATGGTGTGCTATCAATTAACAAACAGCCACTGTCCAAAAGAGCAGAAATACAGCCTAATAATGATGTCCTACTAACAAACAAAGTCATGGAAACTAATTTCAAAAATGTTTACTTTATGTGCTTCAAAAACTAATTCATAGAAATAACTGAAAGTCACGTTTTCACCTCCTGCTCCAACAATAAAACATTCTGTAGTCAAGTTGATTACAGACAGACAGAAGATACTAATTTTCTAACCTATTATCAAAAATTTCCATTCTATCGCATACATTTTAAACAAAGGTTACTGATTTCGTGGAATATTTTTCTCTTGCAATGATTATGACATAGCACCGTTTCTGCTTCAACTCCCAGACTGTGGTCAGGAAGCACAGTGGAAACTTTGATTTCTGCTCCAGAGCTGAAGTTGTTGCTAATTTCAGGGTTAACCCCCCCTTCACCTTACTCAGCAGTTGGCAAGCAAAGTACAGGAACCTGGCTTGGATCTTGAGGAGCTATACCATTTATTTACTGAGAAACTGTAGCTCAAACTGTACATTCACTGCTACATTGACAGTTTTACTCTGCTCAAATCACCAGCAGCAAATTTTCACGACACTGTTCATGATGTTTGATTATTGTGTCTTCTGTGTTTAAATTCATGACAAACATCTTGCAAATGCAGTGCTGTTCATCAACAAACTCACACAGATTTTAGAGCTTCTTAACAGTGCATGAAGGCAAGAGTCAGCATCAAACTTTTCTGCACTTTTATCAATAAGGAAAATTGGATGTAAATAAAAACAAGATATCACTGTAATAGATTATCCCAAGCAACTTTCAAGTTTCTGTAAATTAATTATCCAACTGAACTGAAACGAATGAAGGGAAATGTCTGTGTCAAAGGCAGGAAAAACACAACAATCTACAATATCACACTTTGGAAAATTTTTGGCAAGACTGTAAAGAATAAATGATTTGTAGGACTAAAACTTGCAAAAAAAATTTGATTAAAATGCATTATTTGAAATGAGTAATTATTAGATTCATCCCCTTCTATTTGCAAATATCCCAATGAATGAAATTCAAACCACTGTTCACAATGTCCCTTCTGATTACTTACTGAAAGCTTTGGACCATAGGTGGGGTTGCACAGTACAATGATTAACAGGCATATTCAGAGCTTTGTGTTCACATTCTGGATGTTGTCAGACTGTATAAATGCCAGCAATACTAACTTTTCATCTCTGAACATGATGAAGGAACAAGGACAAGGCCTCACAACTAACAAAGTGTCATATTTAACCTCTGTGAACGCAAGAAAACCTAGAGTATACAAACTTTAATGCCATGTCTTTTCAGTAAGTTGTAATACTAACAGAAAAGGCAAGGAAAAAAATAAAAACCCAATCACCTCTAGTGTTAACCATTGTACAAGGACGTTGCTGGGCTATGACCATCTTCTTAAATTTAATGGAAATAGTTCTATGGTTCAACAAGCACAATCAACTACACAGTGCTAACAACCTTGCTGACCAAGAATGTTCAATTTGTGCTTCTTTCCCTTGTTCCTTTCTTTATACACAGGCCAGAAGTGTAGGCATACTACATATGCACACCACACACACACACACACACTCGTTGGTCTAAGACTCCAGAGACCCAGAGCGCCCTTTCTCTCTCCCTCTTTTTCTAATCCTGGCAATTAGCGAGAAATAATTAATGATAAAAAATGAAAAAGTTGAGGGCAGAGAGCCTTGAAGATAGAGTTCTGCACCGTAAGCATTCAATTCCCCCTCTCAAGGTCCTCAAGGTCCACTGCTCTCTGGCTCTGATCCTCATACAGCTACTGGGGGATGCTTGAACAAAGGCCTCTTTGATATCAGCCTGCCCTCCCTCTCTGTATTTCACTCTGTCCCTACATCTTATACACTCTTTCGTTTTTCTTTTCCTGTTTTCCTAACTGTCTTTGGATACAGCTTACTTACTCTCATCTTATTTTTGTCCCTTTCTCTCTCTCCCCTTAATTTCATCCTCCCAACACCAAGGTTGTGGCCTGCCTGCAATGGTTCCATTTGAAAATATTTCGAAGGTTGTACCAGACATCTGCTGCACCCCCCCAGAGTAAGGATTTGTTTGATTGCCTCCCTGTGAAATTAATAAGAGTAGCCATTAACAATCTGGTATAAATAGGAAGTCCGTAGATGTGTAGCTGTGAAGGGATGTGCGATGCAGCTGAACCTTGATCATGCAATGCAGCGTTGGAGCTATAAGTGGTAGGGGAATGGGGAGGTTGTGACCTTGTGAAGTCACTTCAGGGCCAAATACAAGTGTAATGTGGTCTTGTGATCAGAGAGAAACTGCAATGTCATCCCACGCTTAGGAGCAACTGTGATATGATATCTGTACAGGCATTCATCTTAATATGTACAACTCTGTGTAAACATCTAAATTTTCCCCAAGGAAATCGATATTCATGTGCGCTAACATGTATGTTTGTATTTTTGTGTTTGTTTACATGCAATGTGTGCGTCTCTGAACAGACAGACAAACAGTTGAAGAGAAAATGTCACAAGGGAGACAGGAAGGGAGAAAAAAAAAAACACTCCTAAGCACTCCTGCCCCCTGGTGGTAGTTTGCAGTAGTACCTCTGACTGTGTGAGGAAGGCTGCGACTGAGTTACAGTAGTAGAGGGACTGCTGTATGAATAGTCTGGGGGTTTCTGCTTATTGCACCACCTCTGCCTCCTGAAGGATGCCTTTGATCTTTGCATACATTTAAATTCCAAAGAGGCAAAAATACCAAGGGGTGGTAAAGCTCCTTCATTCATAAATGCAGAGACTGGGATTTAGATCTTGAATTACAGAGAGAGTAGGCATCATTTCATAATACTCTTCGAGCAAATTGTGTTTCATTTGCTACATATTTCAAACGCTTGATGTCAGACCTTGAATATTGCCTTCACAGAGATGGTTTATTTGCCAATGGCAATCATAATTTAGCACAAATTTGAAGCATGCAGATATGCTAGATTCCCTTTCTCGACCTATCTTTTTGGAGACATCTGTTTGTTTCATCTTGTTCAAACCACTACACACTTTTTAAGCACAGGAATTTGATGCGGGGAAGCTGATGGTGCATGTCTCCGTGAAAACTAAATTGAAGTGGAGAAGGCAGGGGAGGGATTATCACAGTATTAAGAATGCTTGAAAAAACTGCAGGAAGGCATTCGATCTGGTGGATCAGAGTGAACACTGTGTCTGTAGTTTACGCTTTGTGCCAGCAGATGGCATCAGCAGTTAGTGCAGTGTGTAATGGTGTGGTGCAGTGCAACCAACCCGACATTGCCGCTCCCTTAGGTCAGTGACTGTGTTAAGGCGACTACATTTTGGGAATCTGCTTGTGGCAAAGATGAGGGTTTTCTCATCTGGATCAAGGTTCCAGATATCAGGGAGAACATTACAGATCCATGCACTTAGTCCATTTCTCTCACTCCCCGTCAGTCTCTGCTTGATATTTCAATCCCCTCAACAGCTAACCCTCCCACACACTTACACTCACACATGCATCCCTGTCAGAGTATCTTTGACCTAGCTGCACACTAGTTGCTTGTGTGTGTGTGTGTGTGTGTGTGTGAAAGAGAGGGGAAAGAAAGGGAAAGATCATTAATACACATGCTAACGAGCATGGTAAAACTTGTCTGGGCAATCAATAGAAACATCAGAAGGAGGAAGAGGACGATTAGATATTGACTGAGGTAATGGGGTGAGGTGAGAAAAAATTGCATTTAGCTAACTGGTGTTTTCATCTAGCAGTACTAATATGGCCAGTCTAAATGGGCGGTGAAGGGCGTGTATTTATGCTCTGAACTGTAAAATGTAAAGACAGTATCATCAAGAGAATAAAGTGTAAGAAGTAGTAAAATATTGTCACTGCATAGTCCCTGCTATATAAGATAGATGTGTAAATATTTGCTTTAGACTTTTTTTTAGTTTGATTTATAAAAGTTTAATATGGCCAGCATTCATAAAGTGTTATCAAGCTTTGAGAAGGCACAATTTACGACTTAATTTGAAGGTCCCGCAAACTCAGTTGAAATGCATGTGCTCTGGGCTGTGATGCAACTATTTTTAGTCCAGACCACTATGAAGTAGACATAAGCATGCTTACTAACTCAATAATCATAATAATGGGAATATTTTAGTTGTTTTTATTATTGTTATACATTTAGAAATTCACCGGTTTAAGTATTTTGCATCCCTGATAACTCAATCCTTTTACATGCATTTAGTTCATAAATTAATGTCCTTTTATGTAAGTGTAACCATCTGTTTCATTAAATGCCCCATATGCCCTCCTTGATCAAGAGCAACATGCTCGTGCCTCTTTTCTAGGCTGGGATGAACAATAACAATTGCCTGCTGGCCCAAAGCCAGTAGAAAGCTACACTAAAAAGTCAACTCAAGAGCTCACTATCCAATCAAGAAACTGCTGAAAAAACAAAAGGAATTCATATTTTGTCTTTACACCCTAATGTGCTGTGATCTGCCTCTAGCCTGCTCCTCACATCTATGACTCCCCAAATATGAGAAGTCATAGGAACACACACAGCTAGTCATCTTGTTGACAGCCATCACCATCAATATCATCATCATCACTGTCACAAGCACAATGCTCCAATTTCAACCAAGATTCAGGGCTTGAGATAAAACAGCAACAATAAAAGAAAGCAAATTAGGAGGGAATAGACATTCGCTTGGAAATATGGATTCATGGAAATATGATTTCCTTAGATTGAACATGACAATACAGATATGAATTAGTATCTTTTGCCAGTTCTTAACACAGTTAGACAACAAAAAGCATAAAACGTGTGAAGAGGAATGAGAAGATTCAGCAATACAGACACAAAGTTGCCCCATCCTGTCAAATCTTTACATAACTTCTTATTTCTTTTTTTGTAATTCATTATATTGTACATTTTGGCTCCTTAATGCGTTACAGCTGATTCAACAGATGGGATCAATAGTATTATGTAATATTATGTATATTCAACCATGCTGGGTGGGAGTTGAGGAATGTCCTAGTATCATAGCTATTGCATATAGATTTTAATGACACCATGGTACTGGTAAAATAACAGCTGTTACTTCCTGCACATGCAAACTACAGCCTCATGCTGTGAAAAATGTCAAAGACCAACCAGGTAACATGAACAACAACACAAGTGTGTAGAGTCTATTAATAACATATAATCACAAATTTTAGCCTCAAAACTACCATAAAGTTTATCACATGGCTGGAGTGAGCTGTTCTGCTCCCTTACATTTCCAGTGTGTTGCTGCCACTGTAATAACAAATTGAAACAGTTTAAAAAAAAACAAAAACAAAAAGAAACGTATCTACATACCTGATACCTGAAATCTCCACACCTTGACAGGGCTGCCCCTCCATGAACATTTTTGCAAAGTGGCACAGAGCTCTGATGATAACTTTAGGATGATTTTATTCTCTGGGGTTGCAGTCATCGGGCGGTTTGTCTTGAAGAGTCAAATATAACACATGCCATCACCTAAAAAAATAAAATTAAGAGCCACTTTGCTTATAGAATATGGCCTTCCGTTGCTAGTGCGTCACAGCATAGGAACCAAGGCACCCTGGCCTGCTCGAGTTAGCATAAAAAAATCATGTTTTCCTAGCTTACACTGCTTTTCTCAACAGTTAAATTACCTCCACCACGTAGTAACTTTTAGCTAACAGTCAGCTGGGAGCTAACATTCACTTTTAGCTTCATTTATTTGTCAGATTTTCCAGTTTGGTGGTGACAACAGTCGACACGTTACATACACTGTATAACTTGTAAAGCTTATGTAGCATACGTTTTTTTTGGTCGCGTCTAGATTGTTACCCTAGATTTGCGAAACTCTCGCGAGATTTGTACGCGTTGTTTCTTCATTGTGCGCGTTGTACAAAATGATGTTTTATGATGTGACAACACTTAGGTTAAGGTCTGGTTAGGTTTAGGGACAAAAAACACTTGTGAGGGTTAGGGAAAGACCATGGTTTTGGTTAAAATGATCACTCTTGCGAGATATTTCACGAGTCTGGGGTTACCATCTAGACATGACCCTTTTTAAAGCTGTTTTATGACTACAATGAATGAATGCATCTGATATTAACTTGATTATTACATGTTTACTGTCATTTGCATTACTCACAGTGCTGTTTCTGACAAGTGTTTTGCATTACACAAATAGGCAATTAACATCCTATATTCTATATACATGTATATAAATTGATTAAGCAGCATTTACAATGACTACTTTATGCTTATTTGCAGTAAGGCTTATTCACAGTAGCCTATGCAGTTTTGACATTTTCTCATATTACCGTACAGCCTGTAATGTTAGAATTGTATAATTCTAGGTGTATATAGGCTAGGTTCTTGTTAATGAAGTATATTTATGAAGAGATAGGCTACTGGTAGCAGCATCTTTATCTGCAACAATACCCACCCTGGTATTACTTGGAACAGGATAAAAAACAAAATTTGTGTTATTATCCATCACTACCCTAAATTGGAAGTCTGGCCATGGCAATAGCATTGCCAGGCAGAGTGCAGCTGCAATCCACAGCACTGTCATACAATCTGGACTCACTAGTACAATTTTGCTTGATAGAAAGATTCAGATGTGGAAGAAGAAAAGCAGAGAACGGCTTTCTTAGCCATGACAGTGTTGGGAATGTGTCCCTCTCAGGTCCTTGTGTAAGCTTCGGGGAGAACCACAGAGGCTGTGACTGTTCTGGAGTGAGGCAAATACAAAGGCAAACCAGTCTGATCCCAGATCTGGCTGACAGTGTCTGAATATAAATGCAAATCATGGTACATTGGTCAACTCTGGTGGGAGTGGGAATCTGGGCATCATCTGCACTGGTGAATAATATGGAGGGCCTTGATAGGCTACAGTGTCTCCAAGGTTTAGCTCCAAGGTCTCTGCAGGTTTTAGCAGGGGCCAATCAGACTCCCCCATTGGCTGTGCACACTTACTTGCTTACTGCTCATAAGTGGCTTCTTAAGGTGGACGAACATGCATCAGTGCATGTGCAAGGTTTCCACACCTTGGGAGCCTAACTAGCCCAATTTTCCAGACATTAGGGTCCTTTGTGTGGTCCAGCCTTGTCTTGGAGAAATAGTCAGAGCTCCCCTGACCCCTCTCTGCTGACCGTCCCAGGAGGAGCTCCAGTTGATTGTGAATCCCAACATGTTCAGGTGTAGATGATGATGAGGTCATCTTGGCAAAAGAAGACATCACTAGGTTTGAATGCCACATTTGGAGAGTTTGTAGGGTAATGAAGTGGTCAATAGAAAGACATGTACTGAAGACAATTGAACATAAAAGTAAGGGACTGTCATTGTTTGGGCCTATAAATATGCAATACAGCTATGGAGGTGTCAGATGGTCAGAATTTCCCTTTTCTGTTTTTGTTTTTGTTTTTTTTAAACCATAACATAGCTGGATAGCTGGCATTGAGTAATTTGTCTTTTGCAGGTGTAAGGATTGGATTGATAAGGAATGTTTTATTTGCAGATTATAGCAGATAAACAAAGCAGTTCAGGCTGGTTTTGAGTGAGGAGGTGGAAAACTATTTACAAGAAAATGAAAAAACAAAAATAAACATATGAAAACTTGTCAAAAGAACTTAAAGGAACTCATCAGTCAACAAAAGAAAACCTAGGCTAGGCTCATGGCTAGTGGGCAGCTAGCACATGGAGGTCTGCACCTGAAGTGAACAATCACTGCCTCTTGTAAAAGAAGTCCTACCTACCAGACAAACCATAGTTAGGGTGAATCAATTAAGCAATCTAAACCACATTTCTAATTAAAAACAACATGGACCATGTCTACACATTAATCTAGATGTTCTTACATAGAAATATCAATACATATGTTGTTTAGGGTACTTTGAAAGACTATCCCCAATTTGTAAAAAAAAAAAAAAAAAAAAAAACCCTCTGTATTCCAACCCACATGGTACAGTCTGGGCTCCCCCTACTATGAAACCCTTTGGATTCTCCCACTTCCTCTTTGGCAGTTTGGACCCAAGACCAATATGGATGGCAGCTCATGCAAAAAAAACATTTGAGTAACTGAAATTGAATATGAATGTGAATCAAATGACAGCAGGAACAACTTATATTTTCCCCTTGAGCAACAGTTTCTGAATCCTGCTGAAGAGTGCACTATGATCCATGGTAAGTACAACAGCAATGGTGTGTTTGTGGAACATGACAGACTTGTGTTCGTCCATTTGCACCATTGCCACTGCTCCTAATAGTTTGTCAAATGTTATGAAGCCAGAAAGTAATCTTTAACATTAACACACAACCATCACCAAGGCTCACTTTCCAGTGGTGGTAGACAGACTAATGAGTATTTCTCCTCATTGTCCACTCTCTGTAGAGGAATGATTTAGAGAAAAAGCACCTACTTTCTCAGGGAAAATAAAAATTTAAGAAGCCTGTATTACCCATCCTTCAAATGGAAATTTGGACAGTTTATTATTAAAATATTCAATGTGACACACAAGGTTTCATCAAAACCACAGATTATTTGATTATTTATCAATGTTTTTTTTAAATTTGTGTTTACTTTTCCTCAATCCAAAGGGTGGAATATGTTTGTTATATTTAATTTTTTTAAGAATTATAATTCTTCTTATTATTTAAAATTATTCAGTAAAAACGTTTTAGTAGAATTCACTCTGTGTTTTCTTGGACTGTGTTTTTGGCAACAGTAACACAAAGAGGGAATGTTTTACTGAGAAGACTGTAACTTTGAAAGATACTCACTTGACTTGTCTAACTCAAACTACCGAAGTCTCACACTGAGGTCACATAAACTTGTATGTATTCCTGCAAATAACAAGGACTGTGGATTTGGTGTCCCATCACTAGCATTAGAAGATTGTTGGGGATCTCTTAATGGTCAGTATGAAGACCTGACTATTATTTTGAGACAGAAAAATTGGAAACCTATTCTATAATATAAAACATTTCAAATGAACAGCTTCACACTACTGTTGTGGGCATTAGAGTGACTTGTTTAGGGAAATCTCCTTGGCAACAACTGGCAGTTTGCCATTGCAGTCCATTGTCATCTCGCGATGCTGCCTGAGTGTTTCCTTTCTTTCTTGTTTTTTTTTTCTTTCTTTCTTTAAGGCTACGGCGTGAATGCAGCATCACCACTCATGTGCCAGTGCGCGTGCCTCCAGCCGGGTGTCACGAGGCTAGAGCGTGTGCACGGGAACACGTGCCTGTATGTGAGCGGTGGTGCACGGTGGGGGCGCATTGGAAATGGGAGGGGGGGGGGGGCACGCTGCGTCGCATGTCACTTGATCTCGAACATCAGAGCAGATAGATAAAGCTAAAGCGATTAAATGAGAGGAGGGCTTTGCGTCACTAGAAAGGTGGCTGCCCTGGATATGTGAATGGATTAAGAGAACTACATGAATGAAAGAACAATGAATGAAAACTATAGAGGTAATGCCTACTTTTAATTCGCCTACCATTTACAGCCCCATCTTAATCTTGTTAAAGAAAAAGTTATTGGATACATTACAGAAAGTAGTCTCAAACTAATGTAAATCTTATGAGGGCGTTTTTAAAAAGTGTGTTCTTTTCTACATTTTGAGTGTGTCTGTGATTGTTTGCTTTATTATACTTATTAGCTTGAGGTCAGAGGTCATCGCTTTTTAAACTGATTAGGGATATTTAGCAAACTTTTACATCACAGTATTAGAGGGATGTGCATCATTTAAACATTGGCTTTTAAGGTGAACAAAGCATCATGTTGACATGCTGGTGTTATTTTCCTTATGATCATTGAGTGCAGGCCATAGTCTTTGCTCCTCCATCACTGCCTATGTGCTGAACCCAAGAGGCTATCAGAGCCAAAATACTGTAAAACTGTAAAGGGTTTTGGGAAACTAACCAGATTCCTCCCTGATAAGATGACCTGCAACAAAATGTTGCTCAATATGGGACTTCTTCTACAGCTCAGTGTAGCGTATATAAGAGATATATACAATATGTACAATATGCTATAAAGAACTTGTTCAAATATCTTTCTTGGAGCTTTCTCCTACCCCTCTACTTTCTACTTTTACCATTTTTAGCTTAGAATATTACATATTTTTTGAATCATTGTGAGTAATAAATGGATAAGTTGAAGATGCTCTTTGTCTTGTAAGGTTCTTTTTAGAGCGTGGCATGACTTTGTTTACTTTATGTGACACTTTTTTTGTTTATCTCTTGGTAATTTAATCTGCTTTTGTTCACACTGATTACAATTTATCCACATTTGTTTTTCAAATAGTTGTCAAAAATAGGTGAAAATATGCATATATAGGCTATTAAAAACACATAATGGTCCTTTATTATCATTATCCTGCATAACCATTTGAGCTTGGTCCCGTAGATAATTTATAAAAAAGTGTGATAACTACCATGCTACCAGGTTTATTTCTGATTTAACCTGGCACTCAGTGTCCCAGGCATCAGTCACTTCCTGATTAGATGGTGAGAATAAAAACCAGCAGTGTTCTAGGTCCAGAGTACCTGGATCTGAATCCCCTCTACTACCCCTTTACCTATAAAGGATTTTGTGCTAAGCGTCTCTGTTAAGAGTGCATACTATACAGGTGGATAAATTAATGCTGCCATGAAGATATTGTCATTTTACGGCCAATAACAAGATAATGTAGAAGACAATAAAGAAATCAGCAAAACTATGATAAACTCATTGTAAAGTGAATACCATTGTGATCCACCATGATGAATGAAATATCATATTATAGTTTTACAATATCACAGCCCTTAAGTACAGTAAGATAAAGTAAATGTTAATATATAGATAATTTAGCAACACACCTCAGACCTACTACTCTTTAGGAGAATATTATAGAGGAGGTAATCACTTAAAGCGCACATACCAGAGTACCAAAGAAACACAAGGAAAAGTACAGGCTAAATAATAGTGTAGTGTATATATATAGTAAATATAGAGCGATGCTAAAAGGGTCAAATGATGATAAGGTCAACATAAACTCATTTACTACCAGGAATATTTAAAACACCTTAGAAGAAATATGATAAAGTGACATTGTGTGTGTGTTGAGCCAGAGCTCAGTAAGCACTGAAGGGAGACCTAAGAGAAAGGGGTGTGTGTATGGGTGGTGTGGGGGGGGTCAGAAGATTATAAATGGATAGAAAGAAATAGTCGCCAAAAACAGCCCCCAACTACCCCCTACCCCAACCCCCACCCCCCAGCCTGGGGTTTGAATTAATGTGTTTCTATTTTTGGCTCTCCCGTGTTTCCAGGGGAAACCTAATGACGCAATGACGTCAATGCAGGTCACCAGCAAGAAGCAGACTGGAGGAATTGAGTGGCTTCCATTAGAGGTTTTGCAGCATTTTCCAGAGAGGAGGGAGGAGGACAAAATGGATTAAGATTAAGAAATGCACAGCAATAAAATAAATATAGACCGAAATGAATGGGAGGTAATGCGACTGACGTCTGGGAAGAGAGAGGAAGGAGGGAGGGTAAGAGGGTGGAGGGGGCTGGTTGGGGGGTGGGGGTAGTGGTGGTGGGGGGGGACCCTACTGCTGCATATCAATGGGTGCCGTTCAAATTCCCAGGGATTATTGGAGGGAAAAAGGGGGGGAAGAGAAAAATGATGCACGCTTCCTCGGATCGGTGATGACTGGGTGAGCCCATTCTATTTTTATTATTTCCTCTTTGCTTATTGTTGAAGTGAGTAAAACAGCAACCTGCCATTCTGTTTTTGTGGTTATAGACAGTGTTGCCATATAGAGAGCCATTGAGAAATTCATCCCCGAGTTTTGACGGTGAGGCGTGAGTGGCCAGTGTTTTCTCCGGAGAGACGTGTTGATGTGTGAGGATAGAGGAAAAAAAAAAAGCATATAAAACTAAAAGTGTCTTCGTGCCGACTTCCACTGAGTTGATTGCAATTCTTTATCATTAACCGCAGCGGTGGACGTGCTCCGTCTAGAGCCCTGCTATTCCGATGCAATACAAATTCTGCATCCATCGATATATATTCACCGCTGAGCGTTTACAGAGAGTGTGTGCACTGAGGGGAAATGCATTTTAGTATCAATAATGACAATTTTGAGGACTAGTCGTGATCTCTGAAATATTAGAAACACCATGAGAGGATCAAGGCAGTACTTGCTAATTGCAATGCCAATCACTCAACATCTTACATCATTTTGGGTAGTAAAATGTAAACAATTCCGGTGAGTTTAATTAGAATCGAGATATCTATAGCCTAGAAATGGAGCTGGTTATACATCATTTGCCAATCGGCTACTTTTCATAGCCGGGCTGTGTGTGTGTGTGTGTGTGGTTGTGTGTGTGTGTGTGTGTGGTGGGGGGGGGCAGTCGTGCGCGTGGAACCTAAAAGAAGTAACGTTACTTCTTTTAGCTTGGAATAGCGAAGATTAGACCGTTCTTCTGGCTCACGCGCGCGCGCGCGCACACACACGCACAAACAGATATTGCCCACTCGGCAGGCTTTCAATGCGTTATGGCAACAAGTGCCAATTCATGCACGATCAATTTATCTTCAGCCTGCACATCCCATCATGATGCCCCAAAAGCCCGATTTTTTTGAGAGAGGGGGGGGCAGAGAGACGTAATATGGTTGTGTTAGCCGGTTTTATTCCGTTTCAATGTTTTGGTTTTGATTTATGGTGTTTCTGTCATTTTATTCTACAACCGTTTAACCTTTTTTTTCTTTTAAAAAACACCAACTCCACTTTTTCTTCTTTTCTCAAACTGGGCTCCAGTGCAGGGCGTTCACCATGCAGCGAGAGCTGGTTTCAGCACCATGGACAGCTCACAGTGTATTTCAGGACCACGGAGAGCGCTCCCCCCACATACATCGTGTTAAGGCCGATGAGCAAGTGCCATGCAATCCTCTTTCAATACTGGGCTGACCATCCTTTGCTGTAAAGGTGGACCCACCTCAGCAACTTCTATAAGACGGAGAGCTTGAAGTAGTTAAGGGCCTGCAGAGCAGCCATTGCGAAAATAGAACAATTGGAAGCTGTTAAAGCAATCGTAGATACACCACATGTTCTTTATTTAGTAATTAAGTAATCAAAACACACATTTCTTATCGGTGTATAATGCATTCCATTATAAGCGGAATATGGGACAATGTAGGACACATTTAGAGAAAGAGCAGCAGGGGATGTGACACTTTTTTCCCCCCACATATGACGCATGTGGTGAGGTAAGTGTGGCAGATGCCTACGTGTACAGATGGTCCAGTCTGCTGGTCCCTATCCGCGCCTGGTTTGACGTAACACCCATACAGGCATGGACCCCATCATACAGATGTGGTCATGTGCTGTGCACGCCTCCTCAATACAATCCACAAAAGCCCCCTTTGAAACCCTCCTTTTATGAACTTGTTCTTTACTGGAGCATGAAATTTCATGATGTAGGCCTGCACGTTGAATGGATTTACACTTGCAGTTTAGCTTGTGTTTAAATCCTATGTTGCAGGCTCCCTCCTCCCCCCGATTTCCTGGATTTGAGTAAAGAGTTTAGCTGGATCCTGAATTTAGATGCAAGATTTTAATATAATTTTTCAACTGGTTAATGACGAAAGCTACAGCTGCAAATAAACTCTCAGGATATTTGTTGTAATAATGATTGCTGCAGGTTGCAACAATTAAAGGTTACATCTGTAATGGTCTTTCTAATATTGCCCCAGTTTCACTCCCCCTGCTCTTTTACATATATAAGGCATCACTGCAAAAGCATTTCAGCAACTACATTTTTTTCTCCTAAATTTGCATTAGAGGTCAAACTAAGGGACCAAATGAACTGTTTAGACAAATCATCAAAACAAGGTCCTACTTTACATTACATCTATTTAAGTTTCTTAAAACTGAGAGAGGACAAAATATGAGCTGGAAACACCTCATTTGTGATGTGAACTTTCTAAAACATTCATTATAGTGCTATATAGCCTTAATGGCTTAATAAATGACAATGAAAAAACCTGAATTCATTTGTTTCTCCAGTTTGTTACATGGATGGAATTTTCCTTTATTATAATCCCCTCAATCAAGACAGTTCTCATCAGCTGTAAAAAGATTTTGAAAAAAAAAACAAGTTATAATGACAATAACCTCATAACGCACACCAGAGGGACTAAATGCACCCTCAATATAGTGAAAATTCAAATATTTAAACAAGTTAAACTGTTAAACGAGGGGAAATTGTGATAACAATGACTTAATACTGTTACAAAATGTCATAAAAGAGCTTTTTATTGTAATACATTATAAACAATATGGAAAATTATATTATCACAAACACCGTAGCAGTTAGGATGAAAAAAGTTTAAGTCACACCATGTTAATTTAAGCCTTCTATGAAAGGGGATGTAGGCCTAGATCCATGGCAGGTGCTGGCTTTGCAGGCAGTTATATTGCTATGATAAGGGTGTGGCATGGGATGACGTTTAGAGCAACCACCAGTATCACTGAATCCACAGAGTATGAAAGATGTGGCAACATGTTTTGTGTTTTCTGTTGCTTTCTGCATATGGTCCACTGGCATGTATTGTACAGTAGCTGAATGTTTTAATATTTTCTGCTTTTTCTGTGGTTTCCCTGTAATCAGTCGGTACTATAGGAAGATATTTTCTCTTGACATGAATCAGCTGATTTGATGGGGTGTGTTTAGAGGAGTTTTTTGTTATATGTTTGTGGTTTAATTGGCTTATTCAAACTTTTATGTCAATAAGTGGCTTAAACATGGCCTTAGAGGTCTGACATGTTTGAAACTGATGAAGTGGAGTTTTGAATTATCTGCACTTGAACGTCAGAGAATTTTTTTTGCTGCTGCTGGTGCTGATTTCTGAATGGAGCTCTGAACTGGTTGAGTGAGAGTTGCCTAAAGGTGGAAACAACAGTTTAAGGTTTATCTTTCCAAATGCAATTATATTGGACAGATGGAACTGAAAAAACAGTGCTTCCAGCTCCACATCACACAGTACATAGTCGCCCATGTTTAATGGATAAAGCAAGGTCAAAATTGTGATATTAGACTGATTCAAATGATGCCTCAAATTCAGTGATGTCACAAATTTTGGGGGTATTATTTTTGTGCCTTAATGTATTGTTTTATCTAAACTAGAGGTCGGTGATGCAGTTTGAGAAAGGAAAACTATCAGTAATGTGTTTCAGGTTGTCAAGCAGGTGGAAGCTTTGATTTACACTCAGCTACAACAGTCAGATAAGTCGAGGAAATAGTTTCATGTAACTGTAATGTTTAGTCCTCCGTATCAGGAAAGGACAACATTTAAGCTGTATTATGTTACATGGTGTTACATACAGTATATGGTTTAACATGTTATGGGGATATAGGTGTGTGGCCATGTTAGCACTGACTTTCAGCTGGAGAAACTCAATTCAAAGGAAAAGAGAATACCTAAACCCTTTAAGGATTGGACTGCACCAGCTTGCTGATGTGCAGAGATGACCAGGGTCAAAAAGGAGTATGTGGTGCTCCTGACCAACACAGAAGTCACATCTCAAGAGGTGAAAGGACCAGGTGAAGATGCCAACTTGTCAGGTGTATCTCTGTGGCCTGATGGCTGAAGTCTTAGAGGAGTACAAAATGGTTGCACACCTGTTTCATCACAAAGAGGTGACAACTTTGGCCTCCGGAAATGTGCTGAGGACAACAAAGACCAAGACGGCTCCACAGTGACCAATACTGTGACATGACATCTCATTTTTCAACCATTTTAGCACCTTTTTAACTTTTCCTCTTTCGGCAGACTGAACTCCACTGTAGGGACTACTTTTCCCACAAGATGTCTGGAGCTCACCAGTTAAACACCTTCTAATGTGACTCTTGGACAGATGGTTGCAGGTCAAAAAAGTTCAGCAATTCTGTATTTAAAATTTTCTGGAAGTAGCCCTCTAGATACTGAACGCGCTGCATTCATGTGTTTCAATCCTCAGGCAGAAAACTCATACATGCATGACTTAGTTTGGATAAAGTTGGATCAATTGATTCTTACATATGGGAATGTCAAAAATGAGCAACTACACTACTCAGCTACTCAGTGACACCAATCTAAACCTACTAAATGCAGTTTCCTGCTGACCAGGAGTATATAACAGCAGTTTGGTTGTGCACAGTGTTGCTGCTGAGTCTTAAGACTAACTAGATGGTCTTTTGGTGAAGTCATGACCAAAATCTCATGGCTGGTGAAACCCCTGATCAAATGTAAGACCCCCCCCTCAGGAACAATCATTTAATTATGATAAAATCACACTCGTACCCATTTCACACCATATGTGTGCTTGAAATCAGCTGGAACCAGGAAGCTCCTGTCAAGACCAACTGTCAAAATCAACATTATGATATTATACAACGTAGTCTCAGTTTAGCATCCGATGATGATGATACATGAATCTAACCAGTGTCCAACTCTGCTGAGGGCTCATTATCTGTGAAAATCCAGCTACAATGTTTGTCTTTATTTGTCTTTATTGTTTCAGTCAGGCTGTTTGCAGCGAGGGTCTCTCCCTCGGCCACTCAGCATGCACATACAGTTTACAAATTGATCCCATCCAGATAAACCTGGAAAACATCATTAATGAATCCCTCTTGGTGTATTGTAAGCCGTTTTCTTAAACAAAAAAAACAAAAAAACTAACAGTAAGATATTTTGTGAATGGAGTCCATTTGCCTCTGAGTTCATGATTCGTCATCCAAAAACCTGCGGTTAACAGGAAGGCTTGTTTGAGCTATTCTGGACAGAACAGGGGACTCATGAAGTGAGTCAAGAAGTGAGCGTTCAGACAAAAATCTGTTATCTGAGTGGGGCCAGTCACTGAAACCTTTTTTCAAGAAGCTTAGCAGAAATAAGCTGCAGCTGTTTATTGAAGTATGGATCCTGACCTTGACGTGATGAGTGACATTGTCTTTACTTATCTAGACTTGATTTTACTTACAGAGCACTAAACATCACTCCTTGTTTGGTGAGGTTTGGCTCAGAGAAGAAAGTCCCAAAAATGTTGTACTGCGTCTTTTTGAGGCTTTATTTCCACAACATATGGCGTATTTAACAGGTTTATCAATTAAGCATTGCAGAGTGGAAGAAGCACACATATGTTTAGTGTTTTTATTCTCTTCTTGGTACACTGATGGTGGTCTTTTCACATTCTGTGCTTTACCAAAAATTAAATAAAACTTGTAAGCAGAGGCACATATTTTCAGTTAAACACTGTACCATGCACAAATTGTACTCTTTCAAGTGTCCAGGTGTTGCCGCCCATATTGAAAACCTCCTGCTTAAAAGTGCACTGATGGCTCATTTTCTTTCTGTAGATGCTGGGGAGATCACTGCCAGATTGTGGGATCAAAACCTTGTCCTTTGTGGGTCTTTTTGCGGTCTGGGCTTGCTGTTCCTAAGGCAGTAGCCAGGAAGCCCTTACCCCAAAAAGTATCTGCGCTGGATTCTGGCATCTGCACCAGACACCGCCTTTCTCCATAAGGGAGCAGTGAGTATCTCTCATATCTGTGGGTGTTTCAGAGTGGGGCCACAACTCATTTGTGGCACACACAGACACACACACAGTACTCTGAGGTACTTCAAGATAATCTGAGTGTGTCAGTTGTGAAATACAAGAATATGATTTTAATAGGAAGCTTTTTAGAGGCATAATACAGGATGTAGCAGATGATATGTCTTACCCAGAGCAGGCAACCTGAGAAAAATCAGACTGCAAAGAGTTTTTTGTGTTCTGTGAGAGAAACAGACGACCAGACTTTACTACTTTACTAGATCGAACAGTGTAAAGCTACACTTCCTAAAGTTAACCCTAAAATTAAAAATTCTACTCTGGAGGACACGTTAATATAGACTCATGTCAGTTTTAAGTGTCATTAATACTGTATATAGCATTTACTGTGAATACACAAATATATAATATATCTCTTTTTATAGGAGAATCCAGGTAAAATTACTTGTTGGTCTATACAAATAACAAAGAAGCAGCTGGAGACAAAGAAGCAGCAGATGTGGATTTTGGAAAGAGATTCAGTGAGTTTTCTCTTGTATTTTGTACATTTACTGTATGCATATGACAAATTCTCCTTTCATCGTGTAATATAGTACTAATACCTTTTCTTTTTTTTGTCCAAAACACCAACATTTGGCTCCCCAGCAAATGTAGATCTTTCATTTCATCTTATTTTTTTCCTCACATGGAAATCGTTAAAATCTAGATACCAACAAGATGTTTTCATGCAGTTGTGTGTGTGGTCATGGTTTTTGCATCACAACTAAAGAGTTTGAACCTTTTTTTTTCTTTTTGCTGTACATTATCAAGGATTTAGCATATCTCTGATCAAGGAATTGTTTGTCAAATAGTGTTTGGATGTAAAGGAATTATGTCTGTTGCTTTGAAGCTCATTATTCTATAAAATCAAACTCAATTCAATTAAATATTATATAAAAGTATTTCAGATTATATACTATATAAACATGATATAAAATTATACTTTAAAGAAAAGAAATATTTTGATTAAATTGCATTATGTCGTATATGTTATAGGATATCTGTTTTTAATAGAACATAGTTATGAATGGGATGTACAGTATCTAGAATTACCTCTAGAAATAATATAAATATGATGAGCCGGGGGAAAATGAATGCGTAGCTTCGAGCCTTTGACGTAGTATGTGTTACGTAAATGTGATTATTTATCACGACCCATGAGCACACACAATGTGGTTTTTGTACATCAAAACCTGAGGCAGTTTTTGCTTCCTGTGCGCTGACGAGGACACTTCACTTACCACAAACTAACCACGTGACTTCATTGCTCAGTGAGGGTTCATAGGCGTGTGTGTGTGTGTGTGTGTGTGTGTGTGTGTGTGTATTGTACATACAGTACACAAGTGTACTGTACATGTGATGGTCCTTAACTGTATTGTGAGCAAACACAATTAGGAGCACATGTTAGTAAGATTATCCAGATGTGTTGTGTCTCTCATTAAAACCTCAATGACTATTACTATAAATTCATCCTTTCATCTCAGCATCCTTTTACTCCCAGTATTGTTTTATTTAAATTCCCATCTCCCTCTTCTCTTCAAAGCATAGCTTGCAATTTACGGACTCGTGACCTGGGCGTTTTTTCTCTTTATTGTTGTGAAATAAAGCAGAAATAAAATTAAGATGAAATACTGTACTGTCTTGTTGTAAACCTTTCTTTGGTATTGTTCATTGCATTGTTTGTTATCACGAATAACTGATATTCAAACAAGATAATTGTCAATAAGGGAAAGAATGATGATACACATAATATTACTAGGGTGTACCAATACAAATGTTACAAGTATTATGCCAGGAATTTCAAAAATGATGATGAAAATAAAATAAAAAACACTATTAAAAAAAAAGTGATCACTAGAATTGATTTATTATTAATCAAAAAGGACAATACACTTCTTATTTATGTCTAAAGGAAAACAGATTTTTGCACCAGCACCAACTAACCGCAGACTAAATCACCTTCCTGCCTTGTGGAAAGAAGAGTAATATCACACAGACTAATATGAGTGACATGTTTTCCGGTAGACTGGGCCCCTGCATCCATTAATTGACCTAACAGATCTCTGACTGACCTTCAGACTGGAGCTAGAGATTCCCAGTTAAATCACAGCCGTGGCCCACAATTTGTGTGTCACACATCGCCCTGGGAAATAGGGCAGTGCCTCATCCATGCCGTCAGATAGGGATGTGGGTTGGTGGATGCACTTTTGCTCCGCTCCCACTTGTAATAGAGAAAATTAAAATTGGTAACCACAGGCAGAAGACAGTATGAGGGAATCACTGCACAATATCTGTTTCATATCTGTAGTTTTGAATGTTTAAAATGTTTGGGAGGAAGTAATCTTTTTTGGTGTTTGACACATAACATTTTGCATGAGCTTAGCCTTTTTTTTTAAAGACTTTTAATGACTGATGATAAATTTGGAAATGTCCTTTACCATTAGGCATGGCGAAGAGAATATCAGCTAAAAAGATGAATTAAAGAATATTACCAATAAAAACTGAAGAATCAAATCAAACATTAGAAGTGAGATCGGAAGAACAGAACTTGCAAGTTGCAGTTGAGATGAACATAAAATGAAAAACATCAAGAAGAATTGTTTCGTTTGGGTAAAAGGAGACTAAATTCTGGCGAACAATGGAGAATCTTGCAGTTCAATATGAAGATCCATGATAATTTAAGAACATAATTATCTATGTTGCATTTCACAGAAGATTCTTTAAGGTTTTGGTTAAAAGGAAATGAATAAGGAGGGGTGGCTTACACTGTTGAGAGACACTCAACACAAACTGGTGAGCAGCTCCACAAATAAATCTTTGGGGGAGTGAAGCCCTCCAGAGGAGGTTTTGCAAACTGCAACCAAGAACCCACCGTGCAGCTCCGTCACACAGACAAACAAAAGACGGTTCAAAAGAGCACCGAATAAAATTCAAAAAGTGTTCCAGTAAAGTTTTCACAATTCCCAGCTGGAGAGAGAATGGGTTTGCAGCAGGTATTCTCCTCCCCATGACGTAGTCACACCAAAGTTACGGTAAAAGACATTTAACATGAATAATCCAACACCTCTGCTGCGTGAGGACAAATTTGTTACTCTTGGCATTTGGTCTTCGAAAGTTCTGTGTTTTGGTTCTGAGGCTCGGTGTTTTTTTCCAAAGCACTGCCAAGTATTTTGTTTCAACTCGGCAGGGTGATCAAATTTAATTGCCAGAAGCATACTCATAAAACTGATTTGAGTTGACTTGAGTTGACTCAGCAGAAAATAAATCTTGTTCCAGTCAGTCATGCTGCTGGTGGGACTGGCAACATTATGTTGTTTTTATTCAGGCCACTGGAGATGACGGAAAAAAGGGATCAGTGGAGTCAGGCAGAAGTTCTGGTAGACGTGTTTCATTACTTCCAAGAGCAACCACTTGCTGAGATTATAAATATGACTAAAAAAAAACCATCATAAGCAGTTGTGTCTGCACCTGAATTCAATGACATAAGTAATAAAATGGCACAAGATCCAGATAGAGTTAGTGGCAATAAAAGTTACATGAATGTGATCACATTAACAAGAGAAGATTATATCATTGGCATGCATTATGACTGCGGATTCACCTCAATACACCAGCTAATCTACAACATCTAGTAGAGCTGCACATAAAAACCACAACATACGCCTGGGTTCAAATTCTGCAACATATTTGCAAAGCAAAGAGTCAGACGTTTCATTTAAGGAACAAGAAAGTCAGATTTAAGTCCCCCTCCACTCAAAAATATGTTTGACTTATTGTCCCTTCAGTTGGATGTTTGAGCTTCACTGTGCAGAATGATGTTTGACGCTAGAGGCTGTTTTCGCCTTCGTCTGCTGAAGGGGGAAAGTTTCCTCTGTGCTCGCCTTAAATCTCACGTTTATGTATGAGCATGATTTTGTGCTGAGAGCGAGATATTGTGCAATATACATAGATTATGTATTTTTCAACGAGGGAGAAGGAGTAGATGTGCTTTTTAGAATTTTTTATTCATTCATTGATTTTGTTTTATGGAAAAAAAAACATATCAGACACAAAATTTTATTCAATGCTGTATTATTCAGTAATGCAGAGTATATTTATAAAAACATCTCTGGTGGGGATCTTTAAAGTACCATTTTGGTTTGAAAAAGTCATACGTTGAAAAGGGATTAATGAAGTCTTTTCTTATAGTCACATTGGGTTGATGTGTAAGTGACACCACATAAAACAGCAGATACCCTCCATGGGCGCAAAAGATTTTATTTTATTGATTGATTTATTTCTTCTTAGTTGGGAGGAAAATATGCAGCTTTGACAATCTATAACTTAAGTTTTGAGATAAATCGGTTGCACAACTCTGTTTTAAATCTACTGTATGACCATTCTTGTTCTTTAGTGCGTACAGTTCTCATTCTCATGTGTCTTCAACCACAATCCATTAACAATTTCCTGTTTAGTCATTGTTCACTGGTGAACTGAAAAATATGTTTAACAGAAGGGGGGTGGGTGACTGTTTTCATTTTCAATGAGACACACAAAAAAAACAGACAGAAAAAAGAAAACTGGGTCTAACAAAGTCGGCCCTGTGCCATGTCGACTTACTGGAATTGACCAAAGCAAGCATTCCAATAAATCACTCCTCCCCGTTTTGGTCTCCCCCTATCATCTACTTCGAAAGCAAAGTATTTCCATCTGCGTCACACAGTTCGTTTGTTTGAGTGCGGTAGGCCTGACAAGATGGGCAAAAAAAGTTTGATTTGGCAACCTCGTTATAAACATTATACGATTCTCGCTCACTCATCAAAACTATTGACATTAATTAAGGTTCTGGGAATCCTGTGCCACTGGGTCACCAACTACAATAATGGGGTCCAATTAGTGTTGAGTTACAGGGGGGCGGAGGGACAACAGTAGGGACAACAAAGCCAAGTTTGTAAAAAGGGCAAAACATCATTGTATTGGGACAGTTCACGGCTCAGTGACTCACAGATTCACCATCTACCCTGTTCGCAGAGGAAAAATGATCAGTTTGCATGTAAGCTATTAGTTATTTGAAGATGAATGAAAAACCTCCTTTAATCTAGACTGATGTAGAATAAGATGTAAGCAAAAACAATCACAAATGCTCACTGACAGAATTATTTTTAATGTTACATGATTGAAGGAGAGCGTCACAATTTTTCAAGTCTGTCCTAAAACAATAATCAGGTGCCTAAGTGAACCTTGACACATGTTTTTCTGGCTGTAATCATTCCTCCTGTTCATACTGGACATTCAGAGCTCCCATCATAATGCAAAACTGATGGTGGACAAAATCCACAGCCCAGTTTAAAAGTTTACTTGAAGCTAATATGAAGCTTCAGCCATCCAAATTAGTCAAATCAAGTCAGTGTCTTACCAAGTTGCTGTCTTGTTAGTGCCAAACTCCCTCTTTGTTACCATCCTTCCACAGCAACTGAACAAGAAAACACTGTCGTCAAGACACAAAGGTGGAGTTTTTTACTAAAAAAGAACGTAACTCTGGAATATATCCACTTTATTTATTACTCAGATGACTGAAGCCTCATTTTTTTTGTCCCCCATCACTTACATCGCTAGAGGACTGATTACAGCGAGCAAAACCTGCTTCAGTGTTCATTTTGGCACCTGACTATTGTTTTAAGACAGTCTTGAAAAAATTGTGAACCTATCCCTTAAACTTTGCATGCAGGTTGTCACCACAGTTTGTGCATAACAACTACCATTGCGGGGATTCCCTCAGTAAGATGTATGAGACCACATCCTCTAAAAGGTTGTAACTCAAAACCCTTAAGTGTTGACAAGAGCGGTTAAACGGCAGGATACCTCTCTGACTGGGGGATTCCACATATTTAAGTGTGTTTGAAATATCTGTGAGTCATGCAAACAATGCATGTCGCTTACTGTGTTGTCACCTAGAAAACAAGACTGGTTGCTTATTTTCAGCGTGTGTCTCTCTCTGTGTTTGTGTTTCTCCTGTTTGCCTTTCACTCTTGTTTGCTTTTATCTTCTACTGGGTGAATTTTTGCTCTTCCTGCTCCGATGTTCATTCATAAATTTCCAGCCTCTCAATCACAAATTGACCAACCCATCAGTGTGACTGACGGCATTAATGCAAACTTTTTTCTGTTTCTTGGTGACACTGAGAAAGTGCTTAATAACCTTCTAAACCTCCTGAGAACTGTGCCCCAAGGTGTTTGATTTTCTAACTAAGCAGCTAGTTAGTCCTGGTTAGTCTGTCCTTCAGCTGTTGGCCTCTGAGTCACGCTCAGGGCACTCAGGTATCTGTCTACGAAGTAAGCCAAAGCTGAAAGCAGATCCTGCTTACTTTCTGAGGTTATGGGTTTTCCTCGTATTCACCAAGGCAGGGCCAAAGAGAACCTTGATCCGTAACCTGTGCTCTCTGGGTATCTCCCAAGCCTTACAGGTTCAGCTTCAAGACTCTTTGGGTTAGCCAGATTAGCTTGAGTTCATTAACGGCCTATGAAGTTATGCATAAGGGGTTAAGGTCCTTTTTTGACGTGTGATACGGGCATGAAGCAGCCTCTTTAGATTTCAGCTAACAACATACTGACTGGAAAGAAAGACACACTATGAAAAAACCAACAACAGCCTCATCACAACACATTAGCCTGTTGGTCTATAGCATTAGCAAACTAGCATTCAAACATAAGCTAGACTCCAATGATTTTGCTCAGTTAACAGCCTGCTACTTAAAAAAAAAAAAAAAAAAAGGTGTTAGCTAATCTAGCTAGTGATGCTAAACAAATTAATCACCATTCTGACTTAACTGAGTTAACAGCTAATATAGGCTACACCTATTTATGAAGGTCTTAAAGAAGTGCAATAAGTGTAAGAAGTGACCTTTACTAGTCAGTACTTTGTAAAAAAGAACTTACTGGAACCACTATACTTTTATACTTTTGTACACTTTTTAGTGCCAGACACTGCTGACACTATGTTCAGTGAAGCATTTCTCTAACAGATTTTTTGGTGGAAGTGCAGTGGGAGCTTAGTGTGAGAATGACCTGGGTTGTTTAACCTTGAGGATATAAAGGTGACGGTGCTCACAGACAGTCATACTGTCGCTGGTGTTATTTGAGATTCCGTTGTTCTTCACATGGGAACTCCCATTGGGGAAACACCAAAAGGTAGACGAACATTCCTGTTGTTTGAAGTAAAATGGAGAATGTGCTCTTTTTTTCACACATACAGTAATTGCATACACACTCAAAAACTTTGTGGTAGGAGCGTCAGGCCTTCAGACAGAACTTGAAAAACACCTCCGGAAACCACCACAATTAACAAACTGTCTGTGCAGTTTCCATTTTTCACTTATTTTTGCTGCTGCTGCCAATAACAATGGCAATAAAGGTGGTTAGATAACGTCATTGGCACCAAATCCACCAAAAACAGATTTCACAGTTCTTGTATATCATGTAGAGAAAAAAAAAAAGATAAATGCATTCACATGTAAAGAAAATACAGGGAGGATTGTTAAAGATGTCGAGCAAGAAGATGATGACTCACAGCCTTTATTCTGAATTAGATTAGATTCTCTTTTAATATTTCAATGCATTTTATCTATGTATAGATTGGCATTTACATCCATGTTTCATGACTTTTTTGTCTTCTCCCGTTTACGTTTTTCTTTATTTGTTTGGTTGTATATTTGGGTTTTAGCAGGTTTGTACGGTGCCAGCACAAGCTACAGTCTACCTACACATTTTCCACTATTTAAAAGTTAAGATTAAATCAAAAGGATTATTCAGCAGACAAGCATGCATCAAGAGATCTTACAGGAACACTAAACTAAGAACACAGAATATACGTGAGTTCCAAGTGGCTGAATCAGAGCAATATGCTCTTTCTTTTTTATGGCATTTACTGTGAATTTCCTGCATAATCTGAGTGCATTATAAATTGACCTGTAAGGGTCAGGCTCAGGTTTGAGTTGGGGGAGGAGAGAGGAGGAGAATGGACCCAGGCAAGACTCAAATTCAGAGCAGACTATTTAAATGGGGGAAACCTGCAGAGAGGCATCTCTTTGTCATTCGGTGTTACAGGAGCACAGCTACAAAACACAGGTAAGACTATGATATGACTATGATTTATATTGATATATGTTGCAGTATAGGGGACCGTTATGGTGCAGAAAAGAATAATATTAATTCAAATCATTCTATCAATCTTTTTTTTCTTGTATAAGCAAAGTAAATGAGGAAATGATGAATGTTAAATTACTTTTAAAATCTAAACAAATTCATAACATTTTGCTTCAGTAAAAATATGAAATGTAACAAGCAATACTGAATTTATTTGCAGAAATGCAAAGAAAATGTTGTTAGCTATTGTGCAGATTTTTGTTATGTTTTCTTTCTTATTTTGTTCATTTATATTTTTTCCTTCTACCAGGATGCACATCCTTCTGGCCATCCTCTGTGTCTCTGCTGCAGCAGCTCCTGGGTGCACCAGTCTTCCCACAAAGGGAGAATCAATGAGAAACACCATACACAGCATCATAAGCATAACTCAGATTACCCTGGTCCACATTAAGAAACTCAGAACAAAGGTATGCACACTGCTTCATGTAAGCATAGTTTACCAGTGTCTCACAGTCCAGTCTGTCTGTCTCATTCTGTGGTTTAAGGAACATGCAGGATGAGTATTAAACTTTCCATCATCTGGTTTGTTACCTGCTTTGTTACATTTCCAGTAACATGTTAACATAACTTTACTGTAAATTTTCCTTACAGCACAGTCATGTAAAAGTGAGTTCATTCATTTGTAAAGGACTATGGATGATTTCTCTCATCAAGATTAAATCTCCCCCACAGCAAAACTAAACAACATACCGGCATGCAGCTTACATCTTCTCTCCTCTGCTATTCCTTAGTTGCCGGTGGCTCCCCAGATAGAAGTCAGCACTCCTTCCATTGAGGGACTAACTAGCATCAGCCATGACCTTGGACTTTTGGATAATGCACTACAAAACCCTGTCACAGAACTTCTCAGCCAGATCCAGGCTGATGTCTCCAGCTTGGAGGGACGAGTGCGCTCCCTCGCCGTGACGATGGACTGTCCTGTCGCAGCCAGACCGAGAGGAGAGAGCAGTGACAATTCGTTCCCTGAGAGCCACCTCTACCTGACTCTGACAAAGGTGCAGCACTACATGGAGAAGTTTCTTCTCAACAAGGACAAACTCAAGATCTGCTGACAAATCCAAACTCATGTCACAGGTATGACTTCAAAAATACAGAGGCTTATTTGCACAAATAGCTCAGTGTAGTCTACAGTGTAGTTTGTCTTTGCACATATTATTTTTCCTCATCTTTCTGTCACGTAGTACTGTAAAGCATGTAGAAACATTTTCAAATTCATTCTAACGTTTTTCTTCTGGTTGCTATAAAATGTTATAATATATAATATATATATAATGCAAGTAGCTTTGTGTTAAATGTTTATCCAACAATGATTTCATAGACCTTTTGGAAACAGATGACTTTTACATGATTTGTAGATTTATTTATTTATTATTGAAAATAGTAATATTAGAAAACCTGCATTAATAGCAACATGTCTCTAACAGTAAGGTTTACACAACACGTAATGTGCAATTTTAATGTATGAAAGATTTTGTAAGGAAATGTATGGAAAACTCTGATGAATGTGCAATGTTAAAGGAATTTGATTTGAAGTGCGCCGTTTATTCTTTGATATAATATTTCATAAAAGCCTTGAGCAGAAACATGAAGCTTGTGGTCAACAACAAGGATGTAAGCTGATATCTTTTTTTTATATATTAAACTTCACAATAAAGATTGTAGTGAATATGTGTTGGCTGTTTCTCATGAAAAAAAAAAAGATATTTCTTAAATGATCTTCTTACTTGTGTGTTACTCTGAAAACAAATCTTAGTTTTTTTAAAAAATCCGGTCTTCCCCCTGCCACACAACATTACACCATTAGAGGAAATCAAAATAGCAAATTTAGATTATATTTTTAAAATGATAATATTCATGTGCTGTATAAATCAGAAATACTCATATAAAACTGATGATTAAACTTTCAGGAGGACGCCTTTTTTTCACTTAGATGAAATAATTAATTATGAATCAACTTCAAAAAGGATGGAGGAAATTAAAATATGAATGATGAATTTTAAATATAATGTGTCTCATTATAGTAACATGATGTGAATGTTATAGAAACACAAGACAAAATATAAGTAGCTAACTAAACACAGGCCTACAACAAATAACAATAATCAAATTTTAAATTTTACAGACGTAAAATAAGGATTTTGTAACTATCATGGTAGTGTGACAATACATCTGTGCATCATTTTCACTTCTTTCTTCAGTGAGTAATTACTTCCTACTTTTGTCAACATTTTAATAAATATTTCTTCAGACACTGGAGTCACTCGACAAAATAGGATTTATAATACCAAAAAGCAGGCATGTTATTAAATAAATCCAAACGCTGTGGAGGGATAATTCTCTGGATGTTACTAGTCAACATTTTGGCAGCAAACCCATTTGGTCAAAGCACAAAAATGTGCCAAAGTGAAGGTTGAACTCTGACCCACACACACACACTAATACTAACATCATTACGCATCACTGGACACATCATCTCCCACATGTACGACAAACAGAGGTGAGCAGCGGGGAGTGATGAAAGTTACATTTGGCCGAGCATATTTTCAGAGAAAGACACATCAGATCATAATTTTAATGATATTATTACTAGTATTAATTTGTATTCTTAAACACAAACAAATTGATTTTTTACAGTAAGAAAAAAATATTAAAAGATGAATTTCAAAAGAGGCCACTGAGGATCCCTCCCTGCTCTACACGCCACACGTTTTGTACGGGGATGTGACAAAATAGATATTGGTAACATGCACTCAACAAACTGAAAACAGTGAGAACAAAGGTGGCAGCACAGACAATCATGTTGTATAGAAAATAATTGTAAAAAAAAAGAGCCAACACAGCCAAGTAATTACTGTGTAAAAGTGGAAATTAAGCTACATGGTCTTATTATTTGACTTTTCAGTTTTCTGCTTCAAAATTAAGCTAAATAGAGCTAAATTATTGATAGGAAAAAAAATGGATTGCTGGATTACAAAACTATTCACTGCAACATTTATATTATCACTGGAATAAAGAGCTTAATTTTAATTATAAAATAGAAGAAGTGATTATATGTCATAAATAGAATTACCAAACTGATGGCAGGAGTATACAGTATATTGCTAAATGTGTTATGCTAAATTCATAAATTTGATCCCATTTTTTTCTCCTTTTTGGGTGCGAATTGTGGCTTTCATGACTCCTTTATTCATTCCTTCTGGTTGTATACAAAAGTGAACAAAACCTGGATAGAAAGCTAAGAATATATATCAGTTAGCTGTAAAACAAAATTCTCATATGAACTATGTATCTTTGAGAGATCTGAAACTATAGGATATCTCTTATAAAAGGTATTTAATGACATTTATACATTCATGGTGCTGTACAAATACTTGAGGCAGAGCAGGGAAAGATTGCATGTACATGTACTATTTATGCATGTATGTAATAGGTAATGGTGGTTAGAAAAACATGTGAGCGGGATAGTAAGATGATAGAATGTGATATTACAGTACCTGCGAATATACTGTACGTACCGAATGTCTTATGTGTGTGTGAGTGTATTATGTTAGCCTGACATCAGCCTACATTATATTGTACGGGAACGACTATGAAATTGCTCCCTTGAAAGCAAAATCCCACAGTACAAGGCATAAAATAGAATAAAAATAATGACGATAATAAAACGATAGTCTTCATCAGAATTAGAAACAGTCCGATGGCTAAAACTGACAATATTAGATATTATATGCAAAGCTCTGCACATCTCTCCTGTGTTCACTTTAAGAGCTGAGAGATTAAACTGGTGAGGTGATCCGCTCAGTTAAAACATCTCTGGTATTATTTAATGTTTCAGCATCACTTCTGACCTCTTTATTTGAGCTGACGTTGTCCTCATTTGCCTTCATTCAGGGAAAAAAAAAAAAATGAGTCTAATCTAAGAACTCGACCCCCTAAGCTCTCAACGTTCTTGCTCAACTCCTATTTTTGTTACGTCATGTTCGTGTTTTTTTTTTTTTTTTTTGCTTTTTATGTGGTAAAGTGTCTTTTGAGTACACAAAAAAACACTATAAATCTGATATATAAAATGTATAGTTGTGCTTTTCCACTGAGATAAACAAAGCAAAGGTCCTGTATGAATCTTTTATTTCACTTTCTGTGCAGAAACCAGATCTCTGGTACCAAGTGTAACAGCTATTCATTCACAAACAAGCATCATTTGACAAAAAGCTCCAAATTAATTTAGTTAAATACTGCATAAAGCATAACCTTGGTCAAAATAAAAACAGAAGTCAAACATTTGAGAGTGCATATAAGGAGAAAAAATGTCCTTGTTAACTTACTCACAAAAATAATGAATAAGCCGCAAGACAAAGCCAATAAAGTGTCTTCTGTTTGAAATAATTTACTTACATAAAACATCTTAAAATGCAGCCAAACCAAATTGTTCCTTCCTCCCTCCAACAGTTCACACTTTTGCTTTGAGGAAGGAAACAGGCAGCGAGTTCAAGAATCGTTCCAGCGTAGAAAGGTACTCTTCCCGGTGGCGCCGCATGTGAGCCGCGTGTGTCGACTCCTTCCACTTCCTGCTCTCCACAGCCACGCCCCTCCTTCTCCAGAGGTCAATAGTCTTTTCCATGGCGACCGGGTCACACAGGGCATCATTTTCACAGAAAAAGAACAGGGCCGGCGCAGTAACGGGGCTGTTGTGGAAAACCTGGACGCTGTTGTTGTAGAAGTCTGCCGTTTGGGTTTTGAAGAGCCAGAAGTAAAGCATGGCGACGTTTTTGACCAAGCCCTCCAAACTTGGCACCAGAGTCTTGCCGAGGCCTGAACAACAGGAGACAACAGAAAGAGTAAATATAACAAATCAGAGGGTTAATATTTTGAGCTCAATTACATATATATACTGTATATACAAAAACAGTCAGGCTGAGTGGTATTGTAAAAAAAAAAAAGAAAAGTTAAAGGAAAATTCCAGTTTATTTCAACCTGATGTATTTCCCATGAATGTGGCCATTTTGGCTCTATGTGTCATGCTAATATTGCTATCTCCAGCTCTGTTATAGAGATTCTGGTGATTCGCAAGAAGACGGACTATATGTCGCACACAACGATGAACATCGGGGCAAGCTGCTGAGACTCCTACATCTTTCTAAATAAACACCATTCTTGCATGAATCGCTTCAAAAGTTTGTTTCTGGACTGAAGTAAACAGAAACTAGCCGCATGTAGAAGCCATTATGACTAACTGCATAGGGATCTATATCCGGTGCAGCTTGCCGGCTGGCCGAACCACCCTGCATATTCATCCGCGCATGCTGGTTTGTTTACATCTTTGAGGCTGACTTTCACCGCGGTTAGACTGTGAGGAAACTAAAAAAAAAAAACTAAGTGCAATGACGGATTATCCTGTGGACTGTTATGAGGACGATTGTGAGTCATTTCACTTTGACTGGCCAGCAGCTGTATTTATTTGAGCCAAAGTACACAGAGATAAAACAAACGGGAGAAGAACAACGAAGAATGGAGGCAGAAAGGCACCAGGACCATCAGGAAACCTAACGTACAGTAACCTTTTTTTTTAGTTAAGAAAGTTATTCAGAGTGAGGCACTTTAGAAAATACTTAAGTCCTCAATGCAACCACACCGCCCTGAGAAATGTGACTTAGACACCCTTACTATAGTAATTTACTGTTGTCTGTATTTTCTACAATTTTAATTCAAGTTTTGCCCTAAAAGTCTAATTTAACAAAACTCTAAAAGACTCTAAAAATATTAGAATTACCCCTAAAAAAACTCACCATGTGTAACTGTGTATAATCAACTCAGGACTTTTAAACCCCCACATTTGACAATTAGTTGATAGACATGAAATTAATCCAAAAAATCCAAATATGACCTAGTTCCACCTTGTCAAATGTTAAATTTTGCTGCTTTAGGATCGTTTTGATTGGACAATTGAAGACATTGCTTTGTGGTCTGGAAAATTATGATGATCTTTCACAGTTTTCTGATATTTTACAGATTAAAATGAACAAAAAAAAAGTCTTCAATTCCAGCCTTGTGTCTTTGCGTTCAATGAAAACATATATAACTGTTTGCAGGCACAGAAACAAGCTGCCACAAAAGATTCCTGGACTTCTTACAAACTGGAGCAGTAGGTCAGCTGATTAATGAATTATTTAAAGATCTGACAGACATATCCAACACAAAAGTAACCTGAGCCCCAGCGGGCTTGTGGCAGATCCCTCTCACCCACCTATCGCCATATGCTCCAGAGTGCCAACCACCAAGCTGTCATATATGTGCCCTATCACCCTCTCAGCCAGGCCTGCGTGTGCTTTCGGGCCCTGGGCGATGTGGGTGAGTATCTGGGTGAAAGTGTAGCCACCTATGGAGGAGGCATAGACCAGCACGGGCCTCTCTGAGAACTGAGGCTCCTCTAGCACCTTTAAAACCTCCAAACCGTATTGAAGCCCCCATGGAGGCCACAGGAAGTGTGATGCACTGCTCTGGACCAAGAGGACATCCATGCCACGCTCCAGGTACATTTCCGTGTACTTGGCCACCGCCCCCGGCTGGGCACCAAGCCAGGAGAGGAAGAGGAGAAGTGGACGTGTGGCGGAGGCTGAATCTGATGGGTTTTGGGAGGACAGGGGTGTGTGTGGGTGTGTGTCAGACAGCAAGGGAGAGGAGGAAGGCTCGGCAGCGGAGGGAGCGGAGTGTGGCGAGAGTGAGTCTGGGGAAAGGGCAGTGGGGAAGTCTTTGGCAGGGCGCAGCGTCTGGTCGGCTGCCTCTGGGAACGGAGCGTAATAATGGGTTATGCCTTTGCTGATCTTCCTGGTTTTGTACTTCCCTTCTCTGCCTTGTTCAGACTTGGTTGCACCAGACCCGAAGAGGCTGGAACAACAGAAATGAGATTATACATTTGCATGGTTTGCACTTAATCGTAACCATTAAAACTGTGAAGGAGTACTTGATAATTCCACTATGTGGGCTAACCGGCAGGCTGTAAAAGCATCGCCCCTCATTTATCCATAGCAGGTTCTGCGATATCAAAGCAACATTTTATTTTTTTTTACCTTGTGGAGAACGGCAGATTCCCCATTTTATGAGGCTTTGTGAGATTTCCACGGTGCCGACAGCCGCAGGTCCTCCGAGGAAACGCAGCAGAGGGATAAATTGGGAACCTGTCCTGTGATCGTGTCGGACTCTAACGCCTCACAGATATTTCCCCTAGCCCCGCCCCCCGTGAAAAACGACGAAGGGAGCGCGCCCCCGAGATGCTGTGCTCGTACCACTGACGTGGCCCAAAAGGACTCGGGGCGATTTTTATCTGTGGGAAGTTATAATCTAGAGGTGAAAGGCACATTTCAGCAGCTTTTCATTTGTGCTGTGCTTTAGAGTAAATGTGTGCTTATTCACACAGCCTGACTATGACTGCATAGCCTAAATGTGGGATATATCATCATCATCATATTATAGTTTTTTTGTCCTTTTTTTACTGTAGTGTGTGAAAGGATTGCAATTGCAGAATTTGGCCACAAGAGAGCTCTGTTGTCCACTTGAGTTCAGCTATTTAGGGGAAAACTATATCTGATCAATATCTGATGGGTTTCTATCCCCAACAAGTACACTTTCAGTCCATAGAGAAGGCCAGAAAAGAAACTGTAGATGAAAAATCTCTACATCTCTCTTTTCTTAGGTTTCATCTTTGTCTTCATTATAGCAGGGGGAACGTATCCTGAAAACTGGTCATACAAATACTACCGACTTGCTTCCCCACAACAGGTAGGTTCTCTGAGTTTCGGCCTTCTATCACTAAATTTGTCCGTTATAGAAGGAATTGCATCAATTTGATAAAGGTGATAACTTTCTTTCTTATTATTGAACACAGGTGGAACAGTATCTGAGTGACAAATCAAGCTGTCAGGATGCGTTCCTCCTGCTATAATGAAGGTTGTTTTTAAGACAAAGATGAAACCTGAAAACTTGTGTGGATCTTCTTTTCTCAGTAAAGCAGGGTGAACGTGTTTGGGATAGAAAGCCATCAGATATACACTCACTGAGCACTTCATCAGGTACACCTGTGCAATCCAATACAAACAGCTCTACTTTGACGAAGCTTATACATTTTCAGTTTTTGTTGACATGGTCAGAAAGGTGATAATTCTACTTTAATGTTTATTATTGAGGTCGTAGTGGGTGGTGGTGGTGTACTGGAGTGCATTATATAATATAATAATATTTCTGTCCCTCTCATTTATGTTAATGTGGTGGACAAAATATTAGGAACACTTTTCAATATAATGTGCATTTGCATTTCTAAAACTACAACATATTACAGCAAAGTAAAAAAAGAAAAAAAGAAATATGACCAAAAAAAAAGAACAAGTCAGCATTGATAGTGGTCCACAATATTCAAAAAGAAAACTTCTTCTCACAAAGCACCCATGAAATTTTTAGAAAATGATTGAATGACGAAATAACAAAAATGTCTGTGTTACTAAAGACAATCCACATATAAAAATCGCCGCTAAAGTTAGTTTTGGGCCCTATCGCTCTCCATATCGCCTCAGTGGTACGCTGAGGCTCCCACTCTCTCCTCTTCCGCATGCCGTGAACGCGCATTCTCCCTCTGCGACTGATGTGGTGCTCGCTCCCGTCGACCCAACTTGTCTTTCTTTCAACCTTTATTCAAGATTCTGGGACAAATCATTCACCCTCATTTACGAAATAAACCAATAAATGAGTTACAAACTTTCATTTTACAGGAGTAAAATTTAATAGCAAGCACCAATAACACTAATTATTAATGACAATGGAGAACATGGAGAATTATACGTTGATTGGTACACTCCATTGCAGCTTAAACGGAGCTTATCTCTGTTTATTTATAGCTCAAATGAGCTCGTGGCCAAGAACAAGCTATTGCTGTGGCGATAATATCACAGTGACCTGCCACTTCGTCTAAATAGGGAAACATTGCAACATTAGATTTGATTTGACCCATTAGTAAACATATTTCAGTGCCACAAGATGGAGCCAGAGACTAACACTGTCCCCCCCCCCCCAATCTTCAGGCAGAAGATGACTTTATTACTTCATACAGTTGAGTATGTGTCAGAAATTTTAGATTGGTATTCATTAGTTGGGAGAAGTGGTAGATATAGGCTACAATTTAAGTTTAAATTCAACCTCCAGCCAGGAAATTACTGTTACATGTAATGATTTTGCTTCATTTGGTACATTCCAGGACTCGTTATGGTGCTACAATAATCCTTTTTTAAAGCTCTTATTCCTCTATTTCAGTTATTTATTTCATTTTACATTTTTTCGTCAGGGCAGCTTTTAGTAAACTGCCCACAGAACTGTCTAAATCTGTGCTCCTGAAATGCTCACAACAGGATCTGATATTTACAGTTGTTTTAGATAGCTGGGAAAAAAAAAAACTTGAACCATGAAACTCCATTTTAGCAGCACTGCAAATATCCTCATGTGTCACATTGTCTACATTTAGACGGCTCAGTGGGAACAAGAAATAAACCAGTGAACTGGTAGAGAAATGCAAGGTACATGAGTGCTTATGTATTTCAGCCTGGATTTTTTCATTCATAATTTTAAACCTGATTTATGATATTTGCGGTTTTAAAACACAAAAATGTCTTTCCCACCACGTTCATCACTTCAGCTAAGTGTAGCTGGCATGCTATAAAAGTGAGCAGCGGTTGTCATGACAGTGTTCTGTGTAGGTGACCGCCACACTTTCCATTCTTTCACATACAGGCAGCAGAGGCAGGTTTAGGTCATCACATTTCTATCTCCTTTTATTTTCCCTTCTTCCCTGGATCTATTTTCCGCAGTCATTTGCACTTCCCCCCACCAACAAATACACACACACACACACACACACACACACTGTACTTCTATCCTTGTGAGGACCCACATTGACATAATGCATTGCCGAGACCCTCACCCTAGCCCTTATTCTAACTTTAATCCTAAAACCAACCCTCAAACAGCTCGTTGAAGGTCAGGACCAAAATATCCTCACTTTCCCAGAAATGTACTCACGCCCACTACGACTCAAATTTGTCCTCACAAAGATAGAAGTACAAGTACACACACACACACACACATTACTGTATATTTTCCAGCACTGCTGTTTTTTTAAAATTTGACCTTCAATCTGAAAACTGCAGTAAGTACCTAGTTTAATATCAGCATTTATTTTTGGGTTTGTTAGAGTTTACATGCACACTAGTTATGATCCTATTTTCAGTATCCTGGTTATGAAAAAAACAGACTCCTCACCTGGTGGTCAGAGTGTATGTTTATTCCTCTGGTTTGCTCTTGTTAACAATTTTGAGTGCATACGAGTGTGTGTGAGTGACAGAGAAAGAGCCTGAGATTGCCTTCGCCTGACTCAGCACGATCACTTTCAGGCTCAGTCAGGCAGAAAAATGTTTGAGTCCCACAAAAACATAACCCTTGCCCCCTGGGCCATGCGCCTCTGGTACCCTCAACACTAGACGCCACCCCTTATCCGCATCTTACGTCACCCTCTTCATCACCCCCCTCGTCCCTGCTGGTTCTCCATACATTCTCCTCATGAAAAACCCTACTTTCCCCCCCTCAAAAGAAAGCCTCCATCAGTCTTTCCCAACCCGGCAAAGGCCCTCTCACTTCAGACCACCCCCATACTGCTGCTGCACATACCCCCGGCCTTTCCTTTTTGCATTGTTTCACCGTGGCCCCTATTGTCGGAGCAAAGAGAGAAAGATGGAAGGGGGGTGGGGGGCGGAGAAGAAAAAGAGGGGAGGAGGGGAGAGAGGGAGAATGTGCCCTCTCTGTTCCCTGGGCATGTGGAGTCCACCCACATCAGGGTGTGGAAATTCCGTTGCAGCTTCCTGCTTTTCTCCCAGTCTTTCACTTTTACTCCTCCTCATCTCTGTCATGCTTTCTGCTGGCATCATGTGCCTCTCTTCATGCATAGGATGAAATTACACCCGAGCATGTCTGAGGCATTAAAACTCTGTAAGATTTAATGATTTACTTTAACTTCTTAGTATGAGCAGATAACAACAATGCCATTTGATGCTAAATAACCACAATGAAACCATTTAAAATGCAGGTATTGGTGCTTTTTAACGCCAACGGTAGTGTTATGAATGAGAACTTATTCAGATACAACTACAGGAAACATGCAGAAATTTGCAGTTTTATGGCTATTCATGCTTGGAAGGCGCAACAAATTATAATGAACCAAGAGTCGTCTGGAATGGTGCTTTTATCCAACAGTTTTTTTTTCATGTGTGGTATGGTATGAACACCTGATAAAGAGCATAACTCCATCATGTTCAGCTTAAGTCATAAATAGATAAATCAATTTGTTTTGGGCTCATCCTGCAAATTAAGATTTGTGAGCTTGCCGGATTAATGTCCAAAACTTAAGATAGTCATGAGTCCATGTGACTTGAAGTGACGTGAAGTTCTGCTTTGCTAGAAAACTGCAGTGTGAACCTATGAACTAAATAAAAACGGAGCAAGCAAGCTTCCGGCCACCTAGTGAATCTAACCACACTCTGCTTTTAGCTCTGGTTTGGTCTCCACCAACTCCTGATAGAAATGCTCTTTAGCTGCTAAATGGTCCACCACGTTCAACAGCTAGTCATTAACTTTGTCTGTCCACTGTTTGGTGCTGGGCTGGTGGTGAACAGAGGATTTACCAGCGTTTTTACAACGAAAAAAGGTTCCTACTGCAGCTGGTTTGCAAGGTTGATGACGGCGGTGAGACTGAAACAAAACGGTACACAGTTGCGGGCCATAAAACCACAACAATGAGGTAAAAGACGCTAAAATGTGCTGTAGAGCTAAACAGGACTGCAAAGATGGATTTGTTCATTGTTGATATAAAAATATTGATAAGCTTTAAGCCTTACAATATAAAATTTCCCAGAAACAAGGTTGACACAACACTGGGCATGTTCGTTTACCATTTCTTTAGCTCACTGCCTTCCATCAGTCTCTTTCATCTGTCCATCCACCTTCTTCCACCTTCCCCCTTCTCTGTGTGAGGGCTGTGATTTGCATTCATAACGTGCTTTGAGGCTGTCGTAGTTCATGTGTGACACCTGTCGTCTGTGGGAGGAGCTTTTTTTTTTCTTTCTATCCCATCAACTTTCCTCATTGGTATGGAGACCACGTTAAATCCCCAGTAGGTGCACGAGGCTGATGTATTAAACATACAGTCATTGATTACAGATGGCACACCTGCATCTCACCGGACCCAAACACATGTCAGTTAAATCCCATCACTGTTTGAAGCCACTAGCTGTCATTGTTAATTTAGGTGCTGCTACACTGGCACTGATAATACTTTTTTCTGACTGGCAGGGAGATTAAAAAAAATATTGCAGGCCCAAAATGCACCGATCAACAGTTTACCTACTGTTGTAAATCAGCATAGTATATTAAATTGCATGCATTGCAACACTTATGCTCAATGACACATTATCAGTTAACTCTCACAGTTGAAATAAACCTAATAGACATAGCAGAGGGAACATCTTTCTCCTTCACGCTGTGGCATTCTTTGCTTTCGCCTCGTCTGTTACTTTTGGATATCAGGACACCTTGTTGTATATTATCACTTACTTAAAGCTGCACTAATTTATATTTTTCTCATTTAACAATGGACTATGTGCTCATAAAGACGACCCACAAAGAATTATCTCCCTGTGCCGCAGTTCCCCTCAGCTCTGCCCAGTGTTTTAGCATATTTCTGCTCATTGTTTTCATTTTATAGCCTGAAACTTTACTGTTATTGTTCATTCTCAGTGCTATCATCACTTTCATTTCCAGACGCAGCAGGAAGCTGTTTTCAGCAAAAAAAAACTCTACTTGCTACTTGCTCGCCACCAAACGGCACACAGACAAAGTTAGCGACTAGTTGGTGGACAAAGTGTAGCATTCAGCAGCAATGTGTAATGGTGATAATACAGTATGTCAGTGTTGTGTTGACAGCTTGTTGTGCAGAGTCCAAAGATATAAATAAATGCAGGTTTAAAGTGTTCAGACTGAACACAGACTGACTGCTTTGCTCAAATAAAGTGAGTTGACAATTTTTTTTACGTTGAGTCTTAAAGGATTGTTAAACTGAGCACTCATCACATAAAAAGCTTCATAAAAGGCATATACTGTAGTACTGTGTGCACTCTGTTGTGAGAGCAAAGTGAAGTTTATTTATACCGGAGGCCTTTCTGTGTATCTCTCAAGTAAATGCAGATAGTTTGTCAACCAAGGTCATCTCTGATCCTCATCTAACAGCCCTAATCAGCCATATCGGATCTGCAGGGAAAGCTGTCTAAGCACACATTCACAAAAACACACACACACACACACACACACACACACACACACACACACACACGACACGCACACACACACACACACACACACACTTCATTGAGCTTAAAGTACACATACCAGAAGCAGTTGCATGAGGCTTGCAACATAGACAGAGATGTTGTGTTGCATGTTAAGAGTTACTAAGTCTGTATTGGATTTTTCCTCCAGTCAGATTGTCTTTATGGATTTTTTTCAAAGGTCATATTTACACCATGACTGCTGCTGTTCCATATATTAAGACCTTGATTAATGACACGCCCTGCTCGGTTTGTACTCCGGTGAATTTCAGCCTACAGTATGTAAAACATGAAACATCATTAACAGATATTCATAGATGTTAGCATATGGTAGCAGAAAGGCACGCGAGTCACGCTGAAAATAAAGGCACATTTGAAAACACACGACTCATGTAAACATATCTCTCATAATTAAAGCGAAATTAAACCTTAAGTACAATTCCTTTTGTAAGAGCAAGACTAATCTGTTGTGGGTAATGTTTTTGGGAGCTATGGGGCCTTGACCTCACTATAAAAAGCCTGGTTAGGATCCATATAGCTGGCAGGGTCAATACACTATTCATAGTGTCCTTTGTTTTTTTTCCAGACAAAGAAACTCTTTGATCTTCACAATCTGCTATTGTCTGGCAGTTTCCGTGTGCTGGAGCTAGTGGACTGTACAAGGAAAGGACATCAGTATGAAGTCACACACACACACACACACACACACACACACACACACACACACACACACACACACTGAATTCTTAGTGTTCTCTGGGGGACGCCCATCTGCTTCACAGTGTTCTCAAGACACCAGCCAGACCTGAGAAAACACAAAACGTCCCTTTAACACACTGAAGTCCCCTGCCATCGGTCACCCTGATAACACAGGAATACAGTATGTGTAAAAGTTCATGATATGGGCCGCAGAGGTTATCTTAAATTGGAAGTGGAAAAATGTTTTCAGTGGTCCAGCAGGATACTGGACAGTTTAAATGAGCTGGAGTTGTGTGAGCCAGATAAATGCACAGTGGCAACAAATACTTAATCACTATTATATTGATATTTTTATCTGACAGTTATTTTCTATAACTATTTAATTGTTTTGTCTACAAAATATCACAAAATAGTGAAAAATCTCAAGCCCAAGGTGACATTTTCAAACGTCTTGTTTTGTCCAACCAACAGTCTAATATTCAATTTACTATCATTTAAAATTAAACAGAGAAAAGCAGCAAATCTCCACATTTGAAACACATTTGCTTAAAAATTTATCAATCAACAGATAATGTTGACTTTCTGTCAATCATTTTATCGATTAATCAACTAATTGTTTTAGCTCTAATTACCATATCATTATATTTGGGTGTATCCCTATTTGTTTCTAGGAAAGCAACATTTGAGGAGATATCTGACACACTTAAAAAGAAATGTATTTGTACAGATCATGATCATTTTGGTCTTATATATTTAAAATATTTTTTATAAAAAAAAAAAAACAGTCAGGGTCTACCAATTTTTATGATGTTTAATATTAAACTTTTGTTAAGTTGTCTGCCCTCAGTTATGTCTTATGTTTGTATTACTGCAAAAGCAAAATGAGAAACGACGGGAAAAAAAAGAATAGTATGATGATGAATAAATAAAGACTGAGCTCAGAGAAGACTGAAGATCTGTAATCAGAGCACACACACCCATCTGTTGTTAAATCTGCCTCCTCAGGCACAGTTTAAAGATTAGCTTACCCTGTCTCATATTCATAACTTCATAAGACTGAAATTTTTACGTCTGTGCTGCTTCAGAATGGGGACTTTTTACCTATCATATAACTCATAGCTCTTAGGCAAAGCCTACATGATGGAAAGAAGAGCTTGTGTCTACAGTTATTACAAAAATGATTGGATGTCATGAAACCAGGCTTTTAACAAACTTGAAACTATCTAAAAATATCTACTGTCCCTTATTTTAGCATAACACTGTTTACTCTGAAATCAAAACCGTCAAAGACTGGGTTTGTTCCTTCTCCAACTCAGTTCAGTATGCGAGCATCATTCTGTGTCAACCCCTTAGACATTGCAGTATTAGCATATGGATGTCTTTTGGAGGTCAGAAAAACAGAGTGTGCATTTCTGGTGTTGAGGATATACATCTTTAGACACTATGTCCAATCTAAAATCCAATTATTCTGCATAAAATCATGACAATACATTGAATTCAAAGTAGAATAAGAAGGCTTGCAGCCCTGTTATTGCAACACCAGCAAGGAAACTATTCTTTTATCTCACCAGGGTAAAAGTAAAGGTAGTAAGAATAGCAAGGAGAGTCAAGGTCAAATATGTTATTGAGGCTATCTTGGCTGTGCTGATGAGACTGAGCCAAGCTGGGGAGGGGGCTTCATCATTGGCAGGAACGCTCAGTGCACCATTCAGGAAATATGTTTCTTTAGGCTGGGAGTTCACTGATTGTTTCTATATTTAGGAAATTCCTGGGGATCATAAAGGCAAGGAATCGGGGGAATATTGTGCCAAAGTTGGTGCGCGACAGCAACATCCTCGGACTGGACTGCACTGCAGATGTCATCAGTGATAAGTGAGGGATGCTGATTGACAAAATAATGTTCTAAACTGTGTTAAAGGTGAGCCTCTCTAACCTCATGTACACTTTGGAATGCGTTATTGTGTACATAGGTAGGGTGGAATTAAGAGTAATTACACAGATGTTTAAAGGATAATTCTAGTTTATTACAACTTGGATCTTATTTTTGTCATTTTGGAAATTTTTCTGAGATCTAGGAAAGCTGCAACATCACAAAAATAAAGTTAATACCAAAACTGTCCATTGTAAACATCCATCACAGTTTAACTTCCATCTTCCAACAACTTGACTCTTGTTTACAACCTGTCTGTTTCTTTTATTGCTTGTGTTTTTTGTCTTGTCAGACTTTGTTGCGGAGATATCACCATGTTCCCAGATGAGACTGTCCTGCCAAGTGACGGTATCAGTCGTTGCAGAAATTACCCCAAAACAACATTCGTTAACGTTCAAGTGGCAAAGCCTTCTAGTGGCAGTAGCAGTTATGAGTCTTGTCTGTCGGGAACAAAGAAGGCAGGAGTGTGATGTTGTTGTAGAGCTACAAAGTCTGCACTAGTTGGTTTATTTTAACCATGACCACAAACGTTCCTTAACCAAGTCATTTTTGTGCCTAAACCATAGACTATATAAAGATGGACTTGGCGAGGTGTGACTTTAGCCATTGGTTTGAATTAGAGCCAGTTTGAAGCCCAGAGTTGCTACTTATGGTTGGATGCATCTTTTCCTTTTGGAGCCAGGACCTTCCAAATAAGGAGTGCGGAGTGTCGCCTTTCATGCTCTGGAAACACGCCCCGCTACCACGGACCGAAGCTAACGCTAGCTTACTGGGAACACTGACCGGTACTTTAGCTAAATTGTGCTAACAGGGCAGGTGTTGTAATCAAGTAACATTAAACTTACTGAAATATTGCGACAATTGTCCAACTCAGTGCGAGTCCCGGAGCTGTGGAGTGAACTGTCAATCACAGCTGTCAATTAATGGCCACACCGCAGACATCAAAGCTATTATAAGTCTTCAAATCTTATTAACGGAGCAATAATTTTGAATTAGAGTTGACTCTTTCTGAATGGGAGTCAATTGGAGCTAGGGATTTTTGGAGCCAGCATCTAGTGGCCGTCAGCGGCACTGCACTTTAAGGTAATTCCACACTGGCTTCAACCTCAAGCTGTGGTAGTTGCAGCTCGGCCTAAACCTGAACACCTTTGCAATAGGGTCACCGATAGGGTTGTCAGATCAGAAAATGCTTATATGTGGTTTTCTGGAGGCTAATTACAAAGAGAGCATTTTATTGTTAAATTAGGAGGACTTGTTGTCCGAGATCTCAACGATTACTTTGGTGACTGCAATGTTATCATAACCAATAGAAGTGGTGACCAAAATTACAAAAATTATCCTTTAAAGCTTGACATAATATGTACATAAGTTTTGCCTCTATTGGGTGGTGGGTGATTCAACATTAGCATAACATTAGTTATTCTCTGTCTAAATATAGTGCTTGAAAACAGCCCCATTCAAATTTTACCAGCTTTCTGCTTGTATATGTCTGCACATACAGGTGTGTTAAAGTTGTGCATGTAATTCTCAGCATGTGTGTTTGCATAGTCTGCTCAACTCTGCGTTCCCACTGTCCGCGGCACTGGGTGATCTCCGCTAATGAACAATTTGCTCAGTGAGGTGTGACCACAGGCATTGTGATGGGAGCCACACAGTGGACTACTGATGCAGTGAGCGAGAGAGATAGGGAAAAACAGAGAGAGAGAGAGAGTGAGAGAGAGAGAGAGGGAGAGGGAGGGAGAGGAAGAGAGGGAGGGAGACTGGAACTCAATTCCACACAGACGAACCTACCACTGGCTCAGAAAGACAGTCTTTCCTGCAGCACACACACTCACACACCGCCGGCTGTGGATTCTCCATCTTATTCCTTACATCTGTAGGTAAGCAGCTGACATGTTTTCATCTGCCTGTACACATTTCTGTATCTCTCTCTCTCTCTGTGTCTCTCTGTATGTGTGGGTTAATCATAAGGTCTGTATCTTAGAATAGGGATGTGTGGGTCAGACTCCCATATGCATGCTGTGACACGCTGAGACAGACACTCTAGATGTAGCTATAGGTAAACACACGCACGCACGTACGCACACAGACACACACACACACACATACTGTATTTCCTTCCTACTAACACATGTAAGAGGGCTTGTGGTTGATCTGGGTGTAGTGATACTAATTAAAATCAGGCTTAAGGAGATCAGAGGGAATCATTCAGGGGTAAATCTATAGGCAAATATCAATGTGTATATGTTGGTGGGTGTGTTTGTGTGTTTGTCAGTGTGTCATCTGGGTACAGCTAAGTATCTATGACCATGTATGAATGTTATGAATATCTGGCTTGGATTAACCATGTTAACCACGTCTGCTGCAGACAGATGCTCTTGCAAGCATGGATTGGGTTGTGTGTGTGTGTGTGTGTGTGTGACTGGGCATTTGCATGTGTGTGTAACACACTCCTAAAAGCAGAACAGTGGAGTCCAAAAGGTGCTCAAATCTGAGGGATTAGCAAGACGTCTTTGGCTTCAGCTGTCACCATGGCAAAGGCAGCCGGTGGAACGCCTGTGTTTGAGAGCGTCCTTTATAATCGTCAGGTTCACTGCATTCATCAGCTCTGGGGGCTAACACAAGCATTAGCCTGGCACAATTAATGTCACTCTCAAGGATGTAAAATATGTTTCATGAGTGGTCAAAGATGGGTAGTAAAAAGGTGGAGAAGAAGAGGCATGGAAGATGTTTGGAGAACCAAACAAATTTGAGAAATAAGAAAATTGACATCTGTGGAAATACAACTCCAGAGGCTGTTACTACTAACATGAAAGTCAAAGAGAAATGCTGCATGTGGACATTGGAATTGTAAAACAGCATCACCAGAGGAAACCCCACAGATTAGAATAGCCTGGCATTAATCCCGTTTGTAAATAGCATGCTGAATGCTGCTGAGTTGTAATGCTGGACACACGTAACCTGTTGGAGTCCCGCCTGTGATGCTGCTCTTGTGGACACATGACCAGGGGTTTGGTTATTCTTGGACATGAGAGTAGCTGTCATTGTGGTCAATAATGCCCAGGAACTATCGACCTGCAGCTGGCCATACCATTTTTTATCTGTTTCACAGACTTGTACAAGCTACCTCACGGCTCACAATTTAGTTACAGGATGCGTTGATGTACAGATGTTATGAGGATCAGCTTGAAAATGTTGTCAACAATAGAGCACATGACCACTTGTCAGTGAAAGAGGTTGTTTGTAGTGATGAAACCCCAGAGAACTAGTTTTACTCGGCTTTTATAGCTTCTTTGAGCTTGTTGTTTTGGTTTTACAGCCTGCCGCTCCCCTGATTTGGTTCAGTGAAAGTGATACGAGAACATTGACCACCTAAAAATAATCATACACACTCAGATTTTAATGTGTGTTGTTCTTAATGTGCATCTTAGTTTGTGATTGATTGTGAAGATGATTTGCTATGACCATTAATGACAGCTACATCGATTGGCAGATAGATAGACGTTAAGCGCTCTAACACTTTATAAAGCCCTTCAAATGTGCTGCTTTTACGCAGAATAAATCCCTGCTGGCTTAAAGCGGCCAGTCAGATTGAATCTGTGCAGTATTGACATCCCCCTTGTAGCGTCAAAGTCAGGGGAGGACAACAGGAAAAAGCCATAAGTTGACTCCTTAGATGGGAGATAGAGCTCATGGTGTTAAAGAGCTGCAATCGAAAATACAAGCCTTCAGCGGCACGTGGGAGGATACACATGTAAATACGCACTCGCATGCAAGTGCACCTACATATAACCATGGAAATATAGCAGGGTGGAAACTAGTGCTTGTAAATATGCACACCCACACAGCAGAGTCAGAAAAAAAACAACAACTGTGACCCATAACAGTAGCCATTTGCAGGGAGGTAAATTACTCCATTATCCTGGACTGTGTCATTGATCCTCAGGCTTTGCTGCGCTTATAGCAGGTTTGTTAAAAAAGTAATGACATTGGCCACAGTCAATTTGTCTCCATTTGTGACACCCCTTGGTGTAGAGCCTCTCCATTTCAATCACCCAGGAAAGATACACAACTCTTTATAGCTTTCCTTTTCGTCCCTTCTCCTTACGTTTATTTTGAGCGTTACTGTACTTCTCTCCTCATCTTTCTCTCTCGTACGCTTTACTACAGCGGCCTTATTATTAGCACCAAAGTGATCACGGAGGGGCCTGTAAAGCCGTAACACTGCTGTCAGATTAATTTAGAAAAGAAAAATTCCCACAGAGAAATACAGTACAGCAGGTTGAAGGCTGATTGAGATCAAGATGGCTGACGGTCCTGAGAGAAGAGAGGAGAGAGCGGGGACACACACAGACCAATCTGAAAGACACGAGTCTGTTTACAGAGTTAATAAAAGAGGGTCTGGCAACAAACTAAGACGAGCATTAGGCAGACTGCCTCAGAGTTTACTCTCCTGGACTAAGAATGCCACAACTGCATGTCAATACGGTGCCTTTCTCTCTCTCTCTCTCTCTCTCTTTCCTTTACTGCCCTTGTCTTTTGCTCTCTGCCCTTCTTTTCTGCCTCTCCTTCTTTGTCTTTGTCAGGAGCAGTGAGACAAAACGCCAGCAAAATAATAGGGGGGACTTGTAAATTCCCCATAGACACTTTTTATAGTTTCCACTTGCTCTGCTGCCTGTCAAACCAGACAATGCCTTCACTAGTAGGCACGTATTAGATGCGGTGACAAGTGGTGACGAGTTAAAGGCCCCTATCTCCAATTATAGTGAAGCACAAGCTGCGGTGCAGCTTTTAGATTGATTGGTGGCTACATGGTCGCTAATCAATTAGTTTGTTTAAAATTTTTAACTTTTCTAATAACGCCAGTGGGGAAGTTCTGAACAGAGTTTCTGACAGTTTGTGATGGTGAAACACTGGTTCTACATTGCTTAGAAAACTATAACTGTTTTCTTTAAATTTTTAAGTATTTAAAGCAGCTGTAGTCAACATTTTTCACTAAATGGATCACATGACTACTTGTATATGAAAGGGGTTGTTCATAGAGATGAACCACAGAAAACTATAAACCAACTCTGCAGCTCTATGGATTTTTATAGCATCTTTCAGTTCATTGTTTTGGTTTTACAGCTCGTAACTCAGCTGTTTTGGGTCAGTCTCATCCCTCTCATCTGCTTTTTTTTCAACTCCAGCAGGCAGCTGTTCTCCACAAAAAAAAGCTCTAAAAAATGACTGTAGGCTCGCTGTCCAGCACCAAACTGTGCAGACAGACAGACAGACAAAGTTAGCAACCAGCGGGTGAATATAATAGAGAATTTAACAGTTAAGAACCAGATATATCACTCAGGAGTTAATGGAGACCAAAACAGAGCTAAAAGGAGAGTGAATATTAGACTTATATTAAGGTGGTCAGAAACACGACTGCAAATAAATGATAATGTTTCCCATGTTAACATAAAAGGTGATAATATGCCAGTGTTGTGTTTACAGCTTGATTCTGCTGCCCCCAAGTAGCCAAAAAAAGTCAGTTAATGCAGTAAGTATTTAACCAAAATATTTCCATAATAAACTTACAAATCCTTCATCAGGGCTTTAAAATGGTAGACAATGATAATTTATGTCTAAGACAGAGCTGCAGTGAAGTCTACCTTCACCTTTCTGGAGGTGGAAGACAGAAGATTTAAAACTAAACACATCTATCTTTAAGAAGAGACGTTTGCATGTGTGCCATGCCAGGATGAGTCAGCCATCAACAAAATACCATCTGCTATATTACTTGAGTCAAATCAAACAAAGCAGGAATGGAAAGTCTTCTACTTGCCTAGGTGATTTAAAAGGACAGCTTAGCGTGCACTCAATTCTGCCCAGAACTGCACACGTGGTGATGTTTTCATAATAAGGAAGTATTAGAAAGAAAGCCTTAGTATCCCGTACCTACAGTACACAAAATCATTCTGATTAAGAGATTCTACAAATACTTAAAAACATGTCAAAGGATAAAGGGAAATATACTGTAAAGCAAGCAATTTGAGCTCTAACATGAGTTTCCTTTTACCACACCAGGTGATACTGAGAAAATGTGATACTGAGGGGAAATGTGAGACTGTTAGCCAAAATAAATTATACATATTCCCCGCTGTCTAAATAATTGATCAGTTATGCGTCAAATCTACAAAAAGGCAATCAGGAATTAGAGATAATTTGCCCCAAGCTTAACAACTAATTGAGATGTTTCTACACATAAAAAAACAAACTTTATTCCACGGCAAGCCATCTTATACTTTAAACGCAGCATGAAATAGTTTATTGGCGTATCTATAAACCTTTAGAAATTGCTGTCTTCAAGATGCCAACAAAGTGTGCTTGTGTGGGTGTGTGTACCTGCTACAGAACAGAACATGCGAGTTGCGCTAACATGCAGAGTCACATTTAAATTAATCTACAATCATATCTCTGCACGCATGAAATGTGTCTGTGTGTGGGTTGGTTGGTGCAAGCTTGAACAAACAGGCATCTAAAAACAACCTCACCTCATTGGAAACTGATTTCATGGTGTTCAGTCAAAATGCTAAAACAAGGGAGTGTGTGGGAAGCTCTATGTTTGACCCTCCTGGTAGTGAGTCTTCATATCTTAGCATCTGACTGTGCATCCAGGCTGGTTCCATCCCTCCAGGCAGGAACAGAGGGGGAGATAGCAGGTGAAGTCCCTGCTCTCCTGATCAGCGAGAACAAGCCTGAGACTCTTATGGTAGTGGCTGATTGATCTTGTGTGTGCGCATGAAAAGAAAGAGAAAAGAACATGAAAGAGTGGAGAGAACTGGTGTGGATTTGAGAAAAAAGCAAGTCGTATATAAACTTGTCAGAGAGAAGAACAGAGGCGGACAGCGAAGAGAAACCGGGAAATAACATTCATAAAGAGAATGAGAGCATGACAGAGAAGCTGGAGAGAACTTCACTGCGATTGCGGTTTTCTGTGAATATTGATGTTTTTTTGTCACTCTCACACAAACATCTTTCTCCCTCCGCTTTAAAGAAGAAGTAAATCTGAGATTGAAAGAGAGCAAGGCCAAAGGAGGAGGGGGAGCCAATAGGGGAGTTAAGTACAACTAAAGCATACAGGTTGTTGTTCTCACAGGGGAAATTCCTTTGGTTCCCCAGTCTTTTCACTGAGGCAACAGGCTAGTGACTTTGAACCACTCAGCGCTCCACAAAAGAAAAAGAGGTCCCTCTATTCTTGTGCTGGAAAGCCGGACCCTAATTCTTCACTAACCTCCCCCAACCCTACTCACACACACAAACACACACTTTATTTCTTGACCACTCCTCACTGAGTAGAATACATATGCATGGAAGGTTCTTTCCCTAATTGGTCAGTCTGTGTAGCCGCCCAACAACTGCGACACAGTATGCATGTGAGCAACAGCATGACATAAATACTGACCACCACATCAAACAGGACACCACTAATTGTGGGGTGTCTGTAATATTTAAGTTCTTGTTGTGATTTGTGGTGGGTGACGTACTTTCAGCTTGCTAACTTCAGCAGTCGCTTGTAATGGGTGGCACACTTGATTTACTTCACAGTCTGAAAAAAAAAAAAACAGCTTAAAAGCAGGTCACACTCTGAGAAACGGAGGCTTAGCCTTCCAAAAATGTTCGATGAAAAGAAAAATCAACAGATGCGAATCCCACCAAGTTTTCGTCGACTCAAACTTAGCTGTGCAAGAGTGGACTGAAAGTGTGTCACTCAGTGTCCTGTGTGTTCTTGTTTTTCTAGGCCATTTTGCTGGAAAACCAGCTAAACCCGCCTCGGGGAGCCGAAGAATGGGGAACAACATGTGACCGATTCGTACACCACTGTCGACAGGATGCTTCGCCTCCACCGGACCTTTGTGCTCTGCTTCTGGTGTCTTTTGCTACTACACAGGCAGGCTCTGGCTGATGAAGAGGCCCTCTGGGGACCGACGCCATCAAGAGAAAATCCACCTGAAAATAAGCAGAGGTCTTACTGGTGGACTCCGTCTCTGCCAAAACTCCCATCCCTTCCCTCATTGCCATTCCATATCCCCTTTTATTCCTCGGACAGTAACGACAAAACTACTGTGTTAACCACAACCGCCAAAAGGCTGACAGTACCAATTGATCACTTGCAAGACCACTCGGGTTCAGGGGAATGGAGCATTTCTGAAGCCTCTGAACCACCCACCACTTCGACTCAGGGGCTGCTAACCAGTGTAACAAGGATAAGGACAGAATCACTTCCCACGGGGACATCAGATTCTCCACACAGCAGCATAGCGCAGAGTGACAATGATACTCTTGTTTCAGACTCCTACTCTCCCACAAGCAGTTCTATCAGAAACACGCTGTTCACCAAAAGTCCCACCAGCACAAGTGCTCCTGAACAAAATGCAACACAAACCCACTCACCACAGGGCTCTACACGAGCAGCCGGACCCAGCATGGGTGCCACTGCACAACACCTCCCAGAGGGACACACTGATAAAGAGGAAGCTGAAGATTTTTCAGAAAAGATCTCTTCGACGATAGCACCAGAAACTACAGTTCCCACTGCCTTGACGTGGGCAGTGGCCCAAACCACAACAACAAACCCGGGACTGGTGGAGACCACACTGACCAGACACCCTCTAGGACCTGTTACTCCCCCCATGTCCCCACAAACCACATTTGTCACAACACCACAAGACTCCACTGTTACTTTGAGTACTGAAGAGGCCACAATGGTAAAAACGCACCCCACTCAAAGTGGGACTGACTGGGGCTTCTCTGAGGCCAGGTTGGGGTCCATGGAGGAACAGCTGGGGATAATCACCACTACCATGGGGATCGATCACAAACTACTGCTGTTATCCATAACAAGCACAGCCCAGAGCCAAAAGGTTAACATCCCAATAGCAGGAGGTAAGCAAAAGTTAAATAATCAATAATAGCTGGACTGACTCAATAGATGTGATCAATCATCTGCAGGCAGGTCTTAAGTGTTCAATAGATGGCTGTCAGAAGACTGACACTTCAGCTTGATCGATGACATTTCTGACATGGTAAGTAGTCAAAGGTCAGACATTTGCAAAAATCCAGATCATGTCAACATTCATTAAGTGCAAGTCTGGAATCCACATTAATATGAAATGTATTTATGCATATTTAGCTTTGAGAAAATATGTTAAATATATAATATATTATATAATAATATTTCAGATTTTTTCATATAATGGTATTACTTTGTGGCGGTTTTAATGCATGGCCATTAACTCTGGGTACTAATCCAGTGGATAAATTAATCCCAGCAACATGGCATCTTGCAGAAATCCAAGGTAATCCAGGATAGAGCAATCAAAAAATGTTTAAACAACACACTACAACAGAACAAAGCATCTTTCCAGTTCCTGATTCTCACAGACAGACAGCATCAGAATTTGTTGTGCAATCTGTTGTGGGTGGTTGAAACCTTTTTTGAGTGCTGCATTGTTATTTAATGGCCCCACCTATTCCCTAAATTAATTTTGAATTTCACAATCATCACCAGTGAGTCATTCATAACACCCAATGTAAAAAAAAAAAGTCTGAAATATCCCTTTAACAGTCTGTAATGAGTTTTCAAGCTGCAATTCTACTTTAGTATTGCATAAGCCATTACCTCAGTGAATGGAAGGAAAGAGTATTTGATTCAATGCTGCTTAGTGGTGGTTTTGTTCTCCACAGTGCATGAAAAGAGAAAAATGATGAGCTAAAACAGCTACTGGTAGCCGGTAGCTTTCTAGAGATTTTGACACGGCATAGAGGCAATACTGCCGTCCTTTCCTGGCCCATCCCCCCAAGACTGGTGGCAGTCTGGTGTCTGTATGCTTAATGAGTCTTCTGAAGAAGATCCTTCTCCAAGTACAGACACATTCATCATGTAGGGTCAAAGGCTGGGCCAGAATATGATGAGTTGATTATTCAGCAGGGAGGTTCAGCGTCCATCTGATGAAACCTTGATGGTTCCTTCAGATGAAACCATCAAGGTTTTCAAAAATGGAATTTTGAAATAAAAATTTATTTTAGTAAATAAATAAATACACAAGCAAGTTGGCTAAAACTACTGTAAGGTAATTAATCCCAACATGCTAATTATGGTATGATATGTTATATTATTATTACCCTTTTTGCATTTGGCAACACTTTTGGACCCAGTCAATGAGTTTTTGCATTTGCAGCGTTGGAATGCATCCATTCCAGATCTTACATCTCCCATGCTATGCTTCACGCTGCCTGCGCAGGAACTGGTGTAGTGTTTTGTCTGTGTCGCCTGGTGTTGTGTCTACACTTGTTTTCGGTCGTGCACCGTGTGGCGGCATAAAGAGGAGGGGGCCTGGCCCTAGACGGGGAGGGCTGCTGTGGCCATGTATCAGTATTCTAAGCGCACACTCAGCGAAAACCACCACCTCTCCTGTGGGACCATCTGCCCGCCAGTTGCTGTTCATGGATGCTGAACATGCTTCTTGCCACTTAGTCTCCTCCATCCCTCCCTCCCACCTTTTGAAATCTTTTTGCCTCTGTACAAACACAAATCCCTGTCATTTTGCTCCATGGACAGACATGTCAGCCATGGCTGCTATGAAAGATAAAATGTCTTGACAGGGATGAGAGAAGCTTCTGGTTGTCCAAGAAGGATGAGAAGCTAACAGAAAAAGGTGCATTTATGCACCCTTGAAGTCAGACTAGTGTAGTATTCACCAGAGCCTTGCAGTGTTTAAACGACACCTTGCCAAAGGACACAGGAGGAGACTAATATGAAAATGAAAGCACGGCACCCCTGCATTATCATACATTATCCCAATGTGAATGTTGCATCTGTGTGCTGTAATTTACTTTAAAGCTGCACAGGGTGAATCATTTCACTACTGGAGTTGTGAGACACCTTCACCAATGGGAAATGGCTGGGTTTTCATTGATCTAGAGGAGATTTGCTACGTGGCGTTGCCCTTGAGGAGGCTGAGATGTATAAAAAAAAAAAAAACGGCAATGCTCTGCATCTGTCATATTCTCTGTGAAGGAACACTCTGACATCCGATAGCAAGGGCAATTATGAGAGGAGGGAGCAGAAAAAGGAGGGAAAAAAGAACTGGGGTGGAGGATGACGAGGTATGGGGGTTGAAAATATAGGTTTTCTAAAGCATCGCAGATAGCTGTTGCTGTATAAAGCTCTCCTTTATCCCGCTCCTTCCTTCCCCTCCTCCCATCTTTTCCATTACTTTATGCTGTACTAATAGGCAGCGGTGACATTAGACCCATAACACACTCCATTAATACCTGCAAGGATATATTGTCTCTGTGATCCGAGCGCTGTACCAAACAGCTAAAGTGTTGCCATTGACAGATTAATTGATTATGGAAATTACGCACACAGTATGCGACATGAATAAATGATGCCCTTGTGTGGAATTTACATGAAAAAATGGGCAATAATGCAAATAAAGAACATTTTGATGACTTTAATATTATGATAATCCACTAATAATGACTCCTTTATCCAGAGTGAATCTGTGAGTTTTAAAAAAGTGGACGGATTAGGCCAATTTGTTTTTAAGATTTGACCCACAGCTCTCAGGCTGAATGAACCACAGGAAAAGACCTGACTGATGCAAATCTATAATTATAGAACAATCAGGATTACTCCTGCCCTTTATTCAGACTGCTGTTGAAGCAAGACGTAAGAGTGTAATGGGTTTTAGAAAATGCCACAAATCCCTTTGTAACCGTCTTGAAAATGAGCCAAAATAGCAGCGACATGATGCAATTCTGTGCAAGTACATTAGGAAAAAAAAAAAACTGAGGCATCTCAGTCATGATATCCCATTTTTATGCATCTGATTATGAGCACTGCTATTCACACTCCTGTTCGTTCTCATCACTCCAAGCTCAGTGTGTCTGCGACAAACCCACACATACCTTCTTTTCACTAACTCACTCAGGGCTTACACAGATAAAGCAGAGTGTAATGGGCGGCATTACTAGTAGCTGAAGATAATGAGGAGCTTCTGAAACACTTCACACTGCACTACATTTGAATAACATATACAACACCAAAATGGCCAATCACTGCTATATTTTTGCCCACTGTGGGTGATATTTTAAATTTAAATTAGGCTGGATCCCACGATGAAAACTACATTTTCACCCTATGTGCATGTGAAGAAAGGCAGAAGGAAATTATGTATGTAATGTATGTACTAATTAAGTAGACACTTAAAGTGTTAATTCAGCACTAACGTAGAAGTTGTTCAAAAAGTAAAATGCAGATAGTCCACACACACACCTTCTTCTCTCATCCCTTTCTGCTTTCATTTTGCTCCGTCAGCAGAGTCTGTGTAAATAGCTGGTCATCAGTAATTTTGCTTGTGATGTGCTAAAGCGATGAGTTCCACTGTTGGGATGTGAGTGAGTGAGTGAGTGCTTATGTTAAATGTCCTTATGTCTCATTTGTGGCCGATCTTGTTAGCCGTGGTTAATTAAATCAAACACTACAGCCACATCGTTGTGTCTGAACTGCAGATCTGAGATGCTGCAGTGAAGTGATCCGGCTGCGGTGTCCAGTGTCTCCGTCCAAGTCACTCGATAAACAAACAACCTAATTACATTACACTGTAAAATGAAAGCACTGAGAGTTTTAAGTCAGACACTGTCAAATTGTCATAGTTTTGGAGAACAAATTTGCTTTTTTCTTTTGCAAAAGCTACTGACTTTAAAAAAACAACTTAAAATCCCAGTTTTTCAAACTAGAAAAAGCCTCTACCAACTAGTACAGATAAGGTACTTCACCTTTTGAATAAAATATCAGTTTGTACAAACCCAAAATTTTAACGCCACCTATTTGTGAGTCCAACTTCAGATCCCACGTTTTGAACAGTTCTAGCCTGTCACATTGAATTACGGACTTGACTTAAGACTTAAAAGCAAAAAAAAAAAGTCAAGTCTCAGCTCTCTGACTTAATCTCACCTTGAAATTTGCTTATGAAGACTTGTGGCTTCAGTAACAGCTTCAGTGTGTTTGTGTAGGCGCGCACACAGTTGTCAGCCATTACGCTCCCTCTCCTTCTGGACAAATCTCCAGCTGTGTGGAGGTCGACAGTGCAATAAAGTGATGAACGGGTTTTTGCTTTGGAGACTTTTTAAACGTACGATTAAAGCAAAGCACTGTGTGCATGACCTAGATTATTAGATAGTAGCTTACATTGCCTCGTAGCTGTTATGATTTTTTTTGTAACTCATTATTCCTCCCAAAAGCCCCATGCCTTGGTATCTTTTATTAATATTAATTTTGTTAATATTATAAACTTAATCTGTACCGGGTATCTCACGCTTCATCACAGTCAGCTCATCAGTTTTTCCCAACAGGTTCGCTCGCTGAAAATTGTCCTGAATCTCAGCTGGTCCATCATTCATTTATAAGTGCTGTACTGTGTTATAAAGCACACAGTTCTTGTCCAAAGGGCTGACTGTGAAAACATATTCTGTGAGTGTACCAAAGGGAAACCAGAATGATGTGACTCTGTCGTGCTATTCAATCATGTAGGCATTACTCTCACATTCTCTCTGTCTCCTGCTTTCTTTATCTTTTTTCTCTCTATGTGCTGAAACGCCTTGCCTTGTTTACCTCCATTGTTTACCTCCACTGTGGAGGTAAACAAGAAAAGGCACTTCATAAAGACAGTTGAACAAGAGGTCTTGGTTCATGATAGACCAGGGCGGACACACCCATGCACACACGCTCATAAACAAGCACACACACATCGGGATGTCAATGTAATTAGACTACAGAGGGCCAGACTACCGTGCTATGGATGACTGGCTACAACTAAGTGGATGATAGGCCGATCCATTTGACAGAACTGGGTTAAGAAATACAGTAGTTCCATTTTCTGCAGTGTGAAGTCTCAGATGTGAGCACAGGACATAGAGGGTTAAACTCTCTTTTTTGGCAGGCTCCAGATTTGTTAATCTGTTTTTCTTAGACTGCTTTGGAGCTGCAGTGTTGTGTAATTTAAACTGTATTCCTGATCGCTTTGAGATCACTCGGAGGTTAAATTGCCCGTGTCTTCCCAGAGCTGCCAGCTAAAGAGGATAAGGCGGATGAGGCCGAGGAAGGTGTGGTTCCTTCAGCTGCAGACGGGGATGGTGACACGAAGTTGGCAGACATTTCCACGCCATACGCTAAGCCGCTAACAACATCCTTGCCACAGAACACAGGTGAGCAAACACATCCCTTAAGATGTAAACAAACACTGCAACTTGCTCCAAAATCCCACCGCTTTTAAGCACGTAGTTGCACTGCCATACTGTTATGAAGGCAACTAAAACGACTGCATGCTGTTCTTCCATAAGCCATCCTGCTTTTTCAATGTCTGTAAGTAAATCTGTCAGAAGAATATGAGAAACAATTACTCTGCATCCTTTGCCTGAAGCCACTAATTGCTTCCAAAGGGAGGAGAAATCTGCTCATTTAAGCTGTGATTTCGGAGAAGTTGAGAGAACAGAAAAGATAGGGAACAATGCCCACCTGATAAACAAATATTTCACTGCTCCGCTTCTCAGATAAGTATTCATTGATCTGATGATAATACCTGCCTTTAAAAAACTGAAAAGACATACAGCTATTGATTAAGGACTAGCCAATGACAACCGAGCACTTAAAGTAGAGTTACTGCGCACGGTAGCTTCAAAAAATATTAAAAAAGTGTTATTATTTTTCCTGTTTTTGGATTTATCCATGAGGACAAGATAGAAATGTCAACTGGCTCTTTTTATAGATTTGTGAATCTATAAATATCATCATTATTATTATTATTACTATTATCAGATGTATATAATTCCTATATAAATCTGCATGTTACTTCATCAACATGAAATTAAAATAGGTTTCACATTTCACATGTTGCCCAGTTCGCGGGAGCAGATGTAACCCACATTACCTCGCCCAGAATAGCTGATGTTGTCAAGTGATTTTCAAAAATAGATTTGTCAAATGTGCCACTGGCTGACGATGGGATGCCAAGGGGTTCACTAGTTCGGTTTGTCACGAGTGAGTGAGTGAGTGAGTGAGTGAGTGAGTGAGCGAGCGAGCGAGCGAGTGAGTGAGCGAGCGAGCGAGCGAGCGAAACAGAAGTGATATTACTCTGTCTGCCATGTGCAGGTGTTCTCCCCGTAGCGAAAATCTGTTATTGAAAATATCAGCTGCACATAAACAAATTTGCTGATATCATATAAGCTCTCTTATTTGCTGGGGCAGGTGTTTTTGCACAAACTGCGGCTGTTTAGGAACCAGATCAAACCTCAGGCTTGCAGGCCCCGACACACACACACACAACTGGCTCCTCCTCAGTATGCGCCGTAGAACTTCTCCATGAGGCTCCCACTAAATTGCTTTTACGGAGGTGAGCCAAATTGAAAATGAAGGCAATCTGAGGAAAACTAAATGGAGTCCTCAGTCTCACGATGCAGAATCAACACGCAGCCAATTAAAGATGAGCGTGGGGTTGTGGTCTTTGTAACATCAGAGGAATCCCTCACCTTTATTACCTCACGTGGTTTAAGATGCCTTAGGTTAGGCCTTTCTAGATTTACTAGCAAAACCCAAATAAATTAAGAAATAAATAGCCTCTGAGCACTAATAGCGTTTCCACTGAGACCTAAATGAAAATACTCCTCACAAGAAATGATCTGTGAAGCACAGCGTCTAATGTGGGTTTGCTCATTTTCAGCTGATTACTACTCATTTATTTTTTAGAATGTGTGCAGTCGCTTTGTATTAATAATTGACTCAACTGTCGTAAAACGGCTCTAGAATCTGCAGTTCTTCTGATTTTTACCAAACCATGCTTCTACAGTAATAGTGACAGTAATCATTACTCTACATATGCTGCAGGCATGGTGAAAGAATTTGGAATATTGTCTTGTCAATCAAAAACGAAGCCTTGACGTACAGTTTTTTGACAACATTCATTTAATTTGGTGCCATCATTAGGTCAAAATCTTAACCCAATACCTAAAAAACTAATCAGCCTCAGCCGTACTTGTGTGGAACTCCGTCTCCCAAGTCTTTAAAAGATTAAATGAGTTCGAATGACCTCTCAGTTGGTGTGCACAGTGGACATTGTTTTCAGTCTGTGTCCGTCTGCTGTAAATGTGCAACTGTCCCTAGCATGAGAGACTTGTTCCCACAGGAATGTGTCAGATGACCGAGCAGCATGCAGTGGAACATAACGCTCTGATCCATCCTTGTACTGCAGCCACCACATACCAAACCCTGTCCAGGCCGCTCGGCCGGCCCGGCAGCTCAGATGTGACATTAATCGTCATGAGGGAGGCAACAAAACATGGTACTAATTCAGCTCCCAGTCACATTTTTCCACTCTGCCTGACTTAGTGGCATCAAAATCATCACCGTCGCCCTGGAAAGCAAACAAACGGACAGGCTAGTCACTGGGATAACACTGTGCTGAACTCCACCTACTTTATCAGTGGTCCCCACATTCAAAATGCCTGCAGCTGCATGTTTGTCTTACGCTCCAGCCACATTTCCCACACAGTTACAGTCTGTTATGATAGCATGACATCGTCAGTGCAGTCATACAGTGCAGGTTTATCTGAACACCGACACATTCAGTGCCCTCATTTAAAGCAGCTAATGTCATAACTTTAAACATGATTAAACATACTGTAGCTCTTATTTTCTCAACACAGCACCTGACTATCAATGAGATAGTTTTCCTGCAATGTACACTGAACTGAACTAATAACCTCAGTAGTCCCATTTTTATTGCACGGTAGCGCTGCAACTATTTATTATTTTTTTTAACAATTTTGAGAAATTAGCTTAATGTTTAGTCCATAAAATGTAAAAAATATTGAAACATGTCCTTCGCAGGTTTGCATAATCAAAGATATTGAATTTACAATAATATCGAACAGAGAAAAAGCGGCAAACAATCACATTTGAAAAGCTAAAACCATCAAATATTTGGTATTTTTACTTGATAAATGACTCACTTTTTACTTTTACTTGATTATTTTTCTGTCAGTCGACAAATTTGACGTCATTTTTTTTTCAGCACTATTTAAAATAAAACATTTGTTATGGGATTCCTAGACTCTTGGGCATTGTTAAATCAATCACTGAATGTGAAATTCAATGGCTCCCACTTGTCATATTAAACATCAGTATGGAACAGGATGTTTAATCCATTTGCTAAACTGACTTAATGGCTGCACAGCTTGTACTTGCCTGGCAGAATAGCAGCTGTGTGTGAATGTCTGACATATCTGAATGCACTGACTGATGCTCACACACCTAATTATATGTAATATAATATAACTGATATAGTTCAGTGCGATTATGAAAGATCATTATGAGAGAGATGCATAAGGGAGTCAACTTGACAGCATTTGTTTTGCTACAAAAGATACATCAGGGCTTAATTAAAAAACAGTGCATCAGGGCAAAAAACAGCCTCTCAAAAACTCATCGATCTGTGTTTTTCATCCTGTTCCTGTTGAGGATGCTGTGAAGCATCAAAAGACAACTCTAATGAAATAAAACTGCTGCGTCGTGCTGAGAGATGCACTGGCAGCTGGCGGTGGGGTCATATTTTCTCGAGCTTGACGTTTTCATTACAACCTGGGACTATGATTCAGCACTAGGGTCAGGAGATGAGCGAGGAAAAATGATAAAGACAGTCAACAACAGGCAGGCAGCGGGGAAGTGCTAAAGCTTATGTGTTAGCACTTGTGAAAATCTTCTGCCACTCATGAGGATCTGAGGCAGAGAGAGAGAGCATGACTTTGCTCAGAAGGGGTACTTCAGTACAGCAAGTGTCAGCAGTACAAACACATGAAAACGCACCGATACACAATCCAGTATGAACACAAACTGACACAAATTGCACAGTTAACATGAATCCAATTGAAAAGGGCTGCAGGCTGTTTGCATCCCGGCATCATCACGGTAATGTTAGAGCACTGAAAGCAGACACAACCATTTCACTCTCCCCCCCTAGAGCTGCAGACCTACACATGTTTAACATAATGGACACGGCGCTGTCTTGCCATGCAATGGATCTGTACAACTGGAAAAACAGGCAGAGAGCAGCTGAAGCAGAAAACATAAAGCATGGGAGGAGACTTATAAAATTCAGGGCAGTCAAAGGGATTCATTTGCAATAGAAAACTGTCCCAGTTTAAAAATAACAAACCCACCTATGGGAGTTTCCCCTTTTTGTGGGTGTTGAAGTGGGTGTTGAAGGGAAATCATAAACAAAAGAGCAAATTATGGGACCAGGACAGGGTGGGATGGGAAACAAAAGAATGCAACCTATAAAAGTGCATTACAAAGACAGATGAGAGGGACTTAAAACAAAAACGCTAAACCGCATGAATTCCGCTTTTAGCTTCACTTAGGAAATGAATAAGATATTTTCAATCTATATGCAACGATTTAGGAGTTTTTCGGTGCTAACAACTGCACATTAAAGTTCTTAAAGTGGCACATAACATTACCCCCAGATATAATGTATTCTCCAGGCTTTGCTAGACGTATTTAAATTCCCTGCAATGCTTTTGGCTATATTTAGCCACATTTTACACAAAAAAACCTCACACACAACACCAAATGAATGCTAAATGTTGTTATGAGCGCGCACAACACTAAACCTGCCTGCCGTGAGATTTACTGCGCTGTCATATGTCCCTGTCTCTGTGGTCTATTAAAGTGCCTGGTTCTTTATGGAGGGGTGATTGTCTCTGATAAGCCTGCGGCAAAATGACTAATGAGCCTGTGTGTGTGCAAATGACAGAGATGCAATTAGAGGCTGCTTCTCTTCCTTTCCCCCACGTTTGACTACCTTTTCTGTGGCACGGTTTTGAAGTTGCCATTATTAGACTAGAGGTCTCAATATGTTCTTGTCTGTGGTGAAGAAGATAGCACGCACATGGTGACGTTTATGTTTTATGGAAAAGAACAAGCCCGGTGATGTGAAGCTCGGTGATGTGGAGACTAGGAAACTGACAAAAATGTTTGTCTTTTTGTCCATCTGTGAGGCATTATGCTGTGCGAAGTGACTTGTGCTACGTCCCGTTCAAGTCGTCCCCCAATAATTAAACTGCACAAACAAGTACAGCGCCGATGAGCTTTGCAGGCATCTCAGTAATGTCCATGCAAACACATATATACATGATTACCTCTTAATTTCCAAAGCTAAACCACTTAGAAGCAGTCATTTCCTTCACAGTGCTAAAACATGTCTAACACAATCATAATTAACTGCTCTTGCATGGAAACTCAAGATGGCTTACGTAATCCAAGAGAAACTTGCTTTGTGGTTATGAGTGGGCTGATCTCACACATGCACGCACACACCAGCCCAGTTTGAAGTTGCCTTCTTACAAGCTTTAAACAGGATTAGCACATTAGGAGGAAAGCACGCTTTCAACATCCTGGGTGTGAGCCAATTTGTTCTCTTTGATTTTCTTGTTCTCTTCCTTTTCAGTTACTATTTAAATATCCATCTATAATCAAGATAGGACTAAAATTCTGCTTTCTTTTCAGGCATTACTCCAGAGACTCCACATATTCCTCTGTACACTGAAGACTGGATGTCAGACCCGATGGACAGCGACGTCACCTTCCTCCCAGACTGCAATAAAGAACGTTCTGGGATCTGCAACCTCTCTGACACCTGGGAGCCCACAACCTCCTCGCACATCAAGCCCACAGAAAACACCACTGCCACAAACCACTCAAGCAACCCCTTTCTGATCCCAGCTCCACCCATGTTGGTGCCCTTGTACACCGACTGGAACAGTGCCATGGCAGCCTGGGGCCTGGCCTGGGAGGCACATGTTTATGGTGCCGGTTGCATCTTTGCGATGCTGACGTTGGCCTCAGCGCTCAACCTGCTCTGCTTGCCACTGCGATGTCCATCTGGTTGTGGCTACTTTGCTCTGGTTAGCCTGTTTCTACTAGCTGCTGGTTGTACCAGATCTTTCTTGCTCCTGTACGATGCCTACGGCCACCAGGACCGCTTACCCTCCACCGAGGCCTCACTGATGCTATATGAGGCGCCGTTTCCCTGCCTGACTGCAGCTTTTGGCTTGGTTTTCCTTCTCCTTTCCATGCGCTCAAGAATGCAGCTCTCCTACTCAGCCTTCCAGAGACCCTGTTTCCTGGCCTGCCTGGTTGTCCTGCACTTTGCTGCTGCATTTGGTCCGTTGACATTACTGAAGTTCTACCAGCAAAAGCCTCCCCTTTGCCTCTTTCTTTCACTCATCTCCCGTGGAGCCTTTGTAGTTCTGGCAACATTTCTTTCTGCTGCCTATTTTGTGTTCTACATCTATGTGCGGGCAGACTCGAAGCACATCTACCACCTGAATAACACGTCTCCAACACCTGCTGAGCGATACAACCGCTGTCCCTTTGCTGAGAGCCGGGACTGGGACCGTGCAGCTGTAACCGTTTGTCTATCAGCACTGTTTTGTTTAGCCTGTGCAGGACTGCAGCTATATGCAATACTCAATGCTATGGGTGTCGCTGGTGGAGAGGAGGTCTTCCACCCTTGGCCCTGGTGGGCTTTTCAGTTTAGTTGTAGACTGTGTGAGCTAGGGGTTTGTCTCACCTTAGCCTTGGTGGTTGCACAACCTGTCTACTGCTCTGACCACCTCCCAGCTGCTGGAAGCTGCTGGACTGAACTGTTGGCGTCCAAATCGCCTATCCTGCCTGGGAGCTACCAGTGGACCCTGAGCCAGCAGGAGAAGCTCGCCATTGTGGACACTGTTGGGCTTGGAGAGACAGAGAGCCTTCCTCTTTATACTCTGATGGATGAGAGGCTTGGCCGCAGTCTAAACGGACTGGACCTCCTGTACCACAGCAACCGGGCCTTGGCCTACAGAGACCTGGACTTGGATTTGGACATACAGGGTTCAGAAAAACCTGAGGACGGAGCAGGCGGAGAGCCATCGGGTGGATCCTCCTTTACTAGTGACTCCACTACAGACCTGCGGCCACCTTCACCCATCAACCTGCGTCGCAGCATAGATGAGGCGCTCTTCAGTGAGGCCCTCTTTCCCATGAGCCTCTTCAGCCCTGCTAGGCCTATTCGCTGCAGTGACCTATCCATAAACAACCACTGTGCACTTCCCAGCAATGGCCTCTGTGATCCTCTCTCAGCTGACCCCGGCCTTTATCGGACCTCTTCCTGTGTAGAGATGGCCTCTAAACCCCAGCCCTCTTGCGCTAATCCTCAAGGAGACACTGTTGTAGGCACTCCACCATCTCCCTCCCTGTCCTCCTCCTCCAGCTGTTCATCTCCTGAACGTTGGAGGGGCAGTTCTTCCTCTTGTTCCCTGTACCGAGCCTCTCTCGGGGGCTCCTCGCTGGTCCTCTGCCCAAGCCCAGAGAGACACGCTCGGCAGCTTCTACAGCAAGGGGGCTCAGGCCATGTGATGTCCTCTGGCCATCAGGGTTCTTCTGACCCACAGAGAAACTATCTTACACTGGGTGCGGCATCACAGGAGAGCCTGGATCTCGACATGTCATCTGACGCAGACCGATCAGTGCAGGAGGAGTTCATCAGTGTTTGCAGACAAATTGATGCTTTGAGCATCTGCAGTGAAACTATTGATTTATAAAGGACAGTCTAGTCACACAAGGGTTACACTGAGGACTTGTTAAGAAGGGTGCCTATATTGTGCAGCAGGCTGACTGTCAAGATTTATACAGCCTATTTGATAGTGCATGGTAGCTTTTACGTACATGATAAAATACCTATAGCTGCCAAAATAACTTTTTTGGAGGTTTGAAGAGCTTTCTTATGTGGTCATTAGTGAATGTCTATGAGGGTCTAAGTGCCAAGAATGTCAAGAGCCAAAAGGTAATTTGTAACTTTTACATGTTTGATAAAGGTTGGTGAAGTTTGATACAGTCAAAAGAACAGTAACATTTAACTGAATGGAGGTATAACATGAATTTATTTGTACAAATGTTTTTATTGCATTCCAACATTCCAATAGATAGTACTGTGACTGAATTAAGCACTTATTACATACTACTGAAGTCACACGCTTTCAAATCTAGCAGAACATCATGTTGAGCAAATGGGATTAAAATTAAGTTTGTCAGACTATAAACACATTTTACTTGCAGTAATGGCGCAGCAGCGCCCTCTACTGGTAAAACGCACTCTGTGTTACCTTTCTATCAATGGATTGTGCTTCTATAAACTGACTCGCAGAATCTTCTGACTGGCTTACTAAACCTATTTATGTTCAAAAATAACGTTGCTCCACACACACTGTTTAATAAAGTTTGTTTTATAATATTTGGCTTATTTTACTTGTGTTGAATAAGACAGGAGTCCATACACAGTTTAATTTCTTTATTTCTTTACCATATTGAACAGCAAAAGCAACTTTCCTCTGTAGAGTGTTTTTACTGTAAACATGTTTTGACGTGATATTCCTCAAAAAACCCGACTGGGTTTATTGAATACTGAGTCTTTTCTGTCCATCTAAAAAGCCAATGCTTTCTGTTTTGGTTGATGGGTGCAGAAGCTATCAGTGTGTTCTGACAACTGTAGCTGTAACATAACACAAGAAAAAAACCCCTAATATCTGGCTTATAACTATACTTGTGCTTTTTAGATGGACTAACCAGACCCAGTACTTGACAAATAAGACATTTTAAAAACCTGAATTCTCTCTTTAGGTGGGAGACTGAAAACAAGCAGCAGTCATTTACATCTGAATAGAAGTATATATTTCTCCATATATTCTCATGTACATTTTCTTGCAATACAGTCCAACTGCAAGACTTTTGTTAGTCAAGTGAACCTTGTGCAGGGTAAAGCACATTAGCACGTTAGAGAAAGCAACTCAACTCTTACAATCTGGGGCATTTCATTAAAAAAAATGACACCTGGCAAAAAGGACATCCAGTATGAAAATGTTAGAAAAGCCTACTCCTACATTAGCTGAATGATAACAAACACAGCTATGCTGTTTTAAAGTAAGAAAAGGAGGCGAAAGGGTGTGTAGCGTTATGCACTTTGATGCATTTTCACTGAGCTGTCATGTGCAGCCTTTATCCATCCCGTTTCAAGGCATATCTCCGGTAAAAAGAAAACTAAAAAAAAAAAAAAATCAAAAACAAAAGAAACGTAGCACAGAGAACATATGCCACACTGTGAGAGCGCAGGAATGAACAAGTGACAAGCAACTTGTTGCGCTAATTTTGGTTTTAACGTTACAAAAGAAGAGTGTCAGAGGAAGTATAAATACACTTGGCAGTATGTATGCAATTACAATAAAGCGGAATATAAATACAGCCATGTTTGGCTTAGTGAAAAAACAAACATGCATATCAAAAACCCTTCATGCTCAATTCAAAGCCCCCAAGACTATACAGATTTAATATAAAGGTTTTTTTTTAAATCTAAAAGTATTCAAATTATGGGCGAAGAATTTGCTATTCTCCTCCTCACTATATTATTTTTGATTGGTACATTTTAGGGGTTTTCTTTCTTTTAAACATACCTGATCCTCAGCTTTTGGTCCCTTCTGTGCTCAACATATGAACACTATGCACTGAGATGGGACACTGTTTATTTGGCTCAAGATGTCTTTGAGGGGAAAATGAAAGTCCACAGTGGCAAAGACTGTGGGTCTGATTGTTGTCTACTGATTAAGGTGAAACTGGAGGACACAAAGTCAACAGGATGCCATGGCCAATATCTTGTACCTCAGGAACCACAATACACAACGTAAACAATATGTGCTGAAATAGAAGCAGCTACTCTTCATCAAGTAGTTTATAACCGGTAATGACTTAAAAATGCAAACGAAAAAACAGGAAAAATGAACAATGTAAGATTGCCAAGATATACCGACACACTGCACATAGAGAGACAAGTGTTTTATCTTGTTTTCTGCACACACAAGTGTGTTTAAGAACTGGGATGTGTGAGGCTTCCGACAGGGAGCTTGCTGGTAAGCGTGGATCCCAAAAAAGCCTTAAAAAAAAGATGCTGATGGGATCTGCACCATTGCTGTTTTTAGACTCACCAATATTAACAGGACAAAACAAAAAAAACAAAAACAGTGCACCTTCACTTTGTTTGTCCAAACACACATTTTGAACTATATCGCACACTCAGACATACACTACCCTTAATTCACCAAACACGCACGCAATCCATTCTCTCACTATTATCAACACGCACAAAAAAAAAAAAAAAAAAAAAAAAAAAAAATTGGGATCAGCTGCACACTCAAGATACAGGTGTGTGTGTCATTCCGAAAACCCTGATGCGCCGCTTCTTGAGTGCAAAATCCCAGGTGTTCAGAGAGTGGGGTGTCAGTTTGAAGATTCTCGCTTAGCTACGATGCCTCTTTCCCTCCCAAAACAGCTGGTTGGGATCAGAGAGAGCAACGGTGGATACGCGGGGAGGGGGGAGGGCAAGGATGGTGTCGTCGGTGGTCCGTATTTTAGCAGAAGTGGCGATTTAACATTTGGTCACTGTTAGATTGGGTATGTCACATGCGCCGCTGATCTGCACTCCATTCACCTGGTTCAGTAAAGCCGTTTCTCGTAACTGTGGAGGTGAAGAAAAATCAGAGAGAAATCAGCATTTGCTCTAATATAAACAAGTATTGCTGCTGTAACTGCACTAACCGCAATACTTCAATTCAACAATTGCATCTTGTTAACTATGTTTTCTGAATGTACTTGGCAGAAAACTCTTACCTTGCATTTTTTCCCTAAAAGTCACTTTAGGACCAAAACTTGAGTAACACGAGGGAGAACAAATACATTTGTTCTCTTTGTTAAAGCTAGAAAAAGATCGTACTGTTGCTGCTAGCCAAGCTGCTTATAATGCTGATGCCGCTTTATCCACTACAGTGGCTAATGTCAACCCCTGACAGGAAGCCAAGTTCTTAGCAACGCAGTGATGAAATCTTCTATGAGGCAACAAAGAACTCAATTTAGAATTCCTATTAATGTCACCTGCCCCAGCAGTGGAAAGATTCAGTCTGTGATTCAGGCATGTATACACTAGTGCTGTGGTAAGTATGAACATGTAATGGGACAAAATTTGTTTTTCTACTTACGAGTGGAGTCCATGAACTCCTCCCTCCACCTGTGCAGACATGGTCCGCTTCTCAAACTTCAGCTCTCCAGAGTACATCATAGAACTGTGAAAGATAAAAAAAAAAACATGTTAAATATAAAAACACACATCTGTATAATACTGAGCCATTTACACAATCTAACCAACAAACCCAAACTACTCACCGGAGGACAGAGAGACTCTTTGCCCCAATGTCCTGGCAGCCATGTTGAATACCAGCTATCAGGTAAGGTACAAACTTATGGATCGAGCCTTTGTCCTGGACAGACCCGGACACGCCCTGGGCTACCTTCACCTTGTCGCCCTCGCTGTGGAGAGAAAATAACAGAGTCATTATTCCTCCAGTGGGATCACAGTGTTGTAATAGCAGCACTTAGAATTTGGCTTTTCACTACTTTTGACCTCCCACGCACCTAAAATAGCGTTTCTGGCTGCTGGTGCTCTTCTCCATAGCGTCCAGGGAGCCCATACCACGGTATTTTTTCAGCCGTACACCATCTGAGAAGAAGTACTCCCCTGGAGCCTCAGTGGTTGCCGCTAGCAACGAGCCCATCATAACTGGAGTGGGAGAAAGGAGAGAATTATTTGTGTGTTCTCTATTACCCAACATGACCTCATCAGTGCTGAGATAAACTGTTGTTATGAGATTAACGAACTGCATGAAATATGAGGAATTAGATAAGGCTTTCTTTTCATAATATTAAAACATTCTGTGCAATCTCTGAAATCTCACCAGTTGATGCTCCGAGCGACAGAGCCTTCACCACATGGCCCACAGTCTGAATGCCGCCGTCGGCAATGACTGGCACACCAAAACGCCTGGCGTACTCTGCTACCTTGTACACCGAGGTCCCCTGGGGCCGCCCACATGCCATGACTAGAAGGTAGAGAACATTTCGTAACATGACTGCCGTGGAGACAAATCACACAATGTACTCAGGTAAGGCAGAGCCGAACTTGACAAACATAAATGATGTGCCAAAATAAGCTGCATGAATTCCACTGGTTAGTCTAACGGAGACATTTTGGGTTCGTGTCCTCTCACTGCAACATGTCTCTTCTATTCCTGTTGGTGAACGTGACCCAGTCTGAGCACGAAAGACCAGTCCCCATGGCAACCCAGAACGGGGCCTTGGCAGATCACCATGACAACTAGGAGTGGTCTCTGGGTATTTGTTACCATTGGCAACTGATAGCCTTTTCTTCCCAGTGTAGCTCATAGCCAGATAAAGAACAGATACTGAAAGGATTGGTGTGCTACCGCTGATGATTTATGCCTATTATATATTTAATATATTTAAATTCACAGCTAGCAGTTATATGTATAGTCACAACATTTTATTTTTAATTAACATAGTGCTCTACCTTAACCATTTATGTCAAATTATATCCCATTTCTGCTTTTCTGGGACTCTGATAACATGTTAGTGTTGAGGAGACAGCACTAAATAATAAGGGTGAGTACCTTCCTGTGTGATGCAGATGGAGCCACAGCCCATGCCGACTCTCAGAGCATCCACGCCAGCATCGATCAGATTCTTGGCCTGGGCTGCTGTAACCACTGCAGATGGGGGAAGAGAAGAAAAGTCTGGAAAAATGTGCAAACTAGGATATTTGATTTAAAAAAAAAAAAAAAGGTATTAAAACAAAGCTGCCAACACTTTGAATTCCACTCAGGTACTTTTAGAGGAAGAGAAACGCATGTTTTCTTTTCAACAAACTCACCATTTCCTCCCACCACTTGCAAGTCTGGATACTTCTGTTTAATATAATTTATCATGTTGATTTGATACACAGAGTTGCCTTGTGAAGAGTCCTAGAAATGCAAAAACATATATGATTTAAGCACAATAATGTTAAGAGTACAGTAGTCTAAACAAGCATTAAGGGCTAAAAAAAAAAAAAAAAGGATACTGAATGCATATTATAAAGACAACTTTCAAACGCAGGAAATTTTCTTCATACTTTATGTAAATTTAGTTTACAGCACATTCCTGCTGTTGATCTCGCACTTTCCCACGTTTCCAGTTAATCATAGGAACTTATCAGGAAGTTTTATGTATTTTTAAGCAATCTGTGTTGCAACAAATATCTAACATTCATGATAGACTGGGACCAATGAGGCATATCAACAGCTTTCAAGCGTCAACACCCACCAGTACGACAACATCCACTCCAGCCTGTACAAGCAGGTCCAGTCTGTATTTGTCGTCCTCCCTGGTGCCGATGGCTGCGCCACACAGCAGCTGTTTGCGTGAGTCTTTGGAGGCCAGAGGGTAGTCCCTGTTCTTCTTCAGATCTGTCCTGGCAATAATGGCCACCAGCTCGTCGTTGTCATTTACAATGGGAAGCTTGCCTGTTGACAGAGAAAGTGAGGTTATTAAATGGCACAAAAAGGAAAACATCAGACAAAAATCAAATAGATGTTCAGGTACATAAGCTGCATCAACTTTTTTTCCCACCTTTTTTGCTGCGCTGCAGAATATCATTAGCTTCTTTTAGAGTAACACCAGCTGGAGCAACTACCAACTCCTCCCTCTTTGTCATAGCCTAAAAGATCACAAGCACAATTAAAATGTTAAAATATTTAAGTAAATTCTGCTAATACAAAAACATCTAAACTGATGGTAAGACAGACTGTTTCTTAAGAACTCGACAGGTTACAATACACACCTCCTCCAGAGGTTTGCCGTGGTCTTTCTCAGAGAGGAAGTCAATGTCTCTCGAGGTGACGATGCCCACCAGCTTGCTGCCCATCTTGCCTGTCTCTGTGACAGGAATGCCAGAGAAACCATGTCGTACTTTGGCCTCAAACACATCTCCAACTGTGTGGTGTGGACTCATCACAACGGGGTCTGTGATGAAACCTTGCTCAAACCTCTGGAAACAAGAGAAACAAATATTCCCGACATGATGATTGAGCGAAAATCCTGTAGATAGTTTCACATAAAATAGTATACTTGAACTATTATTTGTATGTAGGATAATTAATTTACCTTAACCTTGCGGACCTCATTGGCTTGGAATTCTGGTGTGCAGTTGTGGTGGATGATGCCGATGCCACCCATTAGCTACCAATTTAAAAAAAAAAAAGGAATGATACTTAGAATTATGCAGTAAAGTAAAGTCAGTGCTCTGTGTCATTATTTCAGCAGTTCTTACCGCCATTGCGATTGCCATAGCTGACTCTGTGACAGTGTCCATGGGGGAGGAGATGAGAGGGGTTTTCAATGTGATCTTCCTGGTCAGTGCTGATGTCAAGTCCTTTAGAGAGAGTTTAGAGAGAGCGTTTGTTATTTTGCACAGGATCCACCAGGGGGCAGACTAAACTTAAGAGATATACAGTGTACAGTTGTGTCTAAGTGGTTAATGCCTCTGAATCTGTTTCAATTACACAAAAAGGTATAACTTCAAATGACATGAGGGCAAATTAAGCAGAATCACACACACACCAAAAAAAAAAAAAGGCATTTTGTTACGCCCTCCCTTAAAGTTAAGTTCAAGTCAATTGTATTTGTATAGCACCAAATCACTTTTCACATAAAGCAAGTCTAGACTGTACTCTTTAATTTACAGGCACCCAAAATTTCCCCATGAGCAAGCATTTGGCGACAGCTGCAAGGAAAAACTCCCCTTTAATGGGAAGAAACCTGGAGCAGAACCAGGCTCTAGGTGGGCGGCCATCTGCCTTGGCCCGGTTGGGTTGAGAGAGAAATATACATTATTTTATTTAAAGCACATCATTAAGCATTCATCTACGGTTTGATCTGTCTGTAAACTAAATTAAAACGCATGATCCATTTAAAACGGTGTCCTTCCTTGCATGGAAAGAAACCTGACACTGCCTGGAAAAATGGAAATGAGCCATACGACTGACAGCCACATTTAACTTTCACTTCTTACAGGTTCCCACAACAGCCAGTAGCAGACTTTTGCTATCTGCAGCTGGGAGTGTGAAAATAAAGGTGTTCCCTGCACATGGGAAACCAGCAAATGAGTTCTGTGGTGTCCAAGCTTTTACTCCTTATCTAAGACAGACATAAACTATGAAGGCGACCCGCTGCTTTTCTCAAGGTGAAGTCAGGACAAATAACGTAACACCCACTTCTTCATTTAGAGAGCATAACTGCACTAACCTGCTAAATTCAACTGAGAGTTCGGAAAACATGTCGGGAACATCACGACCCCGGAGAATTTCCCACAGAGGCCCCAAGCACATGTGGCCCCTCTTCATGTTTTTAACACCTTACCGAGTGCATGCAAGCCAGAGAGGATATTAGAAAATTTCAGTCTGATCTACAGAGTGACTGTCTGAACATGAACTCTATTCACAGTTGTGACTCAGGCCAAATGTGGAAGCATTTGTGTTATTCAAGCTTGAATAGACTCACTATCCAGTGAGAAACTAGGGCAGACCAAGACTCTGTGGAGAACCAATGACAACATAGCAAAGCAAACAAGCATCTGACACAGCGATGAGAGCTCTGTTTAACTCTGAAGAAAACGGGGAGAGATTAGAGATATCAATTAAATTAAAACCCTCTGAGATAGATGAAGCAGAAGAGAGGGATTTCATCTAAAGCCCTGAGATTAACTTTCCCATCATCTGCTGAGAGAGCTGGATGAGCAACCAGCCAGACACAAATGTAAACACGAGGATGAGGGAGCAGCCAGTGGGTGACCACCTCAGGCAAAAATAGCAGGGCGGTAGGACAGGAGAAACGATGCAGACGGTTTTAAATGGGCAAAAACAAGGCTACTTTTGTAAACGCAGCGGTTAGAAAATGAAGTTGAGGTCTGGAGTGGAGAGGTTTGCTTAGAAAAAATAAAAAAAGAGACTCCACTGTAATAAGGCTGATGGTTTAGGAAGTGGCTGTGCCAAGAATGGTCCGTCTGCTGACAGAACCACTTTGCACATTTATCACCATATCCATAGCTGCAACTGAACAAACAGTTGAATTGTCCTTCAGACTACCAGGAAAAGTCTCAGCTCAGATGAGACAGCTACTCGTGACAATCCCCTGTAACAATAACAGACCCTGCATGCCCTTTTGTACTGTGTTATGTCCTGCACTCACACAGAGATGTGTACTTACCACTTCGTCTGAGGTAAAGTCGATGAAGCCAGGCAAAATCAGGAAGTCACTGAAAGACATAAGCAATAAGCAAAATGCAAAGTAAGGGGCTGATGGTGGCAACTTCTAAAGCATCTACACTGCATTAAAAATGCCAGAAGCTAACCAGTTCCTCATGTTTATACCAATATGTATAACTAATAATAGTAATAATTTCTGCAAAATATCTCCAAGCAAAGCAGAAAAAGTTTTCCTAAATTATGAGTGGCTCACAGCAAACAGGGTGAATTGAAAAACAATCAAATGTGAGTGCTATTGAACAAGATGGGTAAACAACAGAGATGTGAATGTGATCAGCAATCAAATGCCTTTATTGGGGTGTAATTAAATATATGAGATATATTTCATTACTGTTGCTGACTGCCACTTTAAAACAAAAAAAAATTTAAGATATGTTTTTTTTTTTTTAACTGGACAGCTGATAGTGGAGAAGCAGACAGGAAAAAAGGGGGGAGAGAGAGAGGGGCATGATATGCAACAAGGGTCCCCAGCTGGAGTCGAACCAGGGCTGTTGCAGTTATGTGGCATGCCCTATAAACATTCAGCTACCAGGGCGCTCCAGACAGCCACATTTTTAAAAATGAATGTGACTCATGACCTTATTGTCTTTAGGATGATTTTCTACTTATTTCTTTCTGTATAACATCCTCAACCAGGACAACACCCAATTTGGGGCCTGCAACCTATTGTTGGACACCCTTTTACGTCTCTTCATGGGTCCCAGAATATTGCAATACTGGCTGAGTACAGACACCGAGTGTGGCTGGGTGTGTCCTGTTCTTGATAAAAAAGCTACAGTGGACCTCCTTCAGCTCTTGGCCTGTATAAACACAATGAAGTAGAAAGATGAGGGGGAGCAAGAGCCAGACACAGGAATGATGTGTTTTTCAACCAAAGTCTGTATGTATTTTGAGGTTTTACAGATGGGTGTGAAAACAGGCAGGCGACAGATGGAAAGATGGGTGGAATAAGGGAAGCTTTGTCTGCTGGAGCATGTCGGAGGGGACTGGAGGGGGAAACTACCAGGCGAGAATAAGTTACACAGGTAGATGGTGAGCAGAACAGGTGGACATAACTGAGTCTAAATGAGAGTGGGGTGGGGGAAAAAGGAGGGTCTGAAATAGATGCACTTGATGGGACAGGAACGAGATTGGCAAGGGAAGAGTCCTGTTTGTCTGCGTTTAGACTCTAAAGTGACAAACATCAATGCGGGGGCAAGCAGGAAGTCTAACACACATATGGTAGCATTTAGCGGCAACCACAAACCTCGGGCTGCATCTACTGACTCGGGGTCAGCACTGAATCCTGACGAAAACACGGGCTTTGGTGATGCCTTATTATGGGCTTCATTTGACTGTTAAATGTAGACAAAATGTCTGATGCTAAGCGGGAGTGTTTCACACTACTATGAGAGGCCACAATCAATCTTCACCTGCTTGTACACAGGCCTGCCTGTCCTTGTCTTGGCGGGGCATAAAAGAAAATCTAGTGCATTGCATAACCACACCCCCCCCAAAAAAACTTGAAAGCCTATGAAAACAGCAGTGTTTTGTAATTGTAGCAACAAGTTTATCAAGGTGAGCATCCTCTGTATGTCTTACTCACATCGCTTTATTTGGCTTGCGTGTCAAAAGTACACTATTATTAACACTACTGGTAGCAGCGGGAATTTATTTGATACAGTAGGTCTGTCATAAGTGTAACAACAATCAGAAAGACGTGGTTATATGCCAGCCCTACGTCAGAGGTAATCGACTGTGGTTTATGACTCTACTATTATCATTTAATGGGAGTTGGTTTGGGTTTGCCACAAAACTTGACCTTCAGGCTTTAAAAAAAAAAAAAAAGTGAGACAGATTTTACGGTAGTTAAAAGTCACAGATCTGGACCTCGTGGATATTCTCAATCCATTGCAACTGACAGTAAGACCAGAAACGTCCCCCAAGCTTGCAGATGGATTGCGCAGCATATAATTGTGTAGTATACAGTTTAAATTATATGCTACAGTTGAAATTCTCATTTTGTGTGAATGGCAATGACATATGACCCAGTATTTATCCAAAACCAACAGCCTGGGGCTTTTGTGAGAGAGGAGCATTAGAAGCATTTTTTAAAAACTTAATTATAAGTGGAAGTATATTACAGTGTCTACACATATCAAATAAAGTTTCTGGGGTTGCTTCATAACAGCCAGGGAATCTTACAATTCCCCCACGTCTTCCTACTTTCAGAAAAAAAGACAGGTGCGCTTTTGCTTTTGAGGCCATTTTGAAGCCGTGCTGACAGAGTTTAAAAGTAGATTTGTTTGTGATATCATGTTTACAATCAAGTACAGGACATGATTTTTGAACCCTCCTGGCTGAAAGTCACAATACTGCAGGAAGTTGTGCCTCTCACAAAGCTAATTCTGTCTTCCTGTGTGTTTGTTTCGCTTTCTCTTCTACCAGGCAGAAAATAGTAAACTGTTGACTTTTAGATTTACATCAAAAGTTATGTAGGGGAAATGGCCTAGAAACCTAACATTATAAATTGGAAATCCTACTATTATCTGTATTTGTAAGACACAAGTTATAAGGTTGAGACAGAGGACAAATAGTTTGCAAAGATTGAGGCAATCCTAAAACTTTCCCCATCCACCCCAAATTCCTCCTGTGACTCACATGTTTGTCATGTGAGCAACCTTTCCTTCGGTCGTGATGCGCTTCATTACAGGGTGGAGAGGTTATTCAAATCACACGCGGACACACTCAAACGCCATTACGTTTTCTATTTAATTAGCTTCAGTAAAGCAGGAGTAGCATGATTAGACTGAGGGATTGGAGGATTTTTTTACTTGATAAAACCTTCCAACTGTGTTTAAATCAGTGAAACAGTTTTGTTGGCCTTGTTAGATCTACCATCTATATTAATACAAAAATACATTAACTAATGGTCTTTCAGGGAATGCTGAGAGGGCATCCTAAGCATTGACTGCAGTGGAAATTAGGCTCTGTGGCAAACACATTCAAGAGGTAAAGCACTGTGATGAGTTTGGAAGATTTTTTTTTTTTCCCCCAAATGTGTGGGCAAATGTGAGATAAGAAGAAATTTTCTCAGTGTCTAACAACCACTACAAATGATTCTTGTTATGTCATAAAAGATCAGAAAGATAAAAGGGTGATTCCAGTCAAAATGCACGGTGAGTTAATTGATAAGCATTCCTCATCTGTCACCAGAATGCTTACCAGAGGTGAGTGAGGTAGAGTAAGAGGTGGGAAATTATTAGTGCTTAATTAGTGATTTTATCAGAGCAAAGAGTTGGAAAGAAAGTGCATGGGCTGCTTTGCGACGTATGGTGCATACACAAGACAGGTCATGCACTTTGGTGGTTAGTTAAAGTTAATAATGCAGTTATGTCCACTGGAAGCAAATTTCATCCCCATGACCAAGATCAGGTTGAGCATTCCAACAAGCCCTCTATTGCCATCTGCACTCATGCACTTTCATGACATCAGATTAAGATTTTGGCATGGTTTGTTTAAATGAATAAAGAAGCTTTAGAAGGACAATCATTTGCTTCCCCCTTATGAATTCACTATTTGGAGAGACAAAGAGATTTTTTAACAGCACAGTTTCAAAATTGTTTGAAGACGACTGTTTTACTCACTTGTAAGTCAACCCATCTCCTTTAGAGCATAGCTCTTCAGCCGTATGACCATCGGAGACAACGCACTGTTGGTCAGATCTGCTGGTTCAAAATGTGTTGGCCATTACAAAGCACTGGTGCGTACACTTCACCTACCATTGCGCGGTGAGGTGAGGTTTTAAAATCAGGAGACCTCACTTTGAATTAATTTAATGTCTTTACTAAGACAGTGTAGAAAAGAAAAGAAAAAAAAAACTGTTTGTAATGTAGGAAACTTACTTGTACGTAAGGCCATCTCCAATCGAGAAGAGCTGCTGAGCTGAGAGTCCATCCTCAGGGACGTAGCCTGTACCACCACTGATTAAGTAATCCGCCATGCTGTCAAATGATAGAGAGAGAGGAGAAACTTCCATCACCTGTGCAGCGTAAGATGCAGATGAAGATGTGCATCTACAGCAAGTTATGCTTTGGAAGAAGACATCCAATTTGCAAGCAGAGCTTTTCGTGACCTTCTCACAGGAAGACATAACCATAGCAACATCAACATCCCCCTGCCAGCCTCAGGTCAGTGCGCCTGCGTGGCAGGTGCAAGATGCAACCTCTTCCTTGCAAAAACAAACTATTAATAATCCTGTAAAAAACGTGCAACAGTGCTGTACACCATTCATTTGTGTGACTACTGCAGACATAGGGGCATCAATAATTAACATAGGATCACACATTATGTACCACAAACGCGTCACTGTAGAAATCTTACTGTGGTTTCGTGACAGAGCAGATTTTCTGTCTCTGCATGTAAAATACTGGGACCGTTATTATTTTAAAACCAGGAAGGCAAATCCTGGCACGAGCGTGTATGTGAGGCAAAATATGGCCGGGTGACCCACTAACATTCAAGTGAACCACTACAGCGACCGTTAATACACGTTTTCGATTTTTAAGACGTTATACTGTTAAGGTAAAAGCACATTAACGAGAAACGGTACAAAAAAATGTCGTCTCAATGTCGTATTGTCTCGACTTGAGCGGTAACGTCTACTGGCCTGGTGACCCACATTACACTATCGGTAGCTAACAAACATTAGCAGCTATGCGAAGCTTTAGTTAACACAATACTAGCTATTCAGACCTGTCTGTGCTGTTTACACGGCAAAAAACACCAACGCAGCATCCACGCAGACGGTCATATTTGTTAGCCCCTTGCATCTCTCACACTTCACAGAGATCCATGACTGGTTAACCATCACTGTGTTCTGGAGACCGACAAAGTCCATGAAATGTATTTTTTTAACGCTAACATTTCTTGTCACCACGCACTGCGGTCTAACTAATCCACGTGTATTTTAAAGGAATAACACCAAAAGTTGAAGTTTTCATACAATAAGTGGTCTTTTTGAGTGTTGGATGCATGCCGAATTGAAGAGTGACTTCTTTTGTATGGTAAATTATGTAAAATATTCTTCTACCAAATATAAACGCCTTACTGACAACAGAGACAACAGTAAATTGGCAAAGTTTCAAAGCGAATTTGGTGTTAACGTATGTTGGGCTTCATGCCAACAGCATGTGTGCGTGCACGCAGGTTGGTATTTTCAGTTAACGTAAATTAATAACAATAACGTTTGTTAGTTTTTTTTAATAGAAAATCGTCCGCAGAGCAGTTAATGCTAATTTAGATTTACAATTTAACGCTAACTACGCGAAACATTACACAATGTTTTAGTTCTATCTGCCCGTTATTAAACCGTTAGCAAGAGGATTGGAACTACCATTGTAACAGCTGCCATTGCTGTTAAAAGGATAAATTAACAGGCAAATTAAGTAAGGCTTTATGTAAATCATTTGGCATTGCTTAACGCAATTGATTGCGATTTCACAAGCACAAACGTTACTTGATTTATACGCTTTTACCGTGAATCCGTTGTCTTCACAGCTATATGTTGCTAACCACATTCACCACAATTTTGATGTTACCTCGCTCAAATTTATATCGGCATAAACAGGCATATAAACTACATTCCATTAACGTCACCATAAAACTGTCACAACTGGTGCAGATGTGTTAATAATCCGCAAAAGTAGCTAAGGTACATGCAACTGAACTTTTGCCAGACCATACATGAACTGCGTCCAGTGTACATGTGGGAGCAACCGAACGGTTAGCCAATTTTTTTTTTCCTAGCATGGCCAAGTCATGACCCGCCCTATTCTGACTCTAACTGGCTAGTACTCGTTACCTTCGTTGGTTGGGTTGGTTAGGTTTAGGTAGGAGGAGTGAGATTGGTTAGGGTTACGGCAAGAATATCAGGGTAAACCAATCAGAGGCAGAGTAGGGAGGGTTATGACTTCGTCATCCTAGGAAAAAATATATCGAAAACCGTTAGCATTTTGAATTAGCAGCTTGGTTATTTTAGCTTGACTTATTATTTTATTATACTGATTATTATTTTGCCTGAGACTTTAAGGCAAGCATTTCCGCTCTCAAATGGGTAAGCATGACTTTTAAACTATGTAGCTCCTTCGCTAGCGACAACTCCAAGCTATTTCCCTTGTCCATGATGTCACGTTAGCTAGCTACCTTGTTGAGCTGATGCCCACGTTGACCAAAGGGAAGCAACTTTCCAGCTGTGGGTCTAGAGAAGTCGGGTAATAAAAGCGGCGATAGATGCAATAATTCCCTTTTACCTCGAAGAACAAACAAGATGAAAAGACCGGTCGTGCGTGGCTCCAAAGATGTAAAAGTGCGGGTCGGCAGCAAAGTGAATCAGAAGTGATTGCCTGTCGCTGTCTGCAGACAGTGCGTGTTGGTGTTATGTACTCGCAGCGGCGTCACATCCCCTCTCCCCCCAGAGGCGGGTTTAACTCTCCGCATCCTGCTTCTGTGTAATCAGGAAAGTATCTCTCACTGCAGTGTGCAAATAAAGTGACTAGTAGACGTGAAAGTTTTCACTACTGAATACTCTGTGTTAGGAGGGTAGAAAAGCTACTCTGACTTATCTTTAATCCCCAGCCAATAGTACTATTTTTGGTATTGTTGGAAGAAGTGTCATTATAGTGTAATGACAAGAGCAAAATATAGCTTAGTGTGAGTGATAAAAATCTTAATTGATAAGTCCTCCAGCCTAAAATGTGCTTTGCTTATTGTTACTCCACTTGGATGTTTGACCTTCACTATGCAGAATGATGCATTGCACGTGCAGAGCTGGAAAATCTGAAGTGTCATGCCTTAATTTTTAGAGATGCATCGATCCCACTTTTTCAGCCCCGATACCGATTCCTGGGCTTTGGGTATTGGCCGATACCGAGTACCGATCCGGTACTTTAATTATGCATCATCATTGTATGCATCACTGTGTGTGGACGAGGCTGGGATCATTCTTTTATGTGTAGGGCAAAACCAGGCTTGACTTAAACAGTGCATGTAAAACAAAATGTAACAAATAAATACATAGATATACATTTACTCAATTGTTATTGATTAAAATAATGGTATCCACTACCAGATTGGCCCATTGTCACTGATACCCAATCCAGCTATCTGAGTCACTATCAGACAATTATCCTATATCAGTATTGGTATCGGTGCATCTCTAATAACTTTCCTAAAGAGAAACGTCCTGTTGAATTTGGACAGCACTGTCTGAATTTTTGTCACATGTAAATCATCTAAATTGGATTAAGTGTATTGAAAAGCTGGTCAAACCACGTTATTCACATGATAGTAGTTGGAGAAAGTTTAAAGACTGCTAGCTGCATGTAACAGCCTTCCGCTCCTCACTTAAGATCCTGTATTTCCTTATGGTCTGATAACATGCTAAAGAACATAAAATCTTGATGTGTATCAAATTCACTTTCTCTTTTTTGTGCTAATGCCTTACACACATACAATATACTGCTGCTTTCTGTGTGTACAAGCGTATGTAGAGGAAATAAAGTTCAACCAGTATGAGAGAAAGTAGTTCTATTTTAGGCTATGCGTCACTGAGGATAATGCTTATTTTATTAGTTACTGTGAAATCTAATAAGTAAAGTTTTATTTATTGAGCAGTAGTCCCTCTCACTGTATACAGTCACTTGACTTTCTAGCAAAGAGAATATAAAACCGCACATGCAGTCTTTCCAGCGTGCAGTGCACGCACATGTACATTCACATTACTTGACAGTATGTCAGCATGCTGCTCTTGTCGTCAAGCTGTCAGCTGCATAAATGGTTGGAATGAGCTGCTGACAAAATCACTCTTGTTTTCTCACAGCTAAACATATGATGGCCAATATCTATTATCACCTCCTCTACAGCTCCACGAATCAGAAAGTTCAAATTAAAACATTAACATTTACTACTAATGAAGGTTTTGTCACTTCATGGATTGGAGTATTGGCACACTGTTTGTTACACATTTGTGATTTTTAACAACATCAAGAGCTATTTTTACTTGATTTACAGAGGGCCATAAGCCAAATATATGGCTAATGTTTTAAGGCCATTCTTAATGGGGCTGCTGAGGATGGCATGATAAACACAACTCTATATTCATCTGTCAGAAATTAGGGATCATGATTCACTCTTGGGACTATGGAGTCACCTCTGAGGGTAGTAGTCTTTGGTATTTAGTGTCTACAGATGTACAGTATATATATACTGTATAGTAAATACAACAGACTACTCTTTGGTCTTCCCTGTAACCTAATATGCTTCACACTCTTGTTCTATATTAATCTTAGGTGAGGGTTGCTTGAAATGTCTGGCAAAGTGACTCGAGGGGGATCTGTTTCCCACTTGGTGTTTGTGTCAAATTAAATGTGGGTCATTGCAGATATGGGTCAGTGGTTCCTTTTATGCGCCGTAGCTATTCTGAGCAGTTGATTCAGCCTTGTTTATCCTCCCCGCAGCATGCTGCACACCCCTGCCTTTATGGTGCATCACAGTTTTGTCGGTGTGTGCGAGGGGCAAAAAGAGCCAAGTTAAAAATAACACCTGACAATTAAAGATTTCTGTTGTTTTAGCATCTGCTTGTAAGCCGAAAGCATTATCTAGAGGGCCTTCGGACAACTCCAAAAGTGAAGTGTGTAATCAAAAGCAAGGGATTTAACCTCAGGGGCATTTGCAAACTGATCTAAATGCAAGTGTGTGTGGATTGTGTAAACTGATCCAATGCCACGAAGTTAATTTACATGTGCAGTCTTACGAAGGCGTAGCCGATGAAAGTAACTACACAGCATGAAAGACAGAGATCATTATTTTTATTTTACCACGTATGTTGAGTGAGGTTTGTGGCATTAATTAGTCTTTCTTTTTAAGCATTACTGATCTTCGATTTGTACTTTTTTGCAAAGAGTGGCCTTTTATTACATTTCTTGCAGAGCTCTGGCACTTGCTGGCAAGAAATTAATTTGTACTGGGCGAATATGCAATAAGAAATAGCTACAATAATCTTTTCTGACACATTCTGTAAACATAATAAAACATATGGCTGTATTTCACCTTAATATTGTTTGAGTTTGCCCTAAAGGTGGGTCATTCTCCATATACTACCCCAGTAACTCACCTCTCTGGGCCTAAACCAGCCTGGATACGTGTGGCGCTGTATCGCTGGGCTGCAGTTTCATGCCCATGGCCGTGTGGGGTTTGCCGAACATAATGTTCACCCTCCCGGGATGAAACACTGGTACGTGGGGGCTGAGTGTCTCCTACAATTCTTCGATAATCCACTTGTTGGCCCTTCCTCGCTTCATCTGCCCCAAAGTGCTCATACTCATGTCCCTCCATCGTTGGTCCAAGGTCAGTCTCTGAATCCAGTGAGGTTGTTGCCTTTTAGCCTTGCTGTGCAGCTTTTCAACAGATACTCTTAAACAGAACGTACAGAGTCAGTGGAGATATCCACCAGCTGGAAGTTACATTTGGGCCAAAACAGAAGACCCTGATTTCTTGAAACCCTGAATTTAAATGAACTTCATAGCCCGAGTTTAGTTGAAGTGAAGGAGTTACACTTTGCAAAACAAATGAAAACTCTCCAAACTTTCTCTAAATATTCTTATCTGAATGCCAGTATCTGCTGTACTACTCTGCAGCTGCCTTCCAGTGTAGATATGGAGCTGCATTGGTGTTCCCACAGAGAGAAAACAGAAAAAAAAAGAGCTGTGCGAGGCTACTCCGTCTGTCCCTGCACAGGATGCACCTGCCTACAAAAAGGCACCAGCCACCTCCAGGCGTGTCAATAGAGGGCGTCACCTTGGAGATTCTTCCACTGAGAGGGTGTCGCCGTGGAAATGATGTCAGCAGCAGAGCGTTATCGTTGTTGTCGAGAGGCTGTTGTGCTGATGTCTTCGAAATGTTGGAGGAGATTTTCTGTCATGATGGCAAAGGGTAATGGAAAGGGAGAAGAGCGCTGCACATGCCCTATACCTCTATGTGGGATAAAGCAGTCATTGCCCTGAGCGTTTCTCTACACACTGAATGGAGTGAGTGGTACTGTCCTGCTGAGTGCTTCATTGAAGCTCTCTCTATGTCTTGCTCCCTTTCTATGTATGGGTTAATCCTGCTTTCTATCAGTGGCACCACGTCAGTTTCACAAAGAGGATTTCAGAATTAGAATGAACAGGACTAAAGACAGGCGCTGCAAAGTGAGCAGCACATTTTTACGGCACAAAAAGCAAGATCATCACTGTATTATTTTTATTTGTTTCACTGGGCTCGACTAAAACCAAATACATACAGCACACATAAGATTTATGGAAGTATTTGGCACAGAGTAATGTTTTTTTATTACTCTTAAATGATAAATTAAGCTCCTCACGCCGGGACCCACGGGTAAGATTTGCATTGCTTCTCATGCTTTGTGCAGGCCTCTAAGTTTCCAGTGTGTAGCTGAGCCTAACACAACATGTACTTGGACACAGATGAGTGAAGCTTGCACCGAAGTGTCAGGAGTGTTACATAATCATGCTAAATGGTTTCAAAAGTATTTTGTTTTCCAAACAATATCCCCTATGTTGTTGCACACAGCACCACCCTTTTCAAATGTCAAATTGGTTCTTTTTGACATCAGAAAAAAGGTGTGAAGCCATACCTTTAGTGGGCTATACATGTATATGTACAGTACGTGTTGACTCATCCATTGTTTTTTTGGTTTTGTACAGTTTAGCCAGTGGAAAGGATTGTCCTTTACACACACACCCACCCACACACACATATGTACCATCACTCTTCTCAAAGGGATCACCTCCAGGTGACTGACTGTTTGTGACAGTTGGTGAGACGTTAAGATGGAAAATCCTCTTAGCCTGTCCTCTGAGGCTCAAGTAAGTTCCCCCACTTACAACTCATCTTTAACACATGCTAACGGAAACCCCTCACACACACAATGCAGATAAAAAATACAAAAAAAAAAAAAAAATCAGGAAAATGACTTAAGACCAAGGACATAGTCTAAACATGATATTAAAACCACCTGCCTAACATTGTGTAGGTCCCCCTCGTGTTGCCAAAACAGCTCTGACCCATCGAGGCATGGACTTCACAAGACCTCTGAAGGTGTCCTCTGGCGCTAAGACATTAGCAGCAGATCCTTTAAGTCCTGTAAGTAACATCCACATGAATGCCAGGACCCGAGGTTTCCCAGCAGAACAGGTGCCATCTCTTCCCCAGGTAAATGACGCACATGCACCCGGCCATCCACGTGATGTAAAAGAAAACGTGATTCATCAGACCAGGCCACCTTCTTCCATTGCTCCATGGTCCAGTTCTGATGCTCATGTGCCCATTGGTGGCATTTTCGGTGGTGGATAGGGGTCAGCATGGGCACTCTGACCAGTCTGTGGCAGCCCCATACGTAGCGAGCTGCGGTGCACCGTGTTTTCTGACACCTGTCTATCATAGTCAGCATTAACGTTTTACAATTTGTGCTACAGTAGCTCTTCTGAGGGATCGGACCAGATGGGCTAGTCTTCGTTCCCCACATCAGTGAGCCTTGGGCCCCTATGACCCTGTTGCCAGGTTACCGGTTGTCCTTCCTGGGACCACTTTTGGTAGGTACTGACCACTGCATACGGGGAACACCCCACAAGACCTGCTGTTTTGGAGATGCTCTGACCCAGTCGTCTAGCCATCACAATTTGGCCATTGTCAAAGTCGCTCAGATCCTCACGCTTGCCCATTTTTCCTGAACTGACTGTTCACTTGCTGCCTAATATATTCCGCCCCTTGACAGGTGCCATAATCAATGTTACTCACTTCACCTGTGAAGTGTGGTTTTAATGTTGTGGCTGATCGTTGTATATTGATTTGTAATGAACGGATTGCCATGTTGATGCTGCTGTCTGCTCTGAGTACTGCTGTCATACCTTAAAATCATGTAATCTGTGTCATTAAAGGGTTAGTGTCACATGCAGGATGAATGAGAAGACCCCTCTTTTAATTTCACGTCCTCAGGTTGTGCATGGTCCCTTATTCAATTACATTTATCGTAATGAACGTCATGTGCACAGTGTGGATACTCATTGACTGGCTGAGACAAATCAGAGTCATAAGATTTAACACAAGGGTAACCATTCCCTTGTATGTGTGTGTGTGTGTGACTGAAGATATCTCTCAGATGATGTGAATCTACAGCAGAGTTGTAATTCATTCATAGGACTACTAGGATACAGCACAGGCCTCTTTTCAAGCCAAACACTACAACTCTCACTGAGTCTCTGTCTTTCTGTGTTTTAAAAGAGAACAATTCTAAAATGTTCTATGCAAGTAGTATTTTTTTTTTTTACAATCTCAGTCATTTGTGAGTTTTATCGCAATTCAGAGGTAGGTGTGTCATCTCATTTTGGAATTGAAATTGGGCTGCTCCTACAATATCACACAATTCAAATCAAGTCAATGATATTTGCATAGCCCAAAAATCACAAATTTGTCAAATCAAGTGAATCAAATTATTTTTTTTATGAAGCCCAAAATCACAAAATTGTGTCAAAGGGCACAGCCTGCACAGCACACAACACCATCTTTAGACCATCAGTATTAAAGTAGGAAAAAGGCAATAGATGTTGTTGTACAGAGTATAGAATCAACTATTGGAGAAACAAAATGACAATATTAAGTAGATAGATTGCAAACATATGAGGAAAATGCATCCAGGAAAGTATTTCCAAAGCTGGTAGGACCTGGGTCACACCTGGGTCTCCCTGCCTCCTCTCTACTACAAAGACCTGGAAAGGCGACAGACCACACACACTTTATACACGAGACAATTTATCGCTGACAGCTTTACAATCTGTACAACGTAAATGACCCTCTGTCTTTAGACGCTCAATGTGATTGAGGAAAAGCTTCACAAAAATACACGAAAAAAGAAAACTCAGAAAGAGCGACAGAACATGTATGTACTGCATGTACAGAGTAGACAGTAGCAGCAACAGCTGTCATTGTTTTAGTTTTTGTTTAAGCTCACTTGTGTTTTAAAAAAAAAATAAAAAATTATTTTACCAGCATTGTCTTTTTTCTTCCATTAATGTGTAATGCTGTGTTTTATTATCTGTGCAAATAAACTCTAACTCTATTACAGACATAAGACAAAATATGATGCAATATAATCAGTATTTTATGTGTCTAAGTGTAATCTGTGGAATTTGACCTCTTACTAAACTGTATGACTAATGCAACACTACTCTTTAGAGTCAAAGCATGAACTGTTATGTACTGCCATCTAGTGGTTGCAATACTTTATCAAACACCATTACTGTATTATATCCTTTTTTTTTTTACTCTATGGTTTCATCACAGATGTTCTACCATAGATTTTGTTGTCTCTATCTTTGCAGAAACTAAGTTAAAGTCTAAAGAGCTAATTAAAGATTTTAAAAGTTACCTCTGATTCACAATCTTGTGCTTTCTCTGTCCCATTGTTTGCCTGTCTTTACAAGGCTCTCTGCCAAAGAGATACTGCATATGGTATCGTTTTAAGCATAATCAATGAAATAGACAGTTGTTTATCTTTGTGAGTCAGTGATTTATGTCCAGGCAGGGAAATGAGAAACAAAAGGATTTAATTTGTGCTTTTGGATGAGTAGTACAAGCTATTGGCTGCCCTCCAGTTTCTACTGAGGGAAAAGAAGTTTCTGGCAGTTTGTGAAAAGTGCAAAGTATCAATCTCCCAGACAATAAAAGCTGCTTACGCAAATTGGCGCTTTTGTTTTGTATGCTCTGGATATCTTAAGACTTAATTCTCTGAAGAGGTAGCATCATTAATGATTAATAAATGTGTAGAAGAAACTATTTTTGTTTGATTTCTAACTGTTTGGGCTTGCTAATGAGTTGCAATACCCTCAACTTTTTTGGCTTACTTAAACTTAAAGTAATATTACTTTGAAGGTTTAGACCATGCCAATAGTATGATAAAAACTGTATTTGTTGCTATCTGTGCTGAAGTTGTTTCCTCAAAAAACATGCCAAGTCCTAGAGGAAGTGAAATAAGGACTGTTATGTGAAAGTCTACTACTGTGGGAAATTTCCACAGGAATTTTCGCTCTGGCACATGATTAAACTGGAAATCCCAAGAGTCTTCTTTTTTCGGTCAAAAGGCTACAGATCTTCTGACAAGTTTATACAATCTGGATGCGGTAAGAGCAGGTCTGTGCGAGCCCATCAAAGTATGTGCCTGACTGTGTGTGTGTGTGTGTGTGTGTGGTTTGGCCAACATGACCAATGGGAACAATGGGAATTTCTTGCTTAAAGCACACTCACTCTTTTGCTATGAGTCAGCAGTGATCTCTAAATGTCAACCTAACTGTTAAAAAACGAGGAAGTGAGCTAGATATAATCTAGCTCTTAAATCTGTTTGTCCCCTATGAGATGCAAATATTTTCTATTTGGGTATGATATACTGGAAAAATAAATTAATAAAAAACAAACAAACCTAATATATATAGACCATATCACTGAGGACACTGAGGTCCCATCCACCATATTATTTCTGGGAATTTTGTCCTTTTTTAGCAACCCGGGGTTCATTTCTATTCCAATATTTTAAAAGTAACACACATGGGTGGCTTTTTTATACTTGATATATTTAAATGTACACTATTATCATGTCAAATAAAGGTTTCAGCATTTCCTCACCAGAATATCATTCCTGGCTTGGAAAAAGGCTCTGAGAAGTCAAATTTTACAGACGATTAAAAGGGTTTACGTTTCTCAATCTGGCCTTTTTAAGAAGTAATGTCAGGTACCCGTAGCCAAGGATTCAAACTCATATCATGACCCCAATTTACCCCCCCCCCCTTTATAATAAATAAAACGCAGTAAATTCAAATAAACAACACATTTAAGAGACTTTGCTTTTAGTATCTGGTCAAATTGTAATTTTTATGTTTCTAAAATCGTTGCTGCTACCCTGACAACTATGAGCAATACCTCTCCTCGGGCCATCTATTGTTTCATCTAAGTTTCAGGAAATTGCGTGCTGTTCTTACATCATGATGTCACTCTTACGTTTAATAACCCAGCAGCACTCGACACAGCGCGCACGACAGCAAAAGAAAGTAGCTCTGTGTTTCAGCTCCAGTGGGATGAAGAGTTAAACGAGAGAAAGCCGTCTGTAATTATTCATTGGCGGTATCCGCGGATCTAAAAGGCTGCTGTGTTTGTTGGAAACCACTTCAGCCTGCACAGCTACGAGGAAGAAAGGAAGAAAGAAACGAGGGAAGGCACCACAGATCAGCCGAGCCTCTGGTATGTAATCATGCCTGGTCTGTCCTATGTTTTTAGTAGGCAGACGCGGTAAGCTTGTTTTGTGGTCTGTGTCGTTTTCCAAAGCCATGTGCTCCTGTCGCTGTCAAGCAGCTGCGTTCAGACGCATCAATTACGCGCCAGCTTTTTGGGTTTCACAAGTCTGAAATCGAAGTTGCCAGCACAGCTAACCTCAAATACCTTGTAAATAACACCAAAATGATACAAAAAAACTTACAACGGCGGTGGTGAAAGAGTAGTTGACGTTTTGCATCAAATGAAGACGGACTGAATCACTTTAACATAATTATTCTTAAACTTTAATACTGTCCGCAACTTAATTGGGAACTGTTGTATCAAAAATCCGAATTTCTTAAGTCAAATGCTATGAAGTGCTCAACATCATAATTTGGACATTTCCAACAGCCTATAAATGCACCACTAATGTTTGGTCCTTCCTGTTAATGTGGTCTGTAAACTCCTGTTTCCCTGCTGATATGCTCTACAAATACAAGCTCCTTTTACTTAATTATCTCTTAATCACTCTACTGAAATGCACTGTGCACTGCCATTATGATTCATTTAACTTTAATAATGCGGTAAAGATTAAAAGTGTACAAAAATGTATCTGTACTTGTGTGACTTGGATGTAGATTGGTCACCAAAAAAAGCCATAACCAATCTTTGTAACTGACCACTGTTATTTTTCCACAGCTGATCGTTATCTATTGGAGCCATGGTGGCAGCCGTGCTCAAGATGTATTTTATTGGAACTGCGCTGACTGTCCTTGCAGTCATTTATGGAATAGTGGACTCTTTTGGCGGTCTCATGTACGTCCAGGACCATCAGTACGCCCTGGAGCTGGACCACCAGACACAGAGGCAGCTCTCATCAAGCAACCACGACAGGGGATCTTCTGTGACTAAAAACATCGGCTCCTAAGGGAAACATCTTGCCATTTTGGTCCCAAATTAAGGAGAGAATGGCAGCTGGGTGGACATCCTGGATACTTTTGCAATGGATCGAGGCAGTGAGACTTTCTAATAATTGTACTGATTACATTGCATTACATTGAGTATCTACGTCACTGTAATGTCTGTTGGATGCATTCTGCGCTCTGGAAAAGCTCTGCAGTTTTTGTTGACATGGACAGATAATACCACCGCATGTATCTGTTTAGTTTACTTTGTACCATCTGCTGTTTAACACTGTAGCAACTAGTCTGTATTAGACCAACTACAAATCTGATGACAAACGTAACAGCACTACTGAACAAAGGTATGTTTTACTGAACAAATATGTTTTATTTTTTATTTTTTCAATAAAGTGAATGAAACCATTTTTGAAGTGTAATGAGTACTGTAGTATACTGCAGCCTCTTCTAGGAAACAGAAAGACGTTAAAGATAATTTGCTGTCTCCTAACTGGAAAGGTTGTGGTTTGATCCCTGGCTGACTCACTGACTCAAGTATCAAATTCACTGGAAATTTTGTAAAAATAATAAAAATAGTTCAGTGGTTCTCAAACCTTTTCACATCAAGGATCCATAAAGTGACACAAATTAGACCACAGACCCTCATTTGATAAGATTTTCTTGCTTTTAGATGTTTTATTACAGAAAGTGTATGAAACTCGTGACCAAAACAGTCACACACTCTGTCGTTGTGTTACTTATGGATGGAATTATAGTGAAAATAATTCCCCTTTTTGCTGGGAACCCCCTGGAATCCCCTCAAGGATCCCACTCTGAGAACCATTGGTCTACACTGTAAGTGGGCAGATAACCGTGAACAGTGTGAAACCTCTGAACAGAATTGTCATTCTTATACATTCTCTCATTGGGCTAACTTGTAGTCAATGAAATAATAGAGAAATTAAAATATTCCCCATATTTCTGGGGACCTCCTGGAAGTCCCTCAAGGACCCCCTTGGGGTCTCTGAACCCCACTTTGAGAACCACTGTATTAGCAAAATCAAGGTTGGTACAACAGAGGCTTGCTTTATTCCCAAAGTGCTCTATGGTCCCCATACAGAACACAACAACACAGACAAATGTAGGGATATGTAAACCCTTATGTACTCAAAATAACTGATCCACAATATTCACTTTAAAACAATCTAAAGACTCAAATAAGACACGTTGTCACTTGCTTTATCTTTTTGTGTCTGGTTAGATTAAAAAAACATGATCCCTTTCATACCAAACACGACTGTACACTTAAAAGCAGGTGTGCAGAACATACAGTTGTCAAGTCCTATCAAGTTTGTACTGATTCAACCAATATCACACACATTATCTCAAAGAGCATTACAGGCCCTCGAGCACTGCATCCCATCAACGCCTAAGTAGCAAATAAAAGAAGTCCTTTTCTTTTCAAACGGCTGGTTGCGCAACAGGATCCAAGACAGACAGGACTTCATGTTTCTGTGTTTATGGGAATTAACCATGAATCAAGTGAATGTGTAATGTGAGGTTACTCAAAGACAATGACGCCACAGAGAATTATCACTGAACTCTGCTTCTAAGGAGCAATTTATTCTCTTTTAGCTAGTTTTTTTTCTGATTCAGTCTCACCACCTCTATGGAACCACATATTTTTATCATGAATTCATCAGGACCAAAATAGAGCAAAAGGAAAGTGAATACTGCACTTACAGTACGGTAAGTTAGATGAGTAATGTGCAAACATATCTTTCACACAAAATATTCATGCAGAACTATCTGCTCTGAATCATCGTCACTGACAGACATCAGTAACTTTTAGCAGTGGCGACTGAAAACTCAGCTACGATACACAGTACAGTGTGTCACTGTGAAAGCCACCGAAACCATTATGATGTGATGATCCTTTAACAGATATGGTTGAGTTATTAACCTACTAAACGATGCTATGGAGTGTGTCAGCTCACTTCAGAGCTATTTCACTTATTTCACTCAGTTTTTCCAGTGGCAGTGGTATCATCTGCATGTAAACACTCCTACACAATAACCGCAATCATCAGTGGTGAGTCATTACAAGGACAACCTTTTTTAATGTTTTGATATGCTGCCTGGCTTCAAGCACCAGCAGTAGCAGTTTTCTGCTTGGCTTATTTGACATCTTCTCACTATGTGTGTTGTTTTCCTCCTTTCTCTGAACAGCATGTGTTCCCAGTATAACCAACAGAATATAACTGCATACCTTTGTCTCAGATTGGATCCCACTTATTGTTCCAGGAATTAAACACCTGGTGAAAATTGATATGTAAAATATAAAATGTAAACTATCAACACGAAGGACAAAGAAACTTTATTTCCATTTAAAGAGTCAAAAACACAAATCTGACGCGAGTCTCTCTTGATGCAGTGTCCTCTTCATCCTCCTCTACACTGTTAGATAGACAATTAACAATGTTTTGTGTGGATTTATATCTTACATATATTATTAGGGTACTCATATCCGAACACGGTCATTAACTCGACATGTAGGAAAAAGTCAACTGTCACAGCTTTGATCAGCTCACAGAACTCTGCTGAGCCCTAAGATATCATAAATGTTTGATTTACTGTCTTACTATTTACTGTAATTATCTTCTACTACATGTACTGTAGTGATAAGAACCGTAATTTGCTCGTGCGTAAAAACGCACAACTTTTTCTGAGACACTTTGGCACCGGAGAGTGAGATGTTCACCCAGCTGGCAGCACATGTCGTCCTCTTGCGTTCAGTGCCGCCCACTACAAATGAAATCAGCGACAAAAAAAAAACTGTTGTGCAATGTTGCATTCAAGCTTGTTCCTACTTTCAGAAGCTGCGAGAACGTCTCAGTTCAGTACGCATTTCTTTCTTCGTGGTCATTTTGATGCACTTGAACGCATCTTAAATGAATAGCCCATCTCACCATTGTAAAATAAGCCACACTGAATCCCACATTCTCTTCTCTTGTATTGGTTGCAGGTGGCCACAGGTGCGTTTCCATCAAATACACTTGAAATGCAGATCTCCCAGCAGCCCAGGTCACCTGGATGCGGGCAGAAACACCTGTTGGCGGAGGACGCACCACTTCACACAGCACTTTTTATGTTAATGACCCGTCCAAGCACTTCCCACCCCCACTTGTCTTTAGAGCGCAGCACTAATAACTTAGTCAGTATCGGCAAGCATTACGGTCACAGGTACTCATATTTACAGCGTGGTTCCACCTTTTTTCGCGTTGGATATGATCTGGAGACTTGTGGTCCTCAGTGGGGTGTGCGTCCTTCTTCATTGTTCTGAAGCATGGGGCAGAGATGGAAGAAGCCGCGGGGGGAGGACGGTGACTTTCCGCCGGACTCAGCAGGATGAGAGCCAGGGCCAAGTGCGCACACGCTCCAGGAGGGACACCAGCACCTCCTCAGGCGCCTTTAAGCCTTCTCACGGTCCTCCTTTCACCTCCTGCCGGCTCTCCCTGACCCCAGCCGAGCACAAGGTTCTGGATGACAATACACATGAGGTGAGGTGTGTTTGAGTTATGTGACATTATTCTGTAGAACTGGGAAGAGTTTTGGTGAGGAGGAAGGAAAAATGTCCATCAAACAAGGCATCTAATTTGAATCTTGCAGCCGTGACTTGAACAGAAACATGAAAAATGTATTTTCATTTTTTCATTTTCATGTTTCATATCCTTATCTGATTTATTTTTTCTATAGTTTCAGGATATATAAGGCCAGATATTTATAAAAAAAACAATATAAAGTAGTTTTGTTGGAATCAAGTTCTAACAAAAGTTCTGATTATGAGACTAAATGACTTTATTACCACTGTGGTAATCAACCATTCATATTTATTAGCCAGTAAACCCCATTTGGAAAGCAATGTTTTTTTTTAACCATCATAAGGGAATAGAAAGCAGGTTAGCAGGTGAGGATTTATTTCTTTTGACTTGATAGGTGATCTGGTCATATGTGTGTGTGTGTGTGTGTGTGTCTCTTTCTCTCCTATAGACAGGTTTTAATGGTGATGATGGCTCCTATGTAATCCTCACATGGGTGGGCGATGGTACAGGAGTGAGTATCACAGTACAGTACAGCACACATCAGATCATCTTCATCCACACAACATGGTTTCTGCTCGTTTCTTTTGAATTCTTCTTTTGAAGTCTGAAAACATGCACGAATGTTCAGACTTTATATGATTTTTGCCTAATTGAAGGCACAGCATGCAGTTTCATCATTGCAACTTCACATTTTAGGCATAAAATTGTTTTAATTTGCTTTTCAAAATATGCTTTTTGTAAAAAATACAGATTTGGAATATATAATTTCTAAACAGCCTGCCAGAATCTTCTTCATTACTTAAAAAAACTGATGAAGTCTTAAATTAACATCACAGCACTCTTATTTCCTTATTACGCACATGGTAAAAGCTTAACCATGCTGTTGCTCTTCCTAGGTAATCCTGGTGCTGTCAACAATTAGCGCTCCGATTGAGTCTTTCTTCGATGGAGGCTCCTCACGACTTTACCGAAGGTGAGTTAGTATCTGATAAGAAATTGCAGTGAGGCGTTAGCAGCACATCCATCCCACTCTGTGCAGGACTCAAACAGTCTAAGCGTGATCTTTCTTTCCTTTCTCATCAGTACGGATTATGGAAAGTCCTTCCACGACATCTCCCACCGCATCAATAACACCTTCATAAGGGAGGAGTTTGGAGTCAGCGTGGGACCAGGGAGCTCTGTAAGTTTATGGTTTGGCATCTTTTGACAAGATGTGACACCAGTCTCTTTTTTTTTTTATGAGTGTCTGTACTGAGAGAGCGGTTAGAGTTTCAGTTGGGGAACTGTGTGTCAGGGAGCAGTGTGTGATGTTGCCTCACGAAAGTGTGAAGACATCCTACATATTGCTCAGTTGCGTAACAGCGCCGCAGTCAAACCACTTTTGCTCTTGTCCTCTATTCAGACATATACATATAAACACCTTGGCACCCATAACAGCATCATGTAGTGAAATCTTATATAGCAGAGCTGAAATCTCATTATCTCATTAGTCTGATTGTTGTACATTTTAAAGAACAATTTCAGCTCAGATTGAGGAGAATGACAGGACGATAATGACAAAACTTTTGATTTTTCTCTCTTTTTTCAGCTTCTTCTAGATGATTTCCTCTTTCAGACGTGCATATCTGTGAACTTTGACAAGCTAATGTTTAGGGCAAGATCAGTTTTAAGAAAATTTAGAAGATCTCTGACATGCGGGTTGATTTCTTTTGCCAATAAATTCTGCATGGATAAAAACAAAAGCTCCCTCCAAAAACACCTTTTGCTCCTTTTATAAACAGCATTTTCTTTAACCCAAATATTCCTTAATTAATATTGTGATTTTCTTTGCTTTAATTCATTTGTAACAACCTGTCACGACCCTCTCAGTCACCATCTCAACTTGGTTTTTAATTGATTTCAGGTGATATTGACAGCGGACACACCAGTGGTAGACCATCCAGGAGGGATCATTTTCACCTCCACGGATGCCGGTGCGACCTTTAAATTCATCCAGCTGCCCTTCCACCTGGCTCAACCAATCACGTACCACTTCCTCAACCCTGATTACCTTGTGGCCCTCAGCATTGATGTGAGTCACACAGCTGACAGCTTTCTTTTTTTAGTCTTTTATTTGTCACCTTCCTGCCCTTCTCTCTCACTGTTTGTTCTGCTTTTTTTTTGAAGGCCTCTCACAGCGGGCTCCCTTGCTCTGTGTAATATTCTGGGCTACAAATTGTACTCAGACACACATTTACTTGATCGCACATACGTAGCATATGCCCACACACACACACCAAGCACACACCTTAAAGTAAAGGTAAACACTTTACTTTCTGATTTGCAGGGCAGTCTGTGGCTCTCTCTGGACTTTGGTGCCAAGTGGACAAAAGTTCATGATGGAGTGCATTCTTTCTCCTGGTGAGAATAAACATACACACCATACAAAAAAAACCCCAGTGTGCCTGAAGGAAACCATGTTAGATGAAGCATATATTGTTCACCAATAATATTGTAGACTTTGCAAATACATCATAACACCATTTTACTTACATGTAAGGCAAACTGCTTTTAAAGAATTGATATAATATATGATATGCAGTATGTTGTGTTCTGGAGAAGAAAAAAGTCATCTGTGAGAACTGTTTATATGGACATTTTTGGTGTCATGTTTTTTTTTAACTTCCTCTTTCCATTAGGGGGGGCGGCATTAATTTGTTCTTCAGCTGCAGTCAAATAGACACAGGTGAGAGGCTGCAGAACTTTTGCAGAACAATTTGAACCTCTTTGGTGTTTTGTTTAAGAAAGCAACCCCACATGTACCTCAAATCCCAGACAAATACTAATAGAAATGTTATGTGAAAGTGTTGTGATGCAAGACAAATTTCAGAAACTTCTTACATTCAAATGAGATCGAATCTAATCCAAAACACCATTAAAAATGATGTCTCTTTGCAGCAAGCCTTCGTAAAAACATTAAAAAAGCAATCAAACAATAGGAGACACTAAAAAGTGTGATTATAGTACACACAGTGCTATCGTGACAGGCTATGTAGGGAACTGAGAGGAAGCTTATGGTATAAAGTGGGATATTGCACAAGGAATAAACAATAATATCTTTCTAGTTGACTTTGGAAATGTTCGGCCTCAGTGAGGTCATTAACCACAAGTCCAAGAGATGACCCATTTTTCATGAAGCAGACCGACAGCTGTTATCATTTAAAAATATGCCGGCGTGTGGAGACGGGACACAACAGCCCTACAGAGAGCCTGTGGAAGACAAGAGATGCATTGACAGATTTGTAGGAGTTTCAGAAAAAAATGTAGGGCTAAAATAAAAAATAAGATCTTTTGTTCTGTCAAGGCACTTTCGAGTTGAGTGTCATATATTTTCCATTAAGCACACTAATATTCGTGTCGCTGAGTCTTGCTTCTTGTTGCTGTAGTTGAAGCAGAGGAGAGGGGAGATTTACAGCTGAAGAGGACAAAGGATTTGGGGAAGACCTTCACCACAATCCACGAGGACATCTACAGTTTTGGCTACATTGGAGCCTTTCTCTTCTTCTCTGTGATGGAAGATACGGTGAGATGTCACACAAAGCTTCCTCTTCACACATACACATAACATACAGATCAGACAGCTCTCAAGATCAAATTGCGCCCATTATATTTTGTATACAAATGTCACTAATACTTTAAAATGAGAACTTGATGCGATAGCAACACAATGCTCATTCTGTACATAAATTAGTGAGTGAGTATTTATGCAGTGATGTATTATTTTGCTCCCAGAGATCCCCGCGTGTCATGTATTTCTCATCAGACCAAGGAGATACCTTCAGTAAAGCACTGCTCCCTTCTGCCTCCACTGAGCAGGTGAGAAAGAGACCTTTTTTTTTTGTAGTTTTGGTCATCGTGTCTATTGGTTATATTAACAAAACAAAACAAAACACATACATATGGAAACATTTAAACAATACCCAGCCCTACAACAGGAAATGTGCAGATGTTAATACAATTATCTCCTTTGTCATATGTTTATCTCTCACTTTGAGTCAGACTCAAGGGGTTGGGGAAGTTTTTAAACTCCACCACCTGACTTACTTGAATTACAGAAACATTTTCTGATGATTAGGACACACAAATGGCAACATTTCCTTTTACAACACCAACTGAACACACGTTTGGTCTGGCGAAACAGCCGCCCACACACCTACAGACACACAAACACACTCACCCACAATATCTTGCTGACAGCACAAACAACACACCACTCTCTCTCACGACGATTAGACAAGGTTTATGGCAAAGATGAAATTAGTCATCACAAAATCTTCCCTTTTATCTCAAATCCAGATTTTCTCACTGACATGTGCTCTGTCTCCCTCAATATATATATATGTGTGTGTGTCTGCAGTTTTACTCCATCCTGGATGGAGATGAGGATATGCTCTTCATGCATGTGGACAATCCAGGAGGTAACGGACCAAAACGCAAACAGTTAATACCGCTCTGTCCACATTTTCCACTCAGGAGATACACACACACACACACAAGCACACACCGCCAAAAAAAAAAAAAACTACCATAAAAAACATGCTTGACACATATTTGCAAATATCCCCATGTTGTGAGCACAACATGACTGAATTTATAGCTCTCTCAGCCAGTTTTCTTGTAATGGAAAAGCTCAACGGTAAAGGCCAGACTGGTTTCACAAGTTCTCTGTGTTGCTGACAAATCATTCCATCATGCTCAGTGTGTGTTTGTGCATGTAAGTACAGCTGCCTGGTCTTTGTTCCCTTCTTTCTCTACTTCTCTCTTCTCCCCCTCCCCTTCATGGTGTCATTCTCACTCTCTTTCTCATTAATGTCCATATCTGTTTCCTGTCACGGTATTTTTATTTTTTTTTTTCCTGGCTGGTGCTCCAGTTAGTCCTGTAAGGGTAAAGTGATGGGACTTTTGTGCTGCTTAGATAAATAGGGGAGATATGGGGTAGAAGGGCTTTATCTTTTGTTGGCTGGAGGGAGGGAGATTTAGGTTACACTGCAAGAGCTGACAAACATATTTTGGGATCAGGGTGTAACACGCACACACAAAGAGACACACTCAAACCAACACATTCCTCAGCTGAGCTCGTCCTTCATGGCTTTAGCTGACACATGTGTGAGCCTTACGCAGTTAACAGATGGATGATGACATGCCTCTGTTATGCCAATTTTTAAAGGTCAGCGTGGCATCTTCACCTATTCCCAGGTGATGATAGGACATAAAATAAACAAAAAAATGATGAGTTGATTATCAAAATAGTTGCCAATTAATTTTCTGTCGATCAACTGGCCGATTAATCGACTGATTGTAGCAGCTCTACTGAATTGCAAATAAAACTTTTATACATTGTGGCACTGGCAGATGATACCATGATGAAAAGGTCAAAAGGAAATAAAAAAATCACTTCACTTATTTTTTTTTTTCTCAAAAGTAAAAGCAAAAATATATATTGAATAAGGAATTCGGATGAGTAACTACATCCTCTTTGCGCAAGAAAGAAATTCTGAGAAATTAAACAGAAGGAGACACAATCAGTCATCTGGACTGTGAGCTAATACAGTGATTATACTGAACAGTCACGGTTATTTAACACAGATGTACCAGTGAAAAAACACACTTCCTGTTGCCTTGTGTTTCATCCTAGACACCTTCTTTGGAACCATGTACACATCAGATGACCGTGGCATCTTGTTCTCCAAATCACTGGAGCGCCACCTGTTTGATGGGCAGAGGAAGAGCGATTTCACCAACATTACATCACTGAGAGGAGTCTACCTCACTAACAAACTAGACGAGGGTAGGGTTTTCCACCAGTGTGTCTTGCCATCCATCTACTTTGCATGGTAGTTTCCTGCCACTGGGTCAATGAGACGCACTTGGGTGCAATATGAAGTGTGCATATTTCTATTCTGCTTTAGTATAGTTCTTAACATTGTTCTTTTGTTGCAGATGGCCGTATAAGATCTGTGATTTCCTTTAATAGAGGAGGGACGTGGAGGCAACTTAACAAACCTGAGAATGTGGAGTGTGGAGAGAAAGTAAAGAATGTGAGTTACATGTAGAAAAAAAAAAAAAACTTGGCATTGGACATTGGCATTACAGTCTTGGAGTTAGTCAGTGTTCACTAAATCATTTTGTATGTGTGTGTTTTTCATCAGTGCAACCTTCATATTCACGGAGAACACAGTCGCAACAACCGGATCGTTCCCATGCTTCCTCTGTCTGAGCCAACCGCTATCGGTCTGGTTATCGCTCATGGTAATTATACAGAGCATTTACCCACAGTTATTTCAGCACAAGAGCTTTTGTTACATTGAACAAATGAGGTCAAAATTTAAACACATGGCGTACTCTCCTCTCCTCTCCTCTCCTCTCCTCTAGGTACTGTGGGTGATTCTCTGTCATCGTCGCAGAACCCAGATGTGTTTGTTTCCTCAGACGGGGGTTATAACTGGAGGGGGACACTGAGGGGTCCTCACCACTACAGCATATTGGACTCTGGGGGTCTTATTGTGGCTGTGGAGGCCCAGCGTGAAGGACAAGTCAAGACTATCAAGTACTGAACAGATATCTTCACTTCATACACAATAAAACAATTATATTATTTGGAAATGAATACTACGATTAATAATAATAGTAGCTATACCTATACTTGTTGCACTTTTCTTCAAATAAAGTGTTCTGTGCTATGCATTGAGTGATATATCCTGTTATTTCTTGTCACTAGGTTCTCTACAGATGAGGGCCAGTGCTGGAAGTCCTACAACTTTACTGAGCAGCCCTTCTTCTTCGCAGGCCTGGCATCTGAACCAGGCACCAAGGCCATGAATGTCAGTGTGTGGGGCTTCCGGCCCGAGGAAGACGGCCAGCCCATGTGGGTGGCAGTCACCATAGACTTCCAGAGCCTCATTACCAGAGAGTGTGAGTCAAGATGTTATAATGCTGTCTACTGACATGCAAGTTTTCTCCAGAAAGAGGATTACAGCAGATTTTCATTACAAAACCATAACAACCCATGACCCAAAAACTTGTGAGACTCTGGTGCTATGTTCCTCTTTTTTCATTTCTATTGTATTTTAACAAACTTTGGAAATATAAGACAGTCGGCCAAAAAGGCATCCAAGTCAAACTATGTGATATTTTGAATTTTTGCTCTTGAATTTTCTTCTTTCACTTTCTTAAAACTTTTTTCTCAGCCAGCTTCTTAGTTATGGGATCTGCCCTCAGAATCTGATGACTGCTGGTTGGCTGTTTGATCACTGTCAATCAAATGACACCCACATAGTCCTGATAAAGCAGATTAGCTGGAGTTAAACTTTTAGTAAATAGTACCTGGTGTTTTTTTGTATCTTAACTTTTTAAGTAATGATATTTGCTTACTTATAGAGAAATGTGTAAGATTTAAAGTTTTAATATTTCCCCTGATCTGTCTTGCTGTTGCAGGTTTACAAGTGATATTGTTTTGTGTTTGTAGTAGTAATCCAAGTACTAGAAACTTGGATTTAGTATCACCTCCTAGCAAGGATGACAAAACCCCTGACAGTGGCTACACTTTTAATAGAAAATATGTATTATAGGCGTTAACCATCGAAGAAACCTGCTAGTTCATTTGACCTTTTGTTTGTAATGATTGCTAACGACAGCTAGATTATACTCTGATCGGCCATCATCTGACTCCTCAGGTAATGACCAGGACTATGAAGAGTGGTTGGCTCACTCAACAGATGGAGGAAACTCGGAGAGAGACGGCTGTGTCCTGGGTGTCAAGGAGACTTACAGGAGGCTAAAGAAACAATCTGTGTGCAGAAATGGTCGCGGCTACGTGGTGAGGAAGAAGCAAAGCCCCTGCCTGTGCATCAGAGAAGATTATTTATGGTTAGTCAGTTTGTTTGTGACGTGCTATAAGAACTGCACAGATATCATCCCAAATTGTAAAACCTGGCCTCTTAACAACAGATTATTCAGAACATGAGTTTGCATGTGGACATGTTTTGGTCTTTGCAACTAAGACAGCATAGATAACATTCCCTTGCAAAACCTTTTCTGTCCTTCTTAACAGTGACTATGGTTATTATCTTCACGTAAACACGTCGGAGTGTGTGAGACAACCCAGCACTGCAAATAAAACCTTGGAGATCTGTCTGAACGGAGAGGAGGATGAGCTTCTGACAACAGGGTAATGGTCACTCCTAAAAAAAGACAGACATACATCCCGTATGTGCAAGCACACTTCTGACTATGTGCTCTGTTTGTAGGTACCGTAAGGTCCCAAGCGATAGGTGTGAGGGGGGATTCACTCCTCAGATGGCAGTACAGACAGTCATCAGACCCTGTGGTGTTAAACCTAGCCCTGGTCCACCTGCCAGGTCCAGGTCTCCAGTCACGCACTTTGACACACCGGTCAGTAGGTTTGCCGTTCTAACCTGTGTGTGTGTGTTTACCTCCAATTGTTCATGCAAGTTTTTAGGAATATAACAGCTGCTGCATGTATTTTCCAGCGAGAGAGGCTGGTGTTGATACTGGTGTGTACAGGAGCAGGAGTGATCGTCCTGGTAGCTATCGTTTCGGCTGTCCTTGCCGTCAGGAGGGTGGTTTATAGAGACAGGTGAGCTAGACACACATCTGTAATGCATGTACAACTTTATGCACCAATGAGCTGACCATTGTTTCTTGTCGCCCTCTGCAGGACACCGGTGTATCGTTTCTCCAACCTCCAGATTCAGGATGACGACAACTGCATCACGGCTGATCTTGAAAGCGCCACCAGCAGCAATGGCACGGCCTGTCAGCAGGACTCAGATGATGTAAGAGTAATTAGCATTCAGATGACTGTGTTTTGTATTGTTTTTAGCTCGTAAAATCTTTCAGATGGTGTGATTTTCCCATGTATGTGTGACACTTTTATGTCCTTTTTTTTTTTGGACAGGATCTTATTGGATGACATACACATTTTAGATTGAAACCAGAGCCGTACTGAAAAGACTGCCAATTACGTTTTGTTGGACCTGATATTTTAATGGGAGCACCGTCCGTGCCAGGTTCTGTGGTTTTGAATGACATGCATGAAAAGGTTAAATGTCTTTATTTATTGAGCCAACTTCATTTCATTACTTTAATTTGTTCAGTCTTTGATTTGTACAGTATTTTTTTTTATTTTAATAGTGTAAGGCAGTGAATACTTTCTTGATTTTACTCTGTTTCGCATCACATTTTTACTTCTGTTCAATGTGAAAATAAACATGACGATCCTGAAAATGTGCATTTGTAAAAAAATAATAATAATAAATACTGCTGCCTATTATTTTGTGCTTATTCTGTTGAATGTGTTACTTTAAAAATCCCTGACCAGATGAAAGGCACAATAAACCTTAAAGCTTGTGTCCATTAGATGCCACTGGTGGCGCTGTAACGTCTTCCACCTGCTTCATATCGAGAAGAGAAGAAGAAAGAGTAGGACACAGAGTGACAGGAACAAAGATATATTGTTTTAAAGATGTCCCACTCTCAAAAAAAACAAAAAAAAAAAAACTGCCAGTACTTTTGCTATTCTTAAGTGTGGAACATACTGTATACATGTGGGCTACTATAGCCTATAAAAGAGGTGGTTCATAAATGACAGGCTATGTTTGCATAAAAACGGCCATTTACGATGCTCATATTACAACTTTATGATTAAATTAGCAGGAGACTCCCCTGTTACTGTGTTGGGGAACATAAAATATCCAAATTCACTACACACATTTGAATTAAATTTGAATTGAGTGATGAATTAAATGTAAAAGTTCATCTTTTAAAAGAACTAAAAATTCATCATCTCCCATAATGCCTAAGAAATTTATTGTTAATAATTATTTTGTTGGTATAAGTATAAACACCAATGCAAATTTACAAAATCACCCTCCTTGATATATTTAATTGAACTTTCATCATATACAAAAGCTTTGGAGATGATGAACAATACCCAAGTAAATACAATCTAAAATAACCCTTTCTATTATTTATTTGTATTTATGTTATTTATTTACCTTTATGTTTCTAGCCTACTAGATGAATAAGACATTGTAAAGGGAATTTTGTTGTCATTTATTTTTTACCTTGTTATTTAATTCATTATCCGCTCTTTATGAATGTGATATTTTGTTGAGATTAGATTATGTGTATAGTTTGCTTATTAGATTCTGCTTAATTTGTATCACAAAAAAAATGAATAAAACCTTTTTTTATGTGCCAAATGTTGGTTGGTTTATGTTCTCAGTGGCTCAGAGATATCATGTCCTTTCTAAAGCTAGAGAAGATTAAATATACAGTGAGAAGTCATTCTGATAAGTTCTATAACAAGTGGCAAAGTCTTCAATCTCTGTCTCCTTGATTGATGACAACGTGAATAGTATGAAAAACCTTTAAAAAGGCAGAAAGTATGGCTTGTTTTTCTTTTGATTCATTGATATACACAGTATTTTGATTATACTACTATTATTATTATTATGTTGCTATGCTTTAAATGCGATTGTCTTCTCTTTTCATACGCCATACTTCTTAATAAAAATGTTTAAAAAAGCAAAACAAACTACTTCTGCCCACTTGGCTGCTCAGGTCTGCCCTGTCTTTGTTTCCTTCGACAGAGTGGGACCTCCCACTGTCCTCCTCCTCTAACCAGTTCAGCTGTCATTCTAGTTTTAGCTATCGTACGCTGCAACAGAGGATTTGTGGTTACCGTGGCAGTTGAGCAGGTAAATAAGGCGTGAAAATTCATCCAAGAGATTTATTTTAACGCTACATACACATATTAGTATTATTGAGCTCCCGCTTGACTTATTTCGGTGTCAGTTAGCAAGCCTTGGCAGAGACGAGGAAGTTAACACAGCAGACCAAACAACGTAGCGTTAATTTGAACGTTAAATGCTACAGTTTAGGCTAGAAAATGTAGCTTCAAAGCTATGCACCGAGTCATACAGTCGCCTTAAGTTTGGTAAATGCATCATGTGGCGTACTGCTTTATAATAACTCATTCAGTGAAGCTAAAGTGACGTTAATTTTAAAACATCCGGCAAACTTTCAGTGGTAGCCTAGCCATGCGCTCATTTCAGCTGTGTAACGTTAGCTGTAACATTGGCTAAAGTTAACGTCCCGTAAGTTCATCTTCACATGTATAGCGTTAGCCGTTGCGCACCACACCTCTAACGTTACTTCTGTAGACACAGATCAATCCTTTGTAAACTCATAAATGTGTTGTGTGTTTGACCAGTGCAGGTTGTTAGCTGTGGAAAAAGTGGCTGGTGGCTCGCCATGATGGTCAGGGCTGGCGGTAAGTGTATGCATTTGCTATATTTTTACATTTAGGTTAAATGTTACTAGTTTATAAAGGCCATGATGAATCTTTGTTGTTTAATATAATCCAAAATGGTATTAATGGCCACATTATTTGATATGGTTTTAACTGACGCTATCATCTATTTTTGTCTGACTTTTTAATATATTTTTTTTTAAAAACTTTTTCCAGGTATATTGAAGTTAGCAGCGCTCGTCTTTGCATTCCTCCTAGCTGTCTTTCTGGCTTTTCAACTGCTAGAGATTAACATGGATTTTAAACTGAACAGTGTGATTGGTGAGTACAAGCGAGTTGAAACTCATTAATCAGAATACCTTTAGCAGCTGTAAAGAGGAAGTGAAAGAGACCATCAGTTTTAAAGGAGGAAACAAAACACCCAACTGTTCAGTGTTTTTGAAGGAGTATTTTGAGGTAATGATACTAAGGCTACGGTCGAATAGTCTTTTTTCCTTATGGAGGTTCCTAACTGAGTGAAATGACCCCGAAGTATCTAAGTGGCAGCCATGATAAGAGCTGGTTGTATCCTCTAAATGCTGAGGAAAGGTGCTACAATGCTTCCTTTCTAATCTCCTTTAGCATAGGGTACACCTGACCACCCTTTATGAAAGGAAAGGAGATAATTCCATCCCACAATTCCTTGCAGCAGCAATATTTACAGCGACCAAATGACACACCATTCAGAAAAAATTAGGTTTAAATAGAATAAAGTGTAAATAAATAATTAGTGTGCTGTTTTTTTCCTTTTTTTTTTTTGAACCTATTGATGTATTATCGTTGTGTAAGGCAAAACAACAGCTATAGTCTGTGTAGAAACACATTAGATATGCAGGAACAATTTCAGTTATGCTTTAATAGTGTGTTCAGATGAATCATGCCCTGTGATCTATGTCCAAAACACATATCAGCATCCTCTTACCATTTGTGAACTCAATGCCATGAGCCTCCGCAGTCGTACCCTCTTCCTATAAATGTTTTTTTTGGTTTCGCTGTAAGGTGAGCCACACAGCAGCAGTAAGCTCCACGTCTCCCATTTTGATGTATAACTCTGAGACTCCCCAGCTGCCCTTTTCTAGGCCACTAATTGAAGATGGGCTCATTTGGATATATACTATTCAGCTGGGTAGATGGGTTATCGGCCAATTGTTGAGTGCAGTAGTGCTCTTGATTATTTCATAGTAATATCTCTGGGGAGTCAACTGTTTTGTCACTTTCACATCAGACATCACATCCACAGCCTGTTTCAACCATAACAACTTCATAGCACAATCAAGTCACCATTTCAGGGTGTTTACTGAGTTCTGTGGTGGTTCTTAAGCTATTATAACAGATCATAATCGGCATATTAACCACAACGCAGAAGTCTGTCTTTCAAGAAAAATTATTCAGATGATTTTTTTAAAATTCAAAATGTTTGAAACTTAAGAATGATGATATGTACAGTAGTAGATTTGTGGGACTAACATGTTATGGCTATCTTGCGTACATTTAACATTTATTTTCATACAATAATTGGGGTTCAGGAGGGTGAGCGTGAGCAAGCGTTGTCAATGTGACAATTATGTTTCAGTTTTGTGTAGAAGTAATATTCTTCACCATGTTGTCCACGTTTATAGAGCCTGCCTGAAATAACACACACAGGGCAAAGTATCTAAGATGCTCTTATTATAGTCCACCTTCGGAACATTGTAGTTTCACCACGGCAGACCCACGTCAATAACATCTGCCGTCGCCTAATTACGTAGCCCAGTGTAAGTGCAGTCGGATTCTCTTAGCATGGCGGTTGTCCTTATAAATTCTCCTTCACATCTTTCCTTGACCTTGTGATGTTTTCCATTGAGGTCAAGGAAAAGTTGTTAGGAAAAGACGATAGGATGTACTTTTCGACCGCAGCCTAAGTCTAGCCTTTGTGGCATGAAGGTTGCGTTCACATTACAGAAACGAACATCATGTTTTTTGCTTTCTAGGAAAATCTGTGCCAGAGAATGAAGGCTGTAAGTATCCTTAAATTATTATTATTTCATCTTATTGCTTTGTTTTCTCAATGACTGATCTATTTTGACGCCTTTACCTTTTTTCATCTGTCAATACCAGACAACACTTGAATGGTAAAAACAAACTTGTTTTTAGTAGTATGCAGCTAGATAATAGAAAATCAGTGGACAGTTTACAGTGTGTGTTAATCTAAGCGCTAGCGTGGCATTTAGGATGAAAATAGATTCCTGTTTTTCGAGTTTAACTTGAACAATAGCTTTTTGTTCTGTGTCTGCACCTGTTTGTCTATAAGTGTATGTGGTTAGGCTCTTTGTCATATTGTGCTACCTTTTTCCTTGATGTGTAAATTGAGTTTTCTATTCACAGCAACTAAGCCAGTCAGGCACAAGTGTGGGCTTTCCAAGGCATGTCCTCTTGGACACTTTGCCTTCAAGATGACAAGTGGAGCAGCCAGTGTAGTGGGGCCCAGAATCTGCCTGGAGGACAAATTGTAAGAGAACTGGTCTAAAAAAGCCTCATAAACATTTCTTATACTGTTTACTATTATACTATTGTTTGTTTTGAGCTTACTGGTTTACAGCAGACCAAAACTACACCGACCTGTCATGTAAACATGTTTATTGCACACTTCAGCTAGTGAAATGCTCTTTCTGCCTTCTGTGGTGGAAAATTTGTGATTGTAGTGCTGAAATTGATTACTTGATAAATTGATAAGTCAATCGGCAGAAAAATATTTTATTTCTAACTATACACATAAATGATTAATCAGTTAAGGCAATTATCAAGCAAGAATGACAAACATTCACTGCTTTCAGCTTCTCAAATTTGAGGATTTACTACTTTTCTCTGTTCTTCATAATTGGAAATATTCTGTCTGAGTTTTAGACTATTTTTTGGAATGTAATTTTTGACTAGGGCTGCAACTATTGATTATTTGCCATTATCGATTAATCTGTATCTGTAAAATGCCTGAAAATAATGAAAACCGCTGTTAAATAATTTCTTTGATCCCAAGGTGACGTCTTTAAATGTCTTGTTTTGTCCAATCAAAAGTCCAAAACGCATACAAAATTCAAATCCTCACATCCACGAAGCTGCAACCAGCAAATTTTTAGCATTTTTCCTTTAAAAGTGACAAAAAAAGATTTGTTGTTTATCAACACAGTTGCTGATTACTTATCTGTGATTAATCGTTACAGCTCTATTTTTGACATTTTATAGATTTCATGTTTTATTAGAAAAATAGTCATAATTTAATTGTACTATTGTATCTATAATTAGACTAGCTGATGTGTTTGGTTTTGTAATATGTTTCATAATTGTTTAAACAGTAATCTGACCTGTCGTAGTCCGGGATGTAGTAATGTTTGGTAAAAGTGGCAAAATGACATGCATGCAAAGTCCAGGAACTGTTGTGATGTTAAACATTTTCCCGTTACTTGACTGCATCACGAGGGAGTGTCTTTTCCTCAAATGCATGTGCTTTACATGTCAAAATATCCATATGGGCTCCACTCTCATTGTCTCCTTTGCTTTGTTTTAGACTAATGAGCGGTGTGAAGAACAATGTGGGGAGAGGAATCAACATCGCCCTGGTTAATGGTAACTTCATCAGCTGGGGTTCAACACCTTCAAGTCCGATAGATTTACAAATGAGCTGCTGCTGACAGTAAGACAATACTGCAGCATTGTTACACTAGTGCTGAAATGATGAGACAAATTTTGGCTCTACTCCAAAGTGACATTCTATATTATCTGAAAAACAGGTTTGTTCACATTAGACACAAAAGCTTTACTACCATGTCTATTTCAAAAACCAACATTAGTCATTCCTAGTGGTAAACCTATAGTACCTGACAATGAACTACTACCCAAGATTTTGTGCTCAGTGCGGTTAAAATGAATTATGTGCATGCTGCTGTTAATTAATACAATAACAAAACATTTCCCCCCCACAGGGAGAACAGGGGAACTTAACAGGACACAATTCTTTGATATGTGGGCAGGAGGTGAGTATATTTCAGAACCTTCTTTGTCTTAATGAAAAAGTACAGTGTTTACTATGTGTAACCCATGTGTAATGATTAACTATCATCCTGTAGAGGTGGCTCCCTTAATTAAATTCCTGAATGAAATTGAAGATGGGACAGTCGTGATGATGGCCTCATTTGATGATCCCTCGACAAAGTAAGAATGTTCTCACAATGACGTCGTCTCTGAATTTGGCTGCGTTGCTTCAGTTGTTGCCATGAAATGATGTCTTATGATCTTTTGTTCTGTAGACTCAATGATGAAGCCAGGAAGCTAATTGCTGATCTTGGCAGCACAGCTATCAGCAATTTGGGTTTCCGGGATAACTGGATCTTTGTAGGAGGGAAAGGCATCAAGACCAAGAGTCCGTTTGAGCAGGTAATACGACTCCAAAGTCCCATTTTTATATCTGCTGCCTTTTACAAAGTAATACACCATTTTTACCAAGTGATGAGGAAAACATTGGCAACAACAGTCTCCTTGTCTTTATACATCTGTTAACATTTCAATTTGTTTATTAGATCCATGTCGCAGTGTGGCTTGCAATAAACTTAAAAGATTGCTGAAATCTCACAGTCTGTAGGCACCATAAGGGAATAACTCATTCCAATATTGACATTTCTGTCATTATATTCTCAGCCTGACTTCAGCTCAAACTACTAAAGGTTATCCTTGGTTGAGACAAAAGAAGAGTTGAAATTATATAGACCAGCCCGAAAGTGTTCACATCTAACCTGTTTGGTCAACTCAAGAATTATGGTGTGTTTGCCATCATCAAAAATGTTGACGATGCCATTTTGGCAGATCACAAAAACACCTATCTTATTTCATTTTTACAAATTTTGATTTGCTTGTAATCAGACCGTGTGGACCAGAAATAAAACACACCAATAAATCTTTTTTTTTTGTTTGGTCCAGAGCAAGTAAACTCAACCACAGATGAGACTTCAGCCTTTTTTTGTTTCATGTTTCTGGAAGTGTGAACACCTTGTACTTTTAGAACTAGAAGTTAGAGATGATGCAGTTTGAGCAAGACGCACTTTAGGAGAGCAGTGGGCCACATGCCATTGATGCTTTAAATGCATTGTTGTAGCAGTAAGACAACTACTGTAAATGAGGTGATGATAGACACAGAGGCTGTGTGATCTTTAAGTTAGGGTTGGGTGATAGGGACAAAATCAGATATCACGATATTTTTGACCAAATACCTCGGTATCGATATTGCAACATTATTGTAAGGATGACTATTGGTGCTTTTCACAAAAAAACATTTACACAATGACATTTTTGACAAATAATCAGTAATGTGGACATAATGACTAAGTGGGTAAAGGCAAATAATTGAACAGCTAGAACAGTCTGGTAAGTTCAGGAAATTACATCAGTTTACTGTAATGCAGCTGTTAAAACTAGGAAAAGAGGACACTGATATCATGATATTACGATATCCCAAACCTAAGACAATATCTAATCTCGTATCACTATATCAATATAATATCAGTATATTGCCCAGCTCTACTTTAAGCTATGGTACACTTATGAGTCACTCATCATTTATGTGTTTGCCATAGCACACCCTGCCTTTTGGGCTTATCTAACCAGCATACTGTATCCATTGGATTATATTAACAAGGAATGCTATTTAGTTTCATATTAAACACAATGGTTTTTTTTTCCCCTTCCTCAGCATATAAAGAACAGTGCAGACACCAACAAATTTGAGGGATGGCCCGAGGTGCTGGAGATGGAAGGCTGCGTCCCCCAGAGGCACGACTGATCTGAGCTCTCGTCTTAATTGTCGACCGCCCATTTCTCGTCCCGCCCGTCCACTTTGTCCCCCTGACATTCCTGTTCTCATGAGACTTGTTACTGTTGCACTTGTTTGGGCCGAGAAAGGTCTTTTTCCCACTTCTCATCCTACCAGAACAACATCTGTCCAGAAGATATTAGGAAGAAATAGGAGCCACTGCCTTTTCTTCAGTCAGCCCTGAGCAGTAAAGTGGAGCTTGGACATTGCACTCCTCCTGATTTTTGGATACCATTACATAGTTATGTGATATGGATATGCATATATATATATATATATATATATATATATATATATATATATATATATATATATATATATATATATATGGATATGGATGCCATAGCCCAGATTTTTGGGGCCATACCAAATCTACATTGGCTGTACCCTGCCTTAATCTCATTATCCTATTCACATTTTTTTGTCAACACGACTTCGTGTTTCTGTTTGTTCCCTTCAGAGTTAGATTTATTTTGAGAAAATTATTATTAACAGGGTTTGAAGACTTCTTTGTGTTATACTATAACCAAATGTACCAAATTCACTGTGAAATGTGTAAATATGTAGATGAGGGTCTAGATTTGAAAGATCCTAATTTAATGAACAATAATATAATTTCTTAAAATAAAATGTATTGTTAGAAATGTGTGTGTGTGGATTAAAAGTTGCGTTACATCTAGCAGTGGTAAGTAGTTATCTTTGTTAGGTATTGGGACTGGTACGTAGTTTTCCATGTGTACAGTTATCAGCTGTGGATGGACTGCGCGTCTTGTTGACTGAACACTCAGTATCAGCCTCGGTGTTAATCATTACCATGTTATAATCTTGGCATTGAGCAACTGCTTTAAAAGAAAGAATAGACGACCTCACTTCAGACTATTGTACACACACTTTTGTTTTATCCACTCATCAATTCTTAAGATACCTACATTTTAACCACATGTGACTTCCTGTTTTGTTTTAAGTTTACACTTTCTGTGGAAGTCCTTAAAAAGCAGTAGCTACATTGCTTCCATCATACATTCTTTAAGATAAAGAAAAGTTGCTGACTCCATTCGTATAACCAAAATATGAAATAGTACAGTTACACTATCATATTGGACATGTATTAACGTTTTTCCTTGAAAGGGGAGGCAGAAAATGGTCACCTATGTGGTCTGATTTTAAAATAGCCTTATAAATATTTCCAAATGCTGTGTTATGTTGAAGTTAAAGATATTTTGCATAGGTTTCTTATTTTTTTACATTTCATATCTTCAGCTGATGTTTTTCAGTCACAATTTGTTCAACAGAAAAGAAAAATAGCTGTAAATTGTAGATCATTCAACATTTCAAGCAGTATTTTGAAGAAATGTTAAACAACACCATCTGCTCCCTGGATCATATTACCCCCTCTAAGTCTTTCTCTGGTTGCTTTTATATTCTCTCTGCTCCATGTCTCCTAATTTAAATGCACCACATTATGCTGTCATATCGTGCAAGAAAATGATCATTTGTAGCAACAGCCGCTGTTACAGGATTGCTCTCTTTGAACTGACAGGCAGGTGGCGCCATTGCCTCATTTAAAGCAGCCTGTGTGTCCTGTAGTTTGTAGCATCTACAGTATACGTTGCCTTTATAGCTGTGCTTCAGTAATACATGGCATTATATTTCTATAAGTGGCCTGTGTCCTTCTAATTTTTACCACAATCACCCTGTTGTGCGTTGCCTGAGATTTTATGAGCAAATATGAATTTGGTTAAATTGCTGTCATGAAAGAGAGTGTGAATGTGTGTGATTTGCGGCTTTGCTGAGGCCTCTGTCCGTGTCCTTAATACTGTGTTTGAACAGGGGCCTTTGTTGTGTGTATACAGTATGTACATATGTTTTTGCATTGGTGTGCTGCTCTATATACTGTAAAAGGACAGCCTTGACCTAAATTTTCCATCCTCCTACTCAACGTATATTGACATTGTGATACCTCAGCCTCTCTTTATCTGCACACTCACATAATACAGTAATTCATCCGCTCTGACATGTGCTTTCGCTATAATTTCTTCTATTAGTCACCCTTGTAAACACACATTTCGTGTGTACACTCACTCGAGCTTGTATGTTGCACATGACTCCTCTCAAGGTTTGTCCCCCTGCCAGTGCAGTGACCTTCTGAGTTCCCCCTTAACACAGAGCTCTTCCTTATTTTCAGTAAATGAGAAATCACTGTGGTGCTCCCTGTTTGATCTCATCTGAGCTCCATGCATGATATCCCTCTGACATTTTATATCCCATGTGTGTTTACGTAAGGGGGAGCATTTGTTTGACAGCAGTTCCGGTATCTATGGTATATTTTCTTTTCTCTTTTCTCAGTATGGACCCTTGCATGAGGCCTGTTATGTGAGCTTTGCATATCAATGCGTCGCCGTTTGTCTTCATGCAGTTCGAGATATATATGTGCTTGCGTGCGTGATACCTTTAAAAGTATGTTCGCCGGTGTTCGTGTAGGCTGAGCCTCCTCTGAGCTCCCATGTTTCTGCACTGAGTGATGAGGTGTAGGAGTGAATCGTCTCCAACCCGTCTTATATAAGACACGCTATATGATGCATTATGTATGAACATAGAATATATCCCATCGCATAAACCTCTAATGATGAGACATCTCGTGGGAGCCTGGGGGCAAAGCTGTATAAACACAGGACTATGAGGATAACGTGCTCTCACCAAATGGTTTTTTTGCACAAAACAACACCCAAGGTCTCTCTTTTTTTTCCATCTGAGTTTTTTTCTTTCTCCCCCTCTGCCTGCTTCCCAAAATAAATCTGTCCACCAAACAAAGGTGCCTGCCTCTCAAAGAAACTCTGAAGAGCTCAACTTTTCTCATTACCCACTGCCCCAGTGTGACCCCTGACCTCTGAACTCAGACCTTTGACCCCCTGACCAAGTCATTCTCATGCTTCTGTTTGCACCAAGCTTCAAAACATCTCCCCTCTCCCTTATTTACCATGAAGCCTTTGATGAAAATACATTTCTTATCAACCTTTTTGTACTAATTCTGTGACTAACACACTCTCATGGCCTTAATTACACAGCACAGCTGACCATATCTCTCCCAGTGAATGTAAAACAAACACTGATGACCATCAAAACACCACACCAACACACTCCCACATAAATACCCACCACCTGCCGCCATCCCCTCTGTACCTTCCTCTGACCTGTACCCTTTGAGTCAGCTGACCACAAATCCCCCAGTGACCTCAACATCTGAGCAATGACTTTTAAAGAAAAGACGCTGTCTCTGAACACAAAGTAATGTACATAATTCATTCACACATATCACAACCTCTGGTGTCCAGAAGCTGTATTACAACAATCTTTGCTCATACATCAGTATTTTTGCAATATAGTTTCTGGCCAGCAGTGACAGCACTGAGCACAATGCTGCTTCCTACTGACTTTACACATCAGTCTACTCGTCATGCTGAATACTAATCAGCCTGTGCAAAAAGTCTTATAATGTCTTTTGTGGCTCTCAAGTCTGACAAAATAGGCCTGGTGATGTCATTAGTGTTTGGGCTTGGAGACTACACATTTATAACAGAAAGTCTGCGTTACAATACTGATGATGTGGAGTTTGAAATATGTACAAGGCAGGTAGGGTCTAACAAAGATGCTGTCAAGTTGCATTAGAGGTTCCAGGATTTTTGGAGCTTCGCCGACACTATAGGGACTGCAAGTCAGGGTACCTTGTTCTCTGCTGCATTGATTTTGACTGTTCTTTTTTTTTAAGTGGCTATAATCAGCATTCCTATATTAATAATGGATCACACGACTACTTGTATGTGAAAGGGGTTTGCTTATCACCTGACTCTGCAGTCCCTCCTCTACGGAGCTTTACAGCATCTTTCAGCTCATTGTTGGGTTTTTACGGATGTTTTTATCTACAGACAGCAGCTGTTTTCAGAAAAAAAAAGCGCTCTTAAAACCAACTGTAGGCTACCGGTATAGCACAAAACTACAGACAGACAAAGTCAGCAACTAGCTGGTGAACATAGTGGAGCATTTAGCAGCTAAAGAGCCAAATATGAGGCAGGTAAAAGTTTGTGGAGATGAAAAACAGCTAAAAAGAGAGTAGATATTGTACTTATATATACCAGGTAGCCTGAAAAACAAATCTAAATGAATGTTAATGTTACTCTGTGTCAACTGTAACCATATTGACTTGCAGGGTTACGTGTGGCTTGTTTCCAAGCCCCCAAGTGGCCAAAAACTCAATTACTGCTTGCTTAAGTATATTTCTTGTGAGTCCCCCAACTTCATACTAAATCTCTGGAGTACTCTTTTAATGGAAATAATTTCCTTGCCACCGTGTTTTGTGTTTTTGGTTACTTTACACCCACCTGTCAGTGATTTTCTTCTGTCTGATAAGTGTCTCTGCAGCTTTCCGTACATAAACAGTTATTTGCGTGTTCCTATATTGTCTGTAGGCTGTAACCACTCCCCTAATCCGTCTCTTATCTGATGCCGAACCCCAAACAGAGCCCAGCCCTGTTGTTTACTTCCAGCTTTGCACATTAACCCCCACGACTCCTTCAAACTTTTTTTTTTCCAGAGCTGTTTCTTTCAGGTTCCCTAAACCCCCACACTCAAACCCCCTTCCCCCCTAATTTCAGCAGTGACCTCACTGCCCTTGCTTTCCGCCCCAGCTCCAAGCCTGTAATTGCCTCCCCAACACACACACACACACACACACACACACACACACACACACTGATCCAGACAGCTGTGTTTACACTCTGTGGATCTGTGGGAACTTCCTGCTGACCTCAGCACAGACAGACAAACACCACGCTGGCCGCAGACACTCAGCTGGATCGATAGCCGATCATATGGATCTTTTCACACGTCCCTGTATTTCTAAATGCACACTGGTCACACACAGTCAGACAGACTGAATGATATTAGAAAGAATCCGACAATAGACAAAAAAATATATTTTGCATGGCCGAACATTATGAAGTTGTCCTTCTTTGTTGTTATTGTGACAGTGGAGATCTTTCTTTTAAAACCTGAAAACTTAGCCAAGTTTTTACACTAATGACATGCTCAGCACTGAAACAGCACTAACCTTTTCACCCGCACTAATGGCTAACATGGCTCATAGACAAATACAGGCACGGTCCCTCTGGTCTTGTCTGTGAAACAAAGCTCTCATTCAGTCATCACTCTGACTTTTTCTGCTATGTCGGGCTCAGAAAGTTGAGGTGGATCAAATTGCCGCTGGTGAAAAATAGAAACGACACAGCCCAACAGTGCTTTGCAAAGTTTCATTGTACTTATTGTCATATTGTGTAGAAGCCAAAGCCAATGATGTGAATATTATATTTCCAAGCTGCATACTATTTATGTGACTGCATATTGCATTCAGGCTGCACGATACTGTGATTGAAATATAAAGTAAATATACTTTATATATATTTATATATGAAATATGAGGTATTTAAGAACACAAATAGACTTTGAAGCTCAACACTCAAACCATCATGGACAAGATGTCAACAAGATGTTGTTAATCTACAATTCCATGATCTTGTTATGATCAAAAACCCAGAAGAGAAAAGCAACTAAATGAATCTTGACGTGAGATTGTTTTGTCTCACGTCGAGGAATCCAAACCAGTTTTACTTTTTAGCAGAGGAGCAATATTTTTGTGAACATTTGGGTAATCTGACGTCCCTTCAAGGCTCTTCGAAATTGCAGTGGTCCAAAGTGCATTTTCTGCACTCTTTGTTTGTATACCTACTTACGTCAGCTTGCAAGTGACTGTACATCAGGGCACATAAAGGCTGTCTGGAAGACTGTTAACATGGCCCATGGACCTCCACTTTTGTGACCACAAATTCAGCTTCATTCATTATACAACAGTGGCTGCAGTCTAGACAACACTCTGCTCTCCGTTCCCTGTGAGTAATGCACAATGCTTTAGGTCATCAGCGCGCTTGACATTCCAGTTAATATCTTGTTTACTATACACATAATATATATTCATTTTCATATTCTAAAGGCTATAAAGAAAAACAGGTGAGAACTTCATAAAACCTGCTGGTGGAGCAGACCATCAACCTTATTTGAGTTGAGATGTGTTGTGGGAAACCGTTTCCGAACAAATCGACTTTGACACGAGTTACTACACTTTTGTGCATGTGTGGCATCATAAGAAGTACCAGAATGATTACATGCTTACTCACAGAGCCATAACTACGCCAGCTGGTACTAAGAAAGCAGTGTGAGCAGAAAATCACACTGTATTTTATGGCAAGCCAGTGCAGCCTTTTCCCATAAATATAGCCACCTCATAAATTTCACTGCATCAATTTGCATCTAGCGTGCCCTTCACTTCACAACGTATACTTAAGTACGGCATACCATAAAAACTGATGCAGAATTATAAACAGCGCAACTCTGAGCTCCTTGAATGTCATTCCAATGAGTCTTTGTCATCACAGCGTACTCTCAGTCTGTTTGGAGCCAAGAAATGCATTTTTTCTCCGTAGCAGCCGGGCCGTAGCCTGTTTAGGGCACTAAGATTAAGATTAAGGTGAGTTTACTTTTTGGCCCCCCTCCATTAACACAAATCACATCAGTTCAGTCTGAAAGTGTTTCAGTTATGGATATGATCCTGTGTGTGTACATGGAGAATGGTCATCTTAAAGACTTGGAGTTATTTTAAACAAAATATGCTTTTAAGCAGATTTAATAGATAAAAACAAGGTAAACTGTTTATTAGACACTTAACAAGGTTTGTTTTTGGTACATTGGAAACATTTTTGTCCAGATATTACAAATGATCTACTGATTCTTATAATCCTGCCTTCGACCGCAGCGGGCTTTGGGTGGGATTTTTAATTTCCAAACCTGTTTTTAGAATACTGAACTCAAGAAAGGAAGGAGTATGTTAAAAACATATTTTTCCCCGCTAATCAAAAATGTCAGAATTACCCTCAGCCTCACAAAAGATCCACAGTATGTCTATGTTTACTGTTGTTATTGGCATAGAAAAATTGAACTGCACAATCACAGATGAGAGCCAGTGGATGGAAAGAGTGAAAACAACACTATATACAGTGTTAAGATCTTGCTGCAGTTCGTCTGCAGGCATGTAGAGTTGGACATTATTAAATGTTGAACTGGTTTCTGCACCAGCAGCCTTGCGTGCAACCTCAGAAACATAGCCATGTAGACTATGAAATAAATGTGTGCAGGGGAGCCCCCAGAAAAGGGTGGGGCCCTAAGCCACAGGTTGGCCCCGCTTCGTGGTTTTACTGTAAGCAGTGTGTTAGATGGTGTCCATATGTGGAGAGAGAGGCCTCCATAGTTGTTTCCATGGATATGTGTCGACTTGCACTCTGTAGCATGGTAACAATATCAGCATATTGCATTATTTACCCCATTGCAAATCAGATTGGTACATTTTGAACTTCCTGAAAAAAATACTTTCAGTTAGTGTAACTGAAAGCGGTGTCTGCACTTTTACAGTCAACGAATCATAAACATGGAAAATCACTTTGGCTGTGTGCTTGTAAAATTGTGAAATCTTATTGTACCACAATGCTTTTGACACGGTGTTCTTTTACAATGTCACTCTTGGAACACAGTGAGGTAAATTACACTTTGTGACCGTCTTTATCAGTTCTGTCTGGTGTCAACAACAAACTACTTTAGAATTCATAATAACAGAAATAATGCGCATTTAACATCATGAAGATTGCATCGTTCATACGACAAAAGAACCAGAGCATTAGAGCTGTGAGCCAAGGGGAATATGATTCAAGCTGATCAGTACGCTTGAAGGATTTCCTTTTATTGTACCACTGCCTGTTTTCTTAGAATTACTTAGAAGTTGTTATTGTCTCCTAATCCTGCACTACTTTTCATACAGGTGGTGGTACAAGAATCAGATTATCATACACGGTATTAGAAGTTACAGCATGTGGCTATGTGAGACCACTCTAATGAAATTTTGATACTCTTTTTGTACAAACATATACTTTAATACATACAGGTATAATTTTCTCTGTGTGCTATATATACTGTATATATATTTTTTTGATGTGGTGCTACTTACATGGTGGTTTTACTTTGCAAAAAACAATTTTCTAAATTAAATGGTTTCCATATAGGAGTTGTTTTGACTGCACAGACGTTAGTTGAGAGCAGACTGAGCAAACAAAGTCCGCTAATGGCACCCATGTTGCTTTACCATTTGTGCGCACATACTTTGAGTCCTTGCCAAGCCAACTGTATACGGTGTAGGTGACGGTATTTCACAGTCTCCCCCCGCTGTACAAACGCAGGACTGTCTGCTGTGTGTTTTTGCTTCCATAAAAAGGATACAGGTGTGTCGGTTTAACCTAACCTGCACTTCAAGGAATGCCCAAACACACACACACACACACACACACACACACGTTTACCTAGGTCATTTCTGGGGAAATTACATAGACTTACATTCATTTCCTGGAGACTTACCCTAACCCTAACCGTAACCACTACTTGCCTAAACCGCTAACCTTAAGCACTGAGCCAAAAATTTTACCAACTGGGGACACAACTTTTGTCCCCACTTGCACAAGCCGTCCATGAAAGTAGGCCAAATCATACCCCACCCCCCACATAAACACACACACACACACACATAGATCCAATGTGAGATGTGTTGCCTTCCACTCCCAGGTGAATCTTGGTAAAAATAACTCCTCTCAACTATGAGGGCTGTCAAGCGTCAACAGAACCTCACACCCCCGTAGTCTGGAGTTGTTTTCATCCAGTAGGTGCAAGTGTACATGCACACATGCAAAAATGTACACACTAAACACTTCTGCGTGCTTTGTTTGGGAAATTATATCTACATGACATGACTCAGGGAACTGAAAGTTAAACAGCAAGTTGCAGAATATGTAATGTGGGAACAAAACCAGGACAAGATGCTGTCAACCTACTTTATACAGTATATGTATGTAATCTTTTAGAAAAACAGTATTAGTCACTGCTGATGCCTTCCCTCTAAGTCATTCTTCAAATGTTGATGTGTTGTAGTTACACAGGCAGCGGAGGTCATTGAACCTTCGGAGGGTGTTGCAATCTCCCCTTCTCAGGTGACCAATGAGATTTCAGAAATACCTGGTGATAGCAGAGCAGAGGAGGGGCCGCAGTGCTTGTTCTGGCAAAACAACATTTTGGTGTGTGAGAGAAAGTGTGCTTGAGGGAGTGGTAAAGGGGGCGGTGGTGATTAACAAGATTGATAAGGTGATAGAGAAAAACACTCTAAAGGTGATTGGACACGACAGGGGTGTTGTCCCGTCAAACTTGTTTTGCATAAACTGTCCCTGTGTGTGTATGTTTTCAACCTGTAGCTGTAAAGTGTGTGTGCGTGTGTGTGTGTTTGGGTTTCATTGTCTGCCTGATTGCCTTTGTATGTCCACCACCACAGAGCCATATGTGTTTCATTTCAGCACCTACACAATCCCTCTCAGATCACTTTTCATAACATCTCTGATCTCTGCCCCTCACAGCAAATGGCTTTCCGTGCTACTCAAGCCGCATGGAAATACAACACCATTTGGCCTAAAGCTGTCCAAATATGGCCCGTAGCCCATTTGGTGACGCCTGCCCAGCACACCTTGAAGGCTAGCACAAGAAATCGTTCATCATGTCCCTAATTCAATCAACAGCAATTTCATTACTAGAGCACAACAAAGATAGATAACGATGGTTCTCATTTTCTCCGTTCTGTCTTTTCAAACCATTCGAGTGTTTTTAAATGGCAAATGTAATTACCAGCAGCACATCTTGTGCAAAATGCTAATAGCAGCCAAGGACAAAACCCCCTCTGTCTCTATTGGCTAGGCACGGGGAATGTTTTGTGAGCCAAAGAATCAACTCATTTAGACTCTATTTGCCTTTATTATGTGACCTCAATATCAAGCCTATCATTTTCTCAGCCATTGTTCGAAAACCCCCACCGCTGTTTCTCCCACTCTCTCCCTCCTCCAGTAATCTGCGTCAGTTTGGTGATAATTATAGCTTACTGGAAAGAGATGTGGCTGGCTGTGAGCGCTGCCGCTTGTGAAGGAAAAACAGCAGGAAAAACAGGGAGACTTCCATTTTTCCTTTCTCCTATGGGAGACAGAGAGCGCAGGACTGTTTGGGTGACTTTGGTGGGAAAGCAGGATTGCTGCTGCTCTTGTCTCCTCTGATTTTTCTCATCTCGGTTTCACTTCTGGCCAAAAAAGGGGCTGCAAGGGTGGATGGTTGCTGCTGTAATGATTTCATCCCCTCACTCAAACAGTTAGGCATATACTCTCTCTTGCACACTACATACGAAATAACTAGCTGCCCACTTAAGTGCTGTGAAGGGAACAGTGGTAATGGTTTCCAGTATGTCTCTGAGAGTGTTCCTGCCCTCCTGATACTGAGCAAATGTCTGCTTCACATACTGTATATGCATGTGTGTGTGCATGTGTGTAGTCTCTAAGGTTCTCTCTGATCCTGTTACACTAATGGCTGCAGTCTTGCCATCCTTTAATGGCATACAGAGTTCACCGGGGACGGATGGATGACACAGGGAAGAATGAGACACACACAAACACACACTTGCACATTAGCATGTCACATGCATGCACACAGTGTATACGCACGTGAATTGTATGAAGCAAAAAGGGCACACATCTCCATTACGAGGGACTGTTACTCAGAGGGCCATTTAATCATTGAGATAACATGTCTTTCCAGCCAATCCTCCCAAGAATAACAATAGTAAAGGTCTAAAATTCAGGCCAGCAAAAATGTTTATTATGTTTATGCCATCAAGCGGCTGTCATAATTATGGCAGTGACGCAGTTCAGATGACATCAGCATAAGGTGGTTTGATAAGATGATTTTGCCTTATTAGTAGGAGGTGGGTTGGGTGGATGACTAGATAGTTAGTTGGCAAAAAGTGGACTTCCCAACTGCGAGTGTCATTTTGTTTAAAAAACCGTAACGTCGTGGTGTTTGCGGTTGCCATGACAATGACGGTTGTGTAACTTTAAGGAAGTATAAACCACGTTTCAAGTCATCATTTTAACCCAAACCATGATCTTTTCCTAACACTAACCGAGTAGTTTTTGTGCCTAAACCTAACCAGACCTTAACCACAGCCTCACACCATAAAATATTATTATTTTTTAACAGGCATTTGTAACGTTTTTGGATAGCAGCATATTACGGTCCTATGGGTCATTCTGGAGTGCAGGTCACTAGATGGCGTAAACGTAACTATAGGTCATTTTTGCCGGCTGAATTTTAGACCTACAGTATACTGTTGTTTAATTATGAGGATGTGTTGTGTCTTTCTTCTAACAGGATCTGGCAATTTAAAATCCTGAACAACCTTTCTTCCTCTTCATATCCTCCTGCCCTCCTCCCCTTGTCTTTGAAGACCGCTTCATAAATTCAAGACAATTGGCACGTATGGTAGGATTGCAGGAGAGCAGTATGATCTCTAATTATTTTCAATCATGAAGGGAAACTACAGATGCAATGCAGATATACAGGGATCAAAGCTAAGCAAGTAAGTCCTCCTCATAAAGGAGTGTTTTCCTCATGTTTTGTATGCTCCTTTTGGTTGCAGTTTGCATACTTCCCCTATATTACTATTTTTAGCTTTCTAGCTCCCTGACTCCTGCCTTGGAGGAAGCGGGATACAATGTTGTTGTTTATTTGCCCAACACTGAAAATGTATATTCACATCATCCCTCTGTTAAATGGGAACGGTGGTAGCCTAGAGGTTAAAGAAGGAGGATTGTGGTTATAAAGATACTGGCTGGTATCCCAGGACTGGCTGTGAAGAAGCATTGTAGAAAAAGAAAGTGTTATGATCTTCTGTCCTTCAATAAACAATTTTAAGATCCACTTGAACAAGACAGTTAATCCCTGATTGCTTAGGTAGACCTTGAATTGCAAACATTAGTGAACAATGATTGTGCTTAGTAGATATGGTTGTATTCCAGTACACTTTGTGGTCCAGTGTCTTACTCTAGGGCACTTAAGCAGAAATGTTGGGCTCTGCAGATACAATCATCCATCTTATCCTTCTTATAGTAACACATTGCTTAGTAATGTGATCAGTAACAAGTAATGTAAGGGATTACAATTTAAATTCATTGTTTTATTTACAGGTTTAGCCTTTTTAGCTGGCTTGCCAATGTTAATTACTATTAAGTCTACATTCAGGAATCACCTGGCTTGGTTCAGAGGTGGTGGGTGTTTGAATCCTGCACCTTCACTGAGAAAATGAAGCTTCTGAAGTGCTGCATGCAGTCATGCAGGCCAAGAGCCAGAACCAAACCAACAATGAACAGATCCTACTTACAAGTTTTGTGTGTTTATCCAAAGCCTCCAGAGAGTAGTTAAGTGTACATAGTAAATTTCTTAAAGAACTTTAGTACAAAGTCAAGAGGTTGTGATATGCAACTCAACAAGCTAGCGAAGCTCTGAAAACAGAACCATGTTCCGGTGCATGTGCGGTAGCGTAACCCTTACAAGGAATTACTCTCTGGAGACTGAAAACGTGATCGCTGTTATTATTCTTAGGAGCTATTTCTGAACAAACTAATGTGACCTTAATCTTTGTGGTGAAGGAACATGTCACCCAGTGCAACATGGTTTTTGGACAACAACAGAGGAATAAGATACAGTATATCAGGCTTTGGATACACATACAAAACTTGTAAGTAGATCAATTCATTGTTAGCTTGGCTCTGCACATGAGATTTGTTAACAGTAACAAAAATAAGGAAAATCGCCAGCCATATCCTTTAAGCTAGCTGTTGATGGCCCATAAATACTTAAAAAAGAAGGCTTTACATGTGTAAAATTAATTAATTATATTTTTCAAGTTCCTTGTCCAACACTGCTCATAAATGGAAACACACCATCCTGTCGGTACAGTGGATAAACCATGTTTCAGCCTCTACTAACCTGTGTTGTTACGCATAAGGCAGTCCTCCCTTGGTGATGGAGAAACGGTTGACTTGTGTTTTGCAAATGTTGACATAATTAACAGTTTGACCACAGACCCTGCAGAGAGGGGAAAGGCTCCACAACAGTCATAAAACACAACTTAGACCGAAGAGCGGCCTACCAGCACTTGGTCTAATAAATTTGGGTATTTGGTTGTAGTTTTGTGTGTGAATGTGTGAGCAGGAGTTTTCCACATTTTTCTGTGTACATGTACTGTGCATAGAAATAACAGCACATGCACAAACACACATACAGATGAATGTCCATAGGAATAGCTCCAGCCTCATCACGCCCAGGCTTTCATGTCCTTAAGGAATCAGGTTTATCAGGTATTGAGCCAGAACTGCATCGTTAAAGGCCATATAAAAAGCCCAGGCTCGGCTTCCACAGCAGGGGCTCGTTGTTACTACCCCAGATCCTGGCTCACAGCATTACAGCAGAATTCACAGGAACAACTCGGGAACAGAAGAATATGACACAAATAAAACACAAAAAACAGTTTTTATACTTCCTGGAAAGCTAACCAATGATTATCAGGCTGTGCTTTCTTTGCAATTTGCTTTTATAAATGTCAACACCTGCATGTGTGCTGTGTACTATAAAGAAGCCCACATCGGCAGGCGCAACAGCATCAGCAGGAGTAAGTCATCAAAACACACCGAAGATATGAAACAGCTAATTATTTCACTTGAACTGTCATACCAAACAAGGTGACCTTCTACAAACAAAACAGGTGGCGCATGCATCAACACTCCAAAGTGGATGAGCAGTGATCATTACTGCTGGCAAGAGTGTTGTTTCTAATTTTGTCCTCTTGATGGTCTGATGACCACAAAAGGCCTTCTTTGTTTATCAGCTCTTTCCGACCCATGTTTCCATTTCCAGAGAGATACGCCTGTGCTATCAGGCCACTTAAGAACATCCAGGACCCTCAACCAGATATTCCGTCTGTCACTCAATCAACACACACACGCTCACACGCATACTATTCAATCCCCCATTGCTATCACAGCTGTAAAGAGTGTGCATCTGTGTCAGGTTTTGTAAAGCCTCCCGCTAATCCAGCTCCCTTTATCCCTGTGACACTTTCCAAAATACAGCACACCTCTCTCATAAACTCATTCATAATTAACCCTTCATAATTCACCTATATGTCCTTGTGAGAGGCAGCGGCGTTACCTTTTATGAAATCTAGCGTGTTCTTTCAGTTCTGCATGTCATATTTGCTCCCCCCCTCCCCTACATCAGCTACACTTCATAAATAGTACAACAGGTGCTGTTGGTTCCCAGTGATTACCTTAGTAGAACAAACAATGTATCTAATTTGCTTAGGGAAAATTGCCTGGCCTTCTGGAAAGTGAGTAGTGTTTGTATTGTGTGAGATGTGGAAAAAACCTCCAGGTGGCTTATTCTCACTGTTTGATCTGAGTCTAGACATGAGGAGTCATACTTCGAAGGAGATAAATCGACGTCAGGGTCAATATAAAATATGAAACATACTGATAGAAAGCTGTTAATGCATTGTGTGTAATATTATGTAAGGTTTAAGCCATATGAAGAGCTCACTGAAGCATGTTTTTAATAGAAGAAATAGTGAATTTTTTTTCCTAATACATATTAAACCAGTAAATGGGAAGAGCACTTTCATTTTGAAGTAATAGGTTTTGGTTGTTATTTATACAACTTTTTTTTTATCTTCCCATTCTCATCCAGCTCACATTCCCATTCACTGCCTGTAATGAAATCGCCCTGATAGCCTTTCATTCATCAATTCCAGAGTCACCAAGCACAATGGTAATGAAGCAATGGGTGATGTCTGCTTCTCCTTCCGTTGCCTATCTCAGCACTCTCCTGTTATCCATCTTCCTCCTGCCTGCCTTCTATTACACACCAGTCACTGCCTCTTTAATGGAGTGAATCTCAGTGTTGTTAATTACCAGTTTTTTTTTTTCCTTTCTCATAGACTTGAGCAGAAAAGGCTAATTTGATTGAATTTTACGCTCAATGCACTTGTGGGGTCAAAGGTGATGATGATTCCAGGGCCCCACAGCTAAAGGAGTCTCCAAAAATTACACTAAGATGTATGAATTGATTCAGTGTATTATATAGTTGCAGCCCCCCTTAGTTACTGTCACTACGCCTGTCAAGCTTTTTGATCTAGCATGGCACATGCGCAGTTTACAGTGTTAACGATGGTACATTTACCACTCTAAATTTATGCTAAGCTTTGAAACAAATGGTCCTTGACTTCTGACAGAGGTAGACAAAAGTAGGCTTCTCAATCTTAGTTGGCAACTGCCAATTTTGCCAGCTAAAATAAAAACAATGACAGTTTTTATTAGCTGTTCGTCTATATTACCACTACATTCAGTAGCTACTCTACATGATATCTATGCTTACTCAGTGCAGTGTAATGACACCCAAAAAAGACTGTGGCTTAAGCCTACATGTCTGAGGTCATCATGTTCAGTTGATAGTCCATGTAGAAGATAAGCAAATAAAGGAGCAGCATTGTTCTTGTATTACAGGCTAGTTGGCCCTACTAGTATTGTAAGATTATAACGCCGGATATTTACTATAGAAATACATACGTGACTTGGACAACCAATTTAAAGATTACATTTATATAAGGGGAATGTAACCTGTAACCTGACATAATAATCTACAGTAGTAAGCTAACGGTATGCTAACTTTGTACCACGAGACAAACACAGTGTTTAATCCATTCTTTACACTATTACTCGTGTATTTTTGGTTATGGAAGGGTGATTTTGTCTACTATTTTGATCTTGCCGTCACTTGCACATACAGTAGACATGTGCCACTGCAGACAGGAGACAAGAAATGAAGAAAGGAAGCATTGTTAGACTTCTGGATGCTTCTGCATCTAGTTAACAGCTGTAACGTTTAAATTTTGGAAGAGGCAGCGTGGTATTAGTTTTTATGAAGCGATGTTAAGTGTGGCCTGGATGTTTTCCTTGGCAGAGTTGACAAAGAGAACAACTGCTACTGGCTGCAAACAGCACACAACCCATGTTCCAACTCCAAGTCACAGCACATTGATGGCAACCGCTGCTTAGCCAAAACAAGGCTTCTAGAAAAAGGTCTGGCTCAAAGTTTTTTTTTATCGTTGTCAGTCAGTGCTCAAAATACTTTAGTTTTATATTCCCAAAGTAAGCAGAAAAACACAAAAGGCTGTTGTAGACCTTCAATGTTCATGCTGGTTGCAGCTGTGTTGAGATATTTGGTTGGCTGAGGTGTTTTTCCATGATCAAATAGAGTATGACAGCATCACAACTAATAGCCTAATGACACCAAAGGTCTTTCATTGCATAATGCTTCAGTCAATCAGTTGACATTTTTAGATATTCGCATTTAATTTACCTTTGATTAAAAAAAAGAAACAGTGAAAGTGTGCAGTATTTTGTATGCAACATATTTTTCTAAAGATATTTTCCATTCCTGGGTTTTTTAGCAGTGAATAGTATCTTTAGGGGACAAATGCTAATATAATCCATGCGGTCCATTGTGTTGCAAAGAAAGACACAGCACATCCAATCGTAGACAATACACTTGACTGACACACTGTTCTCCCAGGATCACATTTCCACTGCTTTCATAGCCAAAGATGTTAAGCTATTATGCCTTATGTATTCTAATGTATGTAAAACCTTTCTGGGTTCTTACAGAGAGCGTCCTTGCAGCAAGGTGAAGATGTGTAAATTGTGTTACGGTGTGTCTGTATGAAATCAGGTTATTATTGAGACTGGAGGGGGGTTCAATCACGGAACTGATTGCCAAGTGCAAGTGAAGAGTGGTGAAGATTGATCACAAACGTAATTTTCGACATATGTGGCACGAGTGGAGAAAGCTGATCTGAATATCTCAAATCAGGTTATGCTGACCCGCTGGCTTTCATTTCTCTCTTTGCATGTGGGTTTTCAGTATGTGTGCATATAGGCTATGTGTGTAACTTCGGTTATTTCTGGGTGCGTCAGTTCAATTTCCTGTTTCAACATGTCATTATTGTGGCATGAAAAAAAAAAGGTGGTATTATGCTTGAGTAAATGTTCTGCTTCCTCATCCTGAGCAGCCTCATAACACACAATCAGGAGATACACACAAGCACCCTCAAAAAATATCAAAATATCCAGACGAAGGAATACGTTTTTACTTGTGTGAAGGAGACGTGTTGGGGAATAATTTGATGATAATTTGGATCAACCATCATGCATAAATCCATCAAATCATAATGTTAATTGTTGGTTCTTCTGCAACAAATGAAAAATATTGAATGTTAACATTACAGCATAGCTTTACCGTATGGGTGTCCAACAACAACTTCTGACAGAGTTTTAAGGTCTAAGTAAGATTCAGGTAGTGTAAGGGTTGAGGTTATGTCACATTACAAGGGGAAAACACAGAAACACCCCCCCTCCTGGCTCGAATGAGGAAGTGTCTGGAGCCCTTAGTTCCAAGAAAAAGTAGAAAAAGTATTGTGGCTTTGTTTTCTTGTTCTTCTTCTTTTGTTTGTTTGTATGTTTGTTTCTCCCTCCTGTTTACTCTTTTTTTCTTTTGTTTTTTTTTTTAGTTTTTTGGGTCCCTCTTGCCTTGTCCTGTGTCATATGTGTCTTTGTGTTAATCACTTATCTTTCACTATCAATAGAAAATATTTAAAAAGCACTTCTTTTATGCAGTAGCACCTATAGGCTGGGGTCTTAACCCCTCCAAAGCGTCACGAGATGAATTGGAGGGGTTGCACAATAATTAACAACTGAGAAGGTAATAAGGGAAAATCAATGGGGTGGAACTGCTCGCAACTTATTTAAAAAATGCAACAGATGAGGAAGGTTAACAAGTTTAGACATTTTAAATGCATAAATGCTGCTTTAAGACTTTGTCTTTCTCTCCTGCTAACACTCTTTTTTGTCCCACTGCTCTTTCTCTATCTATACATTAACCTCGTCTCTCCCAGGCATCATCTAATTAGTGGTCAGATTGATAGGGTGGCTAAAAGAGGTAGCACAATTCAATCTAAAGGACCTATTTACCAAATGACTGCCCCTGTGCATGTGACTGACTAGGAGGCAAATTCCAAGGACCTCTGGGTTGTCATTTCTCACTTTAAGAGGCCCTTGAAGAGCTACTTGCAGAGCCTATATCTGACATAGGAGGGGATGGTTGCATACTTATCAAAGGTATGCACTTTTCCCCCTTTGTAAGCATAAAAAAACTGACTTGGCCTAGTTGTTATATCTTCAGGGCAATAGTAGTTTTCTCAGTCTGGTGGCAGTGAAGCAGTTGTAACAGAACTAGTTTCCCCTTTAAGGGAAGTGTGGGGACTTTTTGTCAGTGATCCAGCTATGGTTTGTGGTGGAAATGCATTTACGGAAAGACAAGGGTAGATTGAGGGTGATAGAAAAAAAGGAAACAGAAAAGACAGAAATGGATTCGTAGTAAATTTGTCACATTACCCACACAAAGACAAAATAAAGCTTTATTTGTGAACGTACAGTAAACTCCTGTTCTTTAATTTTTAGTTTTACAAATCCACATTGCTATCTTCTACCAGGATTTTTTTTTCTCTCGAGTGCCGACTGCCATGAAATGGAAAAAGGGTTCTGGCAGCCAAACAGTGACAAACAGCGTTCTGCAGACCTCTCTGTGCGGTGCAAAGGTCAGTCCGTCTGCAACCGATGTTAAAAGGCCAAATCACAAGCCACTGTGAGCGTCTTGGTGGTGAATAAGCTCCTGTGTTCCTCTTCCACGTCAGTCATCTGTCTCAGTCATTGTGGATCAGCTCACATGTGGACCAACACTGACAGAAAAGACGGATGAACCAGCTGCCTGTTTTTCAGAGCAAAACATCAGACAAATATACAGATTTACAATTTCCATTTTACATCAACTCTGCTGTCTCCTCCTAACTCTGCTTTCTTTCAGCAACTGAGATGATTACCTACAATAAAGTATGGCCTTATTTGATCTGTCCGCACATAAAACAGCACTCAAGCAAGATAAAGTCTGGGAAATCACCTACAAAAAACCAGTTGTTTGAGTTTCATATGATTTGGGGAGGCTGAGTGACTGAAACTTGTTTGCTGGTGAGTTATTTATGGTTGCAAGGGATTAAAGGTCAGGTAGCCAGAGATTTGGGTATAAAAGGAGAACCATTTACGGACAATTTGGCTTCCAGGCTAACAGCTGCTCATCGCCAGGTTGCTTGCCACAAGACACTTAGTCACTCACATTTTAAGCTTCATAAACAATGATTTCATCACATGGGATAAAATAGTAAGCATCTATGTTTGGCATGCTCCGTATAAAATCTGGCAGGGTTGCAGCTTCTCATACTGCAGAGCAAACTAACAAGTTGTGCAGCACAAGATGACTCTAAACTTGTACTGTACTTTATGTGTTCTTGAATGTCATGCAACATTTGCCATTTCAATAAAACTCTTCCAGTGAAGAGTTAGCCAACATCACATTTTACAACTGCAGCCACTCCTTAAAGAGAAGGTTAAGCACTAATCAAGCTCAATCTTAGGCAACCCAAGAGCGTTTCTCTCTCATAAACCTTCATCTTGTGGTTGCATTGACAAATAGCTTATACTTTTTTTTTTTTTTATACTCAACAAAAACCCTGCAGGCTCCGGGATGTTTTCTGTTTCATGCTGTAACCAGCGCACGAAACCTACACATCTCATTGATCCAACTTAAAAAAACGATCTTCATGTCTGTGAGACAGTGAATGTGAACACTTTGTGACTTGATAACGCTTAAATTAGCACTCCCACAAGTATCTCTATACATTTTACACAGAGACTGAGATATCTACACACACACAGACATACACAATCTCTCTCTCACACCCGCACATACATACCGAATCAGGATCCACAGGAGGTATTTAGCCTCTAGCTCTCCAGTCAGAGGACCTACCAGGCTGCACGGCTCATTACAGCTCCTTAGCTCTCCTCCACAGGCCTGTAATTATAAATCCCCTGACAACCCATCCACATAAAGCCTTTCATTAGCATACAGGAGCACAGGAAAGTATGAGTTCATCATTGTCCGAGATTTCCATCTAGCTACCTCTGGGCTTTGAAATTTGCATGGGCAAAACGGCCTGTTTGTTGACAGTGCAGCCGAAAAAGGGGAAGTTTGGCGTGGTCCAGATCTGCTGTGTTTGAAGTGTTTACATATCACATGCCTGTGCAGGGGCTGCTTGAGAGGTTGTGTTTAATCTGTGTGTTCGTGTGTGTGTGTGTGTGTGTGTGTGTGTGTGTGTGTGTGTTGGAGCAAGAAGGGGCAAGATTGATTTGGTTTGAGAAGGCAAAGGAGATGTAATCAGCGTAGGCAAATGCTACAGTCTGAGAACACTGTTTATGCTTATCCGCCACACACACAAATACACAATCCATTTTGTACACACCCATATAGACGCTCTTACCCTTTGCTCTTTTTGCTCATGCACACCATATTCACACATGCACTCCAGTTTAAGTAGTGCAGGGATTATCAGACAAAGTTGTTATGGTACACAGAGAGCTGTTAGACAGATAAGAAGCTGAAAGCTGTACCATCAAATCCACACATCATGTGTGTCTGTCATTAGACTGCCTTTGTTGATTTAGAGGCAAGTCCTTGGTTATACAGTCACTTATGTGTTTTTTTCCAACAGACTTGTCCCTGGGCTGTTTTGTTCCACAGAATTCCCTACAGGACATGCAAACACAGCAGATAGTATCTCCCACTCATGGCATCTCTGTGGCTCGTCATGGGACTCAATGATTTGCATCCCAAACAGTCGTCCATTTTGTGAGGCTGGTGCGGTTTACAGCTTTAAAGGGGTTGTACTCGGTGTTTTAACCTGTGGCATTTAGTGACCTATTTTAAAAGGTTTTAAAAGGGTATTTGAAAAGAACTGAAAGCACCAAACTTGTTTGGGGACTACCCTGTGAGAATGCCTGTCTTTCAACAGAATTTTGGTGTAGCTCAAGGGAAGGCAATATCATTGATCTGCCACTTTGGGCCAGTGTCAACTATTTGATTAGTTACCGTGTAATCCATTGTTCTCAGAAGATGAATCCCAGTGACTTTGGTGCAATGTGTTACATGCTATGTTAGTATATTAACATATTAACTGTAGTAGTGTTACTGATGTTAATATGCTTAGGTTAGCATTCAGCTCAAAGTACCACTCAAGCTGATTGAGTACAGCTTAAGGGTGTCTGAACATGTCTAAAGACAAAAATGTTTATACCTGTTTCAAATGGCCTGAATTTAAGGTGAGGCCTGCAGTCTCTCCTTAAAGGTAATTGCTGCACTTGGTTGTATACATGAGAAGTGACGCAAGTAGCTGAGAGCAATTTAAAGCCTGCCAATTTCTCACCTCTGCACACCTGAAGTCTAGTCAGATTATGAATGTTTCACATTGTCTACACAGGCTGTGCAGTGAAAACAGCACATTAGTAGAGCAGAAGCAGCACACGAGATGTGTTCAGGCACATTGAGAGCAGGTCACCCACATTTTAGCAGCCCAATACACAGTCACTGTAGTAAAACAGAATGAAATAGACTTGCAGCATAAAAATGCGATTCAGGTTGTGGTTATGCACATATTGCATGAGTGAAAGATAAGCCGTTACACGGTCTGTGTGGTCATTGATTAAAATAGAAGCGCTTGTGTAAAATACGCCTGAAAAGTCTTCTGTGTAGACAAGCTGTTAGAAACGTTGTGAGACGCTGCCCCACCAGTGTTGACGTAGGGTGGAGGTCATTTCAGACCCTGTCCAACCATCCAATAAGCACTTCTATTGGAGTGCTGACACGTTTAATGACCCTAAAATGGCCACTGTGCAGAGGTAAAAATCTTGTGCAGTGGCCTTTTCCTTGGGCCAAACTTTAGTTTTTGTTATTTTTTGGTTAATTTTTTTTTTGTTTTTGCCTCACTGATGCTAAGTGTTGAGTTGTTTTCAATTTTTCATCCATCCAACAATTTAGCTATCTGGTGTGAAATGAGAATCGTGTCACGAGGGACGGCAAGCATGGCTATAGACATTCAGTCTTGTTCATTTCTCAGTTTCGTTTTTTTTTTGTCTGCCAGCTTCCCCATTTAAAACTTATTGTGTTGGATCACGAGATGAGCCACAGATCGCCCATGCTTTTCCCACGTGCCCACGCTGTTCCCTCTCTGTGCCATCCTTGTTTGGCACTGGCTGTTTCTCTGCAGATATAAGAGGCCCATTGAAGCGGCGAGACCTCGGCAGACAGTTTTGCGGGGGTCGGGAGAGCTTTCTAATAACAAGCTGCCTATTATGACTCCAAGACAGATGCAGGTTGTGGTGTAGTATGTTTGCTGGAAATTGATAGTAGGCCTGTGTGTGTGTGTGCAAGTGTTGTTGTGGAGACTCATCAAATGACCATTGTTGATTATGTCTGTGATGTAGGTCAATGGAGTTCTCCGCCTGCCCCTACTCATTGGACTTTTTGACCCCATGCTTTGTGAGAGGCTCCTTTTAGAGCCACTGGCCTGTGGAGAGGATGGCCCAGGAGGGGTTTGTGTGCGTGTGTGTGAGTGTTTGTGGGTGTGTGTTGCCCTGCTGAGAGAGTGAATGATGTCACCGATCTCTGTAGTACAATCGGCCCCGTTGATGTCTCCTGGCAGACTGCAAAGAAAGGCAGTGTTCATTGTCCCGCCCTGTGGTTACACACTGTTATTGACCACTCTGGTCAGCACCCAGGATTAAGATACACTACAAACTGTATTTATCTCTATATAGCAGTAGAAAATGGTGAATTAACCTTAAAAGAATATCATCCCTTAAACCATAATGGGGTGGTAGAGCAGGTCATGAAGTCATTTAACTGAGTAAATTAGCTGCTGTTGCCTAAAAGTGGAAAATATGTAGTTGTAACCTGCCCACGTTTATTACTGTGCTTTAGAAGATTTCTAAAATAACCATTTCTGAGTGCTCAAAACTAATTGTACTTCATCAGTGTTAAAGTGCTCCTTCTTTTATGTGAGTTTTAATGAGAATAGTTAGTATAGTGATGTCACAGTGCTTTTTAGAAGATTTTTTGTATTTTTGATTTTTTTTCCCCCTTTAATCATAGATTAATTGTGACCCCTCAGATTTCCTCCAGGTTGGGAACCCCTGCTTTAGGTATTATTATTCTGATAACTTAGAGTGTCTGTCATAAATATATGAGCATGTATCTAAATTAGTATTGATGAATCTGTACATAAAAGATGGTTAAACCTCGTGCTCCACACAGGCTTTAATCCTGCTGCAAACAATCATTAATATAACCAGATGCTTTATATTTACAGGAATAATTCTGACATTTAAAGACATTTGAGGCTGTCATATTTTTATGACACTCCCCATTTAGCATTTATAAGCAGTATATGAACACTGAATGAATGTATAACACTATAATGTAGTTGTCAGCAAATATAAGGATTCAGTTGTAATTTAAAATTATTATAAAAATATTACCAAGCAAATATCAGGATTATTTTAAGCTCATATTCTTTTATTAATGTATTAAAACACACAACTAAAACACATTTTATGAATCATCTATAACTGGTGTATAACCAAGTTCTCAAATCTCAAAAACATAATGTAGCTGTCTGATTACTCACATGAACTGTATTCTTTAATATAATTACTATGTTATTGTATGTTATTTGTAAACCTTTTATATATTCATGGTTGATAAATACAAATACATTAATTCTTCTCATTGACAAAAACATGAATAAACACTTATATCTTCTTACAACTCCATTATAATGTATTATAAATGATTTAATGGTTGATTGACTGCTTATAAATACGAAATAGATGGGATTATCTAAACATATTCATGCAAACATCCTAAAAATGAAATGTCAATAACACCCAGATGTAAACGGAGCAGTCTGGGTCCAGGTACCCTGTGTTTACCTCTTGAAAGCTAACCTCTACCATCAAGATGTACTGCATAACACTAAACTGATTTATGGACTGTAACATAGTGGCCACTTATGTGCACACAACAGCATGCATTAATCAGGTATGCGTGTATATGTATGCGATTCCATGCACATACGCATATGTGTGTGGTCAAGGGGACTGTAACTTGTTACTTGCCATGAAGGTCGCGCTCGCTTCTGAACTGTTCTCCCACATGCAATTAGGCTTAATGAAGTGTGACACATTCTGCATGATGCTGTGAAAGGTCATCTGTTCTGAGGTAAAGCAACAAACCCGATGACCTCTGCGCATCGGGAATAACAGCACACACAGGGTATGCACATATGTTCAGGCATAAACATACACACAGGCGTCCTCAGCTGGTCTTTCATGGCAGGTCATGGCCACCATCTCTCCGCTCCATCAGTGTAAATCCCATATTCCCTGAACCAGACCTCCAGTTATCCCTGTAGCTAAGAGACACTGGGTGACATTGGGATGCCGTTAGGCTCTGGATCCCAGTAATCTGTGGACATTTTTACCCCCTGGCTGGCTTCCAGTCATGGTTCATTGCCAAAATCCCCCATAGTTTCACTTTATCCTCTCCCACATAGTTACATATAGCACGAGCAAGTGTGCGTATATACATCAAAGCACATTTAAAATACATATAGCACATGGTGTACAGTGCATGCAAGCTTTTGTGAAATAGATGCATTCGTACACACACTGCAAACCTACACACACACACACACACACTTTATGGATACTTTTCCTTCCAATTTTGGCTGGGCACGGTCATTTATAAGGCAGTAAAATCATAATAACATTCCTCTCTCTGACTCTTTTACTCTGTCCTCTTTCTTTTCTTTTGTTATTTCTTCCAGCGGTTCATCAAATATTCAACATAATGGCCATCTGTACATCTGTCTGTTATTTATGTGCTTTTTTAAGTAATGTTTTTTGTCAATGAGCACATTTTTAGGGCTGATTTTTTGTGCAATATTATGTGAAGGTTACAGAGAAAAGGATGATTTGTGACATTTTATACCACAGTATGGAACAATATATTTAAATATATCTAAAATGCAACTTTTAATACATTAAGTTTAACATGAGCAATTTACATTTAACACACAGTAAATGTGCTTATTTTAGGTGCGTGACAGTATCTTTGCTTTGCAATGCTTTCCAAAAATATACCTCTGTATTATTTTTCCCAAATGTTTGCATAATTTCAGTGTATTTGGAATGCAGTAAAAATATATTAAAATGCAGTAACAGTGTATAAACAGTACTTCTGATGCTTTGAGTATATTTTAATACTGTACTATTGTGGTAGGCAAAAGTACTAAAAAAATACAGGAAAAAATATATATTTAGTGTATTTAAGTATGCTCCAGTGTAGCTTTAAATATATTAAGTACAACTTAAGTGGTTTCAATTAAACACACAACAGCATATTAATTTATGTATTTAAAAAGTATAAAAGTACATGAAATATACTTTTAGAAAGTATATATTTTTTCACTAAGGTACATGCCCATAAACCTTATAAACACACTGCTCATATAACACATGGTGATGATGATAACTATGTTCTGACGCAAAGTGTGCTCATATGCATTACATGCTTTTGTCTCATACACACACACACACAGTCTCATTTTTCAACATTATAGGCACACATGGAAAAAAGCCACAGACAAACAATGAGCTCACATGGATTCTATCCTCCCTCTGGTCCCAGGCTGTTGATAGTTGCCCCACCTCCTGCCCGCTCTGAAGTGTCTGATGGGTTTATCTCTTATTTATAAGACTTGGAGGTCAGCACCAAAGAGACACAAAGACCCTTAACCCTTGCGTTTCCACGAGGAGAGAGTTGTGATTGAATATGTGCTTTACCTTTTTGTATTTTACAGTTTGTTTTGTTGTCCTTTTGCTTCATGTAGGTCCTTCAGTAAGTGATCGCCCTTACGTCGATTCCTCACTATGGCCAACAGCACACAGTACTCCATCAGTATATTGACACTTGGCTGACGTACCGTGTCTTCTATTAGAGGAGCGAGTGTGTGCGCAGATGTGTGCGGGGAGGAGGATCAGTCATGTTATACCCCCCTGCTGCCACTCGCTTTCACCCCAGGGGCTCCTGTGCTGTATGATGCTAATAAATTTAGCAGAAATCACATCAAGTATACTCGCTGTGCCATCGATTGCGAGAATGACATCATCCCTCCCTCCTCTCAGCCCTTTATTTCACCGACAGCGGAAGCAAAGCAGGGGAGAGAAATCTTTAAGCCAGAGAGATCCTCTTTCAGGAGGAGGGAGCGTTTTCACCTGTCTTTGCTTTTCTGCCTCACACAGCCACATATACATGCACACTCACGAGCCTCGGCGCTGGTGAAGGGGGGGGGGGGGGGATTTTGCTCTGGCACAAGTTTCCACATTAGTCTTCTAGAGGCAGGGTAGAAAATCTATGAGACAATTACATTAGAGTGCCAAGTGCATATGGAAAAGCTTCTTACACACTTAGCACAAGCTAATGAATATGTGGGTGCGTGTTGGAAAGAGGTCAGTTGGTGGCAATGTAAAGCGTGAACGAGCGTGCAGCTGTGCTTATTTTCAGCCGTATAAATGTTCTTGTTCCATATGAAGTTTTGCAACATATGGACATTTGGAACTAATTGGTTTTGAGTGCTAATGAAAGAAGGGTGTTTTAAAAGGCTTTCTGGCTGCTTGGAGAATTGAAGTACTGTATTTTTATTGCATTTCAGGTTTGGGCTGATTTATATCCGTCATTCCAACCCCAATTTTTTAATGGAAGAAAAATCGGAACTCTAGAGGAAAACGCAAAATTATCATAAAAGCTATAAAGTGGTGAATCAAATATTACCCTTGGAAAGAAAGAACCACACATGTAATAAGAGGCACAAGCTAAATAAAGTGTGCAAATGTGTGCAAGTGAGTTTTAGTGTGTCTTTTTTACTGCATGTGATTTTACAGTAGATTGTATTACCACTGCTATATTCTCTCTATCCTTCTGTTACTGAGTGTGTGTGTGTGTGTGTGTGTGTGTGTGTGTGTGTGTGTGTGTGTGTGTGTGTGTGTGTGTGTGTTCAGATCCCTGAGTGACTCATCCAGGGTGAGCACGCCCCGTTCTATTCGCATCGATCCCCGGCTCATCCCCTCTCTGTGCCCGGAGGGAGCCGATGAGATCTGCCAAAGTGGACATGACCACCTGTACTCCACAGATGCTCATCAAATGTTTGACCCGCAGAATACTCCAAACCCGCCTCAGGTCGTTGTTATAGGTATTGTAAACACCAAAACAAAGCAACATTTTGGCTTGGTAGGCATCAGATCATCAGAGTCTCAACGGGTAGATTTTTTTGTGAGGGGGAAAAAAGTACCAGACATTTTATCAAGCTCCAAAAATGGGGGAATGTATTTATTTTTACCTTTTTAACCTTTGACTTTCCAGAAACGTTGAGTAAACAAACTTAGCAATGCCCTGCTTCACAGTAATCCATTTCCATACACTGACACCTTGCAGCTGATCCAGTAAAAACCATAATCCTGCACTTTGCTTGGAAAAACGTCCCCTTAGGCCAGACCGACATTCTCATTGCATCCAAAATAGATCCTCCTCATTCATTTCAATGAGACTACTGCATTAGCACAGCGTGGGTCCTATCACAGAGGGCTCCAGGAAAGAAACAATTCAGGAACAAACAGGTTTTTCCACCAAAAAAAAAAAAACAGTAAATCCTGGCTCAATTTTTGCAGTGCTGCAAATCAACACCATCTGAAAACACACTCGTTGGCAAGTACATGTAAGGACTCACTCCTGGTAGAATACTTTGTTACAAGAATAGAGTATTGTTTTGGTGTCTGATAAGCCTTCAACATGACGGATGTGTTACCCAAACAGACTTCCTGCATTGTATTTGAAGGAATCTGTAGCTTGAATAGGGAGACGGTTAGCTGAGTTTAACATAAAGACTGGAAGCAGCTTGGCTCTGTCTGAACATTAAAAACAATCTGCCTACAAGCACCACCTGTGCTTGTAGGCAGATTGTTGTCACTGTGAGGTTGCCAAACAACCAATGGAGAAGTCACTATGCCCATGCAAAAAATAGTCCAGCGCATAACCACCCATAAAACCACAACTTGTTGTGGGTTTTTGTACCAATTAAGCAAACATGATATGTTGTGTTCACTAGTGATCTTAAGAAGCGTTGGTGGTCAGATTTATTTGCCCTTGCACAGAGCCAGGCTAGCTGTTTCCCCGTTTCCAGTCTTTATGCTAAGCTAAACTAAGCTAAGCTAAGCTAAGCTAAGCTTCCCCTGACTGCAGCTTCACATTCAATGACCGACATGAGAGTGGTATCAATCTTCTCATCTAACTGTTGGCAAGCTTATTTCACAAAATGCAGAATTATTTGTTAAAACTCTTCCAAAAGATGAACGAGCCCCAATACCAGCCTTTGCGTTTATTTAGCGCAATGCTCTTCTCAATCTGTAAGTATTAAAACTGCATTTATATCTGTTTTTAAAGGTCTTTTTCTGTCAAAGTGGTGAGAGAAAGTAGTACAAAGCAGTTGCTTGCATCACATTAATAAATGTCCAGTGTGGCATTCATTTGAATTTCAAAGTGACAGAAAAGTGCTACTGTATTTCCTTTGTCTACACCAGCTGAACACGCATGTGTGTCTGTTTTCTGCAGTACATGTTTGCACCAATCTCTATGCATAGCTGTGATTCATGTGATTTTTATCTGTGTGCACTCAAGAAAATTGTCTGTGTAGTTGGGTATTTGAAGTGGAAATCCCTTTTATAAGAACTGTACACCTCCAGGACAGTATGGCTCGTGTGTATATGTGTGTGTGCGTGTTTACTCACTCTGAACTCCAAGATTAAAATGCTCTGACCATTCATCTCTCTGTCATATCTATCAAATATAACAAAGACACACAATCCCTCCTCTCGGTCCCTGTGGCTTTTCCCATATGACTGTTTATGTATCTATGGTCAATATTTGTTTCTCTGCCCACCATTTCTCACCTTCACATTTATTAATCTCCCGTCCTTTAAAATATATGACATTTAATTACAAATGGATTAAGAATTCAGGCTCTGACGTTGGGGTGTAGGGGAGGAAAAAAGATTGAGAGCATCTCACAGTACAGCATCACACCATGACACAAGACAAATGGGCTTTGTATAGGTTGTTTCCATTAAAGCTTAATGCAGACAAGTTATGAAGAAAGATTGATTAGCGCTGGTCTGAACGGCAGCCATTGGAAATTCTATGGAGTCAGAGGATTTCCTCAAAGAGTCGCTGTGAGACAAAGACCTGTGTAGGACAGCAGAGTCCTTTGTGGTAGAATTACTGCCTGGTTTAAATGTGCTGGAGGAGTCTCTGGTAGCATGAAGCCTCTATCTTCTTGTTCTTTTCATTTCCTCTTTTTTTGCTCCCCTTCGCTGATTCAGATGCCGAATTAGAATTCCCATTCAAAGTAGGTCAGCGCCCCCTCTCTCTCTCTCTCTCCTCACTGTCCTTCTGTGTCTCTCTACCTCTCTCTGTCTTGCTGGCACTGTTCCCAATGTAATCCCTATCCAAAGCGCCTCACTATTTAAAAAAAAAAAAAAGGGGGAGAGATGAGACTCGGGTGCTTTGATTCTACTTCAAGCTAATTTCTTCTTTCCTTTTGTGGCTTTCTTCTCCGTTCTCCTCTTGATGTCTGCTTTGCTCTTCATATCTGCTAGAAACCTGTCTTTTTCCTTCCCCTCGTCTGTCCATCCGACCAATCGTCTTTTCTCCTCTTTACCCTCTCCCCGAGTTATCCATCACTGTCACTGCACTCCTTTGCAGAGCCACCGGAATTATACATCAAGGTTGACCCCAGCCTACATCTCTCTGATAGCTCCTATACAGCAGTTCAGGCAGTTTAGCTAATGCTCTTATTAATGGGGATCTGTGTAATGCTGAAGGACACTTTGACAGGACAGATGGCTGTTGCAGGAATTGAAAGTTAGATAATTTAGTCATGGGACAACTGGGCCATCTTGTCATCCTAAGCATAGCTCTATAATGTGCATAATTAGATGAGTCTTGCAACTTTTACAGTGACCAGGACCACCTCAAGGTCAGTAACAATAGAGTGAGAAATTACAATTAGTTGTTACTAATCCGAGTAATGTTCTATTACTTTGACACTTCGGCTTGTCTGTTGTCTGACGGAGAGGTTGATGGAGGGTTGATATTAATTTTGTCTCTCTGCGTTTAATGGAGAGACTAGGGTGGTGGCAGGAAGCAACTCGTCTCCCCCAAAAGAGAAGGAATGGGCCTCCTAGTAACAAGAAATGCACCTCGGGGAGCTCCAAAGCTGTCTAATTTAAATTTACTTAGCCAGTGTTAAACCTACATTTAAGAATCTCCTGGTTCTCTTAATAATTGAAGTGTGTGTGTGAACACAGTGGCTTCACTGTGAGGACCAAGCTGTCGATGGTCTCCCTGCCATTGTGGATTTTTTTTTTTTCTATTTGTGTTTAATACAGAAGACATGTGGGTGTGTTGGAGGCTGTTTAAAGGCACCTTTGATGGAGCTGTGCTGAGTGATGAAAGTAATGTAACCAATTACTTTTGCTGTTGAGTGATTAGTAATGTAATGTAATTACTTTTTTTCTGTGAGTAATGTGTCTTCAGTAATTGATTATATTTTTCAAGTGACTTGGGGCCGGGTGTATGTTTCTAATGAAATGTTGAAATCATGTTTTTACGAAGACACTAAATTGATTATAAAGTACAAATCTGCTTAATCCAACCTAAGTGATTGATCAGATTAGTTTTATATTTACAGGCTTCTAAAAAAGCACACTATACCAAATCTAGCACTTTTATTGGTTTTCTACTGTATTTTCTACTTAAGTTCTTGCTTCACAGAGGAAATAAAGCAATAACATACATACAGACATAAAAAACAATAAAAAAGCAATAATAAGAGCTGCTTTTTGAAGATGTCCACAGTGTCCTTTGCCACCAAAGAAAGAAAGAAATTTGTTACATTCCTCACTTGTAAAAATCAGAACAGCAGGTGATGCAGGAGTAACAAAATTACTGATAGTGTCAAATAAAACTCTGGGATTGCGCTGATTGTTAGACACAAGATTAGAGAGGTAGATAGCTCTGGCATCACAATATTGAAAGACATTAAAAGTCTTTCAATAATGGACAAGCATTACTGAAAGACATGGGCAAGCATATGCAGAAAAAGTAGTGGAAGGAGCATCATCTTATAACAGGTTATAAAGTTTATACCATCCCTCCTCTTATCAAAATGTCTTTAAGAAAAGGCTGATTCTGACATTTTATTCCGATCAAAATGATTATTTGGGGCATCTGAATGAGCTAAAATCATCTAATATTTGTTACTGTCACTACAGTAGCAGACATTTTCAGCTAATAACATCCCGTTCCTAATTTAAAAATCAGCCAGCATTACCTGGTTATAAAAAAGCTTATGTTTTTATGCTTGAGCTCACTAACCTTATACTACTTGTTACATATTATTTGTATATAGCCCAGTATTTATTCGGCAGCCTATAATCTTTTAACTATTCACCTTGCTTGTGTTTTAAGGTTAAGGGGACATAATGGATTATGACTCTCCCCTTTGATAATCAATTAGTCATTAGTCTGTCTGCCTGTGTCTCTCTCTCCCCTCTTCTTTAATTGTTCCAATCAAAGCCCTCCGTCAAGACTGGAAGAGTATGAGAGACTGTATGCCTAAATGGGTTGCAGGACAAAAAAACCCCCTGATAATCCATTTTAATTACCAAGAACAAAAGCAAAACGCAGTCACTTGAAGGTGACGCGGGGGACGTTCTTCAAAGGGCCTGTCACCATGGTAATAGCTATGGGCAGGACAGACCCCCGTGGCAAAATTCAGCCTGTGCATGGTGAGCCTCTGTCTCGGCTTTGGGAATGCTTCACAGCTTCGTAGATGCCATCAAATTTTGCGGTTAAAAAAAAAAAGAAGATTTAGCTTGAGGCCATTGTGAGTGTTACAGTACGTGTTTGTGAAATGTAGTTTGTTTAGCTCAGACTCCTCAGTCACAGTTACAAACAGACACCACAACAATATCCATAAAGATATTTAAAAAAAATGCACTTCCTCCATTGTTAATGTGACTTTTTTTTTTTTCTTAACGAACTTTTCTTTGATGGTGGACACAAATTGCAGTGTTCCCTGAGGGCCGCAGCGCTACAAAGCTAGGCTTTATCTTTTACAAACACATGCTGCTGTTTCTCTCGTGTACTGCCCTATATGGTTGGATTTCTTTTGCTGGCCAGACTGGTCAAAAGGCTACTCCTAATGACGGGCTGTGTGTCTGTGATCATGTGTGTGCAGGTAATATTACAGTATGCCTTTCATAAAAGTGTGATAAAATTGCAGGTGTGTCAATATAAGAGCCTGTCATACATATCTAGTTAAAGTAATATTTTATCTTGAGTGTTTTTTTCAATGAATATCTTTTCAAGCAGCAACTTGGATTGTTTCCTTTTCTTTATCTGGTAATTCTAGAGAACTGGATAATATTAAATGCCTGGACTGTTGACCCTTTGGGACTATCCCACGGTTAAACATTCATTACACCAGTCGACAGGTTAATGGTTGTTTTTCCACCGTATCTCCAATGTTAAACTCTGACCACATAATTACCGCAATAAGTTTTAATGTATTATTTTATAGTAACTAATAAATCCACGGGGGTCAAGAGTACACATGATAAACTTTTCCTTTCCAGTGCTGTTAGATGCTAGTATTCATGTCATGTTGCCAACACGAAGAGATCGACTTGCTTTTGTTCTCAGTTTGTTACAACACAGAAAATGTGCCTTTAATAGAGAGCTTTTTAAAAATGTGAATCCTGAAATTATGACTGTTGTCTGTGTTTGTAATCTTCTGTAGCTTTTGTAACCCCCCTTTGTTTACTTTCTTGTTTCCTTTTCTTGGTATTACATAATGTGTCATGTATACGGGCACTGGGCATTTATGTTCTTGGTTAATTAATTGTGTTTTTTATACCGAACGCATAATGAACTTACACATTTTATTCAAGACATTACTTTTATACTCTTATGGGTTTATTTTTGCGGCTTATAGTTTAACTTTGAGATGTGGGAAAAGTAATATTGTAAACTATCTTTCCAGTGAGAGGGTTACTGTTTACACTTCATTTCCCACAATCAAAGGGCTTCTTGAGTCGAGGCACTGGAATGCCAATGCCTTAGCCAATTACAATCAGCTGTCCCCCTTTTTTCTCCACTTTGATCACCCAGTAACTGACAGATATGCTAAACCATACACAGACACACAGACATGTGCACCTTCACAGCGACGCAAACACACGCGCTTGTTTCGGACAACTTTTTTTTCTACCGCAAAATGTCCAATTTCGATACATTCGGTCGTACTTACTGAGCCCACATCCAAGTCCAGCAGCAAACAGTATGCTAATCTTCAAAGAGCAGCTTTATTATAAATGAAGGGGGCATTTTACGCTCCACTGACCAGTTCTTGCCTTTACTCAATACCGCGTGGTAGGAAATACCCTCATAAATACAGAGGGCTCAGCTTTGGCTGGACGCAGGAACAAGGCACCCTGTTCTTGTCGGGCAATTACAGATTTAGTCTAGACTGAGGCTGTGGCAGGTGTGTTTATACTGTACGTTGTAAATTTAAATTGTGTGTGCAAGTGAGATGTTGTATGCAGAAAGCTTACAAATCAGGTTGCTGAAGGCTGTGTTTATTGTTAACCATAGCCCTCGCTTTTCACTGGCCATTTTGTACCAACTCCACCAACCAATGGACAAAAGTAAAGACCCGCCTGATACGCCACTAATCCCTGGCTAGACACTCACAGGCTCGTGTATTACAGTGTTTAGACACATGCAGTTATTGGGAGAATTTAGCTCTTAGATCATTGTTTTTCATGAGAGAAAATGGTCTTCTTCATAAAGTACATTTAAGGTGGGTGTCACACTGTGGAGGGTTTTAACTTGATGCTGGCTGCGCAGGAAGGGGTCATTTTAAGATTTGGATCAAATATGATCTAGGTGTTGGAGCGTTATATGTGCGTGTTTTTGGCCTTCATCAAAGCTGCCTTGATTTTCGATCACAGCTTCACCAGGTAATTACCCCGTGAGAGTCACACACAGGCAAACACACTGAGCAAACAAACCTTCAACCCCTATTCTATTGACTCTAAGGACAGAAAAGCTGACAGAGACACACTTGCATAAACACACATATATTAATACATGAACAATATATCACATACAGCCACACTACACGCATACACACGCATATATGCACATAAATCTATATATGTCTACACACCAGAATACTACTACTACTAATACTTGCACAATCACTTGCACACTCAAATATATGCAAGACAGTCATATACACGTGCACGCAGTCTGAAATGTTTCTGCACAAGATTATCAGTTAATGCAAATGACGTGTGTCGACTGGAGCTGGACAGAAATATGAACAAGTGCAGGTTGAACAGCTGTTGTAACAAGAGCAGAGTGGTATGACACCGGCGGCGAGGCCCCCGACCTGTAAGTGACACTCTGTGCCAACCTGCCCTGTGTTCGCTTTTATTTATAACTCTACTGTCATTTGTATTACGTGTGTTATCTGCTAACCATCAGGCACTCCGCTCTTCTTCCTTTTTTTTTATGCTCTCTCTTTGCTTTTATGTCCTGTGCTTACGTTTTCTACCTTCATTTCCCACAATAGGCTACCCATTTGGCTTTTTTTTTCCTCCCTTTGACTTCATGTGTTGTCATTTTCTGTTCCCCTCCACTACAATTTTGTCAACAGGCCACGTACGTTGTCTGAGTCGTCTTCTCTGGCACTGTTGTGCATATCTCCTTACACATCTCCTTTGTCCCTGTCCATCTTGTCACACTCCTTTTGCCATTTAAAGTTAGCAATCTCAAAGCAACCTTGACATTTAATAAGCCTGTAATGTATATTTAATCTTTCCTTTTGTCCACTGATTGATTTGACCGTCAACCACTAAATTAAATTCAAATGTATTCCATTAAAAAGGAATATATTAAATAAACACCCTGTTTTTTTTTTTGTGTGTGGTGTATTTTATCTGATGATCGACCACCAATAACAATAGCAGAGGGTGGCCTATTAAGATACCATCAGCAAATCTTCACAAAGTGCGAATATGTCTTGCCTCCCAGGGCGTGCAGCATGCCAACGCTTGATCAACAGCCTTGCCGCTGCAAGTAAAGAAGCCAATTAACTTCGTCTGTCACCTTCCAGCTAAGTGGAGCGATTGCTGAAGGGTGTACAAATTGCAGCCAGGAATCTAATTTCAGATGAACACACACCTCAGGCCCTCTAAAACAGCAAAAAAAAATTCAATCTGAAGAAATATGATGACTTGCATTTGCTGCTCAGTATCGGGTTTGGCCCATCATAGTCGCTCTCGTCGTTGAGCTGCGGGACTGGGCAGCAGCCCAGGGGAGGATGGAGAGAGTCTCAACCCAAAGCAGGCACCGCTATTAAAGGAGCAGTTCGACATTTTGGAAAATAGATTTGTCCGTCAGATGTGAGAGTCAATATCAGTTTCATCTCTGTGCTTCCAGTCCGTGAAATGTCAAACAAAGTTTGGCATAAAATTATTAGGAAATTCGTTACAATGATAAGGTTTTCTTATAATAGTAGGTGCCTTCACTGTGACAAACAGACCAAAACAAAACAGGCCAACCACAGACATTTGATTTTGGAATTCACCTAAATGACTCTTAACTATTCCACCTTCTGGACACGAACTGTCAAGAAAGTCATCTACATAAGCAGCGTATATATGTAACCATGGTAACACACATGCACATCAGCTAGTAGGTTACATGGATTTTCCCCAAACAATCAGAAAGTGAAAAGCAGTTAAAACAGTTGTTTACTGTGCCTGTGTCAGTCTGTGGATGTTAGCAGCTTCTTATTAATAGTGAGTGAAACTTAATGACCACACAGTAATTATCTCCCTTGGAACATTATGAACCTGTCTGCAATTACTCATAAACAGGTCCAATTGTAGTTGTTGACTAATAATATCATAATGAATAATTTCTTCAGATGCTCTTTTTGAACGTCAGAGAAAAAAAAAAAGCACATAACTTGCGCAAGTTTCCAGTTTGGGTGGATATTCATGTGTCTATCTAACACTGGGTAAGACAGCAAACAAGCAAATTTTCTAAAATTTATAGACTATCCCTTTAAAAATGTCCTTGAAATATTTACTGCTGGAAGAGTTAAGAGGTCATCAGACAGTATAGCACAATAGCAGTCTGCGATGGTTGTGGCATTTATTTTTACTGCGTGATTTTACAGTAGCTTTTACTGCTGTTAAATACCATCTCCTCTGACTCTGGCTGTCTGTCACCCTGACACAATATCACTTTCCCCTCTGCAGTTGTCTCCCTAATTCTGCAATGACAGCGGGTCCTTCTCGCCGCTACACAATCTTCACTTCACCTTTGTCCTCACACAACAAATTAACGGCAGCCTGGAAACACACAGCCCCAGGCTCTTTCTGGGATGTGACATCACTGTAATGCTGTTGTTAGTGCACAAGTGGGAGGGAGAGAGGAGAGATGCTGTGACATTCACACTTCCTCCTCAGCGCGCTCATTTCCTCTCTAATCTTGATGGACATTTCGCTCGAGTTCTCGGTCTCCGATCGTCTCACTTTCTACCACGCCGCCTTGTTTTCACCCCCTCATTTCTCTCAATGCCTACTCTTTCTCTCATTTACTCTATTTTCTACCGCACAGCCGCCGTCCTCTCTACTTCCAGCACCTGTAGCCGCCTCTTGAAACCACTGACAGCATAGACAGAAGCTGCGCAGGGCCAATTTCCTGAGTGCTGTTCACCACTGGCACTCATTTAATTACTGCAGAGACAGAGGTGGGAGGCAGGGCCTGTCAGAGCTTTAGCCTGGATCAGTGTGGTCCCTCACACCTCCTGCTGTCCTAGGGGGGTAGCTCTAGGGGGCCAGTACCTGTCATATTCTATAGCTTCTATATGGGCCTGAGCTGACAACTAGAGATTAGCCGTCTTCGTTGAAGTCCTGAGAGGCTTGGTAGCCATATGGCCAGAATATTGGATGAATGTTTTTTTTCTGTTTCTTTTCACACGCTCACACAAACATCTCAACCCTTTTGTGGGAATCAGTTGGGATTAAAAATTGTGTCAAAGAGGATCAGTGGCATCATGTCAAGATGAATATGTACAGGTAATTCATCCCCCACAGACTCATGTGTCTCTCCAATTTGCGTAAATTCAAACCAATTATCTTATCGCTGTTGGTTTATATTTAGTTTACCTAAAGAAACAGTCAGTTATAACCTCCATTAGGTCCTACATTCAGTTTAATACCAACCTCACTGTTGACAGCTGAGTATATAGTAGTGATCTAACACCTTAACTCCAGCTCAGTGGAGTTTTAAAAGTGGAGTTTTTATTGCAATAGAACTGATGGTATGGCTTTTGTTATTTGAATCATTGTACCCTCAAAGTGGTAAAAATGCTTTTGAAGCCTGGACTTTGCTTTCAAAAGAGCAACACAAAGCTTTAGTTAAAAAATATGTTCTTCTTGCAGTTCCTACAGTTGAATGTTTGCGCTTCACTGTGCAGAATGATGTATGTGCAGAGTTTCACACTAGAAGGTTGTTTTCACATCCAGGTGCTGAAAGTGGAAAGTTTCTTTGTGCTCATTGAAAATCCAGTTTTATGGGGCGGGCCTGCGAGCAGGATTTGTGACATCACAAATAGTTTGGAAGCTAATCCTGGTAATATTCAACTCTTGGCTGCGGATTAATACATATTGTTATTATGACTGTATAATGTCTCTTCTACATACTGTCTAAGTAACAAGATCACTTTGTCCTTGTTCTGCCCAGGTTTCCATGTGTTTTTGTGTTACCGAAAATAAACCACTGGTTTAGAATAAAAGCATAAGTGAATAAGAAATGAAAAAGATGTACACACAGGGGAGTTTAAAAAGCTGTTGTTGGGCAGGCCAGAAGATTTTTCAATCAAGGTTTTAGTCTCAGGGGCCACATGACATTCATGGTATTGGTACAGCATGCCATTGTTGAGTCTGTACACGATCACATTCATTCCCTCGGTCTGGTTTAATTTGTGCTCCCACAGGAATGTTCTCTGTGACAGTTACTGTATGTTTCAGCCACAGCTTCTCGGTATTTTCTGATGTTTGGACTGAGCCCACACTGAGGATGGGAGCTGGATCTGTGGACATAACCATGGCAACACATGTTTTTCCTTTGAAAACATAAAAAAAACATTGTTTGTTTCCCCCTTTTTTTAAAAATCATAACAACAACACATAATTTTCAAGCTTGCTGATGTTGAGCTGAGGTTTGACAGAGAAACTGTAGCCCCTGCTGTTTCTCTTTTTTGTGAACTCTTTACCCTGACATCAGAGTGGCCTGTTTTCCTTAAACATGTCAGGGTTGGATCCAGTCTGTCAAGTCTTCACAGTAACGTGTGTGATGTTTCGTGCTTGCTGCTTTACAAGCCCCGAGAAATTAGACAGGTTGAAGGAACCGAGAGAGTCATTAATGCCGCCTCTACAGACTCCTCCACCCACACACACACACACACACACACACACACCTCAGAGCATGTTGGGCCAAGTCCCAGATTCAGCTCAACATGTCCTGACAGAACACACCAACATAGCATCCTGTGCTCTAGCAGGAACACAGCTTGAACTTCAGTTCCTCAGTGCGGCTATTCACATCTATTCCACACACACACAGACACACACACACCAGTGTACACTTAAATCTCAGGAACAGGACAATAGAACAATAGAACTAGATATATTTGAGTTTTCTGTCCACTTTATCTCTACCAGCAGAACGTAAGATCGCAGTGTTGTCACGACTGCAGAGGATGAAAGTGAAATTTGAGCTGATTGGCTTTATTCTCTTTCACCACCCACTTCAACCTCAGACATTACATAGACTAACTATCGGTCTGGCAGTTGCTCTACATGCCCTGGCATGTCTCCTGATGCTGAGGCAACCAAAAATAACCTTAACTTTAACATGGCTGAATGTTTTAAAGCGTTTGTCTCCACGGTACAGTACCAGAACCCCTCATATACTGTACAGTTCAGCCAGTTGTTCAGATGTTTTTTCCCTTATTATATATCATATTTGTAGCTTAAATGATTAGGCTGATAATATTCTAGGTATTGTCAAAAAGTCATAGAAAAAGACCATGTATGTGGCACCCAGCCTACTAAAGAAAAAAGGTGACAAACTGCATGATTTCAATTTCCTTAAACAGCAAATGTTACACAAAAGAAGTAAATAGTTCATTTGTTGGGGACTATTTTTGGCCGCGGATGAATACACATCCAGTGCACAAGTGAGTATTTACAGCGACAGGGTGGTATATGTGGGATTGACTCAAAATAAAAAACAATGCCCATGTTCATGGTGATGTCACCCAGAGCAACAGCATGGCTCATTTATGTGACTGTTATAGCTTTTAGACAACAATGGAGGTCTGGGGAAGAGAGGCGTAATCTAGGCTTTTGGTACACAGACAACATTTGTTTGTGGGATAAATTCATTGTTGGTTTTGGTCTTTTCACAGGATTTGTTAATAACAAGAGAAATATAGAAGACCACCACACTTATCCTTTAGGTTTGTGTAAGGACTGATTAGATAATTTAAACAGGAGCATTGTCAGATACAACAGAAGCAGTCAATACTAGTTGTCTTTTCCTGACAAGAGGCAAAGCTCTGACAAACCACCGCGGACACAGATGACTATGTATGAATTCTTTATCCAGCACACCTCAACACTGCATCAGCTCAACATGCTTACATTGCAGTAGCAGCAACTTTGGAGTTGCTGTTAAATCTTAAAACCAAATCAGGTGTATCTCCCTCTTATCATGGCTCCTTGCTGACGTCTGGCCTTACACTTCCTTGATCCAAGTTAATGTTTGCCTGTCTCAGCTAGCTGGCAAAGTGATGGGGATAATACTGAAATCAATAACTGGTATTTTTTTTCTCCATACACCATTATTTAAAGTGCTCTCTGACATGTGTGACAGACAGCCACAGGCTTACCAGCCCAAAAGAGGTCAAGGGTTACGTCTAAACCAAATCTATGCAGCTTTAATTTTATGCTGTCACTAATTATAGGTGAGGGTAGCTACGCTTCACACTGTCTGGCTGTCGAAGTGCATGATATGACTCCTTGGCATGTTAATGGGGTGCATTTTTCACACTTCACTTGACCAACATAACACAAAAACACAAAGTAAATTACGTCTGACATAACAAAAACAGAGATGGATTTGGTATATAAGAAAATCTGACAAGGAAAACATGCGGCTAAACAGATTAGAACACCATTTAACAATACAACATTTTCACTGGAAGCATAAAATTGTCCTGCATTCATGACTAATACTGTCTACAAGTGTACACATGCTTTTATCTTTTGGACAATCTGGACCTTCATGATGGCAGCAGCGCAGACACTGCATGGAAAATCCAACAAACCAGTGAGTCACAATGAGGTATCTTATTGCATGTTTGGAGTCTCTGCCGTGCTTATATCTCCGCAGATCTGACGGAGAGAGAGCTGTGCACTTTGGGTTTAGCTCATCGACTTATTGCCTGTAAAACTATAGCTTGTGTCATGAATAGCAGCTCGCAGTGAAATGGCAGCTTGCGTGGGCCCAGACTGGATTTGATCCCCAGCTGTTTGAGGCTGTTTAAAGCGTGAGTCACATTTAGGATTTTAGGTAGCACCATCATTGACTCTTACTCACACACATGCACACTATCTCTTCTCTCTCTCTCTCTTTCTCTGTTTGCCTGTCTCTGTCTCTCTCTCTCTCATTTTTAGCCTGGAGAGAGGGCGGATCCAGTGTGACAATATTTCCTTCAAGCTGACACGCAGTATTCTGCCTATGATAAAACCTGCTCCTTCTTATCCACATGAATGATAAAGTTATCATACACTTTCTATTGGTCTTTAAAGTTATGCTGTGAGTAATACTGTTATATGGCAGACAGACAGACTTCCTGAGTAGGCTACACAAGGCAGTGAAAAATAAACGTGGAGGCTCTGAATTAAGCATAGAAACTTTTTTTGTGATTTTACGATGGGATTATGTGGGGGCAAAAAAAAAAAAAGTTCCCGGAGGAAAAGCTGAATCCAGAAAGACATTCCTTTAAATCTTTTGTTATCCCATTCAGCTGCTGTAGATGTTTTTGTCTGATTTCTGAGGCCTAGATTTTATGTTTGAGAATGAAGGAAACACACATTTAGTCAAGATAGTTTATGTAAATTTAGAATACGGCCACATTACTGAATGCTCAAACTTTCCTCACTTACTCACTATAGAAAGACAGTCAAATACGTCCTCTGTAAAATGTCTATATCAGCAAAACTAAAAATAACAGCCAGCCCTCAACCAATCAGAATTAAATATTCACTTAGGGCATAATATAATATGGCATTAATCTAGGATGAATTGTAGCTCACAGGATGCCACAGTCTAGTACACACAGAGTTAAATCGAGTATGTGTGAGGAATCTGTCCCAGATAAAGTGCGAGGAACATGTATGTAATATTTATCGAATGTTACATATTTATATCTCATACAAACGTGCTGCAGACACTGCGCTGTGTGGCTTGCTCAGGCTGTTTGGCTTCACGTGTGTGTGTGTGTCTGTGAGTGTATAATGACTCAGCCATGGGGCACTGAAACTTTGCCATTCCACCAGGGAAAGTCAGCAAGTCACTGCACAAGACTTGAAATGTGCCACATGCAATATGCCACATACACAGCAGCCAGTCGGCATGTGCAGTGTCTCTCCACTGATCTACACACAACTACAGCACTTACAGGAGTTATACAACCTTTAAATGGGGTTACATCTGTTTAAAAAGAAGTCACTGCCACATCCTGCCAGTAAAAATGGAGATTTTCAAACAATCGTGAAAGAATGCTCCACCAAAAATCTGCAAGCATCGCCGATATGCACCAAATGACAACGCAAGCATGCTGATGATTTGCGGGTATGAAGTTTACCGCGTCTTCCATCGTAGTTTAGCGTGTTGGCATGCGAAGATTTTCAAATTAGCACTAAACACATGCACATCTGGGACTGATGGGAATCACATCATTGCAGGTATTTGCTCATGAAGTCATAAAGCACTGAACAAGCAGCAATTTTGGTCTGATGCTGGTGCTGGATGGAAAATCAGGGGATTACCAAAGTGTGGTGAACTGACTGACCGACCTTGTCATTGACATTGCCATCCCTGGAGCCACGCCGCTAGCATGGCTAAAGCGTTTGTCAAGTTTTGTACGGATAATTTGAAGACATTCTTTTGCTGTGACTCTGAATCCCCATCTGAATCCATTGTAACTTCTGACTAACACAGCCATGCAAACTTTTCAGAGTCACCTTTCCAGGCTACAAGCATTGAATCCTCAAAAAGATTGATTTACAGCGGAGAATTCCTTTAAAGGTGTTCTGGGTCTGGATCTGGCTTTATTATTATGCAATAGCTCAAGCTGAACATCCTTAAAAGGTGATGCAGGTCATCAGCAAATAAGTTATATGCAGCTAAGCAGGTGTATCTTACATCTTGGTCTTGCTTTTTAGAGCCCAGGCGACTGGAATATGGCGACGCCTGAACGTACAGTAACTGCTGGCAGGATACTTATTACAGTGAGTGTGTGTGTGAATGTGAGCGTGTGAAAACCTTGACATCAGAGACTCACACACCTACCTTTTTGCGCCTTTATATTTTATGGTTGGAGAATATTTTGGGAGAAGTTCAAACATAACTCTGTTCAGTTCACTAACTTCTTACCTGTGTTTCAGCAACACATGAAGGTGTTGAAGGGAACATTCGGGAATCACATTTCAAAACTGGACCTGACTGGTCTTGCCAGGGCCCTCGCTATCTCAAATGTCACTTCTATAAATACACACACACACACACACATATGGAGATGCATGCACAGCTATATGAGGTTTATATTGTTCAACCCATAGACACATAGCGGCACGCTCTGTATGAGCCTTCCCCTCTTTTCCCCGGCTTCACAATACTGAGGAACTGAGTCACTGGGCTTGGAGAGCCTCGTGTATGAGTGGAAAGAGGATGTGAATAATTTGTACATCAATATGTACAGTGACGGACAAGTTTAATCCCTCCAACTCAAAGATGGTTTATGCTGTGCATTTTGTCTTGCCAAGCACAGAACATGAATAACTCAAGACGTTCTGGAGAGCTACGAGTGTGAATAAGCATAATGAAATATACTGTAGCTGCAGAAAAAAAAAAAAAAAAAGCTGTACAGTGCTTATACCAAGGGCAGCTTTGCTCAGAGGATCCATCTGGTCTTAAAACCTCAAAATGAATTAAGTAAATACAGAGAAAGTTAAGCCGCATCAGAAGTAGGGGAAAAAAAATAATACAGGACAGCAATTGTAGAAAAGGGAAATGGTTCTTGGGGTATTCGGTATGCATGTTGCTCCATTTTTGTGAGGGAGTCAAGGCCAAGCCACAGCACACAGCACACCAGTCCAGCAGTAAGGGAGGCTGGGACAACTTCCTGCTTCAATCAGCATCAACATCAACAGTGAGAGAGAGAGAGAGAGCATCATGGAAAGTTTGTGGTTTTCCTCAGATTAGTCTCTTCCTGGTGACTGGATACAAGTTGGAAGGGGCGAAGAGAGTGTCTCTAACTTGTTTTTCTGAAAGGCGATTAGCCCGTCTGAGTCACGCCCATACACTCACAGCACACTGACATCAGCCGTGTCGTAAACCTAGATTTGCATGTAGTAGCTTATGCCATTTTACATTCTTGTAGTGTCAAGTTGTGTATGCGACAACATCACCAGACAGCTGCTCTTTGCTCCCCCAAATAAACAAGAATACCCTGTTCCAGTGAAGACATAATAATGTCACAATGATTTTTATGACTTGCTTTATTACTGTGATGTATTGTACAGAGAAAGAAGAAGTGTACTTTAAATTACAACCCTGCATACATGTTCAACATTTTATAAACCACAAATGTATTACAAGGTAAATTAACTTAAAGTGAAATGAAGCTTTTTTTCAAAGGTGATCTTGCTTTAAGTATCCTTTTCAATTATATGATCATTTTTATGGATCATTAGTCTCTAAGTAGCATTTTAATGTTACGGCTGGTCAAGGTGGAGAGAATTATAACTAAACTGGTGAGTAGTTTAATATGTACCCTCTACCTATCGCTGTCTCTGAAAATGTTGCTGTAATCCTTCCTCCTGCTCATACTGACCATTAAAAGATCCCCTTCAAATGTGCTTACAATGTAAGTGATAGGGGACAAAATCCACTGTCCTCATTCTGAGCAAAAAATATTTAAAACTTTATCTGAGGTTTCAGCAAATAATGTGGATATCAGTCTTTTAAGCAAAAAAAAAAAAACCTTTTTGTGTCTTGATGGACAGTGTTTCCCCTGTTCAGCTGCAGTGGAAGTATAGTGACAAAAAGAGGAAATTTGGCACTAAAAAAGACAGTAACTTTGAAGGATATCTACTTGATTTGACTCATTTGGACGACTAAAGCCTCATTAGCTTTAAGGAGACTTTAAAATAGATTTTTACACAGAAGGAGGACTGCATCACTTACATTTAAAGTGCATTATGAAGGGATTTTTTTAATGGCCCATATGAATAAGAGGAATGATGACAGCAAGAAAAAGCACTTGAGCACTTGACAATCGTTTTAGGGACATACAAATTGTGGTTTCAGGTTTAGATCAGTGGGTACAAATATGTTAAATGGGTCAGATACTGAGAAATCCAAATAATTTTACTGTACAAAGGGACACACTTCACTGACTCTGCACTGAAATGATAAGCCAGATCCTGCTCGAAGAGACAGATAAATATCTGTGAACGTTAAGGGAATGTTCAAGTCTGCGTGTGTTTTTGTGCGTGTGCTGGGAATATCAGGCTGTTGTTTTGTCTGGTGTCTGGATGAATACAGCCTATGTTGATTTAGCGTTTGTGTGACCCGCAGATGTTGGTGTCTTTGCTGGTGGTGTGTGTATCTCTTTTGTACCCTCATCTGTGCCCAAGCCTGTACATACATAACACCTCATGTGTTCACCCCCATGAATGAGCATATTTGGAAAAAACTCGCAGGAACTCTGCCCACACTAGCGAGCAGCCAAGGTCTCTCTTCCCGACCTGACATTCTTTCCTCCACTGTAGTTCACGTGCGGTTTTAAGATAAAAGCCGCCATTCATTAGTCTGACTGAGGGCCCAACGCAACGACAGGATACCCCACCCTTGTCTGGCAGTAACTGGGGCCATATTTTACCCAGTGCTGGTGGCCCTACACATTAAAAACAACTTGTACCACAGGGCACTTACTGCAGTCTGTGTGTGTGTGTTTCAGGTGCACTATGTCCACAATAATTCTTGTACTTTCAATATACCAAAAGGAACAAGAATGTTTGGGGGTTTCCAGGCTTAATCGCCCTTCACTGGCTCTCTCTGTTGTTGCATGTATTCTTTCTCTTTTATCCCATTTGACTTTTATCTCTCCCGACAAGCTGCCAAAACTCAACCACACACCCCCACACGCTGTCAGTAATGAGGCATTTGCCTGTCCACAGCTGGGTGTGTGGTACAGATGTGCACTACCGTGCTTGCTCGCAAATCTCTTGCTTGCTCCACTGCTGCTGCGCTCCCAGGAGGAAAATCCAGCAGGAGTAATGGGGACAGAAGCTGACAGCAGCTACTAATGTGTGGCGTTTGTGAATCATCTCCACACAGCGGTGCTAACTTGTGTCACCTGAACACGTTACCATTAAAGTGATACTGTTGTAGCTGTGATACAGTTACAATAGATTGAGCAGTTGTTGTGATGAATAAAACACACACAGAAACTTCTCAAACCACTCCGCATAAACCACTTCTCCACTGTCTATAATATACTCAAAACACTTAATTTTTCCTCACAATATACTAAATACTCTTCCTCTGTTTCAAACCTCATGCACAACCCTGTCAGTTACTGATCGATAGGCTGCTAAAGCTACTAAAAAGCTTGACAGAGTCGGAGCTACTGTGTGATATTGTTGCCATAGTTTGGCAAAAATATGAACGTTTAAAGCATGGGGGGGAAATACTAATCGGGAGCAGAGAATGGAATAGTGCTGAAGGAGTGGCTGAGAAGTTGGCGTTGCTGTTTTGATTGTGAAACTGTTCTTTTTGATTTTTGGTTTACAGCGTCGCATAAAACAACACAAAATCATTATGAAAACAGTCTCACAAAGAACTCCCCCTCCAAGGGAAAGTTTAGTGGCTTTGTCACTAAAGTTAGCAGACTTTCGGTAAACATTTCTCAATCATGACCAAGAACAAATCCATCAACTTGACTGGATTTCACTGCGAAAAATGTTAAAAAACGAGTTTGCTGCTGAAGCCTTTGCTTACATAATGCAATAACAAAATATGAAAGAAAGTAAAGAACACATCTCTGATATTAATACATGTTTAATAGCAAATACAAGAGCATGATCTGCATCTTTAAAGCTCCAATATACCCAGTGCTCCAACTGTCACATATAATATTCAAACACACCTACAAGACTTGAATATTACACTGTCTGCACTGGGTCAGTGATACAAGACATTTCACTCCACTGCTATGTGAACATTAGAAGTGGATTGTGGAAGTAGTGTGAAAAGTCACAGCTGGGGTACAGCTAACCTAGTTATGATTGAAATGAAGTTGAAGTTTAATGAAATTCTCGCCTGCATTAAACTACAATGTGTGCAGCTGACTGAGGTGTGTGTTAGTTTACATCAGTAAAATATCCAGGTTTTCCTGGAACACACTGAAACTCTCCACCATCTCATAAAATAGCAAGGTGGTGCGTAACCGTGGGCGAAACTGTTACCCTGAATGTGTGTGTGTGTGTGTGGTGAAGAGGTGGGCGTGCATACGTGTGTGAACTTGTATATGATTTGAAGAGTTTCCTGTCCATATGTGAAGACATTTAACTTTGAACAGCGAGTGCGTCACAGTTTTTTGTTACCGAGAAGCCAATCAAGGTGTGAATCATTTCAGTCGTGTAACATTAAACTTCCACTAAACAAAAGTTTATTCTTTATCGGTAGTGTGAATTAACAGATATTCACACCTCTGGCTGTACATTATTTCCCACGCTGCTGTGTTTTACATGTGAAATCATTCCTTAGAGGAACCCTCAGAGTACAAATTAACACCCTGTGTGTGCGAAGTAGTCGTCACAGCTCACACACCAGGCCGTCATGTCCGTTTGCTGAAGAGATTTGGACTCAAAATACTGTCTTAAAACAGTTGCGTTGTCAGATAAGTGACAGCAGTCAATACTGGAGAGGAATTCAAGTTGGCAGCATGATTAAATCACTATTACACTACTGTTGTTTTGTGTGTTTTGGGCACACGTTCTGTATGCATTTTTGTACACCCTCAGGCCAGTGGTTGAACCAATCAATGTGGCCCTAGCTGGTGTGTTTGATTGCATCATGATTGAAGCACTCAGCAGGTCATCATGACTGTGTCTGCAACAAACAAAGCATGGCATCAGCCTGTACTTTTCCACTGATTTTAATGAGCACGTAGGGACTGGCCTCTGACAAGAAAGCAGATTTCTCTGCGTCCTGGCGTAATGTTGCCTCCTCGGTCTTTAACGGGGTCACACAAGATGAACTTTTTCTTCAGCTGATTGAAACACTTCCTGTTTCAACCCGCAGACCTCCTACTCTGCACACACACACACACACACACACACACACAGAGCAAGAAAGAACCAGGCACTGAGGTGATATCCCTAACTGAGGTACTGTAAACAGTGTTGCTCTCCCTTCCTGTCTCTGTCTCACCCACACAGACACACACACACACACACACACACACACACACACACATTGACCTGAAAAATAGCAATAAAGTCAAGACTTTGAACACACAGAACATTATAGTACATAATAAACAATCTGACACCTGTGGGGCCCAAATGTTTTAAACAGTAGTTTAAGTTCCAAATTTAGTTTTTAGTAAAAAACAAAAAAAAGAAGACAAAAATACTTTTGAAATATGTATTAAACTGAAATAAATTAATTAATTTACCAGACTTACATTACCTAAAAAGATTCTCGTGAAAATTGGAGAATCGGGGAATACTTTCAAAATGTCACAGTCTAATGAAAATCCTGTATCTCCAAATTTGGTGAATTTTGGTTTTTCAAATAAACTAAAAGATTTAGTGTTACTTTGTGGGTTGATAAAATTCTGCTACTTTTAATGCTAAAAAAAACCCCCATTGGATATTGTGTTTCTGTGGGGGGGGATTTTTGCCTTTATTAGGGAGGAAACAGTAGAGCGCTGACATGAAATAAATAGAGGAAGATGGGAGTTGACATGCAACAAAGATCTCTGGCCGGACTCTAGCTGAGGACATTGCGATTACATGGTCAACACTTTAAATCCTCTGGCCTCCAGGACACCCAATTTCTCTATGAAACAAGGATTATGAATACATAACCGGGATAGATCTCTAAAAGTTCAGAAAATTGAGGGTTATTTAAACTGTTTTTTTCCTTAAATGGCGCTCAGAACTTTTACAGAAACTGTTTATTTCATTTAATTTTTTTCCCCACTTTTATCTGTAGCAGCATTGCAAATTTTAGGCAGGGCAAGTTAATCTGTGTAGCACATTTCATACACAAAGAGGAGTTTAATGCATTAAAAACAAACAATAAATACATCTTAGAGCAATACAATACAAATCAAAAGGATATAAACAAAAAACAGAGAACTTAATTGTAGATAGGTAGAGATTTCAGTGCAAGATGGATAATGATAAGTGCTTTAGGTTTAGTCAAAGGCTATAGAGAACATAGATGTTTTTAACCCTGATTTAAAGATTTGGAGCAAGTCTCTCTCACGATATTCTACAGATGTTGGTCCCCAGAGTTAGAACTGGATTAATAAAAAAAAGGCTTTTAAATACGCTGCCCCTTCTTCCCTGAAATTGTTGGGACCTGAAATTGTCAGAGCTGATGACTATGGAGGAATTTAAGTCCATTTTAAAGGATTGTGAAAATAGTACTCTTGGCCTAAATAACTGGATTTTTGTCTTTGACCTTATTGCATATTAACTGGATTTTGTGTTCACTTGTTTTTAATGTGTGACAGTTTACAGTGTGACATAACAGACAGTTTATTGTTTATGCTGCCCTCTTGGCCAAGTCTCTCTTGGAAAAGAGATTTTAATCTCAGTGAAACTTTTACCTGGTTAAATAAAGGAGAAAATAGAAGACAAGAATGAAGAAACAATAAATCAGGCGTGTTGCTGAGTCCAACTTCTTCAACAGGGGCCTCTGGACTTTTTCTTTGTTTTCTTCGCTTTTGTTCCCTTTTTTTTTTTCTTTCTTACTTCCCGTATTGCGGACAGTCCCTGAACGCACCTCTGTTTATTTTCAGAGCGGTGACGTGAACGCTCCACTCCTCCTATATGTGGCTCGTCAGACGGTAGCAGGGCCCCGATTGGTGAATTGTTGTTGCTGTAGCGACTTATGTCGGCTCTGTGGGGAGGGAGGGGGCGCTATAAAAACCAGCTCCCCCAGTCCCAGAGCTTCACTCTGGCGGAGGAAAGTAAGCTGGGAGGGTCGGTAAACGTGGCATCAAGGGACCCCCCGCCCCCCCAACCCCCTGTTATTTACCAACAACAGGCGTCTGTTACCCAACACTGTACCGTCCTCGCACACGGACTCTCTGAAAAAAAAAAAAACTCTCCTCTACCTCGACAAATAAATGTCAAGAGAAACAACACAAGCGCCAACAGATAAGGATCGCAGCCCAGAAGTGGAGAGAAAGACGAAGAGTCGGACAAACACGTAAAGAAAAACAAGAAACGCGCACGGATCGTCGCCGTTGCCTTTCTCAATGCATACCCTTTGTGCCCGGGGAACGATGAAACCGGAGATCAACGCCGCCGTCGGATTTCTGTCGAGATTTCTGAGGGTAAAAGGACACGTAAACGATCGACAGGTCCAAACATTCAGCCAAAGCTTACAGGACATTTTGTCAGGTAAGGAAACCAGAAAATGACACATTTACACGCACACAACACCTCTTTAAAACCCCTCACATTGTAAAGTACACTGTAACAATTTAAGTTCGGGTTTTGTTTGATCGATAAGTGCTTAAATTTGGGTCCTAGTCGGTTTGAGAGGGATTCAGAAGAAGCCTTTCTTTGTTCTCTCAAGTATCACTATCAGCGCTACCAAAGCGCACCACTGTTTGCGCACGTAGGAGAAAGAGGGGGCGACAAAGTATAAACAGTTTGGCTGATCTAAGACGATCGGTCGACGATTAAATTGATACAAAATCGAAAATTTAAAACAAAAACGCAAAATCAGGGGTATAAATTTGTTACTTTGTTGGGGGGGAAGAGGAGGAGGAGGAGGGGGGGTGGAAAGAGGCGCTTTGGCTCAAACAAGGAAGTGCGCCTTGGTCGATAAAGCAAAACAGCCCCCAGTGAGTTAGTAGACGCTGCTCAATTACGTAATGCATCGGACGAAATACGTTAATAATGGAAACACATCCAACGTCAAACAAACTTTACTATTATCAGTAATAACGCGACGCTTTTTTCATTTTTATGAAATATCTTTAATATAAAATTTGACATTTGCGGCTTTTGATTGCTTGTTTCTACTGAAAGTTGATGGCGTTACAGTTGGGTTTTCTCTTTGTGATCTGTTTAGTTTAACGTCGAATTTCTTATTATTATCACATCTCACATTCATTCGCTAAACATTCGTTAAACAAACAACACACTTAGCTGTTTTCCAATGAATGGAAATCAAAGCGCTGTTTTTTTCCGTTTGTTTCAGGATATCGCGCCTGTGCGCGCACTAGGCTTTACGCACAGGCTTAATTTGAGCACTAAAAGAGTTTTAGAGAACAGTGCTGCTCAGGGATTGTGTCTCATTTCCTGCTGTAAACACATTCCAGTCTCGGGGGGCTCTAAAGCTGCCATACATCTGCTTCACTCCATCTCCAGCAGATGACCTACATTTTCTATATAAGGGCCTCAACTTGCTCGAAAACAAGTCTTTCTTTGCAGATTTTCCCGTTTTTTTTAATGAAACCTTATACTTTTTTAGAAAAACAAAAGAATAGAACTATATCAAGAACACAGCAGAATATAAACATTAAAATAATAAGAATATAACTGGTTTTCTTTAAGGGAGGTAAAAAAACACGAGTACAAGACGACCCTAAACGCACCATTTGAGGCAAAAAGTCTAAATTCAGATAAATTAATCGTCTGGAAAAGAGTTACAGCGGCCGTGTTTGTAAACAGACAAAAGTTAAGAGTTAAACAGAGCCTGTAGTGAGGCCTGTATGTGGGGGGAGGGGATGTTTTGGTGGGCGCCTATAGGAAGACATTAAAGGCGGAGGCAGCACAGCATAATGAGTGAGGAAACGGAGGGGAAATCCACCGAAGAACTATTAACCCACCGTATATTTACTGCACGTAAACATTAATTACACCAAAGTGGTGTAAATTGTGAGGTTTAATATGTCACGTGCAAAACCTCAACCTTTTAATGAAACCATATAACTGATTGTAATCTAATTAGTAAAAGTAATATTCTTGACAAAAGGCCCATTTTGACCACGAGGTAAATATGTGAAAACAAAACTGAGCGTGTGTGATAGTACCCTGTGGGGCTCGCTGCTGAACTAGGCCAGCCAGAGCGCTTTTGTGCTTGGAAACACCACAATCGCTCACTATTGTGTCTGTGTACTGAAAAGCTGGGTGCCTTGCTTCTCTTGTTTTGTGCTGAGCCGAAGGGGAAAAAGGGGGAAATTGCTCCCACTGACCAGGGCGAAATCACGATGGCTACGTAATTGTCTGGGTTTTGATTCTTCCTGTTTATCAGCCGCCAGATTTGACGCTCTTCTAGAAAATTGACTTCCCACGGAGAATACCCAACCGGACAAAAGCAGGCTCGCTTAAAGTATTGTTAGTGTTTGGAGGTCAGCTAGAATGAACAAACAACCCTCTTCCGTTAAACTCTTTAGGTTTAAGCGCACACTAGTCTGCTTACTTTTCCGTTTCCCATTTCCTCCTCCTCCCCCCCCCACCTCCCATGTGCCCTCATTTTTAAGAATAGGCCCTGCTGAGCTGATCCTTTCCCAGCTGCTCCAGGGTTTGTAGGTAGCTGCCTTTGTGGCTCAGTCCGAGGCTGAAAGCTCATCCAGCCCCTTGTGCTCTTTCACGAGTGCCAGCCCCTCCATTAGCTCGGCAGTATACGGCCTTCTGTGATAAGACACGGTACACAGAGGAAGGGTGGGGGGGTGGGGGTGTTATTATCCTGTGGATGCATACAGGTGGCCTCCGGGCCCCAGCCTGAATGCAGGCCTACTTCACTTACAACGTTTTTCATTGGCCACAATGCAGTTAGCATCAATGGGAATTCAATATGGATGAGCCTTGTCAGAGTAAGGGGGGGGTAGGTGTGTTTTCTAAAGCAGGGGGGTCAGTAAATGAGAAGGTCAGAACAAAGAGACTTAAAACTGTGCAGCTATCTTAGAAAATAAGATTGGGAAGCTTTCTTATATGCTAGAAGTGAAGTTGTAAGAAAAAAAAGGGAGTCACGTTTTATTTCCTGATACACCCAAATCATACAGTCAACAGTTTAATGTTCTTCTCATCATCTTAACCACCGAAATGCCTGAAGAGTACCGTGAGTGGCGTCACTCTGAGTCAGTGGTTTCACCGCACTTCTAAAAACTTCCACACAGACGAGAAAAATAGGATCCTCTCCCTTTAAGAGGCGGAGCCGTGTGTCCCAGATGGCTGGCTGAGACTTCAACACTTTTGGTGTTTTTGTTCAGCCAGTCATGGGAGACTTTGACACTGACGACGGCCAGGGGAGGGATTGTGCAATTCAATGGCCCTCTCTTTGTCACGTACGCCCAGGGTGCCGCTGGCCGCCTGTTTATGGCCGCTTATCAGGCCTATAACAGGTGGTGATGTTTTTCTTTCCTTTCTTTTGCCGCTGCACTCTTTAACGCCCTGCACTTTTATGAAAACAACTACATTTTGCTTATTTTTACCAGCTACAGGCTAATTATAACAAGAAACAAGCTGTCACAAAAGTAATATCTGATCTAACTAAAGGTTTTGTTTTACACAAAAATGTTTCCCCCTTAATCTCTAAAGTTACAGTTAATGGTTTTTACATAATTGTGTATTTGATTTTCTTTGACAAGTCAGATCCCATCCCGTTTCATAAGCCATAAAGTTGCTTCTTGGCAAAAACACGTTACATGAGATTAAGATCTGCTCGTCTTAATCGCCAAGCCTAACTCTTGTTTAATATCTGGAAACAACCCAAATGTACACACTGTCAAACAGCAGGCAGCAATGTTTTGTTGCAGATTAAATTTATCTCAGATTTTAAACAATTAAAGAATATAATAAATTATGATCTATCACACGATCCTCTTAGGCCTTTCAAATACACAATGGCTTTTTATGATCTCATTTTTTTTACATTAACAGCTTTACAGCCATATAATGTTTATTAAATCACGTGAACAATTACCACAGTGCAGTCATGTGATGCCTACTGTGGGGCTGAGCTCATTACCGTCATCAATTTTTTTTTTTTGTATTTCTCCTTTTTTTTGCTGATGAAAGTTACAGGAGGCGGTGAGGTCAGTGAACGCACCACCATCACCGGCTGTGTGATATTCACAGCAGCTGGCATTGTGTCTCCGCTTTCGTCCTCACTCGCCTCCCGAGCGGAGTTGAATGAGGAAGAATGAGACGGAGACACACACCCCTCTCACGTGTGTGTGTGTGTGTGTGTGTGTGTTTAGCGTATTCCTCACCACAGATGAAATAATATTGCTAGACACACATCTCTCAACCGGAGGTTTGTACTGTGTGAGCCAGCCCGAATGAGGACGGAGGCGGCTCGCACAGTAGGGGTAGGTCACATATGTGCCTTCTCACAGAATATCGCCTGGCATAGCGCCCATGAGTGGCAGAAGGCTCAGTTACCCTCACTCTTTTTCCTTTGTGGAGTAAGAGAAGGGAGAGGAGACACACCCCCTCTCTCTGGTGTGTGTGTGTGTAGTGCCAGGCATACCTCGCTTCACCAGAGGTTTGAACTGCGCGAACCGGCCCTTATGTAAACCGTACCGGTGGGGGTCAGTCATAGTTCTCATCATTGCTATGCTGGGCGAGATGTATTTCCTGACAGCATTTTGCCAAGTATAGCGTTCATGAGCGTGGAAGGGTGCAGCGCTTTGCCTCCGACAGTCTTAACTCCACAGTGGGGGAGAGACAGCGGGGGCTCCAGCCATGTGTGTTTGTGTTTTACAGTCTCCGTGACCCGCAGAGTGAATCGAGCTGAGCTGAATTCACCGCTTAATCAAAACAGATTGTACATTTTCAACATTATCACACACAGACATACTAATATAATTTAAAAAATACTTTTTTTGGGGGGGTGGGCATTAGTGGTAAACTGCCAAACCACAGGTTGCTTTTTCATCGCGGTAAGAAAAAATCCATACTGTCACAGCCCTGTGTGGACTTATCTAACACAAAGTACAGTCTGTCTGTTTTCTGTGCCGACCTTTGTTCAACTTCAGTTCACTCCAGTGTTTCTCTGTATAGCATTTCTGGGCATGAAATATTATCCACACAGCAATGAGTAATTCTTTTCAATGCATATATCCTTATTATCTTACCCTCATTGCATGTTATTACATGCAGCCTGATGGTAATCACTCCAAAGCTAAACTTTCTCTCTGTCTTCTTTCTCTTGTTTGTATCTCTTCAGAGCACTATAAGCACCACTGGTTCCCAGACAGGCCCTGCAAGGGTTCAGGTTACCGCTGCATTCGCATCAACCACAAGATGGACCCACTGGTGGGGCAGGCGGGCCAGCGCATCGGCCTGACCATCCAGCAACTCTACCTGCTGCTGCCCAGTGAGCTCACGCTCTGGGTGGACCCCTTCGAGGTGTCCTACCGCATTGGCGAGGACGGCTCCATCTGCGTCCTGTACGAGTCGCAGCCCGGCCCCATAGGAATGCCGGTAACAGCCACCACCAGCTCCCCCTCAGGAAACAGCGGGTCGGTGAGCCCCATGGTGGACAGTCACATCAGCTGCAAGGAGGAACTGATGGTGCTGGGCAGAACCAGTCCCTCCAAAGCCTACAATATGATGACTGTGTCCAGTTAAAGAGGCATACTGTCACCCCAGCCTACTTTTTGTTCAGGGTCACGCCGTCGCTGGTCAGATCTTTTGACCCGATCAGGGTGAGCCTTTTTAAAGCTAAGAATATGAAATGAAATAGTGAAAGAAGAAAAAAGAAAAAGGAAAAAAAAAAACAGAGGATGTGGCCTATCGTCCAGGTGATGGAAACCTTGTAGGTTTGATATTTTTGACCCTCTCTCCCCATTATCATCTGTTCTGTTGTGTCATTGGATCAGTTGGGCACTCCGTTTTTTTTTTTTTGGAGAGGCTTTGTGGAAATGGAACTGTTGGGGCAGCTAATACCAACCAACCAGGAACCCCCCGTGGAGACTGACTCCACATACCACCACCCCACCCCCACCCCCTCCCAACTGTAAACAACATGGTGATCAGCTCCATCTCTGAAGGGGCTATCAACATTGACTTTGCACTTTTCTTACTTGTGGTTACTATGGGTACATGTTCAACACACCACCGCAAAACACCAAAACCTAAATTTTAAGGGATTTTTACTGGGAGCTATCCCCGTTAATTTCAAAATCCAGAGGGTTTTTTTTTTTTCAATTTGCTGTTTTTTAATTGGGTTTTGTTTCTTGGGTGAGGAGGAAGTCGAGGTTTAGACTGTGCCTTTCGCTATCTTAGCTCAAGGTAAAGAAACACCCGACAAGAGCATCTCTATTTTCTATAAAACACCCTTTTTGGACCACAGGGAATTAGTTTTCTTTACCCTGTAGCTGTTGGAGCAAAGGCTTTCAGTCTAACCTCTCTTCCTCCACCTTCCACCATCAACCCCCCGAGCTTCAGAAAACCTACATCTCAACCTACCAACCCGTATGCAAGTGGAATGTGTTGTGACACCTATTACCTATGGATACCAGTATGTCCCGTTACACTGTCGCCCTCCCATCACTCATGTATGTGTAGCTTTCCAGGGCAGGGCAGGGGACCAGTCTCCTCTCCCCTCCCCCTAGTTAATGAATGTTGTTGAAATTCACAATCAAGTTCCTGTGTTGTTAATTTTGCCCCCTTTTCCCTCACCACTTTGTCATCTCCCGCATCACCAAAATTCAAAGTGTAGCAAAGGGGGGCCTATTTTACCCAAATTCTGGTTTTGTGGCCCTGTTAGAATTGACATTGAATGCACTTTGACGTGAGATTGTGTGGGATGTGTACTTTTTAGAGAAAATCGCCTGCATTCCATCCATTCGAATGTCATATTTTCACACCGTTTTTATTGCCCTCCCCATTTTTAGCCGTTTGTTCATACTGTAGCTCCCACGTTGGGATAGGCTAATGTCTATTGAATCGGGAGTGTGCAACTCTGGATTTCAAAACCATTTTTTACACTGTATTTGTGAACATTTCAGAGCTGTTGATTCTTTTTTTTTTTTTTTTTAGGTGGAGAGTATTTTTGGTGGTATGTTAGAAACATTCTGTCATCCGTTCATATGGCACTGTTCATCAACGCTCTGGCAGTATGCAGAGCTAAGCTGTTCCTCCCCCCCCCCCTCCCAGACACACACAGACGGTGATTTGTGTTGCTGATAGAAAAAAAAAAAAAAGTCAGTCTGAAAGGTCTGGACTAAGTGATGACTGTGTGAGACTTTGGCCAAAGGGAGGTCTGGAGCACCGACTGTTCAGAGATTAATTTTAACTTGAATTATAAACAACACCAGGCCTTGTCAGCCTTCTATTTTCATTTACATTAGTTATTTCCAAGGTCTTTTTAAAGGGAAAGACTTATCCTTTTGTGTGGTGCATTGCCTTACGGAGACCTCATTGTCATGAATTATGAGCCATTTGTGATTTTTAAACTAATATCAGGCTTATGCGAGCCAGCCTGGTGCGCAATGTGCTGCCCGGGCCCTCAATGGAGGTGTCCCATTCCAGCCTGGCAGCTGCAACACCCTCCGCCCCCCTCCCCACCTTTTGGTGTGGGGGTTAGAGTGCCTCAAGTGCCACATATCACCCCTCAGCTCAGACCTCCTGTTAAGCCAAAAGCAAGCCAGCATGCTGCTAGCTGACCCCCTGTGGATGCAGGTAGATTTAATGTGACACATATCATCATCCATCACCGTGGGGAGTTGGGTAAGGAAGGCAGGGACGGGGAGCTGGTGTGTGAGAGAGGGGGGGCCAGGGCCGGACTCATTAGTCCAGGGCAGCTAAAATCCCTCCAGCCCCCCCTCTGGACTTATTCAACATCCCCCACCCTGACCAGAAGCCCTCAACCCTCCCTCGGCAGTGATGGATAAAAACCAGCACACGCGCACGGGGTGCTCAAGCTGCACTAGGGGCTAGTGAGAGACAAGGAAACATGGATAAAAGATGAAGAATTGAGGGTACTAGGCCATTGTTTTCTGTTTTCATCTCACTGGATTGCGCTGCACTTGATTACTGAGTTTGAGTAGCAACTTTGTTTACATGCATATGAAAGGATGTGATGGCTGTCTGACGTACCCCCACTTCACTCTGGTTCTGGGGCTGAGTGGTAACCGCAAGCTGGAACAGATGCTGGGGCAGCTACAGGCCCTGCTTGGGCCTTAGCCGCTGGCCAAATCTGTCACGGCAGGCTGGTTCACCAGTCATGGCCAGACCTATGGGTGTTTAAGCTCCCCTAAGCCTGAGAGGATCATGGGTAATAGAGCTATAGCCTTTGACGCACTGCAACCCCCTAACCCCCTCCTCCCCTGCTCTCTGCTGATACTCCCTTCAGCAATCTGTGAAAAGCAGTGATTCTGTGTTGGCCAGATGGAGAGGAGCTCGCTGGGATGGGAGCCCAGAGCTTTGGTTTCCATGGTGGACACCAGTTTTAAATCACGCTGCTCCATTATAGCTTTTTTTTTTTTAATGTCATGTGACAAGATGTCATGAGATTGGTCTATATTTCGGATGTGAGATCGTCCTGTCTCACGTTTCTCTAGATGTATTTTATGGTCACACTGGTAGATTTTCTCGTCTTTCCACTCTGCCATCCCCATTTGCTCCTTTTCATCCGCTTTTTAAGAGGATTTTTAGTCTGGTGATCTAACCCATTTTTAACAGACCTTGTTTTTAGACCTACAAAACATAAAAATAAAAAAATCTGAAGTCCCCTTCAACACCTTCTGAACTGTACTACCACCACCAAAAATGGTCTAAGTCCTCAGTAATATTGGTTATTTAAATGGCATCCATTCAGCTTGTGCGCACATAGGTTACAGAATTGTTGTAAGAGTGCTTTGAGTAGTCAGAGATAAAATAGCACATAAAATGCACTAAATATGTCAAGTTGAAGTTGTGTGACATTTTCTTTGAGACGCGAGGAGTCTCTCCTGGAATGTATTGCCAAACTCAGGCCTCAGACATTCAATAAATACCCTTATGGAAAAGTTGTGCATGTTAAGACATGAAACAGGAAGGGAACAGCAGTTTTGTTGTTATTTGTGTCAATATTGTCATCGATTAGTTGAATTATTGCCACTTTCACATTTGAGGTGTTTTACATATTGTAGAATGTATTGTAACTGTACAACAAATGGTAGAGTACATAACATTACACATGGGAAGTGCCAATAATTGCTATCCTGAGGTGTTTTTAGATGTATTCCTTTTGTATTTCATCTTTTAACATGGATAACGCTTTTCGTAAGTGAAGCCATTTGTGATGGGAGTGTTGGCAAGGACCAAAGTTGTTTTGGTAAAAAAAAAAAAAAAAAAAAATTAGTTTCCATGATCTGTAAGTGTAGACGTATCCTTTGTTTTTTTTTTTTCTTTTTCTTTTTCTCATTTTTTTTCCTTTTTTTTTCTATTTACTTACAAAACCAGAAAATAGACAAAAAAATCTGAGCTTACCCAAGATGAAAAGCTGTCTATCTTGTGATCTCATGTCAGTACATCTTTATCGTGTTGAGTTTCTTTTCCTTGGGTATGTTGTGATGAACTGCTGTAAATTTGTACAGTTCATGTAAATTGATTGTGCGGAAGTTGTACAGATTTCTATATTTTGGAAGAAAAGTTTTTTTTTCTCTGTAATAAAAGATTTCCTATCTTGGCATCATATTCCCTGTGAGCTGTGTCATTATTTACATATTTATTTTTCTGTATTATTCAATGACGGCTTTACAACTAAAAGCACACATTAATAATCAAATTTAAAGTTTAAGTTATAGTCTTGCATTTGATGGTATATTTAAAGGAGGCGTCTCGTATATTACACAAACTTTTAACACTGATGTTGCCACTGAGGCCCAGACTGGAATCTGACCTCGTAGTCTTTTGAGGACTGAGTGGGCCAACTGTGCCAAGAGGACTGGAGAGGAGATCAAGTCAGCAGTTCTCTTGCCTCACTGACATTTGTTCCTCTCTTGGGAGAGAAAACTGCACTTTATGTATAGATAGATTCACATATTCTATAAGCATTATCCTAGCTGACACCGACTCTGCTGCTAAATAAACTGCTGTGGAATATAAATATGCAAACTGAGAAAATCTGCTTCACTGATTGACTGGATGACTGTCAGTAATGTTGATGAAGCTCTGTATTTTGGGAGCAACTGTGGAACATTTCATAAGCCTTTTGCCGCTTCGCCTAAAAAGGCCTGTCGCCTGCCCTGATCAGCAAATCCAATCACTTTACATCCAAATGCTCATGCACATGGTGTTTTTTGGACACTTGAAAATAAAACTCAGCGCTCCATTCTCCGTCCAAATGCAACTGCGAGTGCTTCCGCCACTTAAATGATAGGCTGCGACAGATGGTACCATTAGCGAGGATTCTCTCAAAAACTCGGGAAAAAAAAGTGCTAACTCGGCCAGGGCACCGATATGCACAATACCACTGCACCCGAACCAGCTGACTACGCAAAACCCAGAGTTTGGATTAAGACTGCAATCCTTTGCAGCACTCTGAATCCCCCAGGTTGCTTAGCAGCAGGCGGAAAAAGAAAAACATTTGGCTCGTTTTGACACACAGACAAAGGAGGGAACGAGAAGAGCTGGTTTAGCAGGAGCCGAGGGCATGGGGGCGGAGGGCACAGAAGGGAAGGTGACTGGGCTTGTGTTTAAGTCGGGCTTTACTTCTCCAAACAGTGGCTAGCGCGAGGCCTCTACCCCTCAACAGCTGGGGAGTGTGGGTATTGTAGTTTTAATTATTGGGAGTCTTTTAGCATGAAGCACAATGAGAGATTTCAGCCATATTTAATCCTTTTACGTCAGTTTATCTGTTTTCCTAAATGCCACAGGCAGTTTTTTTTTGTACAAATTCTCTGTGCTGCATACTGCTTTAAATTCCCTTCTTCGATCATTGTAGAAGCAGGTCAAAGACTCCCAGGGTGTGTCAGACTATATGGCCCAGTGTGGTTTGTTTTGTATGAAAATATCAAGAACCATCCAACAGTAACACGAAGCACAAGTGATCCAGATTTAACTGGATTTTGCAATCCTCCCTGGACAGGGTTTTGCAATGACTCATTTGAGCAAGATGTTTTGACACGTTTTCTCATCTCAGAAAAATAAGAAGTGGATTGCAGAGACTGTGCTTGTGCAGGAACTTATCATTTTGATAATATACTGTAAATAGTTGATAGCTGTTGGACCATGTAAGGTGACTTTAAATAAATAGCCTATGCTCCTAAATGTTTTTAAAAGGGTTCAATTTGTGGTTCAGTGCATTGCAAATTTTCTTAAGGTATCAAAACAAGCTTCATTATGAGTTTATGTAAATATATAAGATATAAGACATGAGCACAAATATCTTTTGACTATCCTGAAAAAATTTGTCTTCACTGTGTTCAAGTTCCATTGCATCATATGTCAGAACATCATCATATTGTCATCTAAGAATTGCATTGGAGTTTCAGCGTGGCACTGATGAAACACCAGTGTAACATTTTCTGCCCTCTCTTCCCACTCACATAGCAACACAGGTCAGGCCTGAAGAGATGATATGATTAGATAGAAAAGGTGTGGTTGATTACCAAGAAAAGATAAGGAGAGAACTAATGACGTGGAATGATAAACAAAGTCAGGCCACCTCAGTCTACACAAAGTTATTGAACTTAATATGTGCTGAGTTTTTACTTCATCAATTGATTTTTAGATTTATTGACAAAGCAAAAACATGTCCGTGCACTCTGTACTGTACGGCCCTCGGAGTCTGTGGCAACATTTATGCACACTGAGTCTGAATATTGTATACAAACAATATGTTGCTGTCTGAGAACAAAGGCATGGTGAGTGACAGTGTGAGCTTGTGTGTCTCCTAACGGGGAGGCAGACATCTGGGGCCCACTTTATTGCCAGCAAGATGACAGGGAAGCCCTCCTGCAGTGTGTGTGTGTGTGTGTTTATGCTCTTCTGCTTAAAGGACAAAAGCTATGGCGCAGCTGCATAAGTCACACAGCCCTTTTGCGAATCCGCGTCACACTGTTGGCTTTGTGTGTGTTTTTGGTACAGCTGTACTTGTCAAAGACGGGTGCAGGGGTCAAGAGGGAGTCCCCAGCAAAGAGGAAACTAGTTTTATTTCTCTGTTTCATTGTGAATTATTGTCATTAGTGAATGCACAAAGAATCATACTACAAATTCACTGACATATCTGTGCAAATGTGTGTCCTTGGACAAATATGTTATGATCTATGTAACCGGAAATCTTTAACTAATCTCTGCTGTGTTGTACCTCATTGTGTTTTTCCATTGGGTTTTCACTTTATTAGTATCCATGTGTTCCTCATGTGAGCGTGTGCGTCATTCAGAAGCCAAGGACAAGTTGATTCCTCTTTGAAACAGATCCCTGCCCTGCCTGTGTGGGTCTCAGGGGTATAGAGGCTATACCAGCTATCTCTCTCCTTCCCCTCAGGGCATTATTCATCCACAGCTCTGACATCTGCCTTGCCCCCGCTGCACACGCCCTTCCCACCAGCATCCAAACAGGGACATTGAATGAAATAGAAGACAGTGGGGACAAAAGGCATCCAGCTTGGGCCGGCCACATCACTAATCCTGGGTGGATTGACTGAGGGAGGGGTCTTCGGGAAAGAGGTTACTACTGTATGACAGTGGAAGCCTTGTCTTAAATCAAACAAGGAGGTGTGAATATATTGCGTTTGTACTGGTCAGCTTCACTCTCTTAATGGATGAGTGTGTATTGTATATTTGCTTCTCCAGTATGAATACATGTACTCCCTGTGTGTATACACATGACTATTTACAGAGTTAGACTTTGCTCTAGAGGTCATGTAACAGAGTTCAAAATGAAACACAGTGTACAGTGTACAGATGACACAAAATACAGTATATGAAATTGTTTATAAAATGTGATCCTTTCTAAATTGTTACATTGATGGTTACAGGTTTACAACCCCTGGATGTTTTATTGAAATTAATGACTTTTTAAAATTTTTTTAGTTTAAACTGAATCAACCGAGACAATCTATATCATTAATGTACCTCTTAGAGATCAATATGATCTGTATGGCTAAAGTCTATCGCGAATCATATGTGTATGAATATACAGTGTATTTTACCTTATTCAGTCAACACACAATTTTTTTACATCGAGTACAACTTTGATAAACTTTGACGCCCAAATTCATGATGTTGACCAATAGCAAGCTGTCTTAAGAGAGTCCAAAATGGAGGAAGCTATTGTAGCTTATTAGCTGCCTTGACCAATCCACTTTTATTTAACCCTTCTCTGAGTATACACTGCATAAGGGGAATGTTTAGCAAACAGTTGAGAGAGAAGTCAATGGTACCAATAAGTCTTTTGAATAATGTGTGTAAACCTACTGTCTCATTAGTTAGCGGGCTAACTCACGGTTAGAAAGCTGGGTCAGAGAGCTTTTTCATCTTAATTCTAATTTCCTAATGAAATGATGCAGAGAACAAAAAGCCAGGGGGAAGTAAACATCCCAGTACAGAGAAAAAAAGAAAAGCAGCTGAGTGAGCTTTTGTGACTGACTGCTGCTAGCATATCTTGCTAGCATGTTAGCTTGCCAAATACAGTAGGTCACCAACTAGCCCTGACAGTAGTCCAAACTTCACCTACCTTAGCACTGACTAATTTGCAACATGCAGATGAATGTAATTGTGCCACTTAATTTCTGCCACTATAACTGACAAACAAACGAGCCAAATAAGCACCTTGCAGAGACACAAACGTTCAACTGTTGGGGATCTCTGGAATTAAAGATGCTGCTTTGGTCAAAAATAAAAGTGATTCAATGACACTTTAAATTGTGTTTTTAGATATATGCACGCAAAGTATGTAGTGTATCATGTGTCACAGCAGCAGCAGCAGCTACTGGGTGTCACTACAGTATGTCTTTCTATAGGCTAACCAGTCAGGCCTTGAACTGTCTTATCTGTGGAATAAAGATGTCTTTTTATGGGAACTGAGGTAAAGAGGTAAAGTAAGAGCGCGTGATTTGATCTGTATCTCTTCATGGTCTATCTTCAGCGTTTACTTCCTCATGCCCTCTCTCCTCTCTTTAGGCAAAAATAGATCATCTCATTACTCACCCTCTTTATCTCCCTCTCAGGTTATGTCTTCTCTTTTCCCCCAGATTCTTTTCATATCACTTCTTCACCACCCTCCTTCCCCTCCCTCACCCCATCTCCACCACCTCGCCCTCTTGTCTATCTTTATCCTTCCTTCTCCAAGCTGCCAGTGTCACCAGTCAGCCCACAGTCACACAGCAGAGGAATTCATTCTCTGACATCAGGCCTTATTGGGGTAAGGTGAAGGGTCCCAGTGGGAATCATGTGATAGAGCCTCTGTATGCATACGATCCTTGTGTTTTCATGGGTTACATATCAGTGTATCTGAGTGAAAATGAAAGAAGAAAAATGTATCTATGAAAAAAAGTAGGAGTTGGAGTTTTTGGGTGCCCAGGGTTCTTGAAGAAAAAGTCCTATTCGTCCTTTGCATAGACAATGTTAGGTGACTGTTGCGGCACTTCCAAGGCTTGGACAGCATGGAAATGAATCAATACAAAAGATAAGAAATTGCATTTCAAAAATATCTGGTTCTTTGATAAAAATTCAAAAGGGAGAATCTTGTGTATATAAAAACTACAGCTCCCAGTTAACCTTTTCTGTTGCATATGTCACTTCATGTAGTAACCTGATAAGACATTCATCAGTTTCAGTAGCAGCCATATTGAAATGAGGTAAAAAAACAAAACAAAACAAAACAAAACATGATACCCAGGATCTGGAGTTGAAATAATTAATTATAGGAGGTCCATAAATATATGTTCTATAGTAAATCAGTATTAATTGATTTTTGGGGCGGTATGGGGGCAGCAGACCATGCTGTAAATACAACATTGACACAGTACCACCTTATAAGGTTGGTATTATTCATAATTTAGCAAACAAGTGCCTATTTACACTTCTAGTAGAGACAGAGCAACAATTCATTTTTTCGAAAGCATTCATTTGGAGTCGTGTTTTGGCCACTTAACAAATTTAAGTGCGATATTCACTCTCTGTGTACACCAGCTACTTGCTAAACTTGTCCATCTGCTGTTTGGTGCTGGTCAGTTAGCGCACAGTGGATTTATCAGAGCCTTTTGGCTCAAAATAGCTTCCTGCTGTGGCAGGAAACAAAAGTTGATGAAAGCGAAGCGAAACAGTAAAGTTCTGGGTCGTAAAACCAAAACAATGAACTGTAAAACGATCCGTAGAGCTGAGGGGAACTGCAGAGTCAGGTGGTTCATCACTATGAGTCACATTTCACATTATACATTTAATCTATTGTTGATGTCAAAATATTTGTTAGTGCAGCTTTAAGATATCCAAGAGACTCCTATGTTTCTATGTTGAGATACATTGAAGATATTAGAAGAAAACTTTCAAAGATTTACTATGGTAAAAAAAAAAAACAACGTCTGGAACCAGCGTCTCCTCCCACTTTGCCACTCTATAAGTGAAACCAAATGAAACTGTTTATGTTTTTAAGAGTCTGTCCCACATTATGTTTCTGCCCAGTAGCAGTGATACCAACATGCTCTGTCCCCTAATGATAAGCCAACATGCTAACCACCGCTGATGTCTTCATCCGTTTGTATTCTCCCACATATGGTTATCTGAAAGTCGGGCGGTCAGACACGGAGGCAGCATATTCCTGTGGTCAGCCTCTCCCAATCAGTAGGCAACGCTCTCAACCACTCAGAGGGAGAGCAAGAGAGAGAAAACCAGCCACCTAAATATAGCCTGGCCTTGGGGCTCAGCAAGAGGCCCTCTGCATGAGGTCTGGCCACACACACTGAGGTGCAAATATGTATACATACACGCACGCACGCACACACATGCGCCAACAGATTTATTTAGTTTGCACATTTTGTATAAAAAAAGGACAGAAGCACTCACAATCAATCACATGCTTATAGTGTGTAGACAGTTCATTCAAACACAGTAGGTAGGCTGTGGTCACACACACACACATACATGCAGGCTTGGACTGAAGGTCACTTGCATCAGTGGCCATCAGCTTTCTGCTGACTGGAGGAGAAAATCCCCTAGCGAGAGGCGTATGACAGCAGCCATTTTACAAACACCAGAACACAAGCTTCACATCCTCATATTCTTCATTTAGACTGTTCTTGACTTTGAGCTGCTGTTGCATCACAGACTGTGGATGTCATTTTGAAGACTGTAAATTCAACTGACTTCATCGGGGCTTAAACGTGATCGCCTCATAATTATTTTCCAGTTCAGCGTGCAGCTGGAGAAAAAAACAAAAAGCCACTCTACCTCTTTTACCCTAAAGCACGTGTTCATTTAAAGCCCCTGCTACTTGTAAACATGATGGAGTCTGCTAACCTCCAACCACATGATCAACCTGCTGTGCCTGAGTCGTTTCACTGTACGGTTGGTGGAGATGCTAGCTTGGTTTCTTGTGGTTTGGTTTAGTTTTCTGAGAAACTGACAGGAAAAAAAGACGAGAGCACAATACCTCAGCTGTTTCCTGTTTATGTGGATGAGAAGATGTAATTTGCTAGCAAGAGGCAACACCAAGAGATGGAGCGATACAATGGGGAGATAAAGGAGGTGATTTAGTGAAGTGGATCGAGAAGGATGAGATCAGGAATTAGAGTGAATTAGAGATTAGGCAGAGAGATAAATTGAGAGATTGAAAAAACGAAGGGGAGATGTGGGGAGGGGTGTGAGAGCAAGAGGTATTAAAAAAAAGAAAATGGTGAGAAAGAGTGGGTGAAAGAAAGAATTCAGAAAGAGTGAGAGAAAGAGTTTGAGAACTGAGGGGAAATATACTGAGAGAGCGAGCGAGAAAACAGCTGAGAGGAAGATCTGTGCCTCTTCTTCAGCACCGTGAAACACAGCTGTGTGAGAACACACACACACACACACACACACACACACACACACACACTCAAAGGCCTTCAAAACACCCACAGTCAAGATGTGACACTCGGCAGCATCCACGTGTTAGCAAAAACACATAGACGTAAAATGTACAGAACACACTGTGCCTGTGTGAAAAAGGGAACACAATTTAATAATGAACAAATATAGATATGCTCGCACGCAGGCACATATACACACACGTGGTTACACACTTGGCCTTGCAGCTTTACAACGGCACAAACAAAAACCACTTTGTAGAAACCTACAGTCAAAACATTCATTACTATCACCATGTCCTTCCAATCATCAACACACACACACACACAAAGCACATATTCACACACACTGGATTATCAGTCATTTAATTTTCAACGTTAGATTTTACTGAATCGTGACTGTATGCGCAAATTTCCCCATCTACACCTTAAAATGGTAGAAATGATGACAGTAACAACTAAATATCCAAGACTAAATTGTTCATTCCAAATATTACTGAGTTGAACTGATCCACTCTGAGTAAGTTTGTGTCTGTGGGTGATATTGTGGCTCCTGTGGCAGTGAGATATGGATAACAAAGCAGCAGCAAAACATTTAATGTGCAAAAACAGCCGTGACCTACATAAGACTGGCAGCTTAATGAGTAACTGTAGCAGACTAATTTCCCTACGGGACTAATGTGTTACTTATTACCTATAAACTACTTCACCATGAAAGATACACAACTTGGAATAAGTTAAATAATAATAATTAAAGTTATGTATTTTAACCCTAATTCTATGAGCACAGGTGGAGATCTTGATCTTTTTTTGCAGCACTGCACTGCAGCAGTGCATTGTTTCCCTGCACATTTCTTAGCCAATCAGGATGTTCCTTTTGGTGTTTTTGATACAGCTTTTGACACTGCACAAATTCTACTTTACTAGCCATAAGCATACATGTACATATATTTACATATATACAGTTTCTTTAATTGACCCTCATAAAAACTGGGGTTTTCTCATATGCTAAGACAAATATACTCCTGTGCCAGCAGGAAAATTTAAGTACCTTTTCATTCAATTTTGTTGACATTCACAACAACATATGTGTCCTATGCTGCATTCTCTTAAAACTGTAATTAAGAGCAGCCAAATGGAAAAAAAAAACCCTTGACATGAATCTCCTAATTGTAAGTCTGAGTCATATACAGGAGTGGAAATTTCTGACAGTGGCGATATTTTGGCGAAAAGAACTACAGGCATGTTGACAAATTGGTGGCAAGATGGCTGCCAGGCCACAAAAAACAAATAATAATAACACCCACAGAATCGATTTAGCTTATTAAAAAGGCTCTTTACACAGTTTGTATCTAGTTTCCCATATTTATATGCAGTCATCAAACACAATCTTAATATTTAATTTAGGCCTAAGTATGTTTTTACCTGGAGGTAAAATACAAGGCTAGCAAGGGGGGTACCCATTTTGGAATAATGTCTCAAGATGCTCCCAAGTTGCAATATAGAGTACCTCATAGTACCTTTAATTTATTCAAAAATAATGATTATTTTGTCTTAATTTAAATGACAAAGTGCTTAACTATTACTGCCTGGGAGTAGATACACATGCAGCTTAGAATATGTACAGAAAATCCCATTATAATGTTTCAGAAAGACTGATGAAATAACCCCTCTATGAGGAATCACACTGAGAAATAAAAAGCTGCCATGAAGTTGGGTGGGACTCTGGCTCTCTATAGTAGCAGCAGATTCCTATACAGCCTGCATGTGTGAAATTGTCTATGTGCAGAATATAACTCTGGGTTATCTTACAGTTATATATGGGACAGCACAAGATAGGTGCTGGATTAATAGAGGGAAGGTTTTAAGTGTGTCATGGGAAGCAGATAGAAGGGAAGAATGATGTGTATTTCACATTGCTGTACACAGTCCATTATCATCTCCCTCCTGCTTTTTTTGGACCTTTAGCAGCGATCATAAACCATTTGAGACGTTGCCAGTTCTGAGTTATAGAGCTTTCCAGAGGTACCTGGAGACAGAGCAGCAGCTGGCGTCAAATCAGAGCAAAAGAGAACAAGAAAGACAGTGTGGGAAAAAAAAAAATACGATAAAGGGACACAGCAGGGAAACCACGAGGATTCATTTTAACAGTAGAAAATTTTGGAGACACATTCTTTTCATGATGTGCTCTAATGAGATAAAATCGCTATCCCTTATTGATTTTCCCTGTTCAAATTATATCACAGAGAGATATAAATCATGTCCCTACTCTATAGAGACAACTGATAATATTTCCTTCAACTTCCAACACAACCTAAAGACAACCAGAGGGAAAGTGGGTGATAGATACAGACACAACAACATGGACAATACATTAGTCATAGGATAGCTCACCTCCACCCCCATTGCAGCTGTTGGGGTGTGGTGGAGGAATATATGTGCTACAACCCCCCTCGGCCTGCATTTGGACCAGTTCTAGTAGGATTTAGTGCAGGCTCGGCTGGAATGGGTTGGACCCATGCCATGCATTCCTATGCTGCTGTGCTCTCTCAGTTGGCCTACTTGTGTCAGGGGGAAAGCACGTACAGTACATCCACACACACACTCACAAACTCGCACAAGTACGCGGTGGAGGAGGAAGCCATCTTACCGCTCCTGGCTCAGACTGTAAATAAAGATTTGAGAGGAGCACATGGCGAAGATACACGTAGGCGAGCGCCTACACGTGGGCGCAGGCGTGCCCACATCACATGCTGCTTCACTCCGAAAACAAAGCAGGCTGGTACAGCGTTGCACCTTCAGTTGTACAAACACGCTGTACGTGCGGGCACACATGAACGGAGCACAGCGCGCAGACGTGAAAGTTGCAGTATGAACTTGTATATGCTGATTTGCACACATATATGTACTCTGCGCAAGCAAACACAGCCCACAGTGTGCTCCACTGGCCTATATCACTGTGAACATGAAAGCACATGACTGATAGTGTGTGGGTAGAGGGATTCAACTCTTAATACCTCTCATAAGGGAAACATCTGCTACCCTTCATATCCGAGTCCTCTCTTCTTCTCTTTTTTAATCTCCCCCCATGTCTCTCCTGTGCAGTCCTTCTCATTCTATCTCTCTGTGAAGTTTTTTTTTTTTCTCATCTTTTTTCTCTCTTCTCTGTCCTCTCTCTAAGTGAACCCCCAGCTTTTGGCTCTTCAATGACTCTCCACCACAGCTGGGGTTGTTTTTGAACTGTCGAGTGCATCAGCGGCTGAAAACAACTGGGCCACATTTCTATGAAAAGCCACTCCACTCCCTATAAAGAAGTGCTGACCTCTCCAAAAGGCATAAGTAGCCTTTCTGCCCCCCCCCCCTCCTCTTGTCTTTCCCTGTCCTTCCTCACATATTTTTGTTTTTCCATGACTGTTGGTACTGAAATGCGCAGTGGGCTAAAACAGCTGTGGTTCATATCGCACATCCTGCCATAGCTTACTTTGCCAAAACACAGACTTCCAGGGTACACCAAATGACCTGGAAAAGGATTTGGGTTTACTTGGAAATGTCAAATACAGACCACTGTGTCCATCTGAGTGGGCCGATGCCTGCAACAAGCTACTAAATGACAACTGAAGCTATAACCACAGTTATAACTGAATTTAAAGAAGTATATGTAATGGATTTCTATGCAAAGATCAAATCCTGCCTCTTTTTAGTGATCCTAATTTATCTAAACCTCATTTCTACCATGAAATACATTATTAGAGAAATAAAAATGTTTAGATTATTCAGTCTCTCTCTATATAAAAATAACTGTGTACATTCCTCCTGCGGTGGAGACTTTATTCCTGTTTGTCTCCATTCCCCTCTCTTCCTCTTTCCTCTATAAGGATAAAAATGGAAATGTTACACTGTGTAGATCCACCATGTAAACTGCAGTGGCATGCTGGAACATGAAAGCAGTCTTTGACTGTGGTTGCATATGCTTGGCCTACTTTTTGATTCCATTAAATTATTGGGTGGGTGGGAGGAAAGGCTGCGCCGTCTTTTAAGTATTAGCATACTGGATGTCAGATGATATATATATGAGTGTGTATACATGTGTGTGTGTTGATTACAGGATTATATGCAGTAGTATATGTATTTATTATGGTTGTGAAGTTTATTGATTTACTTAATTCTAAACCATCCACATATATCACTTTATGAAAGTACGATTACTTATATGCACTTCAGCTATATATTAGCTCAGCTATATATTATGCTGACAGTATTTTGTGTGGTTTCTTTTGTACATTTTTCCATGAAATCTGCACGAGTCTGTTTCATGCTGTGTGTCATTTAATATCACGTTGTAGTGACTGATATAGGCTCGGCAACAGAATATTAATAGCTGTTGAAAGTGAAAGGATAAAAAAAAAAAAACAAGTGAATGGACTGGACTGAGTGAAAATACAGAAATCAGATTGAGGAGGGAAGTACCTGACAAAACAAATACCTTGACTCATAATGGAGACAAAGTCAAGTAATATATAAGAAAGAACAGAGATAGTGAGCGACAGCGCCTGTGCACTCAGGAGCTTTGTTGTTAGATTTTGCTGTCTGTAGCAAAAGCCATTCAGTGTATTTGCATTCTGTATATTTGAAAGTTTCCATTGTCAAATATTGCCCAATAAGCAAATTTCATGCAAACACAGGCATTGATGTATGTTGAAATCAGTAGAGAAGACTTGGTGACTGCTTGGCCATGGCTAATGGCTAACTGATGAGTTACTCTTTTAAGAATGACTCCACACCAGGTTTTGGAAGGAGGAAAAGCATAGCTGCACTGGTTGAACCTGGGTGTGGTCTGACCACACCCAGCTGTCATGTCACATGGTACTATAGTACCACAGTACATCACTGCAGGAAAGGGTGTGGAAGCATGTTGTCAACACGTCTAGTTGGCAGGACAAGTAAGATTATTATTTAAAAAACAAAAAACACTGAACCGCTCTTGGTTTAAACATGCTGGATATTTGGAGGTGTAGCCCTGCAGCTAAATTTCTGTTCTTTAAAACATATTTCAGAAGACTAAATACTGCAAGGCTTATCTCTGCCTTTCACAATCAGCATTGCGAGTCCTGTTTACTTTTTTGTAAACAGGGCAGGGAGCATTCAGTCTCTCTTACAAAAACATGTTATTGTTGAGGTCCAACAAATTTTATTGAATGCATTCCCCCTTTTCATAAAACATTTGCAAATGAGATTTTCGGACTATTTAAAATCCTGCATTGTTTACATCCACGTTTGCTAGTTTGTGCTCATCCTCTTCACTGTCTTTATTGGCGCATTGTTACGTCACTAACTAGAGTGGAATAGCATAAAAAGGCTGCAGGAATGTGTATCTAATGTGCATCTGGTGATTGTGCATGTTACAAACAAAACATGGACACACATGTAAACTTTGCTCCTTAGCAAAGCAACTAGTAGCTAAAAACTCCACAGGGTATATTTCATGTGTTAATAACTGCTCTTAGTGAGACACCACAAATCTGCCAAAACAGATGATCTTCAGACTGAAATATCATACATAATTAATTTAAATGAGTAAAAGCCCAGCATATCATCACTTTAAGGCACATTTTACTAGACTACAGTAAGTGAAACATAATTATATGTCAGTTTTGTGTAGAATTAAGAGAAAGGTGAGTAACAGTAAAAGCAGCAGTTAGATTGTTTTGGTTAATTGGTTAAAATTTTCACTATTTTATGATGAATGTCAGGTACTGGCTGATATGAAGGAACTTTGTTGTGTTGGGAACGGGATCAGATACATGCATGGGCCCACATTTGCGCTTGTCTTTCAGGAGAGGGGTACAACGTGACTGAGAGCATGATTGTCTGCAAAAATATTTATTGCCTTGCATGTTTCACAATGAGCTTGTGTGAGTCAGAGAGTGTGCTAAATATCACGTTTGATGCGTCTGTGTGTGTGTACACATCTCTGTTTCTCTTGGGAACTGGGAGTCTGCAGCTATCCAAGCTTCTTTAATTTGTCCGTATGGAACAAACCTGCACAACTAATTTCAGCAGAGGTATCCACAGCAAGGGTGTCTTTACAAGTTTTTTTTTTCAAATGAATCAACATGGGAGCCAAACAAAAGAAGGCCTGCATGATTCCTGCCAGCAACAAAACCTGTTCAAAGAGAAATACTAAACCTTTCTCTCCCGTATCCCTGCATTTCACCAAGGACATCTTTGATGTCATCCAAAACAATGTTTATCTTCGCTCTGTGTACCACAGCTTTGTTTATGAGCTTACTGATAGGTGTCTGTGTACTATGTCTGTGTGTGCCACACAAAAGGGAGGCGACAGCTGTCAACAGCAAATAATACTATATACAATGATGTTTTATTGACAGGAGTAAATATTAGGGAATTGTGGCTGGTTCACATTAGAAAATTATATAAATGAATGGTTTTACATTTTGGGAAATTTGCTTATTTGCTTTCTGCAAGATCGATGTATGGAGCCATGAGGTGTTTAGCTGAGCTTAGCTTAGCTAGCATAAAGACTGGATAAAGGGGGACCCGTGTGTAGCTCTGTACAATTTACAACTTCTCGTTTTTACATTTTTGATTCATGTACTGATCAAACAAACGTGATGCAACATGTTAGCTTTAGATGTGCTGGTAGGCAGATTTTTGATTTTGGAGAGAGATTCAGGCTAGCTGTTTCCCCCTGCTTCCAATCTTCATGCTAAGCTAAGCTAACCATCTCCTGGCTCTAGCTTTAGAGCTGTTTAATGAGAGTGGTCTTGATGTTCTCATTAAACCTTTTGAAGCATATTCAAACAGTTTACTCTTTTATGGACTGGCTGTTACACAATTTCTTCTTTTCTTCATTCTTTATTTCTTCATTTCTTCTTCTTTTATTATTTCATGCCTTTTATCTTGGACTGCAGTGTCTAAAATAAAGTACATTAATCCAAATTCTTTATTTCTTCATTCTTTTTCTTTTATTATTTCATTTCTTTTATCTTGGACTTCAGTGTCTAAAATAAAGTCAATTGATTAAGTCTAGTGCTGCTTTATGATTGTTTACACTATTGATTCATCTATCGATGTTTTTCAATTAATTGTTAAGTCATTAAATCTTTAAAATGTCAAAAAGAGTTGTGAAAAACGTGCATCAAAAGATCCCATAGCCCAATGAGGCATCTTCACATTGATCCTAACTCTATTAAATGGATTACAGTTTCTCAGATCGTCTAATTTAACAAGCTGTGGTCAGTGAATGTTCGTTAATTTTGATATCTGTTAATAAATTACTTCAAACGATTACTTGATCATAGAAATAGTTGTTGATTTTTTTTAATTTTTTTTTATCCATTAATTAATCAATTATTCAACTAAATGTTTCAGCATCATGTGACCCAAACACTCTTTCAGCCTTCTGATGTGTCTCAGTGTGTTTCTGGTTTTATGGCTCCACTGCCAGCAGATGCTCACAATTTGTGTGAGTGTAGACGGTAGACGAGCTGGCAACTGTGCGCATATGTGCGGTGTGCATGCGAACAATGCCACCAGTTGCTGTGGGTGGAAGCTCCCTGGTCGTCTGCCAGCGTGCAGGGAGTGACTGACCACGGTACAATGGAGGGTGTGAGCTGACTTGGGGGGGGGGCGCCGGAGGAGGAGGAGGAGGTGTAGGAGAAGGAGGAGGTGGTGTGGCCAGGGGGGTGGTAAGCAGAGATAAAGCCAGACAGATGGGGCAGACAATGAGGCATAGACACCCACCCTGCATGTCAACAACACCCCCTGGTCTCCTTCAAACTTTAGCTATTCCTTTATCTCCCCCTATGTGCCAAAGTTTCTTTACATTCTCACTTCTGTGCCAAGTTTTTGTCTGTTTTGCTCCTTTTCTCAGCTTGAGGTTGATTAAAACAACATACTAATTTTTCAATTAGTTTTTTTTCTCTTTTGCCGCAAGAACTTTTATGTACATTCTCTAAACAAATTAAACTTCCTTCTGTTTGTTCGCTGCTTCGCCTCCTTTTCCTCTCTCCTTCCTTATTGTTCTCTGATCTGATAAGGAGAAATGTCAATACAGCAGCAGAGTGGGTAAAAAAAGGAGAGTGAGAGAGAATATAGATAGTACGGACAGGCATAGCCGTCACCTGTTGTGCCGAAACCCCCTTGTTTGGAAAGCTGATCCCATCTCCCCTTTCTCAGGTTTCCACAACCTCAGCTGTCAGTGAGTCATGGAGCTCTCTGTCTCCTTCCATCCATCTCTCATCCATCTCTCACAGCCCCCGATCACAAAGAGAGGTCGGTTTTCATCAGTTTGTTCTCTATTTAGGCCTCAGGGGATTTGAACACATCTTCGGAAAATGTTGTAGCATAGACATCTGCGAGAAACTGCTTTCAAAAATGTTCACACCCATTTCTTATTTTAACCACGGACAATTTTATTTGTGAGTAGTAGTTACATAATCAAAACTCACCAGATGACTTTTATCCCCCTGAGATAAGCTTGGAATTGTTCGATTGTTATGTTTGCCACATCAAAAGGAAAACATGACCACATTGCAGGTAAGCGAAGGATTAGTTTCACTGTGCTTCACATTGAGCAATGTTTGTGAGGTGATAAAATAGTGCACATACTGTAATACTCACTGTGCGCATGATCCTACATGACAATAGAGAGAATTCTTGTCCTCACACACACACACACACACGCCCACAATCATTTCGAGAAGCTCACAAACGACTGCCTTCATTTCAGTGAATGTTTTGTAACACGGCTTGAACGGTCCGACTACATTCAAGTGTGAATGCAAATCTGGGTGCTTTGCATATATATGTCTACTGCCACGTCTGTGAAAAGGTCATACTCAGTGTGGCTCTTTGAGGATGAGTTGGAGAGGAGACAGGAAGCCCAGGGTGTTGTTCACACTCTCATTCCACATGAATAACCACTGATCCCAGAGCAGAGAAAGGATGAGGCCTTTTCTCTGTAAATGTGACCTCTGATCTGCCAGCTGAACCAGCAGCTGTACCAATGTGTCACCAAAAAACACAGAATAACTTTTAGGAAATGAAAGCGAGAGGGTAACCACAGAAAAGAGGATAGAATCTCTGTCTCTGAAGATGTGGTTGAAAACTGCAGAAAAAGTTAATAAGTGGGCCCTGAGTAAAGATTATTTTGTCAAATTAGATTTCAGTAGTTTTTTTAGTGGCTTCAGACTCAACTTCATAAAAATATACAGTACAGTCCATATGTACTTGTCATTTAATGTGTAGGGTGTCATTCAAAGTGGCTTTGTTTGTTTATTTCATTTTTTGTCATGGCAACTGATTTCCCATCTCACCTCCTGTTATGGTGTAAGTTTTGTGCGTTAGACATGACTCATGTCCAGTCATATCGCACATGATGCCTATGGACAGGCCTGGACTTCCACATATTGCGAGATATTGCAAAAGAAATACAGAAATACAGATGTTGGAGGTATAGAACATATTGCACTGTATTTTTCTTTAGGTTCTCTCAGAATCGCACTTCAGAGTTATTTTTTCATATGTTGCACAACCCTGTTTGGCAGTGGAAAATGTGTGTGTGTAGGTTTGTACAAATGTGTGTACAGATGACTAAAGTCTGATATAACCTGGCAAACACCTGTTTACCCAAAATGACTTTACCATATATATATGTGTGTGTGTGTGCGTGCGTGTGTGTGTCTTAGTGTATGGGGGCGGGGTAGTAGCTGACAGGGTACATGTGATGCAACAACTGTATCCTGTGCCATCTTATGTAATGGCAAAGTTTATGACGATGAGGTTTCCCAGCGTGCCCTGAACTGGCCTCCCCAAAGTGACGGGTGTTGGTGTGTGTCTGTGTGTACTTGTGTGTGTGTGTGTGTTTGTATGAGTCTCTGTGTGTATGCACAAGTGCTAAGGAAGGACTCTTTTAATCTATTTTGATGATTTACTGCCACAGAAATAGAGCCTATGTACTCACAAACAGGTGACTAACAGTGAAACAAGTGTGACCATATATGGGATTACTGATCATTTCTACTGATATCTATCTAGATCTATATTTAGTGGAAGCAAATGGGTGCTTGAGTGCTTGTGCGTGCAATGAACCAAAATTCATTTAGTTTTAAAAGATTTTTATTCATGTGCCATTCGTTTTACAACAATATACAGTAGAAAACAGTATATTTTTTTCTCAACCAACTTATAGACCGTATAGTGACATATAATTGCTGTCATGGGTGTTAACCAAGTGACACCGAGTGACCCTTAGTGGGTCACTGTGTCATGACTCTAAATAGATTAAGTCAGCTTGCAGTATGTCACTCCAAAACAGTAATATACTTTACTCCAAAGTGACACCATTGTCTCTTACCCTTAAATAAGTTAAACATGGTGGTGAGAGAAGAGTTAAAGAAAATACAGCTAATACCTGAGCCACTCATTTCTTTGTCTGCTCCACTTGCCTTTTTTTTTTTTTTGCTTCAGGATATTGAGCACGATATTGAAAAAGCTTTATTACGTTTCTGCGAGGAAAAAAATGTCATTATTACTGTAGTAAAGATCAATGTTATTTCAGTACTTGAGTCAATACTTGGCAGCTGAGCGAGATGAGATGTGAGATGAGACTCGCAAAGAAGTTGTGGAACCGGTTTGGAGCATTTATGAATGGTTTTTTAAAGCTAATAGTTCAGCAGGAGCGCTACAAATCAATTCTGACAGCAAAGCAGGGCACTCCCTGGAATGAAAAAAGGCAAATAACCAGAGGCGACGAGAGAAAAGAGAGAAAGCCTGTGTCTGTATGTGTATGTGTGTGTGTGTCTGAGCAAGAAAGAAAGGCTTCCTGAAAGTAAGGGAAGCTAAAGTGACCTCACCCAGTGGTAACTACAGATTGGATATACCATGTGACACACATACACAAACAAATTCCTCCTCATTCTCTCTCAGTAATCAGCACATTTCCCACTCCATAATCAGCACTTAATGATACCTTTAAAGCGATGTGTGTTTGTGCGCCACACATATTGTGCGACTGATCCAATCATTCAATGGATTCTCCGTTCTCTCCCTGCTATCTCGGTGTATTTATGAAGCCATTACTTGTAATCACAGATCACCTATAATCACTGACCAGTTTACGCCGCTGCAATTTCTTCCCCCACGACATTTTTAGTCTCTGCCAAATCCTGGGGTTATTATCTGTCATTACCGCCTGATTTCAAAGAAACATGCATCGGAGTAGATAAAGCAGCAGAGAGGCAGGATGATGAAGAAGTGAGAGGGCCAATTAGTCACTGAGGTCATGGAAACTTACTTTCTTGTTGTTTATCAAACAAAAGGAGCAAGGAGGAGTATTAAGGCTCTTGGCTTTGCTTTCCAAGAAAAGTCCGCCAGGTGACAGTGGTGCCGCAAGCCAATCAGCAGATTGGTCCTTAGGTGTCCAGACAAAAGGTCAAGCGGCGAGGAGATCGACGGGTAAACCACACCATCTACAGAAATCCTTTTCTCTCTGTCTCAACTTGTACAGCCATAACTCCCAACAGATGCATCATTGACTCATTAAATGGCGTCAGTGCAGATGTGACTGAACAGGTGGGCCTCGCCTGCAAAAAGAGGATTAAGAAGCAAGATTTTTGTGTGTGTCCCGGTGTGTGTGTGTGTGTGTGCCTTTCAGTGGTAATGCGACCTTGTCCTGAGCTCAAGCCGTGGCAGGAAAACAGATCTGCTGAAAAGAATTGGAGGAAGTACACAATGCACTCCCCACAGACACACACACAGAGACATGGTGTGAGAGGATTATGCATACACACAGTACATCTCCCTACGTATACACAGCCTAAACACAAGCCATTCACAATACTCTGTATGCCCGTGACAACTTGAATCATTTCGCTTGTCAGTCAGAAACACGCGCACGCACACACAGCGAACACACATAAGACACAATTCATGTGAAAACTGCGGCTCTAACCATCCAAAGTAGGGCACTGCAGTGCCCATCACTCAAGAGCGTCACACAGCAGGAGCGCTTTCAATGAAAAGTGCTGCGCAATTACCGGCAAAGAAATAGCCTCCATAGTTGTCCACCTCTGTCTTCCTGTGCAGGGCTGGCTCCCCAGACACACTGAAGGGTCATTATCGATGCACGAATGGAGATGACGCCACCTGCAGCCCCTGCAGGCTGAAATACCCCGCCAGTCACCTCTGCGAAGGATGGTTGCATCACCCTGCTGAATGGGAACATTACGAGCTATATTTACCATCTGTAATGGACAAGATATTAGATGTCCTGTTCTGTGGAAAACTGGACATTCTGTGATAGATTTATTGTGTTTGACATTTGAAACACTGATTATTTTCATACAATGTGTAAGAGCCACAGTTCAAAATTGAATATATACAGTACAGTATGTATATTATTGCATAGCTCTGTTAATTAAATTGTTGATGATTCTGTTTATTATTAGTGAGCATTATTTTGATGTTTAGATATAATTTTCATATTTTTTAACTTCTGTATATTAAGACCTTATTTAAAGCTGCTATACTTACTACTTACTAATACTTACTTTTTGGTTTTAAGGCAACTTTTCTGTCTTGACTCACAGCTCACAGATTATCCACCTTGTTTCCAGCTGCAGCAGGCAGATGTTTTACTGAGTAAACTCACTGTACACTACCTGCCCATAAATTACCAGCAGACAAAGTTAACGACTAGCTGGTGAAAAAAGGGGAACATCGGGCAGATAAAAACTGGATATTTCCCTCAGGAGTATGAAGAGACCAAAGCAGAGCTAATAAGAGTGAATATTGGACTTCAGGGCACAGAAACTTGACATAAGAAAGGACACATTTATCTCTTGTTTTTACCTTTTTTTGTTTTTTTGAATATGAGCCAAATGCTCTACCTGGCTGGGATTCTAATGTGTTTTGATTTAGCTTTGATTTTGTACAATGAACGCACAAAATGTTAGTTACACTGAGCTTAATTTATGAACACTGATTTCCCTTATTACAGCTACCAGTCATGAATGAGAAGATGGAGGTGAATAGAAGCAGATGTCATTTTGTCCTCGCGTTCCTCTCCCACGCTGAAATAAGTTGGAGTCAGTTGAACTACTTTATGTGTGGCTGACTCCACAAACGTTGTTGACGAGTTTTCGCATGAGCATGTGAATGTGGATGCGAGACGTGCTTTTTTTTTTTTTTTCAAGTTTGGCTTCAGACGTGAGCTTTTCAGAATGTCAAAGAGAGGAGTTAACAAAGAGCAACAAAACAACAAAAACAAAAGAGAAAGAGAAGAAATAGTATGAGGGAGGATACCAACACCTGCGCTTCTGTGCCTTTGGAAAGTACCCCCTCCTACACATACTCAAACACACAGACGTACACACACACACACACTCCCATGAAAAAGTGTTATGTTCTTTCACTCTCATCACCATAGATACGCAGCAGAAGTTTTCCAAAGGGCCCTTGCAACCCACAAAGTAGCCAAATCCTTGCCATTCTGCGTAACCGCCGGCAACAATACGTACACTTGTTTGGCCGTTTCATTTTGTAGGTCCCCTTTGTGTATTAGGATGAAGAGCGAGAGGAGGGGTTAGGCGGGCTAAGGGGGGGGGGGGGGGGGGGGGGTTCTGGGGTGTTTTCTATGCTGGTTTTGGACACTTTCTCGGGGCAGTGTGGGCAAAGATGGAGGGGCACATCTGATGCTCAGCCAGACAGAGACCCTGAAGCAACAGCACAGTATTTGTGTGTGTCTTCACATATCTGTGTGGTTTCTGTACCTGTTTTCTGTTTGTTTGGGGTGATAATCTAAGCCTCCCTGATCTGCGGTTTTATTTTGCTCCTTTCTTTGTTTCGCTAAAAATCCAATCCCATGTCTTTCTCTCTTTGGCCTGACCTATAATCCCCCTATCCTTCAATACCCCACTGGCCTATTGTCCCAGACGCCACACACTGAATAACACTTATGCACGCGCACACGCACACACGCACAAGTAAACACACACACACACACACACACACACACACATGCACACTCACAGCCTTGCAGCCTGCTCCATTGTCCTGCCACTACTGGCCTAATGCTGCGTTGGACTGATGCCCATGTAAACAAGCTCCCTGTCTGTCCGTCTGTCTGTCTGTGTGTGTGTGTGTGTGTGTGTGTCTCTCTCTCTCTCTGCCTCTCTTTTTGCATCTATTCATGTCACTATGATCACTCTTTTCATTTTATTATGCCGCTCTCCATCTCTTCTCCTCCTCTGTCTTTATGTCAGAGTCCTCTCCCACTCCTCTCTCTCCGTTCATGCTGTTGTGCTTTGCTGGGCTGAGCAATTAGTTAATGTACCCTCATCCCAGGGGTGACTCTCGCACAGCCGACCAACCGAGTATGTATGTGTGTGGCTTTGGCACTGCCACTGAGCGGGATTGCTGGGCTAACGGTAGCCCATCCAGAGTGTTTTTTGGCACTGGCGCTGTTTTGGACAGCCCTCACCTCTTCTCTCTGCACCTCCACTCAACCATGGAGGCCAGCCCTCTGTCCAGGGCTCTAGTAAACAGCCTTTTAATTACCACGGGGGAAAGACCCAAATGTCTAAGAGATCAATTCATTCTAGTGATACACTTTTTTTGGCCTGTACTGAGCGACTGTACTGTGTTTTTTTTCACTGTGTTTGGCCCAAAATATTCTTACCCAGCTGTAATGGTCATTCATTTATTTTTGGCTTCCACAGCTGTGCAAGGACATATTTTCACCCAAACCTTAAAATAATTTTCATTAATGAATGTGGGTTTAAATCATATGAACACATACAGTAGTTAGAGATTTATATCTGCAACTACGTGCAGATTGCAACTATAAAGGCCAGAATGTTGTGTACACAGTTGAAGCTTTTCTCTAATTCAGGGATTAAAATCGGCTTTAGGGGCATTTCAGCCACAGTTATAAATAGACTATGTTGGGTAAATGGCATATGCGTTAGGCTGTATCTGTAGATGTCTTGACTAATCACACTGCCATCATGTAAACTCTTACATTTGGTTCACAAACCTTGCATATAAGCTAAAGTATTTTTGTTTACATTGTTATATTGCAACTACTTCTTTCTACTCTACTACTTTTGCAGGTCCTTGTTGCTCTACTTGAGGTTTCTCAATTTTTTCTCAGATTAAAGATTTTCCTGATTCGAATCAATGGTATAAGATTAGAGGGTGTAAAACCCTGTGATTTTTGAGCTATATAAATAAACAACACATCAATATGCAGCATAGGACTGACCAGAAGTATAGAATAGAGATCAGTCACAGCAGTTAGTTACTTTATTGACTTAAACTTCACAACAGAAATACATAAAATAACTTTACATGATCAAGTAAAAACATATTGGACAAAGGTCCAAACAATATTTCATACACAATACAAATTCTGTCGACACATTAATTAGGTTACCCAACAACATTGTCACATTCCAATATTTCCAGGCAAGTATGCAACATAATTAAGACTCATAAACGTACAATTATGTCCTCTTTCATTCTGTATACTTGTGCCACACATGCACAGGTGTTGCTCAGGTGGTGTACAACCCCAATATTCCTTGTTCAATATGCAACCTGTGTGATTATAGGCAGAACCTTGTCAATGTAATTCTCAAATGAACTTCAATAGGGTCTACTGTTTGTACACAGTGGATTCCGGGTTTGGTTGCATGCTTAGTTGCTTTATCGCCTATGTGTTTCCTAGTGTGCTGCATACCTTATGACAGGAAAACAACAAATCTATCCACAAATTCCAGTCGAGCCGACTCTCCATGCTGCGGTTTAATCTCAGCCCCGCTTTAGTGCCTTTCAAGCCGTGTTTGGCCCTGTGAGTGTGTAAAAGGGCAGGCAGGCGCCTCGCTGGACACCTCTGTACTTTTCTAAAGGCCTTGAAGGACGCCCAGCATGCATATCCACTCAATACAAACAACAAAGGAAAGACTGCGTCACAAAGGGACACCAGCATGGACGAGATGGAGCTCAGCGTACCGCAGGGGGCAAGTGGGAGTGCGTGCGAGTGAGTCTGTGCGTGTGTGTGCACATGACGGATTGTCAGCTGAATCTCATTACCAGGCATAAGACCAATGAGAGATTTTATATTTATTGGATGTAGCCAATTCTCTCCAGCTCAGAGTAATAATTGCACAAGTAAACCTTGGCCCTGCTGTTTTTTGCGTAGGCGTTAGCTTTAACCTTGTTTTTTTTTGTTGCATTGATGGCATTAGGTCATGGATGTACACAATACATGTAGACAGTTAATGGCCAATGGCTGGGTCAAGCAGGGGTATATAGCCCTTGTGTGTGTCCGTGCGTGTGTGCATAATCATTAGCATGTGCGCGTTAGTCTGAAATGTAATGCAACCGAGCATAGCCAGAAGGACAAAAGATGAGACAGCAGCTCGACCTTTCACCTCCCCACCCCCATCCTCACACACACACACACACACACACACACACACACACACACACACACACACAGCAAAATGTTTACTTGCCAATGCTTTCCTAATTCCTCTATTTCATAAAAAAAGAGCAATCTGGATGTTCGTGCCCTGCAAGAGCGATGTGTATTCCAGACCCTTGCTGTGTAATTACATTTGTGCATCAGGACAGTAGGATAATTCTGATAGGACGGAGTTATATTTATATATTTCTGTTGTTATTCTCCTGCCCCATAGAGAGATGACCCACTTCCACTGATCAGTCTGTACGTCTGTCTGAACACACTTGGGCGGTTGTGGTAGTGTGAGCTCGACATAGATATTTCACAGCGTGTTTGTATGTGTGTGGTTGTCAAAGCAGAGGCATAGATTCTGGAGACAGCAGACACAAAAATCCAGCCACTGTCTGTCTTCTCCTGACTTGTGAGGTTCTCTGTCGACCTTTGCCCATAACATTCTCCACTTTTCTAGGGTTTCTTTATGTACTGTACACATGTGTAAGTGTGGGTGGCGAGTGGGTAGATGGGTGACCTTTACGGTAAATTTGAGGACTTGTTAACCTTTGATTCTGTTAGTATTAGAAATACAGTAAAGAAATGAAACAAATATGAGCTCAGTTGCAGGTAATCATTACCTTCAATATGTTCAACTTGTTGTATTACACTCATTTGTCATGGTAACATGTATACTTGTATAACTGGTGTCTCCTGACATTAACATATGAATATTTGTACAATAAATATAAAAAACACATTTTGCAGGCTGATTTTGCTGTTAACCCTTAAAAGGTAGCCATTTTGACATTATTTTAAAAGCTAATTTAAAGTCATGATTATATATATTATTGTCCTGTTCTTCTGCTGCTGCAGTGACCCATTTTTACCAGTGAGCGCGTTAAATTCATCTCATCTTACAGTGATTAATTTTATCTTATCCTGTCTTGCTCCTGACGGCTCACGCACAGCATTCATTAGCTTATCGTGTGCCTGGTACGTCTGGATCTGTGATTGTGTATGTCAGTATGTGCACGTCTGTGTGTACATCTCTGACTGTAAACAGGACTGTTGTCTTGTGTGGCAGCAACAGTGCTAGTATCCCCTAACCAGTATGAATGAATATACAGCTCAGTGCACAGCCAAGGGGGACACATGTGCAGCTCCAAGAATCTTTATTCTGTTTCAAATGGAAACCGAATCACGTGCACTGGAAAAATCTGCCAGCACATCAGTCTCTCGTCAAAAGTCTTGTTATTTAGATACATGGCATTGCGATTGTTTTGTTTTTGTCTCTGGTGCTCGGTGTCATGTGTGCTACTGCTTTGCAAAAGCTGCTTCTTATTTTACTCTCCTTTTTTCCTGTGGTTTAGATAATCTAGCAAAATCTGCTCACACTGATCTATTAGCCTACTTCCTCTTTTTTTTAGCTTGTTTGCATGCATCAGTTGCAAAAGTATTCAAATCTGTTACTTAACTAAAAGTCATAAGCATAAATGTTGGTTTTCCTGATAAGAATTAACAGTAAAATTTGCAGAAGTAAAAGTATTCTTTCTGAAAAATGGGAGTTATTGATGCATGAATGTATTTTCTGAGTTGTGTTAAGTATAAAAAATGTAATCTGCAAAGTAACTACTAACCGCCATTTGGCATAAATGTAGTGGAATAAAAATGATATTTGACTCTATAGTGGAGTCTCACAAATTGGAAATACTAGTAAATTATGAGTGTTGCACCTCAAACTTATATTTGAACACAGTACTTGAGTAACAGCACCCCACCTTGTGTCAGAAACACAGGGCTAGATCACCATCTTGTAAGTGCACATTTATGAATGTAAAGCCTGATTGAGAGTTTGACCCTCATTACCTTGCATCATGCATAAATGGTTTGCGTGTGTTTCCGTGTGTGTGTTATCTTTTCCTCCGTCCGTGCCGATGTGGCATCTGTTGTGGTCCAGGAGGTGACAGAGAGGTAGCAGCAACCCGAGCCAGGCTGGCTGATGGCCGTCTCTGTGCCCATATGCCCGCTCGGAGGACACACACTCTCCTGGCAGGACACACTCCCACACACTGGATGCTTCATACCTCACACACACACACATACACACACACAAGCCCAAACTGCAGTTGATCGCTCGTAAACAAACACTCAGCTGCGCCGCATTTGTGGTGCCACATCATTCATGCAGGGGAGTGAAGGGAATGAAAAGCTAGTGGAGGTAACGGTGTGTGCTCTGCCAAATCACCACATAATGGACTGTTCCGGGACCGTCCAACCTGCCGACCATATGGGCTCAACACATGGAGCGATGGACCCAACACACACTTACAAGAACATAAAGTACCCGCAAACACATGTGGAAAGATGAAGGCATATTATGGTCTGCAAAGTGCACGCCCTTTCTGTATAAGCATATAGGCTTGAAATTGTTTAATTTGAAAGATAAGGTAATTAACTTATTGTAAACAAATCCAATTTAAAGGACCAAAACCAACAGTAAATTAATTCTACTGACAATGATTTCCTGTGTAGCCAAAGCCTGATATACAGTAGCTTATTCCTCTCTCCCATAGACCTCCATTGTTTGCCAAAAACGATTAAAAACCCATGAATGAGCCACACCGTTGCACTGAGTGACATGTTCCCTCCTTATGATGAACACAGGCACTGTAGTGTTCTTTCAGTCAATCCTATATAATCCTGCTGCTGTAAATACTCACTAAGGCAGCAAATTCACAGCTGAAAACTGTCCCCAACAAACACATCATTTACTTCTGTTTGAGTAACGTTTGCAAAAAACTACACTGCTCAGCTGTTTTAGGAAATTATTTAGCATTTTTTTTAACTGGAGGTATATACTCATGTACACAGATAAGGAGGAACCAGCCCAAGGAAAGATTTGTATATAAACGTCAACCAATGGGACATACAGAGATGGCCACCTAGCAGCAGTATACAGAGTACAGTGGTGTACGAGATTGCCACTGCCAGTAATAAAGTGCAATGGTATACAGTATCCAACTTCTTTAGGCACTGGTCAGGTGCATTCATAAAGAGCAGATCGCCGTAATCCAATAAAGGTAAAAAAGTTGCCGAAATCAAGTGTTTCCTTGCCTGGAGGGAGAAACAGCATTTATACCTAAAGAAGAAACTTAATTTCAGTTTCAGCACATATAGGAGTTTATCTCCTAAGTTGTAGTCATAATTCTCAATGTATTGTTGACATACTGTGAAGGGGACTTTCTTAAGCTAAAACATAAAGCCATAAAAAAAACTCAGCTTCCTTAAGTTTTCAATATGACTTAGACTTACAAAACATACTCAAGTGTTGCAGTTTTCCTTCCTGATAAATGAGCAATTTCTTCTTGAGTGTTGTTTTCTAGACGCACAGTGGAAACAGGTGTTCCCACCGTTGTCCTTTCATCGCTGACAGCCTTTGTTCTGTGGGTGGTATCATCTGTGGAGGGAGAGTTGCATCTCCCGGTAATGTATTTCATCAGCTACAGCTGTATCGGACGCTCTCCATTGGTGTGGAAATGAGGGTCGTCAAGTCGCCAAGTATCTCCTTCGTCCATATTAGAGAGACAGAGAGGACGGGGGCTGCTCATTTATTCTGGCTCAGGTGTGAAAGCCTGCCAGTTGTGTGCGTGTTGTCTCTCTTTCTATTTGTGTGTGTGTGTTTGTGTATGTGACAGAGAGCACAGAGCGTGAAGTTTTCTCCCCCCCAGATCCCACTATGAGGATGGATGGCCCCATTATGGTAGGTTTTAACCCCTGACAGAGATTGAACCATCACAGTGCAAAATTGCCACAGAGATACTGTATAAGAAAATACTTGTCGTTGTTGCAGAAATTGTGTGGTGGTGGAACTGGATAATATCTTCAACCAAAGCTTCTACAATAACAGTATAACAAAGTAAAAACTGACAAAAGTATATAGCTATTTATTAGCCACGCTTATAATGTAGCTATATGGATGTCGATCAGACCCCCAATTTGGTCCAAACTGACCTCAAGAATTATTGGATGGGTGGCTATGACATTTTCTGCAGACATTCATGTTCCCCAGAGGATGTATCCTAACGACTTTGGTGATCCTTGACATTTCCTTTAGCGCCAACAGCAGCTCAAAACTGTTATATTATCCAATACTTTGTTTCATGACCAAATGTGCTAATTAGCAAAGGTAGCATGCTAACACTAGACTGGTTAACATGGTAACCATCTCCTGCTAAACATAACCATGTTAGTATTGCCATTGTGACCATGTTAGCATGCTGACATTAGCATTTAGCTCAAAGCACCACTGTGTCTAAGTACAACCTCATAGAACAACTTGGTTTAATCTTGTTTCACTACGAGAAGCTAAAAAATGTGTCAAAACCTCATATCTAAAGGTCCTACTGATTTTTCAATATAAAAATAACACATTCTTAATTATACAGTGTTAAAAATACAAATACAACACAGTCAGTTTGTCTAGTGCTGTAGTGCTACAGCTGGGTTTGCACCTTATTTTTGCATCTCTGGTGCACCAGTTTCAGCAGAACAGCCGTGCTATGTTTTATGGCTGTTGTTTACATCATGTAAGAAGAGAAAAGAATGTGTACATATTGCTTACTTCACCTTATCTGTGCTCATGATAGAGGTTGTACAAATTCTGATTGCAAATGTTATTATGCCTATGCTGTGTATTCTGGGAAAAATAGCAGTCATGCATAAATAAAATTTTCTGTTGCAACTCTGCCTCCATTTGAGAACTGTCAAGTTGCTGCAAACACATCTACTCCAGCTGCATTTTTCATTTCCTTTTAGAAAAGCTTTTAAGATTGAATATGAGATTAAATGATTAAGATTTATTTGTCACATGCTGTATTTTTTTGGAGGGGGGGTCTCCTAATCCTTTAACCTGATTGGTTTAGCATAACATATATTGGAATGGATGATGTTACCAGCAGCTGCTTCTTCCTTTGTCTTCAAATCCCTCATCTTCTAGACAAACTGGCCCAAACCACTCAATGTTTTTGTTTGAAGAACACAACATTCAGGCTATTTTGCAGCATTCCTGCACTTGTGTTTTTCAGCACAAATACAATTCTGCAAGACTAAAAGCTTATGGCATAGGGATGTTTAGCAGCAATGTTTGTGCGCGCCAAATGTGATACACTGCTTGTGCACTATTTGTATGCTGATGTATTTGACTTTGACGTTCAACCCTTTTTTCAGCCTATTTTCATAGTGCTTGAATTCCTCTGACTGTTGGAAAGTGCTGAGGTTCACAAATAGAACAAGAGATGGAATTTAAATGTCCTCTATGCATAATCATGGAGCAGATTCAAGTGTGCATACTCCCTGCTGGTTCGCTCTAGTTTGTTCTTTTAACGCGCTGACAATACCCCGGCAAAGTAAGCAAAACAAAAATCATTCTAGCGAAGCAAAAAATAATTCTGCGGAAGGAAGTAGAAAGGTAGATAATGGAATATCATAAATACAGAGTGATTCTGTGTTTCCTTTTGATAATGGATGCTGCTGAGGATGGCATCTTTGATTTTGGTCTTTCCTGTTTTTACAAGTATAGCCATGTACTGTATCTTCAAATGTTTTGGGGGAGGGGGAGGTTTTTCTGCATGTGGATTCATGAGCAGTTATACACTCGTGACCTTGTCTATCTTCTGCCATGTCTATGTCCACGCCATATAGCCTTCACCACCTACAGAGATATAAATCTTTCATGAGCACCTCGCCTCTGCACATATAGCACGTCCCGCCACAAGCCTCACATATGAACCGTAACATTTTATCTTAATGGCACGAATGATTGATAATGAGTGCATCCTTTAATTATTCTGTCCTCCTATAATTACTCTATGTCAGTGGTTACAGTTATCCCTCTCATAAATCTCTAATGCGGGGAGGCAGTGGAATACCGGGAATACACTTCAGTTGGCACATGAGATGAGCAGAGGGGAAAAGAACAAGGTTTAGTATCGTGTGCTCATTTACTGGAAATGCAGTCACATATCTCCTGCGGGGGTTAAACTTGTGGGTATCGAATCCAAACTTAGAGTGCTCTTCAAAAAATCCCCCTCACAAACAAAATATAAAGCTTATCCCTTTTATTTTAGCATGGATGGGAGGTCCTGGAGGTGCTCACAATAATGTTCCATGACAAATGAGCAAAGTCCATCTGCTGATGAAGACTGTGTAAAATGGTTGGCTTAACTTCGTAAACGCCCACAGTTTAGTCTTACAGAGACAAGAGCTATTATCAAACAAAAGAATCTGCTAGTGTGGTAAGGAAAATCCTCAGAAAGATTTCTTGAATGACATAAAAATCACGTCAGTACAAAATACAACTGGACCTTAAAACCCCTGTTGAGATACCCTGTAAGCAATGAAACTCCAGAAATTCAAAATAAAGGTTATTGGTCTTACAGTGTGGCCATGGAGAGTACACACATAGCCGCTGCAGGCTTCAGCTAGCAAGAACTGTAACTGATCACCATGCGCTGCTTATGTTTTCTCCTACAAGCTTCTTACCCCAAGTGATTGTTGAGTGAAGACAGCATGGACACGTTGAAGAGAGGCTCAATAATTGCCTCCTTTTCAGTAACCGATATCTAACAAAGCAATCTCCACTGCAAACCCCTTCAGCTCATCTCGACTGCTGCGCTCTATCACAACAAATGAAGGAATGTAAACACAGCAATTTCACGGAGTAGTTTCATATTCGGTATTAAAACAAGAAACAAGGAACCTTCCCACTGTCGCACATATCAAAAAAGTAAATAAACGAATGTAAACACAGGTATTGTTGGGAATATAATTAAATCAAGATATGTTCTATCAGTTGATTAAATCCGAAGTTGAACTAAACCTAAAACCCAAAACCTACACCATAGGAATTTACAGTCTTTATACCATTGCTCACACCATTGTTAAATTTCTTTGTTGATACTGGCAAATTTCTCTGGATTACACTATATTTGGCTTGTTTGAAATGTAGAAGAGGCTTGAAGTGGAATCAAGTCACAAAAGCAGGAATTGCCTAAAGGGTGGAGACACACCGTTAGAAACAATACAATCCTTTATGGGTGTCACATGTTTTTCAGCTGTGAATGCATCTAATACCTGAATCCCCTCCGGAGTCTTTAACGCTGCAATATTAGCACATGAAAAAGCTCACCTGAGAGGGTGTGTCTCCTCTCTTTTTGTTTCACTCGGCCATTATACTTTGAAAAGCGGCTTTTAGCCCGAGGCACTCATTCACTTCTGCTAGACGATGTCCACACTAGTGTTTTAGCACTGTTTCAGAAATAATCTCCATCCATACTAACACACCTGAAAACACATATCACACGACAGCAGGACATGGGAATTGTTGCGAATCGCTCAAATAATAGCTTGCCTCCTGAGCATGTGGGCAGTAGCAACATTATAAAATGCAGAATTTAACTGCATAACAGCTGCTAGCATGGACAACAAGGTCAGCAACACTTGTAATTTGTTATCCATGTTAAATTAGTCAAGGCCGATGTAGTTTGTTTTCTTCCGGGAAAGGGATCACGTGATAGGGGCTTATTGGGTGATGAATCAGGAAAGGACATGCTGACAAAGGACTGTTTTCAAAAGTGTCAGTTTCTGCCCGTCCAGACTAAAACGCAATCCCAGAGTTTTCAAACTAAAACAGGATCAGTATTTTTTTCAAAGTCTCCATTTTAGGGTTTCGAAAATGCCGGAGTAGTGCAGACACTAGGTGTAAACGGAACAAAAGTTATGCATTTTAAAACAGAAATGTATTAGTGTGGATGTGAGCCACAAGGCCCTCCACCCACTATACAAGTCCCTTAATAGTCACGCCTCCTCCTCATACATGAGAATATGGTCACCTCAGCTTGAGGACAGAGTTACATAAACACAGGATGAGAGACAAAAAGGAGGAGAGATAGATGACAATTCAGAAACAACTTGTTTGTCTTTTGTTGTGGGATGATGAGATTGGAGCATCAAAAGGGAATTCAAGATGACCTTGTATTGCTCTTGAGTTTATCTTAAGTGTATCTCTCCCTGAAAAACCAATTACAACTGATGTCAAAGGTCAAGGTGCTGTGTCTGAATGTGTGTGTCCGTCATGGTAGGGTTTGGGTGCAGACGGTTGTGTGGTGATTGTAACTTTGTGTCATCTGTGGTGTAATCATGTCATAAGAACACACCAAATAACACACAGCCACCCACAAAGCGCAGCTTTGAGCAGGAATGAGTCACCACGAGAACAGCAGGAGAGCTGTTTACATAAGTCTATCAAATGGTAGCCTCCACTGGAGTGTACCATTACATAATGCTGAACACAGGAGCAGTTACTTCATGCTGTAGATAACAACTAAGCATCCCGCAGAGAGACAATAAGAGAGATGCTTGAATACAAACTGAACAGGCTTACAGCAGCTCAGTGAATGCTCAGGTTAACATGCGTTTTGATAAATCAGCTTAATAGTTATTGAATTCAGGTTTGCCCCAAAAGCCCAGGTTACTGTGTGTCTGGTTTATAGTAATTGATAGATTGCATTGTAATTTAGTGGTGCAATATGCATTTTCAAAAAAAAGTGAATTCAATATCCTGTATTTTCATGGAGACCAATACATTTATGCTTACACACTTAATTATACAATTGTCTTCTTCAAATCAATCAATTAAACGTGGTTCTGTGATGTTTACATGATAAGTTATTAAGCATTAAACAGAGGTGGGTAAAATCAGGCAGAAATAGGCTCAAAACTGCTACTGCTGAAAGGGGTTAACTTGTTTACATACACAGCGGTGGTGATGGGGGTCTCAGTAGGGGTCCACGGCTCATTTTTACACCAGGGCCCCTCAATGGATTAATCCACTCATGCCGAGAGTTGATTTATATATAGAATTTAAAATGCGACGGCTACTTTTTATGACAATTATTGGCCAACTATGATGTTATTTAAGTAATCAGCACTTAAAATTACATTGTATCCACTATTACTGAGATCTGTGAAATCTGTGATATCACTACAACAAAGTCAGGGCAAAAAACAGTCAGACAACCAGACAGGTTGTAACAACATTTAGCTAGATTACCTAAACCACTTAATTCGGAGGAAAAACTGAAATTAAACTCACATGAAATGTCTGTAATTATCCCTTTTCGCACAAGAAATGTGTGTGCGTGCATGCACGGCTGTGGCAACACAGTGGAAGTCAGTCTGAAACTGTGATGGATGCTTACAACATACAGTTCTAGTGATCATTTTACTGTTGAACATATTTGTTTTCTCCCACATTTTCCCTAACCTGTGAATTTGTTTAAAGCCTGCCTGACTGACCTCTTTTAGCAATGTCGCTAACAATACCCTGATTGGACCTTTTCAGTCCCAAAACCGTGACACCTAAACTCTGCTCATGCTGAGTACCAGTTCAATACTTGCCCTACTTCTCCCAAATATAGTCTGTTTAACAGCTACTTGCTGCATGGAAATCACTGGGATGAATAAGACAATATTCTAAGGATTGTTGTGGTGCTAAACATTTAGTTGGCAGCCTGTTCTGACATCTCGTCCGCCTAATAAGGTCAGTATGGAGTCGATACTCATCCAGCTGATCTTATGGTGTTGCTGCTTTCCCAGATCTTGGGTTATTATTGCAGATAGAAAGGATGAAGCTACACAAAAAATATATCTTTAAGTCATTGTTTGAATAACAATATCTTTTGCAAACAGGCTTCTCTGTATTTCATGGATATTAAGCAATGGACCTCATGTAAAGATTATTTGGCTTGTTTGACCCTGCGTGGCATTTCAGCAATAAAATCGTCACTTTCACCTGTAAAAAGTCACACCTGTGCAACACTGAAATGCAACAGCATCCATCTTATGGCCTGATTTCCCATCATGTCAGCAGCCATTTTGTAGATGCCTCTGTTGTTTGTATGGCCAGACAGGCCACAGATGTCACTGTTGTGCAATTGTGTTAATTGTTTTAATTACTGTCTGCTGCACAAGCGCACACATTCACACACTGTAAACACGCTGCCTCTGATTAGTTATGGTGCACCCATATTACTGAGACCTAATGGATTTTCTTGCCATCTTTTAATCTCTCTCTCTCTCTCTCTCTACATGACACACACACGCTCACTATCACCTAAAGTGTGTATCCGACAGCCCTGCAATTACAGCACATTGCATCAGACTGCTGTTTATGCCTTGCTCTTCAATTCATAGACCACTCTCTCTCTCTCTATCTCTCTCTCACCCTCTGCCACCCTGTTACTGAACCACTCCACATCTTCACAAACACTCATAGCCTGTCAGATGATATCAGCATTTAGTAGGCTTTCCCTTCAGACTAATCAAGGAATAACGTATGTTTTGTGGAAAGTTGCTCTGGGGAATAAATCCAAACACAGACATACATGCCATTCACAATATGAAGTCAGGTACGTGATGCTTACTGAAGCAGAGAGATCCATCATTTGGCCAGAATGACAAGTCTGATAAGAATGATTGATAAGATAAAATCTAAACCAGCCTTCATGTATATTTTGAAGGGCAGTGAGTAGTGTTAGATTGACAAAATAATCACGCTCTACCAGGGTGGACTGTCAATATTTTACAGATACATAATGCTAGTATTAGATTAAAGCTAATTTTGGGTAGCTCAATTAAAATTTGGTTAAATGGAGAATACGTGATTTCTTACAAAAAGCAAGGTTGTGTCGGGATGGTGGATGGACGTGACTTTCATCCACCTGCAATTAAGGTTTGCCTTTTTATTAAGCCAATCCATGACCTTTCTATAATCCTGACCAAAGGGTTTTAGTTGCCTAATATTAACCACACCTTAACTATAGCTTATTTACCATAACTGAAATGTTTTCCTAACAATAGTTGCCATGAATGTGTTCTAAAGTTCTGCAGGATTTTGTCTGGCAATATGATCGCAGTTCTAAGTTAGCACAAGCTAAATTAAGTTTAGCCTAACGTAGCTCAAAAAGGGAGGGAAATACATTTTTACCCATCTTCAGTGATTGCTCATTGTTAAAATGTACAGTCTGGTGGTATACTGGTGTTGAAATGAGCATATAACATACAGTCCTGTTCACACGCAACCGTAGTCACAGAGGTGAAAAATGTTCCATAAGGTTATGTAACTGACAGATTGTTCAGAAAAAAAAGACCATTTGGCTAACACAGCATCAGGAAATCCCAGTTCATGAAATTGTCTCAAAAACCAAATTATACGCCTGCGTTTTGTCCCCTACCCTGAAGTGGTGAGGAGACAGACAGACGGAGAAAACAGAGTGGAAGTGGCTGATCATTGCATTATTCATGCTCATGCAATGGCCCCAAGCTCAGTCCGTATGGTAAGCTAGGCCACGCGGCATCGCAATCGGTTAAGGTAGCCATAATCAAGACACAAACAACAAGCACTTATCTTATATGACAGTCTGAGGCGGGCTCTCGACCTGTCTGTTCCACTCACTCAGCTTTATGTTGCATATATGCAACCAGACACACCTGCCCCTGCGCCTAAACATGCACATTCAGACACAAAATCATATGCACGCTCCTTTTTCTCTGTCAGCTTTTCTTACATCACCACATCCCACTCATGTCCTCGTCTTTTCCTCCTTTTTTTTTTTATCCCTCAGCTTTTGAAGCACTTCCCCTTTTCATCTCTCCTCCTCTTCCAACCCCGAAAGGTTGATCTGTGACTGAGCTTGTTGTGTCTTTTATCGACGTCTCGCAGCGGCCCAGGGACAAAGGGCAGCTGAAATGCCACAATGTCTCTATATTCTTCCTGTGCGCACATGCAAACGCATGAAAAGACATTGACATTCAATCATCCTTCCCGAAAAGCTGAAATACAGTAGGGGATGGATGGAGGCAGACAAGGAGCATGAGGATGAAGGGGAGGCGGAGTGGGGGGCTTTTTTGTAATTGATTAAGCTAAATCCCAACCCAGGAGCTAAACGACAGGCTAGACAGTGGATAACCAGGGGAGAGACTGAAACCCCTGTGGAGTGTTTCACTGAATCTTTATTTGTCCTTGAAATGTTTTTTTCGCGCCTCAAATTTTAAGCATCTTCATCTTTCAGGACTTAACTTTACCCATTCTTTCTTGTGCTTCAGATGCAATTGTATCTCAACGTAAAGGGCAAAGGTCAGGACCGCCACCTCTTAAATCCACTGTATGTGTGTGTTTGAGAAGGTGGGTATGTGTGACAGTGTGTGTGTGTGTGTTAATCCTGTATCCGTATCTACTTATCTGTCTCTGCTGTCTGTCTGATCCCTGACTCCCCACACATCTAATCTCACCATCCTTCTGCCCACCAAACACTCTGCGTGTTTGTGTTTGTTTTTGGATTAATATCTCCAAATATTGTGCAGAGCAATCAGTCTCATACACTAAATGAGTTTATTCCAGCCAGTCACGATGGATTTCTGTTAATCCACCTGTCCCAGCTCTGCAGCCCCCTTAAAAGGGTTCAACTGGGATCCTTTTAAAACACAAATCAATGCGCCAATGAGCCTCTGAGGACTGTTCTCCATTACTGTACCTTGCCATCACCAACGACCTCTATCTCTTTGAAAATTATTCTTCACTATGTTTTATGTAGTGATGAAGGACGAGATCTGAAATGGGCCATCGATAAACTGATGCTGCCTTGACTTCAGGGAAATCCTGAAACTTTTGCTAGCATTTTGTAAATGTTGCAGCCTTGCAAAGTGAGATTTTCTTACTCTGCTTCTTACCTTGCTTTGAGTTTAATTAAGACAACGCCAATAAACTAAACTGAATAAAACAGGTCCTCTTGTTTTCAGATAAGCCACATTTTCTATTTTCTGTTGTAAAACTCTGATAGCGTAACAGAGAGATAGCTGTAAATGTGAAATCTTTTATGACCCTTCCCTTCATCTTTCATTTTTTCCTAAATTCTAGCCAAATTAATCCACAGGCCCCATTTTAGTTACAAAGAAAGACATCGCCTTGCTTCTTTCTAATTAGAAGGGGGAGTGTTCTGAATAAATGTGGGACACAAAATCAATGGAGCTTTGATCAAGCCGCTGCTATAGCTTGGCGAATGTTAATGTTACACGACTAGCCCGCTCGCTGCTATGGAAACTAAAGGGCGTCCGAAGGTCGCCTCACTTCAAGAAAGCACTAATACATGCAAGCAGTGGGCTGTAGAAGGCCCACCTGGAGATGAAAGGAGGCAAACAGGGGTGGAGATAGAGACGAGGGGGAAAGGAATGATGGGGCAGATGGATGCAGTACGCTCACTCACACAATATCCCAAGAGGCTCACAGCCTCCCAGACTGTGTTTTCGTGGATTCGGTGAGCGTGTCCTAAAAGACAATCCCATCTTTAGCCTGACTGCACCCACACCTCTGCTCATCCTCTGTCTGGAGCGCAAGAAGATTTGAATATTCTCAACTCAGCATGCTGGGATTTTGTTTCTTAATCCCGCTACCCGTGGCAGAGAAGCGAAGAGACCCCGGATCAGCCCGTGGAGCACAGTAAAATGTCAGATTGAGCCAAGAGGAGGATGAGAGATGCAATCGCAGAACGGTGTCATACAATTCCCGGAATTTCATTACAGAAAATCCACCTATTATGGTCCAAAAAACCACATACATTTAATTAAGACATGACAGTCCTTTTCGAAAATCAATATGCAGGTATGGCAGAAGGAAACATTTCAGTTGGGAATTAGAGTCAAGAACTGTCTTGACTCTAACACACTTAATATAGTGTATGTGTGTGCATGTGTGTTGTTTAACTCAAGCACTTTTGCCCCTTTCTATCTCCATCACCATGAATATTAAAGAAAGAGAGAAGCACTCTGCCCATTCAATACACTCCAGAAATTTACAGTGGCATGTGCACTTTATGAAGATGTATTGGTCACTGTCTGCACTTGCGCGTGTGTACGAGTGTGTGTATGCTGTTATGAGGCTCATAGGTGCTGTACCTTTGCTGTTATTTATGCATGTATCAGAGCACCGGATCAATCTATCTGCATTGTGTCATGTAAAAATGTGATGTAAAATGAAAATGGATCTGACCCTGAGGTCTATTGTCCCAGTGCTGCCTTTACACGTCCTTGACTAAAACGGTTCACTAAATCACAAGCACAGATGCAGTAATGCACCGAGAGAGACAGAGGCGGAAAAAGAGAGGGAAACTTTAACGGTGTTCCCATCCAACTGTTGGCTGTGTGCAAACATTTCAAATGTTACAAGAGATAAAATAAAACGCGCTGTGGAGGTATGTCTTCTCCTATTTGTGCACCACACAACACACGCTATAAGAAATACTCAACAAGTGTGTGTACAAGCGTGTATAAAATACTGTATTTCTTGTGAGCACAAATTGGCATCCAGTTTTTCCACGCGTTTAAACATCAGTATCACATCAATACTCTCTGAATGAAAATGGCAAAGAGATGGAAAGCAGTTTGACAAAAGGCAGGTTGTCCTGTACGCCCGCTGTCTGCATATTCTCTCACAACACCCACAAGGCCCATTCGTTTCTGTCACTGTCTTTAATTACTAATTAATTCGTCTTTCTGTCTGTCTGTCTGTCTGTCTATCTTGGGACACCTCTCCTCATCCTCCTCACTCTGCTCCACCAGACAAGGACAGGCGAGGGCGATGGGATCCTGTGGTCCGCACAGGGACTTCATTATGGCTTCCTTCCAGAGGACCCAAACAGCAGCAAACAAGGACTTATGCAAGGACAAACAGCATAACAGGCTGCGCAGGAGTTTTTCACGCTATATTGTCTGGAAGTGACAATATCACACATGCTGCTGTGCCCGGGTAGAGATGGTTACTGTGTACAGTGAAATACCTTTTACTGTACAGTGTGTGTGCATGCCATTATGTTGGCTGTGTGGGACCCCAGACCGAGCTCTATCACTAATGTATGTCTGTCTGCAGCCTCCCCCACTACAGACACTGACACTCACGCTGAAATGAGGTCAGATGGTGTCATGAACGTCTCTGCTGTGTGTCCTCTAGCACTTCATGCCGTGCTGTGTGTGAATGTGCGCGCGTGTGCACCTCACATCTATTTTGCCTGAGTTTTGTTACGGGCATCAGTGTGTGTGTGTGTGTGTGTGTGTGTGTATGTGTGTTGATGAGGTTATTGTCAGGGCATGGGTGGTCACTTCAGCGTGTTGTCTGATTGGCTGATTGAGGTAGTTGTTTACATTGTATCTCTGTTCCCAGTGAAGAGGAACTGTCTGCACCAGACAGTCATCACACTCACACAAACACACGCATACACGCACGCACCATTATTCTCCATGCTTTGGCAGGCCTTGTTACTATGCAGACACACTCCTGCTCCCCCACTTTGGCAGGCTCACTTCCCGGACAGAAGAATGGTGTTCTTAACAAGTTGACAGATGTAGGGCATGGCGGGGCAACTGACTAAACGAGCTGAAATATTATTCTAATTCTTTTACGTAGGTTTTGCATCATGCTCATAAATTTCCAGTGACCTGTATTTTTTCCCCATTAATGATTTTTTTTTTTAAGCTTTCAGGTTCTCAAAGCTTCTTTTTGTTACAATACAAACTCAGAACCACAGAACAAACATATTCTGATATGAAATTATCAACATGCATTTAAAATTTCAATAGACCACCAACCTCACCAACAGTGTGTGCAACAAATATCCAGAAAAACCTTAACAAAATGTAAATATAGTAGAGGGCAAACATCAGCGCAAGGGACCCTCTGACAAAAACACTCCTTAGCTATCTATGGAAACAGAAAGACAGCGAATGATGGATGCATGAAAAAAAAAAGATGCATAAATAATCTTGTTTGGGGACCTAAGTGGCATCATCATTATACAGTATCTGGGCAGAAAAGTGTGTGTGTGTGTATGTGTATGTGCGTCTATGCTCTTGAATCCCTACATGCAAATAAGAGTTAGATTGCTCTTGTGCATACATGAGGAGGCCGCTTTGCGTGTAAAAGCAGACTATGATGCTAATTGTATTATCAGGCATGCATGACATATATTTCTCCTGTGCATCGCAGGGCGTGTGCAACACTTTCTGTGAAGCGTGACAGTAGCTTCATGTTCTCAGTATGTGGTAATGATGTGGATTTACTTGTGGAAAGTGTGTGCATGTCTGTTTGTGTCATGTCTGAGGGTGAGTATTGCCCACGCTTTGTGGCCAGGATGTTGTGATGATTACTGCTTCGCGTATGATGTACAAAGGCACGCAAGTTGAGTATGAAAATGCCTTTTAAGTGAATGTGTTAATTGGTTGTGTGCCCTGGCATCAGTGTTATTGCTAGTCTGTGCGCATTTCCCTGCATGATTTGATAAAAACTTTACAGCTGGACGACCAGGGAAAGTTAAATATATTTTGAATCTATTTGAATTGGAAATAAAAATTAATTGGATATATTTTTGTGCATATGTTTTGGCCCAGTGGTATGCATGTGCAGGGTCAAGGTTTGTTTCAAATGACTAAAATCTGATTGCTGACAAAATTATTCATTGATGCTCCCATTTTAACTGCAGTTTCATGTAAGCTGCTCCAAGTCATGCATGGAAAACATTCCCGTGAATATATGAAAGATTAGGAGGAGATTCCATGTTTACCGCCTTCATCCAGCTTAAAAATGCAAATAACAGCTACTTCATGTTTTTCCCTGGAAAGCAAGACTAATAGACATAAAACACTCAAATATGAATTTTTACACACTGGAATGAAAGATGAGCTGAAAGATAAATTCATAACACTGAACATGTTGCATTTAATGTTGACCAGGTCATCTGTATATGCCTCCTGTTTCCTGTCACCGTCACGACTTTGACAGCAGCAATGTCAGCATGAGCGCGTGGAATCTTCCGTTTTCACCTCTGAAGAGTCGGAGAGCGGTCTCCGTGGTAATGCCACTTAAACTGTGCTGTTGCTACCTGGATTTGGCCCAGTGTGACGCAGGAGTCACAGTCCAGTTGTCAGTCCTGTAACATGACAGAAAATTACCAAAGTGGCTGAGGTTTGGAGCTATTCAAGTCATGAGAAGAAGAGTAATCGAGCGTTTTGTATTGACTTGGGGACAGAGATACAGTAAGTCATGGAAACAAAATCTGTTGTTTTAGATGAGAATACTTTGAGAACTTTTAATCTACAAATAAAATGAGCATCAGCATCTTTTTGGTATTTGAGTTATTCCCATATTTCAAGGCCAAATCGGGTGCATCAGGGTGTAAAAGGTTTCTTACATGGAATAATGTCCTTCAAAACACCAGAAAAGCTAATCAGTATTAAGAGTGACAGGTCCAACCTTTACCACATTATGTCTTTATCATTTACTGGTACTCTGTATCTCACTATCTCTGACAATCACTACTTACTCAAATGTGCACACAGGGAAGCATAAACATACACACACTGAACAGTTAAACAATTAAGCTTTGAGGTCCATTGGAGAAACAGATTGTTTTCCAGTTCAAACAGGTTATACTTATTTGATCTCGCTGAGTCAGACATTGACGTAAGAGGGCCTTCCAGTCCAGACTTTTTAGTGTTTCTATAGTGATCCTCACCTTGAGGCAATGTTCCCTAATTTAAAATGTGATATAACAGCCTAAATAGTCCAATTGCTTAACCGTGTTGATCCGGTTTGCCATTCTGGCAACTGTTCAGTGTCACATTAATTAAGCTACTTTCTTGGAACCACAGGCAAAGAGCCAGAAGTTTTACTGACTACAGGTTGTGTTTTTCTCTGCACATGAACAAGGATATTTGTTATAATCACCACCACAATCATACTAACTGCCACATGAACCAAGAGCTACCAATTAAAACCTATTAGCAACTTTCTGTTTTGCTAACATACAGACAGTGATGAATATCTGCAATGTCCTTTCAGATGCTTTGCAAGATGTAAAATAGAAATACACAAAAACAAAGTTTTCATCAATCCAATCATAGCTAGATAGTGAAACTTTGAGGCTAAATAGCAAACAAATGAAGCTAGACAGGCTTCATACTATTATCTTGACTTAACTTCTGTTGTCACCACTGTTGTTAACTTGACTTTGTTAACTTTTCTGGCCTACCTGGTAAATTCAGCAAATTAAGCTGAAGCCCAGACCTTTGGGTGGTCTTGAGCAAGAATGTTTATGGCTCCAAAATACCCCATACCACCATACCACCATACCACAGTCCAACCATTGCTAAAAATAATTTAAATCCGTGGCCCGGGTTATTGTTATTGCCCTGATGACAGGTTCATAACCTTTTTGGTCTACTTCTGTGAGGCAAACATTTGTTCCACATTTTTTCCGGACTAAATGTGGTATAAAATCTCAAACACTAACCATGGTTTCCTCTCAAACAACCTTGTCTCTGTCCGTGAACTAAGGTGGAGGTGGTAACTTGACATAGCTCTTACTCAGTTGCCATAGTAGCGCTGCTCTTCCAAGGTCAAAGCCGTGACCTCTGAAACGGTTCGGTGAAGTCTGCAGCAGAGGTGCAAATGAACTTTAGGACCCTGCCTGTGTGTGTGTGTGTGTGTGTGTGTGGTTGTGGCAGTGCAGTAGGAGAAAAGATGAGGAAAGGGAAAAGAGTAGGGTGAGAAGGAGAACAGGGAAGGGGAAGTGGAGCAGGGACTTATACTGAAGTCACCACAGGGAGAGAGGGATAGAGGAAGGAGATAATGAGTGAGGAGGCAGGGGAAAAAAGTAGGAGCAAGTGAGTGACAAGGAAAATGAGGACAAGACGGGGCTAGCAATCAAACTGTTGGAAATATAAGCGGATGGGAAATTGGTCGAAGTGAACAGGAGCCAGTGAACAGATTAATGGAAAGAAGGTCATGGGAGGCAACTGTGTACGAACATTAAAATTAAAAAAAAAAATATCAGGACAGAAGAAAAATTGGTGCAGCAAGACAGACAAGGGAGATGGGGAAATGAGTTTAAAGCAGAGGGAAGGTGAGGGAGAAAGCATATCAAATCCTGAGGATTAGTTCCACACATTCTTGGCATCCATAGTCACGGCGGCACTCGAGGCTGGTGCGGGGATGGCATTTGCATTCACTGATTAGGTCTGACTCCTCCTGTCGTGTTTCAGAACTTCTTGGGTCTGTTTTGCTCCTTGAATGCCCTCCTTTCCTCGTCTCATTCCCTAAAGTAAAGGGGGATTAGCCCACAAAGGGCTGCAAGAAAGTACTTTCGTGACAGAATGAGTTTCAAAAGTCAAATGTCTGATGAAAATAAGTTACTTGAGAAATCTACCTGTCCTATATGTACATACACAGACTCAAGCGTTGACCTAAAGAGCAACGTTGGTAGGCGTTGGTAACGTCTTCAAGGATGAAAATAAAGTGACTTCTGCATCAATGAAAAATGCTTTTTTCATTAGTTTTTCCTTTCAGTGTCATACTTGAGAGGTCATGATTTCATCAAGGGGCCTGTAATCTTTTTTAAAGGCCTTTAAATGCATTTTATTAGCTGAACATGTCCTGTACTGAAAAACAGAAACAGCCTTGGACTCACATTTTCACTTCCATGTGGTGTTGTAAGTCATTAAATAGTATTAAATAGTAAACATAAATGCTGTTTGAGGCAATTCATGTGCTACACAAATTGGGGGAACTCAAGGCTGCTTTGCATTTATTCTTAAAATGCTTGCGTTTATCATTTTCTGATGTAAATATCCATATTTTTGTTTTGAGGTGACCCGAAGGACACTCTCACTAAATTAATCTTTTTGTAAAGTTTTGCTGCATTATCTACTACCAGCTCCATTAGAAACTGGTCTGGACATATAGCTTGGCACATGGGCTCGCCCAAAAGAGGAGAAACGTGACTCACAGTAACTCCAAAGTGGTGCATCTGTGTTATTAGCTGGCATGCTAACGATAGCCACTGGTACGCCTACGTTCAGGAATCACCTGTTTTTGTTAAGAGCTGGCGGGTGTGAAGACGGGACTTATGATACTGCGCGCTGGTACTGTGGCTAATGTTAAGCTAGCTATCGGTGGTCAGTAAATACCTCCGAACTACAGGTTGGCTGCTTGTTGAACCACAAAATCTTATTTTCTATTTCTACACGTTTTAAATACAAAAGATGTGGCATGTGCATTTTGTGGCTTTAGAGTTGCTGCAAGGTATCTTTGATGGAATGACTGTAATGTAATATGTAATGTAATTACTTTTGCTGTCTCACACTAATAAATACATCTATTTACAGAACTAAATAAATAGTGGAAAGGTTTGTTAAAGAAAAAAAACTCCTATTACTTTTCTAATACAATGTTCTGCTCTGCTACTTCCACAGTACAAATACTGTAAAAGTTTTGCTAAATCCATTTTAGGTTGAATGCTTTGAAAAAAACAGCAAAACATGACATCACACTAGTCTCTATTTTTGAAAAGGGAGATAATAAATAATAAAACCACCCAACATGCCTCTCCTGTCTGATAAAAGATTTATTTTATTTAGTTGCTCCATTTTCAAATCCAAGTCCAAGGTGTCACATGTTTGACATAATAAATTTGGTGACTTGGCGCCCACCTGGCTTAATTTGTTTTTAAGGTTTTACCTCTAATCCCCTCAGCTAAATCTTTCTGGTACAAACAACTCAATGCATCAGCTCTGTGCCAAGTTTGAGGGCTGGTTGAGCAAGACAGCAGCTGATTACAGCAGCAGATTGTATTTGGTTTGTTGAACAATGGACCAATACCGCACCAGCAAACTATTTATTTCCCATCAGAACTTCAAGGCAGTAGACACAATGTTAGCTTTGTAGGGAGTCAAAATATGGTTGACATTAATACAGCTTCATGTGAAACCAGCTAAACATTTATTGTTATGCCCGGGAATGCCTCAAGTAAAAGACTTGTTAGAATAAACATGGTCATATTTTTCTTTGAAAGGGCAGAACACAATTATAAAAAATCAAGACAAGGAAACAGTTGAGCACAGAGGTCAGTCTGAGCCCAGCCCTCATGTCAGGGCATCCTAATCTATAGACTGAATCTACACTGCATAAGTGTCTTTAAACCACAAATTTTGTGTAAACAATTGACCCTTTGGTATCTATTGAAAATATAAATAGCTGTTTAGACTGACATATACAATTTTCCTGCAAATCTACTTCATATGTATATGATTATTCGCTGACCCGCCAGTTATTGTAAACTTATGCTGTGCAGCCAAACATTGTTCAAACCCACAGAATTTTATTTCAGTCATGGAGCCTTGTTTTTCAATATTTCACTCAGTGTAAACATCATATAGCTTCAATGAAGAGCTGGAATGACAGAACAACTTCCTGTCAGACAGGTGGCTGTAATGTGTCCAAGAAATGCAGCAATGCGCCAGCAAAGGAAGGAAAGAAGAAGTCTGCAAGCGAGTAAACATGCATGTAAACAATGCAGAATTTGCCATACTTATATATAAAATTCTGCAAATGTTTTATGAGGAAGAAAAGGAAATGCATTTTGGTTAGTAACACTCAATTTAAACACAACATTTGTAACATAATGTTTGTTTATAAGAAAACTCCACAGGGCACAGGGAGAAGTAAAGGGTACATATGACTCATAGGCATCCAATTTAAGACAGAAATGGACTTGGAAGAAAGATTTTCTTTTTTAAATCTTTGCTAACATTTTTTTTTACAAGCAGTAATTTTACAAACCTTGAGCATAAAACCAAATCAGTTCAGTTGGATACGATATTATTTTAGTTACCCTGTCCGCGAAACAATCAGTGCCACCGCACATGTACAAATCCTGAGTAAGACGTGAAAACATAACACCAGTAGGGGTCCAGTAAAGCTCTTAGCCTGCAGAGAAGAGTCGTGTGGCTGCAAACTGGGGAGGGTCAGTGCCTCTCAAAGGTGGCGGTCCCGCACACATTACCATGGCAAAAGTCTGACAGTGGTTACATAACAGCCGATGAAACCCATTCTATCCCACAGAGGGCTTTGACTTCATAGAGTTCCTGTGGGAGAGTGTGTGTGTGTTTAAAAATCCATGAAGTGGTGTCTCCACCCATTACACACCGTGTACCATGAAGTGTCTGCGTGCCTGGCTGCTGGGTTCATAAAACATAGAACACACATACACAGTTAGTCCATTAAAATGTTTAGGATGTATGGAAACATACTGTGTGTCATCCTGGCTATGTGAAATCTATATAAAGGCACTTTTGAAGTCTGCTCTTTTAATTGTCTCACATTTGCAATTTTTCATAAAGTCTTACATTTAGTATTACGTCAGTCTTTTTCCTTGTGTCAGCGTGCTCCATTTTCCCCCCTTTCTGTCTCCCCAAAGATCCCTTTAAGCTATATCTAAGTTCTTCAGTTTTATAGTCTCTTTTAGGGTTTGAAAAAAGAAAATGTGTTTATGCAACTCATCAGAAAATTTCCACACTCCCCCAGAATGAAAAATTTACTGACAGAATCCAAGAGATTTGTCAGGAGAGATCTGAAAAAAACGAGCAATGACGGATCAGGAATGTGTGGATTCCAGATGTCATGGCAACAGCATGACAGTAGCCTCTCTACCACTAATGGTAATGAGTTGTTGACATGCAGTTGCTTTCAAAAGGATGTACTGTCTGATTTTGTCTTGAGTCGAGACAGAGTGGTGACAGGAAACGGAGCAAAAGCTGCACTCTGTCGTTCTGCTGTGGCATAAACCTGTGCAGAGGCAGATGACACCCGGGCGCCCGGAGAGAGCAGAGACAGAAATAGAGAGAAAAGGGGCAACATAAAAGCCTCACAGATTCATCCATGCATTATTTAAAGTGTTAAACCCTCACACTTGTGAAACAACAGCAATCATTTTGGAGCTCTGGATGAAAGCTGCATTTTATCACCTTAAGTGCTCACTGTCCTGAAAGCGTAACCACATTTTTTAAAAACACTTGAATAGAATATGTGAATATTTAATTTATGATGTATTTAATTAATCTGCTGCAGCAGAAACAGTTAACATCGAAGCCTCGGGCTCAGGCAGACAGATAAGACAGACAGCTGGTGAGATTTGCGAGGCGTCCTCAAGCGTAGCTCTCTGCCTCGGAGGCCGTGTCTCTGGATGAATTCACAGAAAAACTGCAGGGTCCCCGTAGACAGTCACATTCACATGTTGATGATCCCACAATTGCAAAGGTCAAAAATTTGAAAATCAAATGTCACTTGTCAGCATGCACAAACTTTGTCTGGATGCAATCCAGTTTTAAAACTGTTGTTTGGATTGGCACACACACACACACACACACACACTGGGATATTCACACAGACAGCTGGTGGTAAACTGTGCCTGTGGAACATGGTAACCTACTGCAGGGCTGGTTGTATAATCTGTGATTCTGGCACTGTCCCAAGAGGGTGGTGAGCTTGTTTGTGCCTGTGGGTGTGTGCAATATGTATGTCAGAGAAGTTCATCGGGTCAATTTGCCATTTATAAATATTCAGCAAAAATATGTTGTTGTTTTTTTTTTTTTCCTTTTCCTCCATTTTTACTGAAAAATATGATTGTAAATGAAAACAGTTTAACCTGTTGGAGCAGATTTGCATCTGGATTTTGTGTCTCCAAACTCCCCCACCGATCCCAGGCATTCACTAGCTGTAAATGTGCATGTAAAAAAAAGGTCCTCTCATGATGAAGACAGCACAGAAAAAATATTCCAGTTATAAAAAATGAAAAGAAATACGAGGCAACTCTGGATAAACTGCTGATTGTGCACCAAAGTACTTATAAATATGTAAAAAATTGTAAAACATTGAATTGCAAACACTTTTTAGGCATTTTAAGCTTTAATCTAGATACAAACACTGTATGTAAATTTGTACAAATTTTATACACTGTCCAAATACAACAGTTATGAAATGAGGCTCAATATATTAGCTGAAGGATAATTTATGAGTCATGACTCACTGCAACTCCAGCGATAGTTTCCAAAATGATCGACTAAAACCAAACAGATGCTACCCCATGAACATCTCTCATTTTCTCTAATTCTCAATGCAGTTTTTTTCTTGATGTCTTGATGTTATTCTGCTGTTTTACCCCACTTAATACATTGTGGGAATACATGAAACGGATTTTAGACAGTATCTACAGTAGGTAAATGTAATTCAGGCCTGTAGCTACATCAATATTCAGCTGTGTGGGAAGTAGGCAGCAGTGTCCGAGATGAACGCGGTTATGAAATCGTGGCTGAGTGGGTTATGCAAACACATACGCAGACACACACTATCAAGGGGACAGAGTGTATCGAGGGCTTGACGAGCAGCACTGACGCATGTTTGTCACCACAGTGATCGCACAGTAAGGCTCAATAACGCTGAAAAAAAAAACTGGAACAATGATAGGACTTCTATTATGTTACTGTTTGTCTCTCGCTTATCTCTCCCTCTTCGGTAATTCACGTGTTTCTCTCACACTCTCTCTCTCTCACACACAGTCATTGCTTCTCACTCTGAATAAAACTAATCACATGCTGTTATGCAGGTGAACTCTGTTGGGAGAGGGCCTGGCTGTACAGATACTACACTTGCATGCTGAACATACTCAGCAGGAAATTAAGATAAAACAGATGAAACAAATAAAACAGCCTTGGTCTAAAATGATCCACAGATACCCTCCCAACACTCAGTATATGAGCTAAGGTAGTAAAAGCAGGATAGTAATATCCTGCATCTTGCAACTTGGAGACACCAGAAAATCCAGACTGTCCCCAGATTTAACCCCTTGTTGATGTTTTTTATGCATGCTCAAAAAGTACTTCTATTTCTAACCGGTACCTGAAGGCAGCATATCAGGTCAGCATACTCAGTCATCATCAGCTCAGCAAGTGAAAGACAGAGAAACAGCAAAAGTCAGCAGGGGAAGAAAGATGGACTTGTGAGCTATGATGAATTTGTAATGTCACCGCTCTCACACACATACATGTATAAGGATAACTTGGAGGAGTGTGTAGGGTTACAGAGACTGAGCTTTTAAACTTTTCATATCAGTTTTGTTTGTGTATGTGGCGCCGCAGCAGTTTTCACACCATGTAGGAAAATTCCCATGACTCTACATAGCCTATCCACACATGTACTTAGTATATCGAATGCTTAGGAAGAGGCTGCCTGTGTGTCCAGCTCTTGAAACCATTTGATGAATTATTCTTTGTTTAAAAAAAGGCTTGTATTTCGACTGGAGCAGGTTGAACAAACAGCGCTATGTGTGATTAAAGACAGAGACCTTTTAATAATGTAAGCCACAGCTCCATACAATATTATCTATTATCTAGAGTGCAGTTACATTTGCTATTTATACAGCAGGCAAACACTAATGTTCCAACATTTAGCCAGTGAAGCCTGCCAGTGTTCATCTGTCACTTCAGCTCTTTGTTTGCCGTTCATCACAAGTTACGTGATTGCACTGACGTGAGCACACACGCGCATGCAAAAAGCCTATTCTCCGTTTTTCAGCTTCTGTTTTTTTTTTGTTTCACTCTATTTCGCTCTCTTATTGTTACCCTGACACACACACACACACACACACACACACACACACACACAGGTTCCAGTTATGAGGACAGGATGTTCTGGCTCTGCCTGTATTTAATACATGTTTTAATGAAATGTCTCTGAGGCCGCTGCTCACTGTGAACGACAACCAGACAGAACAAACTTGTCTTTTTTCCATTTTTTGCTTTCATAGTGCAAGAGTGCATGTGTGTGTGTGTGAACTGTGGATACACCTGTTGCAAGCAGTAAGACTCTATTTAATCTGTTAAACTGATCATAAAAGCAACAAACACCCAGAGGTTCAACTGCAAGGACAACGTTTGCTAAAGGTGACTTTATTAAAGGTGAGCAGCTAACTGGGGACCAATGTTACCAATGGCAGGTCTAATTAGTATTTATTAAAGGTAAACAACTGCCATCATGAACAGATATTGGCTATATTTTAGGATGGCCATCTGTTTTCAGCCATGCTAGCAGCACGTCTATGGGGATGGAAACGTCAGTTTGTCGACAACTTTTCTCCATGAAATTTTTTACAGACCTTCACAAGAGATGAATGAGGATGAAGCCTACTGCGTGTTGTTCCCCACATTTTTTCCCCATGAGGTTGACATTTGTGGTTTTGAGTGAAATGTCTTGACAGCTATCAGATAGATTGTCACGAAACTTGGTTCAGACACACTGTACGTGTTAATTAACATATTTGGCAGGTTGCAAAAATGTTGATAATGAACATATGAGTGAAATGTTCAGAGACAACGTACCTTTTTTTTCCCACCAATGTTTGCTGATGCAGGATAAAACTGTTTAGTTGTATATGAACCTAATTTCTAGCAGACAGTTGATTACAGTTACCATATTGTTCTGAATGACTCTCTTTTCAGTTGACTTCCCAAAAACTTTTCTTCTTATTTACTCTTCAAACAAGGCAATCTTTAATTAAAAGTGATCTGGGTTCTACCAAATGTGTGTGCTCCACACACACACACACACACACACACACACACACACACACACACACTTGAGTCATTCACAGTGAAATTTCATGCAGATGGAAGTTGTAGCGCGCGCACACTGACATGCTATCGCCCCACACACAGTTGTTGAGAAAGGCAGGAGGCCTTGCTGATGCACTCTGCTCCTTCATATTCTGTGATCCATGTCAGTCCTGATCACACACACACACACACACACACACACACACACACACACACACACACAACACACACCTCTCCAAACACCCAGAGATTGTTTATTCCCCTATCTCTGTACTTTGCATATGCAAATAGCCCCTAAAGGAGTTTTTCGCTTGGTGAATTAGTCACTAAGCAACCGGAGATAACAGCTAAATTTCCACACACTCTTTAAAACCTATCCCCCTATATGTTCAGATGATTCCCTTTTAAGAGGATTTCCACAATTTGTCAACATATTTGTTCCATTTACATGTTTGCATGACATTAGCACATGGCATGTTACTGCATAGTAATCCTTTTGTTAAGAGTTAATCCTCACAAAAGATTGCATTGCATTAGATGTCGCAAAAGATATTTCTGGTGGTATGATATGACTGAAAGATAAGTGAAGAAATGTGAGGGTATAAAATAAATTACTTTAGGCAATATTTTTCACAAGGCTATTTGCCAGAAATGTGTTTTCTCAGTACATTATGGAGCCTATGAAAGAAAAGAAGGACCATACAGATGAGCCGGTGGTTGTGGATGTATCTTTTATGGTGTGTTTATGTGTGAAATCCATAAGGAACATGTGGCAATATAAACTCGTTTATAAAATGATGTTTTTGAGTGTGCAGGAGGCCAACGGGGAAAATAAAAACAGAACATATCTTGCCACACAGACAGAACAAAAATGCACAAAAAGTGTAAATGCCCTCAGTCAGCTGACTGAGCTGGAAGTGCGAAGATGCATGAAGAGACTCCATTTTTGGCTTTTGCATTAATGATTATGTCCACTTTCATACAGAACATACAAATAAATACTACATGTTTACTATGTGGAAGTGATATATGGCATGAAATTGTCATAATCATGTAAGACGAAACAGGAATTGCACATATAAGATAAAATATCAAGCAAACATTTCACATTTTGAAACATATGCTTTTCTTTAGGCCTATTTAGATATTTGCATCTCAAGTCGTTATCTAAGCACGCTATCTGGCAGTTTGTCGACTTTCCTGGCACTGTGACAGATTTTAAACAGACACATGGAGGTACGACTGGAAAACAGTAACAGGTTATTGCTTTATAATTCTGGGAAGCGGAGGGATAAACAGGAAGTGAGGCAGCTGTTCTCCAGAGGTACCTGTATGTATACATCAATAACATACACTTCTTTGTTTGGAGTTGTTGCAGAGATTATATTACCTCTGGTACTTTCTGTCAATATTTTGCCAGGATTATACTGACTCAGATAAAAAAAAAAACCACCACTGTCCCCTTGGATCACTTATAATTCGATTAGTCAAATGAAAGTGTATTTTCCGCAAATGATGTCGGATTGTGTTCCAAAGAAATGTCATTAATATTAAATCAAACTGAATGCCGTACTGAATCATTTATCTGGAGCATAATTTATGTTTCACATGAAATCATTAGAATAAATATCTACTAAGAGAAGCCTTGTGTCTCCTCTATGATACACTATTTCTTCACAATACCACTGAACTAAAGAAACTTTCAACCTAACAGCATAGAAAGCATACACAGATCCTCCGCAGCTCTAATGCAAAGAATCACTTTGAGTGTACAAATTACGGCAAATGACTTTGAAAGCAATGTACCCAAGACTCTCTGGTTCAACTGTCCAATACAACACTTTAAATCTCTGGCCTCTTTGAAGAAGCAACCAAGTATGAGCCTTGATCACAGCCAATTTCACAAATCACACAGATTTTTTTGCACACCAGAGTTTTAACTCTGACAGTAATTGGCTGGGATTTGCCCTGAAACTATCTGGTAAACAAGGCCTCCCTTCTCTGAGGATGAGAAGATTGGCTCTTAACGCCTAAGCGCTAAAAAACATTACATGCACACGCGCAAACATGCAACCTCTCTCAGGAAAACGTGCACTTCAGATTTATCTTCATTAGGATCCGCTTTACCTCACATCAGGGTGACCGCTTGTCTTACAGGAGCTCACGTGTACAAGAGGACGCAGTTTCCTCCACATAAAATTCAAATTTACATACATCCACATTTCCACACACACACACACACACACTCCTCATTATTTTCAATGTGCCATTTTGCCGTCCAATTATAGAAAAATACATTGCCCTTTAATGTCTATTGCCTGCAGAGGTTTGCAGGAGCCTGCAGACTGAAGGGAAAAATACAGCTTCTGAGCAGCCACGGAATGTGTCTGGGCCACTGAGTCTTTAACCAGGGATGTAAATCATCGTTTTAAGTCAGGATCATTTATACTTAACCACTCATCATCCATTTCTACAGAGGGCTGTGTTCAAAGATAATGGCAAGAAAGATAAATGCCTGGAAATGCAAAAAAACACTATTAAGAAAATTGGAAAAGAAGAGGATGGTTTTATGTTTTGGAATAACATTTGAGCAGATGCTTTTATCCAGAGTGACTTAATGAACATAGCAGGTTTGCACAAAACAACTTCTTGGATCGAACCTGAGACCTTCCTCCACGCTTCTACGTGTGTTTCTGTGCGTGTCCGATGACTGTGTCTGACGAGTCACGTTTTGAACAGCAGCAGCTTCGCACCTGCATCTTCATTCATCTCTAAATAGACACACTCAAATATTCTGGTCTCTGCCATCTCTGCATGAGCTCACCTAAAAGATTTCCTGTTGGTCGTGGAAAATGAGGGATGCCTGCGAAGAGAGACCACATCAGCAGTTCAGCACGTTTTTTGCCGGGCTGAGAGAAGAAACATAAGACCAACGGGGAGATCAAATGGCTAATGAAAGTCTGCCTGAGCCAACGGTGCTTCAGAAAGAGTTACTGAACCATCTGCTAATAATGGCTTTCATTTAGATCGGCTCATTCAGAGCCATTAACGCACACGCTGAAACTACTGCACATACACACATTCTGCTTGTGTAACGGTTTTGTTTTCAGGTGTAGATGTGTACTACACATTCACAAAATCTCATTCTTTCTCTCCACCATTCATTTATTTTGCTCTAAACCATTCAAAAAAGACACCTCCTCTGACACTGAATTGAAACCATCTGCTGGAGATTGAAATCACGAGTCTCCAGAACACATCCAGCAAGAAATAGGTATCACAGTCACTATGGCAACATGCTCCCATCCACTAAACAAAACAAATCTGCATTTGAGAGGTGCCATGTTGTTCCCTCTTCTGCCAGATTAAAGGAAATAAACCTAAATGCTTTGTTTGCAACTAGCGATTATTTTCATTATCGATTAATCTGTTGATTATTTTCTCAATTAACCAATTAGTTGTTTGGTCTATAAAATGTCAGAAAATGGTAAAAAAAAAAAAAAGTCAATCATCGTTTCCCAAAGCCCAAGATGCAACCTTAGATGTGTTATTTTGTCCCAACGAACAGTCCACAACCCAAAGATATTCAGTTTTCCAACACAGAAGTCTAAAGAAACCAGAAAATATTCACATTTAAGAAACTGGAACCAGATAATTTAAGCATTTTTTTCTTAAAAATAGACTCAAAACGATTAATCGATTATCAAAATAGTTGGCGATTCATTTTCTGTCGATCGACTAATTGATTAATCAACTAATTGTTGCAGCTGTATTCCACGTCAGCTAAACTAGGGAAATGACAGGTGTAATCACTGTTTTCAGGAAAACAGAGGGGTGTCCTGTGAGTTTTGCACAGGTTTCATGCTGGAAATATGCATCCTTATGTGTTTTTTTTTTCCAGAGTTCATATAATCCTGTCTAATTTCCATAATGCGGAGATGGTGGATGGTGCAGACATGGTAATCCAGGACTGGACTCTATGGATTAAACTGGGATTGTCTGGGCAGCACAGTGGGAGCAGATTGAAACTGTTTTCTCACACACGTAGTCTCAGGGGGGAGATGGGGTCATTATTGATTTGAACCATGATTGGTCAGTGTGGGTGAACTCCCCTCAGAGTTTTGCTTATTGTTAAACAGTGTGGTAGATTTGGGGTTGGTGATGTTTTAAACCATTTATATTATGAGGAGATATTCCCACCTGTAAACACAAACACGTAAAATCACACTGATTCTGATCAGATAAAACCTAATAAAAAAGTTATTTAAGTTAAACTGTGTGTACACACCCACTGTATGATGCCTCCAGCTGGGTTAAACTGTTTCATGAAGTGTTTGTTAGTCACTGATAGCACTTAGCAAAAACCTTTTATTTGCTGATAGCGCTTAGCAAAGCACTTTAAGTTACTGCTGTCCTGGTTCCTCTGGATAATCTACAGACCTCAATGTGAGCAGTTTTCTCTGCAACTAGTATGTTCTACTAAAAGAAATAGTCCCTATGGCAGTTTTGGGTGTACCAACCCTTAATTAATGTACAATTAATGGATCTGTTTGCGCTTTGTGAGCATGTGCCATATTCCAAAATTGGCTGTTTGGTGCTGATGAGACATTTTGGGGTTTATAGAATTTGTTGAGTGTGTGTCAAAGAGCTGAGCCAAAGGCCACACTGCAGGGTTATCATCAAAATACCAACACTGACAGAAAGGAAGCAAGACAGAACAGAAATGCTCTCATGCTCTCTGCTTACATTTCATATGATATGAAGTACTTCCCTGTAATTAACAAGTCCCTCTCTTTCATTTGCTCAGATCTGGTTATGTAAACCCAGAGTTAACAGAGCCAGTTGATAACCAGCTTCGTCATATTGGTTATCCAGGATTGTATACGTCAACCTGACTCAGCCTGACTAAACTGAACTGGCTTGGTGATACAGGCCCCTGCTCATAAAGATGGATGACAACTCTTGGAGTGCATCCTTAACTGAGGGGGAGGGCAGGACCACGAAACGCTTTAACTTGATGCATTAGTTGCAGTTGTAGCATTACTTTATTGATGTAAATATCTGCTAAATATTTTTTAAGAATGATAAAGTTGTGAATCCTTAACGAGGGTAAATCTAGATTAAATGACTGCCCCTGAGTTGGAAAGTTCGCAGTACTTTTGATCTACTTCACTTATATTAAAGCAGGAAAGAAATTGAAGATTTTTTCCGCTGTAGCCCTGCAGGTCTGAGGTTTTCGTTAGTCTGCAGCCCTTCGCTGACATGTGAGGTAAATTTTGTTTTACTTCAACGTGAAAATGATTTGCCACAGGCAAACTGCCTAATAAATCTGGCTTTCCGGTGTGTGAAACAGGATGCTTTCATTTATTAATCTTTTCACATGTCAGCGCATGTCTGCTGGGCACAATGCCAGTAATGTCGCCAGATTTTTATTTACTGGCAATGATAAGATAGCACAGTGATCTCACAGTAATCAAATATGAAGTTGTTTTTATTATTTTTTAGATTTTGTTTAATCTTTACGAGGGCTGCAACCAAAGATGATTTACAGTAGCAATTAAGCAATTAAAAAGTTATATAATATGTTTCTCACAGTTTCTCAGAGTCTAAAGTGACATCTTCACATTTCTTGTTTCGTCTTGTTTTCATATTGTATTAGCTGGAACCGGTTATTGTCAAGTACTCTGTTGATGCTCACTTATGCAGAAATGCACATTTACATAATCTGTCCTTATGGCTGACATTTATATACTGTGTGTACTATAAACTGTGTGAACTGTGTCAGCTGTATCATCATGCTGATGGTTTTTATATCCACTGACTCAAAGTTGCCAACCACTTCGCCGTGTCAGCATATCGTACTGTCTGTATACGGTTGTGTATTTTTCCACGTGCATGAACATTACACTGTGACAAATGGGAGTACGTGCTGAGCGTGTCGATGTTTGTGTGTGCGTGTGTTTTTGTGTGTTGGGGGGGGGGGGGGCTGGGGGGGCTGCTTGCATGTTTGGTTTCTCCTCCAATGTGTCTGTAATTACAAGAGTGGTTGCACATGTTTTTTAAGTAAGCAAACCTATGCAGTTTATTGCCTTCCTCTCTGCCACATCACACAGGCCACCTCACTCCTTCTTCTTTTGTTTGTCTGTTCACAGGCCATGTTGTTTTCAGGAGAACTGCAATTGCGATTTCGTAGGAAGTGTAACCTCCAGGGGAGAGACGAGCTCTGTGTCGTGTTCTCATAAAGATCCGCAAGCTGCTTTGATTGGGTAATTACAGGATGTATCTGAGTGTGGAGCCCAGCACACAATGTACTATACACCCACAGAGGTGAAATACTTAAAGCAAAATTTAGACTGAAAGTTATGTCTGCTCACACACACACACTCCTGTTTATCACCCACAACAGTCCCCCAAACATTTTTTCTCATCTGCCGACCTCACATCTAGCAACCACATGCGTCACAGCTACTGTAAAACAAACACTTATTATCCCCAAGAGATGTGACTCAAATCCCCCTGTAAGCCCACTCAAAGCCCTGGAAACGCAGGTTTTGCAGTGGCATGTCTAAGCCTGCCAAACACAAAGCCGACAACATCAATAGAGAGAAGTCACCACCTTTTTGTTGTCGCTCAAAAGAGGCATGGCTTCCTACACAATGTGGAAAGTTTCGAAGGATCCCAAGAAACGTGCACATGCGGGTCTTTTACTTGCTGAAACACTCCGACATCAGGGGTCATATCAGTTTTTGTCACTTGCTTTTTTGATTATTCTCTTTTGTGTTTATTGTTTCAACTGTAATTTTTTAATTTTCCATAAATAAAGCACTTGTTATCGTACTTTTTGATGTAATATGAAGGAAAAGATTCAGAATGATGACAAATAGATTTGTTCCCTTTCAGGGTTGTTCCATTGGATTTGAAAGAGGTCAAAGCTAATAGGGTAAAATGCTGGAATTTATCAAAGACAGGATTTGAGAAACATTAAAAGCTTTCCATGCAAATCTGTCTGGAAAGAGGTTAAAGCTTTTAAAAGTGGTCCCTTTAAGTATGATTAGTCTCTGTGCTCCCATTCGGCTTTGTCAATCTTATCATTCCCTGTTGGGAACATGAGCTGAAATCTCTCTCTCTTAACTCCTCGCATGTTTTTCACAGCAAACTTTCTCACAATCACAGTCTTTCTCCCTGTCTTTCTCTCTCTCTTTCTGTTGTGTTTTTCTCCCCCCATTCACTTCCTCAAAGCGTGGCTCGCATGATTGGTCGGAAGAGGTGGAAAGTTGGCCAATGGGAGGGCAGTTGCCAGGCAGCCTGTACCTTGTTTGGAGGCGGCTGGAGGTTCGCACAGCTGTTCCATTGAAAAGCAGCAGGACATAATAACAAGGGCCCCTCACCATGCTCACACACACACACACACACACACACACACACACACACACAGTTCTTTAGAAAAACTCCAAGGGAGAGGACTATAAACCTCATTGGGATTTTTTGTTCTGTTTATTCTTTTTTCTTTTCTCACTTCTCTTTTTGAATGCGGTGACCTGACAGAGGGGAAACACCTAAAAAGAAACTTTACAGACCTTGTAACACTCAAAATGAAGTTCATTTTCTTTTTAAAGGAAGCTTAAATCTTGATGGAAAATCATGTAGAGTTAATAGCATCAAATTGATCTTTGTTATAGAGTTTTTAAAAGGAAAAAAGATTGTAATTTTTGATTTGTTCTAACTCGCTTTTTATTCATACAGGTAGTTGTTTGCCTTTTCTTTTGTGTGCTTGTTTGTGAACATTAAACCTGCATTCACTGACATTTTATCACCTTTTAAAGTGATATGGTGACACATCACAATGATGTTAGTTGCTTTTTCTACACATTCAGCAGACAAAGAGCAACAATTTGGGGTTGTGTTTCTGCTGAAAGGAGGGCTAAAAGGAAGCGTAATAATTCTCCAAGGGTTTTGTCACTTAGATATTCGATCCACAGTTAATAGAAAAATATTGATTAGAGCATCTTCAAGTCCTTTCATGACAATATATATATCAGTAAAGCAGCGGCAGTAGCATGTTTATTTGTCATGCTGTACTGAATGACCCACATCACCCTGCAAAACATGGTTTGTCCATCTGTCCCTGTGTCCTGCTGTAACAATGCAAGCTCTGTGCGCACACACTGTGCACTTCTCCATCCTCGTATTTCACACTTGTTGCTTCTCCAGATTGCAAAATAGTGAATTTGGAGTGGAGAATAAAAAGAGAAGTGAGAGAATGTAGAGTTTAACAGTGCAGACCGGTTGATCGACTGGAATATGCTGCGCTGACACGTACGTCATGTAGCATATGGTGAGCTTTTCTTAGCTGATGGCATCAATAATCAGCTAAGCATACACACACACACACACACACACAGAGCTGTATCACCATTATGCTCTAAACTGAGATTTCAGCAACACATGAGTCACTCTGAGGGAACAATGGAGTAATTTAAAGGACAAAAGGAGCCGCTTTGCTACAGCGCTTCAGTATTGCTCCTTCTTCAGCACAATATGTGGCTGCCAAATGTCAAAGCTGTCTCAAATTGTTGCTTTTACCTTCCTCTTCCCCACATAGAGAGAAAAAAAAAACTAATGGATCAGTTGTCTTCTCCCTGGGAAACGTCAATTGTGAGAGTGTTTGTAAAGGCTCGTACGTGTGAGTCTGTGTGTGTGAGCGATCAATATGCCTCCTAAGGTGTATTCTTCAAAGACAGGGTCCATTTTAGAGATGAGGCTTCTTAGCACAAACACACAGGAAGATAAAAAAAAATCTAAATAAATATGCACAGTGTCCCTGTCATTGTCTGTCCAGTCTTTCCTGACCTGACCTTGTTTTGATCAGCTTGTCCTGACCAAGGATGTGATGTTTATGAGGAGCTGACTAACCTGCAGATTAGATAAGCTTTATTAACACCAAAGACTGTAACTATAGTAACTTCTATTCCAGTTTCTGCCTTTGATTTAGAGGAACTGCTCAGTGAAACTTCAAACCTCGGTGTAAAAAGAGCCTGAAAACTGGTTTATAAAGTGTATTTTTCTGCATGAAATTCCTGTTTTTCCACCTTTCCCAGCCCTCATCCCCTCTTGATTGCCCTTTTCTCATAAGCTTCTCACCATGTTTAACTTACTGACACTCAAGAACTCCGTGCTAAAACAAAAACACAGGTTTAATTTGGCGGAGCTATTCTAGGCAGGGTTAAGACAACATAGCGTTACAGACTGTTGTGGGGCCTCTGCTTATGATGACTCCTACAGTCTCTGAAGCAAAAGCAGAAAAAATATTTGGATGTTCTTCGAAAGAAAAGTATCCAAAAGTCTCTGCACTTCCTGCCTCTCTTTTACTCACATTTCTCATTTTTTCTTTCCACATTAGCTCATCTTGACATCAGGGCACTGGCAATTTCTAAAGAACATTTTGGACATTCATTAAACTTCCAAAAATGTTGTCTATCACCAAGAAATATTAACCATTCTGGACAGTATGAAGTCTCCATTTGGCTGCCAAATACCTCTGACCTGGAATGCTTCATGTTTGTTAAAGTTTACTTTTTCCTCTCATGCTGAGAACTATTAATACATAAAGTGAAAACTGTTGAGGGATGAAAAATAAATCCAAAGAAAAATGTTGAAGTGATCTGCACATGCTGTACATTGTAAGAAGGGCAATAAATGATGTTGACAGATATACTGTGTCAAAATAATTTATTCTTGGCTTGACCCAGTTTTTTTTTGATATATAATGGTACTGGCGCTGTATACCATGTAAACCTACCATGTAAAAACTTCACTTTAGACATGTGAACATGAGGAATGTGGTTAGGAAGGGTAACAATAGGGCTGAAAGTCAATTTCCATCGTGTGTTGTTTTCCAGTGAGTCACGCACAAACCCCACAAATGCGGGGCCGACGCTCTCAGCCCACAAATTGATCACAGTCTGTGACCTTTGCCCTTGTTAACCTCCTGCTGCCGCCACTAATGCCAGCAGACAGGCTCCGAGCAGATGGGATAGTTTGGAAGGGGGGGGGGGGGGGGGGGGCTTATTCTCGCACAGCCTTGCTGTCACTCAAGCTCTTTCCTCTTCTTGAAAAAACACTGTCTACACTGTATTTCCCACTACCTCATTTTACTCTTCCATTTGTCTCCTTCATACCTGGATTTATGCCGTCTAGTTACATAATATTGATGTTTGGTCTATAAACTGTAAATTAGATTGTGTGTTCCTCCAAAAAAAAAAAACAACCCCAGGGTAAGTGGTGTTAATGTTGTCATCAATTATCTGTCCAATTACCATAACCTTCGTCGATACACCCGATGGTGCACCGCATGCACACAACTCGAAATCACACAACTTTACTTATATTTATTCATTCATATCATATCACATATGCTCATTCAGACCAAAAATTCCACACTGAGCTGTGAGGCCACTTACCTGCCCCAACCTCAATTTTTCTGGTGACAAACACATGACACATACCTCGCTTGAAGTTTCTTCTTCGCCACTGAGATCATTATTTGTCCAGTGAGACCAGGGGACGGGGCCTATGAATGGGTTGTTATTTTCTGTCCAAGCAGCAAAAGCCAAGGGTTTTTTTTTTTCCTTAAAAAATGACTTAAAACCCAAATCTAAGCCTTTAACCACATCTGTAAACCTCACTGGAGACCCTATACTAATTCAAATCTGTGACCTAGTTGGAAAAAATGATCATTCTTGAATCATTTAAAGTGGTTTTCCTTATATTTGGGGGCATTGCCAAAGAGTGAAAAAAAAAAAAACCTACATGGGTAAGGGCAACTGGTGAGGCTGCTGGGCAGCTGTCAGGGCATCTGGGTGCACTGGGGAACAATAATTCAACTGTAGAAGTGATTTAGCTAGAAGGCAGAAGTCCAGACAGACAGATTTTATATCACAAGCTTTGTCTGTAAAAGGGATTTTTGAAGCTGTAGATGAGGTATCAAATCCTGAGAGACAGAAAGTGGTTGTTTTACTAAAAAGGATCAATGGTAGAGGGGGAGTAATGTCACCCCCCCAACCCTCCTCCATTTCTCTCTAAAACAGGAGATGTGTGTCATTATTAGAGGGGGGATAAAATTGCCACCTTAAGTCCCTCAAAATAACAAGTGAAATAACAAATGAAAGACACTCTGGTATTTTCACCTAAATAGGTGCAGGTGTAATAAAAACCACCCCCACCTCTCTGCCGCTTCCATTATTGCCGCTTTTCACACCTCTCCTATACATTACGTCACCTTCCACAGGAAATGAGATGCCACCGTTCAAGGTGTTAAGAGACTTCTGTGTTCTTCTTATTGGGTTTTTATTTCTCCTTTTCTCGGGGTTAAGTATTCATGCGGATGGTGTTATTTTCCTTCTTCCCATTTGGTGGATTTGGTGCACAGGCACAACCAAAACATTTAAACCCATCTGCTGTCTTTTCCCATGCAATGTTATGCAATACCAGGCTCTCTCAAGGCAACTGATGTCGTTATGTGTAGGTATGTACTGCCTCTCTGTGGCCTTTTAAGATATTGCTCTTCAGCTTCTGTCTTAGATTATTCCTTTTTTTTTACAATTCTTGTTTTGCACACTAGATGTCAGCATTAAGAATATGTGTGTTTGTATGTGTGGTTTCAAAAAGGAGTGTTTTCTGTATTAACTGCTGACTAAAATAAAACAAATAAGCTATTTTTACATCAGTCCATGTTCCAGATTTGAAGGCTGTCTGGGTTTTATTCAGCAGAGTTATCTAGATATCTCAGTAAACCAGCTTCTTGGAACAGGTCCTTGCTCTTATAAATACTTGCACAAATATCCAGCTCAGACAACACAATTAATTATCTGTTAGTTTACTCAAACTTACATTATTTTTATTTGCTGCGACCCAAAGCTCTGAGGATGACGTTCACTGAAAATATGCAACCGTTTGTGTTAACTTGTGTGTATTGCAAGTCCTTGCATATATCTATGTTTGTGATAAAGATGCACACGTACACGTCACCCAACAAAATGACAGAATGAGACCTTGGGATAATCTAAAAAGGAAAGCTCGGCCTCGTGCGTGAGCCAAAACGATGCACGATGTGACAAAAACACAAAGGAACACGCAGACACTCTTGACATCTATGACATAAAAAGAGCATCTGATTGCTGGGACTAAACATCCAGTTTTCCTTTTGACGTGAATCTACATAAACAGTACGGCTGAAAAAGAAAGAAACCAAATGTCAAAATATCTGACATCTGCAATGTTCTTTTATTCTTTTCATATTTTTTAAAGATGTTGTGTAGAGCCAGATGGAAATGGAATAAATTATTTTGGAAGACCGCAAGGATAATAAACCTAATATGTCCAATAAAATAAAGAGAAAAGTGACAACAGATTAAACAATTATTTGCTCAAACCTGCATAATGTGGGTGTATATGCTGTCACCATGGGTCTTGCAGGTCAAGGAGATACTGGATGACTGTGGTTTGTCTTACCTCTGACTCACACAAACGTGTAACAGCATCAGCTGGTTGAAACTAACCGTTGAACAAAGGCTCAAAGATCAGTTCGTGCAAACGTGGCAAAGCGAACTCAAAAGTATGACAGCGTGTGATCTTTGTGTAGAATTTAAACAAAAGTATCTGTTGTATCAAAACCAAAAGTACAGACAGGCTATTTGTAACTTTAGGGTGAACAGCACCAGACTTCCCAAGGCCACTGGAAGATATAAAGGGCTGGATAGAAACCAGAGAATCGGCAACCTTTGTACTGACAGCCGTCTGGGAGACAAATATATTTAGTTTGAATGTAAGAATGTAAGCATAATAAATTACAGAGAAAGGTACTTGCCAAAGTATTATTTAAACCACCCATTTATGTTTAAATTAATTCTGTTATTACAATCAGATAAACCAAAAGTTATTTTTAAATTAGGTGCCTTTTTAAAGAATGTCCCTCCTTTGTTTGAGTAACATTTGTTGTACTTTAGCCATGCCGTGTGCTATTGTTCTATTATTCTATGTTCTGTTTGTGCTCCATACCATGTGTTCATGGTCTTCAGTAAATGGAATGAAATGAAAATAGTACTTTAATGTTAAACATCTGATAAATATGAATCTAAGTCAGATCTAGAGCTAAAATTGTTGTCATTTGACGGGAAATGAATCAGCAGCTGTTTAGATAATCAGTTATTCATTTGAGGCATTTTTGAAGACAAATTAGCAAACTTTTTTTGCTGTTTTTCATTGTTTTTTTATCATAATCAAATATCTTCGGGTTTTTGACCGTTGGTTAGACAAAACAAGCAATATATAAAGATGGGCACTGGGAAATTGTAAGTTCTAACGTTTAATAGACTAGAAAATTAATTAATTGAGAGAAAATTGATCGATAACCAAAATAGTCATGAGTTGCAACCCTAAAAACCAGACCAGTCAAGAAAACATAAACATATTATTTGTCCCATTCAGTCATTGGTCCGTAAGTCTTGACTGAGATAAAGCTTGTTTAAGAAAAGTGGAAAAGTACAAATAATTCCCATTACATGTTCAGAAAAAGAACATAACCAAACATTCACTACCAGAATTTCTTTCAGATTACACATTAGCATCAGTCGGCCCCAGACTTCCTGAAGTACAGAAGAATATTAGCATACGAGTCAAAGGCCAAGCAGTTTTCAGGAACTACTTGTCACCCCCATATAACCACTGGGATGCTAATGTCTCCCCAGAGCGGAGCAAACAGTAGCCACTGTAAAAACCAACCGTCACCTCTGACCCCTCTTCCCAAAGTTGCCCCTCTTTCCCGCTATTGATCCTTCAGATTCCTCTGACGTTGAGGGTAAGTGTGAGAATTCTCTTTCAGATAAAGGCATTTGAGGAGTCATTACCTGTAGCTCATCCAGAGTGTGTGTGTGAAAACTCTCTATACAGCACTGAAACGGACCATTAAAGTCTATTGCTGGTGGTGTTGCTGGTGGTGATGGTGGTGGTGGTGGTGTGTGTGTGCGGTTCAAAGGTTGCCCCATTTCTTCCTCCGCAGCTTTCAACTCCTCTGACTCCATACAGACAGGCAGGTTTGGGGTCAACTGGATAACCTGACGAATGCAGGAACTCAGCTTTGAAATACGAGGAGTTACACATCAGGTAAGCAGCGCTCATAAATCAAGCTGATTGCACAATGACTTTGATGTGTTATCTGTGAAACTCCTCATATATTTGGGCTCTAATTTTAAAATGTCTTTTAAGACTAATTATTTCCTCATTTTGGGGTCCCACAGACCCCGTTGCTGTACGTTTAAAAATACAGTAATAATTGCAGTAGAAACAGTAAAAAAGTATTAAAATAGTTTTACACCGATTAAGGCAGACAGATTACACCGAATAAGGCAATATTTGTTTTATATGTTATATTGTTATATGTTATAAAAGTCAATCACAGACAAAGAAATGCACAGTATGTTATTGTATGTGTTACTTATGCTTGGGGTCAACTGGACTCCAGAGAGGTCGAACATCCTGTTAGACCTCACAAACAAACTTGTAAAAATTCAATAACAGAAATCCAAATAGACTTATTCGGGATTTGGGAGGGTGTTGCTGCCTAAAAAAATAGTCTACTGTCAACACTAGTCATAGAACATAAATTGTATTTAGCCGTGTTTTACAGCTGCAGTCCGGCTGGAGCCCAAACAAAAGTAATATGAAATTCTTTTTGCAGCTGACTTCTGAAATGTGTCATAAACTCAGTTCAAAATTATGTTAATAAGCAATACTTCTATAATTAAAGTCATGAATTATCAAGGTGACAAAACAATGTTAAGTGTGTTTTATGAGAAGTAAGTGTGTGTGTGTGTGTGTGTGTGTGTGTGTGTGTGTCCTAGGAAGTAATTGGTACAAGTAACTGTAACAATTACTTGTAACTAGACTTCTGCCTTCTGATCTTTTTGAGGTCTACAGGATGCAAAACCATTAAAAGATAGTCAGAAACTACTTCAAGGAGTTAAAAAGCATTTCTTTCTAGAAAAGGCTGTTCTTTATACGCATATTCTTATTCTATTATCATATATTCTATATTCATCTTAATCACCCTCTCCTGATACTTTTTTATGTCCTTCAACAGATAAAATGGAAGCGCTCACACTCCTGCTAATGTTCTTTACAGTTTCTGGATATTCATACGTCTTGCAACCCAGTAAGTACCACGTTAAGTCTACTTAACATTTCAAGCATCTAGAAAAACATGCTATGCATGAATACGATGTCAGTGAGACTCTTGTTTTAGAAATAAAGATATAATCTGTAATTTGTTCTAGTAACAACATTCCTACATTCAATGGGTCATAAACACGTCCATGCAAATTGTTTCAAGGGCCTTTAAAAGGATGCTAACTGTTGTAATACTAACATGTTACTTGTTTGCGACATGTTTTTTTGATTAAGAGAAAAAAAGTGTATTATCAAAAGACAAAAAAAAAAAATCTGCCTGTTTTGCAGAATTTGAGATTCATGTCTATTAGAAAGTGAACTATTTAAGTGGTTTCTATGTGTATTGTCCTTCAGGATTGACAGTGACACAAATAGCTGGGCTGGACAGAGTTGAGTTGAGAAGGGAGCAGCTGAGAGATGCCTCTAAATCAGTGGAGGAGAGCGAAAAGGTTGCCGAGTCCCGCGAGGGAAGGAAAAGTGAGGAGGCACAGAGGAGTGACGGACTGACCCCAGAGACAAACCCCGTGAGAGAGCCTGTCAAGAATGAAATGACTGTGGAGGAAAGGAGGAGAGAAGATGGGTTGACTCCAGAGACAGACCCAGAAAATAAGAGGATGGAGGAACAGAGCAAGGATAAAATCACTAAAACTAAGAATATCCAAGAAATCCTAGACAGTAATCAAGGGAATGAGACAATAAGTGAGGAAAGGCTCACCTCTGAGACATTTTCTGATCGTGTTATTTTAGGAGAAGACACAAAACAACAGAAATACTCAGCTGACATGGTGGAGGTTTTACATAAAGAGGTTGAAGTGGTGAGGAGAGAGGATGGACTGAATATGGTCACAAATTCAGAGAAGACAGAGAAAAGTGAGGAGAGCAGGACCGGAGTAAAAGCAGTCCTGACAGATAACACAAAGAAGTTGAAGCTGGAAAAAACAGTCAATAGTCATAATACGGGGGCACAAGAGAAAGGACAAGACGATGAGAGAGATGTAAAATTTAAGAAAAGCAGTGAAGTGGAGAAAAGGAAGCCAGAAATACTGGAAGAGGAGAGAGAGAGCAAGTTGGTTGCAGGGATTAATCTTCATGAGGAGATTAGAGCAGATGCTCATGAGGACGGAGAAAAGATATTGATTTTAACACAAGAAAATGTGGGAGTAGAATATGAGGAAATGGAGAATGGTGAAGGAAATAAAAGAGTAGACGAGGGGGAGGACATAAAAAATGCAAACCGTAATGAATTAGCAGAAAGAGAAAAGGAAGATCAGATAATAGTTAGCAATGTCACACCTCTTTTAAGCACATCCTCTGCTCAGCTGGGGAAAGAATCGGAGATTCCTGACACAATTCAAATTATCACTCAGTCTCAAAATCCTCCTCCTGCTCATCATCATAATGTCCCACCACCGCCTCCGGTTACACCCACACAAGTTCCTCCAGTCTCTCACCCTCCCACCCCTTACATCAAAGTTAGCCCTCATTTCTTCCTTCCTTCTGTCACTATTCCCAATCATACAACAATCAATCACATCTTAGTCTCAACAATGTCTCCTGGCGAGGTAAAGACTGTCTCGCTCATTGAAGATCTCCTCACTGAGGTGTTACAAAGTCCTGGGCATCATCTCAAGCAAAACGAACTGGAAGTGAAGGCTAGCCCAAATTTAGAAGATGTAATGGTCAAAAATATATTGAGGAAACCTGCACAGAAGGACCCAAAACCCACACATAAAGAAGAGGACACAAGGGAAATGAACACTGTTGTTCCACCAAAAGAGAGTGAATTTATCACTGAGGTGCAAGGAGTGACACCAAAACCCAAAAAAGCAAAGTTTATAACCAAAGATTTAAAAACCAAAGAGCCAAATACTACACCAAATGAAAATAATTCCACTGCTAAACTGGCCAAGCTCACACATAAACCAAACACAACACAGCCCACAGGCAAACCCAAAACTGTTAAATTAATGGAAAATCACACCAGACTTACAGTGAAGCAAAATAAAGTATCTCCTGCCCAACCACAACAGACCAAAGTGCAGCTGACAACAGCCAAAACACCTTCAATGAGGCCAATGAAAATCAACAGAGGCAGTAAAAATAAGACAATTAAGAAGTCCAAGGAAAAGGAAAGGAAAAAGGACAATAAAACCCAAAAACCATCAAAAATGAAGTTTACCACGCCAACACATTTTCCTTACTTTATGGACAACTACTGTCCTCCTGACTGTGCCTGCTATGGGAGGTAAGACATTAAGCATATTGAACAAAACTTCATAATTAATACTTGGTCAAACTCTGTATGTGCTGAAAAAAAATTGTCAATCTGACTGTTGGTTAAATTACTTTACTTAAGGCAATTTTCTGATGTTTTACATAATATTTATAAATTATTAATTTTAAAAAATAGATTAATCATTAAAAGAATAGTTTGACATTTTGGGAGAATATACACTCATTTGCTTTCTTTTCCGGTATTGATGAGAAGATTGAGACATGAGAGTGGTATCTATCTTCTCATCTAACCCTCATCAACAAAGCAAATAAGCATATTTCCTAAAACGTCAAACTGATCCTTTAAAGAAAATGATCGTTGCAGCTAAGGTTTTCTTATGTGTTATGGCATTATAATATTTGTGATTGGGAGCATTGGTTTCAGAAAGGTTTGTACTGTATCTTCAGTCTCATTATGTATTGTTTTTCAGAGTGGTCCAGTGCTCAGACAAAGGTGTGGATAAGGTTCCTTACGGTATCCCTTATAATGCCCGCTACATCCTCCTGATGAATAACCACATCGACAGCATCCAGCTGGACCTCCTCAATGAATATGTGTCTATGGAGTTCCTAGTGTTGAGCAACAATCGCCTCACAGATGGTGCCATAGAAGGGGCCTTTGAGGGGGTCCCATCTCTGAAACGGCTCTACCTGGATAGGAACCTCCTAGAGAGCGTGCCAACTGACCTTCCAGTGTCTCTGGAGGAGCTTCGTCTGGACAACAACCAGCTTAGTGTGATGTCAGACGCAGCCTGGGTCCAGTGCCCCGGTCTTTTGGTCTTAAGTCTCAGCAACAACAGCCTGGGGAATGGATCAGAATCTCTCCCTAATGCAGTGCTCTCTCCGCTGTGCCACCTGCGCACACTGAACCTGGATCACAACCAGTTAACGTCGGTCCCTCTGGGGTTACCACTGTCCATCAAGGAGCTGTACCTAAGAGGGAACCTCATTGAGCAGTTCCGTGGAGGAGCCTTCAATGGGATATCAGAGCTGGTGGTGTTAGATCTGAGTGCAAACAGACTGACAAACAAGGGTCTTCTCAGAGATTCCCTCCTCAATGCAACACACCTGGAAAGCCTCAACTTAGAGGGGAACAGACTAAAGCAAGTGCCACGACACCTTCCCCTCTCACTAAAAACACTAAATCTTGAGGGCAACCTCATATCTTCCATTAAGAAAGCAGCTTTCAGCGCCTTGAAAAACCTGGAGCACCTGGGCTTGGCAAGGAATAAGATCTCCAAAGTGGTACCAGGTGCGTTCCGAACCTTGCCCTCCCTGCACCAGTTAGACCTGTGTCACAACACCTTGCGCCACGTGCCCAGACAGCTGCCACAGGGTCTGCACTCTGTGGCACTCACCCACAACAAGATTCAGTCAGTGCCTCGTGATGCTTTCTGCTGGGGCGATAAAAGTTTGGGTCTCAGCGGGCTCGTACGAGTGCAGTTGGAACAAAATTTAATTGATATGTCGAAGTTAGATGCACAGGCTTTTAGATGCTTAAGGGGATTCCAGGTGGTGCACTTCTACTGAGCCACTGAACCTCAATAGGAAAAGATACAAACTATTGTACTGCTAGGACTATTTATGCACACAAGTAAATATATATGTATTTTATGACTCTTCTACTTCGTAAGACGTGTCCAAGGCCTGTGATGAATGTCATTGCATGCAGAAACTGCCCAATGTGGTAAAAAAATAATTGTGCTCAATCAATTTTATGTAACCCACCCATTGCTCACTTTTATGACAATAGTTCTGTTCCCGCTGGCTGTTTTTCCCAACATGCCATAAGGGTTGGTGAATAATTGATTACACGCAAGAGGAACAGCCTAACCAAGTTATCTGTAACCAAAATTATCTGATTCAAACTTCAATCCATTGTGGAGCCATTTCCGAAGCAGAACAATTTTGAATAATTTACTACCTTCCAGGCAACATTTGGTTTCCATTCATTTAAAAAAAAAATACTTTGCAGAAACTGGAAACTCGAGTGAGATAGACACATTTATTTTTCACCATGCTAGCAGCAGCTCCAGGGAGGGCATGCCAGTCGATCAGCCCACCACTTTAGTCCAGACTGAAATATCTAAACAACTATTTTATGGATTGCCATGAAATTTTGTACAGACATTTATAATCCACAGAGGATAAAGCTTAATGACTTTGGCGACCGCCTGAATTTTCTTCTAGTACAGGCTGCAGGTGAAGTTTTTCACATATCCACTCAACATCTACTCGATGGATTGCCATGAAATTTGGTGCAGTCTTTCAGTTCCACCTATAAAAGAGAGTTTCAAAGCTGCCCTGTTGGCAGCTGCATTAACAAAAACATTACTTTTATGAAGGAATAAACGGTTCATGTAATGGATTATCTGTCTCAATCACAAGTAAAGACTCTGCAAGATGATTTTCCTACCATAGTGAAATGAAGCAGTCCCTGTAAGTTAGGAATCCATATAAAAAATTACATGCTTTGGACAATGACTTGACTTTTAGCCAGTGATGTAAATATTGTAAACTTGATGTGAATTCAATAAAGTTCCCTCTAACAGTGAAACAACAGCTGAAAACTCTTAAAGAGTTCTGTGTGAAAGCATTTGTCTGGAAAATATTAGACTTTTAGAAATAGTGGTCAAAATATGGGTGTTGTAGAAATGTTTCCAAGTCCCCATATATAGCTTTCTTCTGATGAAAACCCCACAAATCACCTGAGGGATTTCAGGAAATCACAGAGTACAGGACAGGTGATTCAAATCAGTGAGTGATCAACATGAACATAGAAATAGAGTCCATAGAGCCTTCATCCATATGTTCACATTGTAGAAACTAACAAATACAAAATAGAAGATCACAGGGTAAAAATCACATAGTAGAAATATATTTATATATATGATGCTTCCTAGTCACACATATATTATTTTCAAGTTAATAAAAAAGAACAAAGATTTGTCCTAAAAAAAATTAGTCCTGTAAATGTGTAAATATAAATGTTCAAAAAAACAATCACAGTGCAAAAATTATAGAATGAAAAAGAAAAAACATTTGGCAGCATATAAATACACAAGATAAGGCTACAAGAAAATGCATTAACACACCCCTGTCAAAATAGCATATGTACATGGTACAACTCACAGCCAAGTGGCAAAAAGGAAAGAGAGTTTGTTAATATTGTACTGTCAGTAAATGTATAAAAACAACCCAAACAAACACAAAGAATAATATATATTTGTCAGTTTGAACCAACAAAGAAAGAAAACCATTATAGAAACAATCTGAAGTCAAATTTGACGTTGATGTAAAATGTAGAATCCGATTTTTACAGTAAAACTTTGTTCTGTCTGTATTAAACCTTCAATATTGTACGTGTGCTTTGGATGCATGTGACTGTATTTTTACTTTGTGATTTTTACATTGTGATTTTCTCTGAAGTGTTTCGTGCTTTCTAAAATAACGGACATATGGAAGTGGGAGGCTTTTCTCTGCAATGAATGATCTCTCTATAGACTTTATTTCTATGTTTAAGTTGATTACTCTGTGCTCACTGATAGGAATCACCTGTTCTATAGTTTATATATGTTGCTCAGACATTACGTGTTTTTTCCTCAGTTCTACAGAGACGGGGCGACATGTCACCCTCAAACATTTCATGTAAATTGTGTTGCTCTTACTTAACTTGATCAAATGTTTATGGCAATCGAGAGAGAGAGTACAGAGCAGTCTGTGGGTCATAGGCCAAAATGTATACCTATATCTTGTATCTAAACCACCATAGCAAAGAGTTGTTAAAGAATTGTTAGAATTGTTGATAATGAGCTAAAATGAAACAGTTGGGATTTGAGCGTTCCTCAAGTTGGATTTTATTTGAGGTTTCCTAAACTTTTGGTTTGTGCTATCATTACTGGCTGGTACAGATTAAGAAGAGAAAAAAAAAACATTGTGGGGAAAAAAAATATCTGGCAGCATTGACAGTTTAAAGCTCCAAAGTCAATTTTCCCATGCTAATAAATACACTGGTCCAAATGTTCCACTGTGAAGCATTTTCACCATTTTCCATAAACAAATCAGTCAAGGTTGTTGTTTTCATTCCATGTTTGTGCAGTGACCTGGGGATTCACATAAAGATAAGAATATCATTACTGTCAGGATCAGCACAATGTCAAATCATGGAAATGATCAATGACCGTGTGGTCCAGCGTGGTTCAAACTGTCACATAATAATATAAATGTGACTAGAATTAACCTGAAATATTTATTAAACTCTAATCTGCAACATAAAATCAGTTTGTCTTCTGTGATACAAAGGTATAAAAAAAAAGAACAATAAAGATGAAGAAAAAGAAACTGTGTGATGGCTTATTTCAGTAGCAATAAACAAGAAAAATTAGATCTGCCCAAAGATTTTATTGCCAAGACTAACTGTGTTTATTTACTCATACAGTATATGCCTGTGGTAGCGCCTTATGCTTTTTTTTCTCATAAGCTCTTATGCAGCTCAGTTTCTGTAAACAAGTCAATATAAAAGACCCAGTTATGAAATACAAATGTTGTTAACAAAATGTCCACTAGATGGCAATAATGTATAGGTAAAATAATTTTGATGAGGGCCACATCTGTTAAGTGTGTAAAATGAGATACAAAAAATATCAGGAGCTTGAATTTGGCTCAGTCCCAGTTGCCAAATAAGAAATTGTCACAATTAAAATGCATCAGGAAGTTTGTCTTGTGGGGGGAAAAGGTATATTTAAGGCTTGTGCCAGACTGGAAACGCAGCAATTCAAGCACCACACACTTAAATACACACAAAGGCATGAGTAATGACAAAGATTTTCACAGAGAACTGAAGATGTTTATGAACGTATTCAACTTGACCGCAAGCCTGGAAAAAAAATACAAAGGAGATGATAAGTGAAGAAGCGGATTTTTCCTGTAAGAGAAAAGCAGAGGGAAAGCAAAAGTGGAGAAAACGCTTTAGCCCACGTGGAGGTGCTTAGCACATTTCTCTCTTTTCCCTCTCTCCCTCATTCTAATAAGTTCACTCAGCGACGTGGCACTGCACCCATAGAGCCTGGGAAAGAAGAGCAGGAGGAGGGGGACGAGAGGGAGGGCCAGGAGGAGGGGGGGGGTGAAGAGGAAGACAGAGTGAAGGGGAGGAGGAAGGGCTTGAAGGATGGATCCAGGCTCTACTGGCTCAGCGCGTGTCCAGAAGGGAAGAGCTATAGCTGGGCAGGGAGCTCACCAGCACCTCCCTACGGTCCAGCAGGACCCTGACCCCGTATCACAACGCCACATGTCTACCTGGATCCACTGGAAACCCTCCTCCCCTCTTCTTGCCTCCTTTTCTTCCCCCTTTCTTCTTCACCCTCTGTCTCTTTTTCTCTCTTTACCTTATTTTCTGCCTCTACTGAACACATGCACGCTTTTCTCTCTTTCACTCAATCACCTTTAAGATTGTGTGTGCACTCGTGCATGTGTGCACACTTGTTTCCACAGTCATCTGGTGTGTGTGTGTGTGTGTGTGTGTGTGTGTGAGTCGCATACGTAATGATCAAGTGAACTGCTTCCTTGAAAAAGTCTGAACCCATGTGCTTATTTAAGTAGTTTGGCAGATGGTGAATTTATTTGTGTACCTCTGTATCCTGTGCTGGATGCCGTCTGATATTTAAGCTTATCCGAACAGGAGGTTTGTAGGATTAGTAGTAGTAAGGGCGCTTGTTGCCATCCTCTCTGAGGAAAGCCTGTTGCTTTTTTTTTTTTTTTTTTGTCAGTGTGTATCACCCATTTGCCAGAGTTACCTGCATTGGTGACATTCCTTATGTCTTAAAAATGAACCTTCTTTCTTTCTCTTTTTTTCTTTCCTGTCTCAAATAAAGAACATTATTGTTTTTCACCCAGACATGACTTATAAGGCAGTGCAATCAGATATACTGTAATGCTCCAGCCAAAACCACAAACACTTAATGAACCATCACTCTTCTCCTTGGAAGGAGATGGCATAGCTCTTCAGTGTGCATGAAGTGGTAATACTTGGACATCGTGTCATTAGTATCTATGCAGTTTTCTATTCTTTGCCTGACTTGATGCCTTGGCAAAAACAGCCTTGCTGTCTTTTCATATTGATTTCCAAACCAACATTTAAAAGTAAAGTTGTTTTTTATTTTGTTTTATTTTATTTTGTTTATCTTTGTTCTATAAATTCCTCATATTCCACATAATGTGTGAATAATCTAGACGAAAATGCAAAATACCTTCTATGATTCTTCTTTTCTCATGTTGACCACAATCAATTTGCTCTTATGGGATTCTGACCACACGAGAGAAATAGGAAGACAAAAAGAACAAAGGGAACAGGATATTAAAGCAAACCAGCCAGGCAGATGAACGGACAAACAGACTGGCACACAGAGTCGTGGTACTATTCAACTATCATTCCTCTTCTCATATTTGTAAAATCTGGAGGCCTCCTTTCCAAGATGCATCATGAGCTGGAAAAATGGCTGCATTTGGTCAAAAACCTTTATGAATCTGTTGGACCATACTGACAGCTTGTAAAGGCAAATGCGGCGATTCTAAGAAGCAACTGAGTGAAAAGTTAACTTGTATGTTAAGACATTCCTGAGCTGTGGCAAGAATTTTTTTTATAGAAAACATATTATAAATGAGAAGTTAATATGTTTCAATGATGGTTGTGATTGACAGCATATAATTTGTGGCTGCTCCTCTCACATATACAGTAATTTAATGCATTTGTAAGAAGGTGCTACAGATGCAGTTTTGCTGTGAATAGGGATACTTGCCCATCTATGTCTCTCTTTTTCTCTTTCTCACACACACACACACACACATCTGTGTGTATTACTGTACTGTACTGTGAAAACCTTCCATTGATTGCGTTCATTCCCCAAGCCCACCCCAAACCCTAAACTTGGCTATCTCCGCCAAGTTAACCTTAAATCAAAGCAAGCCTAATCTTAACTCCAACCTTAAACCTAAACTCTGAAGTTAGGATTGACCACAATGACCTCACTCTCCTCTGAAACTCAAACTTAATCTTACAAGGATTAAAAAAAAAAAGGTCCTTGTGAAGGGTTAAAATGTCTGTCTCTGATTCAGAGCAGAGTGCTATTGCATGTGTGAGAGGGAGGTGGCGCCTGAGTTAGCCGAGAGAAGGGGGTGAAAGGAGAAGGGAAGAAAGGAAAGAGGGAGGGGAGAATGAGAGGGAGGGAGGGAGGGGATAGAGAGAGAAACCATGGGAGCCAGAGGGACCTAGACACACACACATACAGCCCATCATCTGCTCCTGGCCTAGACCTGCACTGACAAACACACACATGCACAAGCATACAGTTCACAGATTTTGCACTAGGTCACAGACAAGCATATATGCAGAATGACATGATGTATGCCGTCAGATTGTACAGTTCTGCATATACAAATCTGCATGCACATGTAAATGGAAAATACCCAGTAAGGCCTAACCCCTGCCAATACACGCTTACATGCACACACTGCACACATATGCACCCTGTTATTCAGGGGCTCCACAAGGGGGCCTATGAGTGTTCAACTTTTTGCCCAGAGACTGCAACTCCTGCTCTAAAGCATAAACGCAGCAGAGCAAATTAGTCTCTGTAGCTTCTGGTTACAATACTACACTACACTCAGGCATAAAAAGATAAAATCTACTAAATACTACAACGGATGTTGTTTAAAAAGATCTAAATCTACATTCATTAATTAGTTGGCTGTTTAGAGAAAACAGAGTGGTTGGGGTGGTGCGAGGGAGACTGTCACACATGGAGAGATGACACCCCTACATAGTCTTTTATTTCTCTGCTTCCTTAAAATGCTGCTTACTGTTATTTAAATGTTTTGGTACCTGCCTAAACTACCTGCCTGTCAGAAGAGACAGGCTTCAAACATCACTTCCAGTCACAGACAACCTCATATAGTCAATCATAACAACCAAATGGTGGATTTAATGAGATGATTGTGGGAGTTGATGAAATATAATAATTTGATATTCATTTTTCATATTGTTAATATTCAAGGGATAAATGCACAATAGTAGTCAGACCTGCCAACTTAAGCATACCTTTTGGTCTTGCTCACAAGTTCCAACTCAGACTTGGCTAAATGCTGGGTTGCAGTTAAAAAAAACATAAAATAAAGCTGCAAACTCTTCACCTCCAATTATTAGATGTGATGGTTGTTTACCATTTAAGTCAATATCTGTTTAGCTTTCAACAGATTTTCCTGCCTATGGCCATTTGTTAGAGACTGTGTGCACTGAGACTCCTGCAAATAGCAATTACTGTATGTGCAGAGAGCCAACCTGGGGTCTCTGTTCTCTTTTCAGGATACGGAAAACATGAATCATTTCTTCATGTCTATCTGCATCAAGCATTTCAGAGCATATTGCATGTATATTCTATCTTTCCATTATTTCTTGCACAGCCCCCAGCATTTGGAAATTGATTCATGTGGTGACCTTCATAACTATCATCCAATTTACAAGTTCTGCTTTTCAAACATCTTGGAATTGGTAGTCAATAATTGTCTAAAGGCGTTCCTCTTGGATCCCTGCACTGAAGTCTATATAAGTCACATTTAGTTTCTTTCTTTTACTACTGGTTTTAACAACAAGAAACATTGCTCCATATTTGTGAATGTTGTCAAAACCTTTTGATACAGTTGATCATTTCTTACTTTTACAACGATTATTCTGTGTTGGCTTGGAAGGGATCTGTCCATGGTTCAAGAGCTAATCATCAAACAGATGGTGTGTAAGGGCAAACAAAGACAAATCAAAATCCTTGCTGGATGGGTATGCCACAGGGATCCATTTTGGTTCATGCAATTTTCACCATATTTACTGTCCACTGAAAGCACTGAAAGCACGGCCCAACTGAACATCCTCTGAGTTAACAACACTCATAACAAACTCCCATATAAAAATACACAATTTAAAATAGGCCTTATTTGTAGGGCAAAGGCGAGCAACATGGATGATATTTTAAAAATAAAGTAACATTAGGAGCCACTGTTTAATTCACCACATATTTACAATGTAACTTAAATGACTAGTTAAAAAACAAACCATCACCAATCATTATGTTGAATTATCGTTTTTTTTCAACAGAGTTCGGTGCACTTAACGCTATTCACTTCTCTGCTGAAAAGCAGCTTCATTGTGGCCGCTGCACTTGGAGCAATTGCCTCTCATGCTGCACTTGGTGAAGTGCTACCTGGCAAATGCTCTCCCTCTGGCCTAGGACCTCCCAGCCACACAGCCAGTGCTGAAGCCGAAGTGGCGGGCGCTGCTGTGTCAGTTGTCTACCCATCCTCCCAGCTGAACAGCTCATTTTCTAACATGTATAATGTTTTTGAAAAGAAATCTCATTTTCCTTTACACAGACTTTAATTATTTGTCCAATACATTTTATGCAGATGATACTGTCTTATACTGTGTATTAGCCAAAGAGATAAGAACTCTCCTTTTGTAATGCACTGCAATGCTTATTCACCTAAGATCCACAGACAGACACAGATTTGGATCTTTTTTTCCACTGTGATAGGTTTTAATAGAGGCCATAGAATATTTTTATTCACATATCATATAGTCATCAATGACTGAGAAATGTAACAAGTAGTGTTTATTCTTCTACAAAGTCATTGTTTTGTCTATGCTCACATACAGTACATCTCCTTAACTTCACAACTGTTATCAATAATTGCTTGTTATAATTTCCAGCCTGCAGTTGGTTTAACTAAACCTGCACTCTGGTAATTATTCTGTTCCGTTTGTGTCTTCATCTTTACATTCATATTATTCATGTGTTAGTGTAACTGTAAAGAGGACAATGTTGTAAAAGAGTACATAAGTACAGCCCGGTAAATACATTTTAAAATGATCTTTACTTTATCTGTTTTAACAGTGTGTTCATCAGTATGTGAGTTTATGTGTCCCTTTGTTTCAAGGAGTCATTACCTAAATTTGGAGTAAAACTCTTCATTCAACCTTCTTACTGATAAGAAGGTTGGCCTCGCAAAAATCCACCTTAAATGGCTGTCGTGTCTGAACAAACTTCATCTTCTTCTGCTTGGATTTGATCATCTGATCAGAGAGTCAAAGGTTAATCTTCCCTATTTACTTCCGGAAAATTCTTGGCTTTACACTGCCAGGTCAGTGAAAGAGAAAACCCCTTAAGCCTTCAGGTGTCCACCACAGGTGAATGGAAAAACAAGTCAAAACCACAGGCAGGTTTTAATGGCATTCCACGTGGTGCTTGTAATATATTCTCCAGGGTTCATTGATCGACCAACTTTTATTAACTCTTATTTAGGAAGAGGATTCTGTTTTTATCATCCTATGAAAATATCACACCTCTACCTCTGGAATCTGAATGAGCCAATCCATGTTGATCAGTTTTGACTCTGCAAGCCAGTGGCAAATCAGGTGGTCTTATGCAGCTCACTTTCTTGTCCTGAACCATCTGTCTGCCCTAGGCGCAGAAGACTCAAAAACTATAAACCAGGTCAGCAAAGGAAACACTTCCCCTGTTTCTTCAGCTTCCTGTGTTGGCTATTAGCGCTTAATCAAAGTCTAGACAGAGGTAAACCAGGTCACTAACAACAAAACATTGCTCAAAGAATCTAAAAACAGTGGGATAAAGAGACAGACGGTGAAAGAACAGGCGCTTTGAGCTTTTCAAATGAATAATTAAGAAGGATTTCTCATTTGTGCATGTCTCCTGAGGATGGAACACTAGAACACAGGGTCGGACTAGAACACAGGGTTTTCCATGCTAAGCAGCAGACATTACCTAAGCAATAATTCCCCCACTCCCATTTTTACTGATGTCTGTTTTGAATGTCAATGAGCAGAAAGTGAGCCAGACAAAGCCAGTTGAGTCATTAAAGGGGATGTAAGGAAAGAACGACTAAGAACTCTCCAAGGCCGTTTGCTAACATTTTTCTGGACCTAAAATTCAACACCACATTACATGACCCAAATACATTTCAAGGGCTGCATACAGTAATTAACTCATCACCTGACACACTAAATCATATTGTGTCATAATCTAGCCCTGAGACATTTGACATGAGAGTTGCCCACACATCCTGTTTTGCCTCTAATTTGACAACTATAAAGTGAACGCTGGCAACAAATGGGAAATTAGAGGTGATTTCTTTCTCTGATCACAGCGGGTATTACACAGCTTTAATGCGAGCAGTTGGAGATGTGACACAGGCTGAGGGAGGTTGACGAACGAGGGCACAGGTGCCTGGATGCTTTGATGAGAGAGGCAAGTCTAGACATAGGAAGATACCAAGGGGAATGGGGTAGTGTGTATGAACATATTCTGCTGTTTCACCTGAGAGTTTGTCCAAAAATTTGTCATGGTTAAATATTTCCACCAACACCTTCAGTGAGACCGACAAATTTGCCATGTTGCCAGAAACATGTAGTAGGGGTGGAGCCAAATCCAAATATGGTAATTGGAAAAGCACAAATAGTGGGTTTTTACAAATATTTATTTTGTAGAAATATTTTTAAAATTAGGGGGAAAAAGTCAAATAACAGCGTGCAGGTTGGGACTCGTAACATATCAAGGTGTGTGCCTCCGTGTCATGAGTGTATAAATAGCTGCAGATCTCACAGCTGACTGGTCAGCGCATATGTCCGTGATGATTAGCAGGCATAAAGTTTATCATGATTGCCATCTTATTCCAGCATGTTAGCATGCTAATGTTTGCTAATTAGCACTAAACAAAGTACAGCCGCGGCTGATGGGAATGTCATTTAGTTTTTGCTGGTAGGCTACATAGTAATGAACCAAATTGGAAAAGGAAAAGACTAGATTATGGAACTATGGAAAGTTAAGGGATGGTGAAACAAATCATCCTGAGCGGAACATGAATGTCTGTACTAAATTTCCATCCAATACTTGTCGAGACATTTAATTCAAAACCACAAATGTTAACTCCATACTTGTGCTTGAAGAAAAGTGGAGGGATCACCAAAGTTAGTCAACCTATCCAATTAGTTCAGTCTGGACTAAAGTGGTGGACCAACAGACTGACCAAAAGACTGATACCGCCATAAAAATGTAACAATTATAATATTAACAGTGTATGATATAGTTACAAAGTTAGGAAACAAACACAACATTCCCTATTTAGAGTCATATTTGGATTTTCTGCCCAATTCTGTCTATTATTAGGTTGTATTCATTTGGTTATAGAGCAAAAACTGGAATCTCAAACATATAATTAATATTTTTGTCTTAGTCAGTTGTTTTTGCTCTGACCTCTTTGATTGATGTTTGGCAATGTTAGCCAAAATGCAGACATTCACCCGAGGTCAGTGCGACTTTCATCCTCTTTTCAAAAATTCACTTTTCTTGCTGCATCAGCAGGGACTGAAGCAACACTTGGCTACGAAATAATACACTTAACTTATTGGTGGAAAAGTTTCCATAAAGGAGCTGGGAGACAGAAAACATGTGTCAAAATTGTGACATGTAACTTTCATAGACATGTGGCCAGACCAGTGAATGATGTCCTAATATCCATTTTAACAAGTTATTATCTTGTATAAAGTTGTATCTTATAACAATCATTAAAAAGTGGTTAGCATGTGTTTCGAATGCAAATCGATGTGGTCAACTTTGAGGTGAAATATATAAAATTGTGTTTGTCTTTAGTTCTGCTTCCCCACAAGTGGCCAAAATTAATTACTGCTTTAATTTTAGTATCTTCTCACAATATCATGTTTCTAGAAAGTTCAAGAAAAAAATGAAGCCACTGAAAACAAGTGGACAATCTCACTGTCACTTATCTTTAACCTATCTATCTTATTTCTGTTAACATAATGAAAATACTGAAGAAACTGACAGTGCTACTAAATGAGTCATTAGTGTGGTCTTTTTTTTTATTCATTTAATATTTAATGGCACTGAGATACACTCATTATAGTGAACTGATGTCTAATTTTTGAACTAACAGTTCCCAGACATAGATTCTACAGACCATACTTACCATTTAAAAACTAGCAAGCCTCCAGTTAGTGTGCATTTTCAAGAAAGGATTTATGGACAGCCCAACTGTTTGTGCCAGCTATTGTGAAATGGTGACCTGTTGCCAGACACTTTACAGCAGTTGTAGAACTTTTCAGACACTGAATGTTATTTAAATCATATATTTCATTCGTGTTTAATGTGAAAATGCTATAGCCAAGTTTATCATTTGCCCATTTTCTCTTCCAGGATCATCAAAGTCTTTCCAAGAAGGAATGTTACAGAAGGATTATGGGAAAACGCCCCAGTGAGTGATCTGTATGTCTTATATCTAATGCCAGTAGATCAATGAGTTTTCTTGACTGGGATCCAAACATTTGCAGTTTGTAGTGTGTGTTTCTCTCTGTGCACATATGTGGAAACAGCCCCACAATAGATTCTGTAGTTTGGAGACGTGCATCAAAAACTTGATATGGGTATAAGTATTCTGTTACGTAAGACTTCCAAATAAGAATTGCCATACCACAATATTGTTATCCAAAAAGCATACAGTATGTTTTTGATTTGTTAGTACTGGTGCTGTATCCTTTTTAATGGCATACTGGGTTCAGGTTTTATTTCTGCTATAAGAGCTGAAGAGCTTGTTTTCTATCATCCACTCTCTTGTTTCTAGGTAATTATAGCTCCTTAAAACCTTAAAACCGTCATATTTTTAAAATGAATATAATTCTACTATGAGAAAAGTTAGTCTTATGTGACAAAACCAAAACCTTAAACAACATTAAAAATATTTTTGTCTCATCACTTTATAAAGTTGCCAATTTACACATCCAGCATGACACAGAGCAACAATAGAATTTTCTGGCCACCTCCTTTTAGCTCCTTTTTGGTCTCCATCAGCTCCTGAGGAAAATATCTGGCTCCTTAGTTGCTAAACGCTTTGCTATATGCTAGTGAAGCATTTAGCAGCTAAAAAGTTAGCTGCTATAAATTTGTAATATTGTTACAACAAAACATTGATTTCTGTAGTTTTAGGAGTTTTTTTCCACAAATGTATACATCAAAATGCAGCATAAAAGTCCACCCCACTCATTTAACTTGTGGTGTGTGTGTGTGTGAGCGCATTTTTGTTGTGAGGCCCAATATTTCATGGAGCTGGGATATCATATCCATATTTCGTGGCATTTTGGAAAAATATGTTACCTAAAATTATTACTTTTCTCAAGGAAGTAAATTAAAAACCAACCAAAAATATAAAAGAGGAGGCTAAAGCAAGAGAAATGTGTCTCACTCCCTCCACTGACCCAGAATAGACGCCAACAATTAAATTCAGGTCCCAATGTAGGCTGATAATCTTCCTGGCCTTAGGTTTAGACAGAGAAGACAGGTTAGGTTTAGGCTTCACTCAAAACTGGTTAGGTTTAGGGTTAGTTGGCATGGTCAGGTTGTGTTTCGGCCTCGCTAACGGGAGGTTAGGTTTAGGGTTCATCGACATAGTCAAATTAGGGTTAGGCCCTATTGACCCCTGGTTAGGGTTAGGATCAGTCGACATGACTAGGTTGGGGGTTAGGGTTAGGTAAGGGATGGATTGAGGCTGGCTTTTCCAGTCTGGGACTTAGCTGTACTGGCCTGGGGGTGTGCAGAATGTTGTTGTCTCCCTGGAAAAAGTAGTGTCTAATGTATCTGTGTATGTTTTATTATGGTGTGGAGTTAAGCCACAATACTGTGTTTCTAACATATAATCAGAAGTTATTGTCAAATAAACAAGACAAACTAAACAAACTAAACTAAGCTACTCAAGACACACAAAAAGAAATCATGACATTTATAATATTTACAAAGAGAACAAGAAAGAATTCAAGAGATGGAGAACTGTGTATTATTTCAGTCGTCCTTTATTTATTTTGGGGTTGTTGGTCAAAATGACTTGTCATATTGTTTTATTACAAGCATCTGGGCCGGAAATCGTCACCCCCCCATTCAATTATTAATCTTTGGTTTAACTTTGATTTACAAATTACCTGTTGTTTGTGGGATTGGAATACTGAGGAGCTTTCATATTTCACCCAGATGCGCTGCAAACTGTTAGACATTGAGAAAAATACATTCATTGAGACCATATGGACATCTTGTGTTTAGTTTTCTTATCCAGATCTCCTCTTCTCTCCTCCTGGCCCAGAGTCCAATTTGGATTGCTTTCAAGGCCAAATATGATGAGATGATTAATGGAATGCATTTGGAAGTGTTGGATAAGTGGTGTCTCAGATTCACCTTACCTAATGCCGCGGAGATGCTGATGTATTCTGGTCCTGATGCTGTTACCTGTTTCTACTATGTATAATTTGTGACACTGTGTGCATTATATGCAATAAACTGTTTTTGGTTTTGAGTGTGTCGTATGCTTGGACTGGATATGTTGCTCTGCTGTAAATGTTGGTGATGGAGATAGCAGTTCGAAAGTGGTCCCACCGCGTCCGATCTTGTCCTCCTCCCCCCGCCCTCACAAAGAGGGAACGTATGAGCACATCTCTGAGACTTTTACTCTTTCTGGTGGCTGATATTACTCTGTAGTTTTCCAATAAACCGTGTGTGCTTTGTACATTTTGGAAGTTATTTTTCCATTGATGATGTAATGTAATGTAATAAATGTGGTTACCAGGGGGAGGAGTTTCGGTGGACATGGCGGGGGCTCCTGGAGTCACTGGGGTGGGATTGTTTCCCCCGCTGGCGCAAACCTGCATGTAATTGGTGGTTAATTGGGTACAGGAGGTTGTTGGTTACAGCATCTGAGTGAGTGGGAGCGAGAGCAGCCAGTGTGGTGTTTTTTAATGGTTCTTAAAAAGCGGGTGCTGTCTCCTCTCTGTTTTAAGCTCTGGAATAATGTGGTTATTGCCTGTTGTAGTTGAGCAGATTCTGTAAAAATTAATTATTTGTGACTTTATTATGCCTTTTTGAAAGTGTGCTTGGGATGGTAACTGGATTTGTGCAGTAGTGCGTGTGTGTCTGTGGGTTTAAAATAGACCTTTTGACAGAGCTGCTTATTCCTTGAAAATATATTGTTGTGTCTACAAAGATGACCTCATTGATACCAATTGTGTGTTTGATTTTAACTGAAGGATGATGTTATTAAGTGTATGTACGAACTCCTGAAAAGCTCCAATGATGTCATCGAGGAATCTTGGGTAGAATGATGGTTGTAGTCTGCATTTGGCTAGTGCCTCTCGCTCCCACTCGCTCATCTTGATGTTTGCATATGACGTGGCGTATCGGTGTCCCATGGCTGTCCCCTGGACCTGTAAATAATGTTTATTATCAAACACAAAGTCATTGTTATTTAGGCAGAGGCTGAGGAGTTGCAGGATTTCATTGTCGGGTTAGGGTAGGGCCCTAGCCTTACTGACCCTGGTTAGGTTTAGGGTCAGTCAACAGGGTCAGGTTATAGTACCATGTACTCCTTGAGGACCTATGTAGTTTAGTAAAACTAGTCCCTAGTCTCAGCCCATATTAGAAAAGTAAAAAATGATCCAAATTCAACCCCATTTTTAATGCAATAAAAGGAATATTGACTCATTTGTAGTAACCAAATGCATGTAATTAGGCAATAAATAGCTATATAAAATATAATCATCAAAGTATTTAGGATAAGTGCTATGAACAATAAGTGCTGAAAAAAAGAAAAAAGCAATCAAATCATGTCAAAATGATTTTATTCAAGACAACCTAGAAAGAGTTTAAACAAACAAATATGGCTACAACTGTGATATTCCCTTCAGTTAAATGTATTATTATTTCTAAAGTAATAGTTAAGTTAATGGGATTCTAGAGATTTTGAGGGTCAGTGGAGGAAGAATATTGACCTAGAAAAGAGAAATACATCAATTAAATAAATGAAATTAAACTAATTTAAATCTAATTCAATTAAACTAACATTAATTAATTAAATTTGGCCCTTTAAATATAGCCAACAATCTCAATTGGGAGTCAGTTAAATCGATTTTGGATGAAATGGGATAAGATGAAACCAAATATAAGTTTGTAAAGCAGGAAGTAAAGGGGACATCCTTTCAAATTAAATAGATTCAAACCTAACAAATATTAACCGAAAATAACAAAATAAGGGTAGTTGCTGAAAGAAAAAGGAAAATTAAGTGCAATAAATAAAGTGCTTTAGTAATAAATTAAGAAAATACAAAATCAAGACATACAATAGAAAAACCTCTTCAAAGTAAATAAAATTAAAGGATGATAATAAACAAATCATACAACATAAATCCATAAAATTATAAACCATAAATACTAAGTCCTGTATCGTCAGCAAGACCACAAGGTGTGATGGAGAGCCACTTTGTTTTATGAAAGAGGAACCAGCCTAGTGCCCAGAAGAGGAAGATCTGGGATTTTTGGATCCACATTCTCTCATTACGCCGTCTCCGTTCTCTAGACCGGGGGATCACATGCCCCCTGTGCCTGATTAAAATTAGACTGTAGCTTTGTATTTAAGCCTTTAAGGTGTTGAGAATAGGACACTACAAGCAGGATGAGTGTGAGACTTTCCCTTTTTTGTTTTGCCCCTCATTAACTTTTAAGCTTTGTTTAATTTCAATGTTTGTATATAATGAAAATTAATCATTATTAAACAGTGGTTGTTGATGTCTAAGACAGTTGTTGAAGGCCAATGATAATACCACAGTCTTCACCGATTTAGTTGGAGGAAGCTTTCTGAGGACCTCAATGATATGATGGAATTGGGCTCCAGGAAAACTATCCATCTGTACCTTATCATCCGAGAATTTAGAGACCCAAACTAAATTTGAGTATTATGATGGGTTTTCTGGGCTGGAGGCGCCAGTTCTTGATTTTCTTAATTTTCTGCTCCGTTCCAATGGACCGTCAGCTCTTGGCTGGAGGCAACTGCGGCTGTTTTTTAGTGGAGAACTCAGATTGGGTAGACTTTCATGCATTTTTGCTTTGTGAAAGTTTTCCCATCATCATGTCATGCCCACCTGTTTGTGATTGAGCCAACTCAATCGTATTTTTAGAAGTTTGTACCACTTGAAGCCGGTTTGCCGATGGTCCTGGAGCTGAGGGAGGAGAAGAAGAGACACAAATTTGTGAAGATGAGGAGGTAGGAGAAAGGATGTCTAAACCTGCTACTGCTGCATTACTATATGTATGGTGTTTATTTAAACTTAGCCTGTTTTTTCTAGGACCAAAAGAAGGAGTCAGGGGAGCAGATGGAGGGGGGGCTGTGAGGAAACCCGGTCGGTGGGTAAAGTGCCCACGGCAAGCAGGTCCAAAATCTGTTCTGAAGTAGTCGGTGTTAGGGATAAGGTGGGGTGGAATTGGGCCTAGGCTGTTTTAGTGTGGGACTTTGATTGTCATATTTGTTGATAGGACTATGACTCGATCTCTGTTCTAGACCTGGCTGCTGCGGTTGGACTGGGGATGGATGCTGTCATGAGGCTCGGGCCTTCTGTCTGGCCTGGGTCTAGGATGGGAAGGGAGGATAATCCTCCAAGAATAACTCCCTGTGCTGCTTGACAGCAGGCGGCTGCCTTCTAAGCAACATAGCCTTCAGGGTGTCTATGGAGCTTTCAGTAAGTCTATGATTAAATCTGGTTCTGGTTGGTTATGGTTAAGGTCAACAACGTATGGAAGTCAATGCAATGTCCTAACAAGGATAGCATCAGAACTGGAGTGGAAAAAAAAGCTTCACTTGCACAGATTTTTTAAAATCTCTTCAAGTATCTTCTTGCATTGGTGTATTTGTCGTGTTTCAAGTGTTTCCCAGCTAGGTAGTAAAGGTGTTTTAAATACCTGTATCTTGCACGTCAGGTTATTTCTGTCAGGGTTACTGATACAGACAGTTTCAAGGTGAAAACACTGAGACCACACCCCTGCTTTTGTGTGGTCATCTTTCCATTAGTTGTAGACCATAGAGAGGATAGACACTGCAAACCTATGCAAACTTGGATTAGAAAATGTGAAGTATGTGGAAAGAATGGGGGCAGACTCTAGAGTAAACTTAGAGTGATCCAAGAGAAACTGAAAGATCCTTTGGCCTGCTGGTCTGTCAAGAGCTAAAATATCCAGATTCAACCAGTCAGGCAGAAGTTCTGGACTAGAAACACTGAGCCCAATAAATGAAGCCTGAGTCTTAGTCACTGGCTTCCAACACTGTAATTCCCTGCCATACGTTGGCTGCTACAGCAGCACCAGTGGGTTTGTCAAAGATGACCACTCAAAGAATATTTAATTTCATCTAACACTGGGATACACATGGAGTTTTTAAAGTTTTGGAGTATTCACAGCACTTTGGAAAGCGTCATGAGAATGCTGGGGAAAAGTTTTACCACATCTCATCCGTTCCATGCAAAGCTGGTCTGCCATTGACCACAGATAAATTATCAAGAGTCTGGGAGAGAACAGATGTGGCCAACACCTAATTGGCTCCACCAACACTCTCTCCCTTCGTCTAACGCAGCTTTACTTTCTCATCTGCAGCAAAAAAAATAAAATAAAATTGGTGCAAAATCCATCACTGTTTTGAAGCTGACCTTAACATGTGTCTTGCACATTACAAGCACTTGAAAACTCTTTCCATCTTCTGGTGAGATTTCCCCCATGTCGCTGTACAAACTGTTCCTACCGCATGGGATAATGAGGGGTCCTACAAGTGCAGCTCTGATTGCATTCCTACCCCTTGCGAGTTTTGGTAGTCATGAATTGTGGATGCATGTGAAGGGATTAGTGAGATAGGATATGGCTTCATATTTATGCTATGATGTCACTGAGGAATTGGGAGTGAAAGGCAAGCATGCCATATCCAATAAAAAACATTGGAAGTGAAGAATTCTTGCTCCTTACACAAATTACACAAACATTATTTCATACTGTCAGTTGTGCTGTAAAGAAAAAAACTGTAAGATATTAATTTTATTCACAGAAGTAGCAAACAACAAAGACAAATATCTCATGTTTGTGTTTTTGTTCACTTTCTTCACCCCAAGTTGCATACTGTTCTGTAAAAAGCCTGCAGGTTCCTACCACACTCTCTGAAGAAATAAACTTGAGATGTCTGAAAGCTAAAAAGGGAAGTTGGACTGCTACTCCTCTGGCACACAAAATGATAAATGTGGATGGAACGGGAGAACCTTTCTCAAGATACAAACAGTGCCATCCGTCTGTCTTAGTGTCAGTCTGGCTGGAATCAGGCCCCAATGTATACAAAGGAAGTGTTTTGTCTGGTGAAGAGAGTTACTCTGCACTCTGTGTTCAATTAGGATCAACGCTGGCACTTAAAACTCATCTGGCCTAAATTCACAGTGAAGAAAGATGTCTGACCTTCTATTCACCAAATGCCCTGACAAATGGTGTTCCTGCCAATGTAGGGTGTGGACACTGTGATGGCTTATGAGGGACTATGTAGGCCAGATACCACATCTAAGTTTTTTTTTGTTTTTCTTTTTCGTTATGTACATGTCTGAGCAAGAGACGGGAAAAGGTTCAAGTAAGAGTTTAGACATTCTTCCGTTCAAGGAAGTTTCAGACACTGCCGATCAAGAGTAACAATTAGAAAGTGGTAAAAATTTAATGCCACCAGCTGATTTGTTCAGTTCACTCCCTGCAATTGTCCCCTTGCTCCAAGAGCAGGAGTCAATCAGGTCTATGATTAGATCAAGACAGTCTTGAGTTTCCATGTTGTTGAATAATGGTTCAAGATGTTTGGTAAGAATTTTCCACTGGATCCGCAGGAATTTTAGCCAAATGTAGCAATGGTTTTTGCCAAGTCAGTAATAAAATCAGAAGAGCCTGCAGTGGTCTGCTTGCAATAACCGGGCAGGAACGCTCAGTCGTGGCGCATTCACAGAAATCCAAATTCAAGGATGCCTCCAAAACATGAAAGTTAAACCAAAATAAACTGAAAGCATCCATAAAAGTCCTGACTACATGCCTGATTTATAACCTACCTGAGGATTTTGGCCACTGTGGTTCTGTCTGACTTCTGAGATACTGTTGATACTTCGAGGAAAAAAGAGGAGGAGCAAGAGGAAAATGGAAAAACAAAAGCGATCCAAAATCCAAAATACGAATAAACTAAACACAGATGTTGCTTATAATTTATCAAAATGGTTTTATTTGTATTTTTTCATGGTGTAAAGTAAAATTACAAATTAAAAGAAAAAGTCTCACATTTAATAAATCACTGCTAAACATTATAACGTTAAGTATCCCAAATTTTTGTCAAAGCAAGAGACTAGCTTGGTTTGTTGTAACAACTCCAGTTTTTACTTCAAATGCTGATCATTTATATTTGTAAGTGTTTTTACGGTGTAAACCAATCAGACACGGAGATATAAAAAGAAAATAGAGGAACAGATCAGCTGAAGAAAAATGTTTAAAAGTTTAAAGCCCTTTGAGATGTTGATTGTGCAAAATAAGCAATGTAATACCCCTGATATTCGGTACGCTCAATATATGCCATGGAAATTATGAGTACAAGGAATTCAGGAGAACGGTGAAAAGGGAATATTGTGTATTTCTCATACTGATTATAATTTTGGGTTTTAAAAAAAACAAAACAATGTTTTCCTCCACCAGCCTCCCGCTGAGTTTTGCCTCTTTCCAAAAGGAACATAAATTTATGGCAGTTACGTATGTTGTTATTCGGATTCAGGAACATTTTGCTCTTGTCTTGTTGACAGCTTGTTTATAATCCACGTCTTCCTCTCTCCAGCCATGTACTGTTGGAGGTACTGTATTTTATGTAATGCTGCATTTGTGCTATGGTGAGAAATACTGAAGATATTTGACATTTTAAGAAACAACTGGTTGGCCCCTTCACACGAACATCTGTACTGGCCAGACGGAGCTTATCTTCACTGGAATGGTGCAGTAACTATTGCTTAATACTCTTCATGAATGTGTGTGTGTGTAACGTCAACATCTGTTTATCTAGTTATTTGGCAGTTGTGTGTCCCTAAAGTAACAGAGCTGGCTATCTAGATTATAAATGTACAGCGGCTCATTAGATTTTACCACAATTTCATATTTGTGTGATTAGCAATGAAGGTTAAAAAGAAAAATCCTTGATGACTCATACCTCTCTGTCCTCTCACTAGTCTTCTCATACTCACTCTCTCTCTCTATTTCTTCATCCTCCTTCATATCATCACCACATTAGCGCTCTTTGAATCCATAAACACTCACTCCGACGTACACAGTGGCAATCAGACACAAACCAGTCCTTGTTAGGGATGAGCGTCTCTGCCATGCTGGGCCAGCGATGCCAGGGAGGGGTTTGGCCAGTAATGTCTTTCCCAGGCAGACACGTTCTGCCTCAGGCCGGCCAAATGACACCCGAGAGTACTGGATCGCCTGGTGAAGACATCACCCGTTTTACTGCCAGTCTGAATGTTTCCACTAAAGTACTCTTATATTCTCACTATTATCCAAGGGGAAAAGGACATAAATCTGCATCTAGAGTAAAACAAATGCAGTATTCAGAAAAATATGCCAAGAAATTGTGTATAGGGTGACAAATCTGCTATCATGCACCCTATAAATACTGTATATAAGAAACTCAATCACCTTGCCTCTATGCACTTTGTGCTGACTCCTGTCCCACAGAGGGCAACTTTGATTTTACAAAACATTCCTGGGAATAGATATCATCCATCTGTTAACATCTGTTTCATTGCAGACTTGCTGTGTTTTGATATGTATCTCTAGTCCAAGCCAAGTTTTGCATAACATATGCTAATTCAAGCATTTACCGCATTAACATTAACACCTCTGGCACCTGTTAAGTATGAACTGAAATGAAAAGACAGATTCACTTGGCCTTAAATTAACAGAACAATTTCAATAAATGGAACAGACAGACTGGACACTCCCTTTAATTTGACCTTGATGGATATCAAATGTTTATTGTTGGTTTTCTGCAGGTTTAGGAAAGTCCAAGGGGTCAAAAAATCACACAAGACGCCAACCGATTAACTTTATTCCATGACACGTAGCAATTTAATGTAGCAGTGTTCTTCTCTGTTTCCTGTTCCAAGTATCATGACTGGTCATGAAGGAATTAGATTTGGAAGCATGCTCTTAGTCACTGTGTCAGCTGACAGGTAGCCTACCGCAACCACATCGTAACATTTCACTCTTTTAAAGATCTTCATGCTCATATTCACCATATGCGCCCTTTTTCATCTGCTTCTCCTGCAGCTGTTGGCAAAAGCCTTTTGATTCTACTGTTAAGTGCACCTTTGGATAGTTTTGACTCATAAGGGATTGTTTGAAATGCTTTGCACATCATGTTTATCTCAGGCTAATATACTGCAGCAAGGAGCATCTCACTATACAGCCAAGTCAAACTGCATTTCCATCTTTATTTGTTATCTGACATGAGTGTTTCAGACAGATTTTGTCCTGTTTAGGTGGATACCCCACCCTCACAAACTGCTGACTCCTATAGGTGCCTTTGCCGACTGTATGTGCTCTGTCATGATGGATTAATGCAACTTTCCAATGAGATTCCATCATTCGGGTCTGGACCATTAGCAATCATGTCCGCTTTGCTGATTCTGAGGAAACCAGATGTCTGAACGTGCAGAGGAAATGTGCTCAAACAAATATTTCATGTAACAGAGGAAATCAGCTGCATTCGTAGTAGTTAGAAATATACAAATGGGCTAGTGTGAATGGTCTGTATTTTTCTCATGTGGAAATGAAACTCAATACACTGAATGAGCAGGATAAAATATACCAGAGTTCCTTTAATCCTTCCTCTCATTGAAAGCCTTGATTTAAGGAATGAAACCGCCTTGATGTTACATGCTTTGATCGTTTCTGAACTTAACAGTTCAATCAGCACTGAAAGCAAAATTTACACAACATGGGTATCTGATGTTAGGTAATGGTAGAGGAGCACAAACTAATATTTATCTCATGCTACTTGATATCACACATTGCCTCAAAAGGGTTCACTGCTCCATGAATTAGTGAGCATTATCATCCTCCATCACTCTCCCTGGCCATGAATGTTACTTGTGAAATTTGACCTTTGCTCGAGTTGAGTTGTTTAGTATACGGATGATTAAATTTTATCTCTGTGGCACACCGAAGAAGTTAGTTTTTTCAGGCTAAAGTCAGTGATGAATTTCCACCACTGATCTGTGAAGAAGCAGTTGTGTGTTGTTGTGCCTGAAGTATATACAATATAAAACCTTCCCAAAGCCCTATAGGCTGTAATGCCAATAGATTTTCCATTCTTCTGTAATATTATTGATGGTGCTGGCAGTGGCAGCCAATAAAACTGTCATACATATATATATATATATATATATATACACAAGCTTGTAGCATTTGGCAGTTACCGAGTTTTTGGCATCATCAGCAACTGTAAATTCATCACAATGTTAACCGTACATTTTGTTTTTGTTTTCTCATGACATCTAATTATAAGATTGAGGGGGAAAATGTAGATACGTCTCTCGGAGCTCCTTTCATTTAAAAGCTTGGCAGCTAACATATCATTCTTGCCGCTGAAACCCAAATGGTTCTGGGAGGGTCGCACTCGCTTTGTTGGCAGACAAGGGAGCTGCTTGGCTGCACACCTCGGCCCAGTAAATCAGAAACAGACTGAAATGGAAAGAAAGAAAAATGCCCACCAAATTCATCCAGTCTCATACATAGAGATTAATGAAGTCTCTCGAAAAAGCCAGTGAACACTTGTACTTGCAGCAAACCTATGGTGTAGAACTTCACTTAATGAGGATGAACTCTGGATTGCAGATTTGAGCCTTGTGGGAATGAGTAATGTGAAAATGATGTCCCTCCGCCATGAAAGGATTATTTGGCAGCAGCACAGATTGCACACCAAATGTTTATGTGTTCGTCACATGAAAAGGGTAGCTGGCAGTTAAGCTTATAGGGAAATAAAGTAGCTTCAGTCAAGCGTATGGTTATGGTTACGATTAGAGCAAAGCAACTCAAACCACATTGGTTAAAGTTACAGGCATGATTAAATAAGAAAAACAATTGGTGACTTTGACCCCCACACCAGCACTTTCACAATATTTTAGTGTCAATTGACTGACTTTTGTTCATTGTGTGTCCTCAATGTAAGCAGTTTGTGGTGTAAAAATGCTATGAAATATATTCCTTCTTTGTGCAATATTGGCCTAAAAGTGTTGGAAGAGAAAAGTGTGGGTTTTTATTGTTATTTTATAGTATTATTCAATCTAACGCCTGCCAAGGGATGTGTTTTTTTTTTGTTTTTTTTAAATAAGATTATATTTTGCTGAACTCCAGACACACTGAAATTCAACTTGTTTTTCAGCAGTGGTCCTTGCAAGTTGCAACGATGCATTTAAAACTGCTGAATTTGCAGCAGGACGGCAAATTGGACTTGCCCCTTAGTGACAATTGACATTTTCCAACATATACTGTACATGCATGATGTGAGCTCATAAGCAGTCAGTCCCAAACACACAGTAAGCTGTAAGCTGCCATGTGTATTCATGCTCATCACAGCTTTTCAGGGTATGTTTTCAGTAATTGTCAACAGGCAAAACTGCTTAAACTTGATAATGGCTTTCAAATATCCAGAAATGAATAACTACTAAAAATAAAATTGTTACAACCATAGTGAAAAACTGCCTTTACTACTCCACATTTATTAAATTGTGGAAGATGCAGACTGGGTTATTTCAGGTTCCCAGGTTTTATAGGCAATCTGCCTATAAAAATGTCTCTGATTACAAAAATATCTTTGTTTTGAATAAAACCAGTGTTGCTGTCTGTAATAATTCTGGTAATTTTGATGGAGAGATTTTAAAAGGAATCAAGCGTTTACATAGAAATGCTATCCAGCACCACAGACACTCCTCATTACATCAAAAAAAGCAAACATTTCATAAGCAAACACTTCATAAGATGTAGATTTTTATCATTCATGGACTCCATCCACTACCTACCTAATGATTCATGCTCATATCAAATGAACGAGATGTGATTTGGTTGATTACTTGATGCAATGGAAGAATGCATTCCATTCTAGTCATGTTGATATGATTGGATGTGCAGACTGAAGTTACAGCCCAGCCTTGCAGCATACTGAGACACTGAGTACAGACTGCACCCCCACTTACTCCCTGTGGCTGAAATTCAAAATGCATAAAGGTTCAGACTGGCATGAAAGTAACCTGCAAAGACTGAGGAATAACCTGAATACAACTGGGAGGGGGGGGTTAAATATCACAAAAGATCCAACTAATGATGAAGTAGTTCAAATTCATTTGTTTGCAAGGCTCCTTTTTAAATAATCCACTTTGAATACTCTTTTTAAAAGTCTACTTTAGCAAATATTCCACTGTATATTGCTAAACTGCTCTTGTTGTTCATTAACTTAATCCCACTTCCCCATTTTTAAGACCATGCAATCACATTAAATCAGTGCTCTAATGCCATAATATTCAGCTGCCAGGCAGCTGTGTTTGACTAGGTATTTATAATGAGACTGTGAATGATTTTATTATGTGAAGGCTACGCTGGGCAGACAGTACTGCCTGAGGACTGCACATTAACTCATATTTGTCCATATTTTCTCCTTTATTCTACAGACTGGTTTTATAAATGCTCGATCTATAATAACCCAAATCCTTCCCCCTCTTTTTAAACCATGCAATCACAATTAATCAATGCTTTAATGCTGCACTGCTCACCAGCCAGGCAGCTGTGTTTGCCTATTTCACCATATCCCTCTCCTTTATTACAGGGTGCGATGTAAACTTGGCCAGTTGTGATGTGTTCCCTCTTTCACTTTGCTTTCTGCCAAGCAGGAGTCTGTCACCATGGAGACAAAAAAAAAAGTCCTGCCGGCCTTGAATGGCCACGTTTATACCAAAACACTACTTTAGCGAGTGTTTCCGTCGCCTGTGTGCTTTTTTTTTTTTTCTAGGACCATGTGGGGCCGAGGGGTGAGCGAGGAGGAATAGTGAATGCCAGAGTCGCCTCCCTGAAAAGACCTTTGTGTGGGTGTAAATTGTTATGACAATCGGTGATGAAGGTTTCCTTGGGTTAATGGAGATGCTATTCAGCATTCCAGCCACATCCACCTTCTAATAACTTTAGCGAAACTACTTTGGAGTACTACTAACATGGCACATACCAGCATGTTGAGCAGCATGTCCTCCAAATTATCATTTCAATTCTATCTGTAGGTCACTCATTGTGTATTCAGCCTCCATGTTAGTGTCCATTTTACTGCAAAATTGAATACTAATGGTCAAGTATGAGCATATTGGATGATAAATGGGAACAACATGGCCTTCAATATTTTGACTCTCCTGTTTTTAAAAAAAATCACTAGGCCACTAATGGCAGAGTTACTGGTTTTTATGGGTTAATCAGACTGGCAGCATGGCACTTATCTCACCTCAAACATGAAAAATACCCATTAAAGCTGGCAGTTGGCTGGTCGTGTGTGTGTGTGTGTGTGTGTGTGTGTGTGTGTGTGTGTGTGCGCGGGCCCCTCGTGTCTGAAAGGAAAGGGTGTAAACAGTGAACCAAACTGACGGGATTCCTCCAGTGCAATTATCATATGAATAAGTATCAACACACAGCCTCACTTTGATTGGTCCAAATAAGGCCATTTCCCACAGTGCTGCTGGCCCAGAACCCAATTGTCAGCCTTTCACTGTCATCACTGGTGCCTCTACTCTGCATTTGTGTGCCTGTGTGCATGTGTGTGAGCATGCATGTGGGTACAGGGTCTGTTTTGTCCATCAGGTCTGAGATTCTCCAGTCAGAGATGGAAATGACAGAGTTCCTCCACCTCAGTGCTGGTAAAATACTTAGAGAGTCAAGCCGGGGATTTGTGTGTACAGTCAGTACTTTTAAAGGCTTCTGTTAGTCTGTCATTGAGAATACATGACAGAAAATCAATACTATCTTTGTAGAGGAATGTTACCAATGTGCAGGTTTACTATAAAGAAATAATGGTACAGGTACAGTAGGTATTTTTACTGGTGATTTGAAATATATGCTACTGGGAAGGATTATAAAAAAGCATGCTGCTGATTTCAAAGTATAATATATGCTCTGAAAAATGCAACTAATTGATGTTGGTAACTGGGTACTGGGGAGTCCATTATATGTCATCTGGCTTTAGTTTCACACATGCAACAATTCAGAGTCAGAGTCCCCCTTAACTGGTAAATCAAGCCACATCAAGGCTCCCCTTGCACCAACTCTGTAAATGACACATCATTTTAGCTCGTTATGGTGAAGTAGAGTTAGCTGTCTAGCTGACCACAAACGACATGTCGGGTCATTTTCAGTATATGAGAACATGACAAGGAATTTTTCCCTGCGTCGGTGATGGCTGTCATGTTACAGAATATTATACAAAAAGCTATGGAGGAGCTGTTTTTTTTTTTTTTACAGGAATGCCAACAGTTTAAGTCCTCGAGCAGCTGATATAGTCTGGAAAGCAGAAGAAACAACTGAGTGGAGTTCCCTCAGCAGCCGCTGCCAAAAGACCCTTGAGCAAGGTATTGAAGCTACGAAGAGACCATTATTGTCGTGTTAAGTTCCCCAAATGTGTAATTCTCCCTACCAGTCCAACTCCTTACAAAAGCCATTGCAGTAATGTAATCAGTAAACAGTAAATGGTATTTTATGAAAGAATTTTATGAAAAAAATGTCTTGACACTATAATTACTGTCAAATTAATGTGACATTGGTAGAGAGAGATTAATTCAAAGCTTCATAAATGAAATCTGGCACTGGTGCACAAGGTTTAAACAAGTTGTTCATCTAGACTTCCCCTCAGGCTATATCACTTATCCAAACCACACCTGTCATCTAGCCTCCATCGATCATACCTGTCCAGACCTAAAGGTGTAACCCATAATAGCCTTTTTACATCACTATAAATGTTTTGCCATTAACATTCTCATACATCATTTCACTTCAGGGCATCATTGACTCAATTTAATGGCCCTAAAATGCCAACTCATTTGTAATAGTCAAGTCAAGTCAGTTTTATTTATATAGCGCCTGTGAAAAGGTTGCTCCTTTCCCTTCTCACTAAGCCCTGGATCTCAACATTACTAATGTTTTTGTGTTACATCAATAATTTCAGTCCGTTTCTGTTAGTTTCAGTCATGTGGCGCAAATACAGGCAATACAGTTGAGTATTTTGTGTTGTATTTTGTTGAAGGGCTTCGGTCCTGTTATTCTTTTTGAGAGTTTTGTGATGGTTTGGCAGAACGTCTGCTTAATCAGTGGTAGTCGCGTCATTGTTGTTTATGTTTTGAAAGCGTGGTATCAGCGTAGCTCACTCTATGGTACCCTGAGCAGGTGGTACATTCCAGTTAGGTGAGGCTAAGAATGTAAACAGCCAGTCACTGGTCTATTGAATGGAGTAGGGAAGACAGAAGAACGCAGCTTGCTGTGAGGCTGCAGATTTTGTTTGTTGCTATGCTATTTAAGTTGTTTTTGGTTGAATTTCCCGGGGTATCTCAGGGCGCTACAAGTACACTAGTAGAGACGGCGTGTGTGTGACAATGGTAGTTGGACAAAGTGTTTTGACTGCGTCTGCATTCTTGAAACACAGAAAAGAAGAAGTTGTATAGATGTTGGGCAGAGCACCTAAATAATACAAAGATACAGTAGATATATAGAGGTGAAACAGAGCGTACATGTAGCCTCCAGCTCTCCGGAAAATTGTGCGTATGTGTCTGTTTGCATGTTGAGTGATGGGGCAATGAGGTGTGGGTTACTATCACCACTCGAACACGTTGACACAGGCAAACCAATCTACAGAAGTCCCCATCTGTGTCTATACTGTATGTTGTCTTTTCAGAACTAATCAGCAGTTATGTCTGCAATATAATCCAAAAACTATCATAAATCTTGAAGTTTACTTTATATGTCTACCATATAAAGTAAACTACTTTTAAAAGACTAAAGTCTGACACCCTCTTACATATGAAGACAATGTGTCCAACGTCACTGAGTTTTTAGTTACAGACTATAAGATGTTACAGACTATAAGACTGGGGATTTTGCAGGGTCGCTATTTGCAAGACTACAACCAGATTCCTTTTGAGATTATTTCTTACAACAACCAGCTGTTAACAGTTATTCGTTGTATGAAATCCTTGGTGTCAGGCCCGGCCGGGTGTTCTCTTGAAAGGCAGTGCTGCCTGCTTTTAATGCAAATGATGCATAGATATATAATAACTATCAAATTATCATCAGCGTCCCTTGACTCTCAACAAGCACGCCAGACTTGCTGTTTGAACCTCGGAAAGAATGATCCACTGTGCGGGCCCTCAGCTCTCATCTGCGCTTTCCCCCAGCTGTTAAAATCTGCCGCCTGCAGTTTGCATCCAGTGTCTAAAACAAGTTAATTTAACTTTTTTTTTTTAAACCAATTTAATACATGTAACCAATTTTAGGTAAAAACACAACAGTGTGCAGACTAATGTGCTGGTCTAGCCTTACATCGTTAATGTTTATCGCAGCTTCTTTCTCCCTGTAGTTCGCTCGCGACCTGATTACACGACAATGCACCTATAGGTTGTTGACAATGTTCACATCATTGAACTTCACTATTTGCATGAGCCAAGACTAAAGACTTCCAATAATATTAAACATGTTTTGATTTTATCAAAAAGTCTGGACGAGAAAAAGACTGACTTAAGACAGCTCTGAGCTGAAAGACCACCTTATACCAAACGATCGTGATTTTATTCCGACATTGGAAATTTGTCTTTAACAGTGAAATCACTTGAAAAGTCATTTGATGTGAGGCCAGCATGAGACTACATTTCAAACAGTATCCACTCGATATGAAGTGAACACATCACGCCTGTAGCCTCCTCAAGGCAAGTTTAAAGATTAAGGACATTTCTCTGCCCGGTGAGTCGCAACTGTCAGCATCTAGATCACTGCATTGCCCTTTTGCTTTTGGCAAATCCTCAGTGGTTTGCAGCCAAAAGAAGTAAGTACTGAGGTCATTACTTGATGGACCCTTTCACCTCTCTCTGACACCACTTTTCTTCTAAGCACAGATAATAATACCCAAAAGCTCCTGCTCATCCCCACTTTTTCTTTTTTACAGATAAAATCCTACTTTAAAAAATATAAATTTCCTTGACCCAGCTCCCTTATATCTTTCTCTTTTTTTCTCATTTCTTTTGTTTTGACATCCCTAATCTTGATCCCAACCTACCCTTTACTCTCTTTGTGAAACTTGAGTCTCTTTCTTCTTCTTGCCATAAAGGTGGCAAGACAACTGTAATTAATGTGTTTGTAAAATGACACTCTTTGATCCCCTGCAGAGAACCTTTGTTTGCTTGAGGGGGGATCAGACATCAATTTCAGCTGTAATATTCAGTGTTTTTCTTAAAGACGTCTCTGCAGAGGCCACCTGGTGACTAGAAGGTCACAGGTTGGATCTCCACAACACGTCTTTGTCTTCTCAACAGCCACGTGTCACAGCAAAACTGCTTCTTCGACTCTTATAACAGGCCTGCCTTCCATCATCTGCCACAGATTGAAGGGTTTTTCTACTCTCATGATCCCATTATTGTATAATTTGCCAGGTATGATCTCAGCGTTTGTGTTGAACACCTGGCTTTATCCAATACTTCACATCATGCTGTAATCCTCCTGGCCTCTGACCTCTTTCCATGCTAGTCTTTTCCCCTCCTTCCTTCCTTCTATGGACTCAATTCAAGCTCAAGGATTACAGCTTGAACCCCAGGCAACAAAATACACATTAGCTAAGGTCATTCAATTGTACAAAAACCTAAAAAAGCATAGCACTTATCCATTCAAAAGAAAGGACTGAGACCAACTAGTCTAAAATGGACCATTTCAGCATACTTGGGGCCACAGCGTGTGTGGTCTGCCCTCTGCCTTCTGCAGGGAAAGACAGTCAAGTTGAGGGAGTAAAAGCCAGACAGGATGAAACCTGCTCCTCTGCTATCTGATCCTTTTTTGTCTTGAACAAAAAGAGCAAAAGATAGAGAGAAAACAGATGAAGAAAGCAGCTGGGGGAGGAAGACTTTCTTTCTTCTGTGCTTAAATACATCCAGCGATTGTCCTTTTGATCCAGGCAGTGATCAAAATAGAGTTTAATAAAGACACACGCAGAGAAGGACAGAGACAAAGATTTAATGGAAGTAAACAGTCTGAAAGGATGCATCGGCTTTAATCACTGCAGGCGTTCACAGCTCAGGATTCATTTGATCCGCCCAGTTTGATTAACCTCCCTGTACTGATAACACTTAAAAAATAGCACTGTAACACCTGAACAACAGCAAACAGATGCCTGCTTTTTTCAATTGAATCTGCATTAAATATGTTTCAAAAAGGCCTTTTTGACATTTGAATCTGATTCATGTCATTTAAATGCATCATTTTAACTTGGGATGACCTTATTCACTAACGTCAATTTATGACATATATCCTCAGGTGCTGACTTTGTGGATATTTCAGACTTCATTAGAGGTATCAAAGCAGAACTAAGACTGGATTTACGCAAGAATAGAGATTACTGATATAAAGGCTTTGTCCATGTATCATCATTTCCATTTAAATAAGGATAGGTTGCATTATGCAGAGTGAATTACAAGGAAGACTTGCTTAAGACATGCGGAATGAACACATGGCTGCTGATGGTGACATTTGCTATCACAGAAGTTAAACTTGTGACTTTCCTGCAACAGCATGACACACCCTCTCGCACCACTTAGCCATCCTGACCCCTTCCATTCATGTTGATAAAATGAGGTCTGGTTGACTTTGGGTTAAAAAACAGATACCTCAACCCTTTCCCTGATTAGATCCAGCTTTGGAAAGCCCAGTCAAGCTAGCTAAAAAGAGATTTAAAGCAACTTCGCTCATTCTGATAAAGCTGAATTTACCTTTAGCACCATCATGAGGTTGACATTTGTGGTTTTGAATGAAATGTCCGGACAACTATTGGATCAATTAGCATGAAATTTGGTACAGACATTCATAGTCCCCTGAGGACGAATTCAACTCAGTTTCATACTTTGGTTTATAACCAATTACCTGCAGAACTAATAACATTTCCACAAGCCTCGTCTTCATCTCAGGGCGTGTTAGCAAGTTCATTACAGCCTCACATAGCTGCTAGCCTGGCTGTAGACTCTTAAGCTGCCAGTATACTTTTTCATAAGGGCTTAACATCGGATTGGGTGGGAGGCTGTGTATGATCATTTCTGTAACTGTCAGGAAACTGACGATTCAACATTCACGATATAGCCTGCCCTCCCCCTCCATAGACGGCCAACTCTTCACTCCTCCTGTGAGTGTAGCCATACCCAACAACTATGAACACTGATTTCCAACGTGGATGAACAATACGTTGTATGAACTACTTCTGATCAAGCATAACCTTTAGTCTTGTTATCAACCGTAACCACAATCTTTTCCTGAGCTTAACCATACTATAGTTGCCATTCAGAGATATTGTAGATGGCGACAATATTAAAAATGTCAGGGTAACATTTTATAATAACCATCATTAATAAATAGTAAATTCATAGTTAATTAAACTTTAGTTAATAGTTATTTTACTGTTTGTTAATGGTTAATAATTGTAAACCGTCTGTAAACATTATGAATGGTTATTGTAAAGTTGCAACTGATGTTTATAAAAATTTAGAGTTGCTTAATAAATGGTTTATAAAGCATATATAAGCATTATTTGAATGGCGCCAAGTACAAGTAGCAGCATTGGGTATTAAAAGGTCTGTCCTGATTACCAATTTTTGGGCTTTGAAGCTGCAGCAGACCAACACCGTGCTCTGGCTGTTCAGTCTGAAGCTGCAGCAGGTGGGAGACGTAGCTCCGTCTCACAGGGTCCCAGTAGAGTTTCCTGGTCCTCTCTGTCTAAAGACAACAAACATACTTCTCCTCAGTGACTTTAAAGGTCCCATATTTTACACTTTTCCTGTGTTTTATTTGAAGTCTTGATATCCATAAGAAGATATATTTGTGGTTTTAAGTACCAAAAAACATCTCAACATAGTTGTACATCTCCTCTCTTAAGCTTCTCTCTGGAGCTCAAGCAAGAACAGGCTGTTTTGTGTCTCAATGCCCCTCTCTTCTGATTGGCTGACTGTTTTCTGAGTGACACACGCCCAGGCCAACCAAAGGTAACAGATTGTAGCCTAGCCTGTAGCTAGGTAAAACCAGGGATTTGGGTAAAACTCACTGGTAAATTGCGATGACCACCGTTAAGGATAATGTTATCCAACCTTTGGAAGGCTGTGCAAAGACAAATTTGTTTCCTGAAATCAAACAAATGCACAGCATTTCCTCCGCTACTGTCTCTCCTCTGCTCCGCTTCATGTGTGTGGAGGGGCTAAGCCCCGCCCCCAGTGAAACACAGAGAGCAGAGGAGAGGAGAGAAACTAGTGTAAACATACATGCCAGCAAAACACAGTAGAGACTCACACTGAGCTGAAATGAAACAAGTGCACATTAATTAGGTAAATAACATAAACATATTTTGTTTCTTTCAGGAGGGGCGAAGGGTCCCGTTGGAGGAGCAGGCCGCCCCTCCAAGGCAAACGCTGAGTGTATAGTTGTGACACAACCTTACAGAAGCCCAAACAGCTTGTTTAAAGGCACAGTTTCTGTATACGGGCTGAGCATTTCTCCATGGACTGAGGCTTTTGATATTTTCACAGTATTTAAAATCTCCCTTTCTGCAATATGATACCTTTAATCAACCAAAATCACATGTACTGTTTCATCATACTGATGTAGCGTTATCTTTAACTTTCTTAGCTAACTTAACAATACTATCACACATTAATACACAATAATGTGGGGTGCTAAGTTAACACACTGAGAGTTATGTTACTGTCGCTAGCATGCTAAGTCACTAAACGCAATTAGAATCACATCTTTTACAAAGTACATAAAATTATAGTATTTAAAATACAACAACATGCATTAGTCAACTGCAGATTGCAATAAGTCCTCATTCGGGTGACGTAACTCTCCGATTAACCAGTTATTCTGCCAAATATCTGCGTCTGCTTTCCCTCCTGCTTACAGCCTGCAGCTGCATCCGGTCTTGTCACCTCTACACAAAAGCCCAAAAGTTGGATTTAAACAGAATTTGAGCGTAGAGAGTGTTTTTAGTAGAATATAATTCCTGGGAGACTCCACACACAACTGACCCCAACAAAGAATCAGCACTGCCAGCACAAGTTCAATCTGGTTCTGTGGAGCCGGGCGGGTCATCAGGAACTTTTGACATAAGCAGAGTTGAGTTATTGGACTCAATACAAAGTTTTTTATGTATAAATATATTATAATCATCGGTTGCAACTTTATAATAGCCATCCAAATAATGTTTATAGACACTTTACAAACCATTAACCATTAACAAACAGTACAATAACATTAACTAAAATTTATTTAACTCTCAATTTACCATTTATTAATGATGGTTAAGTGTTACCAATGTCAGCATTAGATGCAAACAAAAAGTCCCAGTTTGGCAGAATTGTCCAATATTGAGGTTTTTGTCTGGCAATGAGGTTGACCCCCCACATAGTCCGTCTGGGTGCCTCCTCCTCTTTTTTTGGCCAAAATAGTCCAATAGACCCCTGTCCATTAAGGCGACCTAAACAAACCAAATCAAGATTTGGGGAATGGGGTTAAAACTGAGAAGGAGGTTTACTGGAGGGAGGCGCCAATCTGAATAGACTAGACAAAAGTGTGTGTGTGTGTGTGTGTGTGTGTAGGTGGATGGTGTTTTTGTTTTTTCCTCGGGGTAATCAGTATAGAGACTGAATGAGGATGAATGACAGAGAGACTGTGAAAGAGAGAGAAAGAGAATTTGTGTGCAGCATTCTCTGCTAAGCTCCACACAGCACCTATCATTACCAGATGTCACAGTGTCAGCCAAATCACTGCTTATTGCCTTAAACGCCAAACTCTCTGCTTCTTTCTCTTCTTCTTTATCCTTCTTCTTTCTTTTTTCCCCTCTGCTCCTTGTCCCTGTTTTCATTTTCCTGCACTCTCCCTCTCCCTTTTTTTTTTCTTCCTCCCTTCTCCATTTCCAGCTGTTTATGGAGCACGCAGTGAGAACGGGGGAAGTTCTCCACCAATTGTTTCGGTCCTGAGAGAAGCTCGGCGGTTCGGACCCCTCCCTCCTTCTGTCTCTCTCTCCTCTCACTCCTCTGTCTCTCTTCCTGTCTCGCCCTCTCTCTCTCTCTCTCTCTCTCTCTCTCTCTGTCTGTCTCTCTCTCTCTCTCTCTCTCTCCTCCCCTTGTTGTGACAGAGCACACCTGCTTGATCTTGGCTGCACGCGCTCCGAGTCCAATTACCCCATAGGCCCTTGCAGCCACTTCACAGTCTCATCCCCCCACTCGACTGGATTTTGGGAGTCAAGCTCGCATACTTCAACTCTCTTTGCCTTGCTTCTACTGAGAACAGGTAGGTTAATCCTTTAACTGTGGGAAAAGAGGAAAAGTAGGATATTAATAGGTGATGTGGGGGAGTTAGGTTTCACGTTGACTAATTTTTTTTACAGAAATAGAGAATTGTCTTACGAGGATAGCTCGGTTGTTGCTGGATTGTGACTTTTTTATCATTTAGTGATGTTTATACAAAAGGAACCATGAAAAAAAATTACTTCTGTTTTTAAATGTCACATTATTTGCTGATGATGTTATTTCATAAAGATGAGATGACTGCTTGTGTTTTCTTGCAGTTACCTTTGTGCATATGTGTCTTTTTAAGTATGTACAATATTCTTCCTTATACAATATGTTTGCTTCTACTGTACTTGTGTGCAGCCTTTGTGTGTGTTGTGTATATTCCAGATATGTTGCCAGATCTTGTTCCCACAGCACTCTTGGCTTTGTGATGAGGGATGTTAATCATTTCCAGTCCAATCTGCATGCAGCTCAGTGAAAAGAGCAGCGGCTAGGGAAGGGGGTGTGGTAGTGCTGTTGATGCTGGTACCTCACTCCTCTGCCAAAAACTTATTCTTCTGGCCCATTGTAAATCTCTAAAGTATCCACCAATCTGACATTTTAAGCACTTTTTGGGCTTGTAGTTTTTAATTTGTTGCTTTATGTGGCAATTCACCAAGTGAAGTGTTTTGACACTAGTTTGTTGATTGTTTGGATGTAAGCGATATGTAACCCACTGCATACCTCTAGTTATATCCATGAGAGTGTCAGTTTTATACACTGCTAGTGAATCTGATTTGTTATGCTTACATAAAGACATGAGGTTGAGTGAAGAGAAGGCAGAGGATTTTCTTTCTACTTGTTTACTTTTTCTTTTTTTCACCACTTGCAACGTCAGTGGAAAAGATTTGGGTTTGATGCATTAATTTGTTCCTTTTCTCTTTTTTTTGTTTAGCTTTCTTTCATTCTTTTTCTTTCTCTTTTTTTCTCTCCCTGTGGAGTTTGGGCAGTATTCAAGCAAATGAGGGGAAAAAAAGCTGAAACAACAATCAGGATCTCTTTGTGTTGATTCAGCCCATTTCTGTTTGTCAAGACTTTGATTAGAAACGTTGTCTCTGGTGCTTCTCACACTTTCCATTTCAGCAGTTCATTTGGGAGTGCAGCCAGACCTTTTTAACCCCAATCTCTTATCTGTCTACTCTGAGACCCTGTTTCTTCTCAGTATGAACCTTCTCTGCCCACCGTGGCATTTGCTGCTGTGTTTTCACAGGAGCAGAACAGGACCCAAATTGCTAGGGGCAACTTAAAGTGAGAGGCTTTGAAGAGGAGATGAAAAAAAGATGTACCTGGCAACGCACAGAGCCATTAATCCCATAATGGTACAGCTTCCTCTATCAAAGAGAGGTCTGAAGGCTTCCCGGCAAGCCACCACACAACTCTCAGCTAACTCATTACATCCTTTTTTGCCAGCAGGGGAAAAAAAAAATCTAATAAGGCTCAGCTGCACTGAATTGCATTGAGTGGACTGGAGTGAAACTGAACAAGGAAAAAGAGACAGAGGCAAGCAAAATAGAATGAAAAGTGGGACTTACAATAGAATAGAGGCTAAAAGAAGCATAAACACTGTACCAAAATACATTCAGATCAACAAAAACCTCCTGAGTTCATAGTTTTGAGTTGAGCTGAGCAGATGTTTAACATTTGAACCAGAAGTGAGTGAACGGAAGGTTTGGAGGAGACAAGGCCCAGATTTGCACTCGGGGGCTGCATTTTTTCCATCTGGACTTCAACTCTCTGGGTCAAAAAGAGTAAAAGAACAATGGAATTGAATGGACATCAGCCATGAAGGCTTTTTTCCCCCCCTTTGCTCACGTGAATACCAGAAAGTTCCACATGTCAGTCTTTCTGGCCAAAGTTTTAAGGATCAGACAGAGAAAGAAAATACCATAGGCTATGGGAGAGAAGCCGGGGAAGGGAAGGAAAGAGCACAAAATGGGAGGAGATGGAAAGAGAAGAAAGGGAGAGAAGGTTGGGCAGTTCATCCACGTCTGTGCAGCTCAGACTGTTGATAATGGGACTGAGGTTGATGGCAAGCTGACAGCTCTTCTCATGGAACAGCTGAAATGTGGTTTAACCACTCGCTGGCTTTCTCATGCTATGGCTCCAAACAACAGGCAGACCCTGAATTGATCTGTCAATAATAGCTATAAATCTGACACTTTTTTCTTTTGCTGCATAAAGAATTTATATTGATTGTAGTGGTCAAAAGAAGTGTCTGGGGCATTCTCTAAGCCAAAAACCTCGCCTGCAGACATACATGAGAGAATGAATGGCTACTTTCCAGACAAGACTGATTTGGCTTAATGCCTATTACAAGAACTTTTTGGCTTTTTGAGATTGTTTGTTGGCCGTGTCATTGCATATTTTCACATACATATGTTCCCACTCACAAAAACCCCTCGATATATCAGGAATTTGTTGAAAATAACAAGCACTGACTGCTCCTACCACTTCGAAAGAGGAGCTTGTAAAATCACTCATTTTCACATTTTAACATTATTATCGATCAGGCTTATGTGTCTGAGCATATGTGTTTATGCAACCACGTGGGAGGGGAGCTCGCATTCATTTACTCAAGGGTTAAAAGGGCCACACGTGTTTTAAATGTCCTGTGGCCTTGTAAATACCTTCCAGTGATTCATTGCTGACAGACGCTCTGCAGAGGCAGACGCAGGTCTGTGGAGAGTTAAAGAGGAGGAGGAGGTAGCGGACAGGGGTGGTGGAGGTTGGGATGGTAGTTGCTGTCTGCTTTATATTGTTTCCATCATTGCACATGGTTTGATTTGCCAAAATCAAGACACTGTGGTGCTCAGTGCTCAAATCTGTTTCTGTCATGCTGCAGAAGTTTGCATGAAAGATCTGTGGTAATGGTTCCACGGATATCTCATTGATTTTCTCAGCTCGAAGTTTCAATGAAAGGCAGTGACAAAGAGGAGAAAGTGACAAAGCAAAGGAGGGAAAATTACGTTACTCCCTCATGTGAGATCTGCTTCCTTTCTGGGAATCATTAGTAATGCTGGGGCCAGACTCGGGGGGTGGAGGGGGGAGGGAGAGGGAGGGTAGAGAGAGAAATGAGACGAAAGAGGAAGACAGGAGAATTGACAAGGATGCCGCCACCACAGGAAATGTCAACCTCCACCCCTTGTTTTTTTTTTACTTGGTCAGACATGAAAATGATGAATCGCAGGTTTTTGAAGACAAGGGAGACGAATAGAGATAGTCGTGCACCATGTATCACATGACCTTTTCTGGGATAGATAGTAAATCTTTTGAAAATACAAGCTAAACTTTCTCACAGCTGCTTATGTTTTTTTTTCATTTTGATTCTTTCCTACTGGGACCACACATGCATTCACAGTACTTTCACAAGCACCCTTTTCATCACAATGTGACCATCACACTTCTACAAAACACACTTTTTCTGATTTCCTGAGTGAGCAAAGTTCAGAAACAGTCAAGACTCCTAATAAATAAAAAATAAACATCCTGATCCAAATACTGTTTTACAGAAGTCGCCATGAAGCTGAACATTACATTTTTAGAACTGTAGTTGCCTTTGTCCATCTAATTTTGTGTGTGTTTTAAATGACTGTTTACAGAGACAGACTGTCTTGCATTGTTTTTAAAAAAAATCACTCAGTAGGGAACTAGATTGTGTACCAATTTTTTGACACTGATTAGTGTCAGTCCACTTCCTGTGAATAAAGCCTGTCCCATTTTCATCTTGTAAGCTGGCATGGAGCCACACCACGATGTGATACTGGCCATGTTCCCCAAATGAAGACTGAATTGATATATCATGAAAAGAACCTTTGGGAGACTAGTTTAATGCAGTTACTGTAGGTTTTATGCATATATTCATTTTATTTTGTACTGCACATGTTAGACTCAACAAGTGGTAATAGCCAAATATTAAATCCCATTTCAAAAGGGATGCTATCATTAGCTTGTGGGCCAGACATGGTCTGTCTGTAAAAATGATCAAAAGCAAGTGAGGCTACAATTCATCACTGCAAAAATATGTCAAAGTTTCATCTCAATAATGCATCAGTTTGAAAAAACAATCATGTTTAGCTGCAGAGCACAAAACTGGAACCTTTTGTAACATCAAGATTAGATTTCCATCTTGATTTTGGTCACTAATGTTCCTCTGTGAAAGTGAAATTGATAAGAATTTGCTTTTATCTCACAACAGAAAGCTGCACCTCCTTTGAGGGCATTGGAAATGCTGATAGTGGCAAGATGTAGAGTTTGCATGGTCAAGTCATGTCCCAGCATGCTGTGTTGGCAGCCCTCTAGGTTTAGCACACACACACACGTGTGTTGTATGAGAAGCTTGTGTCATGTGTTCAGTAGATTCTTAAGGTGCGTGTATGGAGGTGGGGGCATCGTCTTAGAGCAGGCCATCTTGCAGGGCCTGTGGACACATCTGAGCAGTCTGGTAATGAAAACCAGTCGCCTGGGGCACAGCAGGTTGTCTCATGCATCGTCCTCATATGTTCATCCCAGCTGGAAAGGCTGGAAGAAACCTTAAATTTAAAGTTTTTTTTGTTTGTTTTTTTTTTAGAAAAGATTTCAATTTAGCTTAATTCCATATTTTTGTTTTAAATTTAGAGTGACGTTCATGCTCACAAACCTTGGATGACTACATATCCATTATTTCACCACTTCACCGCAATACATTTCCAGAATGTACAGCCCTTCATCCACAAATCCCTTAACTAAATTATATTACTTATAGTTTATTCTGCAGCTGCGGTTACAAATTGAAAGTTAATGTCCCAAAAAATAATCCCCTGAAAATCCCATATATTCCTTTTTCCTGGTTTTATTTCACATTCTTGTTTTATTCTCATCAACAACTCCAGGCCCTGATTATGTCTCACAAAGTAACAGTAATTCTTGTCTTTGCAATAATGCTGAAGGCCATTAAATGCTGAGATTGCTCTCTTCTTATTATTATTGTCTGTCTGGCTCAGATTAAAAACTGCTGAAAACTTTATTGACAAAGGTTGATGGATTGATGGCAGGAGACATGGAGGGCTGTCTGAAACCCTGTATGTGTGCACATGTGCATGTATGTCTGTTTACGTGCTTGTGGCCATGGGTCAAAGCGGGGAGATATGGTTCAGTAATGACCAGTGAAACCTCTGTTGTTTCATCTGCATCTCTGATCCTTTGACCAGAACTGGTGCACTGGCTTTGTAGATAATTCTGAATGTTTCAAGCCTGCAAGATGTGCCAGATGTGTGAAGTTCATGACATCTGAACCTCTACAGAAAGCTTGATAAATTGACTTTCAAATATTTTCCAGTATTGGCAATTAATGTATGATACTACAAGGCAAGCCCAACCCATCTGGCATCTAAGCAGGTTAAAACAAACCATCAAAGGCATCTACAAACACTATTTGACCCAGGAGTGCTTTATATCCCTAAATCCAAAACGACGACAGAATGCTCCTGCCAAGTCTGCAGACAAGGTTTTCATTGGATTGGGCTTTCAGCTACGCTGAGATAAGAGAACCTGACACAGCCGAGATTACTCAGTCTGTAAAGAAGACTGGAACAACATGTTCTCTGGATACTGTATGTTCAGGCTGGAGTTCTTTGTTTTAACGCCTCCTGCTACATGTTTCCAAGTGAGACGAAATGGCAAAAGTTCTGCATGGAAAACTGCATCAGGACCTTAAACATTGTGTGACACAATTCCAGGCGCTAAGTGCTGACTTATGAAATCACCCTTTTGAGAGTTTTTCCAAGTTTTTCCTCTTCGTAGCAACAGGAGTTGCTAAAGTAAAAAGAGAAACATTAAAAGGCAGAGATATGCTATCCAACGCAGGCAAGTCCCATCTGAATGGAAGTGATTTCAGACGTGGTCATACTGTAACCACTGGACTGAAGCTGTACAGTGTGTCAAAGCGGTGGCTGTTTTGTGGTCAAGGACTATAATTACTGCTCATGTTGAGAGTTACTCTGAGCCATCATCCCCGTGACCTGACATAACCTGAACCTGGATTTACAGCATATCATCTCTTACTCTTGCTTTCTCTCTGATTCTCTCTCTCACACACACACACACAAACTGCTAAAAACACAATTATTATTGCATTTACATTAAGTTCATGTGTGCATTTACACCCTAAAACATGCAAATACACAAAGTAAGCAAAGACACAGCACATATGCATCATACTTATGCACACAGACCATATAAAAAAGGCCAGTATCACTATCGGCTCTGGCCAACTGACTGGTTTTGGGTCAGTTTCATCATCCTGGTCATGATGTTCAGGTCAAGGACCGCTGCAGACCAGCTGCTCCCAAATCAGTTGTTAGCAGCTGCGGCTCATATCCGCCCTTCAATTATTGTGGCACCAAGAGGGAAGGAGCAACTCTTGGCTTTATACATGACAAGCAGATTGCTGGGTCTTTGAGACTCTGCATATATGTGTGTGTATCTGTGTGTGTGTGTGTGTGTGTGTGTGTGTGTGTGTGTGTGTAAAAGGTCAGGGAGTTTGTGTGGATGTCCGCACAGTTTTTTGAATTTGAGAGTGTGTGTGTGTGTGTGTGTGTGTGTCTGCTAGCAGGGTTGTGGCTGTGTTTAGAAATAGGAAGCTGGACAATGAAGCGGGGTTCTCCCTGTGACTCTTACTATAACAGTAGATGCTCCTTAGCTGTATTTTTAACACACACAGATGATAAAGTACTTTAATGGCAAACAAATGATCACTATGATTCACTACTTTTGCCTAGAAAATATGACGTACAGTGGCAGCCACAAATTTTCCCTTCATGTATCCCATGTGTATTACTGTAAAAAGCTAATGCAGATGCTACTTATGCAGCAGCCAATGTCGCATCTTTTTCTGCTGCAAAAGCAAATTACATAGGCACAGACTTCACATTTGTGCCTATGTAATTTGGCACATTTTGAAGGAATGTGCATTAAAGGAAAAAAAAAATCTTTTAATGATGAACCAACACCAAAAGAGACACAGTTGAATATTATAATACAGTCATTCCCAACCAGGGGTAATTGTACCTCAGGCAGTGCTTCTGCAGTTGCCAGGGCGTACATGGGACGATTATAAGAGTAGCTTACCGCATCTGAAAAAATAGAAATTACATTTTGATTGAAGAATATATCCACATAGTCAGCTGTAGCATCCAAACACTACCTGTTGCAAGTGAGTGTGTGGAAACTAGTTAGCCAGCGAAAAAAGCGCTAAACGCTAAAGCTAAAGTTGAAGTTCAAATAGTTAATGAATAAATGGTGAAATAGCTAAAAGTAATGGATAAAGTGGTACTAGAACAAATGCAACTGACCTAAACATTATCATTTTAATTATATGGACATTGTAGCAATATATACAGTAACTAAACTTTTGACTGGTACTGTACTTTTATAAAAATCAATAGTGTTAACGTCCACTTTACAATCATTTTAAAATTCAAATAAACACATTTGAAACATGACAGGTGCTGGCAAAGTTGGGAATCACTGTATTATATTGCATAGCCAGAATTAAAAGTTTCAGACCTAAGTATAACTATAAGTGAAATAGGTCTTTTTTTGGTTGGTCTTTATTATGTAGGAACATAATCAGTATGTACCCTAAAGGCGTGTCCCTCCTGACAAAGTAATATTGTGTAATTTTCTCATTTGACTTCCACCAACCCCTGCTCTATCACCTTTCACCTTCTGCCCAAAACCAACCATTTAAATAGCTTATTTGACCAACCTCATTAAATTGTTAAAACCCAAGTATTTAACCTTCTTCCCCCTTGCCCTCCACCTCTCACCATTACCCTTTGCCTCTCTGGACCTCAATCCATGTGTCTTGTTCTGTCTTTCTCCCACTACATCCCTCTTACAGACTTTGATTCACTGCCAAACCTCAAGTATTTTTTTTTCTTCGTTCTCTCTGCAAACTTTCTTTCTGGTTATTACATTTATAATCAGAAACAGATAGTTAAACAGAGTATAGTTGTTTCCAAACTAATCATAGACAGACTATTTTGGAAGTCTATCCATCCAAACCTTTGATCTGTGTCCTCTTGTCCTCCAGGCTCCCTGCTAGCAGCACCATGAGATCGGCCTGTCTCTCTCTGCTCCTGGTCACTGCCTGCTGGGCTCTGCCCTTCCGCCAGTCTGGCTTCCTAGACTTCATGATGGATGAGGCGGGATCAGGTCTGCCTGAAGAGACGGACGTACTTCTCGGGCCCCCCGGACCCAGTCCCCAGTGCCCCTTCCGATGCCAGTGCCACCTGCGTGTGATCCAGTGCTCTGACCTCGGTAAGACAAGACACCTCCCACTTGCATTACACTTCACTCTGGATACTCTACAAGTGTATAATTGTAGATAATTAATAACCAGTAAAAGATGTGCTTCAGTGCTCTTGAGTGAAAGGTCTTACTGTGCATTGGAGAAACCATCAGAAGGACAAAACACAAAACTGATCATGCACACTGTGTGGAGCAGGAAGCTCTTTGGCAGATTTGTGTGTGGGATTCTTTCTTGACTTTTTAGACCATTAATACACATAATTAAAGTTTTAACATGCAGCACAGACACAGGAATGTACTGAATGTATTTGCAGGTGGCAATCAAAGTATTATAGTAGTAGATCACTTGAGAGCATGCATGCTGGAATTTACAGTTTCATAAACTACTTGCATACTCAATAACTTTTTAATTAATACAAGAGATTTATAAATGCTCAAGTCAATATTTCTGAATTGTGGAGAAGCTCCTCCATGCACATTTTTTTCTTGCATATACTGTCGTTTTCAAGCAATACTACAACTCTATGAAAACAACGTATACAAATATGCTGCTGTAATGATCCACTCGTGTGAAATAACCACAACTTTGGCAGAAAACGTTAAGTTTGGTGTTCAGGGCCTTTAAACCTTCATAAATGGGGTTTTAATTTTGACAAATGCCATTACAATACCACTAAACTCTATCATTCATCTTGATCATTTGTTTGCTTTATTACACTTAAGTCCTGGCGGTACATTAAGCACCTTTTTACTTTGATTTTAATTCTCAAATTCAGAAAAATAATGTCACACGAATCTTGTTCACATCTTCCATTTTCTTCTTCCATTTGCAGTTCTGGCCTAGATTCTAAACAAATGAGCTCACTATGATGGATCAGACGCGGAGGTCAGAAGGGTGTATGCTGTAGTTTTACTGTACTTTTACTGTGCTGAGTGGCATTTCTGGTGTTATGAGCAGAAAGAGTCACTGACTTTACAAGCTTGGTAGTCTCCTCCATCCACCCAAAACCCACAGAGTCATAAGAAGAGTGTATGATGTTACGCCGTTGCATCATTGTGAATTCCCCCATAACAAGAGCATCACGCCAATGTTGATGCCTTATTTCACTTCCTGTCTCAGTTGCATTATTTGTTTTTTTGTTTTTTTAAATGCTGAAGATTAAAGGTTTGCCTGGACTGAGAAGCTCAATTGTTCCAAAATGAAATCATTTTTCCGTGTAAAGTTTGTGCTCTTGAGGTTAAAAGACTACAATTACTTAGCTGTCTTTTTACTTCAGCACAGTCACAACAATTTACTAAATTGTCATCTCAGTTGTTTGGAGCTTATCAACTGTGTTTGTCTAATCTGATGTATAGCATATACAACAGCCTGAGTCATCTCACAAACCTCTTAGAAAAAATCTTAGAAAAGTCCCTCACCTCATTTGATCTTGTATATTGAAAAGAAGTGCTTCGCTGCACAGTTGGGTTTGATAGTTTTTTGGCTCTGCTTTTGTTTGGAAAGGGAGGATCACAAGCATAGGGGGAGAAACTGGGAGGATGACCATAAACTAAAGAGGAGTAGACAGACATACCCAGCTTATAACCATTTTCTTTTTGAGATCTTACCAAAAGCAGAATGAATGAGGTACAGGGTTGAAACAGTACAGCACAACACTCACTGAGAGTGTGAAGAATAAGCAGAGTATGCGTACAGACAGGCAGAACCACATGGGCAGGTGGCTGAAGAGTCAGAGAGACAGACAGGCAGTCAGAGAGACAGACAGTTGGAGAGAGTGATGTTCAGGAAACGGCGGGTTCCATTACATCAGTGCTTCAGCCTGGGCCCCAGTCCGCAGCAGCACTTTCCCCCGGAGACGCAGCTCCATGGCAGGACTCTCAACTCCTGCATCAGCACTGTTGGCCATGAGCCTCCATCTGTTCCCCAGACCTGCTAGCATGCACGCAAACACACTCTCAGACGAATGCAGGGATAAACGTGTGTATATACATATAAGGACACGCACACAAGTATAGGCAGTGCAGGAGTATGCTCACCAGCCCAAAGCACCCTTTGGCTTTTGTAGATGTGAATTTTTCTTTTGTGAGTTTGCAGCTGGCAGGGCGACAGCTAAAACGTTCAGGAGAGAAAATTTAGGCTAGAGTTGAAATGAGTTGTGATTACATTTGCCAAACTCTGTCCGAAAGGGGTTTTGCTGATAAATAGCCTGAAACAACAGCCTTTTGTTCTTGCTTGGAAGTGTAAAGTTTTGCTTTAACCAAATGGTGATCAGCATTATCTCTGATTGTAAAAAGTATCTTGTATATGCAGTGATTGTGTGGGCATGCACATAACATGTACCCACACTTGGCTTCTGAATGATCTAGCAAAAAGTCCAAATTTACTCAATCCCATGAGTAAATCCATCCTTTAATGACGCAGCCAGATCAACTTGTGTAACTTGGCCACAGAGCCAGACAAGGAGAGGACATTACATAAACACTGTCATTAATGCTTGGATGTGCTGAAAATGAGCCCAGCCCAATCCAAGGCAATCATACGCTTGATATCCCAATCACTTTGCTTTAAAATGGAGTGCTTAATAGTGACTATAATAGTGGGGGCGAGACTGAAACCCCCCTTTTTCATGTTCATTTCCTGCCAAGTGATGATCAGTAGGAAAGTGAGACACTAACCAGTCAGTTCGTGTAGTTATTACTGCACCATCAGATTTTTATCACAGTGCTAATCATTTTGTTTCATATTACCAAGCATTTGTGTGGGATACTGATGAAGTGTAGTGTCACAGCATTAAAGACTTCCTCGCTGTAGTAGTTTGACCAGGTGGTTCAAACATTTGAGAGTAAACAGGTCAGTCAGACCTGACACAACTCTATAACCTTCAGTTTTTACTTTTAAAAATCTAGGAATGTATTGTTTTGCATTGTTATTATTTACAAAGATGAAAATCACATTAATTGTGTTAAAAATGCCCTTTGCGGTGTATTTAACTTACTTTGAGGGACTCTGCTGTATGATAAGCAGTTAATTCGCATTTCTCATCCACGTTTCTATACACTTTCTGCTGCTGGGGGCATTTTCTGAGCTGTTTCTGAGAGGACGTCATTTACTGTAAACTGCAATGATGAGTCTTCTTACTGCAGGAAATGGAACAAATTAGATGCACAAGGACACAAAGTCAGGGGGAAATTTAATTTGAAGCAATCTTTAAAAACAACTCTGTATTATTCTGCAAAGATCTGTAAAAACAAAAGTAATACAATTAGCCTCCTTGACTTTACAGTGTTACTGCACACAGTAACAGACCCATATGAAACTGTTTACAATGGCTAGAATGTCTGTGAAGAAGACGAATTCAATATTGCTTTTCCACAAAGATGGGATACACACATTACTTACATTAAAAAGGAAAGAAAAAAAAGTGTGGTCTAAATGAAAGCAGCTGAGACTGACATATCTTGACTTTTAGGGAAGAACAATAAGTTGAAAAAAAGAGTATGTGTGTGTGTGTGAGTGTAGAGACATACAGTGTGGAGCCGTAATGATGGCGGTGACCACAAACAGCTGTGAGGGTTTGTGGGACATCCACTGTCGAGTTGGAAAGGCTGACAGAAAAGCAAACCTCGCTGGAAGTAATGTTTGGATGAGCTGAACAGAAGTCATCACAAGCTTTTAAGACAAGATATGTCCAAACATCCATATGAAGCCCCCTTGTTAAACAGTTTATTCTACATCTCTTCTTCTGAAATGTAAACTAGCTATCTTGAATCTCAGCGTCGTTTTGGTGTTACCACAGATGCATAAGAGCAAACACCATAACGCCCAGCTGTCTTCGCTCATTTCTGCACAACAGTCCGCTCAACCTTTTACTACAGATGCCATTTTGTGTGTCATAATGTGCCATGCTAAAGTCCAAGCAAAACGATCTCAGCGTGAGCTCAGCGTCCAGGTATGCAGCCGCTTACTTACTCCAAAGGAAATTTGTTTTAAGGTCCATTTCCACCACATGTGCCTTGGAGCATATCAAATAGTTATTTGGTCCCTTTGGAATGTCACCATAAAACACATTCTGCTTCTATCATTGAGACTTTATGTGGCATGCTACGTTGACAAAACAGACTGTTTTTTTTTTCATAGTGTCGCTACTGCAAACTTGGTTACTATTTCCTGCTCCTCCCAGTTTGATTCGCTTCAGTTCTTAACAGTTTTTAACAGCTCCTGAGACCGAGAGTTTCTCTATAACATTAAATATTCTCGACTAAAGAAGCAACAATCAAAGTTAACTTAAACATTTCCAACTGAGCCCCGCTCACTTCCAACTAGTGAGAAAAAGAAGGGAAAAAAAACACAAATAAACACAAACTATCAGTCTGATGGATTTGTTATATTCATAAGCTGCTAACCTTCACACAGCACATCTGATGAAATAATGTCTCATGATAATCTTCCATCAGGTCTGAAGGCCGTTCCCGGGAACATCCCACACGACACCACCCTGCTGGACCTGCAGAACAACAAGATCACTGAGATCAAGGAGGATGACTTCAAGAACCTCAAAGGACTTCACGTAAGAGACATTTTATTTCCATCTGTGGAGATTCATGTCTGTTCAATGTGCATTATTCTAATATTATGTAATGTGTTCTTATGTAACCATAACACTAACTACAACCCTCCTTCAATATCAAACTTCCTCATGGGGAAATATATTGTATAAAACTCATGTTGTTGGATTTTATTGCATTGTCAGTGCAGATGCATGAAAAGAAAACTGCTCCAGGAAGCTGGCTGGGAAGGACTTACACCAATTTTTAACAACCTACAATTTGGAGCATCGACTCCACTACACTTCCCACCCCAACTCTCACTTCCACCTCCTCCATCTAGCCACCTATAACACACTTCTCCTCCCACCTTTTATTATCCAGAACCAGTGAATCCTAGCACCACCACTCCCCCAGTCACCAGGTGCATGGAAACTATTCACCCGTAGGCCTTACAGCCTCACGCCTCTGAACTCCTGTAGCTTTCTTGCTTGCAGTAAATACTTGTGTTTGACGACCAGAGCTGTTTTCACGTAATGTAACGGGCCTCTCAAGGGCAATGGACCACATACCTCACATTGCCTTGTGTCTGCTTACATGATGTTGAAACAGCGGGAGAGAGATTTCTCTAAAAAATGCATTAGTGGTAACTCCAGAGTGGACTTGAACTTGGCCCTCAATCTTGACAGAGTATGCACTCAGTAGGAATATCTAACAGATGAACAGCCACTGAGCTTTTTTTGTAGAATCTCACATGGAAAGTAGAAGTTATTTACTACCCCACGGTGCATCTGTAGGGCTGAATGTTTCTAAATGGAAACGGAAACATATGATGTTAAGTTCCACATAAAATTCAAATTCCATAATAATAAAACTTTAAACAGTGAATTTAAACAAGCACAGACTGGATTAAACTGGATACATTTTTGACACACACAGTGTTGTAGTAGTGCATTTTAGAAGCTCTACACCCTGAAGAATAGCTAGTTCACTGCTTATATCTCATCTTCCTGCCATTTTTTCCATGTAGGCTCTGATCCTGGTGAACAACAAAATCACCATCATCCACGCCAAGGCCCTCAGCCCTCTGACCAAGCTGCAGCGTCTCTACCTGTCTAAGAACCTGCTAAAGGACATGCCCTCCAACATGCCCAAGAGTCTGCAGGAGCTGCGTATCCACGAGAACGAGATCACCAAGATCAAGAAGTCCTCCTTCCAGGGCATGTCCAATGTCATCGTCATGGGTATGAAAATAAAAAAAAAAACCTTCTGAATAATTTCAGAATACAGATATTTTTTTAGGTAACACAGGCAGTTTGAAGAGGTGTGACACTGGGTAGCACTTAACTTCCAGCAGTAAGTTGCGCCTTCAGAGGTTTGTCAGTCATCTTACGGTTGGCTGCAGTTCAGCAGCTGAGGTGAAACCAACTGAATCCAATATTTCCTCACACTGTGCCGACTTTTGGAAACATTATGACAAACAAGGATCATCTCTTCAGCACATTTTTTGCACAAATTTGAATTTACTTCTTGGTGCGTTTTTCATGCAAACCATTGTTTCCTCTGAAGATGCAACCTGCTGTTCAAAAATAGGTTAAATAAACTTTTTTTTCCCGCAAGTTTGGTGAAGGAAATGATATGTGATGAATGAGGCCACAAATATAACTATGTACAGTACTTACTCAGGTCCCACTGGTGAACTTCAACAGCCGTAACAAGCTGTGGCCTTTACGGTGAATGATGTAAACAGTCATTTTATTTATTGTTCAAGTTGCGTGGGAATGGTAAATTAGATTGATTTTCATTTGGAAAGAAAGAGACCAGAAGAAAATGTTTCATGTTATTTTACTGTTGGAACAAGATTTACACGGAACAGTTTGGTAGTAATTAGGCTACTACAGACTGCTACACTGTGCTAGCCTGTTAATGCACATGGTTATACAACATTTTGTTTTTTTATCCTCCTTCCCCTCTTTTTGCTTTACTACTCGTCCTTCACTTGACAACTTATAGTATCTCTGACATGTAAAACATCTTGTTTCACAAATTAAAATGTCATTGTGCCATCGCTCAACTAAAGTTCAAAGTGTAGAATTCAATCACTTAAAATGTGATGTGATGAGAATTATTATCCCACCGTGATGAATCAGAGAATCTGGCATGGTGAAAGACTGCACTGCAAACACAAGCTATTCTCTTGCCCAAGACTCTGTTTACTCATGACTCAGCCCTCTTTTCCTGTAATACATCAGGAGAGGAATTAACTTCATAAATGTGATCCTTGACGGCTGTTTTCTCTTTCTATCTCACTTTCTTCTCTTTCCTCTTTCTGTGGTCTAAACTTTCTGTTCATTCATTCTTTCCTTTTTTTTTATTTTTTTCAGAGCTCGGGTCCAACCCTCTGAAGAGCGCAGGAATCGAAGCTGCAGCTTTTGCTGACCTGAAGAGAGTGTCTTACATTCGCATTGCAGACACTAACATCACAGAGATCCCTAAAGGTACAGCGCTAATATTTATTTCCACAAATAATTCCTAAATGAGAGGATCTGGCTTCATCCAAGTCTTATCCAGTCAAGCTCAGCCAAACAACCATCTTCTAGGAGGATGTTTGGATGTAAGCAAACAAAGGGCTCAATGTGAAAAAACACACAAACAGTACTGCATAGTAATTTAAAACTAGCCTGTTTTAGGGTAGGAACATGTCTGATGTATTTAGTAAAATGATACATGGAAAGAGCCACTCCTTGATAACTAATCTGCACGTTTGAGTTGAAATCTAATGTTGCAAATTGCTACAACCATCAGTGTCGTTGTCAGTTTCATAATGCCATGTAAGCTAAGGTAAATGTCGCTGTTGCCGTCACTTTGTTTGTTCCTGGTGGTAATCCTTGTCCTGTGTGTTGCCAGCTCTGCCCAGCTCTCTCGCCGAGCTCCACCTGGATGGAAACAAGATCACCAAGATTACAGCTGATAGTCTCAAGGGCCTGAAGAACCTGGCTAAGTAATGACAATTATGATTCTCTCTTCTTTAACATAAATCCATAATTCCCTTCATTTCTTTTTTGCTTTGAGTTTTAAAGTGAGGCAATTAAAGGTTAATTGCATATTGAATATCTCCTCATTTAAGGTTCCCCTGGTGATGTACAGTGTGGTTACTTCTTGTTTCACTTCTGTTATATATCCATTTAAATGTTTATTTTTAACACGCTAACATGTAGCACAAATAGAGTCATAAACTCAGCAAATTGACTGAATAATGTCATTTTCTCAACTGTATCGACCTTGGGTCTGCTAACTCTCGCTAACATTAGCCACCATTAGCTGCTGGTCATACCAGACCAAGTAAGGTTGTAGTGGGAAAACACCTGTACTGAATTGAATTTAGCAAAATGCATTTTACTGCTCATGAATTCAGCTTTTTATTTATATGAGGAAGATTGTGTTTTTTCATCTTTTTAAAATAACAGTTTAACCCCCCGCACCCCCCCCCCCCCCCATTGGGCACGAAAGAAGATGCATGATTTCTTACTTATTTTCTCTTCATGTCTCATGTTTTCTCTGGTTTGACGTGTGAATGGCTCAGCCCGTCTTCAAAAAAAAAAAACAGTATAGGTCTAAAATTCAGCCAGCAAAAACAACCTATAGTTACGTTTGAGTGGCAGACGCCATCTAGTGGCCATAATAATTATGACCTGGAGAAATTTGCTAATATAAGGTGATAAATTTCCATAATCTGAGGTGGGGGGTTGGGTGGATGGCTGGATGGATAGATGGCAAAAAGTGGACTTAGCTGCAGGAGACCGCTGTTGTCTTTCCAACCACGAGTCGGGACAGTTTTTTTTTTTAAACCGTAACTACAAGTCTATAACTTTAAGGAAGTAGTAACTTTAACCCATACCACATTTTAAGTGATCATTTCAACTCAAACCATGATCTTTCTCTAACCCTAACCAAGTGGTTCTGGAGCACATGGTACAATCAACCTATGTGGTCGTTTAATTATGAGGATGTGTTGGAATAGCTAGCTGAGTATTACACTTTAAGTGATTTATAACAAAACCTAAGACCTAAGCAGTAGTTTTTGGATAATCAAAATAGCTGGTTTGCTCATAAAATTTAGATACACTGTGTTTATAAGATCACTGCTCAGATTGTGCTAAAGATGGCATACCAAAGTAGAACAAAGAGGGCTTTGATGCAGCGCTAGTAGAGTGTGTTGGAGTGGATATGAGCTTAGGATGGATTTAGTTTCCATTTTCTCATAATTAAGTAATAGACTGGGAAAGTAATGGCCTCAGTGACAGGTGTGTAGAGTCTTTTCCATATCCTAATTTCCTCAACTATTTTTTCTTTCTGTTTCATTAGCTAATAATACAAAGAGCAGGAGATAAACATTGATGTCACTATGGTGGTTTCACTACTAATGCAATTTCCGTGTTTCTTTGTGTGTTCTTGCACATTTCCATGTCTCATCTACTTTCTGATTTTTTTCCCCCCACAGGCTGGGTTTGAGCTACAATGATATCAGCTCTGTGGAAAACGGCACACTGGCTAATGCCCCCCACCTGCGAGAACTGCACCTTGACAATAACGCTCTGACCAGCGTTCCTCCTGGCCTGCCCGACCATAAGTACATCCAGGTACATATACTGGTTTCTTTAACAATATAATTACAGTGCTTGTATATCTCAGTGTTTTTAATCCAGGTTTGAATACACAACATTATCACAGGAAGATTGTTATTACAACCACTTAGTTCCAGCAAATTAACTCTGCTTGAGCGTTATAGTTTTGTTACTCATTTTCTTATGGTGTGATCACACATAGCTCATTTTCTCTGATCTAAACCGTGCTGGAAAAGTTTATTTTGTTGCATTTTTGCATTTGATTTGTTTAGGTTCACACTACCCAATTACAAGTGAGCCAAAGCTTCCATAACAAAAGTCACATGGATTCACTTAGTTTGTTTGAGTATAGTGTTGGTAGCTCAACATACCATAGTGTTACAGATTTTGGCGGCAGGGGGGTGTCTAAACAGACCTAATTCCAGGCTCTAAACCTTTAGTTTAGCTTCAATTCATTTAATTAGGTTTCTCAAGCCTGAGTAACTGCTACATCAGTCCCATCCTCATATAACCTTGTATTTCGGGGTTATTTCCTATCATTGGTTGGGATTATATATTCACTCCATATGAACCACTGCACAGATCACCTGTAATACCACAAAAACCTTCTTTTTCAGACATCTTAGTGCAGTTAGTTTGTGAACCCAATAGTTTTAATGGCTTTGATTTCAGCAGCTGCAATAAAAACAAGTCAGAAATTGAAGAAAAGGCTTCTAGATCATTGTGAACAGTTTGTTTAAAGGTTAAGGTTTTTCCCAATTGGAAAACTGGGACACAGCATCAGTATTGATGGGATGAAGCAAAAGAAAATGGTTTCAAATATGAATAGTGGAGATCTTTAACATAACAACCAACCATTTCAAATTTAGGGTGTTTTATATGGAAACTCAAGAATTAAAAACTTAAAAAATGAACTATAACCTCATGTGGATAATAATAGAAGGTCCAGCCTTCTCTAAGAGGCTACAACGTGGTTCAGCTGAAAGCAGGTGGTCAGTAACATAATCAAAGGGACTTAATAAGGTGCTTAGTTTTTCATGTTTTTATGTGGCACTTCCCTCCTTTTGTTCTTATTTTAGCCACTTTGTATGTTCATCTGCTTTTTATTGACTTCTGTTGTTCATGGACATCTAAGGCAGCAGGAAGTCCTCCTCCTTTTGTTTTCAGTAAAACATCCTGAGGAGAAAATCTACGCAGTTTTCCAGAGTTGTTATTGTTTGATGACTTATTATTATCTTCTTTATCTGCTATATTTTGGAAAAACTAAATTATTGCCCAGTCCCACTCAGTGACCAAACATTGTCATTATTTAAATCCCTTCTGTAGGTGGTCTACCTCCATGCCAACAAGATTGCTGCTGTGGGAACAGAAGACTTCTGTCCTCCTGGCTTCAACACCAAGAAGGCCATGTACTCTGGCATCAGCCTGTTCAGCAACCCTGTGCCTTACTGGGAAGTTCAGCCTATCACCTTCCGCTGCGTCTTCGACCGCTCCGCCATCCAGCTCGGCAACTACAGGAAGAAGTAGAGAGCCCCGGGCCTCTACGAGGAAGTGTGTGTTTGTAAATGAGTGTGTGAAAGTTTTGTAAGTGTGCGTGTTTGACCACAGTCCCTTCAACACTGACCCCTCCATCACTGCCTCCCCATACATGATGATGTCATTAATCCACACACTCATTTCAAAACTTCAGTGGACATGGACCTCAAACACAACATATCATTTTCAACAACAGCATTATTTAGCTTCAAGGTTGGTGCAAGAGTAGTTACACACAGCTTACGGCAAAAAAACAGCATACTATGGTGATGCTCTCACACACAGCACATCATTCATAGAATCAGTTAAGCCAGCATTAACATTGCAAATATGTTCTACTATTCATACTGTAACATATTATTGTGCATAATATGTGAAATTCCTTCAGTGGATAAAATGAAATTCAGAGTTGGACCCCAACCAAAAAGATTTGAAATCTCGCTCAGTGGAAAATGTTAATAAATCCCAGTTTGATCGACTTTTTTGACCATTAGCCATTGTATGAATTATATGAAAGCTGGCCTGTAGAGCAGGCAGCAAGGGGTTAACTTGTGTTTTACAGTACCTTTAACAACTGGTATACTAGAATGTACTAGATATTACCTGTGTAATAGGAATAGCATTCAGAGTGTAACATTCAGAGTGTAGCATTACCACGCTTCACTCCTTGAAAGAACTCCGAGTTTCTATTTGTATTGTACTCAATTCAAGTAGAGATAAAAGCAACCGTGACTTCTATTGAATTGTGATTTCTTGTGCTTGCTTCAGTGTTGATTTAGTTCTGGGTGTTTTTTGGGTTTTTTTTTTTTTACAATTCTACTCATCACATTCCATCCCCTGTTCCTCTCCTAGTATATGTTGTTCCATTTAAAAAAAAAAAAAAAAGCAAGGTGAAAATAGCTTCTAAAAATGTAGAATAAACCATATATGTTTTAAACAGAAGCCATTCCCAAAGATTTATATGCATGCTCGTATTTTTTCCTTTCAACTTGAACCTGGTGCTTTCTGGAATCTCTTGTTAATGCTTGTATGTATTTCTCCTGTTGTTTCCCTGCTCTTTATTTCTTTTTCTTTTTTTTAAAAGTCAAGAAAAATTGGAGTGTGTATGTGGACCGGCATGCCCATTGCACCCATGTTGGTGTGAATGTTGTATGTATAGACGCTGTATATAAATGCTGTATAAAAACCTCTCATCGCTTAAAGGCACAAGCACTTACCATAGCTCAGACTTAATATATCAGCAACAAAGGTGTTCCTCTTTTTCCCGGAGCGGGGGCTCCAGCTAAGGTGTCCTGAACAAAATAAAGATACTAATGGAAAAAGTATCAGTTTTTGATGGATGTAATGACCAAAACTTGCATTATTATCAATGGTGTGAGTGGAGATTTGTGCTCCCAGTCACCGGATGGCGCTGCAATAACTACAGCACAAATGCAAATGCTTCCCGGCGAACAAGGTCAAGAGGAGGCACAGGTAAGATCTTCTGAGAAACTGGTGAGAAACCTTCACCAATATGTATACACAACAAACACGAAGAAGGTGAAAGTGCTTCAACTAAAAAGATACATAATAATAAACTTTTAAATGTGCAATAAGGCTGATGTGCTTGGCTCAATCAAATATATCCAAATGTTTAGAAAATTTGCTATCTATAAGAGATATTCATCCTTTTAGTTATGATTAGGATTCGCTAAATGAAAAGCTCCCCAACTAAAATCCATAGAGTAGATTTGTTGCCACATTTCTGTAAAGGGCTCTGCCCAGCTGGTGACTACATTTTGAGATAAAAATACACTTAAGAAGACGTCTGGCTTTAAACATATTTCAGCCTCATCAATCATCAATCATTCTCACTTTTATCACACATTTTATCCGGTTTCTTTGAACAAAGTGCTGCGTTTCTTGTCATCTGGTAACCATCAGTCACATTACAGATGTTACAGTACACCATCAAGACTGTACTCCTGTCAGAACAGTTGGATTCTTCTTCCTTCAATTCTTCTTTCAAACATGGACGGCCATTCATCAAGTGCATGTGCTCAGCATATGACGACAAAATTTCATGAAGCGGCCTTGCAGAAATAGATGGGTTTGAGCTAACTGTTTGGCTTTTATTAAAACAGCAGTTCAAATTTGATCAATGACAGTGTACTGTCATAGACCCAAGTTTTGCAAACTGCAGTGCAAGAAAAATATTTTTGACAATCCATTTAGTCTCTTCGAACCTTTGAGAGTTATTTTTCATTCAAAAGAATTGAATGTATTACCCACGGGTGACATACAGTACTTCTTCCAAGTGCAGTTTCCCATCCATTTTCTATGCTAGCTCGTTCTGCAGGCTTGTGGGAGCTTGAGCAACTTCCAGCATCCATTAGGCAACAGGCAAGGTAAACTCTGGACAGTCCATCACAGGATGTACTGTATACATTCACAGGACATATACATCTGTATATACAAACAGACAGGCAACGCATTTAATATAGAGAGCGCCAGTCCACCATGTCTTTGGTCTGTGGGCAGAAACCGTAGCTCCCTGAGGAAATCACACAGACACAGGGAGAACATGCAAACTCCACACAGGCCAACAGGTTCATTAATAGATCTTGTTGCTGTGAGGCAACAATGTGTACCACTGAGATATCATACCACCACAATCAGGTCCCGAGCGAAAACACTTGAATGGAGAGTCTAAAGAAAGTTTAAAAATCAAACTTATGGTAGATTAATTCACCTCTGCAGCCTCTAACTCATAGTGATGGGTTTTGTGGACTGAGGTAAAAAAATATTTGCACAGGGACCATTTTTGGCCTCTGAGCCACCAGTGATTTACAGTCCTTCAGTAATTTAAGAGACTGTAATGGGAATATTTAGGTTAAAGAAAAAAGAATTGGAGTTCTCCAGGGACAGTAGTGGTTGAGCAGTGGTTCTGCCTCTTGAGCAGGCTGATCAAAGCTCTAGTGTTTTTCATTTTGTGCCCCAAACTATTTTACATTACACTGAATGGTATGGAGTCTCAGAAGTGACACATGTCAATAACAGGCTATTTGATGGGAAAAAAAGGGAATACATGAAAGGTTTTTTTTTCCATTTAGCTCTGAGATGCTAAGATAAAGCTAAAAAAAACTATCTTTGACTGGCTGTTTTTATTTTTTAACTCCTTGCTTTTTCTTTTTTCTTGGACCTATTGCACATTTTACCCACCCAACATGCTCTCTCCTTTTAATTAAACAGCTGATATCACAAGTATCAGTGCATTGCCGCACCCATATTTCTTTATTTTTAACTAATAGTTTGCCATCAACACACCTCTTACCTTTGCTCTAGTTTGTACAGTATTTACCACTGATGTTGGATGTTAAACATAGAAGATAAACTGGAGATGATGAGAGGTAAATTCCAAATATTGCGTGAGTAAGAATAGATAAATTAATAAATGGACTGAAAAAATATAAATATATACAGTACCAGTCACAAGTTTGGACACACTTTCTCATTCAAGTAAATGGGAATAAGTGTCCAAACTTTTGACTGGTTATAGGCAAAATATATAACTCCAACTAATCAGTTCATTCTATATTTGTATTTTCAGGTATGCTGTAACTTATATGATAGCCCAGTAGAAATAGTTGTCCTTTCTGGGCCTCCATAGTGTACTGTTTTCTTTAAATGGTAAATGTGGGGAATTGAATTACAAATATTGCAAATGGCCAAACCAAAAAAGAAGCTATGAAAAAACAAGAAAAGAGTTGTGAGAGGCTAAAAAAATCCACTCCCTCTGATATGACTTGGGTCTTATTTTTTCCTTCAGACAAGGACAGACTGAAAAGTATCAGTGTTTGAGTTCTGGCTTCATCCCAGCAGCTCAATTCAACACAGGAGCATGAATGTACTTCAATCTGTTGCCCCCATGTGGTGGTTATTGGTACAGCACTTTCTTCTTCTCTTTCTCTCTCTCCCCCTGAAACACACACACATGTATGCACAAGCACAGTGCAACCTGATCTCCTGAACAGACATCTATCCCCTAGACCATAAGTACTTAAACTTATTGCTTTAGGCTTGTTGCCAATATTTGTGTGTGTCGGTGCATGTGGGTTTAGGTGTGTGTGTGCGTGTGTGTCAGGTGGTGTTTCAATTAATGTGTAAAAAACCTGAGTAGAAATAGTTTAGAGGAAATCAGTTTCCATCTACTTTAGTCACACTCATTGCCTACTTTGTGTTTTCACATGCACATGCGATTGTGTGTGTGTGTATGTGTGTGTGTGTGTAGGTCAATTGCCTGTCTTGTGGCACTTATGCAACCAAAGTAACCTGAACTCCTTCACCATGTTGGAAGCGAGGAGTGGTGAGATCCTACCGAAAAGCAGATTTGTCACAGATGGTTATTGCAATCTGCAAATCCAGACTATATTCATCAACTGTAGCCTACACACACAAACACCTGGGCTTATACCTGTTTTACTACCTGCAATACGGCACTGAACTCCCTCAGTGAGCAACTGAATCCCTCTATCAACACCACAACAATATGTTAAGGCCTGTAATTATACTGTGTCAGACACTTTTATATGATAAAAGTACACTTTAGCTGGTCTAGTTTATATTTTATCATTTAATTTAGGGATTGTACATAATTACTGCAGATGAAAATTAGCTATAAGCTAACTCTGGTACAGTACATCAAATGGTAACATTTATGTTTAACACTGTACATGGTCCCAATGAATAAATATATTTAAATATATAATATATAAATAAATAATTTCAAAAGAGTATTTGTGTGACACAGGTATAGGAGATATACTTAGACATAGAGTAACAGCGGTCTGTTGTGTTAAGCAGATCTTGTCTGATTTTAGTGCCGGTTTCCTCTTGCAGCACATGTGAGCCCATGAGACAAGGTGAGAGAATCACTTGGCCTGCCTGGGGATGAGTCTCTCTGTTTTAAGCGTAGTGCTTACCACACGGCCACATGGTAGGAACAGAAGGTGGTGTCTGAGTGCTGTCTGAGATTTTATTAGACGCCTCTGTGTGTCTGTGCCAAGACGTCCCAGAATATCCCTGTTTGCTAATGCTGTATGCTTGGATCTCCATCTGTGTACCTCTGTCAGAGCATGTGCATGTGTATCTTAGTTGTGAAGTTTTTTGTTGTTTTTTTTCTTCGCTCATGTGCTTGTATATATGCATCTGTTAATGTGACTTTGTGTGGTGTTGAAGCAACTAGGGCAGATAAAGTTCACACTGTGCTTTCACAGATTGTTTCATGTCATCTATGATTTATGATTCACTAGTTGCACTTTGAAGTTAAACTCATACTATGGTGATGATTTGTTTAAACGCATTCTCATGCAGAAAGAGACTAAATGCAAAAGGTCAACAACTTGCTCACATCATATATAAAAGTAATATTACAGAAAATATAACTGTTACTAAGATCTGGTTTCATTTCTTTGTAAAATAATTGGCCATTGATCGTATGACCACATAAAACAAATTTCAAGGACTGCCTTTTTTCACCTACATAACATTGCAAAAATCAGGCACATCCTGTCTCAAAAAAAGATGCAGAAAAACTAGTCCACGCATTTGTTACTTCTAACCTGGATAATTGCGGTTCCTTATTATGAGGCTGCCCCAACAAGTCTCTAAAAATTCTCCAGCTGGTCCAGAATGCAGCTGCACGTGTACTGACAAAAACTAGGAAAAGAGATCATATTTCTCCGATTTTAGCTTCTCTGCACTGGCTCCCTGTAAAATCCAGAACAGAATTTAAAATCCTTTTCCTCACCTACAACGCCCTTAATGGTCAGACACCATCCTATCTTACAGAGCTCATAGTACCCTATTACCCCACTGGAACACTGCGCTCCCAGAAAGAAGGCTTACTTGTGGTTCCTAGAATCTCCAAAAGCAGAATGGGAGGCAGAACCTTTCAACTATCAGGCTCCTCTCCTGCGGAACCATCTTCCAGGTTTGGTCCGGGGAGGCAGACACCCTCTCCACGTTTAAGAGTAGGCTTAAAACTTTTCTTTCTGATAGAGCTTATAGTTAGGGCCGGCTCAGGCTTGCCTTGGACCAGCCCCTAGTTATGCTGCTATGGGCCTAGACTGCCAGGGGACTTCCCATGATGCACTGAGCTCCTCTCTCCTCCTCTCCCTCTCCATCTGTACGCATTCATGTACCATCAATACATGTTACTAGCCTGGCATCTTCCCTGTAGTTTTGTGCTTTCTCGTCTCGCAGAAGAACTTTGGCTTCTTTGACTGACTGCTGTCCAGCTTGACATCCACCACCACTGCTATTATTAGTCATTTTTTGCCCACTGCTACCACTATTATTATTAGTCATATTTCTATTATTAGTATTATTGTTGCTATTGTTATTATTGTTTTTGCTGTGCTTCTCTGTGTCTCTCTCCAACCCCACCCCAGCCCCTCCCCTTCCCTCATTCTCTCTCAACCCAACCGGTCAAGGCAGATGGCCGCCCACCTAGAGCCCAGTTCTGCTTGAGGTTTCTTCCCGTTAAAGGGGAGTTTTTCCTTGCCACAGTCGCCAAGTGCTTGCTCATGGGGAAATGTTGGGTCACCGTAAATTAAAGAGTACAGTCTAGACCTATTCTATGTCAAAAGTGCACTGAGATAGCTTCTGTTGTGATTTGGTGCTATATAAATAAAAGTTTTTCATACTCACTCACATATAATGCAGTTTACAGTGATAACAATGTCAGATCTACTACTCGAAAGTTTTACTAATTTTAACAATTATCCATGATTTCAGGTAGAGGTGACGAAAGCAGGCCTCTTATCTCTAGCCAGCAAACTGACCATTTTTATCGGTTGAAATGACAACTAAGCTAATTAAGTTAATCTTAAAAAAATCATAATACTAATCTTATTTTCATGAGTTGGTTGAAAATACTGTCTGTGGCTGACTTTTTAAAGATTCAAGCTGACTCGTTTTAAAAAGAGAATCTTAAAAAGAGGTCTAAAGGCTAAAGGCCGCACATGCTAACGTTCGCATCATCTCATTTTAGAGCAGATAAACGCGCTGTTTAATCCGTTCCGTACACTTTTACTCTTGTTGTTTTTTACTCGTGTTTTTGGTTTTGGAAAGGCTAAAAAAAGATACCACGCTTCAAAATCTTAAAATGAGTATCGCTCTTATTACAATCCCACTTCGGCATGTGGTGAAATTCAAAGCTTGACCGGCCTGTCCTGCCTAGTTATGGTTGCTAAGCTATGATTAGACAATTGCTGAACGGTCAGCTATATCTATTTCAGTTGTATGTTACTGACTTTTGTTTGCCTTTGACTGCAATGAATTGAAAAATGTATTTCTACTAGATTGTTTTTGTGTTATGTAATGATGGACGTTTACTGTTTCTTATCAGATGCTGTCAATCTTTAAAAAAACAATGTTGCTTACATGTCTGCTACCTTGCACAGATCGATACCATATGTTAACATAACCTGATAAATATCTGCTCTAGTAGCAGACATTTTGTTGCAGACTAACAAAACTGCTTTGCTGTGAATGACTGCACATAATTTTATGTGTGCAGAGAGCATGGCAATAACAAGACTTGAAACATGAGTGGGCTTATAACTTTTGGAAACCTTAACTTAACTTCTGACTTTTTTGTTAGACGCCATCCATCATTTGGCCTTATTACAAGGAACTCAAAGAAATTACTATAATAGGAAAAATAAATTATGAGAAAAGCCAGTGAGAACACATTTGAGGGGAGGAACCAGGCTGACTAAGCGAAATGTCAGAATGTCTTTTCCAGCCTCCACAATCAATTTGGAACAGCTTCACTCTGGGTTCTCGCAAACACTGACACAAACACAGTTAGACAACCAACCCTCAAAGAAACAAACATTTTGGGCAAGTTACAGATGAGGGGCACAATGTGGACTGTGTATACACCAAACGGAAAGCTGTTTTTTCTTGTATCTGAGGGCTTTGTCCATACTTTACTTCAGGGAATACTAAGGAGAAATAAATAAATATCCTAGATTTCCATTGATGTGTCATAAGAAAAGAGTATGAAAAACTTGTAGTCAGTCTTGTTCAATTGATCAAAATCTTTGCAAACCAAAATATCACAAAAGATACATCTATTTCAGACATTCAAATATAACCCTCTATACCATATGCAACAGGATACATTTTATATGAGTTGAACTTCTTTACAGAACAAAGAATTACTGTGCTAAGATACAACCGCACAAAGCATAAATAAAGCATTTCCTGCTTTGTTTATGAATTCATCTGTAATGGTTGGAGGTTGTGAGAAAAAAATGTCCACACTTGACCTTATTTTTATAATAGGTGATCCCTCCTCCATTAAGATTTCATCCTCTCACGCTAATATCACTTAAGAGGACCAGAAATTATCTTTCTCAGGTGGAAAATTAGCACAAAATTCTCTATAGATCATTGAACCTAAAAACAGAGCACAAAGTTAGAAAACCTGTCTGCATTTTGTTAAAAAAAAAATACTGTCTGACACTTTTTCACTGGTTTTATACAATGTCTGGGAAGCTGCAGACTGAGATGTTGATTCTCAGTGGAATCAGCAGCACTATCCCTTTCGTGTTGCAGTGAGTCATTAGATTCTCTATGAAATATATTGCTTAATCTAGCTTCAAATATTGTATACAAGATGACATCACTGAAGAAATCTAAACACAATTTCTGAATGACTCACAAATTTATGTTCATGGCAGTCTTACACAAAATTAAACAAGTTACAGTTAATTATAAACAAAGTATTGGGAAAACACAGTTGAAAACCAATGTCTGCCATCTGGTCAAATGGAAAAGATATTAGAGCATGAGGCAGACATCAACACGTTCGAGGAGAAACAGCACAGTGACTAAGCAAAATGACTAAATGTCTGTTTTCCAGCTTCCACTTTAAGAGCAGTCTGGGACATCTTAAGTCTGGCTTCACACAAAAACACCACAGTACCAGCTGAGTAAAAACACACTAACCTCAACGAAATGAATATTTTGGGCAGTTTTTCAGCCCAGTTTTCACCTTTAAAATGTACGTGGACAAGGCTACATTTCTGATCACTTGTGCACAGAAATGGGTGGTGAGTCATGTCCTTGAATTAATCATTTGTCTGCACAAATTAGTCATTTATGGCCTCAAACTAATAACAGTCTCTACAGTAGCAACTCCTACTGGTTGATCAAGGTGCTGGAATGGAAATGCACATGAAATTTAGGGTGGATAGTAAGTACCTAAGGTGTATGTATGTACCTCCCATGTGTTAAGAAACATGGTCACACCATGTGTCATGGAGGTTACTGTCGTCTCTTTCACCTGCTTGATTGTGGAGTTGGTGCTAACTAGGACCGCACTGCACAGGGATTTTGGAAGTCCATACAGGGAGAAAAGGGGGAAAGAATTGAAAAAAAAGAACTATGCATAAAGTCTAGCTACAAATTAAACTTTGCCATTTCGCACTGTGCAGGTAGCAACGTACAGCATGGCTTTCTACCAACTCACATGCTGTATCCTCCTGAGTGTGCATTTCTAGAGCAAATATGTCCAAATAAGCTCTGTCCTATTTCAAAGGCTCCTCAATGCAGCCGTAGAAATGCAGCCTTCTTTTTCTTGAATTTGGAGGACATCAATTAAACAAAAATATCCCATCCACTGTGTACCAATCAGTTGTTTAATTGAGTTCAGGTGATCCTCATCAACTCTTAAATTCAGGTAATATCACATGACCTCTTCATATTTACCAGGTGTTTGTGCACAGATAATAAATATACCATATCTCCAGAGCTAGTACAATAGCAAATACACTGCAAGAAACTCCACTGACTGCTCTTGCTGCTGTGAATCCCTTTTGGTTCCTCTGCTTTGCTTAGAGGGTCCAGACCCTCTAACCCACCCACCCATTAAGTGTTGATTCTCAGTGGGATCGGCAGTACTAGTAGTAAGAGTCATTTAATTCAGAAACAAGAAAACATAATGAATATAACAAAATTAATGAAAAGTATGACTATAAACCAGCAAATACAGTATTTTTAAGCATTGCAGAAATTCTAAAACATCTGCATTGTCTTAAATGGTTGCATATTTAACATGTGTTAAGTGACTTTTAAGAGGTTACAAATCAGTGACCCATCAATACTAATGACTGGCTCACTGGCCTTTGGGGTATCAACTGTAACTTTGAAGTCATTTGTGATTGAATGTCAGTAGAGGCACACATGGGGGGGGGGGGGAGTTCTCTCTTATCTATTATTTAGAAACAAAGTCCTTGAGACAGAAGGAAATGATTCACAGATAAAGTGCTGAGACAAAGATAAGAACAGAAAATACAGGGTTTTACAGAACGGGTCAAATTCAAAGAGAAATAGTTTTAGGACATTTTCTGCCTTCTCACCCCATAAATCTGAGATGTAGTGTGCTTAGATGATTGTTGGAAATTACCTTCTGCCTTCTCATTGTGGAAGGCTTTGTGTACTTGAATGACCAAGAGTTTGTTTTGGTCTTGATACTGTTTCCAAACAAGGAACATTCCATACTTTTTAACCTCACAGTTTATGTGATCAGTCCAATCATTTCTAACATTTTATTCAGCGGGTTTTGGAGATGCATGGAGAGTCTGGTTAACACAGTTTTAAAACAGCATCCTTTGGGCCTTAAACGCACAGACAGCCTTAAACCTCTATCTCTGTCCTCTAATTCTATCTGTCTATTCAGTGTAAAGGTTCTATATGTAGAATTGTGAAGCAATTTACATGTATTAATCATTTTTTATTGCCAATGAGTGAAGGGGTTGTAACATAACTTAAAAAAAGAGACCTTCCCCCAACTTTCTCGGTTGCCTGTAACAGCCTGTGGACTCATTTCTATGTGATTCTGTGAAAATCTAAAGGAGGTGACGCTTTTGCATACTCCCGAGTGCCTCGCCTCTCTCCTGCTAACATAATGCTCCCTGGCCACAGCACGTTGCTCCCCAGCCACAGCTCACTGAGCCTACTGGTGTTTAGTAAACACAGATGTTAAAAAAAGGGGGCAGTTTGGGTGGTTGATTAACGCATATTTGTGCAAGTTGGGCGGTGCAGCGCAACAGGATGTTGACTGCAGCTCACTGAACGGCCACAGGTGTCTGATTCTTACAAATAGAACCTTTAAAATAAAAGGTCATCAAAATGAAATTCCTCACATAATTCAGCAATACTGTTTTGGACTGTCAGTTATTGCTACTATTACTATAAAGTTGATTTTATGTAATAGAGTTTAATAGAGACCCCAATGTCAAAAAGGCTGGCGCTGGTGAGTAATGTGGTGGACCCCAAACTTGAAAATCATTTTTTTTCTTTTCAATCTCTCTTTGCAGATGTTTTTTTAGATATATGATGTGGGCGTGTGCTGTCTTTTCCAAACGCAAGTTGATGAAAAAGATTAATTATAGAGTCAAACAAGCCTGCAGAAGTAAGAAAGGACAAAAGGGTTCTGAAAAGGCAGTTGGGAGATTCAAATGTTCCGGTCTGGTAGGAAAAGAAAAATGAGCACATACATTTTTTAACATATCTTAGGAAATCAGATATCTGTAGTTAGAATGTGAAGTATGAAAGTTGTCCACACATGAGAAATGCATCCAAGATGGTATCTAAGAATGGTAAGTGAGTAGCGTAACAGACCGGACTGCGACCAATTAAATCCAGGCGTCAATTCCCAGCATGCTCTGACGGTGTGATGGACGTCCACCAACAAATGGCAGAAACATTTGGCTGTTTTCTTTCCCACCCCCTTTCTCCACTGCACCTTTCAGATGAGTAAAACACCACCCTAGTCCATTTTGTTCATTTGTCTATTTGAATAGAGTATTTGAATAGAATAATTTGAATAGCAATGAAAAGAGAATATAATACGGAGGATGATTACAGGGCTTTAAAGTATGTAGAGAAGAAAAATGTATGAGTACAAGAATGAAAGGTGGAGTAATTCATTGCAAAGACATATGAGATCAGTTGGATCTGCTTTAAACTACCTTCCCCCCCTTATAGTGCAATGCCTTTGGTCTTAGACAGAGAAGGAGAAGCAATGTTTGCAGCAAGTGTTATGCAAGTCTTTTCTGGCCGTCTCCTAACCCTTTTGTCAGATTTTCCAAAGCCTTATTCACAGCCCAAGAGGAACCGGAATTTATTCTTTTTCATAACCAGCGTCTGGATTAAATGGCAGCCAAAATTTGTTTTCACATTTTTCCACGCATAACTTTTTCTGCTCTTTATATTTTTCCATAAACAGCCTACCCAACTCCAACTTGAGTTTTTGCTTGTTAACAGTTGGACTTGATTATTTGGAGGATGATTAAAAGAAGTGGTTTCAAAGGTGATAGAAAGGTGGAAAAGGTGGAGGTAGCATTATACATTTTTTTAGCTTGTTTGTGGTGTTGTATCCTTGCACCATTTGCACCTGCTCTTGGTTAGTTAACAGAAGTTTTTGGACGGTGTTTCCCCGGATATTCATACAAATTACATCTTTAATTTCTATGACAACCTAACTCCAATTTGCTGCAGAAGCCTCCCATCCTCCCCCCTCCTCCTTCTTTTTTCCCTCTCTGTCTCTCCATCCACCCCTCTCTCTCCTCCCCCTCTCTCATTCTTTCCCTCTGTGTTTTTCTCCAGAGACTTCCAGTTTTTGAACACCACAGTGTTCTTACCTACTGGCCTTCCACCCCACACACACGAACAGAGAGAAGCACAGGTAAGCTTGCATATGGAGGAATGGATTTGTGATTTCCTGTTTGATTATTCCTCTTTATTTTTTGCTTTCCGGGTGGGATTATCAGCTGTCACTGAAGGGCTTTTGGGCAGTGGCTAGTACTGCAACAAAGAATGCAAGAGTAACAGTGCATGGAACAAAAAAATATAGTTAAAACGTTGCATGGTTTTCATACTCTATTAGGAGTTTTTACATGCCTTGGATATATAAATTTATTTGGATACACACTTCCTATGACTGTTTCATAGATTTCGATGGCTTTAGAAAGTGATCTGTTGCACTTGGATCCAGTGCCTGTCTGCATTTTTCATAGGTCTGGAATTAATCATCCTGGTTTTGCATTGTCTGCAGGTTTATGTTTGTACAGCCATGATCTTAAACTAGATATATTCCTGGTTTTATTTTCTTTTTCTATAGGTTTTCTTCATTGTTTAGAAACCTAACTAAGGACAATAATCACTTCTTTTAGTTTTTCATGTGTAATACACATGTCAAAGATAGGTGCACTATATATATTTTGTGTTCAAGTGATCTTGGAACATCTGCATTGCATTATTGCTCCCATTCTCAGTTCATGTATAGAAATCTGCCAATTTGATAGATGAAGTTGTGCTGAGAGCAGTGTAGTTTGGTCTAAATTGCACATGTAATGATTTGGCTCGACACAGATTATTGTATCAAGGACTCTGGGACTCACTGGTCACCAATTGGTTGACATGAACTCTTCACCGATTATATAATACTCAGGAGAGTGGGTGTGGTGGTATGGTGTGTTTAAAGAGGAGGAGGGGGGGGGGGTGTTCAGATCCTTTTTTGCATCATGGTTTAAAAGCTCTTGTTTTGTTTTATGTTTTTTTTTTTCCATTAATGTCCCCAATTTTAAAAATCCTACATGCATGACTAATCCGAACAAGATCTAATACTGTCCTTGGTCACTCTAACCCTTCTGTCTTCTTCTGTCTCCCCTTCTCTTCTTTCTGTTGGATTTCCAGACACCATGTTTCCCCTCCGTCTACCCCTGTTGGCCGTAATGGTCAGCCTGGCCCTGTGCCAGTATTATGACTATGATTACCAGCCTTTTAACGCGCAAGGCCCCTCTAGCCCCAACTGTAATCAAGAGTGTGAGTGCCCGATAAATTTCCCCAGCGCCATGTATTGTGACAACCGCAAGCTCAAGTTTGTTCCCATAGTCCCAACAGGGATCAAGTACCTGTACCTCCAGCACAACCAGATTGAGGAGATCAAGGCAGGAGTGTTTGATAATGTTACTGCTGACCTCCGCTGGCTGGTACTTGACAACAACCAGATCACCAATGCAAAGATAGCAAAGGGCACAATCGACAAACTCACCTCCCTGGAGAAACTATTCTTCAGCAACAACGACCTCACAGAGCCTGTCATTCCTCCCTCAAAATCCCTTGATGAGCTGAAGATGATGCACAACAAGATGACCAAGTTCCCCTCTGGTCTCTTGGCTGACAAGGAGAATTTGACCTCCATTAACGTTCAGCACAATGAGCTAACCTCCGAAAGCATCGCAGGGGCATTCAAAGGGCCGAAGAAGCTGCTGTCCCTGGACGTGAGCCACAACAAGCTGAAGAAGCTGCCAACTGGAATCCCAGGTTCACTGGAGATCCTCTATGCTGACTACAACGACATTGACAGTGTTGGAGCAGGATACCTGAGCAAGCTGCCAACACTGCGGTACCTGAGGATCTCCCACAACAAGCTGGTGGACTCTGGACTTCCTGCTGGAGTGTTCAATGTTTCATCGCTGGTGGAGCTCGACCTGTCTTTCAACAAACTGCAGTCCATCCCTGAGATCAACGAGCAGCTGGAGCAACTCTACCTCCAGGCCAACGAGATCAACAGTGAGTGGCAACTGTCAATTTTTACTTATTAGCATTTTAAGATACTATCTTTAAATCATTGTTCAATTCTAAATGTTTTATCTTGTTAGGCTGTAGGCATTTTATCTTTTGCCAGAGTTGACTTTTTGTCTAGCACAATGGAATGAGGAGTAATATTATGTTTTTACCATATATCAAATGCATACAGTACTGAAGGGTACATGAAGACTTTGGGACAAGATGGTCTTTGAGGGTTTTTTGCCAACTTTGATCACTCTGTCTTTTTGATTCTCTGCAGAGTTTGATCTGGCAAGTTTCTGCAAGTTCATTACACCCATCAACTTTTCCCGTCTGAAGCATCTGCGTCTGGACGCCAACAACATCACACACAGCAGCATGCCTCCTGACTCCTCCAACTGCCTGCGCCAAGCTTCGGATATCATGTTTGAATAAGGACCACTTTCCATGACCCCGATTCTACAACCACAGCTCAGCCCAAAGCCTTGTGGATTTAAATGTCGTAACATCCCTCTTTTCATAGTTCTCACATGTCATGTTATGCACTTCCTGACATATCAAGTAGTATGCAAATCAGGGGTATTGTAATGGCATCATCATCAATTAAAATATATCTTTAATAAATCAAGAGCTGGGCAAATTTAAGGTACAGTAGATAGCATGACAAGCTATCAACCATTTTGCAAATCTTTTTATGACATCTTTCAAACTATCAAGTCAATTTGTAAATTCATCAAGCATCTTACATGTGCTCCAAATATTTGGCTCGTTATATTTGTAGATACATGAATGAAAAAAATAAATAAAAAAAAAAAACAAAAAAATGCTTTAAAAAATATAAAAAGTAAATGACTAAAGGTTAAATAACTAAACGCTTTGATTAAAAATGAAACACACACTTCAAACATTCCAAGCTGACATTATGTTGATTACAGGCACAATGGAGTAAACAATGAATGAAGTTAGTATCTCCAGTGTCTCAATCATAGCGTCATTTTGTTGTGTGTCTTGTATGTTCCAGTGTTTAACATGTATGATATAATGTGGGTACACTTATTAATCCATTGCTGTGCAAAGGACCAGCAAGGAAAAGACTGCGTACTCAGATTTCAGTGTATAATTCTTAATGTGAGAATAATTAACAAATTGTAAAATAGCAGTTACATTGTCAGTATCAAAATGTTTTCAAGGAAAATACCAGTATTTTTTACTCAAGTCTGCCATTCTTCGGCTACTACAAAACTCACATACAGTAAGTGGTGCTTTGATGCAAATAGCATGATGTCCCACTTCTTTGATTATCTAAACCAATTTTCAACTTAGAAATATCCATTCCCTTCAGAGGAATACCTTCTCAATTCCTTAAAGCAATAACTTAAAGCCCCAGTTGAGTAAGACTTACATCTTTAAGCAGCCCTTGCAGCATTAAAAAGTAGAACAGATGATACAAGAATGAAAGACACTGGTATTATCCTTGAAATTACTATATATAGTATTACTGTTGAAACAGTTAAATGACAGGATTATGTTTTTTAGAAATCACGAGTCAAATTTTTTCTTTTCGTGACCTAATTCCTAGCTGTCCGCTGTCATGCACATTGCTGATTTGTATACAACATTTGCATTCCTTGCATGCATCCAATGGTACCATTCTTTGATAATAAACTACAGCTTTTGCAGTTAAGGTGCTTCCATTGTTACGTTGTTGTTTAACATGTCTGATAAATGCTTTTTAACAAGACATAGTCAACTTGACAGCAGTGACATGCTGATTAAATGGTGTAGCTATGTTATTAGAATATCACATTTTGTCTGGATAATTTTAAATTTTATCGTGATTTCTTTTGTGGCCTTTGAAATAGTAACTGCTCATGAATTTACTGTGAGGAAACCAAAACACAGTTGAATAAACTATGTTTCCAACATATTTGTATGACATCACTTTTTAAGACTGCTGTAATTAGTTTCTAGCATGGAAACAAAGTGATAAAGCATGTAAAACATCTTATGATGAGTTTATATGAGGAGTGGAACATAGCTGAAGTAACGTTAAGGAATATTTTGTAAATTATTTTAAAGGTTTTCTGGGCTCCTGTACCACTTTTTAATAAGGCATAATCTATAAAGGGTGATTATTTGTAACTATTGGTTTATTAACTGATAGCAAATCATTTATTAATGCTTTATAAATCAGTAACTATTAATAAAATAACTTTTCGGTTTCCAGGTTGGGAAAAATCTATTTGGCTGGTGTAATAAAGTCATTAGTTACACCTTATATAGCATTTATATAGTGTATCTTATTTTATAGGGGTATCTGTTAAGATATGCTGTAACTGAAGTAACCATTTTGGGAACAGTGAATTTACTCTATCCAAGACTACAATACTAAGGATCTTATTGCTCTATAATGGTTCAAAACACATAGGTGACTGTATAAATAATAAACAACTCCTGTCTTGTCCACAAAGATAATACAACACACCACTCAGCAGTTAAAGGTCCAGTGTGTAGAATTTAGTGGCACTAGCAGAACGGACTTGGCAGAAATGGAATATAATATTCATAAGTATGTTTTCATTAGTGTATCATCACCTGAAAATAAGAATCATTGTGTTTTCGTTACTTGAGAATGAGCCCTTTATATCTATATAGGGAGCAGATCCTCTTCCACGGAGTCCTCCGTGTTGCACCGCCATGTTTCTACAGTAGCCCAGAACGGACAAACCAAACACAGGCTCTAGACAGGGCCTTTCGAGTTTTTTGCGAGTTTCGCAGCCACCGTAGGTTCTCCTACACTCTTGGAAGGGGGGGGGGGGTATTCATTTGGTTGCAATCTGCAACCTCACTGCTAGATGCCACTAAATCCTACACACTGGTCCTTTAAAATGTGTTGTTACTGCAGATTAGTTGCAGATTACTACCTACCCTGTGGAGTCTGCTGGCTTTTTGGCAGCGACCACCTCCTTTTTTGGCCTAAGTCTTTCGGATGAAGTCATGTTGTTTGCCATGATTTACAAAAGGAAAATGTAGAGGTTTTAAGATGGATGTAAAATCCTTTATTTATTCTCCAAGGCCTGTTAGTATGTTTCAGATATCCTGTTTACATTCATGGCCAAATTGTTCTCAAAGAGCCCTGCATTGTGGTCTTGATCTGCATTTTCTATTCCTCAGTTTTGACTTTTTTTCATTCATTTAGAGTGCAGAGGACTTATCTTCTTTGTTCTGTCCCACATGTCCATGTAGCTGTAGAGTCAAACAAAAATACTGCTGGTCCTGGAGGGATGCAGGGGTCGCAAGGTTTTGCTTAATACTATACAGATCTACCATATTTCCTCTGTATATCTTCCCTTCCAAATGTCTCAGATAGAGACCAGAAATTCTCTGTAACAACTTTATGTTTTCAGTAAAGCTTCCCTGTGGAGCTTCAATACAAACAGTTAAAGTTTCCTTAAAAGAATACTGTCTTACTGTATCCAATAAGATATATTTTAGTCTGCATATTTGGCTCTTCAGAGGATCTGCCATGTGCTTGTTGCCACCACTTGTGGTCAAAGTGATAAATGTCTTCTTTCTTGTGTTCGTTTTGAGACAGATTCATGCAGATTCACCGAACATTTTTTTGCATCATAGTAAACTGTGTCTATTTTCCTGCAGAGAAAACAATTGCTGAACATATTTTCTCCACGTTTTACGTCTCCAGAGGTCAATCAAAAACTGTCAGTGAGGAATAGGAATTCTAGGGAATGCTGTTAAGGTTTTTGACCAGTTCTTGAGAGTGAGGTGTTTTTACTCTTGTGGTGATTGGAGGAGTTTGAGAAATGTGTGTTTCATGGTATGCAAGAGCGAAAGAAAGCAATAAAACAAGCACATTCCTTTTGGTTTCTGCTCCATTTTTCAAAAGACTATCCAATTTAGGAAGGCAGAATAAATCTTTAATGTAAAGTGTATGGAATATTTTTGGCTTATGTCATTTGTTATTTATAAGAGCATTAACATGTATAAATTAGAGAAGATATTGCTGTTCTATATTTGATAGTATGAATAGGAGTTGTTGCACAATTTGTATTTTGAATATTTATAATATTTATGAACATTTGTAAGTAATACCCAGTCCAGCTGGTTGTAGTGAATTGGAGATTTTGGACTCAAACTGTAGATAAAAACAAGCTACACCGCATGTAGTATTGTACCATTGTGTCATAATGGCCACTAATCTGGAACAAATTGTGCCTACATCATCAGAAAAATACTCTATTGGATACTGTTGGAGCCTTAAATGTCTGCTTTTCATTATAGATGAATGTTTTCCAAAAAGTATCAGAGCCCATAAAATCTGGAAGCCACAGCCGACAACTCTCAAAATACACACCATATGAGATTTTATCAGAGTAAATTTATAAATGAGTAAGGAAAAGCATTCTTATCAAATGTTTATGCTCTTTGTAGCTATTGGCAGGGGTGCTGGCTAGACTGTTAGCCATCAGGGGCTGAACCCGGATTCTTATCTATCAAAAAACTATTAAAAATGTATTTCTAAATAGACTGTTCCATGAATTTTTTTCTTGCTTGTGATGGCTACACATTGCTTAAAAATGTGAAAATTGGAGAGGGAAGAAGGGTTTGGATTTGATTTACCATATTATCTGCACATGAATATTCCTGACACTTGAATGTCTCAAACCAAAATGAGAGTCATATGAGATAACTACTACAAGTATTACTAGGCCTACATGATGGAATATCCTCAAAACCCATAATACAATCACAATTTCATGAATGAGAGTTGAAAAGGGCTAAATACTCAAAGTGACTGAGTGACTTTCATAATTTGGTTGCAAAATCATTGCTGATGGATCTACTAAACTCAGTGGTACAGGTAGCAAAACATGATAAAATATTGTTACCTGTGGAAAAATGAAGACAATGACTGAATTCTGTCTTTTTAAAATTGTATTAACTGGTTAAATTTTTCCTACTTTAGTATTGTTATGACCCAACTTGTCCAGGTTGCAATATAAGAAGGGAAACAGACATAAGGTAAAGATTAAATTAAATGACTAAATTTATTTGCAGTTAGAAAAAAAAGAAAGAAATACATTTGTGTTCTCTGAAGCTAATAAACTAAAGTTTTGTTTTATGAAAGCTGTGGTAACTTAGCTGTCAATGTATGACATGATCAGGAAAAAGTTGCCTTGGGTGTTACCACTGTTTGTAGTACTACCAGACCAATAAAATATAATAAAATGTAGACATTTTTGGCTATCTAACATGAGACTAGGCTAGTTTGGTGTCGCTAGCCAAGGGGAGGCACAACTAAGCTATCATTGCTAACGGTTTAGCTGGCTACAGTGCAATGTAAAGTACATTAGCTGTATATAACTTATTCTCTGCTCATATCATGTTCACGTAACCTGGAACTCATACAGACATTTACACACCTTGTATTGAAGGCGAAGGGATGTTTGTGCCACTGCTTCAGCTTCAGCCCCTGTACCATTAGAAAATCTTCATTTATCCATTTTTTTCCTCACACTGACTGACTGTGTGAGCTAGCGTTTAGCATAGTAAGCACATCAGTTGAAGAACTGACAGATTGATTGGTCTTGCCTCCATTCCATTCACTAAAGATACAAAATTACAACACTGTCATCGCCTTTTAATGACAAACCGCTCAAAGTTGAGGAAATTTTCGGGGCTAAAGAAAAATTTTTCGGGGCCAGCGAATGCCCAGGCTAAGCAATGCCCACATTGGCATGGCTTTGTGATGACAGTGTCATTCTGTCAGCCCACCAGTTTGCCATGAAATTTTGTACAGACATTCAGGGTCCCAAGAGGATGACTTTGGTGATCCCCTGACCTTTTCTCTAGTGCCACCATGAGGCTAAATCTTTTGTGATATAGTGAAATATGTCAACCACTATTAGATGCATTGTCAGAATCCTATCCCATTTAGCGGCACCAGTAGATCAAGATTTTCATTTATCCAGTGAAATATCTAAAAACTATTGGATCGATTGGAACAATATTTCATACAGACATTCATGGATCCCAGAGAATGAATCCTAAAGACTGGACTGATTCCCTGACTTTTCCTCTAGCGAGAAATTTCTACTATTGGATGAATTGCCATGAAATTTGGTACAAACATTCATGTTACTCAGGATGAATTGTATAACTTTTGTGTTTTATGACCAAATAGCTAACCTGAAAAACTAATAACAAAATAAATAAATGTGCATGCTAACAAGTTAAACTAAGGTGATAAATATAAGCATGCTAGCACTGTCATTATGAGTATGTTACCATGCTAACATTAGCATTAAGCTTAAAGCAACACTGATAAGTAGCCTCACAGAGCCACTAGCATGGTTTGTTTTGAGTAAGATTAAAATAATGCAATTTCAAATCTTTAATCAATACAATAAAACAGATTAGTGTCAGGAAATAAGAGAAAAAATATGTTTATTTAAAACCACTTTACAGTACAACCCCCTCTTACATACAAATCCTTGTTCCTTGTGCTATATGAGTGCACTGACACTGTGGATAATTAATCAGGAGCCAAGTTCCTTTGGGTGTGTACTTTACATTCACTTGTCACGTCTTTTTACAGTATCAATAACGCTTTTGCAGAGCTGTGCACCAACTGTAACAACACCACTAATCCTGGCTGATGTGTACCATATGGGCTGGAACCTCTAGTTTCTTCTTCGAGTATTAGTCCGGAGTTCCTTATTAGAGCAGACACTTAAAGACAGCAAGTTAGTTGATTTGATATGTGGCACTTATTGTTATTATATAAATGGCTTCCAAATGTTCCATTTTATTCCTGCTAGGTGCTTGTAATTAGATCCAGTTGTCAAGGTCATTTACACTTAAAATTTGACTCACTTTTGTGAATGAAAGTTAGTAGTTTTCTGTCTGTCATTAGGCGATAGGAGGTCCCTTAGAAATGCACCACTTCCCTTTGCCATCCAATACTGTAATAATTTAAAGGTCTATTTAACTATTACTGCTCAAGTAAACTTGATACAAGTCAGGAAGTAAAAATATTAGCAGTCTACTCACTGCCACTACCATTACAACATGCAACATGTTTCACATGTTTTCATACGGCCAATTGTACCGATTCCCAATCTAGAACAATTTCCTCCTCTTCCTCCTGTGTTGCCCTCATTTAAATCCTGAGCGGAGCTCCTGCTGCACATGTCTAGACAATAAAGTCCTTTATAAAGCCTTAAGCTTCACATCCTCATTCTTGAGACGGTGGGTGAAAGTATAATCAGCTGTTGCAGCCTGGCAGCCCAACCCCAAAGATCATCCAGGAGTACAGACCATCTCCAGCTGTTCAGCATCTTTATCTCTGTTTTTAATTATATTCTGTCCATCCATCATCACCCAGGTCTTTAACTTAACACCACATATTTTCACTCAACTCACACTTTTCAGCCATCTCAAAATTGTTCATAGCTTCCCTTCCCTCTTTTATTTCAAGTTCTTTAACCTTTAATTTCTCACTCTAGTTCATCTTTCTTTTTGTCACCCTTGTCCCCAAAAGTGTAGACATGGGCTCCAGATGTCCCATCTGTGGCCTTAACGCAGACACGCACACAGCTAAGCTGAGGGAGGGGTGACAGAGGGAAAGTAAAAGTCTGTAAAAGTCTGAAGCATTAACCCAATCCCTCTCCTAAGTCTTTTTTTTTCTTACAAATTGGGTCTTTTTGTATTTGTGGCACTGACTTCATTGCAGGGTTTTGGGGCACAAGCCACCACTTGCACCACTTACATAGCATTATACTTGAGTCTATTGTGGACACAGAGCATGAGCCTCAGATAGGTTTTAGACAAGTTTCTACCCCAAAATAGCTACTTAAACCTATTGCGTTGCAGAACTGTTCACCAGTACAGACATGAGAGTTCAATATCAGATGGTAACTTCAGCATGATTGTGTTCTTGCTTAAGAAGCCAGTGAGGGATCACATCCCTCCCTGTTTTTGCACTATAGACTGAATTGTCAGAGTGCCTGCAGGGAGGGGGGAGTGGGTCTTAAGAACACTGTCTTAAGGCCCCTTTACATGACATACGTTATATTTGAGGCTATCTTGGAGGAAAGTTGATAATCGTGAGAGAAATGTGGTGTAATCTTTGGTCATCAATCCAAAACGGTGGTACTAGATCACATTGGGAGACATCCATCGGAAGCTGATTTGGAGCTTTGGCGACCTGACAGTGTATGCAGAATACACTGAAAACATTGAAGCACAATGATTCACCACATGTATCGCACAAGCTGACCTCAAATTAATATTGTACAGTCTGACACAAGATTTTATTAGAAACATTTCTTACAGTGTGACGTGCAATGAACTTACACAATCATTGTCAGTCTGAAGGTACCTGAAGTCAACAGTGATGTTAGTGGTAACAAGGACTGAGTGTATAGGGAACTGTGTAATCGAATTTTTGCAGAAAACATGAAAAAAGGAAAACTACAGGAGTATCAGTTGATATATTTGATTCTTATTACCCACCCATACATATAACAACAAGACTTAGTCTACAGCCACGCTAGCGTCTCTGAGAGGCTGTATCTAGGCACAGTGGTGCTTTCAGCTAAATACTAACGGCAACATTCTAGCATCCTCACAATGACAATGCTAGCATGCTGATATTTAGCAGATAAAACACATGCAGTTTGATTTAACTCTTTGTGCATTTGGGTTTGGATGTCTTTGAATAAATATCAAACTAAAAATGTACACAAATGCTTGTACTGGTTGGTCAAAAGGTTGTCTTCTGCGTCAGATTTACAGGGATTACAATTTTCCATGATATCTTATGGGTAAGACTCTTCAAACATAATGAAGTTTAACTTTCACTTGCAACTAAGTGGTTAATTGGCCTGAAGCTTCTTTTCCACCACTATTGCTACAGTTGGTGCACTGCTGTTTCTAGTTATGTCCTGAGTCCAGATTCTCTGTGACATCAGTGGGTAATATGTTATCTCTGACAGGCATGATGGAAAAACTACAAAAAGAAGACTGGGGTTGTTTTAAAAAAAAGGGAATTTTCCTATAAAAAGTTGGGTGTGAATGTCTGAGCCCTTTAAGCTCCTCTATAACCTCACCTGACAGCCCAATAAACACGCCCCAAGGCCTTTGAGCTGAAATGAGCCATAAACTGGTCGTGCACCCATCCCCCAGAGTGATGGGTAAAGAGCACATCCTCCATTGTAGACCAAATGGGTAAGTTGGGTGGGGTGAATGCAGTTTAACCCTCAACACAACACTGATGACTTCAGTTTCTACACTAAAAGAAGAGACTAAACGAAAGAGGCTGAAAAAAAAACTACTGGGCTGGCAGAAACATAGGCAACACAAATTCTGAAAGGACATCCCTACTCACACACAATCATCCTCCCACCAAAAGCACATGCTCCATCCTCTCGGTTCAACTGATACATGTCCAAGGTGCAGCCTTTGGGGAATCAAACCGACAACAATACAAGCCTAGCCGTGCTAGCTCACAGCTCTGACTATATTAGAGTAACCTGAGACTGCGGACAACCATCAGACGGAATCATTGGAGGAACAGACGAATCAAACCTCACCTGGTTGCATGCAGACCGCTCTGACCAGCTGGAGAAGCAGGTAAAGATGATCTTGTCCTTCTTTTGTAATACATCTGTTTGAGAGAGGAGGAGTAAAAGCCTATGCCTGGACAAAGGTGATTTTTCAGATGGTTTACATTTGATTGGATTGAACTTTACCTTAGATGTGGTTGACCTTAACCGCTTCTGTTTCAAAACTTACAGGTAATACATAAAAATGGTAAAGTAACCATAAAAATAAAAGGCAGAGTGTTTTAAATGTTTCAGCTGTTATATGCAGTTTTGTCTGTTTTTCTTTCTGTCACGGTTTATTTTATGAATTAGGATGCTTGATATCAGGATATCAGGATAGATAGAGTGATAGATAGACACTTTCTGTAATTACGCAATTTACAACAGTTTTACAATTAAGCTTACTCCTGGAAATACATGATCTAAAGAAAAACCAACTGTGTTTGTTCAAAGTTTCCAAATAACACAGATCTTGGAAAGTCACTTTTACTGCCAGACATGTTTTTTCCACATAATAATCACCCACAAACAGCTACTTTCTCAGCTCTGGATTCACTAAGCCATACTAACTCTTCCAAATGATTCAAAGTCATGAAGTGGATTTCAGCAAAGCCATCGACTGGAACTGATCCTGAAAAAAAACCCATGCAGTGCAAATACAACCCGTTGTGTAATTAACATAGCTGGCCCAGAGACAAAGCCCCTGGCAGGAAATTAGCATTATCATATTCCTCTGCATGTGTTTCTCCTTAGTCTGTCAGGCAGATTGTAGCCAACATTTGTTTTCAGTAATATATGTTCCATTTTGCAGATGTCTGTAAGGCACTGACTCACCCTTTTCTGCAGTTGGGATATTTAGTTGTAAATCTTGACACACATTGTTAATGACTATTCTTTTTTAATGAGAATGGAAGTGCACCCCATCTGTTTTGTGAGTAAACAGTTTCTATCAAATCAAGGCCAGTTTCAGTTAAATCAAATTTTTAAAACAAGGAGGAGTTGTTCACACATCATTAATTGTGTTTTTAATCTTAATCCACATTTCTGATACCTTCAATAAGTGTTTGGCTATTGTAACTTTGCACGCGCCTTTAAAAAGACAAATGTTTCTACCCTTTAACTAGTTATACAGAGTCCTAACTGTTGCACTAAATCCTGACTGATTCTTGATTTTATCCCTGAGCTTTTATAAGTATATGCTGGTTGGCCATAGCAGTAGAAAGGCTGAGTGGATGCACATTCCCATATACCAACACACCAGAGTTCAGCGCAGAGGTTACAAGCAGGCTGTTCTGTTATTTAACAGAATTAGTTGCGTGCTGAGTACTTGGAAGTTCAACAGTCTTTGCAGTCTGACGGCAAACTGTATCATCCTGAAACAGGATCTTGTCTTTTGTACTGTCCTCAAAAAGACGGTATATACCTTTAACTTCTAGAACAAGATTGTAAATGACTAGAGATGCTGGCACAAAATTATAAAAGTATGGAGAATGGTGTGTGAAGACTTCATAAATGACCAGCTTAAAGCCGCACTTGTCAATGTTTTTATACAAACTTTACTGTTTTGGTTTAGTCTGGCTATCATCAGCCTTGTTTCCAGACACAGCAGATGGCTGTTTTCAGGTAAAGAAAAACTCTAAACCCACTCTGTGCGACCTGGCCATCACCAAACAGCAGACAGACAAAGTTAGTGACTAGCTATGGTTAACATAATGAAGCATTTAGCAGCTGCAGAGCCAGATGTTTCCCTCAAGAAACAGAGCTGAAAGGAGAGTGACAATTGGACTTCATTAGGTAGCCAAAAACACGACCCCAAATAAATGATAATGTTGCTCCTTGTCTGCTGGGTTTGTAAATATGCGACTCTTTTTGTTAACACATTTGACATAAACTTTATTTATTCGTCTTTATTAGAGAGTTTTATGCCTTTATTATAGAGCTGACAGTAGAGAGCTGACAGGAAATTAGAGGAGAGAGATAGGGTAAAACATGCAACAGACTCCACCAGACTCAAATTGTGGACATTGTGATTACATGGTCAACACATAGACTACCTGGGTTTCCCGTATCAACTTTATAAGGTGATAGTATGTCAATGTAATGTCTAAAGTAGCCAAAAAAAACCAAAAATATTGCTTTAAGTCAACAGCCAACAAGCTGTTAGGACAGCACAATGACTGATGTGCTGTAAACATGTGTCCACTCATCTAGATAGTAATTTGTCTTTGTATAAATGTGCTCTGGACTAACGTCTGTGTGTGTAATTGATAATACAAGATTACAAACGTGTCGAGAAATAATCACTGTTCACAAATGTACCTTGGCAAACACAGGGGGAGCTCTAAAGGGCTTGCATAGCTGATCATGGATAAGTGTTGCTACTGTCCTCACACAAGTTAGCAGAGATTATCCTGTTGCATTCAAGCCTTTGCCGTCATCACTGGAAATGAGCGCAATCGCATGTTGGTGTGTTCGGAGGTCACCAATCCTGACGCTAGCTAGCCTCTACAAAAACAATTTGCCCGGCCAGCCTGGAGTAAAATCCCCTCAGATTAAGGCTGACCTCTGTCCCATAACACTGTTAGCTCTAATGTTTGCAGGCAATGTTTTGTGCTTAAGTACTGTACAGTGTATCAGCTTTATATTAGATGTTTTAGCAGCCCTAACAACATGCCTTCCCTCCTATCAATATGAGAAACCACTCAAAATCCACATAGTTTACCATAAAATACATTATCTAGTAAGTATCTAATAGTTAATTACACTAACCATACTACACATACTTTATTGGGTACAGAATTCTCTCGAGGACTACTTTGGACTTCTATCATCTATGCGGACTTCATAGCATCTTCCAGGTCCTGCAGATTTTTCAGTCAAACATTAATGAGACTCCACTTCATCCCAAAAATATTTTGAAGTAAACTTAAGTTATTGAATGTTCATGGAGCTGCCTTCAACCTGCTTCAAGCTTTATCCTGCTTGAACTATTAAAAATAAGTTAACTTGTAGCCATGAAGAGACGCACATGCCCAGAAATAAGAAGTTGTGGCATTCAAATGTTCAGTATTATGGAATCTGATGGGTGCCAAAAAAACACTCTTTACATAATTCCACTACCTCCACTAGTTTATCTGTTTGACACAAGGAAGGATGGCCCAAATGTATACATTTACACCAAATCTGACACAAGATTTATCGGACCAGCAACATCCTTCCAAATGTAAATAGTCCAGTTTTGGTGAGAGGAACAATGGCCACTTGCTGGATCCACTTCAAACTCCAATGAGTTGTTTATTTGAAGACGACTGTCTGTACATCACATTTATATTGACCTGTATTTGTGTACTTTTTGTTAATCCACATTCTCTGTTGACTGCAAACACTGGTTTAAGTCTTAATAATTTGTATCAAGCAGATTAATTAATCCTGATTGCTCTGTGGATGGCAGCAGCACAAAATTAGCACAAAGGACAGCAAAGGACTCTTAGGGATTTGTGAGTGGAGTTAAAAAGAGATCAAGCATACCAACCAAGGGAGGAAGGGTTGTACATGTGGAAGTTAGCAAGCAAAGAACAGGTAGGCTTGCATTAGCCTGTTTCTAAGTGGGCCATGTCTCAAGTGCTGAAAAGGCTTAGCACACTACAAACCAACATGGGATTGACTTTTGATCTTAGGAACATCTGATTGGCCAAGAGAAGCTTTGGTGTCATCATGAGTGACAGGCTGGCACATGTTGAATGAAAAAGCTAGTGGTACAAATACAGGGAGGAGAGAGGTGCAGCCTCATCAGTTGGGACTACACTTGACAACTTGCTAACGAAAGACATAGGCAAGAGGCAACTTACAAAGTTTAAGGTAAGCTGGGTTTCTGGAAGTGGAGTCTGGAGTGCCAGGGTTGGTAGTATTGAGAACTTTTGTCTTGCAACTTTAGTGATTTTATCTTTATGGAAGCATGGATCATGCTTTTATATTCTGCACCACAGCTAGGTGGCAGAGCTTGGACCCCTATACAGTGAGAAATGAGGGACACGTCTCTTAACAGCTGTGTCGGCTTTGTCTTTGAAGTGCTCCCATCCATGGAAAAGCATTGCCTACGCTAAATGAGTTCCAGACAAACGTGGAGTGCATCAAGAATTTAAACAAGCACCAGATGGCAGCTGAGAGGAATAAAGTAGAGGCTTATGAGATGGGTGGATAGAAGATGACAGAGCTGACTTCAGATTTTGTTGGTCCCTCTTTTCTTTTTTTGTGTTTTTGCACTTCTCTGTTACATAGTTTCTATTGTACTGGACCTTGTGGATAAAATTTTTCCTCCTTTACCCCCATCAGTGGTTACTACCAGGCCATCTGCCCTTTCCCTGAACTGTCATCGCTAACAGGGAAAAGAATTCAGTTCTCCTCAATTACTTGTGTGCAGTCAGACACATTGCACAGTCTGATGAATAGTGTACATCTTACAACCAGCGTGCAAAGTCTTCAAATCTGAGCTTTAAGGTTGTCCTAATGCAATTAAAGTTGACCTGGCTTTGGAGGTTTACCTGTATTTGGCAGGCAAAGTAATGACCTGGAAAGAGCAGGACACCTTGCTCTGTTGGCAGCTGCCGTTGCAATTTAATGACAACGACATTAGTGGTGGAGTAGGCGACAAACACTGTGTGTGTGTGAGTGTGCATTTGTGCACTTTCAGTGACACTCAGCTGATTCTTGTGTATTTGAAGCTAGCCACATGATTTGTAGTATTTCAAGTGACAGAACATTAGATTTCTAGAATGTAAATGGGCTTACCATTGCAGTTGTTTATCTATTATCGAATAATGGAAACAGACACAGGTTTTCGACTACAAACAGTTGTATGGGTCATCATTGTGTCATCCTAATTCCTCAAAGTCCCCAATCCTTTGCAAATTATAACACCTTATCTGATCCTCTTTACCTTGGATGTCTAGGGATGTCTGTCTTTTTGGCCTATACCTATGTCTTAAGGCCTGTGTAACACACATTACACAGATATTTTTCTATAATATTGTTTTTTTTCCTTTTCCATCATAGGTTGGGCAGTGAAATGGCACCTCTTCTGAGCCTTCTCTGCATCTTGTGCCTGGTTGGGCCAGTTCTCAGCCAGGACATGCCTTATGAGGAATATATGGCCCAACTCCAAGCTTGCCCTCAAGAGTGTCGCTGCCCCCCCAACTTTCCTCGTGCTGTCTACTGTGACAATAAAGGCCTGAAGAGCATCCCCAAAATTCCTCCACACACATGGTATCTCTACCTGCAGAACAATCTAATTGAAGTGCTGTCGGCAGATGCCTTGCGTAATGCCACACAGCTGCGCTGGCTGAACCTGAACCGCAACAAAATCACTAGTGAGGGAGTGGAAGAAGGTGCACTGAATCAAATGCCTCATCTGGCCCACCTGTACATGGATGACAACCTCTTGTCTTCTGTGCCATCTCCCCTGCCAGCCAGCCTGGAGCATCTACGCCTCTCTCGCAATCGCATCTCCAAGATCCCTGCTGGCGTCTTCTTAGGCCTGGATAAGCTAAACCTCTTGGACCTCCAGGGGAACAAGTTGATGGATGATGCTGTGACTGAAGTGAGTCTGAAGGGTCTGAACAACCTGGTACAGATCAATCTAGCAAAGAACCAGCTGAGCAGTATGCCTATTGGCCTACCACCCACCACCACTCAGCTTTTCCTTGATGGCAATAACATTGAGAAGATCCCAGCCGGCTATTTCAAAGAATTGCCAAAAATGGCATTTGTCAGGCTCAACCACAACAAGCTTGACAGCAGTGGAGTTCCAAGAAATGTTTTTAATGTCTCCAGCATGTTGGACTTGCAATTGTCCCACAACCAGCTGACCGAGGTGCCCCTCATTCCCTCAGGCCTTGAACACCTTCTCCTCAACCACAACAAGATCAAGAGTAAGTTAACCCAAGCACTTCATGCTGTTCATTGTAAACTGCAGGAGTTTCAGTTGTTTATTTTAAAAAAAAAATGCTGAGGCCAAATGAATTTTAAGTCTTATGATTTCCTTTTACATTTCAGGTGTAAGTGGCGCCAATGTCTGCCCTGTCGCCGTTGAGGCTGTGGATGACACCGTAAATGAAAGTGTTCCTCGACTGCGCTACCTCCGACTGGATGGCAACGACATTAAGCCACCAATTCCCAGAGATGTCATTCTGTGCTTCCGTCTCCTTAGGTCCATTGTCATCTAAAAAAACAGACAAATCATCAACATGTTGTAGGCTAATTCAAATTTCCCATAACTGATGACTTGGCAATGTGGACGTCGGTCTGATAAAGAGAGACCTGTGAAGCCATACATCAAAAGTGATGACATGAGTAATATTTGCATGTTTGTTGTGTCTTAGGGAAAAGCTATTTTTTGTTCCAGAAAATTCCACTGAAAATTCCAGTTTCAATGGAATTTAATTAAAATCTCAAAGGAACTGATGCATTAGGTTTAATTGAGGCTGCAATCTGTTGACCACTAGTTGTGCCTTATGTTGGTGTAAACATCTGCATGTACAATTCTAAACAAAAATCTGATTATAATTAAGCATGACAGTGATATGTAGTTGACATGGTGTGAGCTTTAAGGACTCATTATCTTCTTAATGAGAATTGGCAGGAGGCAAAGCTTATGAATGCATAGGCAAAATACTTAAGATTTTTTTTCTACTGTTTCAGGAAAACCTTTGATTTATATTTGTAGACTTGAAGCCAAATGAATGGTGTTATGTTCTAGGTTTGTGGTCTTATTAACTTTAGACAGTTACTCTATTCTACTCTACAAATATGCATATTTACTGTAGGTAATTTATTTTTATTTAATATTGGGGGAAAAATAAGTAGAAACCTGAGAGTCCTGTGAATATTCATGGCCAATATTCCTTAATGTTTTGTATACCAAAAAATGTGACAACTGTTTTTAAGAAATGCCAACACACTTTTTAATTCTGGTTATTATTTTTCTGAAAAAGCTGAGCAAGAGATTTCATTTGTCTTCAATTTGAATAAAACTTCTGAAAATGAATGTGTGTTTTTCAATTATTTTACAACTCCAGTATTTTGCATGAATATAATCTAAATACAAAAGTTAGTTAATTAGTTGGGGATAATGGGGAACTAACAATTAAAGTAAACATATAATGTATACATTTATCCATTGAAAATCTTTTGGCAATAGATTCATGGATTGATTGATTTTATTTATGGATATAGAAGACAATGAATCCAATGGATAACATGTAAAAGTGAGAACACTTGTTTACAACATGGTCCCTGATGTCAGAAAAAAACAGGACAGACTAACACATAACATCCATAGAATTCTCTAAAACAATGAGCAACAAAAATCCAAAGACAATCTTAATATAAAAACAACAGACATGAAACTTCAATCCCTGTCCTAGTATCTTCCCTTTTAGTCACAATCAATGCATCCTAAAAGCATTTCACAAGTAAAAACATAATGAAAAGACAATATACGCACAGGACCTGCCTGTCATTATCTAACTGGTCATCTTACCCCAGAGATGAGCCCAGACCTGACCTCTAAAAACCCCTCTGGATTCTGACAGTTTGATGCTAAGTGAAAGGCTGTTCCACAGTAAGCTACGAGCTACGCTGTTTACTTGTGGCACCCTGCATGAGCGAACACTAGCCCTGGTGTTGTGTCAATGCTGAGTATGGACCATGACTATCTGCAAGCCCAGGTAGTCAGTGGCAGCACTACTGATAATGTTTTACATGTGTATCAGTGTTGTTACAAGTAGAACTTTTTCTCAGCCATAAGTTCACCTGAGAGTGACTGATCCAGAGTAATACCAAGGTTTGTGACACAAGCCTGCAATACGATTTCATTGCCATTGCATGTAACCTTTATCCTGTTTGCCTACTGCAGCCTACACTCAGTGCCAAACAGAATTGACTCAGTTTTGCCCAGGTACAATGACAGCTTGTTGTCAATGAGCCACTCCTTTACATTTTCTAACTCTCTGCTAAGAGTGACCTCAATTTGGTGGATATCTTTCCTAGCCACTAGTAAAGAAGAGTCATCAGCATACAATAAAAACTTGCATTTTACTGCAGCCGGTATGTCATATACATAAATGAGGAATAAAAGAGGCCCCAATACTGAGCCTTGTGGCACACCGCATGTTATATCCCTTGGTTCTGACAGGGTCCCTTCAACATCACAAACCTTGGTTCTCCCTGTGAGGTGCAACTTCAACCAGTTCATAGCAGTATACCCTAGTCCCAGTCCTATACACTGCAGTTTGGACAAAAGTATGGAGTGATTTACCGTGTCAAATGCTTTCTGTAAGTCCAGCAAGACCATGCCAGTGTAATTACCATTTTCACTTTCACTATCTCACTTTCAATAAACCAAGAAGCAGACTCCCATGAAATGAACAGAGTAGCTATGAGACAAATCTATTGTATGTATGTCTGGAATAATTATTTCAAACCTTTTTATGATATGGAGTTACATTAATTACATTACTGCAAATTACCCTGAATAGATCAGTACTTCCTACTGCCGATCATTTGATCATGCCCCAAAAGGCTCCAGAAGTCAGACTTAAACATAATACATGTTTCTGCTTGCATAAATGTCCATCTCACTGCCATTTACTACGTGAATGCTTCTACAGAGTGTACCAAACCAACTCTGCATGATTTATCAAGATCTTTGCAATATACTCAGTCATAACTGTGGGCATCAATCACCGTGTCAAGGTTTTGGGGTAAAATGTCATACAATTCTTTGCCTTTTGAGAATGCCTGGCAGAAGAAAAGCTCTGAATTTAAATCCCAGCTTATATGGCAGGTGCAGAACGATGTCTGGCATTCCCACTGCATCCTTTTCCCCTCACTCATCAAAAGGTCTAGAGTTACCATGGGAGTGAGAGAGAGAGGGGTGGGCAGGTTGAGACAAAATTGTGGCCAAATAAAGCTGACAGAGCTTCCTGTGTATGTGCTATTATTTGTATCAACAATACACCGAGAACAGACTTTGAATGCACACCTAGATCTGTACACAACTGCAAAAGAACAACTTGCCTTGAGTCTCTTCGGCTCTGAACCCAGATCACATAATTTCCCTTAAGTCAGATAGTTATGTTCTCCCACGACTGAACTCAGATCTGCAGGAAAGGGAGAACATATGCAAAAAGAAAGCAGCTTCAACCAAAAGGGAGGGCAGAGGCCTTCCTCCAAGCGGGGACTTCCTCTCAGCACCATGCTAACAGGGGCTCCTCACAGAGGTCCCATTGTGTACAAGGGCCCCGTAGATCCCCCCCATACATGAAAGCAACACATGCCAGAGTTTTACCTCAGGAAAAGGCAGACAAATATTTCAGTCTGATTGAGCCACACTCTTAGAAAAATAAAGGATACTCTTGTAAAGGATAAAAAGGTATTTTGCCATTGGGGGGCCTTTCTTTGCTCTCTCTTTCTCTGTGTCTGATGTCCGTGTGGGTCTGTCTGTGTGTGTGTGTGCAGTGTTTGAGAGGGTCGTGCATGCGGGTGTACGGTAGGTGTGGGGTGGGTGCACACCGAGTGACCAAAAGCAATCTGCTCTGGTCCAATCAGTCTCAGTGCCTACCTTCACACATAAGCGGCAGGGCACTCAGGTCTGTCAGAGCGCACGGACCTACACATACACACACACCTACACACTTGTCACATTCACACACACACACACACACCCTCCCTCTTCAAGGCACCTCTGCGCGACCTCTCACCATTGGCCAAGTCCCGGAGCCCTCAGCATCTCCATCACGGCTGAAGGGACCATTCGGGAAAGCAGGAGACAGAGGTAAGCGTTCTTGGTGTTATCTTCATGCTGGCTCAATGGCTCTCTGGTGCAGGGGATTAGGCAGGCAGGCTGGCTCAAGTAGCCCTTCCAAAAACACTGCTATTCAGGGTTTGCATTGGAACATCTTGGCTAATTGGTCGGCGGTGCAGCCGCTTTATTTTCATTCAGGGATTTGTTTTAGGAGTTTTGAAGGTGACTGAAATGTGGATGTCTTTGTTGTCCTTGGCTGTCTTTATGACTGGGATATTTTGGCTGGTAGTTTTGTAGGCTTCAGTAGATATGATTCAGGTGTGAGTGTCCAACAGGTGGTTTTTCAGTTAGTAACAACCTGTGTGAAACTGATTTACGTTTACATTTTGACAGCTGCAGCATTTTTTTTTCTTTTGTTGAAAATTCTAATCAAGCTTGGTGAATTTTGCCTCTAGATATTTACTTGTTCTTAAACTTGATTGTCCATTTTTGCTCAATATATCTCAGTCTTTGGGAAGCAGTGGATAACATGTTATTTTGGTGTATGTGCATATATTCTTTTCCTTACGTCTCAAATGTCTTGTCACCTGTTTGACAGAGGATTTCTTTCTTTGATACAAATGTACCAGTTTGTTCCCCAACCTGTAGCAAAGGGACGTCTGTCAAGTTTGCTTGTGGCTTTTGAGGGAAAAACGTAGAATCACTGGATATCAGGAATGCCCAACACCAAGCCAAGCATAACACGGAGGTAGTCTGGAGGCTACACTCATACACACATACACAGCTTCCACACACTGTACACTGTGATGGCCTGTATAAAAGCACACCTCTGTCTTTAGTATAGCCCTTCTTTCAGAGTAGCCATGCTGGATTTCATAGCCTGATGGCAGAAAATCTATTTCAGTGCAGATACTAACCAGTCACCTTTTCTCAATAGGGTGCACTCAGTTCATGTTGGACAATGTAGAGATTGATTTGCATTAACCCTCTCATATCAACAAAGATTAGATTCATGACTTAAATAACCCAGGAAGGGTTTTTTTTTTGTTGTCTTATATCTGTCCTTGTCCCAAAAATAGCTGCAGAGGTTTCTCAATTTTCTCTCTCTAAAAGATAGATGTGTTGAGACAGAGTGCATCTGTGAGAGGATGTGTCTTTCCAAGTGTGTGCGTGTGTATACATATATGTGTGTGTGTGTGTGTCTGTGTATGTGTGTGTCTGTGTCTATGTATGTGTGTGTGTGTGTGTGTGTGTGTGCCTGTGTTTGTGTGTGTGTGTGTGTGTGTGTGTGTGTGTGTGTGTGTGTGTGTGTGTGTGTGTGTGTGTGTGTGTGTGTGCACCCTCACTGCTGAATGAAGCTTTTCCTTGCAGTCGTAACTGACTGCCATCCTGTCCACAAACCTCGGTGGAATTTGGAGTTTGAGTGCTGAGACAGGCAGCGACCGGGCCTCATAAAGGCCCTCTGTAAAGGGCGAGGGGTTGAGTTAGCTTAGAAACCTGCCTCTCTCTTTCTCTCTCTCTCTCTCTCTCTCTCTCCCTTGCTCTCTCCCACTCAGTCTTTTCCTCACTCTCTCCATCTAACCCTGAGGGCCAACATCTTGTCCACGTCTCCCTCCATCTCACTCTTGTCTTCCCTTCCCTTGCTCTCCGTTTCTCTGCCCCGGCCTGGAGGACTCTTTTTAGACTCTTCTGCTTTTTCTTGGACATGACATGATCTCTCTCATGTCTGCTGAGATGTAGCTACACCTGCCACTAGTGTGTTATGAAACTCCCGTCTGTCAGATGATTAATTCCTAGGCCTAATGTCTGTGGCGCCAGCTAATTAAGAGGTAATTAACATATGCTAATCTCATTAGTGCTTCCAACCTGGGATCTACACATCTGAACTTAATCAACCTTGCTAAGCTTTCCAGATCTGTGCTGCTGAGGAAATGAACAAGATTATAAACAGCAGCTATCTAGGTCAGGGCAGCATAGTGGATCTGCACTTAGTGAAAATCATACATGCTAATTTTAGATTAAAGTAGAAAAAGGACCTTCTTGTCTGTGCCCTCTTTTCAAACGTCCAAATTAGTTGCCAAGAATCTTGCTGCATGTTTCTGCCAAAGCCTTTTTGGTTTGATGGGGGAGAAATTAATGAAGCCCCCAACCAAAAAAACACAAAACAAGTATTTTGTAGAAAAAGGAGCAAACCAAGAACCTACAGACTGAGAGTAGATTTCTCAGAGGTTTTTACTCCTGCAGACTGATGAAAATGTTCCCATGGTTCCTTATCAGATCAACTCTGACTTGTGACCTTTGACACGCCACAGGCAAGCACTGATTTGAGCCAAGATGGCTGCTCCCTGGAACAGTGAGCCTCTGGCTACAGTGAGGCAAGAGGCCCTCATATTTCGGTCCCTCGAGCTGTCTGCACCTCAGTAATGAATTCACTGACCTTAGTGATGTGACACAATGTCAAGCTCTGGTCTGCAGCACAACAGACTGGTTATGATGTTAAAATGATGTCCTCCATTCCAACAACAAAGGCTTTAGTACATTATAGCATACTGGTTTAAAGATGATTATCTGAGAGTCTGTATTTCAAGCAGGTCAATTTCTGTATGTTTGTCCCTTTTTCACTTTAGAATTTAACTTGTTACATGAGACAAATTAGACAAACTGAACAAGGGTTTGGGTTTCATTTGTTATGTCCGGTTCACTATTGACAATATTGTAAACTTTTGAATTGAAGTTCGCCTTATGACTTTACGTGTCTCTGTCCATCTGAAGGTGGACTATGAGGATGTTCGTGCGGCTCGTGTTGGGACTCTTCGTCCTCAAAGCGGTGGTGGCCAGCCCCAGATTTTCCCGACAAGTGGACTTGGACACATACGACAGTGCCAACTATGATGTGGATCGAGACAATTTAAATTTAGAGAACCAGGATATCTATGACTATGAAGATGAGCTGACAATTGATGATCCTCAGGTAAGAAACTGTAAGGGTCCTTCAGCAAGGAAAAATGTTTTTTCTAATAAATGACAAAGCAAGGTCTATTTAGTAGCTCTGGAATTTTTGTTCATTCAGTTTCTATTTTACTGAACATTATACGGTCCATTTTTGTCCATGGTGACTTAAAAGTTAAGAGTGAAAATTTCATTCCTGACTTTGGAAACAAAACAATCTCACCACACGGTGTCCTTCTGAAGTTTTGCTGAAATACCATCCTAATACCCTGCCTCTAATTACACAGTTCCAACAATGTTTATAAAGTAAAATGATTATGGTTTGATATTTATTCATTGGCATTTATAATATTTTAATTGTACAGTATCTAAATTATTCACCTCCTGATAGATGTGCAATTATAGTTTGTGTTTCATGAATTTCTTTTTTAAAGAGCACTTCATTTTGGTGATCTTGAAGTAATTATAAGTGATTCATTGTGGATATTTTTTTTTTTTGATGTGATGGGTCTTGGCAGGTTGGTATTGCTGATGATTTACAACACACATTGAAAGAATGCCGCCGTTACAATCCTCCAAAGTCTTGATTATCTTCAGATTTCACAAGTCACAGTTGTATTGGTGAATTGGCTGGTTCTGATCTGAGGTCACCAGGTTCAGGGAGCAGACGGGCGTTCTATACCAACAGGGGCTGTTTGGAAAATGGACAAATTAGCTTTCCAACTTTATGCACTATTGTGGCCAAAATCTTTCACTTTTATACCTTGGCCAGCCACCATTTTGAGTTACATGCCCCATAATTTTCCACAGCCTGAATCCATATGCATGTGTAGCAGTTTTAGCTGTGAAATCTAACAATATTTATGCCCCAGTGATAGACATGTTTTTTATTTCGCCTGCAAAAATTGAGGAAGGATATAACTTTGAATCACACAGCTGTGAAACATTTTTTTAATTTTACATTATTTAGTCGTTAATTAGTGCATGCTTTAATTTTTACGTTACATGCAATCAAGGCTATAAATTTCCAGCTGTAGCATTTCAAAAAGAAAAATCCAAGAAACAGTGATGTATACTACTGCATGTTGCAGGTGGAGCATTTTCTCACACAGTGTTCTCTTCATAAAGCTTTAGCAAGTGGTTGTCATTGACCTGCAAGCTAGACAGCTGCTACTGAGTCTTTTGTTGGCCACAGTGAATGACCTGCTGCAAAAAAGTGAGCAAAACTCAAGGACAGCCATGCCTTTCGGGGCCGAGTTCTTTTCTCATTCTACTCGGATTCCTCCCTGCACAACAGCATTTAAAAGATGGGCAGAGAACAGAGAAAGAAATGGCTACTAGCAGGAAAAATGGATTCCATGAGTAGTTTAAATCAGCTCAACTGTTGACTGTGATGTGGCCAGCCTGCAAGGCACGCTGGGCGGGCAAGCTTTAGCCAAATTTCATGTTCCCGTTTATATTTTTTGTACCAAGGAAATTAGTCCAAGGCAATGTCAAGATGGCACGAGGCATATTGTTCACACTGGATTTTCTCTGAGCCAGGGACTCAAGTTAAACCTGATGTGGATTGCACTCACACCACTGGTGTTATCTAAGACCTATGCCACAATCCAATACAGATTTAGCAGATATGAAAAGATGTAGTAGAACTAACAACATGAGGCAGTATTGCTGCATTGAATTATTTCATCATCCACTGTTGCAAAAAGGTACAACCGAAACCGTTTGTCTAAATCAAAATGATTGCATTCTGGTGCGCAAAAGCTTTATAGTTGAGTGTTACACATAACAGTACTTAGTGTGGGAAAGTTGTACTGTGTTGCAGGGTTATGGCTTTGATAATATCATGCTGTTTAACAAGCCTGGATATGATACAGCACATTGCATAAGATTTTGTGGGAGCGCGAAAAAGGAGAAACAGTACAATTGGTGTGTGAAGTGAACTATAACCAAGTTTTGTCTCATAATTGCAGCGTTGAGAAATATTTCAAGGATCCCTCATTTAGTTTTGTTGACAACACAGTGAAAGGTGAGAGGGAAGATCTTCTAATAGACTGGTTGTTTAAGAACACAGAAGATTAAACAGATTTTATTCACACACATCAGATGTCAGGGGAGAAATGGAGCGATGATGAGCTCCATGCCTCTGGAATGCTGAGTCTTTACTTTCCACATCCAGCTTTTGGTATTTATCCTCTTTCTCCTCGGGGCTTGTCTCTTTTGAGAAATGCAAAGGCTCATCTACAAAGTTATCCAAGCAAAGCTTCTTCAGTCTGCTGCATTTAAAAGTCTCTGCAAAAGTTTTAATCACCAACTTAGGCATCATTCATCATCAATTTCTCAAATACATCTTTAGGAGCAACTTGAAGCTGTTTTTGTACAGGGGCCGGACAAAAAAACATGCACCTGTGTAATATACTGTATGTTTGTGCTACTTTTCTATTGTAAGAAATAATTAGTATCACGATCTTGTTATTATTATGTTAAATAATCTTATTTTCACAATCATTGTGCAAAACACATGCACACGTGTCCTTATTGGCTCCTTTGGGCTACTTTTTCGAATGTAATGAAATATAAATTCTAAAGGGAGCATTCAACGATACTAGACAGGCAGAAATGATCGTATTTGAAGACAAACAGGGAGCATTTTACCTTGGTTTTGTCCTTTTAGCAATCCCACAACAAGCTACAGTATATAGTGGAGTAAAGTGTGCAGCACAGAGATTCTGTGAGCATTTGCTCTGGGTTAGAAAAACTTTCAGGCATTTCATTGGACTCAACTCTCTATTTGAATTAACTTGACACTGTACGTGCTGTATAGGGGAATGAACCATGCCTAACATGGTTGGGTGATGTCCTGGTGCAACGTATTCATCCGTGGTACATGAATACTTTGGCAATTCAGTCATTTTGTTTATTGTAAAAGATGCGGTCAGTGAATCAGTATCAGACTCATCAGTTAAAGACCTTTTAAAATTACTCAAAGCATTTTGCAGCTGGAACTTTTTTCTCTTAACTTGCTGAATGCATCTACTGATTGATACACTATGTAGTAAAGCAGCAACATAACATTTGGCTTTGACTTGATGCTCACATTGAACGTCTGTCCCTGTGCAATGTGTATTCCCGTGCAGTTTTTTTTTTTTTCTGTATTTCTGGTTGCCAGCCTTTCGCCTCTTCTTTCCCCTCGGGTGTATATGTTTGCTTTGGGGAAAGGGGGAAATGAAGGGGAGAGCTGCAGCGAGCTAACTCTGTGCAAGACTTTTCAAAGGCCTACCTTGTTGTATCCCAAACTGTGTCTCTGCCAAGCTTTAAAATGTGACTTTCAGTGTTGGATATCTCTTCACTGCTGCATTTTATGCCTCTGCATGGCTTTTTTGTTTAGTTATATTTCTGGTAACCCATCACCTAAAGGCATAACTCAGTTTGACTTTATTGTATTGATATACGTGTATAATTACAGTGGTTGAAATGAGTTGAAAAGACTAAAATATGGATTCTTGCAGCTACCATGTGTGTCTTGGTTCCACAAGGACCATTCCCTTTTTGGAGCCTTGAGTCAGCCTTGTTGGGCGTGAGACAGTGTCAGGTATTACCTGTGGCAGTGTGTGGGTGTTCATCGCCCTCGTCTGGAGAATGATAGAACTGCAGGTTTGATAAAACTCAAAAAGATCAAAGAGTGACTGCAATGACTGTAAATACAATTATATCACCAGATTGATAAACCTGAAGCTTTTAATGAAGGAACCAAAAGCACTGTAATTCATAAAGCTTTGTTGCTTTGGTAGAGTTGTCTTTTAATTTATTTCTGAACATAATGCTTACTTACATTAATGTTGGCCTATCTGAAAAAAACTCTAAAAAAACTCTCTAAAACTCTTTGTTTATGGAGTACTTTAATATTTTGAAACCAAATAAAAGTTGAGTTCAACCAGGTTGAGCGTTTAAACTAAATATCTGACAATTTGAGGTGGGATGACTTTAAAAAAATCTAAAAATCTAAAAATTGAACATCTAGGTTGAAGTTGAATTTTTTTCTGTAGTATTGTATTCTGTGGCACTTATTATATGATGGCAAGACATCCATGTGTGTGCTTTTGTATAGGCTATTTGATGTTATGCAATGACATTTCATATACACTTATACTTTCAGAATGTGCTTTTGGTCGGTGGCAGGTGCAAATGTTTATCACTTTTTTCATCAGCTGATGTTTCTACCACAAAAAATGTCCTTTAGTAGAGGCATCAGTGTCATTGCTATCTGTATCTATTGATATGTAAATATGGACACTTTGCTACCATCTAGTGGTGGAGTCTGTGCTGCTCCTCTCGTGGTTCTTGACTGTGGTGCAGCAGTTGAACTGTGTCACCTCTTGTTTGTTTGATTTCCTTTTTGGCATTTTTAAACCAGGATTTCACCATACACAGAGCACCAGAATGCACCATTTAACATTTTTAAGCAAGCAAAATGTCATAAATTTACAGGGTAAATAATGGTACTACATGACAACAATGTTAAACCTATACACATGGTCACAAACCTCAAATTTCATGCACCCTTCAGTTAAACACCACATCACACAGAGAGTAGTTGAAAGTGGTGTAAGGGGTGGACCTCCATGCCTTTGCTTGAGATGGGCTAAATAAAAAATGGAATATTAACATACAAATAAGTGTTTTCCATATTGTCAGTAATCTCTGGCCACAGTGAATCTAATGTGGCATCTAGCATATTGCAATTGTTTTCATTTTGCAGTTTAAGTACATGATGCATGATGAGATGAAGTGGTCATCCAGCCTAAATAGGATAGACTGTGAGATAAGTGTGTTAAAATGTGAAATTCTTTGCAATTTTTCAAGTATTGCCAGTGTTGCAATGACAGTTGGTGAAGAGACGTACTGTTCGAGATTTGGTTATTGAAATGTATTAAATACCCTGACTGCCGACATCATGCATAAAAATGCCAATGTCTGTCTCATAAATTGCTACACAACATATTGCCAATTAACCTTTCAGTGAGTTGTCAAAAATTAATTGTAGGAAATATCGCCCACTTCCACATATCCATAAAAATGCTGTTTTTAGTGTCATGCCTGTTTGCCAGTGTGTGGTGCAGATGTAACTGCAGAGTTTTGTAGCTGTTATATTGCCCTATATGATTCAGTACGAGCCTAACATACAGTATTAATTCCTCTCTCTGCAAGAACACTTTTAATTGCATTAATTACATTCTAAAAACTGTTTTGAGGTTCATTGACAACATGCTAAACTCAATTTTATAAGGAAGTGTAGGTTTTCTGGATATTCTCTTGAGATCAGCGGGAAACAGTTAATTCCTTTGTTAAGGTGGCATCTTTTACTGGTCATGTTAACTAATTTAGGAGAGGAAGAGCACAAGGAATTGTTGTTTTTTTTTTATTACTTTATTGACTCCTCAAGATAAACCTTGACCTTGACATTTTTGACTCACTGCTGCTGTCTTTCCCTCAGATAGAGATTGGAACACTGGCCCCACCTGACTATAACTATCCTGTACCCGAGGCTTCAGTGGAGGAACAGGAAGAACAAGAAGAGGAGGAGGAAGAGTTGCCCCTAAAACCCCAGCTCATCCCTCAGGGTTCAGGGGGATCTGGGGTTCTCATGGGCCCAGACACACAGAAAGGTCTGAAAAAGCACACACATTTAAGTCTGCACACCCATAAACATAGAGTCGCTTGATATCCAAAGTTCACTCGGTTTAAGAAAGAGGGTCTTACTCTTCCTTGGGCCTTTGGACTTGTGAAAGCAGCCGTAATGAACGAAAACAGAGATACACTAATCTGTCCTCAAAACTCATCATCCGCAACAATCATCTTTTGTCTGTGCATGTATTCCATTTAACTAGCTGTTATTGGTTAAATGTGTCCTGTTCAGTCATTGTGTGTTTGTCACTTACTATTTAACCTAATCATTATTGTGAACTCATAGCCTACAAACCTAATTAATGATCCATTTCATATTCATCTGTCTGTCTATTAATACCTAATCTTGTCTCTAACAAGAGGTGGAGCTGCGTCTGACGCCCATTGACATCCTTCATGTCTCCGGGGATTTTGGGGGCTCCGTAGGGTCTGGGGGCTCAGGAGCTTCTGGGGTTTCTGGATCTGGAGGCTCAGGAGACTTACTGGTCTCCAGTGCCTCTGGGGGTTCTGGTGATATTGTTCTGATCTCCGGAGTTTCTGAGGAACTCCACATCTCAGGGGGATCTGGGGAGTTCTTGGTATCTGGGGATCTCTTGATATCTGGGGATCTCTGGGGATCTGGGGATCTGTCTGGATCCGGGGATACCATGGGATCCGCAACTTCTGGAGCCTCTGGGGACCTTGGCTCTGGAGGATCTGGGATTTCTATTGAACTCCCCCTGGGCTCTGGAGGGTCTGGGGACCAGTCTGGTTCTGGGTTCTCCGGAGATCTCCTGATCTCAGGGGCCTCTGGAAGCTCTGGGCTTTCTGGGGACTCTGAGTATGGGGTCTCAGGGATAACATTGTTATCTGGAGGTTAGTACTTTTAAAGAGCAGATTAAACCTTGTGGCAACACTACTTCTTGATCTGTCTTACTCCATGTGATTAATGTCAAATCATCTTACAGTAATTCCATTTAACTGTGTCATTTTCAAATGTAGTTAAATGTTGACTTTTTCCTTGTAATTTTACATTTTACTGTATGTCATTGTATTTGTGTTACTCATAATCATTGTCTTCCTAACCTCCTGTCTCATCTGAAATGTGAGAGTGATTGGTTAATGGGTTGATTGATTATCCATCCTACCCTTCACCTTCCTAACCTCGTGTCTCCTAACCCCACCCCTTGGCTCTAACAAGAGGAGGAGCTGCCCCTCATTCCCGACACTATCCCCCACGAGGCATCGGGTGCTTCTGGGGAGTTCTCAGGAGCTTCAGGAACCTCAGGGGCCTCAGGGGATCTCGGAGCCTCTGGAGACTTAGGGGTCTCCGGAGAGTCAGGGACTTCTGGTGTCTCTGGTTCTGGAGACGCCGAGGTCCCTGAGGTAACTCTGGTCCCTGACGATGATAAAGGTCAGTATTTAACCTAGACTTGTGTGAGATATGTTAAGGGCAGGGTAAAGTCCATACCTCACACACCAAAATATATACCAAAAAGTGGATACTTTTGATGAAGATGCCGGTAATGGTGCCGGTGCTGGGACAGGGAGGCATTGAATCTTCTTATGAACTGGCCCTTGTTTGTCAGTTTTGTCCACCTCCTCCAGTATATCAGTGTATAACTTTGGCAGCATTGGTTTTCTCTTCCCCACCCTCAACATCACTGCTTACTTGGTTAAAGACCAGCAGCTTTAAAAGCTACTCTGTGGAGTTGTTTGTTTTTTTGTTTGTTTGTTTGTTTTTTTTACCACCACTAGTAGCATTATGGAGCATTGTTTTACAACAAGTGGGTCCCAGTTTTGTTTGTGTTTTGCATGTACACATTACTGCCACAGGTTTAAGGCTATTGCACTAACTGACAGTTGGTGGCGGTACAAAGAAGTGCAGCAATGGAAAGAAAGTGAAGAAGACTGTGGATATGGATGTAAACATTGCATCATTTTCAATAGTCAAACAATTAGTTTTGCAAATGTTTTGGAGGTAGGAAATTATTTCATCATGTTTGTTAGAACTGAAGGATACACACAAGCATTTTGGTCAGAAATTTAATGCAAACATAACTTCTTTGTTAACCAGAAAACTTCCCTTTGCACCTTTAAAGGTGCCAGAGAAGAGCTGATTTTGCTGGGCAAGAATGTTCTGGAAATGGACATGCTTAGAACGGTTCAAGATTTATTGCGGGAACTGGCTCCAGCATCGGCACCTAGTCTGCAGAAAAGGGATAGTAACTCTACTTGAGCAATGATTTGAGTTATTGAATGCAGGTACTGTTTTCACATATATATTGATACCAAGTCCACTGTAGTTATCTTGCCTAATAGCAACTGAAACTCTAAAACACTGGGTTTTTTTCATTCTTTGCTAACAAGTATATTGTTTGTAACCACTCAGCAAATAATTTAATTTTATTAACCCCAAAAAGCCATTTTCATTTAACTTTCATTCATCAGTTAAATGCCAGAAACACTTGGGTAACACTGCTAATATATGTAACTTATCACTGCGGCAAACAGTGGCCTACTGATTGCCAGACTTTGTGTTCCATGTCTATGTTGATCTAACCTGTTTCTTTAACGCCTAATCTTGTCTCTAACAAGAGAAGGGGCTGCTTCCGACCACACCAGAAACCCCTCAGGAGGGTACTGGCGGTGTAGATGAGTCAGGGAGCTCTGACCTGCCAGAGCCTGATGAGCCCGACAAGCCTGATGAGCCTGAGGTTGACAGGCGAGGTAGGTATTGAACAACACAGGCACTGAATTCAGAGAAGCATGATAAAAATTAGTTCCTTTTGAGGAACTTCCCTTTGTGAAATCGACTTTGCCCTGTGGATTACAACCTTTTGGGTCTCTTGGGTAACTGTCCTCTGAAATATATTCTACCTCTTATTTTTTCATATTTTACCCCCTACTTCTTCTTATCCATGTCCTCCAGGTATGCCCACTTGCTTGCTGTGCACTTGCCTTGGTGGTTCGGTCTACTGTGATGACTTGAAGCTGGATAGTGTACCACCTCTCCCCAAAGACACCACTCACTTCTATGCCCGCTACAACAGAATTACCAAGATCAACAAGTCTGACTTCGCGCACATGAGTATGTTTCCATAAATGTGAATGAGAATGTCATGCATTAAATCACTCCCTTTCCTGTGGCTGATGTTGGCGTGAGCTGTCAGTGACCACTGAGAGCAGCGTCTCAGAGTTTGTTTTCTCCTTCCAGACAAGCTTAAGAGGATCGACTTAACCGCCAATGAGATAACGTCCATCGATGAAAAAGCATTTTTGGGTCTGCCTGAGCTGGAGGAGCTGGTGATTCGAGAAAATCACATCTCACAGCTGCCTGCTCTGCCAGAGACTATGACCCTGATCGATGCCAGCCACAACAACATTGGCACCAAGGGTATTCACAATGAGGCGTTTAAAGTACGTATACTTACTGTCACACACTGTACAGAACTGCTTGTTATACTGGATTGCACACCACTTTTGTTTTACCTCTATACTCTCCCAGAGTACTTGCAACATTGGCATCCTGCTTACGCTAAAGGTTACTGACAAAATTATAAAACCTTGTGGAACTGAAATGGACAAATAGAAATCTTGTTTGTTTGTTCATTTAAGTAAGAGGAGTATCTCTACTTGTATAGTCAAGATAACCATAACATTGGTTGGGAATACCTTAAAGCGTCTGTCACATTAGTATCTAGTAGGCCGACAATGAAATGTATCTTCCTCTCATTCTATCCAGGATATGACTGCCCTGCTGTACCTGTACCTAACAGACAACCACATTGACTACATCCCTGTGCCTCTACCAGACAGCCTGCGATCTCTACACCTACAGGTACCTGCTTTGGCCTAATGGTCGAGATTGACAGTGACATGTTCAAAGCATAATGCAGGCTCTCAGTCTTTGAGAAATAATAAGAGGCCTTGTGCACCCACACGTGTTTTAACGGTCTCATTAGACCTTTGCTGAGGTTGAAGTTGAGTGGAGCTGAAATTACATCAGGTCACCCAACTTCACAAACCAATAAGAATGATAAAGGTGTAACTTCTCCTACCCAAACAGGTGCAACAAAATAAATACGGGTGTCAGAGATGTCAATTTAGCACCCACATGGTCCTGACAAGGAGTGTAATCAGGCAAAATAAATAAAAACACTTGTGTGGGTGGACCATGGGTGTGCAGGGCTTTTAGGTAATTAACTCAAATGAGAACTTCTTTTTGTGTATTTGGTCTGCGCAGACGCTACAAAGAAGCCCACACGGCATCATTCTGTAACACCCTCTTGTCACACAACAGCTCATGAAATTAGAGATGTATTTCTGCCAACAAAAAACAGAGTGGCTTCTGGATAAGGTTGGGGTTCGTTAGCATTTTGTGGAAACCTGAAATTGAACCCAATTATTTAATCAGAATTCTTTTGAAATATCTTATTGAATCTATTTAGGTTTATCTTTCAACAACATGTATAAAAATATAACAGATAAGAATTTAACTTGAAAATTGTCTTTCAAAAAACAAGTTTCCCAGGTTGACAGGTTAGCATATGACTGGATGAATGGTACATTGCTCAGTGCTAATAATAGAAAGGGTATTTGATAGGAGATTTTTGTTAGATTCTGAGCTTAACAAATCTGTAAATTTTTACCAACCTGGAGCCAGATCCAACAATGGCTCTTGGCACCAAACCCTACTCTGGAGTTTAAGGTTCTAGTAATTGTTGAGTAGCTCAGAACAAAAGGGAAATTCAATAATTTGAGAATGATGATTAATGTATAGCCTTGAAGGCAGGCAGGCACAGGGATACTTTGAGCTAAATGCTAACATCAGAATGTTAAATTTGCTAACATGCTGATATTAAGCAAGTATGTTTACCATGTTCACCATCTCAGTTTACTGTGTAAGCATGCTAACTTTTGCTAATTAGCAGTAAACACAGAGTATATCATTAGTTTTGCAGGTATTTAGTCATAAACCGAAGCATTGGGCAAACTGAAATTTTGGTGGTACTAGATGAAAAGTCATCAAAGTAGGATTCATCCTCTACAGACCATAAATGTGTATACAAAATTCATGGCTTTCCATCTCATTGTTGAGATATTTCAGTCACGGTGGCAGACATTGACATCCCTTGAGTGACGCTACTAACATGGCCAAAAAAGGACATTATAAGATTTGTTAGATTCTGAGCACCAAGCCGTTATGGAGAATAAGGGTCTTGTAATTGTGCAGTTCAGGGAAATAAATAAATGAAATGACTTGAGAGAAATGTGATTACAGTGTAACCTGACAGGATTTCTCATTATGTATCCTCCTCTATCTCCCATTGCAGCGTAACAATATTCAAATGATGCACGAGGACACATTCTGCAACCTGAAAGATTTCAACTACATCAGGAACGCACTGGAGGACATCCGTCTGGACGGCAACCCCATCAACCTCAGCAGGACCCCACAGGCTTACATCTGCCTGCCCCGTATACCCATCGGGGATCTCATTTAACCACACAGACACATACCTACACTCTTGCACACTGACTCCCATGAATACAACCACATGCACACATCTTTGTACATATTGACACACAAGACCACACACGCAGACACACATACCATTTATTCACTCCTCATTTCAAACGATCAGTTACAACAGCATATTTTAAAACTGTCATACAAGCTGCTGATATATATATACTGCAGATACTCTGTGTGGATATTTATGTTTCATAAACACCCACAAATGGATTCTGGTGATCAAGCACATATACACTGCTCTACTGCACCTTCTTCCTGTTGTTCACACTGAAATGGTCACTCTCACATCCACCAAAACGCATGTACACACACATACAAATATACACACATACACACAAGAACTCTCTCAAAAAGCCCAACTGTTCCGCAACTTGATTAAGAGTAAACAATAGGTGGCATTCGGAGAAATCAGTTAATTGACGAAACCTTCAAATGGCATGTATGTTTCTGTTTAGTGTCTGTTCAAGACTGGCAAAAACAACCAGTAATATTGTTTAAATATGTTTGTTTTGTAAAAATAAAAAATAATAATATTAATAATATTAATGACAAATCTAACACTTTGCGAAATGTATACTAGCATAAACTTATTGAAGCTGGAGCTTAATGAAAGGTATATTGAGTATCTAATGCAATAAAAGACGCATTTAAACACAATCATTTGTTGTAAAGTCTGTACTGTAATATAAAAATATATATTCTGAAAAAAAAAGATTTTTTACATGAACTGCAATATTTGGTATATTACATTTCAAAAAGTGATGTGTTAACCATGCACAATAGCTTATACCAAAGACTAATGTCGAGTCGATCAATTAAAGACAATTGTTTGATTTGGGAGGGGGGGGTTTGGTGATTGTGGATGGGGTTACGAATAATGCTAATAGCTTGCTATTGTGTGCTCTGTATGGAATAACCACAAGTGAATAAAGTTGTTTTGAAGACCTCTCCGAACAAGGAGTGGCTCAACGTTTTTATTGACAACCTGTAGGTGAAGTACTGTATTGTGAATAGCAGCCAAGGTGGAAACTGATCAGAAATATATTTGTGCAAACTGAAACAAAAATCTTCAAGGGAGGTTTTGTGCAGAAAAACTGCACATAAGTTTTTGGAAAAAATAAAAATTCATTTCAAATTAAGTATTCACAAGAGGCAACTGGAAGGATTCTCTCAAAAATTTTCAATAAGTTTTTCAAATAAGTTGAGGAACCGCTCTTTCCTGTCCACAATATCTGAGTCTTTCATCTTGCTGCTGTCTTCTGTAACATCCTCCGACCTTTCTTTGGATGCAGATATTCTCCCCAGCTTGGCTTTCTCTCGCTCCAAAGCCAGCCGGTCCCTGCTCACATCGTCTCTGTCCTTTTCCACCATTGCCCTCTCCCTCTCCATCACTGCCTTTTCTCTCTCTATCATCGCCCTCTCTCGCTCCAGCGAGGCTCGGTCTCGGTCCAGAGCGGCAACCTCCCTGTCCAGCACCGCTCTCTCCCTTTGCAGTATCAGCCGCTCCCTTTCCATGACCCGTTTCTCCCTCACCATCGCCTGTCTTTCACTGTCCATCGTGTTCCTCTCGTCCTCCACCTCTTGCATGATGCGATCTATCTCCAGGCTTCCCTCCTGCACCGTCTCCTCCCCCACTTCTCCATTCAGTGAAACCTCGATCTCCGGCCCACCTGCTACCAAAGCTGTAGGAGAGGATATCACCATGGATACCCTCCTCTTCTTGTATTTGGAGATGGGTAAGAAATCGCCGTTGTCTTTGTCGTTGGGGAAGGTCTTGAGGATGGGGGCGCTGCCTTCCAACCGACCTTCCATGGCGTCCTGCATCAGAGTGAAATGAGGCCACGTTTCAGGGAAGACTTTTACCCCATCTGGGGGCCTCTTTAGCTCCTGAGGAGACAGTGAGGGGGCAACAAGTCAAGAGGAAAATCTGTCAAAAAGCTTGATATATCTAAGTGACTTTTTTTTTTTTTAAATAGTACCTTGTATCTCTTCTTCATGTTTTCCCATTTTTTGGATGCTTGACTATGAGTCATCTTGTGTTGCAAGCCCATATGTTTTAAGATGGCCCTGAAAATATAAGCATCTCTGTTTTGTCACTCTGTAAAGCACTTTGAATTGCTTCACTGCATGAAATTTTCTTCTAGAAATAAAGTTGACTTAATATAACACTATGTTTTCCAGATCAACAGAGCTTTAATGAAACCAAAGACTCCCAATGGGAAACTCTTATCACTGCCGGACGAAACAGTGGAAAGATGTAGCAAAGACAAAAAAATCTAAAAAGGAAATATATTCTCAAATTCACCGCTGGAACATGTTGAGCAAAATGTCTAAATTACAGGTATGAGGGGGAAAACAAAGAATGGACACTGTCTTAAGCTGGGCTCAGACTACAGGAGTTTGGGACCTACACACGTGGACAAAATTGTTGGTACCCCTCAGTTAATGAAAGAAAAAACCCACAATTCTCACTGAAATCACTTGAAACTTACAAAAGTAATAATAAATAAAAATGTGTTGAAAATTAAACAATCAAAACCAGCCATCACTTTTGAATTGTTGATTAACATAATTATTTAAAAAAACAAACTAATGAAACAGGCCTGGACAAAAATGATGGTACCCCTATAAAAGATTGAAAATAATTTGACCAGAGGGACATGTTTAACTCAGGTGTGTCCTTTAATTGACATCACAGGTGTCTTCAAGCTCATAATCAGTCAGTCTGCCTATTTAAAGGGTGACAAATAGTCACTGTGCTGTTTGGTGACAAGGTGTGTACCACACTGAACATGGACAACAGAAAGCAAAGGAGAGAATTGTACCAGGACATTCGAAACAAAATTATAGACAAACATCTTAAAGGTAAAGGCTATAAGACCATCTCTAAGCAGCTTGAAGTTCCTGTGACAACAGTGGCACATATTATTCAGAAGTTTAAGATCCACGGGACAGTAGCCAACCTCCCTGGACGTGGCCGCAAGAAGAAAATTGATGACAAGTTGAAGAGACTGATAGTTCGAATTGTAACCAAAGAGCCCAGAACAACCTCCAAAGATATTAAAGGTGAACTCCAAGGCCAAGGTACATCAGTGTCAGATCGCACCATTCGTCGTTGTTTGAGCCAAAGTGGACTTCATGGGAGACGACCAAGGAGGACACCACTGTTGAAAGCAAATCATAAAAAAGCGAGACTGGAATTTGCAAAAATGCATGCTGACAAGCCACAAAGCTTCTGGGAGAATGTCCTTTGGACAGATGAGACAAACTGGAGCTTTTTGGTAAAGCACATCAACTCTATGTTCATAGACTCAAAAATCAAGCGTATGAAGAAAAGAACACTGTCCCTACGGTGAAACATGGAGGAGGCTCAGTTATGTTTTGGGGCTGCTTTGCTGCATCTGGCACAGGATGTCTTGAATCTGTGCGAGGTACAATGAAATCTCAAGACTATCAAGGCATTCTGGAGAGAAATGTGCTGCCTAGTGTCAGAAAGCTAGGTCTCAGTCGCAGGTCATGGGTCTTCCAACAGAACAACGATCCAAAAACACCCAAGAATGGCTAAGAGAAAAGCGTTGGACTATTCTGAAGTGGCCTTCTATGAGCCCAGATCTGAATCCCATTGAACATCTGTGGAAGGAGCTGAAACATGCCATCTGGAGAAGACACCCATCAAACTTGACACAACTGGAGCAGTTTGCTCACGAGGAGTGGGCCAAAATACCTGTTGATAGATCTAGAAGGCTCATTGACAAATATAGAAATCGTTTAATTGCAGTGATTGCCTCAAAAGGTGGTGCAACAAAATATTAAATTATGGGTACCATCATTTTTGTCCAGGCCTGTTTCATTAGTTTCATTTTTTTTAATAATTATGTTAATCAACAATTCAAAAGTAATGGCTGATTTTGATTGTTTAATTTTCAATAAATGTTTATTCATGGTTACTTTTGTACATTTCAAATGATTTCAGTGAGAATTGTGGGTTTTTCTTTCATTAACTGAGGGGTACCAACAATTTTGTCCACGTGTGTATTTATCCCTGATTCACCCCTCCTGACAATCAGAGAGGAATCTGGTCTAGGACCTTAGTCAGTACCGATGTTCAGCCCAGATTATCTGGTAATGTGAGGGGCTACAGATCCAATCTTAAACCTCCAGAACTGCTCGCAGACTCATCGGGGCCACCCTGATAATTTCAAATATGATATTTAAGACTTAAAATCTGGATGATTACGTCACTACTTTCCGAGCGGGACCACAGTAGCCAATGAGAGAGACAAATCTACAAGGAGACAGAAGTGAATGAGAGGACTTTTGAAATGGCGACCCCAAAGAAACAACAACAAGCTGTGGTGCATTGCTCCCTCTGGGACGATAATCTTAATAATATCCTGTAGTGTGTGCATGTTTGAGATTGTCCTTATGTGCGTGATGCAACCCAATTTCAAAATCAGTTAGACTGAGTGTAAGTGTAAAAAGCAGTAGGACTTACTATGCAAAGAAAAATCTCAGTGCAGAATATCCTATCACTACATCACCACATTCTTCCTACATCTACTGATTTCCCATTTTCACATGCTGATGCCTCCAAGAGCTTTAACTTGCCAGCATACCTCCATGCCCACATGGAAGTATTTCTTCTTCCAGAGAAGAGGAAATTATTCGAAATCCTCAGCTTCACAAAATTTTCAGTTTCCTTGGAGCTCACTGTAAGAGACAAAAAAAAAAAAGAGAGAAAGAAATTCGTTACAAATGACTGCATGGGAGCTGCTGAAAATGTAAGGTCAAAAAAATGTCAGTCCACAATTTTCCAATCCCTTTAATAAAATTACATTATACTTAACAGGATTCTGGATGTTATTCAGCGTGCAGACTGTATTTCAGCCAATTATGTCACTTTTCCTTTTTTTCCCTTTTTAATGTTTAAAAAAGATGTACAGAAAACTTGGACTCTTTCTTTTTTTTTATTAGATTAGATCTTTCTGATTAGAAAACAGACTTTGGTTTAACAGTTTGGCAGCTGTTGCACCTGTTGCTTTATGTTTGTGATTATTTAACTTTACTAAATAAACAAACCTACATTTAAGTAGTTTCAGTAACATCAGGTGAGCTATTCACTTTTAATTGAAAGGTGCTTATTGGGTACTTTCACCGTGGAGCCCTTGCTAGGTGCCAAAGCTAACTCTATATGCGTGTGGCCAGCTTGACTTAAACATTTCCTGTCGCCTACACTTACTTTTATAAGTGAACTCCACGGGGTTGACTTTGTCATAAGTGGTGCTCGTGTAAGCGTGATCCTCATACTCCATATTTTCCAGCTGTCCGTTCTTCGTTTCGCTCTATCTATCAAGTGCACTTCGTAGGAGAAGAAGACCGCTTCCTCCTTCAGAGGGACCCTAACTTCTTCTTCTGGTGATTTTTATTAGAAACGCTGCAGAGCGCTTTACCGCCACCTGTTGGAGGGGAGGCGCCAGTGGCAGAATCAGCTCACTATCGCCATCCAGCGCTGTGGAGGTTTAGCACATTACAAAAGAAACACAAAAAATTTCTGAGACCTACTTGGTTTCATTTTTTCCCCCAATGATATTTATTTATAAAATGACATCAGTAGATCATAATACCAGGGAGGAAGAAGGTACTACAACATACATCTGTGACTTGTCTTGCTATCTTTGTCTGCCTTGAAAGAGGACCACAATGGAAATAAGTTATCTTTTAACTTTGTATTGTGTCATCCTTGACATTCTAAATGAATATGTACCTGTCACAGTGTATGACATTTATATATATATTTGTTTTGATATGTCAAATAAACCAAATCCAAATGAAATCCAACTTCTCCCCTCTGGTAGGCGCTACAGAAACACTGTACACCAAAACCACCAGACACAGGAACAGCTTCTGCCCCCTCTCTGTCACACTTATGAACAGTTAATTCAGACACTGCAATAACCCTGACAAACTATAATACACACTGTACCTACAAATTATACATATTTATTTAGTTTAAAATACAAAATGTGCCATACTTACCACCTACTATATTACCATATTCATATTTATCTCAGCACTCCTTGCACACTTTACTTCTTGCACCATTTGTTTCCTGTTTACAGGCCACAGAAACAGGGTTACCTATATTTAGTCAATCCTTGTGTATATTTCTGAAGATTGTGTAAGTACATTGAGAGCCACTAAACCAGAGTCAAATTCCTTGTAGGCATAAACATACTTGGCCAATAAAGATGATTCTGATTCATGAAAATAAACACAAAAAACATATATAACAATAATTAAATAAAGATAGATGGTACAGTAGGGGGTGCAGGAGTAAAAGTAAGCATACTAATAAATCAAAGAAAAAAGAGGAAATACATTTATAGCCAACAAAGATAATTCTCTGACACTTTCATTTCCTTTTAGTTTGGAAATGAAACTGAATGGATATTTGTAGTATTTGGACAGCAGCAAAATGAGGTTAATCGCGGTCACAAGAGTCAGATATCTTTCTAGATGTCTTTCATCTTTTCATCTTTTTAGTTAAATCAGCAAATTTGTGTTTTGCTTTGTTTGTTGTTACATATATGATATACACTTCAGCCTGCAGTTATGTGGGCTCTGGGGCACCGCAGCAGGACCACCCCCTCGGTTTTACAATATAGGTGTGACTGCCTTGTAAGCAAATGAAAACGAAAGTATTCTATAATAAGCATCACCAGCTGCAGGATGGCGTCTGCCTCTCGTGAGTAGCCTTTAAACATTGTTGTAATTTGTTGTTTACTAGTATTTATCTGCATAGTTGTTTGCTTGTTGTTTATTTGATTGATATGTCTGTTGTTTGTTTGCTTGATGTGTGAGTTTCGTTGGGGTTTTTTTTTTGTTTTTGGTTTTTTTGCCTACTACATGCATTGTTTTCTCCGTGTGTGACACTAACCTGCCCTCAATACAAACGCTGTAGTTTATGTGACCACTGTTATGTATTTCTATGAGACATATAGCGCTTGATATCAAACCAGAACCCAATAGGGTTTTAAAAAACACACAACAATGAGAATCACGCAGGTCTGAACACTCACTTGGATACTCTTCTTATTTACCGTATAAACATCAGCAATCATAATGAAGGTTAAGTTTCAGTTTCGTTTATTGGAGCTCCCTTACATGGCACACATACCACTACAGCCTGAAGCTGCTTTGTAAAAAAAATCATGCTTTACTTTATTTTTTAAAGATTTTTTAATATACACATTAAATTGAAGATTATTCAGTGTGTTCACGTTTATCATCCAACTTTTATTTAGTCCCTATTTTCTCTACATTTTCTGCACGTAATGTTGTTATCCAGTAGGGGGCAGTAGATTAACATCATGGATTTGAGTTCAGACCTTTAAAACTGTCTCTAAATGTGCCAGGAGCAATTTTTTTTTTTAATTCTTTATTTAGCCAGGAAGGTCCCACTGAGATACAGGATCTCTTCTTCTTCTTTCACATAAAAAAAAACAGTTTCACATGATAGAACGTATATATAATACACATAGAACATATCATCAATTCACCAACACCACCCTGCCTAGATATTATTATAGCAATGTTATAAAGGTATGAAATCTCTGCAGGATTATACCCATGAAAGGTCATGACACGTATTTAGCATTTACACTGTGTACGTTTATTTTAATTATTTGAGAGTCAAGGTGTGTTTTCATGGTGGTTAAGTAAATAATGTCTATGAATGTCTATAAATCATTCAAAATCCAGGCTAAAGAGGTAAGTTTTAAGTTTATCAACACTTCCATCATCATTGTGTCCACCAAACATCTGAACATATGTGTTCTCCTTTGTCTCCTTTGGTTTTGTACCATTTTTTCCAGTGTCTGACGAGGAAAACCCTTCTGAAAGTGATTCTTACGTCAGTGATGAGTCGGATACTGACGAAAGTTCAGATGCAGAAACTGACAGTCAGGTGTGTTTCTGGACAGAGAAGATGCTGGCATCACGAGAAGTTAACCCAGTCTTTACACAAATTATTTATCTCTCCAGTGACGAAAAAAACTTCTGTATTTTTATTCTAAGTTTCATCTGTGTGCGTAGATGGAGCCTTGCCGGTTTTACAACAGAGGTGGCTGTCGGAAGGGTGACAGATGCTCTTACAGGCATGTTTGCAAGTACGCCCTGAAAGGAAACTGTCGCAACGGATCCAACTGTGAGCTGAACCACCCCAGAGGTGGAAGATCTTCCTCTGGTGAAAGCAACAGGGCTTTGGACCGGTCAACATCTACAGGTATGGTAGTCAAGGAGGAGAAATAGGGTTTAATGCATCAGCAGATGGTTCGCATTTTCCCTGAAACCCCCTTAATTTATTACACTCAATATTTAGATATTTACTTACTTACTACTGTCATTCTTTTGTACTAGACGTAAAGCTTACTGATGGCCGACCTTACCAGTGGCAGCTCAATGACGGAACTGCCTGGTTGGATGTTGATAATGATTACATTATTGAGGCCCAGTACTGCCTGCCCCACACCAAAAGCATTAAAATCTACAACACACTATATGGGTAAGTGCTGAAAAAAATATGCTTGATTACTGTCTGAGTCCAAGCAGGGAATGACCTGGTTGTTTGTTTTTTCTCACTTTCTGTAGGGCAGTGAGTATAGATTTTAACAGGATGAGAGTGTATGGAAAGAGTCTGAAAGTGCGACGTTTGGATGATGGTAAGACTGTGTGGATTTGGTACTGCACCTTGAGTCATAAATGGATCAAGTATGGAGAGAAGGTAGATGTCTTACACCAAGTCCCATATTTATTGTAATTTCAAGTGTGAATTTAAAGCTTTTTTTTAAAAATCTTCATTTGTCCTGTTCTGACAGGATTCAAAGGGTAACCCCAGTCCTGTGAAGAGCTCTGACATAGAGGAGAAGTTCCAGAGTAACCCATCAAGCTCTTTTAGGTTCAGAAAGGGTTCAGAAACCTTAAAGATTAAATTCACAGGTGTAGTACACTCACCAAACTGTGTCAGAATGCTAATTTTTATAACCCCTGTCCAACTGAACTTTACATACCAACTTAATGCTTCTGTCTTTGTCTCCTTGTTAGAAATGCGACAGGTGAGTCAAAAGAGAAAGAGGAGAGTTACTCGTCGTCCACTGTACCGACAACAACAAGCAAGAGCAGCGTGAGTTTTATTTGCTGGCCAAACTGATAAAATTTCAGTCCAGTTAATAAGAAATCTGTAAAAAAATTGCTGAGATAGAAGTTGTATACGTTGCAGACGATCGATAACACTCTGAAGCTACAACCAACTTAGTTTAGCTTAGCATAAAGACTGGAAACGGGGGAAAAGCTAGCCTGGCTCTGTACAAAGGTAACAAAATCCACCTACCAGCACATCTACGATTCACGGTGCAGTGTGTAGAATTTAGTGGCATCTAGTGGAACGGACTTGGCTTAAAAAGAATATAATATTCATAAGTATGTTTTAATTAGTGTATAATCATCTGAAAATAAGAACGGTTGTGTTTTCGTTACCTTAGAATGAGCCTTTTATATCTACATAGGCGGCAGGTCCTCTTCCACGGAGCCCACCATGTTGCACCGCCACGTTTCTACAGTAGCCTAGAGCAGACAAACCAAACACTGGCTCTAGAGAGGGCCTTTCGTGTTTTTTGCGAGTTTTGCAGCCACCATAGGCTCTCCTACACGCTTGGAAGGGGAAGGTGAAGGCAGGTTAGGATTAGGTTCAGGTTAAGGTTAGCGTACAAATCTCGCAAGAGTTTCACAAATCGTCCCTCAGGCCCATCCAATCTAGCACCAACCTTATGCTAAGCTAAGCTAACCTGCTGCTGGCTGTAGTTTTATATTTATTGTACAACATTAGAGTGGTAACAATCTTCTAAGTATCGACCGGAGAGCAAATCAGTGTATTTTTCCTTCAAGTCATTTTGTTTCTGACCATCATGTTTCTTTACTTTTGTGACAGAATCCATAATTTGATGTTGTTGTTACAGAGTTTCTCAAGCAGCACAAAGTTTACAGAGCCTTCACCTGGGCACCAAACCAGAATGGCAGTTTGAGGGAGACAGTGGAGAATGGCACAAGTTCAGACACAGGGTAACTTATCTGCAGAGTGGAGTTTATATTTGGCTGAGAAACTTTATACATCTCTGAATAATAGTGCTGTGATACATTTCAGCATTATGATTTGAATGGCCTTGTTTCTGCAGAGGAGCACTACAACTGAATGCTCAGTAACCAGCGATGACATTGAGACGAGTTACCAGCAAAACCCCAACAGCAAGATGCTCTTCAAAGTGAAGGGACACTCCTACCAGCTGGACTTTGGAGGTTGAGTTATGTTTTAAATACTGTGACAATAGAAAAAAGGCCAATGTTTAATTTCTTTAAAGTTGTCTGGAAAGAATTATGCAATGTGGAAGTAACTGTATGTAAAATAGAGACCGCTATTAGAGTCTAGTTAGTTGTGGTAAGTTTAAAGTAGCTGCAGAAGAGTTTCCATTTAAAACTGCTCCATTTAAAACCAAACGAAATATTCATGAATTATTAATTTATTACTGGAAATGTTATTCTTTCAACATGTTGAATTGTATGTTAGCCTGTAGAGAAATTTCCCTTATTTGCATGTTCAGCAGACCTGACTAAAACACTCTGTTACACTTAAAGGAATATAGTTTCACATTTTGGAAAATACGCTCATTTGTTTTCTTGCCAAGAGTTAGATGAGAAGGTTGATATACTATTCTCATATTTGTAGGGTAAATATGTTCAGCAAGCAGCCAGTTAGCTTAGCTTAGCATAAAGACTGAAGGGCAAACATAACAAAACCACTCCTAAAACCTCACTTGTTGTTTTTACACTTTAGTTTTTAAACTAACGAAATATAACAGTTTATTCAGTGAGCTTAAGAGGTTCAAATAGGCAGATTTTTATCTTTGGACAGAGCCAGGTTAGCTTATGCTAAGATAAGATACGCTAGCTGTCTGATGACTGTAGCTTCATATTTAGCATACAGACGAGAGTCATATTAAGCTTCTCATTTACCTGTCTGAAAGAAAGCGAATAAGCGTATTCCTAAAATGGTAAATTATTCCTTTAATCGTAATTAATCAATGGGATGGGTACAACAAACACTATCTCTAGTCCACCTATTATTAGAGCCAAATTATATAGTTTTTTCCAGCTCCTCCTGGGAAATTTATGGACAGAGAAAATACAATGAACAACTAAAAAAGAATCTTAGCTATAATATACTGTAATTTCTTTTTAAAAAGACTCCTGAAACACTACATTGAAAATTCAATTCTATTTTATTTTCCTGTTATTTTCCACAGCGATGATCCAAACCAACCTGAAGACCAAGCGTATACGCAAGATCAGACGTGTGCAGGTGTGAGCACCAAAGAGGATTTTGAAGACCACAAGAACACGATTGTGCAATACCATACTTTATGTTTTAATCGGAGATTCATTCATTTTGTGTGTTTGGAGAATACTTTTAATCATTGGCCTTTCAAAAGGTTTGCCTCTACATTGGCGTCTTTATGGGAAATCCAACATTGTATTTACATTAGAGGGTAATACAGGATACGGTTAAATTATCCTGTAGGCTTGGTTTCCATATGGGTTTATATCAAAAGGCTTTGAAGTTTACTAAAAATACCAATATACTACCTAACAAACCTGCACTCAGATATTGTACTGTACTGTTTTGCTTCATTTAAGAAATCATTTGAAATCCTAATAAGTGGTGCCATCATAATTTCTAATTTAATTTGTCTAGTAAGACACATGACTTACTGCATACTGCCGCGCCAGAAGGATGCAAATAATTTATGATGTTACAGAATCGGAAGAAGAAAATGAACAAATAGACAAACGCTGCTGAAATTACTAGCCATAATATTTGATGTTACATTCATGCTGCAACATAATTACAGACTGCCAAACCAAACCCAGTGCAAATTCAAAGCCATTTACCATGCTGCCTTTGGACAGGTGTTTTACATGACATACCTCTGAAGCCGCTAACTCAGGTAGATACGTTATGCCATAAAAATACACTTAATGATTGTAAATGTATAATTCTTCAGGTCAATTCATATATTTTTTCACTCAAGGTTGGAAGTCCATTCTCAGTTCATGTTCTGCTTCACACTAATGTATTCTGTTTAAAACGAATGTATCTGTGTAATCTGCACTGAGCTGGGATCATATTAAATGCCTTGTAATGGAAGTTTAAAAAAAAAAGATTAAAGGTAAAAATGTATCACTGTCTGTTTTGTTGTTTTTTGAGGCAATATGACATGATACCAGTACTTTAATAATATATGTTTGAAGCTGTTTTCACATTTATCTGCTAAAGGGGGAAATGTTTCTGTGCTCACCTTTTTTTTTTTCATAAAAATAAATCAGAACCACAGTGGGCCTATAAAGACTAAAGTGTTGACTCATCTCTGCTGTAACCAATCAGCCACTTAACTGTGTGAGAAAAACACAATCATTTAGACAAATTACAAAATATAGGCTAAAATATCTGAATGAAACTTCCCACATTAGTGGCCCAGCGAAGTGAAGGTGCCTCAACATGTGTTCACTGCAATCAAAATGCGATTAATATTATAGCCTAGTCGGCAAACAACGGCAGCCAACCCTTTTTTTTAACGAAGTTTTAAGAAGAAAAACGAAGAAACGAAAGTGAAAGTTGATGACAGCCCTCCGGACAAGTCTTCACGTCGGTGACTGAGTAAGAGTAAGTAAAAAGGGATTTAATGAAACGACGTAATGTTTTGATTTTGTAATTTAAGTCTCAATTAAAATAAAATATTGCTCTCTTTCTGTTTTTGTAATCAGCCCTTTCTTATTATGGCAGTGTACTTTTCTCGGAGTACAGTAAGTCTACAAAACACAAAACATTTCCTCCTTGAAATCAGTCTTTGCCACGAGCTTCACAGACTTGTCTGCCGATAATTCTCTAAAGCGTCTTTGTAATCTATTTGTATTTGTTGCTTTGCTTTAAAGGAAACTGAAAACGAGATGAGTTATAGCTGGCAGGGGACTCCGGGTATGTAAGCCATTTTAAATTCCTGCTACACTACTTTGCTTATTGTAGTGTATTGTCTATATTTGAGCCTTTTAGCTGAATGCCATTCATAAGGATTGACCTACCTATTAGATGTTTAAAGTTCAAGCTGTTGTTGATGTACCTGGACTAATTTAATTAGCTCCACACCTGTCCCAGTGTCAAATATTAACCTGGCTTTGACTGGCCTCTATAACTATAGATCATGGATCAATTACATAACAATAAATGCATGATATGTTCCCATGTTGTTCTATTTTGCAGTCAATGGGAAACATTATGAGTGGCAGCTGTCAGTCGGACGTCGGTGGCTGCAAATTGACAACGACCATGTGATCGAGACCCACTACTGCCAGCCTGGAGCTAAAGCAATCACCATCAACACTAGTCATGGGTCAGTGTTCATTGACTTTGATAAGTTGCAGACGCAGAACACAGCTCTAAAGGTTCAGAGACTAAGCCTCCTACCTCAGGGCCAGACTGAGGACGTAGGCTGGTACTTCAGAGATGACCAGCTGTGGCGTGAATATGGATCCCAGGTGAGGAGTTATAGGTTGTTTGTATGGGTTTTCTACTAATCTTACATTCCCTCTTGATCATCATCAAAAAGTCACCACATCCTTCTGTCCTCCATCCTCTTTCCTCCTCTTCTTCAGGGCTCGAGCACGCTGGCCTCCTCAGTCAGCAGTAAAGATGTGGAGCACCAGTTCTCTCTAAACCCTCGGGGAACCTTCAGCTTCACAGTGGGCGCCACAAGCTACACACTCAACTTCTCCAGTATGTTATACGTCCGTCAATTTTGCTTGTGTGAGCTTGGTCATTTCAATAAATGTGTCTGTGCACACTTAATTCTAACTAATTTACTCTGCAGCCATGACTCAAACAAACTGCATCACAGGCCTGCACAGGAATGTCCGCAGACGTCCAAAATTCACTTCCAACGCGGGGAGGTAAGACTTTCGATCTCTAGGCTTTATACCTTTGTCTAAATGTGTTTCGCTCCTGTATGCAGACAGGCACGTTGTCAAACAGCCTGACTTGAAGCTGGATTTTAGCACAGTACATTGTAGATGGAATGAGGAAGGAAAGCGAAACCTCTGATCAAAACAGGAGTCCTGGGAAGCTCCTGCACGTAGGTTTGAACACGCATGATAGTCTCTTCATGTCCTTGCAGCCTTTATTCCGCCTCAGTTCTTCCAACGGCTTCCTCCTCACAGCCCACTGATGGAGGCGTCAAGTGGGAGTTCATGGGAGAGGAAGGGGAATGGACAGAATACCAAGCGCATGTAAGTAGGGCATCCAACCATTTCAGGTAGCTGGAGTCAGAAGTTTACCATCAAAACTTCCAAAAGAAAGGTAATACTGATAGTTTCATCATACTTTCAGCTAGAAACCATAACTTTTATGATTTTAAAGTACTTTTTAATATGATGTTTTAACATATGAAACCTGTCATTCTACTTTTTTTCCTAGTAAATATAATGTGTGAGAGTCAACAGCGGCATCTGGTGGTCAAATTGAGAATAATTTCAAGATAATCCTTTCACATGCAGTATTTCTGTCATGGTTATTTGTTTTAGTTCACTCCAGGGACAAGATGTTTCCTTTATAACGTGGATTTGTTTGATCTTGCTTGCATGTGTGCAGATATGTTCATTTGACAGCACTGCTATTGAAACACAATACCAGCTGAACCCACGGGGCCAGCTCCACTTCAAGATCAAGAGATTCTCCTATACGCTGGATTTTTCAAGTAACGTATATAAAAATACAGCTACTCTTCTCTTACACCAAACAGTCTTTATTCTTTTTGTTTAGCGTTACAATTGGCACTAAAATTCTCTCTACACTGGTTCATCATAGGAATGTGTCAAGTGAACAATCAAATCGGTACTACAAGAGTCGTGAGGAGGACTGCTGGCAATGGGACTCAACAGAACAGCAGGTCAGGAGAATCATTTGGTATGAGAGTGTTTGCAAAATGCATGAATGGTCCTGTAAAAGTTTTCAACATTATTCTCTTCTTCAGATTGCCACGCTGGCAGTTCAAAGATGTCGGTGGAAAATGGAAAGATTATTCTAATGTAAGGCACAACTTTCTTCTGTTCATGAGTAAACACCACTTGAAACATATGTACACAATTTTTCAATTTTTCCCCTCTGTAGGGACAATGCAGCGTTTCCAGTCAGGATATTGAGCTCCAGTACCAACAAAACCCATCAGGCACCATGACTTTTACCACCAACAACTTCAGCTATGAGCTTAACTTCTCAGGTGAGCTGCAAGCACAGATTTTTCTGCTGTTTTTTTACTCCAGGCAAGGTGGGAGTCTCTGTCAGGGACCTCGATGCAGGTGGTAATGTATTTATTGGAAGTTCATTCTAAATTTGCATGTCTTTTGCAGTCATGACTCAGAAGAACCTGTCCACTATGACAACCAGACCAGTGCAAAGACTCAACCAGTGACTGAGACAACAACCAATCGACCAGGAAAGCCTCTGACCTCGCTGCCATCCTCAAGTTGTCTGTCATATTGAAATTATTGAGTAGTTTCTGCCTTCTCTCTTTGCTGTTTGGACGACCTTACTGTACATGGCAACGATTTAAATATTTAATATAAGGTGTGTGGAAATATTCTTTACATTACAATTGGAGTGCACTTTGTGCTCTTACAAAAGTATCTGCAGGTTTGTTATGAATGCACTTTAACCGAGTAATAAGTTTTTCAAAATTTTCCTCAATTTTGAATACTTAACTTTAACTTAAGTTATTGCTCGTCTTTTAACCTTCAACGAAATGGATGTTTACCAATATTTAATATAACTGCATATTTTTTTGTGCATGCAGTGATTAGTTGAGTAAATGTTAATATGTTCATTCATACTGCCTTGTCATGAGTGCTCTTCTTAATTTTTGTTTTTACTTTTCAACAAGATACCTCTTTTGACCTAAAACCAAAGAGAACTTTAACTTTGAGGTTTCATGTAACCCTGCCTGTATCAATCCAATTCAGGAAATCTTAAAATGTCCATTAATACTGTCATGTAGTCACTCTTGTCTAAATTAAAGCTACTTGTGTTCTAGTGTCTGAAGTTGTGTTTAGTGTTTTTAAAGCCATCACACAAATAACAATCACCCTTTGAGAATAGCAGATTTTGTACTTTTCTTTATATGTACAGATTTTCATTGAACCACCTCAGACACCAGCACCTTAACACATAAAACAAGGGCCACACTACACATATATGGACAGCGGTAGTACACAAACAATTTTGTAGAAGAATAAGCTTTAGTTTTCTGCTTTGGGGTTCTGCCAGGATGTGTGACACACACTCCAAAAAGCACATCCACTTTGTGATGAAATCAAAATTGTCACGTACGGTACTACATGTTGATCGACAGATGGACAAAAGATCCAATCACAGACACATTTGTAGCCAATGTGTGACAATGGGGGAAATAAAGAGAACCTGAAGAGTCAGATTCACCAGCGAGCCATGCAGCTGCAGAGAAAGCTCACCGTGTATAGGTGGCATTGTTATCCCAAAAAAAAAAAAAAAAGTTAATCTAATTAAAGACATTACACTTCAGCATGTTAACAACAATCATCAGCAGAAACACAATGTGACCAAGGTGCATCTAAAAACCGTAAAATGGTGTAATTACCTTCAAAAATGTGAGATTTCGAATGAGTACACATTAATGTTAAAGCAGTTTAGAAAATCTGACACACCTAAGTGGTTATTGTAGGTCAATGAAGTTGAAGGAAAAGGACACGTTGCTTCATTGAGCCACTTGAAATGCACTACACAGTGTCCCCTCCACTACCAGTAAAGATTATTGCACACAACTCATCTAAGGCCTCTTAACCATTATCACAAGAACATAAAAATGCCAAGGCCCTCACATAGCAATCCATTTTTAAATAACTATATATTTACATTTCATAATATCATCACATCACCAGCACAGGTCCTCCGACAGCTGAAAAGTGCTGAAATCAAAATATATAGCGATTTCTTCTTCATTGTACAAATTGTTTAACAGAAATGGTACACTGCAGGATTGGGAGCGCCTTAAAAACCTCAGAGAAAATTCGGCTTGTGTAAGTGTGAAATAGAATATCATTGGTCACTGGAATCGTTAGGAATCATTGTTAGAAAAGATGCTAAAAATCAAAACTTTAGATCTTTTGTGGTCAAGTTCAGTAACATGCAACAAAGCAAACTTTAGAGGAAATTTATGAAGCAAACGCCAGACGGCTGATTAAGGGGAAAATGTTAATATCTGACTGACAGATCAGTACTGTCCGTCTAGTTTTACACATGTACCCATGTAAGGCACAATAGCCTAAGCAGTGCATGTGGTCCTTGTTCGTCGCCTTTAGCATTAGCATCTGGTTAAAAGGACACTGCTGTAAAGCTACTCCACACATCCTGCTCCACTACCATCAGATAAGTCTTTCATACTGCATCTACAGAAACTCATACATGTCTTTTGTTTCCAAAGGAGGTGAAATGGTTGTTAAACTCTGACCAGACAAAACTAACCTCTTCCTTTCCAACTGAAAGAAGTACTCAAAGAAAGCAAGCTTAACTTCACTATAACCTCACTATAGCTTCACTATAACTTCACTATAGCTTAGCCCAGATGATAAAAGAACAAGAGCCAGTCCAATTTGTGTTCATGAAATGGAGGTTACTGGCGCTGCAGAGAAGCAGTTACCATGGAGACGGACTGCAGAGGGGTTACTTGGTTTGCCCCGTCTAATACCACAACTGTTGGGCTGTCAATTTCCTACAACCCCTTTCATATCGTCTCCACGGAGGAGTCTCCTGGATGCAGATCAGTGACTGCAAGCTTGTCAGTGCTACACTTCAAGCTACCTCCCCTGGGGTCAGACATTTTGGTGTATGCGGTATTTGTTTTTAAGCCAACCTGTGATCACTTGAGACATGCAGCAAATCCTAAAATAGTCTGGAAAAGCAATAAAAAGGTACAGAAGCCTGAATAAGATGAGAGCAAATAAGCCATGGAAGATGATTTTACTGTCTTTTTCTTCCAGGATTTGAGGGGTGATTCTGACGCAACTAGTTCAGGGAGTTAAGTCCACTCGAGCCATTCAATCACTCATGATATGAACACAAAACCTTCCTGAATAATCTGAGTTGGGATTAATCTCAACCCGTGACATTTGCACTCCCAAGAATGTCAAGTACAAAACAGTAGGAAACCCCCAGCATTTAAAGAACACAGCATAGAAGAAGAAGTTCCCACCCCAACCTTTCGTCCTTCTGGTCAAGTAGAAATGGAATTCGGGTGCAGGTTAATTTGCCGAGGCCCATTGGCCAGCAGAATGTGATCGAGAGTCAGAATTTAAACCAGGTCAGATTAAAAATACAGACAGCAACACCCTTGATAGGATTTTAAATCTTCACATTCAATCAGTGTCTTTTTTTAGATAAATCAAGGCTCTTCTGTCCACAGTCATTAAAAGAATCTGCTTTTCTTTTAGCCGAATAAGTCTTTCAGATCATTGTTGACAGATGCACTATGTTTAAGCCCACTTTGGTTCACGCCAGGGGCAGCAGTAGGTTGAGAGAAGTTCTGCGGGCTGAAAAAAGGGTTTGCTTGCATCCCAAATCCACTCTGCATCCCTCCCATACCTACTGGCGCTCCCTGCATCTGAGTCTGAGCGTTCTGGGCCGAACCGTACTGATTGAGCCAAGGGGTGTTGGTTCCAGGTGGAGCCATGGGACCCATTTGGTTGAGGGTGACTTTGGGCTTGCTGGCTGTAAAAAGATTGTCCAAGGCTGACATGTCAGGGCCTTTAGAGGTCTGCCCAAGAGGTCCTTGATTCTGTGTGAGGGCACCAAAGTTTGGGGTGCTGGTGGTGGTGGCCATGCCGCCGTAGGTGTTGGGGCCTGTGGGCCGCATGCCCATCCCCATGCCTCCTGCCTGAAAGCCCATGGTTGGGTTGAAGCCATTGGAGACTGGGGCGCCAATGGGGGCCACCATGGGGGTGGAGGAGGGGAAGACAGAGATGGTGGTGCCCTGCACTGGGGCTGGTCGTGGTGTGTTAGCCAAGGATAAGCTGTTTAGAGATGTCATGTTGTTCAGAAGGCTGCTGGTCAGATCCTTAGTCTGGAATACAAAAAAAAAAAAAAAAAGGAGTAAGATTTATCATCACAAGCCATGAGTGTTGGAGCATGTGTTTGTTTACACAGAAGTATGCAGGGTCTACCTGAGCGTTGGTGGTGGAGGCTGGTTTGATAGTCTGTGGTGCTAACGGCTGCTGGCTCCTCAGTTTGGCTGCCTGCTCTTGCTCCTTAGCCAACCGCTGTTTCTCCTCTAGAGTCAGAGACATCTAGAAGGGAGAGAAAAGAGTGATGCAGAGGAAGAGAGAACATGTGCAAATTAGACTACATACTAAACAGACAAAAGGGAAAGATCAGTGTAAATGAGGTGTGACATTGTTTCCATACTCTATTAGGCTGTGGGGCTGTTGCTGAAGATCCATTCTCCTTCCCATTAACCCCTGTGCTGCCAAAGATATCGTCAATCTGAAAAGGAAAAAAGACAGAATGGAAAAACTGCAGCACCCAGAGGTAAAACATAGAATTTCCAGTTTTTCAGAAATCATAAGGCAAAAGAAAATCTTTCTTGCGCAATAGGTACACCCATTTTCTCTGATCCTTTATTTGGTTGTCATAGAATCAACCTCTCACCTGGTTCCCAGAGCTAGGTGGACTCTTGGTCTCCTCTGATTGGTTCCCTGGGCTAGATATGGTCATACTCCTGTTAGGACAAACAACAATTTTAAAAAACTCTTAAAAATCAGAGCAGATGGAATCTGAAAAGGCCTTTGCACATCTCAATTAGTGATACCATAATCATCATTATCATGTGACAAGTATCGACGGCTCATTGCTTTGACACATCCAATTACCTTATAATTAGCTTCCTAGCCAATTTGTATAAAATCCCTATTAATATGTATGACCATTTTATATTTCATCAGAGTGAATAAAAACAAAGATATTGTACGGGGTGCATAAAATTGTGATAGACACCTCTGTTGCTCCTGCATGATATGCAGCTGCTCCAACTTGGTTTTATGTTCAGCCTCCATGCGACTCAGCATGTCACGGATAACCACCATGAACGAGTTGAACTGAAATATGGAATATATCAGATATATAAGAAAAGAGGATACTTCAAGGACATCTATAATGATATCTTTGAAGCAACAAAAGGGGACAAAGACAAAAAAAAAAAATGTATGTACAGTATGTGTTTGGCCGTGTAGTACCTGATTAAGGTTGAGGTTGTTGTCTATACTAAGAGACACAAGGTGGGGCAGGCTTTTAGAGGCGAGGTGCTCTTTGGGGATGCCCAGCTTCTTGTGGGTGAAGGTGCACTTATAGATTCCTAAAGTGAGACGGAAAAGTCAGATAACCAATGCTCAAGCAAACCAAGAGGCTGCTCATCTGTTTCATATAGGAAAGACATTATTAGAGGCTCAGATTTCTTTACCTAGAACGCCCATGAGTACTGCTGGTTCTCTAGAGGGGATCTGTTGTAGGAAGGGCAGGATCTCATCAATGACAAACCACTTGTCTAAATATTCCAAAATCTTCCCCAGACACACTAGAGAGTTCACCCGCACCTACACAATGACAAAACAGGACACATAGACAAAGTCAGAATACATATACAGTTGATTACAGTATTAAAGAGGTAACACCATTTTGAGAGAGAAATTCAAATATTTCAGTTGATAGCAGATTGTGTAACAGTGTTCGAGAGGGACAAAGACAAAAATAAAGACACACAAAGACAGAACTACAGAAAAAGATCATTTGTGGGGCCAAGCTGAGAGCAGAAAATGACTGATAGAGACTCACAGCTAGAGAGGAGGTCTGTAGGCAAGCTGATTTGATTCGAGGGATGAGGGAGTTCTTCATGGACGGATACTCAATCAGGTTGGCAAACGTCGGGATGATGTTCAGGCACAGCTCCTGTTCAGCCACAGATAAGATGTTATGAAATATGACATTTTCTATGATGACAGCATGTGCAGCATATCCTTAGTGTGCTGTCAAGATAAAGCTGAAAAGCAGACTAACAGTGGTGACAAAAAAAATGTTCCAATGGTGTCAAAGTGTTATTCTAAAGATATACACCGATAAAGTCAGAGTTGGCAACTATTCTCATGATGTTTGTCCTTAAAAAAGGGGGGTATCCACAGCACCTCAAACACTGAGAAGCCCAATTTTCCCTGTGTACCTGGATCTGTACAGAAGGGGCTTCCAGAGCTCGGTAAACCATAGGCAGCACACTGTTCTTGATGTCCTCCGCCGGTGTCTTGGTCAGCAGCAGGTCCATCTTCTGCAGGAAGATCAGCAGGATCTGCACAACACAGGGACCCAATTAGGAAAACAAGAATCAAAAGCAAGAGAATAGTGTGCTATTTACTACTGATGAGTAAGGTGGTACGTGGAAGTGAGCAGAGACTGTGACTTCAGTGCAGCTTTTAGTATTACAGACAACACAACACACAGACTAGCTGATGTGACAGGAGCATATTCACCGCAAAGACCACTCACCATATTACTAGCCTGAAGGAGCATGGAAAGAAAAATACAGAGAAAGACAAGTCTTGATAAAATGACAGAATGAGCCCAAACTGAGCATGCTCTTTAGTCAGGTTATTTTTATCTGCTCAAAAATACACAAATGGCAAAGGGCAGAAACATCATGCAAAGATTTAAATAGAAGAATAATAGAATGGAGTTCTTTTTTAAAAAAAGGCAAAGCACATTACTTGAGATCACATCATCACTTGAGTGCATTGCTAGCTTACCAACACATGCTTAGACTGCATTAGTAGAGTCTCTAGAACAACCAACTTTGTGTCAGACATGGGCAAAGGGCATACTGTATGACTTGAGTTCTGCGTTTGTGTCTACCTGGACAGGCTCTTGCTGCTTGAAAACAGGTGAGAGGTCTGGCAAGATGAGACGAACATACTCCTCTTTGGTACATTCCTCAGCGATCAGCAGCACGTTGGGCAGCACAAAAGGAACCATGTCGGGGTTGACGAACTCAGAGGTCAACGATGGCAAGATGCGATACATCACCACTCTCTGTGAGGATGGAAATCAGAATGGATTAAAGAAGCTGCCATTAAAGGAGATTCAGGTATTGAAAAGGATGACTGTAAATTTAACCCAAGCTTGTAGTACCTGTACTGTAAAAGAATCTGAAAACCCCCAAATATGTCTAATTGTACACTGGTTTTTCCAACTCCTTGTCTTACTCTTTGTACCTAATGCATATTGCATTTCCTATACAAAATGTACAAGCAATTACCTTGGGTAGTTTGGGCAGGACTTTGGGGAGGCCTTTGTAGAACTGGGACTTCTGTAGGTTGTCCCTCTGGAAGAGGGAGTCGAAGTACTGCAAGGTCACTGCACCCACGTCGTCAAAAAATGGAATCTGGATTTCACAAAGAAACATAATAAGTAAGAAATTTGTCATCAAAAGAAAGCTAGCAGACACTACGAATAATCAGAAACACATACTATGACAATTTGCAATGCGAGTTGACATGATATTCTTTGCGTCTGCATGCATGTAACAACAATACAAACCTTGGTCATCTGGTCAGCATCAGGTCGGACAGTAGGTGTGACACTGAGCAGCATTTTGACATGTTCCCGCACCTCCTCAGGGATCTTGTTCAACAGTGCCGGACTTATATTGCTCAGCTACAATTGCATAGAATAGAAATAAAGGAATAGTAGAACAGTAAGGAGGGGCATTGAATTAGAATTTGACTTGACAAATACACAACATGATTTGATTTTTGAGACAACATAAAGTTTGGAGCAGCTGATCCTGGAGTGTGTCAAGTCAAAAGACTGGATTATTTCAAGAATGTTTCTGTTTTTCCAATCAGTTTAGATCTGGACAAGACATCTGCCGTAACTATGAGCTGGTCAATCACTCAAATCTGATCAGACAACAGCAGTTGCCAAAGAGACAAGTATGAGAAAAAGGAAAAAAACAGAAGTATAGCATGTGCACCACAGCCTTATATTGTAGCAGCATGTGGACACGTCAAGTTAACAATAGTTTTCTTATGAAATAGAGAAAAGCAAGTAAATAAAGTGTTTGGTGTTTGCTTGGTATTACTTGATTAGTTGAATAATCTATTGTATTCAGCACCAAATAAACACCCTATTCATAATCTTTTCAGTCTATGCAGTCATTGGTCATTCTCCCACATTGAGCACACATCCACTCACCTGGTCCAGTTGCCTGCTGAAGCTCTTAAAAATGTCATGCTTGTTGACTTGGAAAACAGGCTTGCCCTCGTTGAAGACGGCATGCATGACCACACCCAGTGAGTACATGTCAGAGGCTGAATCACAGCTGACAGACAGGATGTACTCAGGGGCCAGGTATTCAGGGTTGGGGAGACAGAGAGGAGGGAGGTTGGGCTCCCATTCTTTACACGTGTACTTAGGCTGAAGGGAGAAGAACATAGGAGGACATGTGTAAGATGTGAAAACAAAGAGGGGGATTCAATTGAGTCTCCTATGCAGCAGCTCATTTCAGACTGTGTACAAATCCCACTTCCTTTAGTAAAATAGCTGGTAATAAGCCCTGCCTGAGAGGCTGCACTGAGGGAACAACAGTCCTCAACTGACCTCAGCATCTGATGGGTTGGTAGAGGAGATGCTGAAGTCAAAGCCCATGATCTTCCAGGCTCCGCTCTTGTTGAGGATGATGTTCTCTGGACACAGGTTGCCATGGACCATTTTCACCCCACTGTGAAGAAACGACAAACCCTCCGAGATCTAAAGAGATAGAAGAGGAACACGTCAATAAACATTTGATTACGATAGATACAAGCACATTGTTTGCATTTGACAGTGTGGCTCTAAACTCACTCGATCAGGAGCTCAAAACCTCAAGTGTGGTAAAGCTACACATATTCCATGTATATTCAGTGTGAATAGGTGAACACACATTATTACATACACATACAGTTACTAAGAAATAAGAATAAGAAATATAACCTTATAATAGATATTGCAGGAATTTTCCAGCCCTCCCAGCCATAAATTTACTGATATCAGTAATGAATACTAGCTGTCAAAAAGGCAAGATAAAAAACTCTAGACCAATGTGGGTGAGTGGGAGAAGAAATTGATGAGTAGAGAGAAAATACAGCCTGGTAAAAAAAAAAAAAAAGAAAAAAAAAGTGAATTGATATTGCAGCCTGTCAGACAACAGAACAACAATGAAAGGTGAGGCTTGGAATTGAGCTGGTTCAACTGGCTTTTGGAATTCCAGATGTAAGCTACATAGTAATAGTAAGTAAACCTGCTACACAATTAAGATTTTGTGTGCTCAGGTAATGCCAGTCTGTCAAACACTGATATGTAGAGAAGTTGATTGTACAAGGGGGCAAAAAAGCAATTATTTTGCTTTAATAACATTTTCTTATGTGTTTTACTGTTTCTAAAATGCATGCTGTGTGACATCCAATGTTTTGCAGGAATAAAAGTAATTTTCTATCTTAACACCCGTTGAGCATAATTTAAGATAGTCCTTTGGTAAAGACATCTTATCTTAGGGACCCTGACAGACCACCCACTAACAACTGTCTGCTCTCTCACCTGTAGCAAGCCATACTTGGTCTCCACATCATAGAGTTTGTACTCCTTGATGTCAGTAGGCACGGGGCTGGGCAGGTTGTCCCATTGGCCAAGCACATTGGCGAGACTGGCAAACACGGGCTCTGTGCAGAACGCCAAACAGTCTCTAACAGCAGAATACAAAAAGGCAAAAAGAGAGTCAGAAAAATTATTGTGAGTTACAGTAAGAGCTGCATTGGGTAAAAAAAAAAAAAGACAGAACGGTAGGGGAAAAAAAAGGAAGCCCTTGTCAGCCTCAACCTTATTTTGCCCTCAGGAGTCATAAATTATTCAGGGACAAGTCGACAGGGTCTTTTGATCATGAAAGCTTCTGCTTACATACACACACACACAGAAGCAGATAAATAGATTTGTTATGCAATTTTTCCCTCGAATGTCAAGCTCCTCTTTGAGCTGTGACTCATTCGTGTGTGTGTGTGTGTGTGTGTGTGTGCGCGGGTGTGTGTGTGTTAATTACCGTGACTCTTCCAGAGGATGCTGCACAGTCAGGAGACGGGGGTGACGCAGTCTGGTCAGCTGTTGCACCCCTCTTTTCAGCGAATCAATTATTTGGTCCTTCTCAAATTTCTGATACTTGTCAATCATCTTCTTATCAAACACAAATACTGCCACTTCCTGGAGGGGCAAAGACAAACAACAAGGCCCTGAAATCTTCATTTTAAATTCCCAAAGCTACTACTGACATGGAATAGCTTTACTTATGTATTCATTTAAATCTAAACTTGTATGAAGAGTAGCTGGTCTGGTCTATTAACACACACCTGTTTGGTGGACTTCTTGGTGCCATTGTAGATTCTCCAACACATGCCAGGACCCCCGCTGGCAATATGTCGTCCAACCTCAAACTCCCGTGTCACTGGGTTGCCCATGACAGCACTGGTGACATCCGCTGTCACCTTTGTGACGGTGCTTTTTAGCTTGTTCAGCATGGACTCCATGTTCAGGTCTGTCCTGGCAGCTGAGGTGAGAGAGGTGGATGGAAGACCACCCAGGACAGGTTAGCAGTTCAAGGCAAATGCAGTTTTAGATTAAGAGATATATACCACAGTCAGTCGAATATGGAAACACTACAATAGTCTCTGCAGTCACTGAAAGAGGCAGCTGTAGCCTAACCCTTTCTACCTAAAGCAAAAGCTGTCAGCAATCCATTAAACTTGCACTCTAATTCACCTGCTTGAAAATTTGCACATCAAAGAGGCCACCTGTGCCTTCTCAGGCGAATAAGCATTATAACAGCCATAACAGCCAAAGCTGTCCCCAGAAATATGAAATGACTCAGAGCCTGCTCAACCACATATTGAGGCTCTCTTTCAAAAGACTTCAGGGTGACTTGAAAGCACGTTGGGCAACAGGAAGTCAGACAAAGGAACATGGCTAACAACAAAAATCGCCAAATCATTTACATGTGTACATTTTCTTCAGGGGGATTTTATCTTTCTTACTTTGATGTTTATTTCATTGCACTGCACCAAGGCTGAATAAGCTTTTGGCAATACATATTATTATCATATAAATTAAGACAATACTGGCATACTGAACCTAAATCCAAATTTGTAGGGTCCTTGCCAATGCCCACCCCAACCAATTCTGTTAATGAAAATCTCTGCTTGTACCATCTATCTATCTACAATATTTAAATGTACCTCACTCAAGCTCAGTCACTTATGCACGCTCAGTCAATGCCAGCTGTTTCAATATAATGTGGACAGCCAAACACAAACTGTGAAATCTGTCAACAAGCATGGCTCTGTCTGATAGTCTCAGCTTTGTTTATGTCAGTGTGTCGATCTTCCTCAGTCCCTTTACTTTCCTTGTTGTCTTCAGCTGTCAACGTTGCATTATTTACTTTCATTATTTACTTTCATGGCCGGGATGATGGGCTGGGGCCACACATGTAACGAATGCAAACATGTGACCATAAGGTTTAAATAATGAACGATATTGAATTAATTTCCCCCATCATGTGGCCGTTTAAAGCTTTTGTCGGCAACAGGTTTATTTGCTGCGTGTCATGCCTTTAATTAATGATGACAGTAACATTAAATGTACATGAACTAGTAACTTTATGTCACCATTAAGTTGGTAGCTTGTCGCCAGGCGCGCAGATATAAACTGTGAGGGCAGCGTATTTGGGACGTTCATCTCACCAAAACCGTCAGTTTACTAAAACCAGCTTGCTAACACGGTTATGATTTCACAAGCTATTCGTGTGAGGTTAAACCATAATTTTTGCGATGGGTTGAGGCATTTAAATGATATATTTGTCGCTTAATGTGACTGTCAAGTCTGGTTGGGGAAATGCTTTGATGTTAGCCAAGTTAACCGTCTTGTTTAGCCTGTACGCCAAAACTAGCACATCACTGTTAAACTGTCGTTAGCGGTGAACAACAGACAGCTAACCTCCCTATGTAACTAGCTCTTTATAACATCGCTGCTTTCTGTCGTCTACCGTGAAACGCTTTTTATACAAACAGTTCACGGTGGTCACCTAAACCAAGCTAACTAGCCAACAATGCGCAAGTAGACAGTGACGTTGGCGTTACTGTCATTACAATTAAGGAGCATTTGTTTCAACGTCGTCACTCCGAAAACCCTCCAGCTACTTACCTTAATATGAAAAGGCGTCTTAGTTGTATTTGTTTTGATAAGTAGACTCTCAGCTGTCAATGACGGCTGTGACACACAGCCCCCATGTCTTCCTTTAGCATACGAAATGAGCTAGCTTGGTACGCTAGTGAACGAACAACACTACTTCCGGTTTTTTAACGGAATCAGGTGCGTCTACGTCATATCATGAGCTTTTCTTTTTTTATAGATATGGAATTAAATTTGTGTCATAATTATTGAATAAAATCCAATCCAAGAATCAAACAAAAAAATATTAAATTGGAAATGAAAAATAAACTGAAAGCAAAAAAAGCGACCTCAAATGCAAAACTTACTATAAAACTATACAAGAGTGAAACATTTAATTACAATATTCGCCACTTTACTTTCACTAATTTGAATTTTTCTCTCACTTTTTTCACTGCTGTTCTGCTTAATTTTTCTGTTTCAATGGTCAGGAAGTGCAACAAGTGGTACAATTTACCATTGACCTGTCCCCATGGATGTATTATAAGATTTTCTATAAATTCTTATTATACATCCAGGCCTGTCCCTCCAAAAGTAATTGGCTAATGGGGACGCAGCCCGCCGACACAAGAGCTTTGTGTCAGTACTAAAACTGAAAAAGTGACCACAAACGCTTTACCTTTGAGGTCATTTTTCACCTCTAATTTAATCTTTTTTGTTTGATGCTTGGGAGATTTTGTTAAATTATTATGACACAAATTTAATTCCATATTCTCCCTTATTCCACAAGTTTGGACACAAGATGTCTCCTACTTCACTATTAAGTCCATTTTCAGTGTATGTGCACTGGAGACTTCAAGTTTCCACATCACACTTATTTGGATTAGCTTCAAAACTAGTTGTGATGTCACATATCATGCTCCTAGGCCCACCCCATAAAATTGGATTTTCAGTGAGCACAGAGAAACTTTCCACTTTTAACAGATGAATGTGAAAACAGCCTTCTAGTGTCAAACTTTGCACACACATCAATCTGCACAGTGAAGCTCAAATATCCAACTGTAGGAACAAGAAAAACACATTTTTGAGTAGAGGGACACTTTAATTTTGTTCCTGTTAGGGAACCCCATCAAGGACCAATGAGGGTGAACTCCTTGCTAAAAAAAAATACAGCAAAGTCATGTTTGATATCATCAGTTAAACTTTATTAGATATGTTATTCCAACAGTACATAAAGCACGTTTCAGCATCATAAAGTGCATTCTCACATGGTTTTAGTGTACACAAAGAGCAGACGATGCTGAATGATAGTAAATTAGTTTTATATGACAATGGCTTCATCAATTAAAAGAAAAAATTCCAACTGAGCCATCACACTTGACCTAAGATTAAATTAGTAGCCTAAAACAATATACTTATCTCCTTCTCTGAAAAAGGCATAATGTCCACCTTTCAAGTAAAATCCAAAGAAGTTGCAATAAAAGTATATGACCAAGTTTAAACAATTAAAAACATATTAAATTAACCTGAGCTAATACTATTGTACCTTTTCTGTCTTCATTTCATATTCCATTTCATTTTTAAATCTTCCAAAGAAAAAAATAAAAATAAAAAATAACTTTCATACTTCATCTCTAGCCAAAACAAGTTACAAACTGTGTTAAACCGTGTTCATAGGGGCTGGTTGATATGACCAAATCATATCCCGATATAGGTCATTTCATATCCCGATAATGATACCTATCCCGATATAGCAAATTTTAATTCAATGAATTAATAGTTGGTCGATGCGCCCACCCCCGATCTGTCCATCCTATGTGTGGATTAAATTAAATTACTCTTCTTGGCTTTTTACTTTTAAGGCTTTTATTGCATTGTTTTATTGCAGTAACGGGACGAATATAGTTGTCGTCAACTTGAGTACTTCACTTGGTTCACTGTCTCGCCTGCGGTGAACCATAGAGAATAGAGTAATGCAACCATAAAGGACAGCAAAAGGCAGCAGAGACTCTCACACTGACCTGAAATTAAACGAGTGCACATATATTTGGTAAATAACATAAATAAAGACAGTCTCTACTGCGTTTTGCTGTCATTTATGGTCGCCATCTCACTGCTTCTCTCCTCTTCTCTTTCTCAGCACGGGCTGGGCTGCGCCCTCCGTGTGTGTGCAGCGCAGCAGAGGAGAGAGACAGCGGTGGAGAGTTGGAGACAACTAAACTTGTTACGTCACTGTAAGTGCAATAAAAGCTCTGCAAGTAAAAAGCCAAGAAGAGTAATTTATCAATATAAACCACACAAAAGATGGAGAGAATCCAAATTATGAAAAATATTGACGTAAAGAGTGTGATTTGCATCACAACAAAATAAACAATAGAGCATAATATGAAACGATTTTCTCTCGTCACACGATATATATCATCATATCGCACAGCTCTACATGTTCAGGTACATTATTATTGCTTTTAGCAGTATTTTTACACACTACAGTCAAATTCAATTAAAGCAAAAACCAACAAGAAACAAAACACCTGCTATAATATTGCTCTTCTTCATTTGATATGTAGAGAGATTAACGCCTGATTGAAGTGCACAGCATTACTTCAGAAAACCACTGATCCATTTCCAAAGCCCCAATCAACCTAACTTAAATATACCCTAATGCAGGATAATGCCTCAAAAGAGCTGGCTAATTGACTGAGTTTTTAATCTTCAGTAATCCCTTTTATATTTTTTATACTTTACATATATTCTATAGTAATGCCAGAACAATCCAGGACACAAAAGAGTTACACCAACTTTAAACATTATTCATCTATACGACATAAAATGAGCCCTCAACACAAAATGCCAACCACAACAAACAGCTGAATCTTCCACAGCTCACAGAAAACCCCTATTTAGGCACCTGGTATCTTAGATTATCTGATAGTTTAGGGTTTATTAACCAGTGCAAAACCAGTCCCAACTACAGTTAAGTCTGTGCTTAAACCAACAGACTTATATCTCAAAATGCTTCACCAAATTGCAGTGTTAATCTATCCAGTGCTACAGGACAATAAGAATTATTTAGAAAAAAAAAGGCCTACAACTCTACAGTGTAAGCAGGTATCAAAACTCTTATCTGCTAGGTTTTTGAAGTGCACCTAGGAAGTCACTCAATACCATTCTCAGAAGGTGCTGGAGAAATGCTGGAGGAAGACCACAGGGTGATGTTTCTCAAACTCTTTGAGCAGCCTCCTCCTCTCCTTGACAGGCATGCTCTTGCTGGAGATGTCATGAAGAAGTTGCTTGAGGCTCTCCAGAGTGGTAGCCTCACGCTGGTCCTCGTATTCCTGTGGCGTCACCTGCTGGCAGAAGGTGAACGCTGCAACACGTAGTGGGGAGGAGGACATTAGATATCAACCGGAGCATTAATGCACAATGTCAGCAAACAAGTTGCTAAGTTTTTGTAATGGTTCTGGAGCAACAGTGTGACCATGTGGCAATTTGTAGAACATCTAACATTTTTCCTCATAACTCATACTAAGGTGTTGAACTAAAATCCTTTCATCAGTACAGGCCAAGGTCATTATGTGTATTTTTTGTTGCAGATTAAAACCTTCTAAACATTTACTATGTTTCAAATAAAATTAAAAAACACAATTGGCGATTGTGTAGCCTTAGTGGATGTATGTGCTCTCTGGATGCTCTCCAATTTTGGGATTGAATTGTCAGTTGTTACCAATAGCTGTAGAAGATAAAAGCTGTGACAAACTGTATGTTTAAACAACAAATTAGGGACTTGAATTGACCGTCATTTCTGTGTTTTTACAGTTATATACATACAAAGTTAGAAGGCTATTTTTGAGTAGATTAAAGTCTGTGCTAAAGACAAAATGGAGATAAGAGATGAGTTGTTATTTCATGTGGGGCATTGTGTAAGGTCAGCTGGAGTGTGCATATTTTCCTGGATTTGAATTTGTCTTACTGGCAATGGTGTCAGGGTCTTTGCCCTGCTGCATCGTCCTCAGTGTTCTCCTCACAGCTTCAATAAGGGATGTTGGAGTCTGTAATTATTACAGTAAGAAAAGGATTTTTAAAATGTTAAATCCAAATTTGTGAAAAATTAAACAGGTGCCTGTAGGTCTACAGTAAACATTACATCATAACATGTATAACATGTGAATGAATGAACTCAACATAAAGTGGAACTTTATAAATGCAATCATGGGTCAATTTGACATATTTCTTGCTATTCTGCCAAATTAACACCTTAATAAAACTTGATACAACCTTTTTTTTCATTAAGAAGTTTTGGTGATGCAAAACTTCTCAACTGTATACGTTTGTGAAACCTAAATTTTAAATTATTCTGCTGGGGCAGAGGTGTACCTTGAAGAGGTCAGTGTGATTGTCCATGAGAAACAGTACCAGGGTCTCACTCTGGGATCGAGTCAGTTCATGATTTTGGACAACTGCCCTCTGAAAAGTGCGACAGGCCAGGGCCCTATTATCAACCTGTAAGGAAACACACCAGAAAGTCAGCGACAGATTCCAACATATTTACCACTGATCCAACCTATAATAATACTACTAGAAACTAATAAATCAGTCAAATGATACAGAGCACACATATGCTAGAACAGTGTTCTAGTATGTCTGCATGATATTAGACAATTAGTACAGGAGAAATTACATTCTATTACCATTGTCTTCAATAAACTAAGTGTGCACAAGAAGCCAGAGCTGATGAAAGAGGCCACTAAGCTACCTGTTTCTGCAGACGACAGGCATCTGGGTGAGCTGCTGTGGCCATAAAGGCCAATAATCTCCGGAGTTCATCTCTCTTGCTCGTCTCCAGTAGTCGCAAACACAACTGAGAAGCTTTGATGGCATCCTGCACCTTCCCAACATCTGGAACGAAACAAGAGGGGATGCAGAAAAAGATTAATATATTCATAGAGAGAAAAAGTACTGACCTTCATGACTAGAGCAAAACTGTGCCAGAAAATTAATTATGTTAGATTGCTGTCACTGAAATATGTCTTAATTCTTAAATGCACGCTTGTTTTCTGATGTCAAGAATGTGTTCTCAAATTTATCCCCACAATATTCAAGATGACATACATAAAAACTATACAATTATTGTAAACCTTATCAAGTTTTACCCAGCAAATTCAGAATGGCAACATGTATATCCAGGTATCGTCCTGAGAGAAGTGGAGCTTTTTCCTGTCCACTGTAGTACTTGGCAATGGTGTCAAAGAGTAGTCTCTTTTGGTTTTCCCTCTGCTCTGCCTGGCCAACGTCTAAAGAGTCAACACCAGCTTGTTGGCTGAGCTGTTCCCCTGCAACAACGATCAGCTGGTCAGGGAAGAGCTCCAAGCAGTCTGCTGCTGCCGACAGCCACCCATCCAACCTGAGAAAAAAATGATAATGAAATAGAACATTTTTTTATTTATTTTACTGTCAAACTTACCAATAACAGTTCATTTTATCAATCATTTTACGCAAGTGTATTTTAACAGTATCAGTTTATATAATTCTAGTTTTATGTCCCCTGTGCATAAAAGCTTTTAAGTATTAATCAGAGTACTAACTGGGGCAGTTTAAGGGTGTCAGGCAGCTCCCTCTCCAGGCATGTGTTAGAGATAACCAGGTCCTGAGTGGCCAGAGGAGCCCTGCAAGCCTGGGGATGAACCTTGGCAGGAGAAGTCAGGATGCAGTCCAGCATGGGCAATTCTATTATCTGCAGCAGCTGTAGCAGCGTCTGCTGTTTCCAAACCTCCTCCACCACTGGAGTGGGAGGAAAAAGTAGAAAGGGAAAAATATTTGAGTAAAAGTTAAATATCCGCTGTAACTTCTTCTAGATGTTGTACAGAGTGTCATTCGCTCACATAGGGCACACATCATACTGGCAAATACAAACAGATTAGCTCAGTCTTACCAGCCTTGGACAGAAAGGCAGAAGCAGTGGGGGTTGTGGTCAGAGCTGGAGACAGGGATGGTCGCAGGTTGATAGTCCTCAGCAGCCTCTCAACCTTCCTGTCTGATGGTCCAACAGCAAGGGGATTGGAGATTGTTCTCAGCTCATTCAGCCTCCTACAAAATCAGGAAGCATTATGGTTGAAGAATTAACAGTAACCTCTGTGTAGGGGGACTGGGTAATATTGACAAACCCTTATATCAGATTATTTTTACTAAATGAATACACAAAATAAGATATTAACTAGTGATAACATCAATATGATAGATATTTTAAGTAAAATCGACCTGGAGCTCTTCTTCCTCTTTATCTCCAGCCCCTCTGGTGGCATGTTTTCTGTGTCACTACTGCAGTCGTGCATGGAAGAATTGGGCAACACTTTATATTCCAGAAAACGGTAAAGGCTGCAACTGCTGTCCTCAAATGTCACTTCCTTGTCTCTGCGAAACAGCTTCGTCCCCACTGGTTCAAACACCTTAGCTTCCATCAGAGCCTGGCAGAGTCGTGCAGCTTTAAGGCGAGACACTTCGCTAGTGCAAAACACCACATTTTGCATCAAATAACTGAGGACTGCATCCACAGCGTCTGAGCCTGTGAAGCACTCGGCATGAACACGCAGATGCCTCCTACAGCGGCGCACCTCCACCTGGGTTTGCAGGGCCTGGATGATGTTGTGCCACAGCTGGGTGGCACCAAAGGGTCCTGAGAAACCTGTTAGGAGACACAGGATTAGAGGAAAGGGGACAAACAGGTTGATTCTACAGTTAAGATAGACTTCATTAAGGTGCAACACATCTTCAAACTGGTTGGACATTCAATTAAATTAATTATGAAAAACTGATGTTTTATGACGCTAAGGTTATTGATGTATCCACTTCCCATACAGCTTAGATTTTGATTATGTTTTGTCAGTTTTTATACCCTGGTCCTGGTCAGTGACAATAAACTTCAACTTTTGGAGGTGAGTTTATTTTCACCATATTCACTTTTGTATCAAGAAACTATAACAAAGATTTTTGTGTCAATTATCCTTGTTTTATTACACTTTGTGTACACTACATAAAGCCACAAATAACACATGCAGGGTGTGAATTTAAGAAAGTAAAATGTAATACTGCTTAATAATAACACATTTTTAACAGTACTATTTCTGACTATTGTTATGCACATTCTAGCTAGAATCTGAATCTGATTAATCCATCTGAAACTAGAAACTGTCCGTTAAAGAGAGTGCAACAGGAAATAAGTTATATATATATATATATATATACACACACACACACACAAGACGCCCATTAATGTACCTTGAAAATCTTTATATATTCAATTTGTTCATAAACCTGTTCTGACTCACATCAAGAGTGAGTATGAAGCATAAATAAACCGTGCACAATTACTGCATAGTGAAAAATGATACTTCTAACATCTGGTGATGTGAGAATGGTGAAGCAGTTTTGTTGCTGGGATTTCTTTCTGTAGTTTGCTTATTCGACTGTATGTCAATAATAAAGATGGACATGATAAATGTCTGGTAAATAGTGTTCTTTATATTCCACTGCATTTATCTGACAGATATAGTTACTAATTAAGATCTTGTAACATATGATGCATTATTATACACTAAACCTACCCAAATGTATTTAATATCCCACAACAGTAATGCCACTTACACATGAATGCATCTGTTATATTGATCTAATAATATATTATGGTTAAACACTCCGTCTTTCTTTATAAAGAGTACTTTTACTTGTAGTGGAGTCATTTTACAGTGTGGTATTGCTACTTTTTCTTCCTCCACCACGGATGAAAACTCTATGTAGCCTCGTTAAACTAAAAAATGTCCATGAAACTCGGGCGGTGGAGGCTAACGTTAATGATATGTCAGTGCTAAAACTCCACCGTTCGCACTTGTTTACACAGCTGTGATTCGCTTCTGCGGTTACATTTACATAAAGGGAAGACCAGCTAACCTAAAACATATTTAGCATTTTATACTCAAAAAACTTACCATGCTGTATATTTTCACGAAAACTTCGTGTTTGGCTGTTCAGTCTTCTGAAACGAGGAGTCAAATCAACCGCCATCACGAGCTCTCCGTGTGACGTAAACATCTTCTTCTTCTTCTTCTTCTTCTAATCATGTCGACAGGCTGTACGCTGCTGCCTCCTACAGACAATAACACGCACTGCAAGCAAGTTTTATTTTAACTACATCTTTAAACGCAGGTGGATCGCATATAACGTAAAACTGCTTTTCTGTTGTTTCAAGTTAGAAATGGGTATCAAAAGAATATATTTAAATAAAAAAGACTCTCTATAGCATACAGCTCTTGCATTTTTTTCCTGTATTTCCTGCACTAAAATATGCTGCACTCACTGTTTTCACCATAGACTTTAGTCTGTGGTCTTCACCTGCCACACATAAACCCATTGGATGTTTGCTTGTGATTTTCATACAGCCAGACCACGATGACTGTAAAAAATAATATAACTGCATTCTCCCAGCAGCAATATGTAAAAAAAAAACACAAAAAACCCCCACTACAAATTCCTCCTCTTTCAACAGTTTTCACCACTTATTATCCAATCCTTCCAATAAAAACTCTCTGCAACTTGCAGCTGACTCTTCGGCTCAATGGACAGCCCAATTTACAGACGGCCCATTTTCTCTTTTCTGTAGTGGCACTTTTTTTTCTTTTTTTTTGCTTTGTTTTATTCAATAATTGGATTTATTTTCACCAATGGAAATCTGCAACAAGAACTCCACACCTGACAAACATTGTAAATGGAACTACTAGTCAATAATATATAATAAATTACATTAAATCACACTATTGACCATAAAGTTGGCATCTATTTTGCAACAATAAAGCTCTTTTATGAGATGAATAAAATTTGAATAAAAATCCCCAGAAGCCCTCTGAGACACAATTCATCTTATGGCATTTAACTGCAGTTGCTAAACATCCTTCATCTACAGTAGACTGGAGTATAGATTGTTAGGAGGCTACTCATCTTTCAATAGTGAGATTGTGAAGTGTTAGCTTTGATGCTACACTGTGTTACGCACGATATCTTTATAGCACTGATATCCAAACGTCTGAAGATAACATCTTTCAAATCCAACTATTTTTTCACAGCATAATTCTATCAGTGTTGTCCTTCCTTGTTCCTGTCTAACCAGTCTATTGTTGCCTCTGCTGTCCCTATAGAACTGACCTTTGGACTCAGTGATGTACATGAATCTACTCCATATCTTACTTACTTTTCTTACTGTTAAACCACACATGTTTTCTCTTTCATTTTCCCATAGGGCTGTAAGATCCATCACATTGGATGATATTTCTCTTTATTCCCTCTATCTCATGTTGTGGCTAAATCTTCACCTAAATCACGTTAGAGAGCTGCAGTTTGGTGTGAGAGACACATAAAAAAAAAGTTTGAGCACACCTTCCCATCTATTTGAATGAGAAAGTGTGTCCAAACTTTTGACTGGTACTGTACATTAAGCCTACTCAAGTGCCATACTTCTACATCTATACTTTCACTTTTGATACTTTCAGTACATTTTGCTCCTTATACATGTGCACTTCTAATTAAGTAAAATTATGAATGCCAGACTTTTACTTGTGAAAGAGTATTTCTACATTGTGGTGTTGCTACTTTTACTTTACTAAAAGGTTTCAATACTTCTTCCACCACTTCATACATTATTTGTTGTTGTCATTTTGGAAGACATTGCGTTGACTTTCATTCAGTCTTTAAACAAATGTAGTAAAATCAATTATGGCTAAATTCCATTTAATTTCAGGGTGTTGGTGTTGTGCATGTTGATCACTATCACACTGTTACAGCTTGGTAGTTTTCTGACTATGACAAGTCCAAATGTCTTGTATAAAAATTGGTCTTTCCATAACCAAAAAACAATGATTCACCTTTCTTTCTTTCTTTCTTTTTTTATCCAGCTCATTACATTGAATTAACAACCAAGTACAGAGAATTCATAGCAAACTTGATTACAAATAGTCATTCTTAATAAACATAAATCCTTGTCTGATTACATTCTTACATTATATTATATATATAACTAAAATTTGTCCCCATAATCACACACACAAACACACACACACGCACACACACAAACACACACACACACACACACACGAGCCAGGTATGAGCATACTGAAGTCACATCCGTAAACAAAGCCGAGCGGAGCGTACCATTTCAACAAAGGGTGGTACAGTGTACCACCTTTTGTTGAAACAGTATATTACATTGCCTTTCCCGAACTAAATGTATCCATGCATTTTTATTAGTGTTCGTCAATTTATAAAGCTTAAATTTTTAAGACAACACCGGAATCCATAATCACAAACCCGATATACGCCTTTTCTTGGCCGTTGAACACCCCTTTGTGCGAAATAGTTTCACCCGCCTGTCCTCAGACCCAACTGGGGGAACGAAGGACCTTTAAACGGAAAGACAAACAGTACGGGACGACGACGAATCTCCACTTTAGAGCTGAGCTATTTTGGTGTCAGTCTCCCTTTCAGGAGACTTGAATGAGGTAAAAGTCGCTTTTGTTTAGCAAGCTTTCCTCTTTTTGCGATTTTGAATCACTCGACTGTCCCAGTTGGTTACTTTTATGTTGATATGAGTCTCGCTTTTGTTGTGTTTAGTTAGCGGAAACTTGGGTACAGCCGTCGAAAGGTTTCAACTAGCTTGTGAACGCTAATGTCAAAGTATACTGCTCCGTAAATATGAACCAAATTCATGATTTATAGTCGCTTGTCATAGCTGGAACATTTGGTCAAGTAACTGAGGCTGCCATAAAGACGCTGCCACAATGTGACAGCTGTGACTTTAAACACAATAAATCTGTATTGTAGAAACAGGAATTACTGCACTTTTTTGTCTCGAGTCAGGCATTGACAAATGAATATGTACTATTATAGATGTGCATGGAGTTCTTGTTTTGGTCTGTAGCTCAGATCACGTGTACCCACTTCTTACGCGTGTGTGGGTATTTTTTTTTATCCATGTGCGAGGCTTTGTAACCAAAGATTTTCCATGTAGGGGTGAGAGACAGGAAGCTGCAGCCAATAACGAGAGTCCCTGTGTGCTTAGCCCAGCCTCCCTGATCCACTGCTTTGTTTACATTATGCTGCAGTCAAATCTGGATCCTCCAGGATTGTCTTTGTTTCTGTAGGAGTTACCGTCTAGTACAGTACATACTGTATTTCCTCACGTTTTTGTTCATATGACATAGATCCAAAACATCTGGTCAAGATATATGGACATTCTTTTTCAGATATGTTGTTATGAGCACATAGCTTTCCAGTACTGTGTCTGTCTACAATGTACAGTATATATCAAATGTATGAATCAATGCTAAAGAAGACAACTTTTACAATTCAGTCTCTAAACGTGTTTTTATATTTGTTATTGTGCTGTGTGGGTTTGTCATGATAAAATAATGCATTTTAATACAGTCAGACTGCATTAAGAAGCAGCAGATGACAGAGTAAGCCTAATCCGTCATCAGTTTTCTGGACTGCCTTGCGCCCATCACTCTAGATAATCTCTGAAAATTGGCCTGCTGCTTTGCTGCGACCTAGCTGTCCGGTCAGGCAGATGATGTAATGAATGAGTTTTGGACACAGCAGGGGTACACGGAAGTCACACTCCCCCACCCCCCCCTCCACCCCGCACCCATTCTCACCCCCCCTGTGCTATCTTTAAACCAAAAGGAGCAGCGAGGGAGTGTGCATTCATTTTTGGCCGCAGATAACCGAGAGCAGGAACAGGAACACCCAAGGGTCACCCTGCCAGCATGTATGTCTTAGATAATATTAGAAAGACTGACACCTGCTCATTTGTTACAGTAATCAAGATACAGTTTGGTGTTTTTATTTAGCCAAGTGTAGTGATTTGTTTTATTGTGTTTGTATAGGTAAGTACATGCAAAGAACTTAAATACAGTTCAGCTCTAGCTCATATTTTTCTTAATTTATACCTGTTTTCTTATGCTAATGTATTTATATTTGTGTGTAAGAGAGACAACACACGGACAGGTGTAACAGGATCTTTGACAGTTGAGAAGCCCTCTGTTGTCCCATGTTGCCCTGGAGACACAATTGATCTCAAATAGGCAGCCCGGGCACAGTGTTCCTTTTATCCTACAAGTGTTTGTTTAAACCTATGAAAATGAGTTCTGTTTGTGTCCTGACTTTGCCCGAGTAATGTCAACCTCGTGGCAGTCAGCACACATTGAATCATCAAGAGTTTTCCAACTAAATTACCTCATGTACTTCCATGAGTTCAATAATATGTTGATACTCAGAAGAGTGCAGCAAGGCAAGTATTTCTGTTTCCATGGTGATTGGCCCACCAGCTGTTTTATTGCGTGTGACTGGTGCTGTTTTATTGCATGTGACTGGTGTTTTTGTTACACTCTGTTAACTGCCTTGGCAGCAACAACTATTGCTAAAGTGAAAAATGAATGCCCCCCCCCCTCTCTCTCTCACACAAACACACAGGTAACATACAGGTAAAGATTACTTAATAGATATGCGAAGTGTTTTTTTATGTGTATGTTTTTTTACTGTTAACAATGCCTTTCTGTATATATTTGGACATCCCTACCCTGTCAATCACTTTCATCCCCTACTGAAGATGTAAATCCCCAAAAAACAAGGCATGAATATATAGTTTCATATTTTAAAAAGGATAAGTAATTCCTTATAACAGCAGGGCTACTCATGCTAGAGTATCATGTTCAGGCGCAGATGAATAAATATGTGGCTTCCTTGTGAGTATTTACAGCACCGTGACCGTGTACTGTATGTATTTGTATAAACTACAAAGTCTGTCTAAAATCACCAGACGTATCCTTTAACAGGAATTCCCTGCAAAAAATTTCAGAGATCTTTTACTGGATTTTGCAGCTTCTAAAGCAAACAACTTAGGAATGACAAACTTTCCAGTTAAAGTCTAAACCCGTTTCTTCCAAGTTTCCTTGAAAGTAGTAAAATACTCATTAACTTGCAACTTGCAGAACAGGTCGAGTTAGATAAAGTGACAGGAAGTCCACTGGCTATCTGTAAAAGTTAGATTTAACAAGATGTGGGTTGTATCCAACTTCCCATGTGCAGCTGTAACCCAAGATGCCTCTAAACGACGAGCGACCCGTCTCCACATCCAGCGGGGAAGATCAAGGCAGTGATGTAGAATCGTCATCGGAGCGCTGTGACAGCATGACCTCCACCAGTGACCTGGACTGCTCCCGTGAAAGCTTCACTAGCGACTGCTCTAGCAAACATTGCACGCCCTCCTGTGAGTTTGCCCTCTCATGTTTTTTTTTTCTGCTGTCTGCTTAAGCTCTTCATTTTTGTGTACATGTTTGTCTTCTTCTAGTTGGTTTGGTTTCTGCCCTGTCTCAGAAAAGAATATTCATGCCACCTTATAATATTTTAAGACGTCTAAGCCCAGGACTAGGAAAACTAATTGAGTGTGACCTATATGTCTTTTCATAGCCTGTATTTTATCTGAAATCACATTCCAGGAATAACCAACACCACCACTGTCATAATGGAACATCAGTCAATTTTATGCTCCCACTTTTTTGTCTGTGTCTACTTATAACTCAATATTTGGCTCCCACAGCGAGCCCACCCAAAACCATAACCCTGGATGAAGTCATGGAGTCTGCCAGAGACCTCTTCAATCTCAGCTTTGCCCATGAGATCATTATGAATCGCAAATTCCACCTGGAGCCAGACAGCCTACCACAGAACAGGTATATCAGCTGCATAAAACAAGATCTCGTGTCTCCATTTCTTTGCGACTTGATCATGTTTTGTTGTATATTAGTAAATCTAAATACCAGTTTGTCAGTTACAAAAATAGGAAAATAACAGCAATATGGAGTAAATTGGATTTAGTAGCCAGATAGGGCTATTTATTGTATCTATGCTCTGTCAAGCTTTATAGTGTTGACAAAATTATGTATACTCCTGATGTAAAAACTTAGTTACCATGATTAAAAACCCAAATGACACTTGGGAAAAGCTGAATTTGAAGGCTGTAAAAGGGGTCTGGTTCGTTTCAAAGGAACACGAGACAACTAAAAGAAATCCAAAGAGATGCCCTTACTTGAAAAGTGCCTTCTGAATAAATCTTTATTCTCTTACTTTTACTTCTGCCCCAAAAAAGTAAGTGAATTGGTCAAAAACACTGACAAATTATTGAATAAATTGACAAAAACAAGTTTTAAAATCATGACAACTTCTACCAAACTGCAAACTGCACGGACGAGGAGGAACTGCAGTCACAAGATGAAACTTGTCTCCAGGTTATTTAGTTACTTCAAAGTAAAGAAGGTTCAAATTAAATGAACTGAATTCTTTCCATGGTGACAAGGTGAAATTACTTCTCAAAATAGTTTTTTTTAAGAGGTAACTTTTCATATCTAATAAACGCAAGTAGCGCAAGTCCCAACTTTTGATTAAATGCATCTCTTTGGATCTGGAATGAATTTCATCAGCTCCTTTTCACAGTAAAGAGACAGATAAAGAAGATGTTGACTTTTCTCCTGTATTCATTGTTTGTCTTTGTTTACCTTTAGCACAACATGAACTGAACAAAAGAATGAAGAGGCCAGACTGAGAGATGAGGGGAGGAGAGAAAAAGAATTTCTTTAGGGAAAGAGTGAGGAGACGGACAGCTGCAGTTAGGATAGACTCTGTAATTTATCACTGCACAGTATTACTGACATCAGTTCCAAAATTATTTTCCATGCTCAGCAGTCAGGGAGACTTTTTATTCTTAAGATAATGTATGTCATTACCATTTAGTACTTTGTGCACCATCCCTACCAAACAGCAGAGTTTGGCCACAAATCGATCAAAGCCCATTTCATAAATGGCCACTGCTCCTGACAGATAATATACTCAGCTGAACTAAATCCGCCATTTCTTTTTTTAGTTTATGGAAGATAGTTAGAGAAAATGTCCACAAGGCATTCTGGGACATCCTGGAGTCTGAGCTGAACGACGACCCACCTGAGTACGGGCAAGCTATCAGACTATTGGAGGAAATCAGAGAGGTCAGCACACAGTCTGATATTTACAGCTTCTCTGCATTTGTAGTACACCTTTTTCATGATCCATATTCTCTGCCTTCTTTATCTGCATCACCTCACAGGATGAATTAAATAATACTTTAATAAAATGAAAAACATTTTCCTCATTGGACAGACCTTACTGTCATTCCTTAACCCGGGTGCCAATCGGATGAGGACCCAGATCATGGAGGTGCTGGACATGGACCTGATTCGTCAGCAGGCTGACAACGATGCTGTAGACATACAGGGGCTTGCCTCTTACATCATCACCACCATGGGCAAGATATGTGCACCAGTTAGGGATGAGGAAATCAAGAAGCTCCGGGACAGCACAGACAACATTGTGACAATGTTCAGGTAAGATATAAGGCTGCTATGTTGTTGTCTCTTCACTGCTGCTGTCTGATGACCTCAAACATTTTCACACTTGTGGCTTAAAGCATTTAAACATATATTACTGGAGACTGATATAGTGTTGCACTGACTTATTTAGCTAAAATATAAGAAAGTAAATTACAACGGCTCTTATTTCTTTTTACACACTAGAGAAATCTTCCGTGTGCTGGACCTAATGAAGGCGGACATGGTCAACTTTACGATTGATAATCTGAGGCCTGTGCTGCAGAGGCACAGTGTTGAATATGAGAGGGAAAAGTTCCAGAGCATCCTGGAAAAAACACCTGGTGAGTGAACAAGACCTCCCTCTTTTCACTCGCTTTTCATACTGTATGTTTTACCATTTCTGTTGCCAGATAGTTACAATATTTGCGTCAACAGAAAATATACGAATATGTTTAGTTGGATGTCCTGACTAAATGAAAGAATATGAGGTTTTGTATGTACTGCTATAACGCTACAGTATATTTTGTCAAAGTAAAAAAATTAAAATGTTCGAGAATTCACAAATGAAAAATAGTTGCCGGACATGTGTGCCGGAAAGGAAATATTCAGTTAAGGGATGAAAATGATTTTTACAATTAAATCTAACCAGTGAAATAAACAAAAACAGTGTTAAGAACAAACGACTCAACTGGTGTCAATGTGATAAACTTCTTCAGGAGCTTTGGACCACACCACCGCCTGGATCAAATCCACTCTGGAAGAGCTGCAGTCGGCTACCATCCCCACAGAGCAGACTAATGGTCAGGGGAAAGGGCAGCGAGCGGTGCCTGGGCCCTTCCAGGTCCTCAATGCTGCCTTCCTCCACATCCTCACATGGGACTACGATAAGAGCCCATTGCCTGAGGTGTGTTGCGTTAGTGTTTGTAACTGAGAGAGATATTTGATTTTTGATTTGATTTGTTTTTCTCCTCTGCGTTCATATAAAAGCACTTTGTAGCAGAGTCCTATTCTGCATTGTAAGAAACATGATAACACACTTTAATGCTGTAATGAAGGTAAATGAGTTCCTCTAACTGATGCGGAGTTGTTAGTTGCATTAACTCTATATTTTGGTTTCCTCGTTTAGACCTTGATGACAGATGAGGCACGTCTCAAAGAGATTCAGTGGCAGCTCCAGCGGTGTCAGGCAGTGAATGAAGTGCTGCTCATCGTCTATAGCACTATTGGAGGGCCTATCCAGGGTCTGTCCTCCCTGTCTGACCGGCTGAAGAAGATGACCAGTGTGCTGCTGGATGGGATGCACAGCCCGTAAGTTCACCTTTTTCCATCTTAAATCCACAGACTATATTTAAACATCTACTACATTTGCAGCTATAAGTGCAAGATGAAATATGTGTAACCTGAAATGGAAGCTCAACCCAGAACTCTCTTCTCTTTTTTTTTTTTTATCTATAGACACTTTAAAATGGAAGAGGCACTAGAGGGCGTCAGCGCTCAGATCTGCTGTGAGCTCAACAAGTCTTTAACAGAGAGGAACTACCCTACACTGACCCCGGCACTACAGGCCACCCTAACAGGCCAAATCTGTAGTATCACTCAGAAGGACAACCCCATCCGCACTTTAGTTGGTAAGGCATGAGCATGAGTGACTGTATACTCATTTGAGCCTTGTGTTATACAACAAAGATGTTTTCATGTCATTTAACACATTCCGTATGTGAAATTTTAAGTTATTACCCGTCTCTCACTCTCTTCATTTCTCTGCAGAGGACCGTGTGCAGCAGTACTTCATGACACTCATCTGTGACCCTAAATCCCAGGCCAAACTTGAACAGGTACCAGCCGGCTTGACTGCCATGAAACCTGAACTAGCATTGATAGGAGCAAAGTTCATCTCCCTGGTCAACTACAACAAGACTGTCTATGGACCTTTCTACGCGGATATCATCAGGAAGCTGATGTTCAGCAGCAGCCCACCAGCAACAAACCCTCCTCAAGACACTGCCCAGGACTCTGTCACCACTAGTTAAAAAAAAAAAATTGGCTCATGCAGTGTAGGGAGTCTTTTTGCTATTAGGCATAGCTGAAGCTAAGGATGTACTAAAATAGCTAAGGCAGCACTCCTGCTTTGCTTGGCCAGTGTACTCCACTAGTTTCAGTTACCTTCGACGTATTATAAATGTAGTTTTTACCACTACATTCAGCAGTGAAAGGCACTGCAGTGTAGGTGTGCGGTCAGCATTTCATGTGACCGGCATTTGTTGCGATAAAGGCCCTTAAATATGCTCTTCTATGAACACTCACCGCTTTAAACGGGAAAACCAGTGTTAAAATCAATTTCAGATCAATATCTGAACCTAATGGTGACCCCCTAGGTTTGTCTGTAATCAAAGTTTGTACTTCTTTTATTAGGAGGGAGTCCTTATGGGGAGAACAAGGGCAAAACCTTAGTATGTCTATTACATACAGTGAGCTTTATGAAGCAAAGAGGAATAAAATCCATATATTTAGAAAAGTAGCAGACTAGCATTTCAGATTCTTTACACATAATAATAAAGTTATTTATCACTGTTAAATGTTTAAGATTTTGTATAGTTTACTATATAGTGAAACTATAGTTAACTATAGGAACATTGACAATAGCAAGTGCCACTTTTAAAGATATTAATGCAAAACATGAGATAGCCCTTATCCCTTATCCCTTAGTCCTTTGATTGTTCTCCCTTTAACTTTTTCATCAGCCAGAAAAATATTCTGTATTTTTAAACTTTTGATCCGCTGATATTACTTAACAGCAGAAAAATAAAGTAGAAATTTAAATGTTTTGGATTTTGACTTCTCAAAGGAAGTAATATCTGTTGTCTGCATGAGTAGTTTTGTGTTGGGGTTTTGTAATTTTAGTTTTTACTTGAGCAATTTGTTGGAGTACTTGTCACATGTTGTATGTTCAGTATTTTTACTTATTCTCTGCCTGTGGAATATTTGTTATATTGATTTACTTGCTAAGTTTGTTACATTTTGAGGTACTGTAGTTGTTACAGTATTGCTGTGTTGGCTGTTAGAACCCGTGGAGAAGTGAAAGGTGCTGAACTCCCAAGTGATTTCGTGTCCAAAGTGGACCCAAAGATGCACAGAGAAAAGCAGTTATGTACTTTTACAAAAGTTTACACGAAAAATGTTGGAAGTTGTTCTTTTCTTCTATATCACCGTTAATATAATAAAACTTCAAACACACAATTGAGCATGTCTTAATATATCTGGGGACAGATTTGAGGTGCTCTGAAGTCAGGATAAGACATATTGTATGTTGGCTTGTCAGTGGTCATGTAGGATTGTACAACATGACGGACGAAGGAACAAAAAATGGTCAAAAATATTATGATAAGTGATGTTTACATCTAAAAAGAAATAATCTGAAAAACCGGTATAAACAGACAGCACTTCTGCTAATTTATTCAAGAATATCATTGAATAACAAATATTCATATTTTAAAAATTCTTAAATACACCCATATAGTTCTATTCGATGTCATATTTCATTAACCAAATTCAGATTTTATCATCATTTATTAATATAATTCTTATTTAATCATATGTCTTGTTATATATATTATCTTAATATGTGTATTTACCTATTATTATATAGAGAGATATAGACACACACACACATATATATATGCCAAATAAATAAATGTAAGTATTTTATACTTTGTTTCCGAAATCATTGTTGCTTTGCTTTGCAGGTTCAGTAACAAGCTGATTTGTTTGCATCATAATACACTTAATCTATTTATGGCTACTTATAATTGCATTATCTGTGCAACACTGTATAGAGGAATAAACAACATGCGCTCATCTCTTGCTGTCACCAGGCAGTATTGTTACCTTTACATGCAGTCGGGAAATCTTGCAATTAGGAATTGCAAACACAAATGGACGCACAAAATGTGTCGAGATGTAATATTTAGAAGGCTGACAGCATTGAATCTGTGTCCAGAACATGTAAGAAAAGTGATGTACACAAAATATTTGCTAAAATGTATTACAGATTAATAAATTACGAAAGTGATAAGCATTTCTCTTGTTTATCTGCGCCAGAAGCACAAAATACCCCTGTGGCGCTCGATTTTAAAACCCGCCCTTAGAATAAAAATTTTCTTATACAGATACATTTTTTTATTTATATTGCCTGAGACAAAAGGAATTTAAATAAGTGAATAATCATATTTACGAGCAGATGAGTGGTCCGTAAAGGCAGCATCAATTTGCCTAGTTACAGTTTTGTTCAATGCGTGACCTCACCAGTCACATGGTTTAAATCTCGCCACGCAATTGGCTGCCTCACACCACACCGGGGTAGTTGTTTTTGTTGTGAATCAGGAAGCTCTCTTCTTTTAAATTTGGGCGTGTAGTAGTGTAACGTTAGCACAGAGAATTACGTGTTTGTTTTGCTCAGTAGATTCTTTACAAAGCGACTTCCCCTTTCAACCACATACAGTTCAACAGATACCTTCCTCGTTAAAGAAAAGGAGATATTCGTGAGTATCCGCCGGCGTCTTTGTTCTATTTTATAGTGGGTCAAAGTCAGGGAACTTGTCGAGACAAGTATTGAAATGAGCCCGTCAAACGTAACGTTAGCCCTGACTTATAGTATCTGTATCCATTCACTTTCACATTGACTGACAACTGTTAAAAAGTAGCTGCTGGTGCTCACACACCATTTTGTTGCTGTTAAGAAGGAATAGTAAACAGGTTAGTAAGCTACATCAGCTTTGGCTTTATTAGTTTATAACAAAATATTATGGAGACTACTGAAACTTTATTAGTTCCCACTTCTGTATTGTAGGATTATAGCTTAGTCAGGCCTCTGGGAACAGCTGATAAACCCTTTTATTTTCACTTTTAGGATCTTCCTGTTCCTCCTAGTTATAAGTAGCCTACACTACATGGCCTATGTATACTTTCTGTACTTGGACTTTTTCGTGTAGGGCTCCAACTAACAATTATCATGACAGTTACCTTCTCAATTAATCAATTAATTGTTTGTTCCATACACTCCCAGACCATAGTTGAAATGCCCGAATGCCTGTAACAATTTCCTAGAGCGCAATGTGATGTCGTCATAAATAAATAAATGATCTAAAACAGAGAAAAGCCGCAAGTCATCATTTTTAAGAAGCTGAAACCAGTGAATGTTTGGCATTTCTGATTTATAAATGACTTAAAACAATTAAAAGATTATTAAAATATTTGCTTTATTGAATAGTTGCTGATTCATTTTCTGTCGGTTGATTAATCAACTAATCATTTCACCTGTATTTTCATGGTTAGGGCCTGGCTTATTGGATAGTAGACAGTAGAGATGTGACAGGAAATGATGGGACAGAGAGAGAAACCTGGGGTACATTGCATCTACATAGTCTGTGTCTTAGACCCCTGGCCGTCTAAGATCCCCCAAAATGAGGGAAATCTTAATGCTGTAGAATGAAAAGCTATGCAAAAAAGCAGTGTTGTTGAAACAGGATCATTTCCTGTGTCAACATGACAGTGTCTCTGTGTGCAAAGTGAGATATTTTTCCATGTTTGGTCTAAAAGAAAAAGTCAGCAGCTTATTTGGTATTTCAGGCTTTCAGGTTCACTTTAAACCCTTTCATGGATTCAAAACTTGACTGGCCTGCTCAGAGCTTTGACCTCAACAGTATCCATCACCTTTGGGATGAACGGGAACTTTGGCTTTATCACCCAACATCAATGTTGGACCTCAATCAACAATCATGTTCAATTGAGAGGCTAATGTCGAACTTCTATGTATCTCCTCCATTCATTTGCAGTGCAACAGGATCCTGTATGGTTGGTGTGTTAAGCAGACATGTCGCTCGAGGAAGGGGCGCGGAGCTGTCTGCTGCGCTTTCGCAACAGACTAGAGCAGGACATCAAGCCCTCCTACCTGATGGATCACATGATCAGTGATGGTGTGCTGACCGTGGATGAGGAGGAGAAGATCAAGAGCCAGGTGAGCCTCTGACCCAAAACTGACTCACATATTTGACACCAAATATGATCAAAATAAAGGTTTTATTCAAGATTGAATCAGTTGTGAAATATTTTTTTTACCCACCACCAGTTTGTGAATACATTTTAATGCCATCTTGCCCTCCTTTCCTCCTTTTGACTTTGTCACCGTCCATGTGCTGCGTCACCATCCTCCTGATTCACTCTGTCTCTCTGAGATTTCAAGATCTGGACACAACTCTCTTCACCTTCCCCCTCACATGCTGCTCTCTGATTTTTCTTTTCCCAGAGTGACTTAATGATGAGTGAGCAGATTTAGTTTCTCTCTGTGTTAACAATTAATTTGAATTTTGGTCTTCATATTCTGTCTCTGATGCCCGGATGATGCAGCCCTGGCCTTTGCACCTCCTACTCTACTGTACCAGAATGTATTTACATTTATTTATTTCATGCTTTCTTTGTATTAGACGGTGGGTTTCAGATATTTTTATACAGTGTTTCACCACCTCTAAATGGGAACCTTTGTTGTTTATTGCTTTAAAAACTTGCTCTGACTGACTTAGTTCGTGCAGATCATGGAATTCTTCACCAGCTCATATGAGAAGAATAGCAACATGTAAAAAGGCATATTATTAGGTTTACATCCCATCGCTGATATCGCTCTCTCTTTCTCCAGCCAACCAGGAAGGATCAGGCTGTGGCCCTGCTGGAGCTGCTGCTGAGGAAGGACAACCGTGCCTACATCTCCTTCTACAACGCCCTGATCAAGGAGGCATACGACGATTTGGCCAATCTGCTTCATGATGACCTACCGCACGTCTCACCTGAGGCATATAAGAGCAGCTCTGATGGCTTCACATCCCACGGTGAGAAAGGGGAGCCGCGGGTGGAGAAAGTGGAGGTTTGGAAGGTTGTGTTGCCAGTGTGTGAGAGTCTGTGAGTGCTGGAGAAAAAAATAATATGTAGTGACTGCTTGTGTGTGTGTGCGCTCACAGGTAAATAGATGTAACTTCTTTTAATGATGCACAGCAGCCAAAAAACAGATGCGTTTCAGCCCTAGGCTTTCCTCAGTGTTACTGAAACAATTGTGGGTTAAACCCTATTAAACAGCAGCCAGGAACTTGCTGGTGATTAAGACCAGCTGATACAAATCATCAAAAGAGGCATCATCAGAAAACTAGTACAAACAAGAAAAATAGCAAAAAAAATCCGAAACAATTCAAGCCACCCAATGAGAAGTACCACATTATGTGATTACAACGACATACTGGCATTACACATTACACGAAGCTTCAGAGATAAAAAGTATGTGTTAGTAAGTCTGATGAATACTTTTTATTTTCTTCTCCACTTACTGTACGCCTGTCAATCCCTTCTCTGTTCATCTAACAGTCCAGACAGTACTAAGTGAGGGCGGTGTACCCCAGAGGCCTGTGGTATTTGTCAGCAGACCGGAGCTGGTGAACCGGGTCAGGGAGAAACTCTACCGGCTCCAGAAGGAACCTGGCTGGGTCACTGTCTTCGGCATGGCTGGCTCAGGCAAATCTGTCCTGGCCGCTGAGGCTGTCAGACACCAAGGACTCATTGATGGTGAATAATCTTTGACTGACACTGCCTTAACACTAACTACAGTATCAGCATACATTATTTTGAAACATTCAAGATTAGTGGGAAAAATTGCAATAATCCTGGACTGATTTACCTTCTCACTGTGTTTGGCAGATCACTACTGGACTCAATTATCTTGGTAGATATTGTTAGAGCAGTACCCCTGATTCAGACGTGGTGGCCTAGTAGTCAGCTTTCAGCAGCACCTCCTGCCTCTCTGACCTTTTATCCTTTTCCCTCCCGCTCCTCTTGCCTCCATCTGCAGAGTGCTTTCCCGGAGGCATCCACTGGCTGTCCATCGGCCAGCTGGACAAACCCGACCTGCTGGTGAAGATCCAGTCATTGTGCTTCCGTTTGGAGCAGAGCCTAGATTCCCAGTCCCTCCACCGGCCCCCCAGCTCTCTGGACGAGGCCAAGGAACGCCTGCGCTTCCTCATACTGCGCAGATATCCAAGGTTAATATGTTCAGATAAACATGATCTACTTTGTATGATTTATTTTATTGTTTCCAGATTTAAATCTCCATTGTACATTAAATGGGCTTTATTTTTTATCATGGAATAATCTCACAGTAATGATTAAATGACATGCCAGCGATGACAACAATATAAATAGCACCTATGTGGAGAATGATTAGCAACAAATGCCTAATACCACTCTGTTATTTTATATAGACAAGTATCCATAAGAATATATTATCTCCAAAAATCATATTACAAAGATAGATGATAGTTAACAGTAAAAAGTTAATTTAAAGAAATTAATTTAAAGAAAAAAAGGTGATGTTAGTATAAAGAAGTGACAGGAAACCATGAAAATCATATATTAGTTCAAATTAATGACAGATTAAACATACAGTATATTTGCTGTATTTATTGAACCAAGAACATATGAGGGGTAGTGCTAAATTTGGTACTAGGAAAATGTAGGATCAGTTCCAGAAGGTCTTGGAGCAGATCATATTTGGATATGTAGTGGATATGATAGAATATGACTGCTAGGTGCAATGGTAAACACTTCTTTCCTGTTTGTCTCTGATCACTTGTCTGTTTTCATGTTCGGGTCTTCAGATCTCTGCTGATTCTAGATGACATCTGGGAAAGCACAGTGCTAAAAGTGTTTGATATCCACTGTCGGATACTTCTGACCACCAGAAATAGAAGCCTTACTGATTCAGTTAGTGGTATGTGCACTATTTTTTTTGCTTGTGTTTCATCTTGTTGTAGCGATGATTATCTGAATATTAGCTCAAATATGACTTTGATTCTTTGAGTTACATTTTCTAGTTGCTGTGTTTGTGGTTGTTGTCTTATACTATGGTCACCAAACATATGCAAACTTAGCTTACCTTGCATTATTTATTTTTTCTTTCCACCTGCAAAGACTGTTGTGTCAACAAAAACGTGCGTGTTTATTTTTATTTTGTAGGTGCTAAATATGAGGTGGAAGTGGAGAGTGGTCTGGATGAAAACAAAGGACTGGAGATCCTCGCTCTGTACACTAATAATAAACCCCAGGGGCTTCCTGAGGAGGCTCGCAGCATTGTCAGAGAATGTAAAGGTGTGTATACTATACATTCACTATATAAATTACAGGTACTTTCACACATATAATTTGCTGTATGAATATAAAATGTTTCTCATGATTTTAAAAGAAAAGAAAGACCAGATTTTTTTTCGCTCGCAAATGGTGCCTTTTAACACAAACACTTTTCTACGTCTTTTTCTCGCTGTTTCAGGGTCCCCTCTGGTGGTGTCCCTGATCGGGGCTTTACTCAAAGAGAAGCCCAACCGCTGGCGTTACTATCTGTGCCAGCTGCAGCAGAAGCAGTTCAAACGTATAAGGAAATCGTCGTCTTACGACTACGACGCCCTGGACCAGGCCATGGCTGCGAGCATTGAGGTCCTGCCTGATGAACATAGAGAGCTATACAGGGACCTCACTGTGATAGAGCAGGACATCAAAGTCCCTGCTAAGGTTTGGCTTTTGTTGTTCTTTCTTTGCATCATAATATCATAATTGCCCTTACAAATGCGTCTCTCTGAGGTTTTACATTAGAAAGCCAAACAGGTTTTATCCTGTTTATGTTACTTGCACAGGACCTCACCTGTCACAGATAATAGTTGGAAAAAACTACCTACTAATTTTCCAGCATTTGGCAATATGACAGAATACTCCTACAGAAAAAAACAAGGAGAGGCGCTCCCATCGCCTCATAGATTACACAAGATAAGATGTTTTTCCTTCTCCCAGGTGCTGTCTGTTCTGTGGGACCTGGAACCAGAGGAAGTAGAGGACATTCTCGAGGAGTTTGTCAACAAGTCTCTGCTTTTTGTGGACAGTCACCACAAACCTTACCTGTACTACCTCCATGACCTCCAGCTGGACTTCCTGGTAGAGAAGAATCGCAGCGAGTTAGAGGTTTGTTTGGATGCAACCTTACAAGAGCTCAAACTGTGGGATTGTCAATTAAGCAAGAAGTTGTTTTTTTTGTCCGTTGTGTTACAACAATGGTTTATAACAACTAAGAGGTGTTTTTAAGCATAATGCATTGTTGCAATGTCGGTATAGTTATTATATCTAATTCTTCATGTGTGCGTGTGTCTCAGAGCCTTCACACTAAGGTGGTGCGTCAGTACCAGCAGCACTACAGAGATGGACCTCCCACCTCAGGAGATGAGGAATGTCTCTACTGGATCCGATTCTTGACCTACCACATGGCCAAAGCCAACCTCTCCCAGGTAACACACACACACACACACACACACACACACACACACATACACACACACACTGGTGAAATCGATATTTTCTCCTATCGATTTTCAGTGTAATCAAATTGTGACAGTATCATCATTTTGTGTTACTGTTCTAACGAGACACAGTTATTCTTTCACTGAACATCATCTAGATTTTCTTTAACATATGGTTTTGCCCATATTTGTGATACATACTGTCTTAATTTCACCCATATTGCACAGCCCTACACACTCACACATTGTATTCAATTATGCACAGTCACTATAAACTGTTAAACTGTACATGACAGAGAATTAATAACAAGATGTTATTTTTCCAGCGTCTGTCTTCTTTCTTGCTCCTTATGTTCCTCTCTCTGTGTCTCACTTTGTGTAGGAGCTCAACTCCCTCATGTTTTCTCTGGACTGGGTCAACATAAAGGCCCAAATAATGGGTCCAGCTCACCTAATCAATGACTATGTGGAGTATGGACCCATTCTGGACAAAGAGGTCAGCAGAATCCAAACTTTACTGTATATGAAATGAAACAAGTAGTCGCTACTGTGTGAGTTAGAAAGATAAAAAAATATAGAAGATGAGGGTGCCACCCATTCTCCTTCATTAAAATGTAAACTATGCCCATAAATGAGTCCCTCCTCTGGGAAAATGCAGGTTTAGAACTCTCTTTCATGCCCTTGCCCTCACACTAAAGCAGAGATGATATGAAACACCTAACTAATCAATTCCACAGAAACATGTTTAGTGTTAGGCTGATGGATATAGAAATGGATATAAGTATATACAGTAATATTGAAGAAAAAGAATGGTAGGCCTGATCATGAGTGGCCAATCTTGACACTGCAGTGCACTGAAGTGAGCTTTCTTTCTTTTTATTTGTCCCCTCCCAGAACAGTGAAGTACGCAGTCAGTTCCAGGAGTTTCTGTCTCTCAACGGCCACCAGCTGGAGCAGCGTCCTTTCCCTGACGTGGTGCAGCTTGCTCTGTCTCAGCCGTACGCTTCTGAGGTCTACAGACAGGCTCTACTGAAGGCACAGGAGCGGGCCAGTACCGGGAAACTCTACTTTGACTGGCTGTATGCAAGCAAGCATTTTACCATGATGTTCTGATATTTTGGATGGATGTAGATTAAGTAATGAAGTTAAAATCAACTAAAATATTGACCTTGTGCATCAGTGGATCTTATACCTGTATATGATAAAACAAATGCAAAAACTTGAACATTAACCAAAACATTTGATCCTTTTGATAAACTCTTGCTGTGTTAATACTTTAAAATGGTGATCAATCATAGGCTGCGTATCTCAGTATAACTGGTCTTTGTGTTTTGTTTTTTGTCCAGGAATAAGAGCAGTATAGAGAGCCTGTCCCGTCTGGTGATCCACCCCCACCAGGGCTCCATCTACTCCGCCTGCTTCTCCCATGATGGAGCCAAGATCGCCTCCTGTGGAGCCAGCAAGACACTCAAGGTATCAAAGCACTTTGTATTTATGTATGTGTAAAATCAGTAAAATCATTTCCATGTAGACAAAAGCACTGGAAAATATGTCAAGTGATCCACTTTTAATGCTAAAAGAACTCTGATAAATCATAATTTATCTGTAGTAGTTTTTAGTTCTAAGTTTTTCTGGGCGTCCGATAGCTATCTGAACTGTTTCCCTTAAAAGACAAGAAAACAACTAGATTGCTAGAAAATATCTGTGAGGGTATTGTCTGTTGTCCTCGCAGAGAGAAGCACTAAATTGTGCACCAATTAAGATTTGTAAAAAAAAGTAGTAGTGAAAATAACCGCTGTCATCATCATGTGCCCAGGTGTTTAAAAGCACTTCAGGTGAGAAGCTCACAGAGATCCAGGCCCATGATGATGAGGTGCTCTGTTGTGCCTTCTCCCCTGACGACCGTCTCCTAGCGACCTGCTCCAGTGACAGGAAAGTAAAGGTAAGCAGGTCACTGTCCACTCATCCCTTGTGACCAACTGGAGCAAAATACTCATGAAATGACAGATGTTGAAATCACCAAACATCTTTTGTCATTTTTCTGTCATGAAACAGACGTCTGCACAATGTTTGAACAACTTTCATCCCAAGTTCTCTACAGCGGACATGTTTGTGTATTCGTGTGTCTTCAGGTGTGGAATGTGGAGCGCGCCATGCTGCTGAGGGTCTTTGCAGAGGAGCATGAAGAGCAGGTCAACCACTGTCAGTTTACCAACACAACACGACGCCTCCTGCTGGCCACCTGCTCCAACGACAAGTTCTTGAATGTTAAGGTGTGTGTTTTCATGCGTATTTGTCTTGTGACTTGTTTCTTGGGTTTTTTCTAACTATATACAGGCAACACAGAGAAAAGTTACTGTACTCATTTTGCCAGAAGCAACTGTTGTTTTCTAACCCCTACTCTGCTCCTGTCTCTCTCTCTCTTTGTTCTTCTTTCTTTCTCTTTTTTGGATCACTATATTTCATTCTCTATTATAGTTGTGGAACCTCAATAAGCCGTCCTCACAGAACACCATGTTTGGCCATTTCGAGCCGGTCAACCACTGCTGTTTCTCCCCTGATGACACCTATGTGTCCACCTCCTCCAACGACGGTACCGTTAAGGTGACTGCCACTAAAATAGACACTTACAGTTGGGTGTACTATGACCATTCATGCTAACATGATAATGTACATTTACTACTGCCAACAAAATTAGTTGAGCTACAGTAGTGATGGAGAGTTTAGAGCTGGATACATAAAATGTTTCAATACCAAAACCAGATCTAGTATCACATTTTAAAGAACTGGTGCTAGTTTTAAAACACTGCAGATTTTATTATGGGAAAGAGTCTGTTGTTTTTTATGTCAAAATTGCCCAAACTATTAAATAATGTGTAAATATTGTGATACTGCACAAATACAAGCCTGCTCTTATTAGGTGAGTTTAAACTGACAAGGGGCAAAAAGCAATTCTCCAAAACCAAAATTCAATAATGCACAGTTACAATCTTTATTAGGTCAAATTTATTTATAAAGCACATTTTAAAACAACTCAAATGCTGTACAGACCATAGCAGGTAGCTAAAATCACAAATACAAGAAACACTGACATAAACGAGAAGGCACACAGCTCGTAGGCACTAATAGACAACACATGGGCAAAAATTAGTCACATCAGGAGGATTCAAACACTAGTGAATAAAAGTAAGTTTTGAGCCTGGACTTAAAAGGGTTGATAGAGGGGGCAGATCTGATAGGGAGGGGAATGCTGTTCCACAGTCTAGGGGCTGCAACTGCAAAGGCGCGGTCACCCCTGAGATTAAGTTTAGATCACAGGACAGCCAGGTCGACCTGAGGGACCTGGAGGTAGACTAAGGGGTTAGAAGATGGTTAGAATTAAGGTTAGATGAGTTTTCTGTATTTTCTACACATTATATTTAACATTATACATAGATTTGTGTTCACAGATGCTTTTAAGGTAATTCTGAAAATGACACGCTATGTGTTCTTGTGTTCTTGTGTGTTCCTGCACGTGTGCAGCTATTTCAGGCCTCATCTGCCAACGAGTGGAAGACAATCAACGTGAGGAGCATGTTTACAGAGAGCGATGAGGAAATCTTCGTCAAGTGCAGCACCTGGACTGCCGACGGCAAACGCATCATATGTGCTGCCAGGAACGCTGCTCTGGTGCGCATTGAGCATGAAAAGTGAACATTTTGGTTCAACAAGTGGAGACGCGTGATATTGTTTGCTGTGGTGTGTTGGGTGGGCGATGCTGAATGTGCAATTGAGTGGACGTAAACGGTTTGGGTGTGGATCTGTCTTGTCTCAGCTCTACAGATAAAAATCCATCATTCGTTGAAGGTGACAGGAAAGAGAGGCTGTTTGTCAGTTTGTGTTCTCGAAAGTCTGAAGAGTATGTGTCCTGGTTGTAAATGGGAGCAGCCCCTCCTCTCCTGAGTTTTCCAAAATCACTCAGTCTTGTCCGGTAATCAGTCTGTCTGTGTCCTCCACTTTTTCATTCATTCGTTTTCTGGAAACAACCCAAACACAACAGAGATGTCTGAGATTGTTTCTTTGCTTTAAATAGAGGTAATGGGAGGCTTAAATCTCACAAGGTTCCTTTAGGTTGTAATATTTAAGCACCACTATTTTTATAGCCCACCAACATTGGCATGAGCTCATTTTATCTTATCACAGATATAATCAGTGTTTGGAAATTGCAGTATGAAAATGTCAAATATGTTTGAATTTAGAAACAGTCTCCATTCTTATCAAAAATGATAAGAATTTTTATGTTATACTTGTTACAAATATCAGTCTGTTGGGGAAAAGAATGACAACAGCCATTTTGTATTGAAGTTCTATATTTAAATTTTTTTAAATGTAAAATTATGACTCCTTTTTAAATATTCCTGAAGTGGAAATTGTTGCCATTTTGTGCCCAGACTGAGTAGACTCTGATTTGTTGTCTGTCTGTTTCTGTTTCTCAGGTGTTTGATGTGGAGACGTCGGACATGTTGTTGGAGATAAGGACCAGTCGTCTGAGCATGGTACAATACTGTCAAGCCTGTCCGACCAGTAACCTGCTGGCCATCGCATTCTCAAACTACGCTGTGGAGGTATAACACATGTACTCACACACAGTCCCTCTATTTGTTTAATGTCCTTTTTTTTAGTTCTAATATGTCCAAAAGATGTATAAGAACATTAAACATTAATACAAATGAACAAGTACAAAAGACAAAAATTAACTGATTCCACTATCTATATTCTAACTTGGCTTTTCCAGAGAGATAAAGCCTGTTAGGGCAACCTGTTACTCACGAGACAAAGTTGAATTGATTCAGGTGCAGGTATATCTAGCCACTCCTGTATTGTTTTGATTATCTCTCTCCAGAAAGGCAGAACCAGAGGGCGGGCCCACATTGCATGGATAAAAGTGCCTTCATGCCTTTTACATTTCCAGCACAAATTATTTTCTAGTAAACCCATTTTATGAAGACAGACAGGTATAAAATAATACCGATAAAGTATCTTATAGTGTGTAAATTTTCCCTGAGCTTCTCTTGTAAACCAGCCTGCACTGGAAATATAAAATATTTTATACATTTCTTGTGAATCCACTGTGGCTAAATTCTGCTTGAACTTTTTACTAATGTGATTTTGATTCATGGCAGCTTGCATGATTTCTTTTTAAAGATATGGTAGAAATATTAGTGAAATCACATTATTGTGTGTTCAGACGTGTCACTTTGGTATCCTACATCGCTCTATAAGACTGTCTAAAAATAATAGTGCACATATGTGTGTGTGTGTGTGTGTTCCAGCTGTGGGACTTGGAGGCCAATAAGAAGATGGCTGACCTCAGTGGTCACCTGAGTTGGGTCCAGCGTGTCCAGTTCTCCCCTGACGGCTCACAGCTGCTCTCTTGCTCTGATGACCAAACTGTCAGGGTAAGACTGACTGTGTGTGTGTGTGTGTGTGTGTGTGTGTGTGTGTGTGTGTGTTGCATCTATATGAGTTTATCAGTGTGCACAGATACTGTCCGTATTCAAAGTCATCATACTTTGTTCCCCCTGCCAGCTGTTGTGTTTCAGCCCTTAATGAGGAACTTAATTTTGTGTGCATTGAAAGTATTGCATGTTTACCCTTTCAGGCCAAAATATAAACACGAAAGAAACAGTTTTCCTGTATGATGTGTTGTGAAGGAATTGGCAAAACACTGGAATTATATGCAGTTGTTGCCTTGACTTGCTTGAGGCATTTTTCTCGCTATTATTAACTGATTTGACCTGACTCATCGCTCGCATAAACAAAGCAAAATGTAGCATAAACAGTCTGAAAACAAAGAAATTACATAAAGTAATGTAGGTTTAGCCTTTATTGCCTTTATTGTTACTATTTCATACAAGGCGGTAAATACATGGTCTTCATTCAGCTAATAAATAATATTTTGATGCAAAGCCTTATCAGTCTGAATGACAAAGCTGCAGAGTTGCAACAGAGCAGTCTGTACATACTACTTATGATGACATAGATTCTCTGTTTTACCCAAATTTTTCTTATTTTGGCTGCAGGTAGTCATCCATATACACAGACAGTGCTGTATCAAAACTTTGAAATATAACCCCCTAAATGAGTTGAGGCAGCTCAACTGCCTTAAGACCCCAACAGCCATCTTCAACAGAGTAATTAATCTGGGAAAAGTGTAACTGTCAGTCTGGAGAAAAGTCGGGTTAAAATGACCCAGTTCTGACTTCTTTCACGCCAAAAAGAAAAGCCCCAACTGACCTGTAACTGCATATGTTCTGCCAAAGAGTTGGAAACCGTCTCACACTCCTCCATTTACCCTCCATTTACCAGTATCGTCAAGTGTATGTGTTTGAGCTGTTCGACCCTATGTGGAAATTCAGATTGAAGTGCCAAACAGAAATTCATGAGGCAGATGCTGATGAATTATTTGTTGCCAAAGACGAGTTTTTTTCCAGTTTGTCTCTGCAGCGTAAAAACAAATCAGGTTACACCTACTGTCAGTTATTTCAGGTTAACTCCTCGCTTTATGAAAATGTATATTATAAAGGGGAAAAGTATTAACAATAAACATAAGAACAGTGAAATGTAGTGTTGTCTGAAGCTTCACTGGCAGTCTGCATTACATTCTACTCAAGCTTTTGTCCTGTGTTTCTGCTCTTGTAGTTATGGGAGACTAATAAGGTGCACACCTCCTCAGCCGTCTGCCTGAAGAGAGACTCTGATGTTCTCTTCAATGGCGAAGAAATCATAGTGTCGGCTGCAGACAACTGCAACAGACTGCAGGTGAGAAATGAGGAGAGAGACTGAATGAAGAAATGAACGGCGGGTTCGCTGGGTGAAACAGGAATGTGAAGCTGGAATGAGTTTTTCTTTGAGTGTGCGCTCAAGTGCAGACAAGTATTATTGTACTGTGTTCATATCTGTGTGTGTGTGTGTGTGTGTGTGTGTGTGTGTGTGTTTTTTTTCAGGTGCGTGATGGCAGGACTGGATCAGTACTTTTCCAGTCAGATGAAAAGCCGTCCAGGATCCGGTCTATCTGCATGTGCAGGCAGCCCTCTGCTGTGGTCCTGGGCCAAGAGGACGGCACTGTACAGGTATCCAACACAGTTATATGTACAGTACATACTGTATGTGTTTGTGTGTATGTGTGACAGGGCAGTCAAACAATTTTATACACTTCGTTTTAGTGCTGAGCTAATGAATTTGTTTAATCAATTGACAGAAAATGAATCGCCAGCTTTTATCAAGCAGAAATACTAAACATTGAGCGGTTCCAGCATCTCAACTATGAGGATTTGCTGCTTTTATCTGCTTTATGTAATTGTAAATTGAATGTCTTTGGACAAAAAAATATATTTTCCTCTATTGTCTGGTAATTTTAAACAAACAGTTGGAGAAAAAAATCTACAAATTAATCGATAATGAAAGTAAACAAGTGGCAAAATTATACTGGTAAGCTTAATTAAAGTAATCACATTTTGATCATGAATTTTCATGTGTTTGCTGCAAATTCCAAAGAAAAGCGAATCTTGTATATGAAGAATCTTTCACAATTACATAACCTTGATTTTTACAATCGAGGTTGTAAATTCCCTCTTGTATGTGAGGATTTTTTTTGGGTGTAATTGTGTTCACGTGTATGACCGCAGCTCTGCATGTAAGTGTGTGTGTAAATCTCTGTTCCACATTGCTGTAGGAGGTGTTTTTTCAGGCCACGTTGAGTCATGAGATTTGACATTAGCACTGTCACTCTTTTTATCATTCCTGTCAGCTGTGCATCAAATCAACCTAAAAACATCTCTTACATCTCCTCCTCTCCACTCCTCTCTTTCCTGCCTTGATCTGTATTCTCAACAGAGCTCACTCCATTTCTACATTTTACCATATCTGTCACATACTCTGTTTTATTCCCTCTTTTGGTTTTGTCTCATTTCCTCCTTTTGTTCTGTCTGTCGCCCCGCTCCCCTTGCTCCACTACTCTTTGTCTTAGTGATAAATTGTTGTTTGCAGGCAGAGAATTAGGTCCTAGTCTGCATCGTGGCAGGTGTGAGTCCTGTGCCGGTAGAGGACATCCCCAAAAGTTTTTGTCCTATATTACAACACAAACACACACCCACAAAGAGTCCCCTGACATATCTGTGCTCTGTCCAGCGGCCTATGGCAGAGAGCAACTGTAATTAAAAAGGTCCTGCAGTCTTAATTAATTAAGACAGGGGTTAATGATTTTAATTACAGCTCTTTTCTTGCCCTTCATGTGCCGCTCCTCTTGTCTCCCGATTCAAGAGATATGAGATGGAAGGGTATTGCATGCGAGGACTTAAAATAACGGTGATGATTAGTAATTGGAGTTCTAACAACTAAGAGACAATAAAAAGGAATATTGTAGATTACTGCGACAAATGCACACAAAATACACCAAAATATATTTAGGGATTCTTTGTGTAATGTTTTCAGCTTTTCCTATGGGCTGCCTCAGAAGTTGCTCTGCGTATCACTCTGACTTGAGCTCACTGCTAGGCCAGGATTTTTTAGGGGTTATAGTTAGGAGACTGAAAAAAGAGAAACATACATAACTGGCTACCAATGGTCAGTGCTGCGGGCATGTTTTCAGCTTTGACAAATCAAGTGATTGCTGACAAGGGCCGGGTGTCAAACTGTGATACTTTTTTGGTAACAAGCGAAATGTGTACGCAACGTTATGTTTCAAAACTGTCGAGTACTGAAAGCTGGTGTTGAATATCTTGTCAGAACCGTAATACTTTATTTTGATCAGATAACTGTAGTAGATTTGTTTGGGTCCACTGGAAAGGAACGTATTTCCACTGTTACCTTTCTGTTTATCCACAGCATCATGAACAACACTACATTTTATCCACAGTCTCATTACTTTAATTTGAGGGTAATGGCCATTTTAACATCATCATTTATTATATGGAAGGCATCCAAAAAATCCACTCTTTGTTGTTGTAATGCAAAGATGTCCAAAGGATTTTGTATTCCTTTTTGTACAGCTTCAAACATTCCTTTCAGCCAGAATGCTCATTGAACATTATAATTTGTGTTTTATACTTTATCAGTTACTTCCAACAGATTTGGATACATTTTAAGTGTTTTTAATCCTCATGGAGTCCACACAGCTTTTGCTGTTGTAGTCCCCTAAAATAACACCAGGGGGAGCCCTGGTGTTAGCTCGGGAGATTTTCCGGTGTCAGTCAATGCTGCAGTGGAAGTGGACTTTTTATAACCAGTTTAGGAGGAAAAATAAGCAATAATTCATCAATTTAAGTTCAATTTGACATGCCGGCTTTGTGTTAGATGTGCAGGAAAGGACAGAAAGTCAGTGTGTGTTTCTTTATGATTGAAAGAGTGCAGTTGTGAGTGTGTGTGTGTGTGTTTGTGTGCATGTGTGTTTTCTGTGCCAGGGAGCAGGGCTGACAGCTAGTCAGGTACTGAGGATGGTTGGCTGCAGGATCCGACGATTGTTGACCTCCTACAGGGGGTTGGTGCTGGCAGTAGGGCTGTGCACAGGCAGCGTGCAGGTATGGTAGGGAAAGTGTAATATCTGTGTGTATGTCTTCAAAAGTCACCAACTGCTTTGAGTAATTTTGGGTGTTTATTTCCTTTTTAAAAAGCTTTGATGGCTGGGAAGAGAAGATGCAGATCGTTGAGTACAGAAAATACACATTTCAATAAGGGCTGGGCGATATGGATAAAATATCACGATATTTTTGACCAAATACCTCGATATCGATATTGCGACAAAATTGTAGGGATAACTATTGGTGCTGTCACAAAATATTTACACAATGAGATTTTTGATAAATAAAGTGGCAAATAATAGGACAGCTAGAACAGTCTGGTAAGTTCAGAAAATTACATCAGTTTACTGTAATGCAGCCTTTAAAACCAGGAAAAGACAAAACTTATGCCATATCATGATATACAGTATCCAAAACCAAAGATCTAGGCTCATATCACGATATTGATATAATATCGATATATTGCCATTTCTATTAATAACCACATCTCATCATGCAGGTCCTTCACAACTTTCGTTCGGGTTTGTTTGACTTTTTTACTCAGTAGTGATGTTTAAAACAAGTGTTCCCCATTACATATTCCTCTTTACATTAGCCTACTTTAATATTTGTTTTTTGTTTTTACACCAATAACCCTCAGGCATTTTTCTCAATACACCATCCCAGAAATCTCTGAGCCGGATGTCTAAATCTCACCAAAGTGCCCTGTCACGTTTTGAAACTTGCGTCCCAGTACATGGAGCTTGACAAACACGGTCGGCGTGCCCCGAGGCTTGTTCTGCTCAGACATTTCAACCCTCTCCTCTGAGATAAATATTTTAGTGCCTGGTAAAATCCCAAGCGTCATGGGCCAGACGTGTACTTTCAAAACTACAGGTGCTGTGCTAGACTGAAGATAATGTTGTGCTGTACTTAGTTTAGTTTAGTTTGTTCAGCATATTAAGAGGGGAAAGTATTTTCATGAGATTCCTGTGTTTTGAAAGTAAATCCATGAACAAATGACTGGTTTCAAAGTTTCAGTAATTTATTTGCTTAATTTGAATATTTTTTAATCACTGGAAAGATCTATCTGGAGGTTAATTAGGAAAATTGTGGCTTTGGTATCACAGCAGTTTTTATAATTACACTTGTAATCAAAACCCCTGTTTCACGTCATAATTCCTTAAGTAGTCTTAAGTACTAGAATAAGCTCTGTTTAATGATAAAATAAACTTCTGTTCAACTCTAATGTATTTAGGCCAGAGGCCACCAGAAAGCCACAAGCAGATGGACCATATTAAATAAGATTCCTTCCCTAAGGAATATTATCTGCAAAGATCTTTGCGCTGACGTAATATTTTTTTAATATATTAACAAAACTAAGTTCATGTCATTCGTTTTGCAAGCATCTGGTTATAAACCAAAGTGTTGGACAAAGTCAATTTCTGACCTGATGATGGTGATGATGAATTCTTCCTAGTTGAGACATTTCACTTAAAACCACAATGGTGGCGTCAAAGTCAGAGGAGCACCAAAGCCATTAGGATACTTTCCTTCTGAAAGTCTCTGAGTTGTTGTGTTAACAACTATCCAGCCAATGCATTTGAGGACATTTACAAGATCTTCTTCTTTGTCCTTTGGGGTGGGCTTTTTCTTTTCAGCATCAAAGCTGTTTTGTTCTCCAACTCCTCCAGTAATGTCTGAAGGGCTGTCAGACCCCCAGCAGCCCACAGCGGTCCTGACCGGACTGAACAGTCGCACTCTTTCAAAGCTCACGCTTTTTCCCCTCCACTCCACTTTCTTTTTGATGTGCTTATTACCATCAAGCCAACAACCACACTTCACCTCTCTCCTTCTCAAGCACCTCCTCAAACTGGGACTTGTTGTCAAGATTTTTAAGGAAACTTTCTGGGACACTTTTCCTCCCTGAGTATATCTTGGCAAACACAGCTGTCATTTGAGGTTTACATAGATATTCTAGACACCGTGTGTGACTTCTTGGTACAGTGGAGCTCTCACTGCACAGTATTCCCATCGTTTTTTTTTTGGCCAGGCATGCCCTTTACTTTACTTTCAAGTACACCCAAGACATGTTATAGTTTTTGCTGTTTGTTTGAATACTTGTGGTGTTAATTTTTCTCTGTTTTTTCCCTTCCAGGTGTTGGAGGTGCCCTCTGGGAAGCTCCTAGCCACTCTGTTGGGACACACCAAGACGGTGCTGCACTGCCAGTTCAGCCAGAATGGCCAAACACTCATCACGTCCTCCGAGGACACCACCATAAGGGTCGGCTTAACTCCTTTCCTCCTTCAGTTGATCCCCTCTTGTCTGTATGCTTTTTGTTTTTCTCTTTCTGCTTGGTTTTCCTGTTTGTGTTGCTCCCATTCATCACCCTCTCCCTCAACCTCACCATCTTTTCTGTCTAATTCATGACTTGTTCTTTCACCTCCTCCCCCAACCTGCCTCACATTTGTCTTCTCTGCTATTGATTATTTCCCCCCCACCCATCCCCATTCTTCACCTTGAGTAAAACTGCCTGCTCTGCTGAATCGCTCATCCAAGCAGTGTTTCAGGTCTCCGTGGTGCTTTCACCTTCCCCTACCTGTTACACTCTACCAGCTTCTCTGTCGACCTCTTTACTTCTGCATTCTTCATCCCCCTCTTTTGTCTCCTCTTCTTCCTTTTCCCTCTCTTTGGCTGCGGCTATGCTGCTCTCGATAGCTCCTTATCTCCCTCCTGCTCATGTGTTGACCGTATCCAACTGTATTGTGTATGTGTGTGTATTTCAGGCCGTTACGCTCCGTCAACCCCCACTGTTCATGCTCTGTTGCTCCTTTCCCCTTTCCTCTCCTCCCCTCTCATCTCCTCCTCCTCCTTCTTCATCTTTGCTTTTTGCCGTCAGACCTGTCCACTGCAGCACTTCCTTCCCTCTCTGACAGCGCAGCACCTCGTTCTGTATTCATGCAGCTGCTGCCTACGCCATCACTATTCTCGGACCGTCCGCCACTTATTCGGAAGCTATTCAAATGCGCGCTGTATGACATTTGCTCTCTAGGAAATGGAAGTGTGTATTTAGATGTTAATGCAGTCACACCGTGAATGTAAAGAGATCGAATGATATTGATGTTAGCTGGTGATGGATTCTAACCTTTGGACCATTGACAGATTCTATTCAGAAGGAGAAAAGGTGCAACGTTGCACACACGGGTATGATTGATAGGATGATCTGGATGATTCTGTCTCTCCTACCCCCTTTCTTTGAGCTCAGTTGAAATCTTGTTACTGTTCAGTTACCTGCCGGCACACTGGGAGAAAACAAGCACTCTGTAGACAGATGCACAGGTCCAGAGTTTTAACTCCACAGATGCATTAGCATAAACCCAGCGCACCCAATCAGGGATGTGATTAGAAAGAGGGAAAAGCAAAAAAAGTATGTATGTTTATGCTACATGGCTGATACATTCTTGTGCCAAAGAAACTGCCTTTTATTGGAAAGCTTTTTTTTTCTTTACTTTTATTTCTGGGATGTTTTTGATTGACAATTAATCTTTGTTGCTAATGAACATATTAGTTTTTATGTCTAATATGTCATGCTGTTTTTGAACTTGACACCTCTGCTTTAAAGATATGAAAGAAAAGCAAATAAGAAATTTGTTATTTACTTCAAAAGACTGGCTGTACATTCAAAACTAATTTTACCACTTACCCATAAAGCTGATTTTAAAAAAAAAAAAAAAAAAAAAAAAAACATAACATGATAAAACTTTTTTTAAAAATGTTGCGATCCTTTATTGCTTCTGGGCGTCAATCTTTGTGGGTGTGTAGCCCCCAGCCAATAACGGGGAGAGCCAGGGAGGAGGGGGCCAACTTTGAAAGCTGTCTGCTTACAAACAACAACCGACAAATCCTGCATTGTATATCTTTAAGTAAACAGACATTTCTCGGTTACCTGCGTAAGCTGGTTTCTCTGAGTAACCTGTGTGTAAGGGTACATGGGCTCCACGTGCTGTATGAGGAATGGGACAGTACAGACCTCACATGTTACCTATACAGAGGCATTTCTGTAGCCAGTTAAGTGTAAGGTTGTGTGTGTAAGCGCTATGAATTTTGGGCAATCCCCCCCAAAAAAGTGAAAAGTAAGGATGTGCATCAAAGTCTTTGAGACCATAAGGGTGGACAGCGGAACTGGACCGAAGTGAAAAGCATCACTGACTGAAACATTATTATTACATTATTTTTCTGTTTGTCTCTCTGCTGCCCCCTGTAGGTGTGGAGGTGGCAGTCAGGGGAGTGTAAAGTACTGCAGGGTCACAAGGAGCAGATCAGATGCTTCTCTCTGCTCTCCAACTCACCTGCTGATACGAGACTGCTGTCCTGGTCCTTTGATGGTACCATCAAGGTGAAAGCTCTCACACACACACACACACACACACACACACAGTACAGTTAACTGCAGCATGAAACCAAACGCAATATAATCTTTTCTTTCACGCACTATAAGGTGTGGGACATTGAAAGTGGAGAGAAGCTGCAGGACACCGAGGCTCACCGGGGAGCCATCCTGTCATGTCATGTCTCGCCAGACAGATGCCTCTTCGCCACCACCTCTGCTGACAAGACTGCTAAGGTTCAACACTTATACACAAACACATATTCATGGGAGGAGACATGTCTGTCTGTGCTGGCAGTAACAATGTGCCCTATTACACATCCCTTAAACCTCCTTCCGAACTGATTACTTACAGCACATGCACACTGATGTATTGCTGTGGGTGATATCTGAGCCTAACTTTCTCCAGTAGCGAGGCGAGGGACCTTAGAGATTAGCGTACAGCAGATGGCCCCAGGCCTGGTGAATTAGCTGCAGGTCAGTCTATCCTCATACACCCACGTCCAGTGATCATTTAGTCTGACTGCAGCCCATGGACCTGCTGACCCACCGGCCTGGCAGGCCAACCTACCCACCTCCATGTCTGGATGTAGTTTTTGCCAGGTTGTCACTTACCAACACCGCTGCGCTCGACTTTGGCCTGACTTTGACTGACTCAGTGGGCTGGAGATTCAGTTTTCAACCTTTTCCGCAAGCAGCTCTAAAATCATTGCTTTTCCTACTCATCATCCACAGGGAAGTGAAGTGTACTGCACAGTACATACTGAACTGTACTGAGACTGTACCCCCCTTCGACACTGGTTCTCTGTCAGTGTCATTCATTTTCTTGGATCGTGAAAACAGTTGTGGGTTTTTATTTATACTTCTCCATCCAATATTTGCCAATGGATGCCAACTGCTGTTCCTGAGTGAAAAGCCGCTTTCTCAGGCATTTGTTAAAGCAGTTGATCAAGAGCCACTGCCACCGAGTTTCACACAGGAATTTGGAGTTGGTCGACACTTACTGTAGAGAACAGCCACTGGGTCGCCAGCCAGACTGGCTTCAGTCAATGGATGCTAGTGAGAGAGAATGTGTGTTTTATGGATTTGGCAAAGATGATAATTGAGGTGTGTGTGTGTTGTGGGGCTGGTCTGCAGCCAGTCACATAGTCCTTGCTCTCCAGACCGAATAGGGGGCTTTGGTAGCTCAAAACACACATAAACACACAGTCCCCGGTCTCCATCTATCTAGAGGTCAAACTGAAAGGCTCAGCCATGAGTGTCTTTGTTGAGCAACACAAAAAGAGGGAGGGTTTTTCTGTCCGGCTCATTCCTTTCCTCCATCTCTATCTCTCTCTGTTCCCCCTTTTTTCTCTTTTTCTTTCTTTTCCTACTGACCTTCAGATGAATGGGACTTTGTGTGCAGACGTAGTTAGCCTGCTGCCAAATGAAGTGTCTAATTATGAGCTATGTTATTTTCAGCGCAACACAGGATGCGACTGGGGTAAGAAGGAACACAGAGAGAGAGAGAGAGGAAGGAGGGAAAAGAAAGAAAAAGGAACGGAGGGGAGGAATTTAAAGAGTATAGTAGATGAGAGACAGAGATAGGAGGAGAGTCAAAATCCAAAATAAAGTGAGAGAAAGAAAACAGCAGGGAGGGAGAGAGCAATCATTAACAGTTGCATCATTCTGATGCAGTGTCTCATTCGGCATGATTATTTGTCCTCACAAGACCTATCAGCGGGTGATGGCTGGTTTGAGAAACAGAAATAAAACTTCATTATTATTATTACCTGTTATTCCCAGGTAAACACCGCTATGTTGATTTTTGTAATTACATTTCATCTATATCACGCTCTGTCCAAGGGGAGTCATCCCATTTAGCTGCCCTGTGTTATAGAAACATGTTGCCCCATCTTCTTCTAAATGGGTTATTCACTCATTTCAGTTTTATAGCAAAATCAGAATGTGTTTGTATCTGGTTCTGTCTGATATACAACCAATTTCTACTTCATGATGCTGCTTTTCTTAAATTTCTGTGTGTTTATTGCTGATTGCATCTTCTCTCTGGGCTCCTAGTTATGGCACTGTGACTCATGGCAGTGTGTCCACACACTGAGCGGCCACCAAGACTGTGTCCGAAGCTGCCGATTCTCATGGGACAGCCGGCGCCTCGCAACAGGGGATGACAACGGAGAGATCCGGGTGTGTATTGAAAACATGCAGTACCTCTTTTTGCATGTGTTACTCGATGATCTAGGAAGTCAGGCTCATTGGGCTTGTTCTTGCAAATTGGAAATCAACCTCAGTACATTGCCTACATGCAAAAGGGTGAAGGGGAGAGTAGGAAGTAGAACATTTTGGTAGGGAAAATTAGCAGAGTGGTGGGATTGAGAGAGGTAATTTGGAAGAAAGGCTACAGATGAGAGGTAAGGAAAGACTTTCCATAGCGCCTCCTGCCTATAGACACTTTTATCAGTGTGTCCATCAAATGGCATTATGTTACTAATATGAGAAGTAATGACAATGCCGTGAACCCTCTAATTTGCTGTGCAACATACAAAAATGCAATTACAGCACTCAACATTTATTCCAGAGATCACCTCATAATTACATCTCATCACTCATTTAGATAAAGTGCTTACTAACACATCATGATTGCTGCACATGCACAGAGCAGGGATGAGATGAAAGGCAGGAGGCAGGGTGCAGGAGCTGGAGGAGGTGCAGGTTGTGTGAGAAGCTTAGGTGAAGAGAGCAGGAAGAGGAGGAGATGTCTGGCAGCGGGAGGCGAAGGAGAGGATTAATTGGAATCCGCACCGCTTGTACACAAACACACATGCGCACGCACACACAAAGTAAATGAAAAGGAAGATGTGGAAAAGTCATTCAGCGCCGCTCAGCCTGCAGCGACAAAAGGCGGCGCCGCAGCAGTCAACAAGGGGTTAATGCCCTCTGGTGGCCTCTGAGCCGAACTGCTCCATTATCCAGAAATGGCCGAATCCATCAGATCCAATTACATAAACCACACTGAAATCTCACCCCTGTTTCTATGGAAACAAATGTGAGTCATTCAGACAAAGCATGCCAAGTATTAAATATAGCTGTATGTGTGGATGTGTCACTGTCAAATGTACATGGCATGTGAACAGTTGCATAACAGCTGCAACAGACATGACGTGCAGCTCTAGTGACAACAGAATCACAAACCAACCGTTTGTTTATGGTGCTTTAGGTAATGTCTTATTTAGATCCATACTCCAGAAAGAGCAATATTTGTTACTCTTTCTAGTTATCTTTGTCAGGGGTTGAGGGTGCATAGAAGCCCACCCCGTATATGCAGGTCATTGTAACGTTAGAAAGTTATTAAAACCTACCATTTTATGTCCTTTAACACCATATGCAGCAAAATATGGAAATACCAACATGGCTAACATCACAACCAGCTAGTATAAATCTAAAATGATCCACTAAGAATTTAAAATGTGCATTTTTAAGTCTGCAATCAAGGTCAAGAAGTGTTCGACTTGATATATTTAACATCTTTGTTGTAACAGTGATTTTTACATTTTTATTTTATGGGCCAAATAAAACATTTTATTTTTCTGGTATTACAGCTCTGGAGTGTCAAGGACGGCTCCTTGCTGAAGATTTGTTCGCGGGACGGAAAGGACGGCATGGACTCGCTCCACGGAGGCTGGGTGACCGACCTGCACTTCTCCCCAGACAACTCTCTCCTGGTCTCGACTGGAGGTTACATCAAGGTACGTTAACAAACACTATACGTTCAGACTCATATGAGTACTCCACTTTGGTTGTATGGAGTCACACAGAACTAGAAGACACAGTGTGGTATGTAAAAATGAGTCTGCTCCAAAATAATATATTTACATTGGCATTTATGCCTTTATCAGAGAGTAGACAGTAGAGAGATGACAGGAAATAGGGGGAGAAAGAGAGGTGAGGAATATTATACAACAAAAGCTGGACTTGAACCAGGGATATTTCTATTAATGATTGGTGCCACATAATAATTTTTAATGACTTTTTAATAACTTTTGTCTTTAGAGATTTGGGGAGCCTTTTTTGTTGATAGGACAGGTCCAAAAAGTTTTTAAAAAACAACCTCTTAATATCTGTTGTGTAAGACATTGGCCACTGTACTTACAGTATTTTGCCGTGGATACAAATACAGACAGGTTGTTGGCACCGACATGCACTGTGTGTCTCTTGCTGCCCACGCTTAAACTTGAGTACATGCACCCATAAAGACACTTTCACAAAGTCATGCAGCATAATTCCTTTACTTTGCATATGTTCTGCTGTTTCCAACATTGTATCGCTGTGAAGTGTATTAGCCAAATTGTTGATTGAGAGACATTTGATGTGTCACAGTAGAAACAATGGGGAGATGACCTCAACAGGGTGTAACACTGGTGCACAGTGTTACATTAACTGAAGGACTGTTGTAGTGCTGCAGGTTTACATAAAAAAGGTACATAAAATACCCAAGAGAATGATATCAATGCTTCCTCGTGACGTGACCAGAATAGTGTGTCTGTGTGTGTGTGTGCATGTGTTTGTGTGTGCACCTTTCTTATTGCCTTTATTTTTACAGGAGATGGGGTCACAGAGCGGGCAGTCTCAGCTCTGCTCTGATTGGCTATTTGCTGGACAATGATGTAATCCTCAAGGGAGAATGGTTCTGATCGATGAGGCTTGATACCTCAGATTACTCCTGATAGTGTGTGTGTGTGTGTGTGTGGGGTTGTGTCGTGTGCGTGAATATGTGCATGCTCGTCTTTGTTTATACCTGCTTGTGTGGGTCGACAGCGATGTTACTGTTGAAGGCAGTGGTTGCTGTTGTTCAGGCTTTTTATAGATAGATGGCCAAAAAACACATCATAATCTCTTCTATGAATGTTGCCGTTGATCATAAAGCCTGAGCTCGAACATAATGACAGCCCCAAATGTAGTTCTTTTTCTTAATACCTTTTCTTTTTATCTATTTTATGGCATTCGGAAATTTTCAGGAAACTCTCAGCTGTCACAGCCATCTTTTTTTTTTTTTTTTCTCAAAGTACACATTGCAATGCAGTTCAAAGGGCATAAACGTAAAAGCCCCCATTAGACTATTTAGAAGAAAGATGAGGTGTTCCCAAGAGCATCAGACACATTAACATGATGTCATACAGTATGTAATAATAAGGCTCAAGGGTTTGAAATCATTGCTTCTCTGAAAAAAAAGTGTAAAGTTGTACTTGAATTGATGTGCAGCACACAAGACAACTACTGATAGGAAGTAGATGATAACGATGTAATTAAAAAAAAAAATCTTAACATTAATTAACGTCGGTTGATGTACATTACATCGTGATATAAATTAAACCATTATTTCTGTTAAATTTAAGGATTTTTTTTAAGCTTAAAATTCTCTAGTAGCAGATTCAGAGTGAAAATGTCAAATTCTGCTGCCAATGTAAAATCAATCAATTACACATAAATAAACCATACATATATACACTATTTGCTGTTGCCCAGATCTATCTACCTGTATGTGGTGATGTGCTGTGTTCAGCAATGTAGATGTACTGTATAATACAGTACATAAATCATAGTTTTGTCCTGGATTGTTCTGCTTGTTTGCTACTTTTCGTTCTGAAGTAAGATTAAGTACACTGGGTGTTTATTTGCAGTTTGCGTCCCTTTCTATGCTTTTTTTTTTATCGTGCCATTTTTATTTTTTGTATTGATTTGTATTTTTTACCATTTACCAAATAACTGTAGTGTAAATAACAAAACTGTTAGAAAACCAAACCAAGGGTACCTTCTTAAAGACTGTGCAGCAGCTCGGATAATATAAAAAAAGGAAAATTGAGAATTTTAGATTTGGTAAAGAAAATACACACAGTTAAAGACACAAATAGGATTACAACTTGATGTGTTATCTTTGCTATATTTATAGTCACAATATCCAGTAAACTACCAGCTACGACACCTCGATGATAAATTGTAGAAACATCCAGCTTCTGCCACTCTCAGTGGTAGTATGGATACAAACTTGACCAGACCTACTAAAAAAGAGAAACGGGGGCCAAGGTCGACAATTGGAGGATCAGTATCATCTTGTATTAATCCACTTTTCTATGATTAACAGTGACTTTATGTTCAAAATCAGTTTAAATGAACACATTTGGAACATGGTGTGGTGTCTATAAAGCGATACTGGATCTCATCTGACAGTTCTGTTGGGGCACGTAAGACAACGTGATTAGGAGCTACTGCACTAATATGGCCTCTGATTTGTTTATCAGTGAACTTTAAAGACAGGCCTGCTCTGCTTGACGCGCTAATGTAGCATCATTAGCTTCGTCCTCAGTTACATCATCATGACAGTTATAATTATTTTGGGAATCGGCTAACGGATCACTCTATTACTCCATTTCACAGACTTTTTTTTTTTTAAACCTCTCTCTTACTTCCTCAGCAAGGCGTGTTGACTTGATGGATCAGCATGTGGATACGTGGAGCAGTGATGGATTATTATGCCTGTCTTAAAGGGTGAACCCCCCGAGTCATGAGCTTTGATTGATTAATCACACTGCGTGTCGGCCGGACAGCTATGAGAGGCCATTCTGTCTGTCATATTAATCACCATGACAGAGTGTGTACCTCTAATGACAGATAATATAGCCTGCAGAGTGAGGAAACATAATAATCTAACTATCTGTTTTAATGATTATTGCCAAGACGTGTCTCCATGCTCGCCTGTTTTGCAATCAGCAAATGCCTTGAAACTAAAACTTAGCAATTATGCTTAGACTCTGCACTTAAAACGGACTTATTATTAAGTAAGTCATTTAAAAACACTCTCTCATATCTTAGCTTTTACATGTTTCCGTGTTGAAGATATGACAAGGAAAACAGAATTGCATTTCCATATAAAATACAAGGAAGCAAGAATAATAGTGTTGTCAAATAAATTACTTATTGACATCTAAAAACAATCATAGAACATTGTAATTATTTTTCTGTCAGTCTTGGAAAAGATTTTGGCAGTCATATGAACGTCTTCATAAGGGTGTTTGGTTTGTATTTATCCTCAGCTGGGAGAGATTTCATGACGGAGGATCAGCGGGATTGTGTAAGATGTGCGTTTAGATCATAGATGAAGACTGATTCATATTGAAGTTCGGCTTGAACGCCATAAAAAGCGGTGAACTTTTTTTCGTCTTTGGAAAGTATAAATTCATTTTCACTACATAACTGGATAATAAAGTGGTAGGTCAAGTTCAACAGCTTCACCTTAACAGAGCTCATATTGATTTCATATTCTAGTTTGGCTTAACATAGCTGCACATTGCCTGCAGTTTTCAGATATACAAATTGCCTCGTGCTACCTTTACATAAAAATGATGCTGTGCTCCTCATTGCTCTGACAGTGTTTCTTGAAGAGAATTGCCGGATAAATAAATAAAAATAAGCAGTGCCGTAGAATGGAGTGTTTATTCTTTTCGTGATGTGGTTCAGCGGAGAGTTTTCAGCTATCAGATCCTCTGTGATCGCAGCTCTGAACATCAGAGGCCTGTCTGCGGTGTGACTCAGTGTGTTGCTCTTGCTGCTAAACATGATGATGTTGTTATTGGTCGGATAAGAGCAGAAGAAGTGACAGCGGGTGATGTCTCCCACGGTTCTCACTCAGTTGATGGGTTGATGTGATGCAACATGAGGCTTGTAGTGTCTGGAGTCCTTATTGTTTGCCTCTTTCTATCTGTCTCTTTGGCTCCCTGTGTAGAATGATGTTTTCTCGTTTGTCCCAGCGTTTTTTTCCACTTGTCTCTATCAGTACTCCTGCCTTAATCATCTCTCAAGCTTCATGTTTTTCTTCTTCTCCGCCTCTCTTGTTTTTCTCCATCTCACTTTTATCACTCCCTCCCTCTCTGTATGGTCGGGTGAGTGGTGTGAGTGTAATTAAAAGCAGCAGGCTATTGTGTGGCAGTATATGCGCTTGTCCAATCCCCTGTTGTGTCTAGGAACCTGTGCAGTGTGTTTAATTAAACATGTTTTATGCTCCTTATCAGCAGTGTTTCACTTTCCATAGTAAAAAAAACATAAGATACGTACTTGTATTGGTGCTATTGGTTGTATAATTGTAAGTTTGCGAGCAGATACAGTAGGTATGTTTCCCTGCGTGTGTGTGTGTGTGTCAGGGTGTGATGAAGTGGTGCGGTCCAGCCCTCTGAGAGAGGCTGTTACATCCTACACTGACTCCCATCAGTCCTCCTTCCTTCTGCTCTGGGTCCTGCCAGGAAATGCTGTACCTGTCTCACACCTGGCCTTGACACACACCGCACACACGCACACGCACACGCACACACACACACTCTCCAGACAATCTGTCACAGTGCCATGATCCAAGAGGGAGGCGGCAGGTGTGAAAAGGCTCATCCTGACTGCACGAACACACACACACGCCCAGCAGCCCAGAATAATTCACACCAAGCCTTCATGTTGCAAACAAAACAAAAGCACTGAACAAATTTCTCTCTATAAATACTGACACAGATCATCTAACTGTATTTTCATATGTTTTTCATATGTTTTGGGTACTCTGGGTTACTGTACCAATAATTAAGAAATTTGGAGAGGAATCCGTTAACCATGTGGGAAAATATAGGTACGGGAAGACAACTTAGACTACTGGTTAGGTTAGTTTAACTCCTGAGTAAAGTACTGAAGCCATAGTTTCCTGCTCAGTAGCGAATATGGTTGTGCTTGGCAGCTCATGTGAATGTCAATTTTGAAATTTCATACTTTTTCGCAGATTCTCACTGCCTTCAGCGCTGTGAAGTCTACAGCAAAGATGGTGGAGCTGTGCTGTTTATTTTAGTCAGCTGTAGGAAAAACGTGTGATACCACTGTACCAAGCCTCCCAAAGGTAACATGGTGGAGAAAAAAAAAATAATAATTTTGTGGAAATATGTGCTGACTGATTTCCACATCAGTATTTTTTGCTACTGTTTGATCCCCAGGGGGAGCTCTGTACTTGGTTTCAAAGCATACAAATGCAAACATGGTGTGAAATGTATTGCTGGCTGTGTACTGGAGTTGCATTGTCAAGCAGGACAGGTGTGACCCGACAAGCTGTGACAAGCTGATCAACTTGTCAACAAGAGTAACACAGAGAGTTTCCATCCATAAGAAGTAGACGTTACCTGGATGTAACCCCAGTTCTATGAGTATATGCGTAGAGGGTGGAGCGTTAAGTCACCGAAACAAATTGAGTGTATTCTTAAGGCTTAATAAATACGCTTGATAAATACACATTTCCTTCCTCATAAAACATTTGCAAAGCTGATTTTTAAAAAAGGTCTCCAGACTTTTTGTTTAGCACCAACAGCAGGTTTACTTTTTGGTTTTCAGTGAAATTTCTCAACAACTATTAGATGGATGTCTATGAAATTTGGTACAGACATACTAAATGGACCCTTTAGGTTGAATAAATCCCTTAATTTTTCTTCTAGCGCCATCATTAGGTAAAATTTGAATTTGTCCAATACTTTGGTTTATGTCCAAATACCTGAAAAACTAAATCTTATTCCTGTTAGCCTCATTAGTACTTTGTGTTTAGTGCTAATTATTATGTATCTAACTTGCTAAACTAAGTATGCTGATGTTAGTTCGCTGATGTTAGCATTTAGCTTAAAGTACAGCCTCACAAAGCCACTAGCGCTTTTGTTGACCCTTTTGGAACCTGCATAGTTTACATCCATGTGCACGCCTGCAAGCAGTCTTCTTCTCTACTATTTTCTGGTGCATTGATACATTTGTTGGCGCGTTACCGCCACCTACTGTCTGTCACTGGAATAACATAAAAACTGAAAGATGTTATTGTTGCCCTGTGCAGTCGGCGAGAACACCGGCTACTTTCAATTAAACCAGAAACGGTTTTAAACGTGAGCGGTGCAAACATGGATGTTATTCAACCCAGTAGACAACATGATGACATGTTACTGAAACAGGAAAGTAGGAACACACAGTTGCTTTTCTTCTTTATTTTTTGCCTTCCAAACCCTCATGCTCACTGTCACATTAACTTACGCGCCCACATGTTCTCACACTGACATTTGTCGTACACACACACAGACACACACTTCCCCCCCAGATGGATGGGAGTGTTTTAGATGACAGTTCTCCCCTGCCACCAGTGTTGTCAGACATCACTTATCAGTCGAGCCTGTGATGGAGGAGAAAGGGAGAAACACAATTTCACCTTATCTCACCTTCTTACACTCCCCTCACTTTCATTCCCTATTATTCTGTCTCTGAGTTCCCACCAGACCTGCTCTTCCTCTGTTCTTCTCCAACATTATCTCTCTTTTTCACACCTTCATTTGTTTTGTCTTGGCATTGTCATTTTTTTTGGTCCAATTCCGTGACCTTATTTTTAAGGCTGCCCTCCCTCGCTGAAAGGTAACGCTCACAAGCTTTTTTCGATTTTCACACTCACAACCCTTTGCACTTTGTACTATATTTCTAAAATGATGCTTACTTTGTACAGTAGGTTAGACTAAACCCTTCCAAAACACTAATGACTGCTGTCACGCATCAGGTTTTAGTCAGTCTCTCTCCTTCTTTCTCAGCCGGAGCTATCATCATTAACCGCGTCTTAACGAGGCCTCAGCGGCTGATTAACTGTTACAGCCAGTCGTCACTCCAAGCAAGCAAGACTCAAAGTGAATGAAGCAGGGAAGGAGGGCAGGGAGGCGTGATGAAATGAAGGAGTGAAGGTTGCACTGACCTTCCCTCGAGAGACATTTGATGGGCAGAGAATCTGTCAAAGATTAAGAAACAGTTGCGTAACAGTGAGCAATGAGGGAGTGAGCAGAAGGACAGAGCGGGGAGTGAATGCTATCACCTCTCACGGGGATGGATGGAGTATCAGGCAATCAAAATTCTTGTATAAAGAGATAAAGCCATAAGTAAATGTGTCTCCATTTTCTCTCACTAGCAAAGCAGACCTTTGTGCTCCCTCTCAAGGCTAAACATCAGTCAGTCCACGTATATTCATTCTTCTTTTTCCAGGCTGGAGGTACGTTGCCTCCAGGTGTCTCCTTCTGAGGCCTTTTTTTGTTTCAGAAGTCATAAATATGACTTGTTGCATATGTGAATGCTTTTGGTTGGAAATAACAACAAAGCAGGCTATGTGTGCAAAAAAAAAAAAAAAGATTTGGAAAACATGTATCACAGAGTTAGTTTGAGATGTTTGTGTCAGAAGAAAGAAAGAAAGAAAGAAGAAGAAAAACAGTGTTTAATTAACTGTTTTTTTTTTGTTTGTTTTTTTTAAAGTTTGAGAGCCAAAGTTTGAGGAAATTGCTGAAATTAGCAACACAGAACAGAGCTAGTGACTTGTGGGATAAAAATATTTCAGTTTTTCATACAGGTTGCCCCCCCCCCCCCCACCCATCCTCTCTCCTAGACCCTTGATTCAAACAAGGAAAAACTCCCCCCCCCCCCTCCCCCAAAAAGGCCTTTTCACCAGGGAAATGGGAAGAGCAACAGTGGAGGGATTCATCTACCAGGAAAGACAGAGTAGACATACGTAACAATAGTAAAATTACAGTGTGGAGAAATAGAATGACAATATATGGTAAATAAAGTGCAAACATATATGTAGAATAAGGATCAGAGACGATGTTGAGCAACTTCCAGGTGCTGCCAAAAATGGAAAAATTCAGAAAATAATCCTTCAAGTTCACATCAGCAGTAGGCAACAAACATCTATATAACCAACAATAAAAGTGTACAAAGCTATGTAGTCTGGCCCATCCTCATAGCAGTTGGGCAGCTACACTTACTGTATATTCATGTAGACAGAACAAAGGTAGCACTTGTCATTTGATTTTTTTTTTCCAAGTAAAAATCTGTTTGCACAAGAAGACCCCATCTAAGCAGCAAAACACATCTATACATATGTACAGTTTTATGTGGTAATAATTAATACGTTCAAAATGCCCATCCACACGGAGAAATCCCACTTTTAGACTCCAGATTTAACACAACACAATCAGTCTTTCATTGCTACTGCTTAGATGGTTAAAGAAAATTCGTGGCAACCTTTTCAAAGTCAGAAAATGTGACAGTTTTACAGCTGACTGAATCAGATTCATACACAGTCCACCTTTCATCGCTGTGTCACAGTTTTACAGTATGGCTGACTTTGAGTGCCTGAATGTTAGTGTGTCATTAAACACATGTCTGCATCCGTAGCAAAGAAAGATGAACTGCAGTGGCCAGTTTTCTTGGGTGAACACAGGATGCTTTATGAATATCTATTAATAGACTGGAGCACTTCTTTATAAACAGCTGCATTCTTGGCAGCCAGGGAGTTTGTTTACTTTCTTGTTTTCTCTTTTTGTTGTTCTTCTAATGTTTCTTTTCTGCTTTGAATAAAACTTTCTGGACACGTTATTTGCAACGGCAATGATTGCATTTCCTCATAGGGATTCATTAACCTTCCATTCGAATTCCCAGCAGCACTTCTCTGCACATTTTTGCATTTTTGAAGCAACATAAAGACTGCCCTGTTGGTTATTATTGCTATTTTACTATACTGCATGTTGGTTAATAGGCTAGTTGCACGCCTTGGCTTTTACTTTGATTCTTGCACCCCTACCTCCTGCAAAATTGTCCCAGAGATGGAAATAACACATTTTGAGGACTGTTCATTTTCTGAAAGGACATGTAAATGAGCCAAGGTAACAGGACACCATGTCGGTTCAGGAAACGTTTGCAGTTTTGATTTCATTCACCGCTTTCTTCCGTCACGCTGTTTCAGAAGCGAGCACCCCGCAGAGCTGCTTCAGTGGAGAAGCAAACCTGCCTCTAAAAATACCTACACACACACACATAAGATGCAAAACAGCTCCTGAAAGTGCATCTGTCTTTCTCGCAGAATCTATTGTGCTATTTTTTTCATCATTTCAAAAAAGTGTATTTTAACTTGCACCAGGCCTGGGTGATAAAACAATAGCGATATGTGCCGGCGATAGACGCTTCATCAATAGCAATAAGTAAAATGTTCAATAGTTTCACTTAAATGCAAACCGACATGAAAGCACATAACGAATATGCAAAGTTGCATGAATAAAAACCAAGCGTGCCACCTCCCTGGTTCATAATCATATCCTTTTGATAATGGAGCGTGCTGCGAGTAACACGCAAACAGCCAATCTTTTAACAGCTGTGTTCGTTGCATCATCGACATGTGACACAACAGAAACAGTGCGGAGTGAGAAAATGAGTGCAGACAGTGCTGATAAAAAAGGACAGGGCCAGTTTTTTCTTTCAACCTTTTTTCTCCTGGTCTTTATTAAAAATAGGTCATTAAAAATGATCAGTAATTATCAATATCGACTGATATGAAACATTTTATCGTGATACATTTTCTCAGCTATATCCCCCAGCCCTAACTTGCACACATTCTTCCTCATGAATTCAATATGCATCCAGATTTTATATATATATATATATATATATATATATATATATATATATATATTATGTCCTTGATTCTCTGCTTTGCCATTTTCACTTGTCACTTGCTTCCACATGAGACAAAGCAAGAGAACTTTGCGAGAGCGTGAAACGAATGTGGCCTGGTTTCTGTGCTCAAGTTGTCCAGCTTGGGGTATAAACACAGGCTGGTGAAATATTTATCTGTCTCTGGGAGGCAGTTGTTTCCTGTTCGTTGCTCATTAAGCCAGGGTTAATTGTCTCTCTGGCTGGAGAATAAGGGCCATTGTGTGTGCAAATCACACTGAAACGAAATGAGGGAAAGCGGAGATGGGAGATCAGTGATAGAGGATGAGGTGGAGGGAGATGAAGATGGCGTACGCATTATAAAATGCATGGATACACATATGTAATGACTTACTTTCTCTTAATCTCTCTCTTGTCTTTCCTACTCCTTCTTTTTCTTCACAATTTTTGTCATAAACTCTGTCTCTTTGTCTTACTAATTTTCTTTTTCTTACTGTCAGTGTTATTGTGTCTGTTAGGTGTGCAGCTGTTTACTTTAAAACTTGGTACAGAGATCGTGATCCACCGATCAACAATGCAACTTGAATAAATGTTACTATACTTAGTATGTACTTCAAGCTTCAAGTTTTTTACATTTGTGTGAGAAGTTTTGAGACTCAGATTCACAAATGCATGCTGCATTTAAGTGCTGGTGGGAAACTCCGCCCTTTCTGTGGCATTTCCATGAAGGAAACGTTGTTTTCTCTCCAAAATATGAAAGTATTTCATCCGCATTTTGATGTATGCAGGGAAAATGCACTCTCAAGGGCGTGCAATCATGTGTATTTATGTAAAAAAGTATAAAACGAGCACCCCTTTTCCAAAACCCTAATGGGAAAAAATGCTCTAATCGCCAATGAAGCATTTTATCGTCTTGATCTGCATCAAGCATATCGGAAAAGGCGCTGATAATATCAAATTACACAAAGTCAAACCTTTCTCTTAAACGCCATAAACCAGTGCGAAAGAGCCCTTACTGAGTACTTTGTCTTATTTCTCATCATTTCTTTTTCTCACATGATATTTTTTCTCCTTTTATGTTTCTGTATCTCTTTTTTCTCACTCCCCAGCTCCTCCTTTCCCCACCATCTCATTTTTTCCCCCTTTCTCCTTTGATGCCTCTTGTTCTCCCTCTGTTATGGTTTCTCTTTCTAATGTTTTCTTTTTATGGATTTGTCTCTCACTGCGCGCCGTAAGGTTTGACAGGCAAAAAGAGGTGTGTGAAAGGGAAATAAGAGGCTTACGATGGACAGAGGAAGAATCCATCTAACCCAAGGACGTAATATCTTTCTTTTCCTCCTGTTTTCCTTTCTGTACAATCCATGTTCATTTCAGTTTCCCTGCTTTTTCCCTTCTTTCTGGGAAGCATCTGTGATTAACAAAGAGTTGCCGGTGGAAATAAAGAAAGGCGAGTGAGAGAAAGTGAAGAAAGAAAGACAGTGTGTGTGTGTGATTGTGTGTGTGTGTGTGTGTGTGTGTGTGTGTGTGAGGGATGTGTAGAGGATTGTCTGAGCATCAATATTTCAGTGGACGGAACCTTGGATGAATAATTCAACTTCAGTGTCACACTGTTTCCCACTCCACAAGACTCTTGGCCTGGTCTCACACACACACACACACACACACACCCTCGTTTTTTCCTCTCTGAAATGGAGGTGGCCTTACAAAATCGCCTGAATCTACTCCAGCTGGTGTCCCCTCTTTTCTTTAATCTCCCTCCCCTCCTCCCTCCATCCATTGTGTGCATCCTGCTGGCTGTAGAGTCTTTCTGATTTTTTATGAAGTGTAGAAATGGTATTTATTCCCCCTGGACTGTATCAGAGCTATTTATGTAAGAGGAAGATAAATTACTTCCCTCCACCGCTTCTGAAAGACGCAACTGTGCACTAGCCCACACCAAGCATTGCAAGAACACACATGGGCAGGTATTTCTGTTATGTAAGCGATGTTGACTTTCCCTCAGGTAGCCTGAATAAGCAGACCTATTTAGCTTCGCGAGAGCTAGCGGTGAGGGCCTGTCGGAGCAGATTTGCTGCTCATATGCTGTTAGATGAAATGAATCAAGGTTTCTCACACTCGCACGGCAGCTATCCAGGCTTTCCCAGATGTGATTTTGACCTGTGTGTGTGTGTATGTGAGTGTGACACTGAGAGGGAGCTTATCTACAAATGCAGAAGGGTGTGGCTTTATAGATAAGGGTTCAGTGGCCCCTCTTTGTTTTCTATCAGCACGTTTCCACTTAACGTCTACCCTCAAACCCCATCCTTCTGCTCTCTTTGTGCTCTGTCATCAACATTCTTAAAATACAATGAATGAAATAAACACGCCCATTGAGTTGTAGCCCTTTTCGCCCCAACCCACATCTCTGTTGTCTCAAAACGTAACAATTAATTGATTAATAGTTCGGTCTATAAAACACCAGAGAACAGTGACGGTGATGTCATCAGACGTCTTTGACTATGAGTCCAAAATCAATCATTCAAATCAAATCATTTTTTATGTTCTTTTTTTCTGAATTATAATTATTTTTTACAACATTGGCCAAGTTCTTGCTTATTGTAACTATTTTGCCTTTTAACAAAAAGCAGTTTTTGCTCCTTGCTTGAAAACTGTTGTATAAATAAAAGTTATTATTATTAGACAACAACTTATTTTGTCAGCTTTAAATTAAAAAGTCAAACTACATAACAGTAAAACAATAACATTGCAATTAACTTATAGTTAATAAACAACAGTACTTAATTATCTCCCACTGCTGCTCACCATGTTTTCATCTGGTGTAAATTTAATAAGGGGAGTCATATATATAATATATAATAATCTCCATTACATTTATAACCTACATTCACTGTATGAACATTAGATTGGAATCTACACACTTGATTTAAGAGTGTGTTATTTTCATGCTAATGCATTCATGTAATTTCTCAATATATTTCCAATTAGTCCCACCTGTGCGTGCGTGCGTGCGTGCGTGCGTGCGTGCGTGCGTGCGTGCGTGCGTGCGTGCGTGCGTGCGTGCGTGCGTGCGTGCGTGCGTGCGTGCGTGCTGATTTCAGCAGCCTCAGCACAGAAGGAGGTGAGGATGCTGTGCTGGATGTTTGGAAATATTTGCGGCCACAGTAAAGAAAACCCAAGGTGGTCTCACACACACACACACACACACACACACACACACACACACGTACTCGCCTCTACAGTAAACATGCCCAGGGGTATTATCTTCTCACCAACAACTCAGAAATACACACATAGTCATTTAGCGTCTATGCGCATCACTAGCACTCCCATAAATCAATGTTCCCACAGTGATGGTGTTGATATCAGCACATCAGCCATCTGCTTTGAGGTTATGGGCACTCTGTGTCACACACAAACACACAAAACACTGCTACATATTCCCATAAGAGAGACCAAACCCTTAAGGACAGACAAGGACCTTGTGTGTCGCTACTGTTATGATAGATGTGTGATGTGTTTTGCAGCATCTTTACATTTTTACTCTGCATTTGCTTCTCTGTTTAATGCAGCTTTTCTCTGTTTGTATGTGTTCTGTCTTTACCTTATTCCCACGTGCACCTTCATTTTCTGTCTTACCCTTCTCCTCTCTGTCACTAACCAAAGAAATTTCTGTCTCCCTCGCATGCAAATGCATAAATATGCATGCCATCCAGTCTAGTCGAGTCACCGTCCTCGGGTGTAAATGATTCAACATAGTGATTTTCTGGCCTTCTCGCCCCAAAAAGTGAATCCAGTCTCTAAAGCTGACATCATTTTCACACTTTTCCATCCACACAGCTCCTCCCATCCTGCCATCAAGCCAGCGGACTGGTTTAAACATTTATTCTGCGCCATCTCTTTTCTCCATACATTGCATCTCTCTGCTAATCCTTTTTTTATAACCAGCTGGAGTTATGGAGTGTCTTTCCATGTCTTGTTTTCTATTTTGTTGTGGAGTTTCATCATTCGTCTGTTCCTCTTGTTTGTCATGGGATTCATTTGTGTTGTTGTTCGACTCAACTTGTTCTCTCTCTCTCTCTCCTCTGTTTCACTCTGTCTGCTTGGATGTTTATTTCTGCATTTGTACATAAATGTGTCTGTGTGTGTACGTGCGCAACCATCTAAGTATTATTTCTTAGTTGGAGCTGTCAGTGCTTTGGCAGCCGGCAGCCATCTTTCCTTCCATTCAGATGCAATTACACTTTAACCGTGTCTCATTCCCTCAATTGGTCTCTGCTCTGCTCTCCTTGTTCACCCCCCCCCCCCCCCACCTTTTTATTGATCCCACCTTTATCTTGTCTATCTTTCTTCATCCATCCACACATCTCTCCCTTTCTCTTCATCTCTTCACAAAACAATCCAGATTTAATCTTTAATGAATGATCTTTTAAAAAAAAAAAGCATATGTTGCAGCGATCGATGTTCTGTGTGATTAACCTTCACACCTTCTTTCATAAAGACCAACAGAAGAAGAAATGGTGAAAGTGTTTAATATGGCCGACATGATCATTCTGTGACTTTGAAAACTTCTAAATCCCCAGGTGGAAACCTCCCACTTCTTCTTTTTTAGACTGTTTTAGTACTTAATTTCAGTTTCCATGATGTTAGCGGCACAGGGTGTTAAAGGACGGGTTCACCGTTTTTGAAGTCTGTCTTAAAACAACAGTCAGGTGCCCATATGAGCTCGGAAGCAGGTTTTGCTCGTTATAATCATTCCTCCTTTTCATACTCATCATTAGAAGATCCCCCACAAATGCGCTTACAGTCTTAAGTGATGGGGGACAAAATCTACAGTCCAAATTTTCAACAAAAATGTATTTAAAAGTTTATCTGAAGATAATATGAGGCTTCAGCCGCCTGAGTCAGTCAAATGAAGTGAATATTTTCCACATTTAAGGTCTTTTTAGTAAAAAAAAAAAAGTCAGTCTTTGTGTCTTGATGGACCGTTTTCCTGTTTAGCTGCAGTGGAAGGATCGTAACAAAAAGAGGGTATCTGGCACTAAAAAGACTGTAACTTTTAACGATATTGACTAATTTGGACGGTTGAAGACTTATGAGTTTTGTCCCCATCACTTACATTAAAAGTGCATTATGAAGGGATCTCGTAATAGCCAGTATGAAAGGGAGGAATGATTACAGCAAGAAAAACGTGCTAATGTTCATTTGCGCACCTGACTGTTGTTTTGGGGCAGAAAAATTGTGAACTCATCCTTTAATACTCACCAGTAATCTGGTGAGTATTAAAAACTCAAAACTCTATATGAGTCTATTTCCATTCATATGTTCAGAATGTGTGCTTTCTTAGCTTGCAGAGAAACGTGTGACTTCTGCTGCGGCGTGTGCGAACATGAGCTTCACTGTGCAGCTGTTTTGCATCTGTTTCCCATCCCGTGTGATCAAATACCTCATGCAGTCCAGTAATCTTCAGAGGATTATATTAAATACCACACAAACAATGACTTATCATGTTTGGGTTTGTGACTCAGTCTATATGTTAAACGTATGTACCCTGTAGAAACGTGAAATTAATTAGCTTGACTAAAATGTCGTGTTCACTCATGTAACATTTAGCCTCAAGGCTACAGCTGCAGATTCGTATAGCATAGCTCTGCTGCTCATGTAAACATCACGGGACTTATCATGGTATGCATAAGGATGAAAAATAAGCAAAACTCATTATTTTTGAATAAATGCGTGCAGTGAGTCTATGTCAATAAGGTGTTTTTATTATGGTACTGTGTATTATATTTCCTGTCTGATGCCTGGGTGATTCCAGTTGAAAAGCCAGAGGACAAATGTATGAGGAGAAAAACCGAGAGTTATCTTTGCACAGTGAATTATTAATAATTGTAGGTCGCAGGCCTCTGACTCTTACAGTTATCTAAAGCCTTCTTCACACAGGACAATTATACAGGTTTATTGTTGGATCTGACCCGTGTAAAGATGTCAAACCAGGAAAGGGGGCGTTAAAATAAGTGAGCCATGACCCATTTCAGGGTTTTAAAATACAGCAGGAGGAAAAAGCCAGACTTGACGTGCTCTTTGTTGCGTGTATAGCTGGTCAAACGCTTGTAAAAAACCGTCTCTCATCACAATGAATGTTTCATTGGCAGTCAGTCCGCAGTTGAGGAGGGAAATCAGTGTATACTTAATGTTGATTAGCTGGAGACGGAAAACAAATGGAGTAACAATAATAAGATAGTTATTATTGGACAGGGAAAGTAAGAAAAACAAGTCAATGGATCTGTTAGAGGCTGTAAAATGAACTCAGCCCAAACTATTCAATCACAGGTTAGCTGTCAAAACTGTCAGTGTGTTAGGAAAACATGTTGAATCTGCCTCAGTCTTAAAGCGATATCGCACAGCAAACCACAAGATAAAGATTATTATTCCAGAGATGTCTTTGTTCATGTTGTTTCCTCTGTGCCAGTACACTCTTAAAATAACTAAAGCAGAATTGTTTCTTTTAGAGCCCAATATCTTGTTTTTTTTAGGGCAGAATAACTTTCTTCCAGGTCAGTTTTTGTACCATTTTTAATGCAATTTTAATATTTTTTGATCTTCTGTCTTTTTACTCAGGAGTGATTATTTGTTGTGACATGGATTCCATAAAGACGCTGCGTTCTGAGCCAAGCAAGCGTGTATGTGTGTGTGTGTGTTATGATGGTTGCAGTGGAGAACGTCCAATCAGTGGAAGTAGGGCCAACCCCCCGCAGCAACAGAAATATACTGGGCCATTTTTCAGCACACACTCACACACACACACACACACACACTGCAATATATCTAGCCTTCATAGGATTACCCTCGGAGGGGAAAAAATGAAGAAAACCTAAGACATACAGTTAGCACACCTACACAGACAGCGTGTTTCGATGCCATATCGGGAAAATGCAAATGAGCTCCCCTTAGTTCTGTTGAAGTGTGTAATTAATGGTGTGTGTGTGTGTGTGTGTGTGTGTGTGTGTGTGTATATGTTGGGATTGTTCTGTAATCTAGACATCTGTTGCCGCCACCTCTTATGTTTCAGTCTGTCTGTCCGCCTGTCTGTTGAGAGACTGAGGAGTTGGCTTTCTTTTCCAAACACACACACACACACACACACACACACACACACACACACACACACACACACACACACACACACAATAGCTAAAGCTTTTGAGCAGAAACACACAACACTACCGAAGCTTCAATTTATTCATTTGACTCATGTCGTCTTTTATTCAGATGGAAAAGGTACAATTTCGATGTGTAGTTATAATGGTTATTATTGTCAAAGTTTAATGTACACACACAGACACAAACACACACTCATGCTAGGCTATAAATGATTGACTGGATGTGCCTTTGATGATTCACCCCAGTGAGAATGGAGCTTCAATGGAAAATGTCAACTTTAAACCGAGATTAAACGGAATCACTCAGGAAAGCTGCTGGGGGATATTTGTGTATGTGTGCGTGTGTGTGTGTGTGCGTGCATATATATGTGTGTGTGTTTTGGGAAGCCTGTGGGTTTGTGTGTGTGTGTGTGTGTGTGTGTGTGTGTGTGTGTGTGTGTGTGTGTGTGTGTGTGTGTGTGTGTGTGTGAGTGGATGTGTGCACAACTGAGGGTTTGCGTGTGAGTTTGAGTCTGCTAATATTATACTGTTTAATTCATCGTGGCCATCTTAAATAGCCAATATAAAGCTCTGATTCAGATCAAACCTAGTGCAGATTGCACCACGTTGGCCATGATTTAGCTGTTTCAAACACATTTCACATCAAGATCTGAGAATTTTTGAGAGACTAAACACCTTCCAGTTGGTATGAAATCTTTACTCCAGCCTGTCATACTGCGCCGTCTATTTTGAGCAATTGTGACCTACGACAGTTTTCAAACGTGCTTGATTTTATTGTAGTGAAACACAAGATGCAGTTATAGTCGGAGCACTTGAGAAGGGAGATGAGCATTATCAGATAAGAGAGCAACTTCTCATGCGATGTTTAGGTAAATATCACATATTTTCTAATAATAAACAAATTGGCAAAAAGAAGTTACACACAACAACAGAGCAGCAGCAGACAGAATAGAAAAGACACTGTTAAAAGTAGAAAACAAATGCAGTAAAAGAATAAAGGGCAAAAACGACATACTGTTATTTAAAAGTATCAGACAAAGAGCTGAGCATTCTCTGCATTCGTGGATCTCTCAACCGGAATAATCTTGTTATTTGTACACCTCATCTGAGGTCAGCTGTGTAGTTTGTGCAGTTCCACGTCAACCTGACGAGTGTCTGGCACAAAGAAAAGTTTTGTAGTGTGAGCAGTACAACAACTCTGTGATTCCTGAGAAGATCTTATCTGTCCCACTCTGTTTTAAAGCTTCACCGGTATAATAAACCACTTCTTACATTGGCAAAACTCTCAAAAATAGAAAGTAGAAGAGGATTAACATGCAACAACATGCTAAAAATAATTAGGCAAAATAAACCATACTCCCTGTTATTATAGTTATGATATAGTCTCTACTGGTTGCCTGGCAACCTCATGGTGACAAGGCCTCAGGTTTTTGTACGCATTATATAAACAACATACAACATGTTAATTAGTGAGCTTAAGAAGTGCTGGGTGGTGTTTTTTTTTTTTTTTTTTTTTGTCACATTTCGACAGAGCCAGGCTAGCTGTTTCCCCCTTTTATGCTAAGCTAAGCTAACTGGTTCCAGATTCAAATAGAACAGACATGATTGATCCTCTCATTTAACTCTCGACAAGAAATCAAATAAGCATATTTCCTAAAATGTCAAACTGTTCTTTAAGATGTGTGAACGTGTCAGATTCATTATTTTGAGAGAAGATTTGACACATTTCAAAGACGGAAAAATTCAATGTTTTGATCTCTTGAGTGAGCACAGTGTCATTTTCTGCTGACAAGCTCACCGAGCTAGTACACAATTTCTTCTTCAGTTTGGGATTATTTTCCTTGCCCATGTATTCTGCAACAGTTTTGCCTGTAAGGAGCCTAAAGCATTCCAGTAATGTCTCTCTCTCTGTCTTTTGGCCAGTGGTGGGACGTGGAGAGAGGCGAAGCCCTGCAGACCTTCTATCCGACAGGAAGCGCTTTGAAGAGGATCCACGTGTCATCCGACTTCTCCACCTTCGTCACCATCGACAACATCGGCATCCTCTACATCCTCCAGAGGGTCGCATGATGAATGACGCTGCTGTCCAAAAAAAAGAGAGAAAGAAATGTGACACTGCGTTTCCTTACAAAAACTACAGTGTTGCAGACTTACATTGAAGTGGACATGTTTGGTTGCATTGAGGACGCTTGCAGAAGGCTAAAAACTAAAAGCTGCGGCATTCCCGAGCCAAACACACACTTCTCAGATACACAGTTAGCAGCATTAAAACAGAGCATTTTAACATTCAGTAGGATCAGCTGTGCCCTGCTAATTTACCTGCCAGCTGGATTGACAATCCACCAATCTAACAATTCCTGCTCCCGATCTCACTCTCATCTTACTGCAGATACATGGTTTTGTACATAACAGAGCAGAATCTCCTGTAAAAGGAAGAAAAGGTACATCAAAAAGCAACAAGTTTACTTCAAAGGGAGCCAGCATTCCTGACGATCAGGTTCTCTCAAGCGGAATCTTTTGAATCATTAAAGCCTAATAAAGAGGTTAATATCAACCTGCATGAGTTCAAATGTGAATAATATATGTTAATCCATATGCATCGGGGCTGAACGTTATTGCATGTGATGCGAGAGATTTCCCACTCTGCTGTATGTAATCGATATAAGCTATCGTGCGTCATGAAGTGCATTAGACTTGTTTATGCTGTGATGTGTGTTTTGAACCATCTTTTTTTGTATGTTTGTGTTTTCATGGCTGGATTTTCCTCCAGAGTAAAGCCTCTTGGTCTTTTAGTATGAACAGTTCTGAGCCTTTTATTTACACTGCAGCCTTATTCTGAATGAGAATACTGTGGATACTAGAGGTTGTGTGTTTTGTGTACAAGGGTTTTTGCCTTTTCAGTCCACCAGCATACATAGACTGTACTTCTGGTGCACTTTGATAAACATTAAAAATTGATAGTATGATTAAGTTTTAATGATTAAGCGTTTAAAATTGAATCTAAGCCTTTTAAAAGCCTGCAAGACTATTTGTACTTCCGAACTATTTGTACTTTTGAACTTGGATCAAAGATAAATGTTTTCTACCAAAAAAAAAATCACAGTATGTGATTTAAAATTCCACTTGCTAATGTTATTGCCATTTTTTAACTTAATATTCCACTTTACACATATTTTTATCTGTGCGATGTCTTACTACTGAGCCTGTTCCTGTTCTAAGCACTTTGAAGCAGGAGTTACAGTCTTTCACACGATGCTTTAATTAACGTGGCTTTGTCCAGACTCTACAAATGTATCCCTCCTTTGATTTGACTAGACAGCTGAGTGCTTATTCTCAAGTGCTCCTTCACATGCTGTAATCTATCAAACCCATTCATGGCACTGGGGATAATAAGCACATAGAGGCAATAAATGAATAAAAGTAGGGATGCATTTCAACATTTCTGAACAATGCTTTTCCAGATTGGTGCTTTAAAGTCGGCATAATTTCAATCAACGGATTTCCTTCCTGTGAGGAAATATTGATGTCTGCTCAGGATGTATTGATACTGTTATATGCTGTGGTGTAATGTGAGTGTAATTTATAACAAATTAAACTACACACGCTATGATGATGTTTTGTGTCTGTCTCGAGTTAAACTTTCATTCCAATTATTGCATGCATTTCCTGCTTGATGATGATGATGATCTCTTCTTCTAGTGTTTTAGTTGTTGACTCAACATTGGTCTTAAAACTCCACAAATTGTCTGAAGCTCGGTGTCACCCATCCTGTCCCGTATCACCTTCAGTCTCCACTCCAAATGTCACCCGGTGACTGAGAAAATGTACTCAAGCCTGGAATGAAGCGAGTGAAAGTCATCCCCTGTTCTAAGTAACCAGCTGAACAAGATAAAAATGAGATTTTGTAAAGAATATATTTAGAAAAGGCGGGAAATGATGTGTCCTGATACTTACTGAAAGTAGGTTAAACTGTCTGGAGACACATTTTATTTATTTCTAACATTGTACAGAGTACCACAGTGTGAGGAGTATTCTGTACAACAGCAAAATAGACATAGCTGGGATATAACATCCTGTCCCAGTTCAGTGATTAGAGAGATAAAACCCCTTGTACTCTGTTCTTATCTACCTAATTTGTTCTTCTCTTTACTCTGTTTTTATCTCCCTAATTTGTTCCACTCTTTGAACCACTTAGTTATTTACAGTAGCTGACAAAAATACCTGCTTATTCTTTTGGGCAGACTAAAATATTGTTCTCCTGTTTTGTTTTGTTTGTCTAAATCTATCTGTGACCCACAATGTTAGTTGTGTCAATTCAAATTCAGACGGTGCAGACAAGCAGTGTTAACATTTACTGAGGCAATGTGGCTGATATGTGTTTTCGCCTCATCGCACCCATCGGTTACTTGACTTTCATTAAACTTATTTTGCTGGGTGAAGGCTGAGACCCAATTTTCAACTGAGCTCTGTGTTGTAGCAGTGACCCAAAGCTCTAGTGTGATTCTGCTGTGTTTAATTAATTCATCGGATTTGGGATGAAAGTGACCGTACAGTCTATGATCCATCCTAATAAAAATAGCACTCAGTAGGTGGTAAAAGCTAAGAGGATGGAGTTATTTGAAAGGCAATGTTGAACTTACAAAGTTAATATTGTCTGATAAGCACAAAGTGCGCGTTCTTCCGCAATATTTTTGTATAAATACAATAAAACAAATCACAAGAATATTCAATATCCAGTCTCAACCTCTCCAACACGTTTTACTAGATAGATATTTAGAGAAAACATTTGAAAAGAAACCTCTCTTTCTTTAAGACAACAAATGTTGTTTTTCACCAGTTACACCTCATGTGATTTTTATTATATTTATTTGAGCATTCTTCCTGAATATTTATTTCTCCCAAGAATATACGATTACACTGGTCAACACCAAATTTATTGTTTAAGTTTTTTTAGCTGATTTAGGATAATTTTGATGTGCTGAATCCAAAAATCACATTGGTTTTGCTCAATCAGGTCAACTTTCTGAACTAAGCTACATATTTGTTTTTTGACATTTTTGTTTACATGTACGGGTATTTTCATGGCATATAATGCAAATTTCTTGCAATAAACGAATTCTGAAGATTTTGCATGTGCCAACTTATGATTAATTGTTTTTTTTATATTACAAGTGAATGAAATGGCTTCGACTAGAAGATTTTGCAAAAATAAGCCTGATGTATTCTGCTACATCTGCGGTGAATATCAGGAACAGGAATCTAGTCACAGGTTTCATAAAGCGTGCTTACCATGCTTATTTTGGTATTAAACTTGGTGACCAGGATAAAGCTTGGGCGCCACACATGGTATGCAAGTCATGCACCGAGTCAGTGGACCAAAGGCAAGAAGAGTTGTCTGAAGTTTGGAATTCCCATGGTTTGGAGGGAGCCGACAAACCATGTCACTGACTGCTACTTCTGTGCTATTGATGTGACTGGGATCAACAGAAAGAACCGAAGCAGCCTCAAGTATCCTGATCTTGAATCAGCACGTCGTCCTGTAGCTCACTGTGATGAACTTCCAATACCTGTCTTTGGAGAACTTCCTGACATCAGTGACGAAGATTCCTCCAGTGTTCCAGACGATGATGAAGAAGAAGTGGTTCTTAATGATGATGCTCCATATCCTTTTTCCCAAAAGGAGCTAAATGATCTGGTTCGCGATCTCAGCTTGTCAAAGTCCTCTGCCGAGCTGTTGGCATCCAGATTGAAGGAAAAGAACCTCAAAAGTTCCTCCGTTTTTTCGTTGAAGAGAAGGACTTGTACTGTACAGATATTGCTCAGGAAAGTTGAAAGCTGGCATCTTTGATGGTCCTCAAATCCATCAGCTCATCAGAGATCCTGAGTTTGAAAACTCAATGAACGAAGTGGAACTGGAAGCATGGTTCTGGTCGTGAAGAACTTTCTTGGCAACAACAAGGCCAGGAACTATGCAGAACTTATGTGCAATATGCTGACTGCTTTCAGAAACCTTGGATGCAACATGAGCATCAAAATGCATTACTTATTCTCACATATGGATCAGTTTCCTGAGAATCTGGGATCAATGAGTGATGAGCGGGGGAGAGATTCCATCAGGAAATAAAAGGGATGGAGACCAGGTATCAGGGAAGCTGGGATGCAGTCATGATGGCTGATTACTGTTGGACTCTGAAGAGAGACATCCCTGCTGCCGAGCATTCAAGGGGTTCGAAGAAATGGAAGTTCATGTCCTGAATTTTGCACAATGACAACCTAACGTTCAATTTACATGTACTTACCTTTATCAATGTCTATTATTCAATTTACCCAGGCAGAGTGGGGTTACCCAGGCAGAGTGGGGTTACCACCACAGAGTGGGGTTACCCAGGCAGAGTGGGGTTAGCACCACAGAGTGGGGTTACCCAGGCAGAGTGGGGTTACCCAGGCAGAGTGGGGTTACACAGGCAGAGTGGGGTTACCACCACAGAGTGGGGTTACCACTACAGAGTGGGGTTACCCAGGCAGAGTGGGGTTACCCAGGCAGAGTGGGGTTACCACCACAGAGTGGGGTTACCCAGGCAGAGTGGGGTTACCACCACAGAGTGGGGTTACCACTATAGAGTGGGGTTACCACCACAGAGTGGGGTTACCCAGGCAGAGTGGGGTTACCACCACAGAGTGGGGTTATCCAGGCAGAGTGGGGTTACCCAGGCAGAGTGGGGTTACCCAGGCAGAGTGGGGTTACCACCACAGAGTGGGGTTACCCAGGCAGAGTGGAGTTACCCAGGCAGAGAGGGGTTACCACCACAGAGTGGGGTTACCACCACAGAGTGGGGTTACCCAGGCAGAGTGGGGTTACCCAGGCAGAGTGGGGTTACCACCACAGAGTGGGGTTACCCCACTATGCACCCTAATGATTCACATTGGTGTGCATAGAGGAAGTTGTGGTGTCTCCCAGCAGCTGATGTCAATTTTCCTAATTAAGTTCTGCATTGACGCATACAGGTGCGTGGGGTTACCACCACAGAGTGGGGTTACCCAGGCAGAGTGGGGTACCACCACAGAGTGGGGTTACCCAGGCAGAGTGGGGTTACCACCACAGAGTGGGGTTAACACCACAGAGTGGGGTTACCCAGGCAGAGTGGGGTTACCACCACAGAGTGGGGTTACCACCACAGAGTGGGGTTACCCAGGCAGAGTGGGGTTACCCAGGCAGAGTGTGGTTACCCAGGCAGAGTGGGGTTACCCAGGCAGAGTGGGGTTACCACCACAGAGTGGTGTTACCCAGGCAGAGTGGGGTTACCACCACAGAGTGGGGTTACCCCACTATGCACACCAATGATTCACATTGGTGTGCATAGAGGAAGTTGTGGTGTCTCCCAGCAGCTGATGTCAATTTTCATAATTAAGTTCTGCATTGACGCATACAGGTGCGTGGGGTTACCACCACAGAGTGGGGTTACCCGGGCAGAGTGGGGTTACCACCACAGAGTGGGGTTACCAAGACAGAGTGGGGTTACCCAGGCAGAGTGGGGTTACCCAGGCAAAATGGGGTTACCCAGGCAGAGTGGGGTTACCACCACAGAGTGGGGTTACCCAGGCAGAGTGGGGTTACCACCACAGAGTGGGGTTACCCAGGCAAAGAGGGGTTACCACCACAGAGTGGGGTTACCACCACAGAGTGGGGTTACCCAGGCAGAGTGGGGTTACCACCACAGAGTGGGGTTGCCCCACTATGCACACTAATGATTCACATGGGTGTGCATAGAGGAAGTTGTGGTGTCTCCCAGCAGCTGATGTCAATTTTCCTAATTAAATTCTACATTGACGCATACAGGTGCGTGGGGTTACCACCACAGAGTGGGGTTACCCAGGCAGAGTGGGGTACCACCACAGAGTGGGGTTACCCAGGCAGAGTGGGGTTACCACCACAGAGTGGGGTTAACACCACAGAGTGGGGTTACCACCACAGAGTGGGGTTACCCATGCAAAGTGGGGTTACCCAGGCAGAGTGGGGTTACCACCACAGAGTGGGGTTATCCAGGCAGAGTGGGGTTACCCAGGCAGAGTGGGGTTACCACCACAGAGTGGGGTTACCCAGGCAGAGTGGGGTTACCAGCACAGAGTGGGATTACCCAGGCAGAGTGGGGTTACCACCACAGAGTGGGGTTACCACTACAGAGTGGGGTTATCCAGGCAGAGTGGGGTTACCCAGGCAGAGTGGGGTTACCCAGGCAGAGTGGGGTTACCACCACAGAGTGGGGTTACCCAGGCAGAGTGGGGTTACCACCACAGAGTGGGGTTACCACCACAGAGTGGGGTTACCCAGGCAGAGTGGGGTTACCAGGGCAGAGTGGGGTTACCACCACAGAGTGGGGTTACCACCATAGAGTGGGGTTACCCAGGAAGAGTGGGGTTACCCAGGCAGAGTGGGGTTACCACCACAGAGTGGGGTTACCACCACAGAGTGGGGTTACCCAGGCAGAGTGGGGTTACCACCACAGAGTGGGGTTACCCAGACAAAGTGGGGTTACCCAGGAAAAGTGGGGTTACCCAGGCAGAGTGGGGTTACCCAGGCAAAGTGGGGTTACCCAGGAAGAGTGGGGTTACCCAGGCAGAGTGGGGTTACCCAGGCAAAGTGGGGTTACCCAGGCAGAGTGGGGTTACCCAGGCAAAGTGGGGTTACCCAGGCAGAGTGGGGTTACCCAGGCAAAGTGGGGTTACCCAGGCAAAGTGGGGTTACCCAGGCAGAATGGGGTACCACCACAGAGTGGGGTTACCCAGGCAAAGTGGGGTTACCCAGGAAAAGTGGGGTTACCCAGGCAGAGTGGGGTTACCCAGGCAGAGTGGGGTTACCCAGGCAGAGTGGGGTTACCACCACAGAATGGGGTTATTCAATTTACCCAGGCAGAGTGGGGTTACCCAGGCAGAGTGGGGTTACCACCACAGAGTGGGGTTACCCAGGCAGAGTGGGGTTAGCACCACAGAGTGGGGTTACCCAGGCAGAGTGGGGTTACCCAGGCAGAGTGGGGTTACACAGGCAGAGTGGGGTTACCACCACAGAGTGGGGTTACCACTACAGAGTGGGGTTACCCAGGCAGAGTGGGGTTACCCAGGCAGAGTGGGGTTACCACCACAGAGTGGGGTTACCCAGGCAGAGTGGGGTTACCACCACAGAGTGGGGTTACCACTATAGAGTGGGGTTACCACCACAGAGTGGGGTTACCCAGGCAGAGTGGGGTTACCACCACAGAGTGGGGTTATCCAGGCAGAGTGGGGTTACCCAGGCAGAGTGGGGTTACCCAGGCAGAGTGGGGTTACCACCACAGAGTGGGGTTACCCAGGCAGAGTGGAGTTACCCAGGCAGAGAGGGGTTACCACCACAGAGTGGGGTTACCACCACAGAGTGGGGTTACCCAGGCAGAGTGGGGTTACCCAGGCAGAGTGGGGTTACCACCACAGAGTGGGGTTACCCCACTATGCACCCTAATGATTCACATTGGTGTGCATAGAGGAAGTTGTGGTGTCTCCCAGCAGCTGATGTCAATTTTCCTAATTAAGTTCTGCATTGACGCATACAGGTGCGTGGGGTTACCACCACAGAGTGGGGTTACCCAGGCAGAGTGGGGTACCACCACAGAGTGGGGTTACCCAGGCAGAGTGGGGTTACCACCACAGAGTGGGGTTAACACCACAGAGTGGGGTTACCCAGGCAGAGTGGGGTTACCACCACAGAGTGGGGTTACCACCACAGAGTGGGGTTACCCAGGCAGAGTGGGGTTACCCAGGCAGAGTGTGGTTACCCAGGCAGAGTGGGGTTACCCAGGCAGAGTGGGGTTACCACCACAGAGTGGTGTTACCCAGGCAGAGTGGGGTTACCACCACAGAGTGGGGTTACCCCACTATGCACACCAATGATTCACATTGGTGTGCATAGAGGAAGTTGTGGTGTCTCCCAGCAGCTGATGTCAATTTTCATAATTAAGTTCTGCATTGACGCATACAGGTGCGTGGGGTTACCACCACAGAGTGGGGTTACCCGGGCAGAGTGGGGTTACCACCACAGAGTGGGGTTACCAAGACAGAGTGGGGTTACCCAGGCAGAGTGGGGTTACCCAGGCAAAATGGGGTTACCCAGGCAGAGTGGGGTTACCACCACAGAGTGGGGTTACCCAGGCAGAGTGGGGTTACCACCACAGAGTGGGGTTACCCAGGCAAAGAGGGGTTACCACCACAGAGTGGGGTTACCACCACAGAGTGGGGTTACCACCACAGAGTGGGGTTACCCAGGCAGAGTGGGGTTACCACCACAGAGTGGGGTTACCCCACTATGCACACTAATGATTCACATGGGTGTGCATAGAGGAAGTTGTGGTGTCTCCCAGCAGCTGATGTCAATTTTCCTAATTAAATTCTACATTGACGCATACAGGTGCGTGGGGTTACCACCACAGAGTGGGGTTAACACCACAGAGTGGGGTTACCACCACAGAGTGGGGTTACCCATGCAAAGTGGGGTTACCCAGGCAGAGTGGGGTTACCACCACAGAGTGGGGTTATCCAGGCAGAGTGGGGTTACCCAGGCAGAGTGGGGTTACCACCACAGAGTGGGGTTACCCAGGCAGAGTGGGGTTACCAGCACAGAGTGGGATTACCCAGGCAGAGTGGGGTTACCACCACAGAGTGGGGTTACCACTACAGAGTGGGGTTATCCAGGCAGAGTGGGGTTACCCAGGCAGAGTGGGGTTACCCAGGCAGAGTGGGGTTACCACCACAGAGTGGGGTTACCCAGGCAGAGTGGGGTTACCACCACAGAGTGGGGTTACCACCACAGAGTGGGGTTACCCAGGCAGAGTGGGGTTACCAGGGCAGAGTGGGGTTACCACCACAGAGTGGGGTTACCACCATAGAGTGGGGTTACCCAGGAAGAGTGGGGTTACCCAGGCAGAGTGGGGTTACCACCACAGAGTGGGGTTACCCAGGCAGAGTGGGGTTACCCAGGCAGAGTGGGGTTACCACCACAGAGTGGGTGTTTACCCGGGCAGAGTGGGGTTACCACCACAGAGTGGGGTTACCCAGGCAAAGTGGGGTTACCACCACAGAGTGGGGTTACCCAGACAAAGTGGGGTTACCCAGGAAAAGTGGGGTTACCCAGGCAGAGTGGGGTTACCCAGGCAAAGTGGGGTTACCCAGGAAGAGTGGGGTTACCCAGGCAGAGTGGGGTTACCCAGGCAAAGTGGGGTTACCCAGGCAGAGTGGGGTTACCCAGGCAAAGTGGGGTTACCCAGGCAGAGTGGGGTTACCCAGGCAAAGTGGGGTTACCCAGGCAAAGTGGGGTTACCCAGGCAGAATGGGGTACCACCACAGAGTGGGGTTACCCAGGCAAAGTGGGGTTACCCAGGAAAAGTGGGGTTACCCAGGCAGAGTGGGGTTACCCAGGCAGAGTGGGGTTACCCAGGCAGAGTGGGGTTACCACCACAGAATGGGGTTACCCAGGCAAAGTGGGGTTACCCAGGCAGAGTGGGGTTACCACCACAGAGTGGGGTTACCACCACAGAGTGGGGTTACCCAGACAAAGTGGGGTTACCCAGGAAAAGTGGGGTTACCCAGGCAGAGTGGGGTTACCCAGGCAAAGTGGGGTTACCCAGGAAGAGTGGGGTTACCCAGGCAGAGTGGGGTTACCCAGGCAAAGTGGGGTTACCCAGGCAGAGTGGGGTTACCCAGGCAAAGTGGGGTTACCCAGGCAAAGTGGGGTTACCCAGGCAGAATGGGGTACCACCACAGAGTGGGGTTACCCAGGCAAAGTGGGGTTACCCAGGAAAAGTGGGGTTACCCAGGCAGAGTGGGGTTACCCAGGCAGAGTGGGGTTACCCAGGCAGAGTGGGGTTACCACCACAGAATGGGGTTACCCAGGCAAAGTGGGGTTACCCAGGCAGAGTGGGGTTACCACCACAGAGTGGGGTTACCACTACAGAGTGGGGTTACCACCACAGAGTGGGGTTACCCAGGCAGAGTGGGGTTACCAGGGCAGAGTGGGGTTACCACCACAGAGTGGAGTTACCACCATAGAGTGTGGTTACCCAGGAAGAGTGGGGTTACCCAGTCAGAGTGGGGTTACCACCACAGAGTGGGGTTACCCCACTATGCACACCAATGATTCACATTGGTGTGCATAGAGGAAGTTGTGGTGTCTCCCAGCAGCTGATGTCAATTTTCCTAATTAAGTTCTGCATTGACGCATACAGGTGCGTGGGGTTACCACCACAGAGTGGGGTTACCCAGGCAGAGTGGGGTTACCACCACAGAGTGGGGTTACCCAGGCAGAGTGGGGTTACCCAGGCAGAGTGGGGTTACCCAGGAAAAATGGGGTTACCCAGGCAGAGTGGGATTACCCAGGCAGAGTGGGGTTACCACCACAGAGTGGGGTTACCCAGGCAGAGTGGGGTTACCACCACAGAGTGGGGTTACCACTACAGAGTGGGGTTACCACCACAGAGTGGGGTTACCCAGGCAGAGTGGGGTTATCACCACAGAGTGGGGTTATCCAGGCAGAGTGGGGTTACCCAGGCAGAGTGGGGTTACCCAGGCAGAGTGGGGTTACCACCACAGAGTGGGGTTACCCAGGCAGAGTGGGGTTACCCAGGCAGAGAGGGGTTACCACCACAGAGTAGGGTTACCCCACTATGCACACCAATGATTCACATTGGTGTGCATAGAGGAAGTTGTGGTGTCTCCCAGCAGCTGATGTCAATTTTCCTAATTAAGTTCTGCATTGACGCATACAGGTGCGTGGGGTTACCACCACAGAGTGGGGTTACCCAGGCAGAGTGGGGTTACCACCACAGAGTGGGGTTACCCAGGCAGAGTGGGGTTACCCAGGCAGAGTGGGGTTACCACCACAGAGTGGGGTTACCCAGGCAGAGTGGGGTTACCACCACAGAGTGGGGTTACCACCACAGAGTGGGGTTACCACTACAGAGTGGGGTTACCACCACAGAGTGGGGTTACCACCACAGAGTGGGGTTACCACTACAGAGTGGGGTTATCCAGGCAGAGTGGGGTTACCACTACAGAGTGGGGTTACCACCACAGAGTGGGGTTACCACCACAGAGTGGGGTTACCCAGGCAGAGTGGGGTTACCCAGGCAGAGTGGGGTTACCACCACAGAGTGGGGTTACCCAGGCAGAGTGGGGTTACCACCACAGAGTGGGGTTACCACTACAGAGTGGGGTTATCCAGGCAGAGTGGGGTTACCCAGGCAGAGTGGGGTTACCCAGGCAGAGTGGGGTTACCCAGGCAGAGCGGGGTTACCACCACAGAGTGGGGTTACCCAGGCAGAGTGGGGTTACCACCACAGAGTGGGGTTACCCAGGCAGAGTGGGGTTACCCAGGCAGAGTGGGGTTACCAGGGCAGAGTGGGGTTACCACCACAGAGTGGGGTTACCACCATAGAGTGGGGTTACCCAGGAAGAGTGGGGTTACCCAGGCAGAGTGGGGTTACCACCACAGAGTGGGGTTACCCAGGCAGAGTGGGGTTACCACCACAGAGTGGGGTTACCCAGGCAGAGTGGGGTTACCCAGGAAGAGTGGGGTTACCCAGGCAAAATGGGGTTACCCAGGCAGAGTGGGGTTACCACCACAGAGTGGGGTTACCCAGGCAGAGTGGGGTTACCCAGGCAGAGTGGGGTTACCAGGGCAGAGTGGGGTTACCACCACAGAGTGGGGTTACCACCATAGAGTGGGGTTACCCAGGAAGAGTGGGGTTACCCAGGCAGAGTGGGGTTACCACCAAAGAGTGGGGTTACCCAGGCAGAGTGGGGTTACCAGGGCAGAGTGGGGTTACCACCACAGAGTGGGTGGTTACCCAGGCAGAGTGGGGTTACCCAGGCAGAGTGGGGTTACCCAGGCAAAATGGGGTTACCCAGGCAGAGTGGGGTTACCCAGGCAGAGTGGGGTTACCCAGGCAGAGTGGGGTTACCCAGGCAAAGTGGGGTTACCACCACAGAGTGGGGTTACCACCACAGAGTGGGGTTACCCAGGCAAAGTGGGGTTACCCAGGCAGAGTGGGGTTACCCAGGCAAAGTGGGGTTACCCAGGAAGAGTGGGGTTACCCAGGCAGAGTGGGGTTACCCAGGCAAAGTGGGGTTACCCAGGCAGAGTGGGGTTACCCAGGCAAAGTGGGGTTACCCAGGCAAAGTGGGGTTACCCAGGCAGAGTGGGGTTACCCAGGCAAAGTGGGGTTACCCAGGCAGAGTGGGGTTACCCAGGCAAAGTGGGGTTACCCAGGCAGAGTGGGGTTACCCAGGGAAAGTGGGGTTACCCAGGAAGAATGGGGTTACCCAGGCAAAGTGGGGTTACCCAGGCAGAATGGGGTTACCCAGGCAAAGTGGGGTTACCCAGGCAGAGTGGGGTTACCACCACAGAATGGGGTTACCCAGGCAAAGTGGGGTTACCCAGGCAAAGTGGGGTAACCCAGGCAGAATGGGGTTACCCAGGCAAAGTGGGGTTACCACCACAGAGTGGGGTTACCCAGGCAAAGTGGGGTTACCCAGGCAAAGTGGGGTTACCCAGGCAGAATGGGGTTACCCAGGCAAAGTGGGGTTACCCAGGCAGAGTGGGGTTACCACCACAGAATGGGGTTACCCAGGCAAAGTGGGGTTACCCAGGCAAAATGGGGTTTCCCAGGCAAAATGGGGTTACCACCACAGAGTGGGGTTACCACCACAGAGTGGGGTTACCACTACAGAGTGGGGTTATCCAGGCAGAGTGGGGTTACCCAGGCAGAGTGGGGTTACCCAGGCAGAGTGGGGTTACCACCACAGAGTGGGGTTACCACCACAGAGTGGGGTTACCCAGGCAGAGTGGGGTTACCAGGGCAGAGTGGGGTTACCACCACAGAGTGGAGTTACCACCATAGAGTGTGGTTACCCAGGAAGAGTGGGGTTACCCAGTCAGAGTGGGGTTACCACCACAGAGTGGGGTTACCCCACTATGCACACCAATGATTCACATTGGTGTGCATAGAGGAAGTTGTGGTGTCTCCCAGCAGCTGATGTCAATTTTCCTAATTAAGTTCTGCATTGACGCATACAGGTGCGTGGGGTTACCACCACAGAGTGGGGTTACCCAGGCAGAGTGGGGTTACCACCACAGAGTGGGGTTACCCAGGCAGAGTGGGGTTACCCAGGCAGAGTGGGGTTACCCAGGAAAAATGGGGTTACCCAGGCAGAGTGGGATTACCCAGGCAGAGTGGGGTTACCACCACAGAGTGGGGTTACCCAGGCAGAGTGGGGTTACCACCACAGAGTGGGGTTACCACTACAGAGTGGGGTTACCACCACAGAGTGGGGTTACCCAGGCAGAGTGGGGTTATCACCACAGAGTGGGGTTATCCAGGCAGAGTGGGGTTACCCAGGCAGAGTGGGGTTACCCAGGCAGAGTGGGGTTACCACCACAGAGTGGGGTTACCCAGGCAGAGTGGGGTTACCCAGGCAGAGAGGGGTTACCACCACAGAGTAGGGTTACCCCACTATGCACACCAATGATTCACATTGGTGTGCATAGAGGAAGTTGTGGTGTCTCCCAGCAGCTGATGTCAATTTTCCTAATTAAGTTCTGCATTGACGCATACAGGTGCGTGGGGTTACCACCACAGAGTGGGGTTACCCAGGCAGAGTGGGGTTACCACCACAGAGTGGGGTTACCCAGGCAGAGTGGGGTTACCCAGGCAGAGTGGGGTTACCACCACAGAGTGGGGTTACCCAGGCAGAGTGGGGTTACCACCACAGAGTGGGGTTACCACCACAGAGTGGGGTTACCACTACAGAGTGGGGTTACCACCACAGAGTGGGGTTACCACCACAGAGTGGGGTTACCACTACAGAGTGGGGTTATCCAGGCAGAGTGGGGTTACCCAGGAGGAGTGTGGTTACCACCACAGAGTGGGGTTACCACCACAGAGTGGGGTTACCCAGGCAGAGTGGGGTTACCCAGGCAGAGTGGGGTTACCACCACAGAGTGGGGTTACCCAGGCAGAGTGGGGTTACCACCACAGAGTGGGGTTACCACTACAGAGTGGGGTTATCCAGGCAGAGTGGGGTTACCCAGGCAGAGTGGGGTTACCCAGGCAGAGTGGGGTTACCCAGGCAGAGCGGGGTTACCACCACAGAGTGGGGTTACCCAGGCAGAGTGGGGTTACCACCACAGAGTGGGGTTACCACCATAGAGTGGGGTTACCCAGGAAGAGTGGGGTTACCCAGGCAGAGTGGGGTTACCACCACAGAGTGGGGTTACCCAGGCAGAGTGGGGTTACCACCACAGAGTGGGGTTACCCAGGCAGAGTGGGGTTACCCAGGAAGAGTGGGGTTACCCAGGCAAAATGGGGTTACCCAGGCAGAGTGGGGTTACCACCACAGAGTGGGGTTACCCAGGCAGAGTGGGGTTACCCAGGCAGAGTGGGGTTACCAGGGCAGAGTGGGGTTACCACCACAGAGTGGGGTTACCACCATAGAGTGGGGTTACCCAGGAAGAGTGGGGTTACCCAGGCAGAGTGGGGTTACCACCAAAGAGTGGGGTTACCCAGGCAGAGTGGGGTTACCAGGGCAGAGTGGGGTTACCACCACAGAGTGGGTGGTTACCCAGGCAGAGTGGGGTTACCCAGGCAGAGTGGGGTTACCCAGGCAAAATGGGGTTACCCAGGCAGAGTGGGGTTACCCAGGCAGAGTGGGGTTACCCAGGCAGAGTGGGGTTACCCAGGCAAAGTGGGGTTACCACCACAGAGTGGGGTTACCACCACAGAGTGGGGTTACCCAGGCAAAGTGGGGTTACCCAGGCAGAGTGGGGTTACCCAGGCAAAGTGGGGTTACCCAGGAAGAGTGGGGTTACCCAGGCAGAGTGGGGTTACCCAGGCAAAGTGGGGTTACCCAGGCAGAGTGGGGTTACCCAGGCAAAGTGGGGTTACCCAGGCAAAGTGGGGTTACCCAGGCAGAGTGGGGTTACCCAGGCAAAGTGGGGTTACCCAGGCAGAGTGGGGTTACCCAGGCAAAGTGGGGTTACCCAGGCAGAGTGGGGTTACCCAGGGAAAGTGGGGTTACCCAGGAAGAATGGGGTTACCCAGGCAAAGTGGGGTTACCCAGGCAGAGTGGGGTTACCACCACAGAATGGGGTTACCCAGGCAAAGTGGGGTTACCCAGGCAAAGTGGGGTAACCCAGGCAGAATGGGGTTACCAAGGCAAAGTGGGGTTACCACCACAGAGTGGGGTTACCCAGGCAAAGTGGGGTTACCCAGGCAAAGTGGGGTTACCCAGGCAGAATGGGGTTACCCAGGCAAAGTGGGGTTACCACCACAGAGTGGGGTTACCACCACAGAGTGGGGTTACCACCACAGAATGGGGTTACCCAGGCAAAGTGGGGTTACCCAGGCAAAATGGGGTTACCCAGGCAAAATGGGGTTACCACCACAGAGTGGGGTTACCACCACAGAGTGGGGTTACCACTACAGAGTGGGGTTATCCAGGCAGAGTGGGGTTACCCAGGCAGAGTGGGGTTACCCAGGCAGAGTGGGGTTACCACCACAGAGTGGGGTTACCACCACAGAGTGGGGTTACCAGGGCAGAGTGGGGTTACCACCACAGAGTGGGGTTACCACCATAGAGTGGGGTTACCCAGGAAGAGTGGGGTTACCCAGGCAGAGTGGGGTTACCACCACAGAGTGGGGTTACCCAGGCAGAGTGGGGTTACCACCACAGAGTGGGGTTACCCAGGCAGAGTGGGGTTACCCAGGCAGAGTGGGGTTACCACCACAGAGTGGGTGGTTACCAAGGCAGAGTGGGGTTACCCAGGCAGAGTGGGGTTACCCAGGCAAAATGGGGTTACCCAGGCAAAATGGGGTTACCCAGGCAGAGTGGGGTTACCCAGGCAAAGTGGGGTTACCCAGGCAAAGTGGGGTTACCACCACAGAGTGGGGTTACCCAGGCAAAGTGGGGTTGCCCAGGCAAAGTGGGATTACCCAGGCAGAGTGGGGTTACCCAGGCAAAGTGGGGTTACCCAGGCAGAGTAGGGTTACCCAGGCAGAGTGGGGTTACCCAGGCAAAGTGGGGTTACCCAGGCAAAGTGGGGTTACCTAGGCAAAGTGGGGTTACCCAGGCAGAATGGGGTTACCCAGGCAAAGTGGGGTTACCCAGGCAAAGTGGGGTTACCACCACAGAATGGGGTTACCCAGGCAAAGTGGGGTTACCCAGGCAAAGTGGGGTTACCCAGGCAGAATGGGGTTACCCAGGCAAAGTGGGGTTACCCAGGCAAAGTGGGGTTACCACCACAGAGTGGGGTTACCCAGGCAAAGTGGGGTTACCCAGGCAAAGTGGGGTTACCCAGGCAGAATGGGGTTACCCAGGCAAAGTGGGGTTACCCAGGCAGAGTGGGGTTACCACCACAGAATGGGGTTACCCAGGCAAAGTGGGGTTACCCAGGCAAAATGGGGTTACCCAGGCAAAATGGGGTTACCACCACAGAGTGGGGTTACCCAGGCAGAGTGGGGTTACCCAGGCAGAGTGGGGTTACCACCACAGAGTGGGGTTACCACCACAGAGTGGGGTTACCCAGGCAGAGTGGGGTTACCAGGGCAGAGTGGGGTTACCACCACAGAGTGGGGTTACCACCATAGAGTGGGGTTACCCAGGAAGAGTGGGGTTACCCAGGCAGAGTGGGGTTACCACCACAGAGTGGGGTTACCCAGGCAGAGTGGGGTTACCACCACAGAGTGGGGTTACCCAGGCAGAGTGGGGTTACCCAGGCAGAGTGGGGTTACCACCACAGAGTGGGTGGTTACCAAGGCAGAGTGGGGTTACCCAGGCAGAGTGGGGTTACCCAGGCAAAATGGGGTTACCCAGGCAAAATGGGGTTACCCAGGCAGAGTGGGGTTACCCAGGCAAAGTGGGGTTACCCAGGCAAAGTGGGGTTACCACCACAGAGTGGGGTTACCCAGGCAAAGTGGGGTTGCCCAGGCAAAGTGGGGTTACCCAGGCAGAGTGGGGTTACCCAGGCAAATTGGGGTTACCCAGGCAGAGTGGGGTTACCCAGGCAAAGTGGGGTTACCCAGGCAGAGTGGGGTTACCCAGGCAAAGTGGGGTTACCCAGGCAGAGTAGGGTTACCCAGGGAAAGTGGGGTTACCCAGGAAGAATGGGGTTACCCAGGAAAAGTGGGGTTACCCAGGCAAAGTGGGGTTACCCAGGCAGAATGGGGTTACCCAGGCAAAGTGGGGTTACCCAGGCAGAGTGGGGTTACCACCACAGAATGGGGTTACCCAGGCAAAGTGGGGTTACCCAGGCAAAGTGGGGTTACCCAGGCAGAATGGGGTTACCCAGGCAAAGTGGGGTTACCCACGCAGAGTGGGGTTACCACCACAGAGTGGGGTTACCACCACAGAGTGGGGTTACCACTACAGAGTGGGGTTATCCAGGCAGAGTGGGGTTACCCAGGCAGAGTGGGGTTACCCAGGCAGAGTGGGGTTACCACCACAGAGTGGGGTTACCACCACAGAGTGGGGTTACCCAGGCAGAGTGGGGTTACCCAGGCAAAGTGGGGTTACCCAGGCAGAGTGGGGTTACTACCGCAGAGTGGGGTTACCCAGGCAAAGTTGGGTTACCCAGGCAGAGTGGGCTTACCCAGGCAAAGTGGGGTTACCCAGGAAGAATGGGGTTACCCAGGCAAAGTGGGGTTACCAGGGCAAAGTGGGGTTACCCAGGCAGAATGGGGTTACCCAGGCAAAGTGGGGTTACCCAGGCAAAGTAGGGTTACCCAGGCAGAGTGGGGTTACCACCACAGAATGGGGTTACCCAGGCAAAGTGGGGTTACCCAGGCAAAGAGAGTGGGGTTACCCAGGCAGAGTGGGGTTACCCAGGCGAAGTGGGGGGGGGGTTACCCAGGCAAAGTGGGGTTACCCAGGCAAAGAGAGTGGGGTTACCCAGGCAGAGTGGGGTTACCCAGGCAAAGTGGGGTTACCCAGGCAGAGTGGGGTTACCCAGGCAAAGTGGGGTTACCCAGGGAAAGTGGGGTTACCCAGGAAGAATGGGGTTACCCAGGCAAAGTGGGGTTACCCAGGCAGAGTGGGGTTACCACCACAGAATGGGGTTACCCAGGCAAAGTGGGGTTACCCAGGCAAAGTGGGGTTACCCAGGCAGAATGGGGTTACCCAGGCAAAGTGGGGTTACCCACGCAAAGTGGGGTTACCACCAGAGAGTGGGGTTACCACCACAGAGTGGGGTTACCACTACAGAGTGGGGTTATCCAGGCAGAGTGGGGTTACCCAGGCAGAGTGGGGTTACCCAGGCAGAGTGGGGTTACCACCACAGAGTGGGGTTACCTCCACAGAGTGGGGTTACCCAGGCAGAGTGGGGTTACCAGGGCAGAGTGGGGTTACCACCACAGAGTGGGGTTACCACCATAGAGTGGGGTTACCCAGGAAGAGTGGGGTTACCCAGGCAGAGTGGGGTTACCACCACAGAGTGGGGTTACCCAGGCAGAGTGGGGTTACCACCACAGAGTGGGGTTACCCAGGCAGAGTGGGGTTACCCAGGCAGAGTGGGGTTACCACCACAGAGTGGGTGGTTACCCAGGCAGAGTGGGGTTACCCAGGCAGAGTGGGGTTACCCAGGCAAAATGGGGTTGCCCAGGCAAAGTGGGGTTACCCAGGCAGAGTGGGGTTACCACCACAGAGTGGGGTTACCCAGGCAAAATGGGGTTACCCAGGCAGAGTGGGGTTACCCAGGCAAAGTGGGGTTACCCAGGCAAAGTGGGGTTACCACCACAGAGTGGGGTTACCCAGGCAAAGTGGGGTTACCCAGGAAAAGTGGGGTTACCCAGGCAGAGTGGGGTTACCCAGGCAAAGTAGGGTTACCCAGGAAGAGTGGGGTTACCCAGGCAGAGTGGGGTTACCCAGGCAGAGTGGGGTTACCCAGGCAAAGTGGGGTTACCCAGGCAAAGTGGGGTTACCACCACAGAGTGGGGTTACCCAGGCAAAGTGGGGTTACCCAGGAAAAGTGGGGTTACCCAGGCAGAGTGGGGTTACCCAGGCAAAGTAGGGTTACCCAGGAAGAGTGGGGTTACCCAGGCAGAGTGGGGTTACCCAGGCAGAGTGGGGTTACCACCACAGAGTGGGGTTACCACCATAGAATGGGGTTACCCAGGAAGAGTGGGGTTACCCAGGCAGAGTGGGGTTACCACCACAGAGTGGGGTTACCCAGGCAGAGTGGGGTTACCACCACAGAGTGGGGTTACCCAGGCAGAGTGGGGTTACCCAGGCAGAGTGGGGTTACCACCACAGAGTGGGTGGTTACCCAGGCAGAGTGGGGTTACCCAGGCAGAGTGGGGTTACCCAGGCAAAATGGGGTTGCCCAGGCAAAGTGGGGTTACCCAGGCAGAGTGGGGTTACCACCACAGAGTGGGGTTACCCAGGCAAAATGGGGTTACCCAGGCAGAGTGGGGTTACCCAGGCAAAGTGGGGTTACCCAGGCAAAGTGGGGTTACCACCACAGAGTGGGGTTACCCAGGCAAAGTGGGGTTACCCAGGCAAAGTGGGGTTACCCAGGAAAAGTGGGGTTACCCAGGCAGAGTGGGGTTACCCAGGCAAAGTGGGGTTACCCAGGAAGAGTGGGGTTACCCAGGCAGAGTGGGGTTACCCAGGCAAAGTGGGGTTACCCAGGCAGAGTGGGGTTACCCAGACAACGTGGGGTTACCCAGGCAGAGTGGGGTTACCCAGGCAAAGTGGGGTTACCCAGGCAAAGTGGGGTTACCCAGGAAGAATGGGGTTACCCAGGCAAAGTGGGGTTACCCAGGCAAAATGGGGTTACCCAGGCAGAGTGGGGTTACCACCACAGAATGGGGTTACCCAGGCAGAGTGGGGTTACCCAGGCAGAGTGGGGTTACCACCACAGAGTGGGGTTACCACCACAGAGTGGGGTTACCACTACAGAGTGGGGTTATCCAGGCAGAGTGGGGTTACCCAGGCAGAGTGGGGTTACCCAGGCAGAGTGGGGTTACCACCACAAAGTGGGGTTACCACCACAGAGTGGGGTTACCCAGGCAGAGTGGGGTTACCAGGGCAGAGTGGGGTTACCACCACAGAGTGGGGTTACCACCATAGAGTGGGGTTACCCAGGAAGAGTGGGGTTACCCAGGCAGAGTGGGGTTACCACCACAGAGTGGGGTTACCCAGGCAGAGTGGGGTTACCACCACAGAGTGGGGTTACCCAGGAAGAGTGGGGTTACCAGGGCAGAGTGGGGTTACCACCACAGAGTGGGTGGTTACCCAGGCAGAGTGGGGTTACCCAGGCAGAGTGGGGTTACCCAGGAAAAATGGGGTTACCCAGGCAGAGTGGGGTTACCCAGGCAAAGTGGGGTTACCCAGGCAGAGTGGGGTTACCCAGGCAAAGTGGGGTTACCCAGGCAAAGTGGGGTTACCCAGGCAGAGTGGGGTTACCCAGGCAGACTGGGGTTACCCAGGCAAAGTGGGGTTACCCAGGCAGAGTGGGGTTACCCAGGCACAGTGGGGTTACCCAGGCAAAGTGGGGTTACCCAGGCAGAGTGGGGTTACCCAGGCAGAGTGGGGTTACCCAGGCAGAGTGGGGTTACCCAGGCAAAGTGGGGTTACCCAGGCAACGTGGGGTTACCCAGGCAGAGTGGGGTTACCCAGGCAAAGTGGGGTTACCCAGGCAAAGTGGGGTTACCCAGGCAGAGTGGGGTTACCCAGGCAAAGTGGGGTTACCCAGGCAGAGTGGGGTTACCCAGGCAAAGTGGGGTTACCCAGGAAGAATGGGGTTACCCAGGCAAAGTGGGGTTACCCAGGCAAAGTGGGGTTACCCAGGCAGAATGGGGTTACCCAGGCAAAGTGGGGTTACCCAGGCAGAGTGGGGTTACCACTACAGAATGGGGTTACCCAGGCAAAGTGGGGTTACCCAGGCAAAGTGGGGTTACCCAGGCAGAATGGGGTTACCCAGGCAAAGTGGGGTTACCCAGGCAAAGTGGGGTTACCCAGGCAGAGTGGGGTTACCCAGGCAGAGTGGGGTTACCCAGGCAAAATGGGGTTACCCAGGCAGAGTGGGGTTACCCAGGCAGAGTGGGGTTACCACCACAGAGTGGGGTTACCCAGGCAAAATGGGGTTACCCAGGCAGAGTGGGGTTACCCAGGCAAAGTGGGGTTACCCAGGCAAAGTGGGGTTACCACCACAGAGTGGGGTTACCCAGGCAAAGTGGGGTTACCCAGGCAAAGTGGGGTTACCCAGGAAAAGTGGGGTTACCCAGGCAGAGTGGGGTTACCCAGGCAAAGTGGGGTTACCCAGGAAGAGTGGGGTTACCCAGGCAGAGTGGGGTTACCCAGGCAAAGTGGGGTTACCCAGGCAGAGTGGGGTTACCCAGACAAAGTGGGGTTACCCAGGCAGAGTGGGGTTACCCAGGCAAAGTGGGGTTACCCAGGCAAAGTGGGGTTACCCAGGAAGAATGGGGTTACCCAGGCAAAGTGGGGTTACCCAGGCAAAATGGGGTTACCCAGGCAGAGTGGGGTTACCACCACAGAATGGGGTTACCCAGGCAGAGTGGGGTTACCCAGGCAGAGTGGGGTTACCACCACAGAGTGGGGTTACCACCACAGAGTGGGGTTACCACTACAGAGTGGGGTTATCCAGGCAGAGTGGGGTTACCCAGGCAGAGTGGGGTTACCAGGGCAGAGTGGGGTTACCACCACAAAGTGGGGTTACCACCACAGAGTGGGGTTACCCAGGCAGAGTGGGGTTACCAGGGCAGAGTGGGGTTACCACCACAGAGTGGGGTTACCACCATAGAGTGGGGTTACCCAGGAAGAGTGGGGTTACCCAGGCAGAGTGGGGTTACCACCACAGAGTGGGGTTACCCAGGCAGAGTGGGGTTACCACCACAGAGTGGGGTTACCCAGGAAGAGTGGGGTTACCAGGGCAGAGTGGGGTTACCACCACAGAGTGGGTGGTTACCCAGGCAGAGTGGGGTTACCCAGGCAGAGTGGGGTTACCCAGGAAAAATGGGGTTACCCAGGCAGAGTGGGGTTACCCAGGCAAAGTGGGGTTACCCAGGCAGAGTGGGGTTACCCAGGCAAAGTGGGGTTACCCAGGCAAAGTGGGGTTACCCAGGCAGAGTGGGGTTACCCAGGCAGACTGGGGTTACCCAGGCAAAGTGGGGTTACCCAGGCAGAGTGGGGTTACCCAGGCACAGTGGGGTTACCCAGGCAAAGTGGGGTTACCCAGGCAGAGTGGGGTTACCCAGGCAGAGTGGGGTTACCCAGGCAGAGTGGGGTTACCCAGGCAAAGTGGGGTTACCCAGGCAACGTGGGGTTACCCAGGCAGAGTGGGGTTACCCAGGCAAAGTGGGGTTACCCAGGCAAAGTGGGGTTACCCAGGCAGAGTGGGGTTACCCAGGCAAAGTGGGGTTACCCAGGCAGAGTGGGGTTACCCAGGCAAAGTGGGGTTACCCAGGAAGAATGGGGTTACCCAGGCAAAGTGGGGTTACCCAGGCAAAGTGGGGTTACCCAGGCAGAATGGGGTTACCCAGGCAAAGTGGGGTTACCCAGGCAGAGTGGGGTTACCACTACAGAATGGGGTTACCCAGGCAAAGTGGGGTTACCCAGGCAAAGTGGGGTTACCCAGGCAGAATGGGGTTACCCAGGCAAAGTGGGGTTACCCAGGCAAAGTGGGGTTACCCAGGCAGAGTGGGGTTACCCAGGCAGAGTGGGGTTACCCAGGCAAAATGGGGTTACCCAGGCAGAGTGGGGTTACCCAGGCAGAGTGGGGTTACCCAGGCAAAGTGGGGTTACCCAGGCAGAGTGGGGTTACCCAGGCAAAGTGGGGTTACCCAGGCAAAGTGGGGTTACCCAGGCAGAGTGGGGTTACCCAGGCAAAATGGGGTTACCCAGGCAAAGTGGGGTTACCCAGGCAGAGTGGGGTTACCCAGGAAAAATGGGGTTACCCAGGCAGAGTGGGGTTACCCAGGCAGAGTGGGGTTACCCAGGCAGAGTGGGGTTACCCAGGCAAAGTGGGGTTACCCAGGCAAAGTGGGGTTACCCAGGCAGAGTGGGGTTACCCAGGCAGAGTGGGGTTACCCAGGCAAAGTGGGGTTACCCAGGAAGAATGGGGTTACCCAGGCAAAGTGGGGTTACCCAGGCAGAATGGGGTTACCCAGGCAAAGTGGGGTTACCCAGGCAAAGTGGGGTTACCACCACAGAGTGGTGTTACCACCACAGAGTGGGGTTACCCAGGCAAAGTGGGGTTACCCAGGCAGAGTGGGGTTACCCAGGCAAAGTGGGGTTACCCAGGAAGAATGGGGTTACCCAGGCAAAGTGGGGTTACCCAGGCAGAATGGGGTTTCCCAGGCAAAGTGGGGTTACCCAGGCAAAGTGGGGTTACCCAGACAGAGTGGGGTTACCACCACAGAATGGGGTTACCCAGGCAAAGTGGGGTTACCCAGGCAAAGTGGGGTTACCACCACAGAGTGGGGTTACCACCACAGAGTGGGGTTACCCAGGCAGAGTGGGGTTACCACCACAGAATGGGGTTACCCAGGCAAAGTGGGGTTACCCAGGCAAAGTGGGGTTACCCAGGCAAAGTGGGGTTACCCAGGCAAAGTGGGGTTACCCAGGCAAAGTGGGGTTACCCAGGCAAAATGGGGTTACCCAGGCAGAGTGGGGTTACCCAGGCAGAGTGGGGTTACCCAGGCAAAATGGGGTTACCCAGGCAGAGTGGGGTTACCACCACAGAGTGGGGTTACCACCACAGAGTGGGGTTACCCAGGCAAAGTGGGGTTACCCAGGAAGAGTGGGGTTACCCAGGCAGAGTGGGGGTTACCCAGGGCAAAGTGGGGTTACCCAGGCAGAGTGGGGTTACCCAGGCAGAGTGGGGTTACCACCACAAAGTGGGGTTACCACCACAGAGTGGGGTTACCCAGGCAGAGTGGGGTTTACCAGGGCAGAGTGGGGTTACCACCACAGAGTGGGGTTACCACCATAGAGTGGGGTTACCCAGGAAGAGTGGGGTTACCCAGGCAGAGTGGGGTTACCACCACAGAGTGGGGTTACCCAGGCAGAGTGGGGTTACCACCACAGAGTGGGGTTACCCAGGAAGAGTGGGGTTACCAGGGCAGAGTGGGGTTACCACCACAGAGTGGGTGGTTACCCAGGCAGAGTGGGGTTACCCAGGCAGAGTGGGGTTACCCAGGCAAAATGGGGTTTACCCAGGCAGAGTGGGGTTACCCAGGCAAAGTGGGGTTACCCCAGGCAGAGTGGGGTTACCCAGGCAAAGTGGGGGTTACCCAGGCAAAGTGGGGTTACCCAGGCAGAGTGGGGTTACCCAGGCAGACTGGGGGTTACCCAGGCAAAGTGCGGTTTACCCAGGCAGAGTGGGGTTACCCAGGCACAGTGGGGTTACCCAGGCAAAGTGGGGTTACCCAGGCAGAGTGGGGTTACCCCAGGCAAAGTGGGGTTACCCAGGCAGAGTGGGGTTACCCAGGCAGAGTGGGGTTACCCAGGCAAAGTGGGGTTACCCAGGCAAAGTGGGGGTTACCCAGTTGCAGAATGGGGTTACCCAGGCAAAGTGGGGTTACCCAGGCAGAGTGGGGTTACCACTACAGAATGGGGTTACCCAGGCAAAGTGGGGTTACCCAGGCAAAGTGGGGTTACCCAGGCAGAAATGGGGTTACCCAGGCAAAGTGGGGTTACCCAGGGCAAAGTGGGGTTACCCCGGCAGAGTGGGGTTACCCAGGCAGAGTGGGGTTACCCAGGCAAAATGGGGTTTACCCAGGCAGAGTGGGGTTACCCAGGCAGAGTGGGGTTACCCAGGCAAAGTGGGGTTACCCAGGCAGAGTGGGGTTACCCAGGCAAAATGGGGTTACCCAGGCAAAGTGGGGGTTACCCAGGCAGAGTGGGGTTACCCAGGCAAAATGGGGTTACCCAGGCAAGAGTGGGGTTACCCAGCAGAGTGGGGTTACCCAGGAAAAGAATGGGGTTACCCAGGCAGAGTGGGGTTACCCAGGCAGAGTGGGGTTACCCCAGGCAGAGTGGGTCGTTACCCAGGGCAAAGTGGGGTTACCCATGCAAAGGTGGGGGTTACCCAGGCAAAGTGGGGGTTACCCAGGCAGAGTTGGGGTTACCCAGGCAGAAAGTGGGGTTACCCAGGAAGAATGGGGTTACCCAGGCAAAGTGGGGGTTACCCAGGCAGAATGGGGTTACCCAGGCAAAGTGGGGTTACCCAGGCAAAGTGGGGTTACCACCACAGAGTGGTGTTACCACCACAGAGTGGGGTTACCCAGGCAAAGTGGGGTTACCCAGGCAGAGTGGGGTTACCCAGGCAAAGTGGGGTTACCCAGGAAGAATGGGGTTACCCAGGCAAAGTGGGGTTACCCAGGCAGAATGGGGGTTTCCCAGGCAAAGTGGGGTTACCCAGGCAAAGTGGGGTTACCCAGACAGAGTGGGGTTACCACCACAGAATGGGGTTACCCAGGCAAAGTGGGGTTACCACCACAGAGTGGGGTTACCACCACAGAGTGGGGTTACCCAGGCAGAGTGGGGTTACCACCACAGAATGGGGTTACCCAGGCAAAGTGGGGTTACCCAGGCAGAGTGGGGTTACCCAGGCAAAGTGGGGTTACCCAGGCAAAGTGGGGTTACCCAGGCAAAGTGGGGTTACCCAGGCAAAATGGGGTTACCCAGGCAGAGTGGGGTTACCCAGGCAGAGTGGGGTTACCCAGGCAAAATGGGGTTACCCAGGCAGAGTGGGGTTACCACCACAGAGTGGGGTTACCACCACAGAGTGGGGTTACCCAGGCAAAGTGGGGTTACCCAGGAAGAGTGGGGTTACCCCAGGCAGAGTGGGGTTACCCAGGCAAAGTGGGGTTACCCAGGCAGAGTGGGGTTACCCAGGTAGAGTGGGGTTACCCAGGCAGAGTGGGGGTTACCCAGGCAAAGTGGGGTTACCCAGGAAGAATGGGGTTACCCAGGTAAAGTGGGGTTACCCAGGCAAAGTGGGGTTACCCAGGCAGAATGGGGTTACCCAGGCAAAGTGGGGGTTACCCAGGCAGAGTGGGGTTACCACCACAGAATGGGGTTACCCAGGCAAAGTGGGGTTACCCAGGCAAAGTGGGGTTACCCAGGCAAAGTGGGGTTACCCAGGCAGAGTGGGGTTACCACCACAGAGTGGGGTTACCACTACAGAGTGGGGTTACCACCACAGAGTGGGGTTACCACCACAGAGTGGGGTTACCACTACAGAGTGGGATTATCCAGGCAGAGTGGGGTTACCCAGGCACCTGTATGCGTCAATGCAGAACTTAATTAGAAAAATTGACATCAGCTGCTGGGAGAAACCACAACTTCCTCTATGCACACCAATGTGAATCATTGGTGTGCATAGTGGGGTAACCCCACTCTGTGGTGGTAACCCCACTCTGCCTGGGTAACCCCACTCTTCCTGGGTAACCCCACTCTATGGTGGTAACCCCACTCTGTGGTGGTAACCCCACTCTGCCCTGGTAACCCCACTCTGCCTGGGTAACCCCACTCTGTGGTGGTAACCCCACTCTGTGGTGGTAACCCCACTTTGCCTGGGTAACCACACTCTGCCTGGGGTAACCCCACTTTGCCTGGGTAACCCCACTCTGCCTGGGTAACCCCACTTTGCCTGGGTAACCCCATTCTGTGGTGGTAACCCCACTCTGCCTGGGTAACCCCACTCTGTGGTGGTAACCCCACTCTGTGGTGGTAACCCCACTTTGCCTGGGTAACCCCACTTTGCCTGGGTAACCCCATTCTGTGGTGGTAACCCCACTCTGTCTGGGTAACCCCACTTTGCCTGGGTAACCCCACTTTGCCTGGGTAACCCCATTCTGCCTGGGTAACCCCACTTTGCCTGGGTAACCCCATTCTTCCTGGGTAACCCCACTTTGCCTGGGTAACCCCACTTTCCCTGGGTAACCCCACTCTGTGGTGGTAACCCCACTCTGTGGTGGTAACCCCACTTTGCCTGGGTAACCCCATGCTGTGGTGGTAACCCCACTCTGTGGTGGTAACCCCACTCTGTGGTGGTAACCCCACTTTGCCTGGGTAACCCCACTTTGCCTGGTAACCCCACTCTGCCTGGGTAACCCCACTCTGCCTGGGTAACCCCATTCTGTGGTGGTAACCCCACTCTGCCTGGGTAACCCCACTTTGCCTGGGTAACCCCATTCTGCCTGGGTAACCCCACTTTGCCTGGGTAACCCCACTTTGCCTGGGTAACCCCACTCTGCCTGGGTAACCCCACTCTACCTGGGTAACCCCACTCTGCCTGGGTAACCCCACTTTGCCTGGGTAACCCCACTCTGCCTGGGTAACCCCACTCTTCCTGGGTAACCCCACTTTGCCTGGGTAACCCCACTCTGTGGTGGTAACCCCACTCTGTGGTGGTAACCCCACTCTGCCTGGGTAACCCCATTTTGCCTGGGTAACCCCACTCTGCCTGGGTAACCCCACTCTGCCTGGGTAACCCCATTTTGCCTGGGTAACCCCACTTTGCCTGGGTAACCCCACTTTGCCTGGGTAACCCCATTCTGCCTGGGTAACCCCACTCTGCCTGGGTAACCCCACTCTGTGGTGGTAACCCCACTCTGCCTGGGTAACCCCACTCTGTGGTGGTAACCCCACTCTGTAGTGGTAACCCCACTCTTTGGTGGTAACCCCACTCTGCCTGGGTAACCCCACTCTGTGGTGGTAACCCCACTCTGCCTGGGTAACCCCACTCTGCTGGGTAACCCCACTCTGCCCTGGTAACCCCACTCTGCCTGGGTAATCCCACTCTGTGGTGGTAACCCCACTCTGTGGTGGTAACCCCACTCTGTAGTGGTAACCCCACTCTGTGGTGGTAACCCCACTCTGCCTGGGTAACCCCATTCTGTGGTGGTAACCCCACTCTGCCTGGGTAACCCCACTTTGCCTGGGTAACCCCATTCTGCCTGGGTAACCCCACTTTGCCTGGGTAACCCCACCTTTGCCTGGGTAACCCCATTCTTCCTGGGTAACCCCACTTTGCCTGGGTAACCCCACTCTGCCTGGGTAACCCCACTCTACCTGGGTAACCCCACTCTGCCTGGGTAACCCCACTTTGCCTGGGTAACCCCACTCTGCCTGGGTAACCCCACTCTTCCTGGGTAACCCCACTTTGCCTGGGTAACCCCACTCTGTGGTGGTAACCCCACTCTGTGGTGGTAACCCCACTCTGCCTGGGTAACCCGATTTTGCCTGGGTAACCCCACTCTGCCTGGGTAACCCCACTCTGCCTGGGTAACCCCATTTTGCCCTGGGTAACCCCACTTTGCCTGGGTAACCCCCACTTTGCCTGGGTAACCCCACTTTGCCTGGGTAACCCCCACTCTGCCTGGGTAACCCCACTTTGCCTGGGTAACCCCATTCTGTGGTGGTAACCCCACTCTGCCCTGGGTAACCCCACTCTGTGGTGGTAACCCCACTCTGTGGTGGTAACCCCACTTTGCCTGGGTAACCCCACTTTGCCTGGGTAACCCCCTTCTGTGGTGGTAACCCCACTCTGTCTGGGTAACCCCACTTTGCCTGGGTAACCCCACTTTTGCCTGGGAAACCCCATTCTGCCTGGGTAACCCCACTTTGCCTGGGTAACCCCATTCTTCCTGGGTAACCCCACTTTGCCTGGGTAACCCCACTCTGCCTGGGTAACCCCACTTTGCCTGGGTAACCCCACTCTGTGGTGGTAACACCACTCTGTGGTGGTAACCCCCACTTTGCCTGGGTAACCCCACTTTGCCTGGGTAACCCCACTCTGCCTGGTAACCCCACTTTGCCTGGGTAACCCCATTCTGTGGTGGTAACCCCACTCTGCCTGGGTAACCCCACTCTGTGGTGGTAACCCCACTCTGTGGTGGTAACCCCACTTTGCCTGGGTAACCCCCACTTTGCCTGGGTAACCCCATTCTGTGGTGGTAAAACCCCACTCTGTCTGGGTAAACCCCACTTTGCCTGGGGTAACCCCACTTTGCCTGGGTAACCCCATTCTTCCTGGGTAACCCCACTTTGCCTGGGTAACCCCACTCTGCCTGGGTAACCCCACTTTGCCTGGGTAACCCCACTCTGTGGTGGTAACCCCACTCTGTGGTGGTAACCCCACTCTGTGGTGGTAACCCCACTTTGCCTGGGTAACCCCACGCTGTGGTGGTAACCCCACTCTGTGGTGGTAACCCCACTGTGTGGTGGTAACCCCACTCTGCCTGGGTAACCCCACTCTGCCTGGGTAACCCCACTCTGTGGTGGTAACCCCACTCTGTGGTGGTAACCCCACTCTGCCTGGGTAACCCCATTCTGTGGTGGTAACCCCACTCTGCCTGGGTAACCCCCACTCTGTGGTGGTAACCCCACTCTGTGGTGGTAACCCCACTTTGCCTGGGGTAACCCCACTTTGCCTGGGTAACCCCATTCTGTGGTGGTAACCCCACTCTGTCTGGGTAACCCCACTTTGCCTGGGTAACCCCACTTTGCCTGGGTAACCCCATTCTGCCTGGGTAACCCCACTTTGCCTGGGTAACCCCATTCTTCCTGGGTAACCCCACTTTGCCTGGGTAACCCCACTCTGCCTGGGTAACCCCACTTTCCCTGGGTAACCCCACTCTGTGGTGGTAACCCCACTCTGTGGTGGTAACCCCACTCTGTGGTGGTAACCCCACTTTGCCTGGGTAACCCCACGCTGTGGTGGTAACCCCACTCTGTGGTGGTAACCCCACTCTGTGGTGGTAACCCCACTTTGCCTGGGTAACCCCACTCTGCCTGGGTTACCCCACTTTGCCTGGGTAACCCCCATTCTGTGGTGGTAACCCCACTCTGCCTGGGTAACCCCACTCTGTGGTGGTAACCCCACTCTGTGGTGGTAACCCCACTTTGCCTGGGTAACCCCACTTTGCCTGGGTAACCCCATTCTGTGGTGGTAACCCCACTCTGTCTGGGTAACCCCACTTTGCCTGGGTAACCCCACTTTGCCTGGGTAACCCCATTCTGCCTGGGTAACCCCACTTTGCCTGGGTAACCCCATTCTTCCTGGGTAACCCCACTTTGCCTGGGTAACCCCCACTCTGACTGGGTAACCCCACTTTGCCTGGGTAACCCCACTCTGTGGTGGTAACCCCACTCTGTGGTGGTAACCCCACTTTGCCTGGGTAACCCCATTCTGCCTGGGTAACCCCACTTTGCCTGGGTAACCCCATTCTTCCTGGGTAACCCCACTTTGCCTGGGTAACCCCACTCTGCCTGGGTAACCCCACTTTGCCTGGGTAACCCCACTTTGCCTGGGTAACCCCACTCTGCCTGGGTAACCCCACTTTGCCTGGGTAACCCCACTTTGCCTGGGTAACCCCACTCTGCCTGGGTAACCCCACTTTGCCTGGGTAACCCCACTCTGCCTGGGTAACCCCACTCTGCCTGGGTAACCCCATTTTGCCTGGGTAACCCCACTCTGCCTGGGTAACCCCACTCTGCCTGGGTAACCCCACTTTGCCTGGGTAACCCCACTCTGCCTGGGTAACCCCACTTTGCCTGGGTAACCCCACTCTGCCTGGGTAACCCCACTTTGCCTGGGTAACCCCACTCTGCCTGGGTAACCCCACTTTGCCTGGGTAACCCCACTCTGCCTGGGTAACCCCACTCTGCCTGGGTAACCCCATTTTGCCTGGGTAACCCCACTCTGCCTGGGTTACCCCACTTTGCCTGGGTAACCCCATTCTGTGGTGGTAACCCCACTCTGCCTGGGTAACCCCACTCTGTGGTGGTAACCCCACTCTGTGGTGGTAACCCCACTTTGCCTGGGTAACCCCACTTTGCCTGGGTAACCCCATTCTGTGGTGGTAACCCCACTCTGTCTGGGTAACCCCACTTTGCCTGGGTAACCCCACTTTGCCTGGGTAACCCCATTCTGCCTGGGTAACCCCACTTTGCCTGGGTAACCCCATTCTTCCTGGGTAACCCCACTTTGCCTGGGTAACCCCACTCTGCCTGGGTAACCCCACTTTGCCTGGGTAACCCCACTCTGTGGTGGTAACCCCACTCTGTGGTGGTAACCCCACTTTGCCTGGGTAACCCCACTCTGTGGTGGTAACCCCACTTTGCCTGGGTAACCCCCATTCTTCCTGGGTAACCCCACTTTGCCTGGGTAACCCCATTCTTCCTGGGTAACCCCACTTTGCCTGGGTAACCCCACTCTGCCTGGGTAACCCCACTTTGCCTGGGTAACCCCACTTTGCCTGGGTAACCCCACTCTGCCTGGGTAACCCCACTTTGCCTGGGTAACCCCACTTTGCCTGGGTAACCCCACTCTGCCTGGGTAACCCCACTTTGCCTGGGTAACCCCACTCTGCCTGGGTAACCCCACTCTGCCTGGGTAACCCCATTTTGCCTGGGTAACCCCACTCTGCCTGGGTAACCCCACTTTGCCTGGGTAACCCCACTTTGCCTGGGTAACCCCACTCTGCCTGGGTAACCCCACTTTGCCTGGGTAACCCCACTCTGCCTGGGTAACCCCACTTTGCCTGGGTAACCCCACTCTGCCTGGGTAACCCCACTTTGCCTGGGTAACCCCATTCTGTGGTGGTAACCCCACTCTGCCTGGGTAACCCCACTCTGTGGTGGTAACCCCACTCTGTGGTGGTAACCCCACTTTGCCTGGGTAACCCCACTTTGCCTGGGTAACCCCATTCTGTGGTGGTAACCCCACTCTGTCTGGGTAACCCCACTTTGCCTGGGTAACCCCACTTTGCCTGGGTAACCCCATTCTTCCTGGGTAACCCCACTTTGCCTGGGTAACCCCACTCTGCCTGGGTAACCCCACTTTGCCTGGGTAACCCCACTCTGTGGTGGTAACCCCACTCTGTGGTGGTAACCCCACTCTGTGGTGGTAACCCCACTTTGCCTGGGTAACCCCACGCTGTGGTGGTAACCCCACTCTGTGGTGGTAACCCCACTGTGTGGTGGTAACCCCACTCTGCCTGGGTAACCCCACTCTGTGGTGGTAACCCCACTCTGTGGTGGTAACCCCACTCTGCCTGGGTAACCCCACTCTGTGGTGTTAACCCCACTCTGTGGTGGTAACCCCACTCTGCCTCAGTAACCCCACTCTGTGGTGGTACCCCACTCTGCCTGGGAAACCCCACTCTGTGGTGGTAACCCCACGCACCTGTATGCGTCAATGCAGAACTTAATTAGGAAAATTGACATCAGCTGCTGGGAGACACCACAACTTCCTCTATGCACACCAATGTGAATCATTAGTGTGCATAGTGGGGTAACCCCACTCTGTGGTGGTAACCCCACTCTGCCTGGGTAACCCCACTCTGCCTGGGTAACCCCACTCTGTGGTGGTAACCCCACTCTGTGGTGGTAACCCCTCTCTGCCTGGGTAACCCCACTCTGCCTGGGTAACCCCACTCTGTGGTGGTAACCCCACTCTGCCTGGGTAACCCCACTCTGCCTGGGTAACCCCACTCTGCCTGGGTAACCCCACTCTGTGGTGGTAACCCCACTCTGCCTGGGTAACCCCACTCTGTGGTGGTAACCCCACTCTGTAGTGGTAACCCCACTCTTTGGTGGTAACCCCACTCTGCCTGGGTAACCCCACTCTGTGGTGGTAACCCCACTCTGCCTGGGTAACCCCACTCTGCCTGGGTAACCCCACTCTGCCCTGGTAACCCCACTCTGCCTGGGTAACCCCACTCTGTGGTGGTAACCCCACTCTGTGGTGGTAACCCCACTCTGTAGTGGTAACCCCACTCTGTGGTGGTAACCCCACTCTGCCTGGGTAACCCCACTCTGTGGTGGTAACCCCACTCTGCCTGGGTAACCCCACTCTGCCTGGGTAAGCCCATTTTGCCTGGGTAACCCCACTCTGCCTGGGTAACCCCACTCTGCCTGGGTAACCCCACTCTGCGTGGGGTTACCCAGGCAGAGTGGCGTTACCACCACAGAGTGTGGTTACCACCACAGAGTGGGGTTACCACCACAGAGTGGGGTTACCCAGGCAGAGTGGGGATACCAGGGCAGAGTGGGGTTACCACCACAGAGTGGGGTTACCACCACAGAGTGGGGTTACCCAGGCAGAGTGGGGTTACCCAGGCAGAGTGGGGTTACCACCACAGAGTAGGGTTACCCCACTATGCACACCAATGATTCACCAATGATTCACATTGGTGTGCATAGAGGAAATTGTGGTGTCTCCCAGCAGCTGATGTCAATTTTCCTAATTAAGTTCTGCATTGACGCATACAGGTGCGTCGGGTTACCACCACAGAGTGGGGTTACCCAGGCAGAGTGGGGTTACCCAGGCAGAGTGGGGTTACCCAGGCAGAGTGGGGTTACCCAGGCAAAGTGGGGTTACCCGGGGTTACCCAGGCAGAGTGGGGTTATCCAGGCAGAGTGGGGTTACCCAGGCAGAGTGGGGTTACCACCTCAGAGTGGGGTTACCCAGGCAGAGTGGGGTTACCCAGGCAAAGTGGGGTTACCCAGGCAGAGTGGGGTTACCCAGGCAGAATGGGGTTACCCAGGCAAAGTGGGGTTACCCAGGCAGAGTGGGGTTACCCAGGCAAAGTGGGGTTACCCAGGCAAAGTGGGGTTACCTAGGCAAAGTGGGGTTACCCAGGCAGAGTGGGGTTACCCAGGCAAAAGTGGGGTTACCCAGGCAAAGTGGGGTTACCCAGGCAGAGTGGGGTTACCCAGGCAGAGTGGGGTTACCCAGGCAAAGTGGGGTTACCCAGGCAAAGTGGGGTTACCCAGGCAGAGTGGGGTTACCCAGGCAAAGTGGGGTTACCCAGGCAGAGTGGGGTTACCACCACAGAGTGGGGTTACCCAGGCAGAGTGGGGTTACCCAGGCAGAGTGGGGTTACCACCACAGAGTGGGGTTACCCAGGCAGAGTGGGGTTACCAGGTATCAGGGACGCTGGGATGCAGTCATGATGGCTGATTACTGTTGGACTCTGAAGAGAGACATCCCTGCTGCCGAGCATTCAAGGGGTTCGAAGAAATGGAAGTTCATGCCCTGAATTTTGCACAATGACAACCTAACGTTCAATTTACATGTACTCACCTTTATCAATGTCTATTATTCAATTTACCCTGGCAGAGTGGGGTTACCCAGGCAGAGTGGGGTTAGCACCACAGTGTGGGGTTACCCAGGCAGAGTGGGGGTTACCCAGGAAGAGTGGGGTTACACAGGCAGAGTGGGGTTACCACCACAGAGTGGGGTTATCCAGGCAGAGTGGGATTACCACCACAGAGTGGGGTTATCCAGGCAGAGTGGGGTTACCACCACAGAGTGGGGTTACCCAGGCAGAGTGGGGTTACGTTCAATTTACATGTACTTACCTTTATCAATGTCTATTATTCAATTTACCCAGGCAGAGTGGGGTTACCTAATCAGAGTGGGGTTACCACCACAGAGTGGGGTTACCCAGGCAGAGTGGGGTTAGCACCACAGAGTGGGGTTACCCAGGCAGAGTGGGGTTACCCAGGCAGAGTGGGGTTACACAGGCAGAGTGGGGTTACCACCACAGAGTGGGGTTATCCAGGCAGAGTGGGGTTACCACCACAGAGTGGGGTTATCCAGGCAGAGTGGGGTTACCACCACAGAGTGGGGTTACCCAGGCAGAGTGGGGTTACCCAGGCAGAGTGGGGTTACCACCACAGAGTGGGGTTACCCAGGCAAAGTGGGGTTACCCAGGGCAGAGTGGGGTTACCCAGGCAAAGTGGGGTTACCCAGGAAGAGTGGGGGTTACCCAGGCAGAGTGGGGTTACCCAGGCAAAGTGGGGTTACCCAGGCAGGAGTGGGGTTACCCAGGCAAAATGGGGTTACCCAGGCAGAATGGGGTTACCCAGGCAAAGTGGGGTTACCCAGGCAGAGTGGGGTTACCACCACAGAGTGGGGTTACCCAGGCAGAGTGGGGTTACCACCACAGAGTGGGGTTACCCAGGCAGAGTGGGGTTACCACCACAGAGTGGGGTTACCACTACAGAGTGGGGGTTATCCAGGCAGAGTGGGGTTACCCCAGGCAGAGTGGGTTTACCACCACAGAGTGGGGTTACCACCACAGAGTGGGGTTACCCAGGCAGAGTGGGGTTACCAGGGCAGAGTGGGGTTACCACCACAGAGTGGGGTTACCACCATAGAGTGGGGTTACCCAGGAAGAGTGGGGTTACCCAGGCAGAGTGGGGTTACCACCACAGAGTGGGGTTACCCCACTATGCACACCAATGATTCACATTGGTGTGCATAGAGGAAGTTGTGGTGTCTCCCAGCAGCTGATGTCAATTTTCCTAATTAAGTTCTGCATTGACGCATACAGGTGCGTGGGGTTACCACCACAGAGTGGGGTTACCCAGGCAGAGTGGGGTTACCACCACAGAGTGGGGTTACCCAGGCAGAGTGGGGTTACCCAGGCAAAATGGGGTTACCCAAGCAGAGTGGGGTTACCCAGGCAGAGTGGGGTTACCACCACAGAGTGGGGTTACCACTACAGAGTGGGGTTACCACCACAGAGTGGGGTTACCCAGGGAGAGTGGGGTTACCACCACAGAGTGGGGTTATCCAGGCAGAGTGGGGTTACCCAGGGAGAGTGGGGTTAACACCACAGAGTGGGGTTACCCAGGCAGAGTGGGGTTACCCAGGCAGAGTGGGGTTACCACCACAGAGTGGGGTTACCACCACAGAGTGGGGTTACCCAGGCAGAGTGGGGTTACCCAGGCAGAGTGGGGTTAGCACCACAGAGTGGGGTTACCCAGGCAGAGTGGGGTTACCAGGTATCAGGGACGCTGGGATGCAGTCATGATGGCTGATTACTGTTGGACTCTGAAGAGAGACATCCCTTCTGCCGAGCATTCAAGGGGTTCGAAGAAATGGAAGTTCATGCCCTGAATTTTGCACAATGACAACCTAACGTTCAATTTACATGTACTTACCTTTATCAATGTCTATTATTCAATTTACCCAGGCAGAGTGGGGTTACCCAGGCAGAGTGGGGTTACCACCACAGAGTGGGGTTACCCAGGCAGAGTGGGGTTAGCACCACAGAGTGGGGTTACGCAGGCAGAGTGGGGTTACCCAGGCAGAGTGGGGTTACACAGGCAGAGTGGGGTTACCACCACAGAGTGGGGTTATCCAGGCAGAGTGGGGTTACCACCACAGAGTGGGGTTACCACCACAGAGCGGGGTTACCCAGGCAGAGTGGGGTTACCCAGGCAGAGTGGGGTTACCACCACAGAGTAGGGTTACCCCACTATGCACACCAATGATTCACATTGGTGTGCATAGAGGAAGTTGTGGTGTCTCCCAGCAGCTGATGTCAATTTTCCTAATTAAGTTCTGCATTGACGCATACAGGTGCGTGGGGTTACCACCACAGAGTGGGGTTACCCAGGCAGAGTGGGGTTATCCAGGCAGAGTGGGGTTACCCAGGCAGAGTGGGGTTACCCAGGCAAAGTGGGGTTACCCAGGCAGAGTGGGGTTATCCAGGCAGAGTGGGGTTACCCAGGCAGAGTGGGGTTACCACCACAGAGTGGGGTTATCCAGGCAGAGTGGGGTTACCACCACAGAGTGGGGTTACCACCACAGAGTGGGGTTACCCAGGCAGAGTGGGGTTACCCAGGCAGAGTGGGGTTACCACCACAGAGTAGGGTTACCCCACTATGCACACCAATGATTCACATTGGTGTGCATAGAGGAAGTTGTGGTGTCTCCCAGCAGCTGATGTCAATTTTCCTAATTAAGTTCTGCATTGACGCATACAGGTGCGTGGGGTTACCACCACAGAGTGGGGTTACCCAGGCAGAGTGGGGTTATCCAGGCAGAGTGGGGTTACCCAGGCAGAGTGGGGTTACCCAGGCAAAGTGGGGTTACCCAGGCAGAGTGGGGTTATCCAGGCAGAGTGGGGTTACCCAGGCAGAGTGGGGTTACCACCTCAGAGTGGGGTTACCCAGGCAGAGTGGGGTTACCCAGGCAAAGTGGGGTTACCCAGGCAGAGTGGGGTTACCCAGGCAGAATGGGGTTACCCAGGCTAAGTGGGGTTACCCAGGCAGAGTGGGGTTACCCAGGCAAAGTGGGGTTACCCAGGCAAAGTGGGGTTACCTAGGCAAAGTGGGGTTACCCAGGCAGAGTGGGGTTACCCAGGCAAAGTGGGGTTACCCAGGCAAAGTGGGGTTACCCAGGCAAAGTGGGGTTACCCAGGCAGAGTGGGGTTACCCAGGCAAAGTGGGGTTACCCAGGCAAAGTGGGGTTACCCAGGCAGAGTGGGGTTACCCAGGCAAAGTGGGGTTACCCAGGCAGAGTGGGGTTCCCACCACAGAGTGGGGTTACCCATGCAAAGTGGGGTTACCCAGGCAGAGTGGGGTTACCACCACAGAGTGGGGTTATCCAGGCAGAGTGGGGTTACCCAGGCAGAGTGGGGTTACCACCACAGAGTGGGGTTACCACCACAGAGTGGGGTTATCCAGGCAGAGTGGGGTTACCCAGGCAGAGTGGGGTTACCACCACAGAGTGGGGTTACCCAGGCAGAGTGGGGTTACCCAGGCAGAGTGGGGTTACCCAGGCAGAGTGGGGTTACCACCACAGAGTGGGGTTATCCAGGCAGAGTGGGGTTACCCAGGAAGAGTTGGGTTACACAGGCAGAGTGGGGTTACCACCACAGAGTGGGGTTATCCAGGCAGAGTGGGGTTACCACCACAGAGTGGGGTTATCCAGGCAGAGTGGGGTTACGTTCAATTTACATGTACTTACCTTTATCAATGTCTATTATTCAATTTACCCAGGCAGAGTGGGGTTACCTAGTCAGAGTGGGGTTACCACCACAGAGTGGGGTTACCCAGGCAGAGTGGGGTTAGCACCACAGAGTGGGGTTACCCAGGCAGAGTGGGGTTACCCAGGCAGAGTGGGGTTACACAGGCAGAGTGGGGTTACCACCACAGAGTGGGGTTATCCAGGCAGAGTGGGATTACCACCACAGAGTGGGGTTATCCAGGCAGAGTGGGGTTACCACCACAGAGTGGGGTTACCCAGGCAGAGTGGGGTTACCCAGGCAGAGTGGGGTTACCACCACAGAGTGGGGTTACCCAGGCAAAGTGGGGTTACCCAGGCAAAGTGGGGTTACCCAGGCAGAGTGGGGTTACCCAGGCAAAGTGGGGTTACCCAGGAAGAGTGGGGTTACCCAGGCAGAGTGGGGTTACCAGGGCAGAGTGGGGTTACCACCACAGAGTGGGGTTACCACCATAGAGTGGGGTTACCCAGGAAGAGTGGGGTAACCCAGGCAGAGTGGGGTTACCACCACAGAGTGGGGTTACCCCACTATGCACACCAATGATTCACATTGGTGTGCATAGAGGAAGTTGTGGTGTCTCCCAGCAGCTGATTTTCCTAATTAAGTTCTGCATTGACGCATACAGGTGCGTGGGGTTACCACCACAGAGTGGGGTTACCCAGGCAGAGTGGGGTTACCACCACAGAGTGGGGTTACCCAGGCAGAGTGGGGTTACCCAGGCAAAATGGGGTTACCCAGGCAGAGTGGGGTTACCCAGGCAGAGTGGGGTTACCACCACAGAGTGGGGTTACCACTACAGAGTGGGGTTACCACCACAGAGTGGGGTTACCCAGGCAGAGTGGGGTTACCCAGGCAGAGTGGGGTTACCACCACAGAGTGGGGTTACCCAGGCAGAGTGGGGTTACCAGGTATCAGGGACGCTGGGATGCAGTCATGATGGCTGATTACTGTTGGACTCTGAAGAGAGACATCCCTGCTGCCGAGCATTCAAGGGGTTCGAAGAAATGGAAGTTCATGCCCTGAATTTTGCACAATGACAACCTAACGTTCAATTTACATGTACTTACCTTTATCAATGTCTATTATTCAATTTACCCAGGCAGAGTGGGGTTACCCAGGCAGAGTGGGGTTACCACCACAGAGTGGGGTTACCCAGGCAGAGTGGGGTTAGCACCACAGAGTGGGGTTACCCAGGCAGAGTGGGGTTACCCAGGCAGAGTGGGGTTACCCAGGCAGAGTGGGGTTACACAGGCAGAGTGGGGTTACCACCACAGAGTGGGGTTATCCAGGCAGAGTGGGGTTACCACCACAGAGTGGGGTTATCCAGGCAGAGTGGGGTTACCACCACAGAGTGGGGTTACCCAGGCAGAGTGGGGTTACGTTCAATTTACATGTACTTACCTTTATCAATGTCTATTATTCAATTTACCCAGGCAGAGTGGGGTTACCCAGGCAGAGTGGGGTTACCACCACAGAGTGGGGTTACCCAGGCAGAGTGGGGTTAGTACCACAGAGTGGGGTTACCCAGGCAGAGTGGGGTTACCCAGGCAGAGTGGGGTTACACAGGCAGAGTGGGGTTACCACCACAGAGTGGGGTTATCCAGGCAGAGTGGGGTTACCACCACAGAGTGGGGTTATCCAGGCAGAGTGGGGTTACCACCACAGAGTGGGGTTACCCAGGCAGAGTGCGGTTACCCAGGCAAAGTGGGGTTACCCAGGCAGAATGGGGTTACCCAGGCAGAGTGGGGTTACCACCACAGAGTGGGGTTACCCAGGCAGAGTGGGGTTACCACCACAGAGTGGGGTTACCCAGGCAGAGTGGGGTTACCCAGGCAAAGTGGGGTTACCCAGGCAGAGTGGGGTTACCCAGGCAAAGTGGGGTTACCCAGGCAGAGTGGGGTTACCACCACAGAGTGGGGTTACCCAGGCAGAGTGGGGTTACCCAGGCAGAGTGGGGTTACCACCACAGAGTGGGGTTACCCAGGCAGAGTGGGGTTACCCAGGCAGAGTGGGGTTACCCAGGCAGAGTGGGGTTACCCAGGCAGAATGGGGTTACCCAGGCTAAGTGGGGTTACCACCACAGAGTGGGGTTACCCAGGCAAAGTGGGGTTACCCAGGCAGAGTGGGGTTACCACCACAGAGTGGGGTTACCCAGGCAGAGTGGGGTTACCCAGGCAGAGTGGGGTTACCACCACAGAGTGGGGTTACCCAGGCAGAGTGGGGTTACCCAGGCAGAGTGGGGTTACCACCACAGAGTGGGGTTACCCCACTATGCACACCAATGATTCACATTGGTGTGCATAGAGGAAGTTGTGGTGTCTCCCAGCAGCTGATGTCAATTTTCCTAATTAAGTTCTGCATTGACGCATACAGGTGCGTGATTGTGAAGCTTTGCTATGATAATACCAGATGTGTTTTTGCGCCTGGCATCTGATATGATACGGGTGATTTCCATTGGCAAACTGCATGAATTTCATACAGGCTACCAGTATCGAGGATTAGGCGCTCCCCACTGTGTGTTGGCCCACAGGCTTCTGTGTTGTTAATCTGGGGATAGTGACAATGTCATATCCTCATCTTGAGAGATGAGAGTCATTGCAGAAATGAAGTGGATATTTATAAGGTGGAGTGTCAGAGTTTCTGTGCACCTGTTGGAAACTGTTTTATTTTATTGTAATGATCTAAGAGCCTAAATAAGCCTACACTTTAGTTACAGTGTTTAGGGTTATAAATCCAAGAGTTATTTGAATTATAATGATTATCATGCTGAAGTAAGAGTGTTGAACATTGGTGTGTTGAGTCTACAGTTTTAATAAACATGGTTTAGGCAGTGAGTGCAGGCATTTAGTAATAAGTCTGTTTTTTCAGAAGGACAATTTAAAATATTGTCTTTTGAGTAAAAGTGTGACATTTTCTATTTCACGTTTATATACACAGCTGGAACAATTTGTCGATTCACCTATTTAGTCGATCATTGAAAATTAACTATATTGATAATCAACTAATCGTGTCTGTAATTTTTCAAACAAAAATGCCACATATTCGATGGTTCCAGCTTCTCAAATGTGAAGATTTGCTGTTTTTCCTTTTCATAGATTGAACATCTTAATATTTGACATTGTTTTTGCTGCAGTGAGACCTAGTTAAATATCGGCTTCCCCAAATAACTAAGCCCACCGCAGTCAAAAAATTCCTGGAGCTGCCACTGGTGATGACATTCAAATGGTCGCAGAATATATAACTTCCCTCTTGAAATTCGACTCAACAGGTGCAGCTCTTCTTCCTCATATAAATATCCTGCATAGTGACATCACGCCACTGATTTACACACAGGGTGCAGGACGGTCTGTTCCGCAGTCCATGATGACAAAACAAGTTCACATTTACTGAAGCAATGTGGGTGATGTATGTTTTTTAACACCTCGGCGACATCACATCCATCAGTTGACTTTCAGTAAACCTGTAGCGCCGGGTGAAGGATGAAGCTGTGGTGTGATTCATCAGTTAATAATTTATCAGATTTCTACAATGTGTTGACAGATATGTGTGGAGGACTAACATTGGATGTAGAGTAGTTATCACATTCAACTCAAGGTACTAGCGTAGTAACGACTTGCTAATGGGGTGTTTTATGAGGATTCAAGTCGCATAACTTGGGCTGGAGCTAAATTATTTTCATTATCGATTCATTTGTTTATTTTCTTGATTAATCAATTAGTTGTTTGGTCCTGTTTTGTCCCAACCAACAGTCCACAACCCAAAGATATTCAGTTTACTGTCATAGTGGACTAAAAAAAGCAGAAAATATTCACATTTAAGAAGCTGGAACCAGAGAATTTTGGAATTTTTTCTTAAAAAAATGACTGAAACAATGAATCGATTATCAGAATAGTTGGCGATTCATTTTCTGTTGATCAACTTATCGCTTAATTGATTAATTGTTGCAGTTCTACACATAACCCACAACATTTTTGGGCAACACCTTATTTTGCGATTCTGTCATTTCCCGAGAAGTTCTCTGGAAAGAACAATATAATTTGGTACTAATTATAGGGAAAACAGATTTTTCATGCTCCATTTAAACCCAAATAAATATTCATTCATTATTCATTTGTTGTGGGGAAAATTTACATCCAAATATGTTTAAATTTCAAATTTATGCATGCTCAGTTGATCTGCTGTGCACCAGCTGAGTTCAAATAAGATTCAGTAGGACAAAATCAAACCAACCACCTGCAAGAAAATAAGGCAATGTCAGAAAAACATAAATTCAGCCGGGCTCTTATGACATCACTACCTGTTTATCATCTTGAGGATCAGCTCTGAATAGTTGTGGTAAATCTGTCCTCTATATAAAATAACGATGAGCTCTAGCACACACTGTTTTGGCCTTGTTGTGTGGCCAAAACAGGACGACATTACCTATTTATCCTCCGACTGTAAACTTGACACCATTTGTCTCGGGGTCTTTAGACATTCTGGGCGCTGCAGAGCATCATGGCTGCCAGTCAGATTTGGGAACTGGTCCAATCATGGTGCAAGGCTTGGACCAGCCGTATGACACACTTAATGCAACGTTGCCAGCTGTCCGTCAGACTTCAGTGCTTTCTATTTATATGCTGCCATTTAGTGGGTGATGTAAAGGCTCCATGTTTTTCTGCTGCACAAGCCTCTTCATCGGGTTGTCTCTTCTCAGTGAGATATGAACTGGATATTTTCATGATTTGAAGGGCCAAAGAAAAGTTGTTTTCTTTCGAAGCAAGTCGGAAAGGAAAACTACGCCCGGTGGTGGATGTCTGCTGCACGAAGAGTGAACACAAAAGATTTAGAGGAGGTTTTAGTTATGTTCCAGCTAAAATTACACACATTTGCATAAGAGCAAAGAAGGCTTAGCCGTCTGATTTTAGCATGCATTTGGCCATGGGCCTCTTACTATGTGAGGAAAGAATGAGCATCTGAAATTGTTTCTAATTTAGTCTTTTTCGCAATTACACCTGTGCAGACTGTCCTGCCAACCTCTGATAATCTAGCCGCGATCCCTTTACTTCAAGTGTAAATTAAATATATCTGATACTTTCAGCCCTTGAAGGCGGGGATTAGTTTCATGTATCTGGTTTGAAACAGAGCGGATTCATTTGCTTGTGTATTATATCTGCTTTAAAAAAATTGCTATTCCTCTGAGTGCATGTTTGTGTAACAACATCTCTCATGTGGCTTTTTCACAATGAAAAAAAAAACAGGAAAACTATCGGATTCCACGGATTGTTTCCTCTTCTTGGTGTGCATCTCCGTCACCACATGCGTTTCCACACCCTGCAGTCTCAGTGGGAACGGTGTAAAGTTTTTAAAGTCTAGTTGAGGTGTGCGCTAACCTCATTAATTCTTCTCTCCCCTGCTTAATTAATCTTTGTCTGCTGCTGAAGTAATTACAGCTATCTGGCTGTCTGACTGTCTACACACACGACACCACCTTCCCATCTCGGTTGCAGCTGGGCCAGGGTTTCCTTTCCGCAGTCTCTGATGTCTGTCATACTGTAAAGTGCTAATTCACTGTGGCATGACCATGAGAGGGAGTAAAAGGGAGCTGAGTCTTTGTCCTTTGAACTCCTAAATATTGCCTTTTCCAATGTTTCAGGAGTTTAAAAATATTCTACTTTTGCACACACGTGTGGCTGCAAGATGTTTACCGTCTCCCAGAAGTGTCTCACAGTGTCCTTTGGTTTCGGATTTATTTTTATTTAGCGTTAATAAATTCTGTCCTCTAAGTGAAGGCAGTGAAGGACGCCGGTCCCTTGTTGATTTAATAATGTAAAATTGTTTTGATGGAAAAAAAAAAAAAAGCAAAAACAGAAAACAAAGTCATAGCAAGAGATAAAATCAGGAAATTGTTTTGGATGTTCAGATTGGAAATTGGATAACAGCATCTGCTTTAAAGAGTCATTTAAAAAGTGGAGTTCAGAGACCTATCAGCCTAATCAGCCTGATTCACTGTAGCAGCAGTGTGTGTTCAGGGGTGCGGGCTAATGTGAGGCTGATATTTAAACCTTTCTAGTTTCCCAGTGAGAGGTCTGCAGTGGCACGTGGACTCCCAGGAGATTTAAAAAGGTTCTGTTTCAAAAGAACTAAGCTCCCCTCTGGCTTTCCGTCTGCTGTCTAAGACTTTCATTTTGTTTTCACTCTCTCTCTCTCTGCTCTACCTCTTTCCTCTCATTAATTTTTCACTGTTTGGTATTTTTCGAGCCGGTGGCTATGCAACATGCAATTGTGCATACAGATGCAGGGTAGCCAGCCAAACACACTGACACGCACACTTTGGAAAAGAGAGGGACGGTGAGTCTGAATACAATCACACACGTATGTCGCCAGCAGAGAGGTGACACGTTGTGATTTGGGGGGGGGGGGGGTGACTGTGTGTGGTGATACAGATTAAATTGAATTTTGTTGCAGAAAATGAATGCAGGTCAACAGTGTATCAGGGTAACTATTGATTTGATTGATTTTTTTTGTTGTTATTGTTGATGAGAAATTGATTAAAGGATGACACTCGGCTTATTCTATATTTTTCTTTTTGTCCATTAATCCTATGAATAGACCAAAACCAACAATACATTAGTCTGTCTATAAACACTTCCTTACCCTGTCTGTGGCACTCAGCCCCAAGCCTTTTTGGTTTTTGGTCACACACATACATATATATATATATATATATATATATATAGTTTCACTTTTAGGAAGATAGTTTTTAGCAAACGTTACACAAACAGTGCATTTGTTGGGGGCTATTTTCAGCTGTGCATTAATGCACTTTTTGGTACTCTGGTAAGTGCAGCAGCAGGACATTGTCAGTCGTCAGAAACTAGTGAAGAATGTTCATAACAATTTTCCAGAGCCTAAGAGGACATCTTCTGTCTCTTAAAATGGAGAAAAGAAGCAAATCTTTACATTTTAGAGGCTAAAACTTTGAATGAATCCATTATCAAAACTGTTATGTTGATCGACTAATTGATTAACTGGTGTAATATTTTCTGCATTCATTTTATATAAAAGAATTTTTACTGATTCATTTTTGCTCACTAGTCCACATACTGTAAGAATAAGGAACAATTTAAATGAGCAAGGGGGTGAAGTCTGGCAAGTGAGGAAACTAAATGAACCAGGCATGCTGAGATGTGTGTGTGTGTGTGTGTGTGTGTGTGTGTGTGTGTTCTACCTGGTACCAGGGCTGGTGACGCCTGCCAGCAATAGCTGCTACACTGATTACAGGGCTCTCTCAGTTGCCAGCCCTCAACACACACTCACACAGTAGCACAAGTGTTGTCTTTCTGCTCTCTGACCATCAAATCTCCAACCCCCGCCCCATGAGGATTGGGTCACAACAGTATCATTCCCCTGTGTCTTTTGACCCTGTTCTGCTGTTACATCCTCACTCCTTGTGGATGTGTGTGTATGTCTCTCTCTCTCTCTCTGTGTGTGTGTGTGTGTGTGTGTGTGTGTGTTATGTTTTTCCTGACCTTGGCCAAACATTAGTTCCTGTTCCTGTCAGCTGTTGGCTCAGCTGCACGCCACCTTTATTGCTTTTCCTCGTCAAGCCAAAGGGCTCCGAGCCAGAACCCGCTCCGTGTTGGGCTGCATCCCATTTCTCCTTAGCCGCCTCACCTTCCCTCACCCATCTGCCCAGATGGTTTGGGCTGATTTTGGAAACACAGCCATGGCTCTGTCACACGGAGAGGTGCTGAGAAATGGCAAAACATCTAGACTCTAGTTATTGCCATGTAAATTAGCCAGGAAGCGAGATAGAGGAATGTAGTGGATATGGAGGAAGAGCAGATCCTCACCTCGTCCTTTAGCTCACCCGGCCAGACCAGCAGCACCCACACTGACACACCACAGGAAGAAGAGGGGGGGGGGAGGAGGAGGGAGAGATGGCTTACCTCTTCTTCTGTCCAGCTGGAAGGCATCAATGAATGACAGAGATAAAGTACATACACGAAAAATATTCAGGCTCATACTTAGGCCTTTTTCACAGAAGACATTTTGACATGTAACAGAAGGAAAAGCACCGACGTACATAATGAAAATGAATGATGGCTGAATTCTGTTTAGCTGCTTCAGTTTCAGGGTCCTGGTATTGTACATGCTGTCTCACTGTCACACTGTTATGGCTTACTTGGACACTTGACAAGAGCAGAGCCATTGTTAATGTTATCAGTAACACCTGGGCTTTTTCCACTATGACAAGTCAAGATGTCAGCTGTGAAAAAGGCCTATTTTAATTCAGACAAATAAAAGTTCTGCCAGTGTGCGTAATTCAATTTTACTTGTCTCAGGAATTTCATACCACTGTGATTATCTAGAAGACAGCAGAGAGGGGAAAGGGATTAATGTAACTCAAAGTTTCAGATTTTTGTCAATATGGAAACAATATTAGATTCAACTGGTTTATACGGAAGACCAGAGACCAGGGATGTGATCTAAAAGGGTTAAAAAGACATTTTTCATTTAATCTCGACTTTCAATGCATTTCTTTGTCATACATGATGGTAAATTGAATTGGTTTTGAACTGTCATTTGAAGACGTCATCTTTGACTTTGTGAAATTATAGCGGCCATTTTTTTTATACCCAAAACAGCCCTATATAGGAGTTTAGTGTGGGTTGGCTGCTCTGCAGGTACGTTTGACAGTACAGTAACTGGGGCAGATGCCATGAACATTATAACATTGTCATAATTCCAGCAGTAATAATGTTCAGTATTTTTAAAAAACATCATATTATCCATATTTGGGTACAGCCCTACATGATCTTGACGTAACAAGCTTTATTTTGAGTACAAAATAAGTCTTCCATGATCAGAAAAATATTCTGTCAGTATTTGGCATTGAGAAAAAATGAGTATGTGGTCATGAAAAAACATATCAGAGATCATGTAATAGGCCTTTCTGGCCTTCCCTCGGGATAAATACCTTGCTAAGATGAATAGTGAAAAAAATATTTCCCATCAACACATTCAGTTTTTATTTTAATCTATTAAATGGCTTCTTAACTGAGCTGCCTTGATTAGTCAAATTGAATTTTTTCTTTATTCTGTTTTGTTGAGTGTTGGATAAGGTGTTATGAAATCAGCAGTAAGTACACATATAGGTTCCACTTATCCAGAGAAGAGGGCTCGTTGTCTTGCTCAAGGACACTTCAACCAGCATGTTGATGATGTGTTTACATATACTGTATTTTTTGCAGGGAAAGATTCTGCTTACATAACAGTTCGTCGAACCACTTGGCCACTGCCATCATACATTTCACAACATGCTTTTGAGGCAGACAATCAAACTGTCTTGCTTGACAACTCATTTGTGCCCATTGTATCCCTGCTGCCTCTTCAGTCACACAGTCTCTGTCACTCATCCAGCCACAGTATGGCACCACGTGTGTTTTAGTTCAAGAATTATGAGGCTGGAATCATCCAAACCTTCACAGCAGCAGTTTTTAGGCTGAAGCAAGGTGCTGCTCCCAACAGATAAATCCCAAATACACAAACACACACAAACACACACACACACACACACACAAACTACTCCAGACAGAGCTTTATACTTTAATCTGGTTTTGTACCCGTGAACAAGATTTGTGGCAACAGGGAAAGTGCAGGTCACCTAAAGTTCAGCAGTAGTTTTAAAAGCCTCTTAAAGTTGAGTAGAGTGACAGTCAGTTTTATCTTAGCAGCATTATGGCTCGGACGTGCATATTGTATGCTGATCAGATTATAAGGTCCCAAGACACAATTCCTAATGTTTTACAATGTGTGTGTTGCCAGGAAGAGCAGGGGCCTGTAGTACGAAGCAAGTTCAACATACCCAGGATATCTTTTCGTTAGCTGGCTTCACTGAGCCAAACATTGGCCGCCCAGTTAACCAGTACTACGAAGCTGGCTATCAACCAGCTCAGTCAACTCCGGGTTTTCCTATTTTGCTACGAGCACGTTTATGTGAAAGAGGCAGGGTTGATAATTATGAGTGACATCATCAGAACCATGAATGAAGTACTTCATATGATATGAGATGTAACAGTGATACCAAGTACCTGCAGAAAACTTCTGTTTTTCTGAGTATAGAGTGAGTATTTTTTGCTATTTAGTTGGATGAATATGTCGTGCACATAAAACTTAAAGTAATGTCAGACTGTTTCTGCTACTGAAGCAAAGAGTGGAAAAGTAGTTAATGACTGATGAGGTCTATCTGACCCAAATGTTGCATTTATAATCATGGGAGCCAATTAACAGTGTGTGGATTATTTTTCTAATACAAGTTCCAGTTATCATCACACAGTTGTCTCATGTTATTCTGAGCTGCAGTGATGGAATCAGAGTGTAACATCATCTACACTGTCAGCTGTCACTCCGGGGATGAAATAAACTTTTCACAATTTAAATGCAGCTAAAAATCATCATTATGTGTTTAGTGTCGTAAACGATCTCTCCGTTTGTTAGAAGCAGAAAGTCTGGAACAATAAAATGTTTCCACTGACCTATAAAAATATACATTGCTCTTTTTTTTACTTTCACTTTAGTGTAAACTCAGGACTTTTGTCCATGTTGGGATCCTGTAGGAATGATGACTCTGTTTCCCAGTGATCTGATTGGTCAGTGGTCGGGGTGTTGACAGGTTTTGATCCGATCCTCTGTTCAGCAAGTAACCATGGTGATGTACCCTGGTAAGAGGTGAACCACCGTTGTAGGACTGAAAACCCAGAGTTAAACCTGAAGTTACCTCGCTAACCCCAAATTCTTCTTCGCAGTACAGGCCTCTAGACAAAACTGCACTTTAATATGAAATCTGAGCTTTTTAGCTGCTTCTTCATAGTTGCATAAAGAGCTTTTATATGCTAAATGAAAACATATATCTAAAAGCAGATGATCTTTAAGTCTCCAAAAGCTGCAGTTGTTATCTGTAGAAAATCAAAGGATGAGTGAGTGACAGGTCACGTTGAGTCATTTTAAAACGCACAACAAAGATGAACAGTTTCACTCAAAATTGTGATTTTTTTTTTTTTTTTTTTAATACATGAACAAGTTGTAATTCTCAAAAATCCAATTAACTCTTTTATTTGTTCATTGGTTCAGTGCACATTAATACACATTGCTGTTAATTAGTAAAAATATGCAGGAAACATAGAAGCATACAATACACTGCATGCAAGTCAATAAAATGGGGAATATTAACCAGGACATCCACTGATAGACAGAGGTGGTGTTGTTTTGCTTTGATACCATCATCAGGAGCAGGTTAAGGTGTCAGGAAACAACAGCTCATGAATTCAAGGTGTGACATCTGATTGCTCAGTTGCATCAATGAGGCTGATGATGTCACAGACGCACACTGCTTGTAAGATAAAATATCAACACATAACCAACACCTAAAACTCTCAACATCATATAAACAACTTTGGTTTCTTAGCAGCTTTTAGACCACTGTTTAAGGAAAGTGTTTATCTGCAAAGGCACCATTGGTGTATCACCTGCAAGCAAAAATGTTCTTCCATTTTGAAACAATTTGAATTTGATCACGTGATATCGCGCAATCAATACCAATATGGACTATTGCCACAGAGGAATCCGTACCAATAGCTTCCATCTGCAAAAGCTTCTTTAAAGGTATACTATGCAGGATTTGTTGGTTGGTGTTTGGAAACACGGCATTCAAAGTTCAAGTGATGATTAAGGGATTACTTTTATGAGTCTATACATTGTTTTTTAGGAAAATCCTGCATAGTATACTTTTTTTAATAAGTAAAAATAAATATTAAACAAGACTACGTTGTGCTAAATTATCAAGTACTAAAATAAACATGCAACACAGAAGCATACAATACACAGAGCAAACAACACAAATACAAAATAAAACAATCTGGCAATTACAAGGACTCTCTGATTTTTCATTTTGGAATAAAACCTCATATAGTGGGTCTGTTGTCATGGGACATTTAATTTGAATTTTTTTAGAGAGCTAGAATCAACAGAGCCAAGCTTCTGTTCATGGTGCCATAAGAGACTCATATTGGAGTGACTCCACTGACTGTGGGCACACTGGCAGCTTTCAAGATGACTTCTTATGGATGTCGAAACAAACTCTGGTTTAAACTAGACTGAAACAAGTTTTCTTATATATATATATATATATATATATATATATATATATATATATATATATATATATATATATAGCTGAAGGTGAAACACTGAATCCATCTGAGAAAACTTGTCTGTAGAGCTGGTTTTGTCTCTTGTTGGTGTTGCAGTCCAGAGCTTTGGGAGAGCTACTGTCTGAGGTTGTTTTGTTGTGAGGCAGACTGGCACTGTTGTCTTTAGTTATATCACATATTGTGGGCATATAGAGTCTCTCTGCAGCTCAGTAACACTCACACACGGCTGGCTTGTTTTTATGGTATTGAGTGTTTGTGCTGCTTTTGTCTCCTCTGTCCAGTCTACTGTATTTATTGAATGGGCTTTTTTTTATTACTCACATTCAGATAGTAGAACCAAAGTTTAGAATAAACTAACAGAAGTCAAAACCAGCAATCAAAGAAATTATGAGACTGGCAGGGAATGAAATCAAAATGTAGGTAGTTTGGCAAAAATAAATCACCTAACGTCACCATTACAAGATTGTTGGTCATTTTTTAACATGGCTTTGCAAGGAAGCCATTATCGTATTTACTTGTGCCGGCGCTCTCGCACCATTTAGCATTAAACATCGGTTGTCCCAAACAATTAGCGCTGCAGCCGCTGAGCTCAAATGAAGGCAGACAGATCTGGAGCAGAGTGACTGGAGCAGGCTGATGAGCTGTGTGGGCTTGTAGTCTGTCTAGCCTCGGGAAGCTTCTGTGTCTGTGCGTCCGTGTAGTTTATCTGCTAATCTTTCATGCGCTTTTTAAAAAAAACAAAAAAACAAAACATTTGTTCACTCATTTGTAGCTCAGCTAAAAACAGCGACATGTACACAGCTGCTAGACCCCATGCTGGTTTTGACTATGAGGACTGAGATAGAATGAAAGTCAGCGATGGTTCCTCACTCCGTTAATACCCTTGTCATGAGATTTAACCATTTATGACAACAGATGGCTTAATTTGGCTTAATGGCTCTCCTCTCTGCCTATTCGAGCAACATCGCTCAAGAAGGATGTTCTTTAAATAGAGCGCCTGAATATGTCAATGAGTTTGAATATACAGTGTAGGCACTGCTGCAGACGGCTGACTGTGGTTTGCAAGCATGACTGTGTCCTGCCTGAACGCTGGTTAGTGGTGAAATCAGTGTTTGATTACCTCTACTCTCTAAACAACAATCAAGCGAATCAGTGGAGCGTTAAGACACACTCCTTTGCATTTTAGCGGAAAATAGGGGTTTTTTTCTATTTTTTTCAATTTGTTTTCATTTAATTAATTCTAAAGTTCAGCTGAAGCTAAAATGAAGGTCCAAGTCAAATAAGTATCTTTGTCCTGGCGGTCGCATGTAGGTTTTATTGCCGGTGTTTCGTCCCCAGCAGCAAACCTTCATGCAGATACCAGGACGTAACCCTCCGCTGCAGCTCAGTAAGGAAACACTGTCTGTGGGGAGACAGAGGGGAAACCCTGACCCAGCCGATTTAACTAGCTCAGACTGGTGAAGCCTCACATTAACTTTGGCTGAACTTTAGAATACATTTTTACACAAAATGAGGACGTGGATTTTGATTTGGAATGTAGCTGCTTCACAGTCAGTATGGAGATGAGGAATACAGCAACCAATAACTCTTTAAACAATCAGGGCTAGAAGGGCTATTTGTGAAAATTAAAAGCATAAAATTAAGCTATCCTTATTAGTTTGTTTATTTTACAGAGACGACACGACTGTATGATTACAGGATGATCAACAACAAGTGGAGAGTGTTAGTAGTTAAATGTGCTCTGTTGCAGCTTCACTTTGTGATTAAGGCTGGAAAGATGAGTGGTTTCTTATATAAACATTTCATAGGACAGCCTAAGCTTCTACTCTTCCCTTGGTATTAACACCTGATCTCGTGTTTTTCTTAATTCTTCATTGCGTAAAAGATAAGTTTGTGATCTGTGCTGCGCTGATTCTCGTGTAGCAGAAAGGTGACATAAGCAGCTTTAAGTGACGGCTTGGCTTCACAGCCGTCATCTTTGTTGACAGCTGGGAGACGACTTGCTAAGAGCCTGCAGCGTCGTCTCAGCTTTTGGTGTTTTGGGAGCAGACGTCAAACTCAGCTCAGAGATGCCGGCCAGGACAGCCAGCGAGAGCCAGTCAGCTCTTATCGCAGTCACGCCAGTTGTAGTTTTTGTGTTCTCCAGGGTCGACCAACATGCAGCTCTCCCACATGCTTTAACACTACTTACACTACTTATATGAAACGTTTCCGTTCTGCTTTCAGCTGCACAGAATGTTCAAATCTTCGTTATGTAAAATACTTCCTCTGAGCCTTTTTGCTGCGCTGTCAAATCTCATTTTGCTGTAGCACTTAACCTACATGCTTATCCTCTGCCCATTTGGCACTTTAAGCAGAGCGAAGCAAACAAACACAGATTTAACTTCTGTTTGAAGCAGGCTTCCTAAACAAATGTGCAAATTCAGGGAATACAAACTTGACGCACATCTGAGGTGATTTTTCTGTCCCCACCACCAACCTCGGGCCACGTTCCAGCTCTATTTTGACCAATTCTCCTTGGTTTGAACTCCAGCCAGAAGCGCCGGTTGCTGTTATGTAAACCCTCAGAGCTACGTAGCAGTTGCTATAGTTGTAGTCCATGCAGGGCTGGGACTGGGGCATTTCCTGGAGGTAATTGGGCTGAAATCAGGATGCACAGTGATGGAAATGTTTTTTTTCCAGACTGCACTGGCCTCTTTCTCACTACCTGCGACAGCAGCAGCAGCAACACTCCGCGGGTGTGTTTGTGAGGGTTTCTCTTGGAGGACAGTGCAGGATTATTTTGTCCAAGTTGTTTCTTTGTACCCCACGGAGATAAAGTCTGCCATAGTCCGCCGTGAATGTGTCTGTTCAAGTGCTTGTGTGTATAAGATGGAGAGAGCCTTTTATTTTTTTTTTGGCCGACTCTCCTCACTGTGTCCAGCTTTATCAGGGTTGTACATCGCTAGCTGAGCCCAGCAGGGTGTGTATCTGTGTGTTTGTGTGTGTGTGTGTGTGTTACCTTTTGTTCAAGTCTTTTGCAGAGGCAGTTTATTCCCCTATCACCCACTTTCCAGCAAGTCTGTTTCCATGTTGGGACTGTTTCAGTACATTATGATAATGTGAGTATTGCTGCACCACATCTGCCAGGTGTGTTCAGCCAGTCATTTAAAAAATGCAGCAAATTGTCTTTATGTAAAATAGTTTCTCAGTGCAGATCTTCTACCCATTTCTCAGCCTGTGGATACTTGGCCCTTTCTGTGTATTAGAGGCATATTACAGTGGATTTGGCTGTGTACACGGGATAAATCTGAATTTGAATTTGATCACAGCACTGCTGTTTCATCCCATTGGGTTCATCAGTTAGCAGCTCTCTGGTTGAAGTTGTCCCTCTTGAGTGAATGCCAGAATATTACTGTGATTTTTACATGAACAGTTTTTACATAGTCATCTCATTTAGTTGATGGCCGTGGGCAGTACACACCATCTGGAAGTTTAGCCATATCCCACAGTCTGACACAGACGGTGAAACAAAGCATGTACTCTTCCTGTCTTACACTTCACTGCAGACAATAAGAAAAAAAAAAAAATCTAAGAAATTAGCCTCTTTTAATGAACAATCATCTCACTATTATCAGGCTTTCATGGTGAAAAAACTCCGCAGCGCTTCTCCGTGTGTTCTTGTCTTCCTTCATTATTATTTCCTCATCGTCGCTTTTTGTGCTCAGTTAAGTCCTGCGCCGGCACCTCTGCCAGCAGTAGAAATAACAGTCGAGCTGTAGGAGATTTGGAAAGCCTAAACACAGCAGCCACTGCCCCACTCTCCACTGCTGGTCTAATCTTTCAGAAATGTCTTGAATTACCTCCTACTCTCGTCCCACAGCGGTCTGCTCTTACAAACAATAAAAATGTTTTGTCAGTTTTCAACAGAGTGCACCAAACTGCAGATTGGCAGTAAATCTTCAGCAAAGCAGTGTGCCGCAGCCCCGGCCCGTTCTCCTCCGCGCTCAGAAACACGGCCCAGCGGTCTCTTCTATTCGCTGCAGATTGTAACTGTCCAATCTGCAAACAGACTGTGAGCCTATTTATTCTGCGGTTTATAGCTCATGACAAATGCTTGTTCAGCCTTTCAGAGGCTCACTGTAAATGTCAGTCCAGTGTAGTTTAATACACTCAACCTTAGTGCCATCTTCACCTCCACCTTTTTTTAAAATTCATTCATTTTAAGGCTGTGATGGTGTGTAAAAGCACTACCAGTTGTGTAAATATTGCTATAACAAGAAAATAATTCACGTTTGAGAAACTAGTTGACGATTCATTTCCTGTCAGCCGATTAATCGACTCTAATGTCCTATTACTCATATTTCTGAGCACCCTGTTGTCCTGAGATACTCTTACCTTTGCCTCTTGCTGCTGCACAGCAGATCCTTTTAAAGCTGTGGCAGTGAGCAGCGCCGGGTTAATTTTCCGGCTGAAAGTTCTGTCACTCAAACCGAGGCGGGCCATGTGGTGGGAACAGCCAGAGGGGCTCCAGCTCCCAAACCCTGCCAGCCCCTTCATGTTTGTTTAATTAAAGCTGTCGTCGCTAAGCTTTGTTTGATAGATTTCATCGCATAAACAGTTGGCTCATGTTTGTTAATGACTGATTAAATGTTCATATGTGAGCTTTCATCTCAAGTCTAAATTCATTTAATATTTTCATTCATAAATTTATGTACATGTAAACTTGTGTTGCACCTTGCGTTCATTTTGCGCCTGTGATGTAGCGTCTTATTTACTTCTACATAAAGGAGAGACAAGTTTGCATTTCTGATGACATGCTGCCAGCATGGTATGTCTGTTAGATAAATAACATAACTGGCCGGAGGCACAAAAGCTGTCTGAAATTATGTGCAAGAAGTTTAATATCTGGCCCAGGGTCTTTGCCTCATTGTCACTATCTATCTGCCTCCCATTTAGTGCTTGTAAATCCAGAAAAATGCAAGTAAAACATTCTCAATCAGTGAGCAGTGAGTCTAATGAGGAAAAAACTGTGTAGTCTCTTAAGTAACCAGTCTTGTCGGCATTAATTTGACATTTTGATGGCCTGTTTTTATAACTTTGGATATATATGTATGTAATATTTTGATATTTGTCTTCTGCTTTGTATTTATTCCTATGAAATGTGTTTTATTTTGTGTGTGTGTATCAATAGGTTGTTGGTCCATTTGTAATGGAGATTTTGCTCTGTGTTTTATTGTTTCTGGTCACCTGCCCAGGGACTACAGATGGAAATTAGCTAGTAGCTAAATCTGGTACAAAGCATCTTTTCTTTTCATTTGACATGAATGTATTTTGTACACGGTCCCTGATATAAATACATTTAATAAGCTAAACTAAATCTTGAGAAGGTTTTACCACTGATCTGATCAATTTTAAGCAGTTCTTTGTCTGTCTTCATTCATTTTTTTTGTGCAGTTTTTAAGAGACACAAGGTAGATAGATGACCAGATGACTGAGAGCAACTCGAATACCAGTTGTGTTGAATTGTGGCTGAAGTTATCAGAGACTCAGGAGGATGTTAAGCACTGTATCCATCTGGAATCCAAAATCCGTCTTCACTTAATGAGTCGCAGAATTGCTCGTACTGACTGAGCCATTGTTTTCCTGTAGAGAGAGTGTAGATACTTACCTTAGGTGTTGTGGACCACTCAGATTTTACACCTCGCTGCCAGTCAGTGTTAACTTTGAACTGTTGTGACATAAGCTTAAAGCGATCAGTGATGTCAGTTGATCATCAGGTTTTTTCCTGTCTTCTTCTGCAGAGATAGTGCATAATTGCCGGTGGGTTCTTTTGTGTTAAAACTGAAATGCATAATTCATATGGATCAATGTTTTAGCATTCAAAACTGGCATACAGCTTTCCTGCTAGAAAGCACTAGTTGGAGATGTAAATGTGCTCTGTACTCTGCAACTCACCTTGCTGTAAGCATAGAGTGCCCACAGGCTTGGTCACATTAGCTTTATATAGAAAGATTTGGGATATAGATGAGAGCAATTATTTAACATTAGGTTCTCTATCAATTTGAATCCTCTTTACATGAATATTAATCATCCTGTGTCTGTCTCTCTGTTAAGGTGCTGGAGGAGCTGAAGTCGCTGCCATCACAGCCACAACCAACATGAGGAATGACACTCGACCTGATGATACTGTTAGTTTGACATCAGATGGCCTGCATAGAGGAAACATTTATGGATTTGAGGTTTACATGAGATGATGATAGATTTGGTAGAATTATCTGAACACCTTGCAAGCCTTTTCAGGGTTCAACGTAACATTTTTTCTACACTGGCCCACTTGACCAGTAGTTCAGAGTTTTACTGGCCCGGCAGCCTAAAAATGAAAATAACTATTTTTTTTCCATAATTTTGGTGATTTATTATACATAATATGCACAACAGTGAAGTTCCCTTTAGATTTGGTTGTTTTCCTTTAGTTATTAATATGTAATGTTGACATATTACAGCAATATGCAAAATATAAAATTTTGCACATGTTGAACCCTGATGTTTCTGTTTGGTTTGAACCTGAGTTTTGCACTTTTGATGAACTCCTGAATGATATTTGTGGGGTTTTTTTTATGTGTTGTTGAAATCAAAAGCCATTTAAATAAATTCTGGTTTATTGTAACGTCTGACTTTTTTTTTACAGTTTTAGCCAACATTGTACCAATTTAATTGATAAGATCTGAGAATGTGGTGACATTGCTAAAAAGAGGTCAGACAGGGCAAAAAACAAGAGCAGTCAAATGATCATACAGGTTAGCCAAACTTATTGAGAAAAGGAAACAAAAGGCAACTGTGATATTATTACCTAAACTGTCTATTATAATCCATAAAAGTGGTCGAGGTAATCAGTCTTAACTGTATGATCATCTGAATAATTGTTCTTTGCCTGTCCGATGCTCGTTGTAGCATTGTTCTTCCCAGATGTCCACAATTACTTTGACAAGTACAAATTTATCATTACTGAAATTATGGCCAAGTTATAATAGACAGTTAATATTCTTTGAGAAACTCAGACTTCCTCAGATAAACATAATAGTCACACTGTAGACAAATCTGAGCCACTCAGTGAAGCTTTCTTAGAGCTCATAGCTTGTAGTGGATTTACACAGCATGTTGATGTACCTGCTCACCTCTATGGCCACACGCTTGACCTCTCTCAGATCTAGCTATCGCACCACATCTGCCTGTCCTTTCAGATAACTGCTTCTTTACTTTTATGGCTACACTGTCCAGGCATTGTATTAGCCTCTCTGAAACCTACACTACCCGTCATATTGACTCAACTAGCCATTCATAAACTTGCTGAGCAACTCGAGTCTGCTGTCTGCCACCATAGATCAGGCCTGCTGCCTTAATAAGTTCACTAACAGTTTCAATCTCACATTTCTGATCCGTCTTTTAAACAAAAATGCAGAAAACTTGAGCACAAATGGAGAACAACCAAGCAAGAAACTTTCCGGCATGCATGGTCTAATATCCTGCTTTTTCTGACCTGATACAAAATAATAAAAATAACCGAAAATTTCTTTTTGACACTGTCACTAAACTAAACCGCCCTCTATATGTAGTATATGTTGCCTTTTTCTAATTCTCAGCCCACCATTACTACAGATAGACAGCGCTCTTATTAGTAGAATTGTGCCTCCATCTTTTAAAACGGGTTTCAGGCGACTCCTAAAGAAGCATCACCTGGACCCTGATTTGATCAGCAACTACAGACCAGTCACATTCTTCTCCAAACTCCAAGAAAAAGCAGCGGCTCAGAAATTTACAGATCACCCCTCATCCAATAATCTGTATGAACCTCATTAATCTGGCTTCAGGAAATTCCACAGCACAAAAAATGCTCTGACAAAAGTGTTAAATTATTTACTTCTTGCTTCAGACTCTGGCTCACTTTCAATATTCTATATTATTTTATATTTAATATCCTATTAGAAATCAAACAGTGGATGTTATCTTCAACATTAACTTCCTCCTTTTTAAATGCTGAGAAAACTGAAGTTCTTGGTCCAAAACAGATTAGAAACAAATTCAGTGATCTCACTCTGAACTTTGCTGTTCCACAAATATTACAAAGCCCCACGAGGGAGAACTAAGTGCACGAGATGTTTCTTTTTTATATTTCAAATATTTTATGTTTTTACATATTTTGCTAATGTTGCTTTGAGGCATACTTTGTGATATTGGGCTATAATAAATTTTGACTTGCAAAAGACCTCTTATGTAGTGGTTGAGAAAAGGAAATAAGTTATGACACTTTATCCAAAGGATGAATAATGGTTGTACAAGTCATATTTTATTCCATGTGCTTTACAAGGATATAAATAATGGCCAAAATTACAAAAATCAGTGTGCTGGAAGTCCAAGCCTATGTACATGTTGGTCAGCAGTGATGTCACCAAATAACCCATTTCAGTTTTCACTCAAAATACAATTTCTACAACCTACCACTTAGTTTTTTTTCATCTTCAACCTTTATTTCGGTACCTTCTCTCCAGTGCCACGTACTGCAATCCTTTATTCTTTTCTCTTTTACATTACATGTATGAACAATGAGTTGGCAAAATATCTATGTACATTTTATAACTGGATAACTTCTCATCCAAATAATACAGTAATACTGCGTTTAAAATAGTACATCTGCTAGATAAGTGTAGAGCCCCATGAGAAATGATGGAGGGTTGACCTGACAAGAGTTAGCTAGCCACCTGCAACATTCACTCCCTGTGTACAAGTATGATAATGTATTTTCAGATTTTTTTTTTTTTTTTTAAAGGATGGCCATCATTCTCAAGCCCAAGGTTTTCATCTCAGCATATCATAGAAAAATAATGTAACATTAAGACAACAGTAGACAAGAATTGCACAAGAATAATCATAATCATCATGGTAATATAATACTCTCATATTAAACATTAAAATGTCGGGCAATACGAATAGAATACTTTTTTTTTTTTTTAACGCCAGATGCTGTTTTGTTTTTGTCGGTTTGCTATCTGCTGCGATGAGACACGCGTCTCATCGAGACATCAGGACGCACCTGTTGCATCTTGAGCGTGTTGCAGTTAGTCCAATCACATTTACACGCTTGTGCATATATCTCTTATTATTTTCTGACCTTAAAGAAAATAAAATAAACAAGATCCAGCCAGACGTCCTCAAACCCTTCCCCATTCCAACACTGACACATGCCCAGTGGTGCCTGTAGTAAGCACATTGTCTGTTACCATACTCACAGTCTCCATGGAGATGCTGTGACCTCCCAAAAGTTCAAAGGTCATGCCTCCCAGTTGGGCGCATAAAACAGATCCTGCTGTAGTTGCAGAAAGTTGAGGCTGCTTTTTAAAACAAGTGTACATTCAGAGCAGACCGTCGTCTGTCGCGATGCAGTCCTGCTAGTGTGTGTGTGTGTGTGTGTGTGTGTGTGTGTGTGTGTGTGTGTGTGTGTGTGTGTAAGCGTCTATTGGTCCAATGTTTACTGTGTCAAGCATGTAGATGAATGATGTCAAAATTTTGTAGTCAACCTTAAACACTGTGGAGTAGCATCCATGTTTGTAGTCCTTTGAAAAGTAAGCAAGAGGGTCCATTGTAGTCCTTTTTGCATTGTATGTGTGACAAGGTCCGTGTTTAGGGCTGGCTACATTCTTTGTATTCCACAGTAATAGACATGAGCGTCCGGCATTGCCCTGCAAATGAGATGACATCACTTATCGAGAGAGCCCTCACACCCCGCCTCTCCACCGGCCCCCCTGCTCAGCAAATCCAAAATGGCCACCATGCGTCTCACAAGCCACATGCTAAACCTTTTACATACAAGATTGTTTTTTTTTTTCTTCCCCCAAATAAAATAATGGCCAGGAAAAAAATCCATGTGGTTAAAATAATTAACGTATACACACACACGTGCTGAAAAAGATGCTATAAAAGCAAAAAAACTACGTCTTCCTGTGTCACAGGTCAAGTTTAAAATATTGTCAAAGAAATTCACAAGTTTGTTAAAAATAATCTAATATAAAGAATCAAAAAGTTGAAATACATTCTAGTAGCCTGCTGGATGAACCAGTTTGAGTCAAAGTCAGACTGTGCTACATCACCTCTCCTGTAGTTCTGCTCTCCTCTATGATTAAAAAAAATGTTTAAGAAGTCTGAACTTTTCCTCCAGTTGTCGTGTTTAGACAACAGCCCTCCTCATTGTCAGCTCCCACACTTGGCTCAACAGACAGTTAAAACACTGTTACAGCTCTTAGCAGTAATCTGGTCTCAAATCTCATTCATGTTGTCAGGGGCAGTTGGACAAAGGGGCTGAAATGAAAAGAAAAAGCGAGGGATGGAGGCAGGAGGAGAGACAAAGCCAAACGGTTGCACCCATCAACAAGGAAAAAAAAAAGAAGAAGAAGAAGAAAAACAAGAAGCTGGAAGCAATACAACCGACTGGTTGACTGCTGACTGACCGACAAACAGGAAGTGGAAAAACGGAGCTGACCATTCCCCCTACAGGTGGAGACAGAGAAGTGCACCACAGCCCTGGGTTCAAAGGTCATGCGCCAGCCCTGCAGGCAGGAGGATGTTGCCAGGGCCAAAGAGGGGAAGAGCAGAAACAAAAGAGAGAGAAGAGACAAGGAGAAAGAATAGAGAGACAGCGCAGCGCCAAACGTCATCATGCAGTGGACAGGCTCGGCTAACGGGGGCGGGGCGGGATGTTTTGTTTTTTTTTATTTTTCAGCCGGTGAGGTGACGCGGCGGCGTGCGTCGCTCGTGCCCAACTCCGGGGCGGGGCCCCGGTACAGGGCAACCTCTGAAAGGCACACACACACAGGAGTGGACAAGGCGGGTGTATGTTAGAAAATAGTGGTCTCGTACTTGGTGTTGACTCCTCTCTTGGCCTCCTGACCCGGCTCCACAATCCACGGCACGTTGGCGTGGCCCTTCTGGTCCATGGACGGCTGCTCCATCTGACGCAGAAAGAGAGGGAGAAGGAGAGAGAGCAGAGAGAGAAAGAAAACCAGAAGCAGAGAGAGAGAAGTAGGCAGGCTCAAGTGAGCTTTCAATGAGCTGCATATTCTCAATTTTTAAAATACTACATTACTAAATTGATTTTATACTATTAGTATGCATGTTTTCAAACCAAACAATTCATCAACATGATGGAGTCTGAATACAAACTTTTTCCAGGTATTGAAAATTGACATTTTGCACACCCATGGATCAATTTTCTGATAGAATTTCATGCTAATAAAATCAGTGAAAGTGGTGGAGAATATACCAAATACGGAGTAATGAATGTAATTGAAAATAAATGTATATGTGAGAGAGAGAGAGATGATTCGACAGATGAGAAAGCAGAAACGAGAACATAAACAGAAGCTCAGAGTCTGACATAAAAACAAGCCCTTGCTGCTCCATTGCAATTATGTGCTGCATTTGGAGCGATGCAGCTCCTGTACATCCTGGCAGGTTTGATTGTCAGAGTAGGGGAATTTGTGTCTGTTGCTGCCAAGTGTGAAGCTATTGTGGCTTCAAAGCGGAGAAACAAACCAAACAAACTACATCGCTCTCAAAAATAACCCCATGGCAACCAACCAATCAAGCGGCTGGGTTTTGTTGCCGAGGGTGCTTTTCCTCCCATCTATTGGTTTATTTTCAGATGATTTGGGGGGGATGGGAGACTCGACTGTGAAGAATAAATCTGTCCTTACGCTCGCTCTGTCTGTTTTGTAACTCCACTTATATCTTAATATATCAAATGCATCTAAATAAACCTTGAAGGTGTCTCAGTGTTGTTGGAGTGAACAAGGTTAATCTCAGAGTTCTGCAATTTGCTAACAGAGCTATGTTTCTCTTATCTTCCCCCAACACACTGCTACAGCAACAATACTGAAAGTAACTATAATAATAATCCAGTTCTCTATCCTCTCACACACACACACACACACACACACACACACACACACTCGGACAACCACAGCAAAACCTTACAATCTTGTTATGGGGTTACAGGATTATGGACAAACACACTCTTAATCTTGCAGCACCACAACACCATCATGCTTAAAGGGAAAACTCACCACTGTGAATATGATGATTTCTAAAAACTAGGTCTCCTTATGGCTGTGATATTTCATATCCTGATAACGATACATATCACGATATAGGACATTTTCTGTGAATTCAAAGAATAAATAGTTTCTGGTCCGTCCAGCAGAGCTGCTGGTTAGCAGAGACAAAGTATTATATCTCTTTACTGAGGCCTTTTTTCATTTACGATTTTCGTCATCGAGTCTGGTTGTGTCGTACCGGTGTGCAAGGATCACATAACAAACGGCGTGCTGGAGTGGATCAGTGCACACAAGCCAGAGCTGCTGGTGATGGTGGACAGTCAAAAAACCTCTGCCGTCTTCATCTCAGCTTGTTTTGGGGAAACAATTGTGGACGAAGGGGTGAAGAACTGCAAGCAAACACTTTGTTTTACCTATTTGGATGACGAGGAACCGATTGTGCTCAAGCTGAATGCAGCTGCAAATGTTTCAGGTAACACAGTCGCTGGTCTGTATTCAGAGTTGGCAAAGTCTTATATAATGTTCTGTTAGAAAACACAGTCAGGTTTACCAAAGCACAGCAGAGTTTGTTGCAGTGCTGAGTTTCAGTTCTGTCTCTGTTCTTCCTAACGAGGTTTAATATCAGCACCCTGACCCTAACCCTAACCCCGACGGACGGGACATCCAGTGTGTGATTAGTGTGTAGTGAAACTGTAACAACCTCTGCGATCCAAGCCAATGCCAAATGAATGCACATCGAATGCAATGGGAGTCTATAACACTTTTGAACTGAATCATTTCTTGGCACGCCGCGTACGCTTTAATAGTCTTCTTTTGATGACCCTTTTAAAAAAAATTCTGCTGTATGAGATGAAGATGTGGATGAGCGAGAAAGAGCGTGGGTCAGAGCGAAAAACATTTAAAAGGGCCGAGGTGGTTATTGGGGATTTTATAAACATTTAGTTATTTTGAAGCACTGGTTATTGCTTCAAACAGTTTGTATTCATACATTTACCATCTCAGATATGAGGCAGCGTACACCCATCCAGGGTTTGAATCGATTCAGTGGGCACATAAAGTCTGACTGTGGCACTAAAGTGAAGGTCTGTTTTCTGCTTTATATTGGCTGTAAAGAAATGAAGTGGGTTGGCTTTGCAAGACGGATTGTAGTGTCACATCTGCCTTTAGCAACGCTACTAACTGTTGATATGGAGATAGAGGAAGTAACTGAGGAGGACTGAGACACACAGACACAGCAGAACACACAGATGCAGAGTCAGTTGAATAAAAGCGACAGAATAAAATGGAAGCACTTACAGACACCGCTTTCCCCTTGACTAAAAGAAAATCATGTGGAAATAAAGGATAAGAGAAGGAAAAGCGTGGAGGACCTGTGACTGAGCTTTGTGAGGAAGATGGAAGAGTCGAGGGGGAGGAAGAGGAGGGTGGAGAGGAGGCCGGTGAGGGGTGTAAATGTGGCCCAGTGACCAGCGGCTGGAGGGGGACATGATGACCTACAGGGGCAGAGGTCATATAAAGGTCAAAGTGTGCCTGCTCAGCAACACCACCGGACAAAAACAAAAACAAAGCAGCGAGGCAAAAACCACAGCGACGACAGGAGTAGCTGCGTTGGCAACAGGGAAAGACAACACTCCAAAACTAAAGCAAAACCATGGCAACAACATGGCAGCACAAGTCATTGCCCTGGCAACAGCGTGGCACAGCAGCATTACTGCAATACAGCAAAACTCAAGCAAGAGTACGCCATGTTACGGCACATTTATAAAGCAACTCCTGCATGGCAACAACACTCCCAGCGGGATGAATATGGCACGGCAACTGTACAAAGCATCACTCTGCAAAAAGCATCGACACAAGACTTTTTTTTTTTTCTCCAAATGAATGAAAAATTCTGCCAATGAGGTGAGAAAGCTTCAAGTTAACTTTCAGTTGGGCTGAGTATAAATTCAAGTGTAAAAGCCAGCTGCTAGATCTCCTGGAAAAAATCAGCTGCTTGGAAACAAGCTATTTTCACACCACTGGCAGGCTCTTTCACTTGTTTTAAGAAACACAAAACTCATCATACAGGGTTAGGGAAATGCATTTCTACGCTTTATTAAGGCTACACTCAGATTACAGTAACATGCCGATGCCGATCAAAGACAACAGAGTCACATCAGACACGGTCACACTCATAAGGGCAAGTTAAGTGGATGTTGAGGGAGATTTACAAGCAGATGTGCTCACATAAGACACACACACCATAAAAATGATAATGAGACGGTGCGGAGGATCAGATATGCGATCTATCTCGAGGGCAGAGAAACAAAGCAACAGTATTTTAAAGCGCAGAGGCTCGGGGAGGTGCTGCAAGATGGAGATTATGGCTGGCAGGTGGCGGGAATATTAAGTGAATCCTGCGGTATCTTTGCCCTGCTGCACACCACAACCGGTTTACTACACCACACACACACACACATATATAAACACAGGGAAGAAAAAGGCAATTAATGGTTAATGTAACGGTAGCCGAGTCAGCAGATTGGGTCTACACATGCCATCGTCCATCATCTCTGTAGGCACAGAGCCCCCCCCCCTCCACAACACACACACACAGGAGGAGGGAGAACACAAATACTGCATGCGCTCTCTTCCTGCGTCTTTCCTCGCCCGTCTCACATCTCGCTCTAACTTTAGAAAGTGAGACCATTCCTCCGAAGCCACCGCTTCTCCTCCAGCACCGTCTTTCTTTCATGGCTCACAGACTGGACTTAAATTTGGTCTAGACACACCGATATAGCAGCCACCGTAACTCTATGCCTGGCCCTTTAGGCACACATGTGCTTGCCGATGTGCGGCGGCGGAGGAGGAGGGGGGAGGCGTGTGCGGAGTGGGTTAGCGCGACTATTTTAAAGCTCTGTTTGGGGTTAATGAGAGGTTGACAGGTTCACAAATAGACTTTGTGACACTGTGGTTGGAGGAGGCATGAAGGAAGCCCACACACAATTGCACATAGACACACACAGAAATTCATGATAGAATGTGGGACACAAGTATCTGGTATCACATGAAGCTTACCGATTGAAATTCAGCAACGGTTATGCACTGAGCAAATCACAGAGTAATATATCTGAGTGCTAAGGTCACAGATGGGACTATGTGAAGAGCTGAAACAAATTAGTGGAATAATCCATTAGTTAATTGATAATCTAAGCAACTACTTTAATAATTGATTTCATCATCGTTTAAGTAATTTTTCAAGCAACATTACCTGGTTGCAGCTTCTAAATTGTGATGATTTGCTGCCTTTCTCTGTCTCATGTGATAGCAAACTGAATATTGTGCATTTTTCACAATTTTCTGACATTTTTTTTAATAATCAAGCAATGAATCATTTAATCTACAGAACAACCAGGGGGATAATAGATTATCAAAATCATTGGTTGCATACTTGGTCTGTTTCCCAAGTAGCTTAGCCAACTTCTCTGGCTTTCAACATTGCAGCTAAGAGCAGAAACGAGGGTGTAAATATATCCTTTACAGCGAGGTTTGCAGTTAGGTGATTTTGAGACAAGACTATGTTTGTAAAAGTTTCTGGCCTGTCATGCTGTTTCAATGATTGCCGTGACTCCTCAACTGATTATATTTAACCATTTATGTTGAACGATTGATGTAGGAGGCAGCCCTAATTGGCACTGATTCAACACTATAGCATAAAAAAAATTTCATATGATAGGCAGCCCCTCACAAAGCAGAGTACAGCACATCAACAGAAAGAATGGGGTAAATACTCCAGACAATTTTCTCTCTTTTCTTGATGCTCAGACACGTTCTCTATAAGAGACCCTCGCACACTACAACATTTTTGATGAGGCTCTGATGGACTGAAATGTCAATAAATGACTTCTTCACGCGAGGCTGCAGTATGTAGGAGCCTTCCACATGAGGATTCTTTATCTTCTTACATACAAACACACACACAGTGAGGCGAGCCAAGCGAGCCTCCCCTGAGCCCAATGCAAACAGGCCTCATCAGTCAGCCCAGAAAAAGGGAGTTTTTCCTTGCCACTGCCGCCAAAAGCTTGCTCATGGGGGAGTGTTGGGTGTCTGTAAATAATTTTGTAAAGAGTACGGTCTAGACCTGCTTTATATGAAAAGTGCCCTGAGTTAACTTCTGTTAGGATTTGGTGCGATATAAATAAATTGACTTGACTTGACTTGACTTGTGTAAGAGGCTGCAGGGACAGCGCGACCGAACAGACGCTTAACAGATCAAATGTCCACCTACACCTCTGCACAACCTCTGAGCCAAGAGACTCAAACACACAGAACACAAGCATTCCAGGATAATACCAGTAAGCCAAACTGGGAGTTAAAACATACATGAGCAGGGATGGAGAGACTGGGATGGATCAGAGCAGAGGGATGGAAATTATGGACAGATTCCAGTGTGAATGGGACAGAAAGTTAATGGGATGCTGGTAAGATTTGATTAGAAGCAGAAATATAACAGCTAAATTTGAGTTCTAAGTTGAAAGGTGAGAGGTGAGGTGAAAATCCATCTTAAATCATTAGTTTTCTTTCTCTAAATAATCCTGTAGTGTGTATTAGTTTTGCAAAGAGCATCTAAAAGTTTAGAATTAAAGATCCAGTTCATAAAAAGCCACCACCTATTCCACAAGGGATACCCTTTTTTTCCCACTTTAAACCAACATTCGTCAAATCCAGATCATCAAAAACACCTGGAGTTGCTTGTTAATTTCCATTTAGGATGGATTTTTCCTTCAAACGGTTGTGCGGCTGTGCGGCAGGGATGCTTACAGATTTGCGGATGTTGACACGGGGTTTGGGGACAGGTTTGCTGGGCTTGCTGTCAAAGCTCTCGGGCAGCGTGGACGATCCGTGGCCGCTCTTCCTGGCCTGCAGGGCCAGCTGGTAGGCCACCTCGAAGGCCTGGCCGAGCGTCAGGATGATCTCATACGCCAAGTTCTGATAAGAGGGCGGAGGCAAAGAGGCGTGAGCATACAATGTGATGTTACGAGCACACCGAGCAGGATATTTGCTGTTAAACACGGACAAAGTTTCAGCACTGACCACATCAAAAGCAGTGAAGACATGGCAGTAGTGGTGACTGGACTTGAGGTCTTTGGTGATGTAGGCGAAGGTAGACAGATCCTCTGGATCCTGAGCTGCACACGAGATGTTACGGATCTCATGCTCGGCTATGATATTCTGCAGAAGGAGAAAAGGAGCAAAGACAGAAACAGAGGCAGAAAGATAAAGAGCTGCAGAGTGAGATGCTTATTTCAGGCGAGACTGTTGATTATCCCCAGTGAGCCACTTTATGGAAAAACAAATCTGATTTATTATTCATCTCATTTCACACATCCCAAAACCATAATAACTGTGGCACAATTTTGGTTTGAGAGTTTTCTGGAGTTGCTGAGTTGGAATTTGTCCTCTGGTAATGTCACCGGAGAACACTCAGACTTTGTGTTAATTAAAGCACATCTCAGTGCTGTGAATTGTTGAACATCAAAGCCACCTAAAAAAAAAAAAAAAAAGTTTCAGTGAAGGCTAACATTAGGAAAACATGATTTTTAAGTTGGAAGTTGCTTTGTGCTAATTGTTGGAAATATTAGGAACATTTACTTGAAACTGGTCTCTACACAGGAATATATTTAATAGTGCGAATCATAATCATGTAAATTGTGAAAAGAGCAAATGTGGCGCAGTGACTGTTAGAATATATTCAAACAGAATATGAAACAGTTTTTTAAGGACAACAAATCAAAACTTCACAACAAAATATTGTGGTGAAAAATCAATACGGAGCAGATGATTTCACCACAGGAAAGAACAGAGAGGACTTACATAACACACAATAGGTGAGATGTCCGTTATGTCATACTGGACAGTATCATCTTTGCCTTTGATTCTATAAAAATAGGCCTATTGATTACTTTTGTAAGATAAGTGAGAAATCCACTCCCTACAACTTTTGTAAAAATATCCCTAAAAGGTGAATCTAGGTAATTTCTTTTTTAGTGTGTCTTATTCTTCTTCTATCATTCTATGTTCGGTATGTACACATACTGTAAGTATACATAGTGGGTAGTAGTAGTAACAACAGGATTTAAGGACTTCGAGAAAACTGAGATGTGAATTTTGCAAAACAGAACGTGTGGAAACGTGGCTGCAAAGCCTCCATCGCTGGCCATAATATTTAAATAAAATCCAGTATTAACACTAATAGAATCAATTCAGCTAATTTAAAAAGGAGCTATTTGTTGTTTGTACTTGTTAATGAACCCCTACAAATACTAGCTTAGACTATTCTGCTGTAACTACTGTTGTTCCCATTTTGCCACCATTGCTTGAACGCAGCAGATGTTATTTGTGGATTTCTGTGACTGTGAGTAACCTTCACAATATTATTGTCGTCCTACTGTTGATTGCTTAGCGTGAAATATTATTTGGATCGACAAGACAGGTGCGATACGCTCTCAGCCACCTTCACATAATATTGTCACAATGACAGAAACCTTATAAAACTTATTTACACATACACGGACGTAAAAAAACACTTTTTGGGTCTTCAAGCTGGACACACCTACACACAAATATTACTCTAGTGTCACTCTGGATGTTGGAGGAATAAGCTGATGGCCAACTGTATCACATAAAAACCTCCTTATGAGTGTAGAGGAGACAAATGTGTAAAAGCACTTTTAAAGCAATCCATTAAGGCTTTATTGGCCCGACTTTGTTATTGATTTTTCTTAACATTCAGTTCATCTCTTCCATACTGATTATTGCCCTTTTACACCTTATTGATTTTCACACTCTATGGTTTTAAATCAGTCAGGCTGCAGCAGAAGTATACGTCAGCGCTGCGATGCCGGCCATGCGCGACACCTCCGAATGCCTCTCAGGTTCATGTTCAAAAGCGCGACCTTTTACGTGTTATTTACAGCGGGGGGCGTCACAGGAAGTGAGCTGCGAGCGTTACCTTATTCGTGGCATCGATGAACTTCACTCCTTTGTAGGAAACGGAGAGCACGATGGTCGGCACTTTCTTCATCTGTTCCGTCGACTTCTTGGAGTGCACGAAACACAAAAGGTAGAGAGAGAAAGAGAGGGGAGAGGCAGCAATGACTTTTGAGGCATTTCATTACAGCGTACATTCCTTTTATTGAAAAGTGCATCGGCCTCATTTGCACTCTTGGACTTTCAACACTCCACGGTTAAAATTATAATTTGTTCCACATTAATGAATTTCATTTTGTAAAGATCTCCACTGAATTTAATGACCTTTAAGTTTTATAAAAGACTTAAACCATGTCTGCAAAGCTTTCCTCGGGTATGTGAGGAAAAAATCTAAACAGAACGAATAAAGTCATCGAACAGTCTATAATAGGCTCCCTCCTTGATTACTAAAATCAATTCAAATAATCTCCAAAGGTCAAGGGTTGCAAGGTGCCTCCATAAAAAAACAACTGCTTCTGAATTACATTTCTAAACCCAACTGACTTCAGCACTGCAAATCCAATAAGTCCATTAGCTTTTAAGCCATATCAGGCCCCCACTGTATTATCTCTCCTCATGCCTTTTAATTACATGCTGGCATTTTACGTGTCTCAATTACATATATTTAAACTCATTATGCAGTAAGGTGCTGTGGAGAATGGTGTGATTTACAGCGGCGCCTGCGTCACCCTCCAAGCTGTCATTCTACCTGCCAAAAGCTTAAATATATTCAAAGAAATAGACGTGAGATTCCTGCTTTCTCTGTATCGCTTCTTGTCTTTCATCACTTGTCATCTCCTTCTCTCACCATCCACATTTCTATCACACTCCTTACAGCCTTCCTTTCTCCTCCCCCCGTCGAATCTCCTCCCCGCTATCCTTTCCATATCTGTTTCTTTTCTTTGTTCAGTTCTTTTCTCCCTGCTCGCAGCGTGTTGCTGCTGCCGTTCAGGCCCTGTCAGGATCAGGTAGTGCTGAAAAAGCTGACAAAGGCAGCGCTGCCTGGTTTTTGCTGGCAGGAACCCCGCTGGAGGCTGTGAAGTTGCGATTTAAACATCCACATCTACCTCCTCAGTGGAGGGATGGAGGGACGGATGAAAGGAGGGATGCTGGGAAGCGATGTACACATGATGCACTTAATTACAACCTTTGTGCGCAGCAAAGGTATGTCAAACCGAGGAAGGAGAGAAATAAAAGGGGAAATTAAGATGCCTTCTGAGGTGGCAACGAAAATATAAAGACAGAAGAAAAGAGGGAGGAGAGAGAGGAACAGAAAGCTTCTCTCATGAATATTAAAACTTATCTTCACACTGCAGCAGCACGGGATGAGAATGAGAGATATGTATTGAGGGCTGGAGGAGAGAGGGAGTCAGCGCCACAGGAAAATATGTAAAGAATGTGCGGGGAGGAAGAAAAGACACGGATAGCAGGAGACGGCTAACGCCAGGGAGAAATAGAGAAGGAGAGGAAGAAAAAGGAGTGAGCAGTGAAACGAAGAGATAAGGTCATTTGAGGTAAAAGGGGGGATCGTTGGGTATCGAGCCAACCAGGCAAGGATATTAAAAATAAATCCTTCAATACACTTAATCCACCGTCATAATATTTTATGTTTGTTTACGTTCCGGTGTGAGTGTGAGGGCACTCAGACTATGAGACTGTGTCCCAGATTATTAAACCAAAGCCACAGGTACAGCCACGTGCACTCACAATGAGTGGTTACACACTAGAAGGGGCTTGGCTTGTTTTAAAACGGATCAATGGGCCATGTGTTCAATCAGACTCGACTGGTCTCATTTTGATAGAGCAATTAAAAGATAATTATGATTTATTACAACTTGGGGCTTATTTTTGTAGCTTCTTTCAGACAAATTTGTAGCAATGTAACGGTGTGTCCAGATCTCAGCAATAAACTCGGTGAGTAGAATATTAACAACAGACTAAACTACAAAAATAAGCTGTAATAAACCAGAATTATCCTTCAAGTCATGTTCATGTTAGCCGGATCTTTCATAGCAATAGCAGCAGTGTCGTGTGTTAGACAGTGCTTTACCCTCATCTTGGCACAAGCGTCTTGCGTGGACTCCGTCCCTCTCAGCTCCTTCACCAGCATGGAGCCCAGGTACTGCGGAGAAGACACAAACACATGCTTTGTAAATACACAACGGGGAATATAGATGGTACAGTATGTCAGTGCCTGGTTATGGCTGTACAATAACTACAGCTATTAACCTGCTAATCTCTGCAAACACTCCGTTGGGTTTATCTTTATGTTGCTCAAACCTACATACCTTTCTTTTTTAATTCCAGCGGAGATCCCAAAGTTTAGTAACAGCAGCAAAGGCTCACTGTTGAAAAGCTTGAACCAGGACATGTTTGGCATTTTTGCGTGATTCGACAAATGAACTTTGATTCTGATGAAGAGTGATCACCCGAGATGATGTAGAGGACGTAGAGTGGGAGCTTTCGTATAAAGTCTTTTGGATTTTATATTCTAGTTGAATTATATGAAGTATTGGTTTTATTATCTTACTGAAATAAGCTGATAAAAATGTAAAATGCATTCATTTAGTTTACTAATTACAAAATGTGTCCGATCCATTATTTATGATGTTGCTAGTAATTTTTATGAAAGCCCCGTTTACATTCAGCTGTACTAACACGGAGATTCATTAAATACACACATGCGCGCGGACACACACACACACAGTACATCAACCTTGAGAGGCTCCTGGAGGGACATTAACACGGGGGGGCCTGGCTGATCCGTCTGTCTGGACGCCACTTTGCAGTCAAACATTCCGCACACGTAGTATCTGATTTAATAAAGAAGCTACTAATGGTGACCGTGTTTTACAGGGACAATGTTTATGTCGACATTAGAGCACTTAATGGGTGTGACATTTACCACCTCACAGTGCCCTCCCCTCTGATGGAAGGGGCCTTATTTTCTAAAGTGGGCCCCTTACATGGCTTTTAGTGGATTAGAAGAGATGTATTTACATCTTCTTTTACCTCGTCTGACTCTACAGTAAATTACTCCAACATACTGAATATCTACCTCACGGGATTTATCTTAGATTTAATTACAGTTGATTATGGAGGCATAACAAACTTTTGGGCAAACTGAGTTTTTTTTTCATGCAGCGCAGACTGTGACTCAGTCATATTTTCAGTCTGGTCTTTGGCGGATCACAGGGAGGTCGTCTGAGCCTGTTAGTACTTTGTCTTGACTCAAGCTAACAATGTTAAGTCGCTGTTACGGCGGGGTTGCTTGCAGTTATCCTAGAAATTATATTACAGTTGCACAGAAGGCCAACCGCTGTCGTGTGCACCATGTCTCTGTGGGAGTTATTGTTGGTGTACAGAAACACACAAATAAGATCCAAAGATGTCTGCAAGACTAAGAGTCTACAGCCATGCCAGAGGCTCTGTGGGTCAGTGATGCGGGCAGTTTAATGCCGTCATGTGTTATAAGGCTGCAACTTACTGTTTTCTCAGCTAATTGATTAATGGTTTTGTCTTCAAATGTCTTGTTTTGTCAGATCCACAATTCAAAATCCAAATATATTCAGCTTACTCTCATGTATGATACAGAAAAAGCTTCAAATTCTCACATTTGAGGAGCTGCAACAACTAAATATTTGGCATTTTTTCTTTAAAGAAATGATTTAAATGATTATTTGATCATCAAAATAGTTGCAGATTAATTTTCTGTTTATCGGCTCATTAATTAGTCGACTAATTGTTGCAGCTCTAATGTGTTTGTATCCCATTTTATGACCAGGTTTAAAATGGACAGAAACGTGAATGAAATGGTGCTGATTATTTGTACAAAATACAGGAGTTGGTTACTGTTTAAAGCAAGATATAAAAAAGGTTTTTTTACACACGAGATAAGTCTGAGAATTTTAAATCTTTTAGACAGTTTGGGTGGTAATCGTGCAAAATAGACAGATATCAGTAATACCCAGAAGAATTCAATAATATTTGATGTATCTGCAGAGGGTTTTAGATTAATATGGAAGAGCACACAGATTCAGTGTTGAGATAACATTGGCTGTTTATGATGTAGAGTGTAGTAATCACGTTAGACCATCTGCAGGGTTTTACTGGAAATGGATTTGATAATATTCAGATAATACTCGGGAGCTCTGGTTGTAAAGCTGACGTTATGGAGTTAAGATGTCATCTGCTGAAAGTGGAGAAAAGGGTTTTTGTTTATTTGGAGCAGCTCTGATGCATCCTTTATTTTGCCCATTTGGCTTTTTACCATCGCTCTTTCTCTATTAACATAAACACAAAACACTCTTCTCTTTCCTCTTCTTCTAATCAGTGTCTTATCCATCTAATTTATTCTTATTCGCTCTCCATCTCCCTTCAGCGTGCCAATATTCACACTGCGTGCTCTGCCTCCCCCTCTGTTGTGGCTCCTGCTCATTTATCTCACTTTCTCTGCTTTCTGGAGCCAGTTGTCCTGGGACAGCGAGCGTTAGAGATGTTGTCATAAACGGCTCCATGAAAGCGCCACCGCATTTTCCCTCGGTGGCCCACCCGTCGTGCGTCAACCCCCCCATCCGCCCAAACATGCTGCCTGTGTAGTTGTACATCTGTCAGAAAACCTAATGGTCCACGCTTTTGCTATCAATCTTCTGAGGTGAGAAAACGAAGAAGGGGAGATTTTTAACTGAGGGAACACACGCTCTTGGGATCTTTTATTCACTGCTTCTATCTCATCTTCTTGCTTTCAGTCATATTTGATCTCATCATCACATTTGATTTCCCATCTCATCCTATTTGTTCATACTTAAATTTTCAGTCCCTCTCCAGCTATCTTCTTCCTCTCCTTATCCCACAGTCTTTTACCTGATCACCTAACGTACATGTCTTCATATTTGCACCACCAATCCCAGCATGTATTTCTGAGATACCCAGTTCCTGTCCTTCTCAGTATTTCTGAGAGCCAATGGCCTACAGTATCATCAGCTTGGACACTGCTTTCTGCAGTGTTTTTTACCTGCTCCAAGTAGATAAATCATCGCAGTCTGTGTTGCTGAGCATACTGTGTAAAAATACAAAGAAGTGCAAGGCTGTATCCGTGGTAACGTGGGCCTGTAACATCCTTTATGTAACTGGCAAAGATGTAAATTTAACAAAGAATAACTGAGGGCAATGCTCACTGAAAGGTTGAGTTCAGGTTGATCTTTACTATTATTACCTTAAGTGTTGATGACAAATAGAGCTGAAACAATGAGCCAATTTATCAGAGTTGATTGATAGAAAATAAATTGATAATAGTTGATTTGTCGTTTAAGTAAATTTTAAGCAAAAATGCCACAAATTCACTCTGGTGAATTTGATAGTAAACAGAATATCTTTTGTTTTGGACAAAACAACTAATTTGAACACATTAACTTGAGTTTTTGCAAATTAAAAACAATTGGACCAAACAATTCATCAATTAATTGAGTAAATCAGAGGCCTATTAATCAGTAATGAAAGTAATTATTGGTTGCAGTCCTGCATACAAATGCACATATTTGAACTGTGAACACACACACACACACACACAGGAGTGAAGTTGGTGGACTCACATATGCTTCGTAGTCACAGGACTGAAAGATGAGCTTCTCGGGGTGATGCTGCCAGTACTGCACCGGAGTGGACGAGGTGGCCTCGTTGGGGGGACGCAACGTGATTGGCTCGCACCACTCGCCTGCCTGAAACAACAACCAATAGGCGCGTCAGGACAGAGACAGGATCACACCAGATTACAAGATGGGGCATTACATGAAGGCTTGTTTCTGCGTATCCCATGTTGACATGACTCGTTGGCCTGATAAACGTGTGTGCGCGCCAAACTCGGGTGTAAGTTCTTAATGTAACAGCTTTCCCAACCGAACATGAACATGCCTTCAAAGGACACGCTTCAACAACATCCAAGAGGAAATTAAACTGGGATGAATTATGTTTGGCTTCTAAATGTTCCCATACTTTCGTTCAGTTTAAGACTTTGCTGCTGCTGCTGGCCTCTCTTTCACCTTTTTAACAAAGGAAATACCGAAATCCCATCTGCGTACTTCTCAAATGTCTGTGAACAACAATTAAGCTTGTTTTGTGGTCTTTCATTCTTTAAAAAATGAAACCAGATGATTTTCTCGTGCCAGACTTTGTGTGTGTGTGTGTGAAGTGGTCTCTTGTGTCTGTTTATGTGCATTTCCATATCTGATTGCTTGTGTGTTAAATCCCCGTCAGAAAGTTGCTGCGGGACTGTGGAGGTGAGATCTGATAATCAGATGCAAAGATGTTGGATAAACAGCCTGGGGATAAGCCTTTAGAAACCGGCATCAGCCAAATGTATGCTAAACTACACCAGCTTAACAACATTACACCAGCTTTTCCCACTTTCTTTGACCCTGGTGAGGGACTCAGCTGGAAAGTTTTTATTGTGCTGTGTTACGGAAGAAGTCAGCGGTTGCACTTGTGCTCTTGGGTTTTGTTTAAAATAAAAAATACAAAAAATAACGAGGAACTGAAAAGAACAGAAGGTGAGGGAAGAGCCATAGTGAGGAAGAGAAGGAGAAACATTTGCCACAAATGTGACAGCCAGAGAAGAAGGGTAATGAAACAGAAAATAACGATCTTTCCTCTTTTCTCTAATTGTTTGCCTTCTATTCTGGCAACGCTGACTCATCAGTGCCACCTCACAGTGTTATGTCTAGAAAACGGGGATACACTGTGACACACACACACAAACTTAAAGAGATTCACTGGTGTTACCATAAGTGTGTGTTGGTCTGCACTGATGAGCTCTTTGATTCACACAGAGACACAAAAAGACCCTAATCATACTGAATCAAAACACAGCTGCTGCCTCATACACATGTTCAAGTGTGTGTGTGTGTCTGAGTCATTGTGCTGTTGTTGATTGGAAGTCATAAAGTTCTAATTTTGCATTTGGATGAGAATACAATTGGCTGGAAAGATGAGAGGCTCATTCTGAATGGTATGTCTTGTTTATGCAAAACTATTAAATCATTTGATATAGAAGCTGAAAATACATGTTTTTCTACAATGACAAGCACCTGTGTGTGTATTAGAGACAGATTACAGGAGATACTTCGCAAAGCAGGAGATTATGCCTGATTATAAATACAGCAAAATAACTGTTGCACTTTATCCAGTTAATTGCAGTTTGCATATTTTAACATTTTATAGCACAAAGTTTCAGGCATAAATGTCGTAGGAGCTCTAAACGGCAAAGATGGCTGCTGGTGTCAGATGGTCTGCCTGCTGCAGATTATTAACGTTGGATTTCCAACAACCAAACAGGCAGATAAAACACTTTTGGCTTGCATCTTGTATCTGTTAGAGATCAGCAGTTAATTGCTGAGATATTTCATTTATGATTAAGATTCATTCCACTTTCCTGATTGGAAATGCGATACACGCTCGAAGCCTCATTAGTTAAAGGACCTGTGTGTAAGATTTAGTGGCATCTAGCAGTGAGGTTGCAGCCCTCTCCTTGCAAGAGTGTAGGAGAACCTACAGTGGCTGCAAAACTCATGAAAAATGTGAAAGGCCCTCTAGTTTGTCTGTTCTGGGCTACTGTAGAAACATGGCGGCTCATAAAGGGCTCATTCTAAACGAACGACTAATTAAAACATACTTATGAATATTATATTCCATTTCTGCCAAGTCTGTTCCAAGATACAGCTTTGAAATATCACTAAAATTAGACTTCTGTGTGTTTTTATTATGAGTAGAGCCAGTCTGGTGTATATCTATGACTATTACCATTCATAATAATCTCCCTGAGTCCATCTCTCTCTTCCTCTCCCTGCCTCCATTCATCCATCCATCCTCTCCTCCCTTCCTCACCATGCTGACTTGGGCCATCTGTCGCTCCAGCTTGGATCGCGGCACGTCCTCGAAGTAGTTATCATTGCTGCGCTGCCTGCGCCGGGCGTCCGCCTGCATGATGAGGTGCTGCACGTCCAGCGATCCACCCGGGACCCCTGCCGTGTACGCCGCTTGGCCGACCGACGGGCTGAGCTGAGGAGGAGTGTGGTTCCCGCCGGGCTCCTGGGACAGACGGGGAGGTAGGGGGGGGTGGGGGACACACATCATTTTATAATGTGCTGTGTCACTGCTGCAAGTACAATAAGTAGGGCAATTGCATTCACTGTGCACTGTCACATTTTATTATTCAGCTACATTGTCGCCACACTGCTGCGTACTCATATCTAAAATTGCTTTGTAAAATCGGGGACGAAGATCTCGTCCTGTTACCGGAAGGTCTCAGCAGGTCCATCAGAGTGGCCTTAAGCACAGCGCTGAAGCCGTGCCTGCTCAGTGTGAGTCACTTTATGTGAAAGCATCTGCTAGATTCTTGAAAATGATGTTCATTTAAGAGGTTTTTCAAGCTGAGGAGAGACTAAAATTTGCAAAACAATTAGGACTGTTATATGTTCTAATGGTATAATGGTGTTATACACTAGGAGGTGAGTTATTTCTCCTGAGAGGTTAACCGCTCTCAGTTGATTACATGTGAGAAGACTTAATTGAAGAGGCTTTTTCTGAGGAATTTTTGACATGTTGTAACTTTGCATCTCAGTTTCCATCTTGAGCCGCCGCGTTCTGCTCTTTCATCCACTTCTCCCATCACACTCAGCTGTGCTGTATTGTAAGCGCGGCCCTCTGCTCTCACATTAGAAGACAAGGCTATCTGAACACGTCGTGCGTGTTGAGCCAGTGGCATCTCTTAGAAGAATTAGGGCTGAAATAACTAGTTGATTAATTGATTAGTCAATCAAGCGGATATACACTGTCAAATAACTGATAATTGCTTAATCCTTTATCAAGCAGAAATGACAAACATGCCCTGGCTCAAGCTTCTTAGAAGTGAAGATTATCTCTGTTTTATAGCTTCATGAACCTGCATATTTTGGTGTTTTAGACTGTTGGTTAGACAAAATGAGCAACTTGAAGACGTCACAGTGGGCCCTGGGAAACAGTGACAGGCATTTATTTTAATATTTTCTGACATTTTATTGACTCAGCTAAAAAAAGAATCAACTGATTAATCAATAACAAAAAGGATTATACGGTATATTGAATGAAATTATAATTTTGGCACAGTGTTACTTGTTTTTGACCCCAGTGATTATTTTTTCACTTATTTTGAGGCTCATTACAAAACTGCAATTCTCACATGAACATGTTGAGACACAGTGGACAGTTTGGGCCGTTTGCAGGAGCAGAAAACTCGTGTTAACCGAGCCTCAGAAGCAGAGGGCCTCCCCTGGCCCAAAAACACAAAGAGCAAGAGACTATCATAAAGACATTAGAGCGTAGCCCCGATGGGAGAGGGAAAGCCACTTCCTTGTGATTAGTATCCAGGACATGCTGGCAGGGAGGAAACTGCAGTGGGTCAGCCATTTTGTGCCTGTCTGATAGATTTGGGTAATCAGTTGGGTGGTAACAGCAGCAGTGGGGAGGCTGTAGTTCCCTCAGAGAAATACGCAGCCATCTGGGAACGGACCAAGTGCTTTTTCTCTGTCTGATGAATTCATAATAATTTGAGTCCGCAGTAATTTAGATATTACCTGGAGTTATCATGGCTCGTACGACACGCAGTCCGCTCACTGAGACTCACTCACCCGTAGGGAGATGGCCCGCGGAGGTTTTTGTGGGGTGTCTTCGTGTAGCCGGTCCCCCAACGAGGCCAAGATCCGTTTTCTGTGTCCAATAAGACTGATCTTCAATACCTGAATAAACACAAAATATTAACCATTAAATCACATTAAGGTTCAGTGACATGATTTACGTCGTTTATGAAGCAAAAATGTCCAAACTGGTTGCTGGTTCCAGCTTCTGAAATGTGGAGATTTGCTGCTTTTCTCTATTTTATATCATTTTAAATTGAATTTCTGGTGGTTTTGGACATTTTGAAGATGTCACCTCTGGCTCTGGGAAATTGTGATGGGCATCATTCACTATTTTCTGACATTTTATCAACAATTGGCTCATTAGCTACATCCTTACATTATAGCAGACAAAGAGTTAAGATGTATTTGTTCTGTGTTCTCTGCAAATTCACAAGAAATGCTGGGTCAAAAGCTACTGCGCTAGCAAAAAAAAATGATGACTCGTACTTTCATTTGCATAATTTAAAACAGCTTTTATAGAGAGCAAGTGTTCAAAGGCTTTCAGACTGAATAATACTAGATTATATCAAAAACTGCATAAAGGTAACAAATGATAACCATCATCATCATCAGCCTTAAATGGAGGATAATAGCGCTATCCAGAAAAGGAGTTTCACAGAGAAAAAACACCAGAGTGCTCTGCAGAGCACTCAGGGAAGTACTAATGAATCCATAATGATATAAAATGTCCCTGAGCAAATGCATACATCATGTAATTATTATTATTATTACATAACCGACATGGCTCGGACGGCTGTGTTCAGGCTGTTAGTTGTGCTGTTACATGAACGAGATCATAGCGAGTATACTCTGCCTCCAATGTAAAACACGCATACGGGCGACTACGAAGCATCCTGCATGAGACTCACACACACTCACGCAGAGAGACACATAATCAAGAGGCGGGCATGGAGAGACTGATTAAATTAGTTGGTAATTCTATTGTAATTTACGACACTGATCTTTTCTTTCAGCCAAATTAATATCAAATTATTGTTCCTTGAGGCAGCAAAGTATCTGAATAGGAAGAATTTACAAAGAGCTGTACACTCGAGACTGAGACTCGAGCCAAACTTAAGTCACAAATATGAGGACTTGACTGCCTAGAGACTCGACTTGAAGGTTGAACGCTCAGGTTTTGACATTATTGGGCATTGACACTATTAACACAGCTTTAAAAAGAAAATGCTGTCATTTTAATTGTCAGATCGGAAAGACATTTAGTCTTAAATGAAGGATTAAGAGACGTGAGACCCGAAGAAGCTAAACATCAAAAATGCCAAAACAAACTAAAAATAAAAGTTTAACATTTTGTAAAATATGCTTTTGTTCTGCTTTATGCCGAGTATGGAGGTAGAGCCATGAGGAGATTAGTTCCGTCAGTCAGTAATTAACACGTTGAACCTCATTTGTTTAATCTGCACACAAACAGAGATGATGAAAAGGATACGGATACCAGCCTTTACGCTAAGCTAATGGCTCTAGCTTCATTCAAGTTAGCGCACAGACATGATCCTCTTGTCTATCTCAAAATATCAACCTGTTTCTTTACCACAGCTTCAAAAGGAAAACCACATTAATGGTCAGAATTCAGACTGGAGACACTTCAAACAGCTTTGGGATTAATAAACTATAACCTGAAGATCCAAATTGCAACACAAACCAAAACTATCATCATATTTTTCAGGTTTTTTATTAAATGCATCATTTGATAAAACATTGTCAGTGAGCGCTCAGAGTTTTTGCACTGACAGCCATGAAATGCTGAATTTAACAATATAAGATTGTGGCAAATTTACAATGATGTATTAATTTTCCCTAGGCACTCATTACACAGGCACAAACGGAGACAAGAACACACACACACACACACTTGGACTCGTATGAAAGCATTCATTCTTTCTCTGGTCACCAGGCATCCACTGACTGTGCCAGTTACTGGCTTTTCTAAAGAGACGAGCTGGAACATGGCAGCCTTCTGCAGGGATGTTGTTTGCACCTTCTGGCACCAGCAGACAACAAACTCCTGCCTGGTTTTATGGGGCTGCCACTGGAGGTCTTCCAATAAAGGTACAGTATGTGCGAGTGCGAGAGAATGTGTGTTTGTGAGTGTGTTATGTGTGCGTCTTCAGGGCAAAAGGTGGTAATTAGCCTCAATGTGAGGCCTTGCTGCGAGTGTAATGACTCTCCCAACAGTCTTGCTTTGAGTCAGCGCAACTTACAGACAGACACACACGTACTTCATCATCTCCCGCAGCAATTACGGCCCTACATCTGCTGGAGAAACACAGAAATACAAACGTACAATGGGAACAGCGGCGTAGGAAGGTTTTACGTATGTGTGCATAAACCTAAACACACAAACAGAACATAAATAAACCATTTTCTCATGCATAATAAAAAGTGTAGATATGCAAACTGCATGTAAATAATTAATGCATAATGTATCAAGCAAGCCCCAAAATGCTCACTCTCACGGTTTAGATTTTTCATACATTTTATCTCATGTCATACAGTAAATAAGGAAAAAGTACAGTTTGAGTAGTGAGATATGTTAAAAAAAACAGCTAACAACGGGTTAAACTCCATCCTACGCTGTTCTTCTCTGCATGGAAACAATGTATTATAATTGTTAAAATTAGATAGATCAAAGGGAAACCAAGAGCAGAGCTGGGACTAACGGGTAGTGGAACTAATTGGCGCATTACGGCTGCCCGGTGCCCCCTCCACCAATTTGTACTCTTTCCCCTCCTATTTTCCTTCTCCTCTTTGGCTTTCACAGCTCACTTTCCCTTTTCTCTCTTCCACCCCGTCCTTTGTGGGCGCACAATGTCAGAGATACTACCCGGACATCTCCCTCCCTCTGTCTGTCTCAGTCTGTCTCTGTACATTAGTAAAGATGACACTGGCTCGCTGAATTTGGTGCATTAACATCATGTGATTTTCTGTCTTGAAAAATCGCTTGAAGACCTACTTTTTCTGAGAGTACTTACTCGCCTAATATGCTTTTTCTCGATCTGTCTCTCATTTTCTAGCTCTCTTTAGAAAAAAGTCATTTGCTATACTTTGCGGCACTTAATCTCAAAGACTTCTCCTCTATCTACTGTGGATTGTGAATAAATACATGTAGACTATAACGATTTTCTCTTAATCATACAACTTTACAAAAATGCTCTTTTCTAATGACGTTTCATAAACTTCACTTTTAAAAATGCTAGTTTTCCAATGCAGCTGAATTTGTTTCAAGAGTTCCTCTAAAAATGAGTGACAGCAGTGATGTTATTGCTCTGATAGTAACCAGATTGCAATCAAGTGACATAACTTTACCTGAGATTACTTCATTTGACTTGTCATAAGACAAAAATAATTTATTAATGACTCATAGCTGCCCTTAATGGACACAGTATCAGTGATACTACAGCGACTCTCTCTGTCCCTTCGTACTAAACATTACATTGGTTTGCTATATTTGGTGCATTAAAATAATGTGATTTTGCCTTAATATCAGGCTTTTAACTTTTCAGAACAGTTGTTTCCAATGCAGTTTTTTAAGAGCTTTTTCAATAGGTGTCAAAACAATGAAATGAGAACATGTTGCATCACTCCACTAGTAAAACTAAAACTACACTTATTTGAACTAATGATCTCAAACAGTGCTGTTTACAGTGCAGTTTTTAAAAAGTTCAAAAATGGCAAACAGATGATATTAACTTACTTGAGATTAGTTTATTGGATTTGTTGTAAGGGGGGAAAAAAAGAATTCAGGACTTAAAACTAAACTATACAGTATGCAAAAGGGCCCAGATGATTTTTCGCAGTATGCAGTAAAGGTTATGAAATATTCAGTCTCTTACTTCTGTCTGTCTCCTGAGGGGCAATAGCGTGACACCAGTCCTCACATCGCCGTTTCATCACATACAAATACAGACACATTCCAGAAAAAGCACAGTAATTGCCTCGCACCAAGTGTATCTGAGTGTGTATCTGAGTGTGCGTTACACTTTGCCTTATGCAACAGCATCAACTTCAACTACGGTAGAAGCCTCAACCTCATCCTGAAGTTCAACTGTCACCATGGCAACACAGAGCCGCAGCAGCAGTCACCCACACACACAAACTCACCCCCCCCCCAAAAAAAAAAAAATCCACATGCACGTGGATGTGTACTCACACACACACAAACAGCTCAAACAGCTGTTTTAGAGCCTGGGGAAGAAGATTATATTGTTATCCCTGAATGGATGAGAATTTAAATGCAACCCGACCATTATTGTTAAAACACACTCACACTCTGTGATGCTTGACTGCAGCATCGCCCCATTTGCATGTAAATTATATTCATAGCAGCTGTATATACTGACAAGGGAAGTGTTGAGCTACCACCGCATACACTCCTTTGCACCCCTTCTCCTCTGCCTCCATTCACCGCTATCTCGTTCACCACGCATTCATTTAAGCTAAACTCTATTCAAATCAACTCAGTGAGCTCTGATGATATAACCTTGATAAGGCAAGTAGGTGTCAACAGCACTTAAGCACCGTCAGCTGAAAAAAAAAAAAGAAATCAAATTGCTGAACGGACATGGACATTTACTGTCTATGCAGATGTTGTGCAGGCACAGCAAACATTTGATGGATGCTGACATGGTGATGTCAATCTAATTTAACCCGTTCTGTCTGTATTTCTCTTTAAAGATATCTTACTGGCAACAGCAGCAGGATGGTTTATGTTGGCCTCTCTGAAATAAACTACAGGAACATGTCACCCTGTGCAACATCAGAAACACAGACAACACTTGTTAGTAGGATCAATTAACTGTTGGTTTTGGTGTTTTCATGGGATTTGCTTAAAATACTTGGTACACTTGGTAAAATATTTATTACACTGTTGGACCGCCAGACTGCTCTGAAGGTAGACTGACACCATATTTTTTAAGCTTTCAGCTGTTCATTTCCATTACCTGATATCTTAAGTATGGATGAACATGGCTGACTTATCTAATATTGGAATGATTAGTATGAATATCGTGCAAAACATGAACATATGTATCATTGTGGCTTTAGTTATTGTCAAAATTGCTCACATACTGTCTCAAACTACATTTTTGTGACGTGTGACATGATCTGATGCGTCTCTAAATGATTTTTCTGTCCCTATCCATCTGTTCTCATCTCCCTCTCTCTCTGAACATACTGCAGTGTAACAGTGGTGCCACTGAGCAGCTAGAGCATCCAATGAGGGTGACTTACCCTCCGCTCTTGATTTTATTACCGTAGTATGAGGTGATTTGGGGCGCTGTTTGCCTGCAGTGTCTGGCTGGGCCCGCTACGTTAGTGTCTTGTGTGTGTGTGTGTGTGTGTGTGTGTGTGTGTGTGTGTGTGTGTGTCTGTGCTTGCCGATCAATGCACTAATCCTGTTAACAGTCCCGTTAGCCCAGATTGAACAGGCTTGATTAACGGATTAGCCGCCACACATACGGTTAACGGAGTGGTGCTTTCTCACAGCCATCTCCTGTCTGTTGCCTGAAGGACGCAGCGTTGCCTGCTGTCACCTTACTCACAACAATTAAACTGCAAATTATCTGATTCTTTGCCATTTACATATTCGGGTTTGTGAGTGCGTGTCAATTATTTCACCTTCAAGCTTTTTAATTTAGTAATGAGTGCAAAAGCCAAACAACTCCCAGTGGGTTTGAGATAAATTCGCTCGCTTTCAAGATCCTGAAATGTGTTTAAACTTACAAGAAAATAACAATACCATACTGACCCCTTTGCACACAAGAGGAACACAATAACATTGGGTTTATGATAAGAAATAACATTTTGTAAAGAACACTGTGTAACAATAAGGGTTCAGTGGAAATTGTTGGTGATTTGGGACATTAACAACGACCTCTCTCATTCAGGACGCTGGAGACAAAAAGCCTTTTCTCTGTTGCCTACTGGAGGGGAGGTTGGAAGCTGGTCAGCTCACTGGAGCAGAAAACCCAGCGAGGGAACCAACAGTCCAGTCACTGTCTGTGCTCAAACTAGCACGTAGTTTTAATGATGGACAAGGAAGGGAGTAAAAACTCTTTCATCAGACTCTCTGCTCCAGTTAATTCCACATTGACTCACCTAACCGCCCCTTTCATTGCCCTCATATCCCTTTTCACTTTGACCATATTCCCTTGACCTCAAATTACCTCTCATCATCTGCTCTCGCACAACATCCCTCCTTTCCCAACCACTCTGTCCTTATTTTCACTCCACTCCCCTCTCCCTATATCCAGATGATAGAGAGAAAGGCTAAAAGAAAATAGACAGTCAGAGGGAATAAATCGTGTAAAGCGTCTGTAATAAAAGAGGTTCTGCAGTTGCACATTAAACAGCTTCTTCTCTTCAGCCTTGGCAACTGCATGCGATTGGTCCGTCTTTGTTTGTTAGCTTTCGCGGTGTGAATCTACCTCCTCCAGGCTCACGTCAATATAACCAATCACCTCTCCCCTGTAGACTATGAGGTCGTGACTTATGTGATATCAACAGACCTCCGTGTCCCTGCAGGCGGTGTCTCCTAGTAGCGTGACTGGGGTTCAACTCTGCTCCCCCAACCCTCTGAAGAATTCTGGCATCGATTTTTGCAGATCAAAGAATCACTGGCATAGGGTTACTTAAATTGCCTGGGTCAGAATATATTACAGGTCAATTGAACGGTTATATTGATCAGCAAATAGCCCTGTCTGTCTGTCTCAATGCCATTGTAGAGGTTGAGTAAAGGGCCGCAGCTACCATCGAGGACACCGGGGTCATGTCTTCTGTAACATTTCCGGGAATTTGGGGGGTTTAATGACACGAGGAGGAATTTATGTTTTATGGTTATACGCTTATTCCACATGTTGGGAGTTTTACAGGCTGATTCTGATATAATTTAAACTATATATCTAAAAAATGAACTGTTTCTAGGTTAGAAAAAATGTATTAAATGATAGAGAAGGCTTTAAACACCGTCTAGACCATAATGTTGATAAAATTTAAGTTCAGTTGTGAAAATTGTAATTTTTTTAATGCTCTGAAAATGGTAGAGAATTCGGCTGATGGCCAACCAGAAGTTTCCTGGGTGGGTGGGTAGGGTGGGGTAGATACACTCCTGGTTGAGTAGTAAGGTTACTACAGTCATATTAAGTGGCAAGAAACAGAAATTGGAGAGTTAATGTCAGCCATTAATCGTGCCTGAGCTGTGGGCTAAGAAGGGATATAAAAGAGGGCAAAAGTCAAAACTAGCTTCCATCTTGATCAATAAGGTTTGCTATACAGTAGAAAAGCATTGAGGATATGTGGATAAAGTGCTCAGTGTGTGTGAAGGCGTGGATATTTACAGCAACAATGCTTGGCTCATATTTCACCCTGATTATTGACGTTTTTCTAACCCTGAATACTTAATCACAGCCAGCCACCTTTCCTCGCCCTCGTTCTCTCTTCCCTCCGTCCTCCATCCCTCACCTAATGTGTGTGTTGTTTGGAGGTGGAACTTTTCAACTAGAATGATTAGTATCGATTTGCCTAGACTCTCAATAGATTACACACACACACACACACGCGCACACACACACACTCAAAACACAACCTGTGTCCCTCAGAAAGCGAGCAAGCGTAAGCTCGGCTGGGTTCATCACAGCGATGTCCTGGCTTCACCATCATCTCTCTGCTCTGTTAAGAACCACAGCTTCTCCTACACACATACATTTATACACACACACCGCACTGAGGTGGGGGGCACTGGAGGGAAACTAGAGACCACTGGTTGCCCAGCAACCGGAGAGCGGAGGGGAGTTGCAGTTAAGGGTGATGTGTGTAAAATGATGTCCAAGAGGGACCAATAGGAAAGCTCATTTCAGTGCTACGGGAACAGGCAGCCAATGACAGTGAGGCGTTAATAAGCCCGCCTACATGGAGACAGATGTATCTCCATTAATAGCGAGAGAACTGTAACTGTGACTGGAAGCACACTGTGTGTGTGTGTGTGTGTGTGTGTGTGTGTGTGTGTGCGCAAACAGCCAAATGCTGCAGGATCAAGGTTGAAACAAGATCTCTCAAAGCTCGTCTTCTGCGAATACACTCACTCACTCACTCACTCACACATACACACACATTTTACCACACACAGAGGAGCTCATGAATTGAATTCCCAATAAGATGAGACAGGAAATGGTGTATGATATTTTTCTGGGTTAATAAATACTTCAAAGCCCCAAGATGGAACCGATTTTCACACTGCAGAGGAGCACAAGCTCTCCTAAGGCACCAGGCTGTGCCAGTTCACACATGCATGTGTGTGTGTGTGTGTGTGTGTGTGTGTGTGTGTGTGTGTGTCTGTCTGTCTGTCTGTCATAGGCTACTTTTGGGGACTTTCAGACTAAAGACCAGTTAATTGGGGACGGCTTGTCCAACTGGGGACAAAAACTGTGTTCCCAATTTGGAAAAAGCTGATTTTTGAGTCAGTGGTTAAGGTAAGCCTCCAGGAAATGAATGCAAGTCTATGTAATGTCCCCAAAAGTGACCTAAGTAAACGTCTCTGTGTGTGTGTTTTGAGTGTGTAATACTATTTGTGTGCTTCAAAGAGTTTTAGATTTAGAAAGAGGTTCAGATTGAGAAGAATGAACATCGATTTAAATTCATATGTGGATTCACATTTCAAACGTTGGCTATTTGGCTAATACAAAACCACATTAGAGAAATAAGAAAAGTCTTGATGCTTAAATTAGGTTTTTTGGTAAAAGGTAAGGTATTTTGTTAGTCATGTTTATATCACTTGTTTGTGACGCGTGCAGCTTGTATGATGTGTGCGTCCACATGACATAACACAGCAGGGGTTCACGTAGCAGCAGAGAGAGCACACAGTCGGATGATGTTGATGTTGTTCTGTACTTCGCAGAGGTAGGCTCACATACAACAGCTGTTCCCGGTCAGAGTCAGTGTAGCATGTAACATACAATACATGAACTATTTCTGGGGGGGGGGCTACAGATACAAGATCAGGTTAATAGGACACTTGTAGCGGCCATATGTTAAGCTGTGAACTCTCTGCTAAGGGACAGCTTTGGACGGGATCATGCTGTGAAATCCCTGTGAGCGGCTGAGTTAAGAAACTGAAGTAAGCTACTTGTTTCCAGTAATCAATCCAAGTAAAGACACATGCAGGAGTAGCCAGTGGTGTGTTAAGACAGTGTTTGTGTATTGAGACTTTAGGAGCGTGTAAATTGGTTGCTAGGCCATCCAATCAAAAGCAATAATCTATGTAAACAAGAAATAGCATCGCAATCTGTAGCATAACTTCCAAAAATGACAGTTTTAGGGGGGTGAACGATATATTACACTTAACTGCCAATCCTCTGTTAATGTTACTAATCTTTACACGTGAACTAGTTTGTGTGGTACAACCTGCTGTAATCTAATTTAGAGATGTGTAAATCTACACTTGTAAACACTTACGTTACAACTTGCAACCGGCTCCTGATCTGTGTCAGACATGGCAAAAAACCCGGATCAAGCCGCATCAGAGTAGCTACGTAAACGTAGCCACATATCAAAAGCGTCCAGTAGTACGGTCAAAGCTGTATTACTATAGATAGAACAAACCTAAAGCAAGCGGCTATACCCTTCTCACTTTGAGGTTATTCAAGACGCCACTCAGTATGTTTCACACACGACACACGTGTCCACATAAATTCCAAGAATTTACACCTCGGCCACATTACTTAACCTGCCAATGAGGACAAAAGTTTTGGATAAAAAAAGATGTGCTCATTTATAGCCTGTGTAGATAAATAGAAGTCTGCCAACCGCTCCTGTTGAATGACGCAGTTTATTCCTTAAATAAGATGTCAACACGTTGATAATGAAGTCTCTCCTCCTCATATATATGACTGAAGGGTGTGAAATGTTAAGGCCATGAATCATTACAGGACGTGCTTAAAAAAGCAGAAATGATAGAGTTCTCAAACTAGTTGAATTTTTGGTGGTAGCACCAAACTAGATAGATGTTGTTTTTAAGTTAAACAGTTTGCATCAATAACCCCATTATGTTAAAAGCCTTTGTCTGGGAAGCGTCATTCATCATGCTGTGGTTTCTCTTGGGGTATCTACTGACTAATGCCGGTCACCGGAGAGGAATCTAGTGTAATAACTCGCCGTGGTGATGACTCCATGAACAGGAGGCTGGATTATGATCGACTGACCAACGTCTGAGGTAAAGAGCATCTGGCAGGATTTTCAACTCAAGTCTTTCTGTCAGTCCAGCCTGTTCTTCCAACAGCCGGGAGAAGAAAAATACTTTTCTCTCGGCTGTCTTGCTGGGACCTGTCTCATTCCTTCCCCGTACAGTCTGACTTACTTTCTGTTGCCTTGTGTCCCTTCATCATCATTTTTGGAAAAAAAATGCCCACAGAGGCTTGAAAATATTAACTCAAGAAAGCTTGATTGAGTCCACACTTCAGCTAAAAGCTGAGTAAAATAATATGTTATTTGACAGCCTTCCAGGTGGTAAAAAAAATGGTTTACAGTTTCTGTCATATATAGTGATTATCAGATAAAAATATGTAATCTGTGTTGGGAGTCAGCCCCTACTGCACTTACTCTTCCAAATTAACTGGAAGCATCACAACATCCTTCTATTTAACTAATGTATTCTTGCTCAGTCTTGTCCCAGATTTTCACTTTTCTCGCCATCTTCTTAGTGCATGCAAATGAGGATAGGACACAAATTAGGGCGGAAGTTGTAATTGAGTGGATTTAACTGTAGTAGTAACAGCCTTTTGCTTTCTTTCTCTGCTTCACTCGACTCAATCTGGAACTAGAATCTAGTCCTTTGACATGTACCAACCTGAAAACTTGGCCCTAATCTCTAAAATGTCGGTGCGGGTTGAGTAAATGTTCAAGACAAACAAACACTGCGCGCACATGTATCGATGTCAGCGAGAGTCCAGCGCAAACTCGTGTTTAATCAAAGCACAATCGATGCTTTAGTGCCTCAACGCTGAGCTCATTCTCTCGAGTGGCTCGAGGACAGACTCCTACACACTAGATGCACAAAAACATTTATCACCAACTCCGGCACTACACACACACACACACACACATGTGCGCACACAGTTACACGCGCAGTAAATTAGCCTAGTCAGCAGTGTATGTATGTTGTAATCACCTCAGCCTTGCCGAGCGTAGAGCTGAAAGATGCTTAAAACAACAGCAAGCGAAGAACAAAAGGATCAATGCTCATCATCATATCTCTTCTTTCTCTTCCCTCATCCTACTCTTATTTTTTTTTTTTAACAGATATTGCTCTTCTTCATCACTCCTTCCCTGTCCTGTTTCCCAGTGGCTTACCTACCTCTCCTCAAGACGGGACTTATTCCAAACGAGTTGTCTTCAGTTTGCTCCCCTCTGGCTCCTCCTGTGTCTTCTTTTCATGCACTCTCCTCTTTTGCTCTTGCTGGCTGTTTTCTTGCTGTCCAAGACAAGTGCGTCTATCTTCTTCTCCCTCTCTTCCGCCACGCTTTCCTGGCTTTACTCCTTGCCTCCTCACCGCCAGCTTTTGTCTCTCCCTCTCTCTCTCTCTCACCCTCACACTCTGCAGATTTCCAGCGCTCACCAACTCCTCCTCTTTCTTCAGCTTGCGGCAGCCAGACTACATCTCCTACATGTCTCTGCCTGAGCACTCGCTCTCTCTCTCTCTCTCTCTCTCTACACACACTCCCTCTCCCTGCGCTCTCCCTCTCTCTACCTAGTTTACATTGCCCCCTCCTCCTCCTCCTCCTCCTCTTCTCCATCTCGTCACTATGGAGACGCTGGGCCCGTATAGAGACATGCTCGCTCACAAGGAGTGTAAATGTGTGTTTTTTGTGTGCTGTCTGAATTGAAAGAGTTCAATAATACCAGTACTGTCATAATATGAGCTCAATGTAAAATTACGCTGACAAAATCTACATTAAAAAAAAAATTGTTGCAAAGTAGGAGGAGTTGGGGAAGTATTTCTTCCCCAGTGTATATTCCCATTTTTCTTTTAAAGGAATAGTTTGACATTTTGGGAAATACACTCATTCTTTTTTGCACTTTCATATCACTCTCAGGTAACAAAATTTGCCCTCAAACACCTCTAATTAACACATTATATCTCCTTTGTTACCTTTGGACAGAGCCAGGCTAGCAGTTCCCCCGTTTCCAGGTTAGCTAAGCTAAGCTAAGCTAACCGGCGGCTGGCTGTAGCTTCATATTCATCGTACAAACATGAGAGTGGTATCGATCTTCTCCTCTTACTCTCAGCAAGAAAGTGAATAAGCCTTACTATTCCTTTAATGATATCCTTAATGAACCTAGAAACACACGAGTCTCCTGGATAATTTAACAGTGCTATAGGTTTATGTTTTGGTCATCAGCTTTGTTTCTGAGAGCTATGAGTCAGTTTGGTTGGCTAAAAAGCTCTAAATACAACACAGATGAGCCTCACCTGCTGTTGCAGTAAGAGGTTCAAATAACAGATGTATCAACTTCAAAACGCATTGTTGTTATATTTGGGCGCAAAACACTGCACCATAGTTGCTCAAGTCATCCAAAATTGACCCAGAATCCAAAAGTTAAGTTTAAAACGCTGAATATTTCAACAGGTTTCTGTTAGCTTCTACTCGCCATTAATGACATACACAACATAACTGGATGTTTATCATCAAAGTGCCCACCGGGGATCATCATTCAACTTCTTTCCTTATGTTTTCATCTACACAGGCTTGTACCTTTGACATTTGATCAAAGAACCACTTTCTGTATTGATGATTAAACCGGTAGCGTTTGATGCCCGTCCAAATCTTGGCAGCGCTCCAACATCGGCCATGTAGAAAATGAGCAGGTCTTTTACTTTCAGAACCCTTTCAGATGCCCAAAATAACGCCTCCGTTTTTGCTACTTTATGGGTTTTTTTTTTTTCTGTTCTGCTAGACAAGTCAAGACATTTGGCAGGAAATGGCTCAGAGCAGAGAAATTTCCACTTATCTGCTCATAATCACTCTTTTGCAATGTTCCTTTGGGCTTTATATACTTCAGTCCAACGTCATCAAAGAGCAGGCTTATGTTATATGAATATGTCCAGGGGGAAACACTAATCATCCTTATCTGGGTAAGTAATCAAACACGTCTGAAATTTGATTCAGCTGACTGTAGGACACAGCTAAGACAGCACTAGAGCTTGCGTGTGTGTGTTAAATTGAGCATGTGCATGTGTTTATGTATGAAAGTATGTATTTGCATGCGTGTAACTGCAAGTGTCACATAAGTGAAATCCAACCCACAAAGCTCGACATCATTTGGACTATTTGTGTCTTCACACGGGTCTACTTATGTGATCCAGTGGGATAAAACCAGATAGTGCACGTATTGTTTCATCTAATCTTTCATCTATAGATTTCAATTTAGTAAATATACCCTTAAAGGGACAATGAAAGAAATTGCACTAACCTACTTGAGTCTCTGCTTAAAAGCTATTCAATCCATTACTGTTGATCACCACAGATTGGAGGAAAAATCTGAGGTGAACTATCCAGTCGAAATTCTGTTTCTTTTGAATTTAGGGAGAAATGTCCAGAATGAACAAGTAAACCATGGCTGACAGGGACACAAATATTACTGTTGGTCTGCGGGTACGTGCGGAAATAGGAAGGGAGTTCTTAACCACTACATCGTTGGGCCTCAGTAACCACAAATTTGAGGAAAAATGTAAGGGAAACTATAAAAATCCACACCCTTACTAAGTTCATATTCAACCCAGTTGACTATTTTAAAACATTTAAAGATCTATGACATGTAAATCAGCCTTAGGATTCCTGACTCAGTGGAGTGCGTTCAAATTATAGAAAAGCCCTTTAACTTCAAACCTCTGACAGCTGAAATTCTGTGTTTTCACAAGTAAGCACAAGTTTGAGTAAAACCAAAAGGAAAACTGGTGAATTCATCCAACTATTAATGTAGTTCTGAATGAAGATTCAATTAAAAATAATCAATATATCGCTGACATTAACCATTAAAGTATGGGCAAAAAAAAAAAGAACAAAATGGGGGGAAATAAGCTCTTTAATCAACTTAAAAACAATATAAACTAGAATTATGTAACACATATCCACTCCATCTTTATCAGCAAACATAAACACCCGAGGAAGGATTAATCCATTCTTGTTGTTACCTTTAAACTTAAAAAACTTAGTTATGTTGATTGTGAAGCAGCAGCTACAGCAGTACTACCGAGCCACGGGTTCAGGGTGCGCTTGGGGGGGGGGGGGGGGGGGGTCACACACACATTCTCTCCTGACACCTCCTACACCATCTCCAGCACGGTGAGCGCTACAACGGGAAGTGCAAACGCCAAATAAGGCTGCGGGGAGAGCGATATCGGCGAGCAGGGACGGTGAAGTACACTGCAGTCCTGAGGCAAATCCACCCACACGAAAATTAACACCAGCTACTACTCACTCCCTTTTCACACACACACTGTATGTGAACGTACAGTAACCTCACATTTGGGACATGTCAAACATGCAGCCGCACATTTGAAGACCTACATTTGTGTGTGTGACAGTTGAAATCACGTGCGTTTAACACACATGAAGACATCTTTTTTCGGTGCGAGACCTCATGAATATGTGATCAGCTAAACTAAACAGAACTATGGATGCATGCTGTACTCACTTTACTTCATGCATGTGTGTGTGTGTGTAGGTACTATTGTATGTTATATAGGGTTTAATCCTGCAGTGTCTAACGAAGGCAGGAACCATCTGGTGCTGGGATGTGAGACAATCTGTCCATTTGGAGAGGTGACAAAGAAGGTAATAAACACAGGAAAATGACACACACACACACACACACACACACACACACAAATTGAGTATTTGGAATAGTGTGAGGAAAAGGCACTCCAGTACACACACCATGCACGTACACACAATCACATTTCAATTCATTTATACCAAGAGCACATATCTCTAGTCTCTATGGTAACTAGTAGCCGTCATGGCAACAGAGTACAAGCGGTAGAAGAAAGGCTGAACTCTCATGACTGTCCTCAATTTATTTTGGATCACTCATACAGTTAGACTCACACACACTCTCTCACACACACACACACACACACACACACACACACACACACACACACACACACACACACAGAGTTAGTCATTTCAAGGTTTTCAGAACACATTCCCATTTCTGTGTGCTTATACCTCCTGAAATTGCATGCTGTAATAATAGAGGGGAATGCAGAGACAAGTCAGGCCCTGTAGGTGATTCACACACACATACACACACACACACACACATACACCCACGCACCCACCTGCACAGAAAACACACACTAACAGGCCTTCACATGTAAGGGATAGGCACAATGAAGCACAGATTTACCTATGTAAAGAGATTAGCTGTGCTAATCTACCCAAACAAGCTATCCATTTAATATCTAAGGTTGTTTTAGGTCAGTGGTGACCAACCTGGGGGTCATGACCCCTCCAAGACGGTCACAAGATAAATCTGAGAGGTCCCAAGAGGATTAACAAGATGGATAGTGTAAAGTAACTAAGTACAGTTATTCAAGTACAATTTTCAGGTCTTCTTTACTACTTTTACCCCACTACATGTATCTGACAGCTTGTTACTGTACAGATTAAGATTTTACTTAAAAAACATACATTTTAAAATATGATGCATTGTTGCAAATTTACCTGCCCAACAGTATAAAAACTAGTAAAAATGAGCTCCACCTTGACGAGCTGCAGCTCAACAGCAGCACTCTGAAAGGAGCCATTCTGTATAAAATGTACTCTTACTTTTTACTCTCTCAGTATATTTTGTTGCTATTGCTTCTGTATTTTTACTTTGTTTGAACTGCACACAAATCTTAAAACGTATGAAACCTGTGCCAAGTGGTTGTGAGAAGACATTGCTTTGCTTTAAAAGTTCACAAGCCAGAAGGGTTTGGAAGAACTAGTGTATTAGGCCATTGTAGTGACCAGAACTTCTGTACTGGATTTAAAGGATCTTTCATCATGTGATGAGGTAATGTACCTGGATTTGTTATTGATATTTACTGCAGTTAACTGGTATCAATTTTCTCATTTAGCATTTAATGATATCCTCAATGACTCTAGAAACACACATTTCTCCTGGATAATTTTACAATGCTCGAGCTTTATGTTGTGGCCATCAGTTTGAATTATTACAACCTTGTTTCTGAGAAGTATGAGTCACTTTGGTCGGCCAAAAAGCTCCAAATACAACACCCATGAGCCTCACAAGGGAGAGAAAGCCAGTAAGAGGCTTGAGACAAGTTCAGAACATGTTGACTTAATTATGACATTTTTCATATACTGTGATAAAAAACTCTATTACCAACTCCTACTACATCACGTTCAAAGCCCTTTCATACATGCAAGTAACCCAAGTGGACACACTTGCATAGAGCAGTGGTTCCCAACCTTTGACTGAACTGCTCACAACTTAGAGACATGCAAACCATCACAAAGGGCAGCAATGACCTCTGATGTAGGACCAGGGACTGACTTTCTATACTGACCTTCAGTTTCCTCCCTGACCTTCAATCAAATGCTTCTCACCTTCACTTCAAACACTTCAACGTACACATAACCAAAGGCGCACGACCCATACTCTCAAACACACGCACTTATCACAACTGTCTCTGTGATATCAGGGTCCACTTATCTAGAAAACATTAAGGGAATTGTACCTCAAGGACCAGAAACTATCTGCACTCCACCTTCGTGATTGTGGCTTTCCAAAACGAAATCCATTTCTAATTGCTTCGCTCTGGGCTCTCTGAGGACTCACTTGAAATGAGAGCAATTTGCAGCCTTGACGCAGTTGTTTTGTACTTTCCTTGCCTGAAGATAAGGTGGTCTGACTGAACAGAGAGGCAGCAGCGCCACCCTGTGGATTTTTACAGGATGTGTCTGCAGCTCAACACACTGCAGGGAAATGAATATGTATTTCGGGGGACCGTTCATCTATCAATGGATAAAAGAGATAACTGATGCCTAAAAAACCCAAATGTATAAGTTTTACCATCTCTATCACTGATAACATACTGAAAATATTTATATTGATGTGAGAATTGTTTTTTAGGATGATCAGAGATGTATTTTAATGATTACATTAAAGAGTTCTGAACTTAAAAAATACAAACTCTTCTTGGTGTTTAACAGTCAAGACTTTTCCTACAGTCAAAAACCGTCACACTGACTGACTGTCAGCCCCAAAGTAATTATGTTTGAGCCATTAAAGTAGAAAAAACGAACATGTTGCACACTAAAGCTTTTCAAAGTCAACGTGTCAGTCTGGATTCAGCTAACGTTCCCAAACAAGCACATCCGACGGCCTGGGTTGAGACCCGAAGCCTTCGTCGACCAAAGATTATGACAGAAAATTATTCTGGAGACAGCTGACAGACTTTACCAAGAGAGTTGTGATATTAAAAGCAGGCTGATAGAGTAATAATGTCTCGCCATTATTACAATCTCAAGTACCTGACACAGCCCTCTAAATTAGTTTGGGTTCAGGGGGAAATTAAGTGGCGCAAAGCAGCTTAAATGGCAGCTCCCCAAAGATAAAGAAGTTCAAAAACTGCTGCCCTAACACACACACACACACAAACACACACACACACACACACAAAATCAACTCTCCAAATTATCAATACGTTCTTATTGATCATCTAATCAACTAATCTCTTCATCATTTCAGTGCTACAGCATATAGGTGAAGCCAAATTAGCACAGAACATTCAGTGGAATGTGATTAGTTAAAACTCCAATTATAAGCAGTGTGTGCACACTTACTCAACCATTTTAAATAATGAATGCCTATTAATTATTCATCTAAATTTAATGATTCAATGTAGGAAAGTCTGATTTAATGAGCCTTCATTTTAGGTCTGCAGACTTTTGATTTCCACTCCATATGTGGCTTTTTTAAAAAAAATTTAATGATCACAACATTTAATTGTACAGTATTTACAGTATACTGACTGAAACTGATGGTGACTCAGTTAATTTTGCTCTGAAACACATGTTAAAGGATGATTCTGTTTTTTGGGTCCTTGTCTTTGTAGTTGTGGTAATAATAAAACCGTATTGTCAGCAAGTTAATTGCCGAGATCTGGGAAAGCAGTGACACTGCTGAAAATAAGTTGGTCGGGGCAAAAGACACGAGCAGCAAGACGATAATTCAGGTATTTATCAGGCTGACGCTAAAATAATGACTCAACTAAATATCTATCAAAGTTTACAGACGTTTTGGGTGCACTCACTTCCTGTTTTACCTCCAAATAAAGTGTTTAGATAACTGGTGTTAGCTTAAGCCCTCATTTCACAGGTACATGTGTATATAACTACAGGTAGGTCAAAGTTGAACCAGGAAGTTGGTAAACTGTGATAAATGTTTACAACAGGAAGTATATTATCCCAACAAACTTTGTTGTAACACTTAGTTTTGTTTATTTGCACAGGTTAAAATTAATAAATGACATATAAATAACAATGAAAATGAATGTGCATGGAGAGAAAGAAAGCCTCAAAGGACTTAATGGTGACCTCTACCTGTGATAAGTGATATGACAAATATTATAACAAATTCACACAGTTAAAGGTGCAGTGTGTAGAATTTAGTGACATCTAGCAGAACGGACTTGGCAGAAATGGAATATAATATTCATAAGTATGTTTTAATGTGTATAATCACCTGAAAATAAGTTTTCGTTACCTTAGAATGAGCCCTTTATATCTACATTGAGAGCAGGTTGAGGTTAAGGAAGATTATATTTAATATTAATGAAATGAGAAAAAATTAGGACCCCTGTATCTTATAGAAAATTTGCTTCTGGTTGTACATTCTTGTACATTTTGGGGAAGATGAAAATTAGATTGTCTAACTGAGAGAAACGATGGTCAAAACTACAAAAACAAGTTGTGATAAACGGAGATGATCCGTTAATATCCTTCATGCTGGCTGAATGTAACAGTTAACCTGGACCAGGTGTGACTCAGATGAGTCAATCTACTCTGTTGACATAAACTGTGAAGAGGTACACCTACACACATCCACTGCAGTGAGTGAGAGCTGCACCTGCTTTCTCTCTGCAGTATACTGTACCTCTGTGTGTGTGTGTGTGTGTGTGTGTGGACAGGCAGGATTGAAAGGTGTTTTGAGAATACAGCTTTAATCCCACAACAGCAGGCCAGCACCTATGTGCCCAATCAAAAGGACACACACACACACACACACACACCACACACACTTGTATCTGTCTATTTTAAAATGCTCCAACAATACTGAACGCTCCTCCCTTGTCTCCCTGGGACACCACAGCATCTGTTGCCCATTGCGATTATCTGGTGATTACATGAAAGCAGCGGCCAAACTCTATTTTTAAAGACTGATTCTCCCCTTCCTCTCTTACATGTACCTGTCCTTTACTGCACCCCTCCACTACATTATCTCTCTCCACACACACACACACACACACACACACCTCTCTCAGGTGCAGCAGTGACCTCTCCATCACCCCATAGACTAGTTTAGTGACAGTGTACTGCTGCAGTGGTACACAGTCATTGGAAGACAGCTTGTACAACAGAAACACACTTTCACATGCACTTGCACACAATCAAGAAAAATAAACGACATGCCATGAAAACCATGGACATTAAACTGAAGCTATACCAGCCTCCACTTTTCTGGGAGTCGGGGTTAGGACTCTGTGCAGGCCAGTCCAGGATAATGTTACAAGTAATTTCCTAACGAGTTTCCTGGAAAATTTCTTGGAAAAAACAATGTAATTTAATACCAATTATAGGTAAAATAGAGACAAAGCTCTGAGAAAATGATTTGAGTTTAGTTAATTGTGTTGAGTTTACAATACTACATCTTACTGTACATTTTTACATATATATTATAATGTAACAACATGTACATAATATCTTTTCATTGGCAGAGCAAACTGTACATACAGCACTGTTCATATTCTCTCACTATATGCATATAAAACCACTTCTGTAAAACTTATATTTTTATTCCAGCTTTCTTTGCCCTACTTGTACATACAGTATAGTAACAATCTCACCTGTATATATATAGTTTGTTGTCCAGTTCTTGCCTCTATATAAAAGCTCTATGTTTGGGTATGCTACAGTAAAAAGTACATGTAACTGCTGACAGTGTCTCACCTGATTTTTTTTACTATATTTTTCTCAAATTTTTCCCAATACAGCTGCATGATGCACACTTATATAACCTATACTGAAGCTCGCAAAGCAATTTGAATATAAATTTGACAGCAGAATAGCTCTGCTGTAAGTAAATATAGCCTGCAGTAAAGGTTTCCTTTGATGCTTCTCTGTAGTATGCTGCAGTACTTTGAGGGCTGCTCTGGTAGTTAATGTCTCATAATCCATCAAGGTTACGCTAGTAATTAATTGTAATTAATTTGTGTACTTGTGCATTTTTCCTAGAATAAGTACCACACATTACAATGTCCTTTCCAGGAAACTTCCTATGAGTTAACAGTTAAATATCAGTTCATTATATGAAAACAAGGGACCCATAAAATAAAGTTCTTCCACACCAAACTCAAAAATACATTTCTTTATGGATCTCACGTTGTGCATGAGTGCATTGTCATGTTGAAACAGGAAAAGGACCTTCCCCAAACTGTTGCCAAAAAGTTGGCTGCACAATATTGTTTAAAATATCACAGTAGCAGCAGTGCTGCAGCATTCAAATTCCCCTTAATTGGAACTAAGGGGCCCAAACCATGAAAACTAGCCCCAGACTAAAAGTATTTAGTGTACTTGTGCAGCCTCTAGTGGCTGCTGTCTGCACTGCAGCTAGTCTTTCCCACAAAGAAGGTAAATTCTATCAGTATATAAACAAAAGTATATATGTTTTACAGTGTTTTTATTTACATGCATGCAGGTCTACGTATAAGTATTAAAGTGGTACACGTTATATGCTTCACATGTGCATATTACATAATTTAAGGCTCTTGTAACATCCAAAAAGGAAAGAAGGATATATATATATAGAGAGAGAGAGAGAGAGGTTGGCCTGTGTTTTAGAAGTCATATGTTTAAACACATATATAAACACATACTGTAAGCATGCATTCACGCTTTCTCCCTCTTACATATGCATCCAGAAACACATACCCATACACACAGTGAAGTGCAGCATGTGGGCGGTATCCCCAGCGCTGTGAAACATCTTGCATCCCACATGCTTATATAACTCCCTCTCCACCTCCTCCAGCTGATCACTCATCACTTTATCACTTTATCATCCGCTGGGTAGGAAAAACACCCTTTCTCTCTCTCTCTGTCTCTCTCTCTCTCTCTCATTGAAATCAGCCAGACAGGCGCCCTCTGCAATCGAGCATGATTTCGTTACACTCTGAGCATCAAAGGAGCACATCACTCCGATGAGATCAGGCTGCAGCAAATCCCATCTCTAGCGCAGATTTTATGTTGTTAAAAACTGAATCGTAAACCTGCACTACTTGTGACAACATGCGAGCTTAAATGTCAAACCTTGTTAACATCAAGCATGACTGATATTTACAGAAAGAGAGAATTCAATCAGGGGAAAGCCGCTATTTACTCTTTATTACTGCAAATTTCAAACTACAAACTGGTACAGCGAGACGAAGAGCTCTCATGACACAAACACACACAAAAAGATGCAGTGAATTAATGATGTAACAGCTAAAATAAACCTCCTTCATGTTTGTATTCCCTACACACACTGCACAGTAATGAGAAGAAAAGCCTGATGGGCATTCTGCACAGTATGGCCTCGGCATACTTCTCACAAAGGGAACATTCACATCGACTTTTACCTTGGTTTGGATACAAAGCCGAAGGACAAAGATCATGCGCATACTGACGTATGGGTCCATAGTACAATATGTTGAGTAGGAGATACAAATTCACTCTGTCATGAAGGTGAAAGATGAGGACACCAACCAACAAGCATTCAGCTTCACGAAGCCCCGGCCTCTGACTGGCTGCCGCTCTGTTATCCATCGTAGGCAATCATATAATCTAAAAAACGTTTTCCTCTGCATACAGATTAAGTTAATCTGCCTATGTGAGGGAACTTTGTCACACAAATGTGTATCGACACAAGAAGGATTACTAAATTTGTATCAAGATATCACTTGAAAAAAATAAGTTGTTTCCCTCTAAAAGTGAAATCTGTACTGTTTGCAGAAGTCTATCTTGTTTTAAGAATTGTTTTGTTTGAGGATGAAGCTGATGTTATTCTATATTTTTATTGCTGTCAACAAATCCCATAAAAAAGACACACAAAAAAACCCAATCAAGATCTTTTAAACGAGTCACAAATATGATATAAAGTTTCATTTTTAAAAAAGGCTACATCATTTTAAAACAGCTGGGCACTGTAGTTTTTAGCAAACATTACTCAAACAGGAGTAAAATGTGCATTTGTAGGGGACTACTTTTAGCTGCGGATCAATACACATTTCGTGCACTAGTGAGTGTTCACAGCAGCAGGATGGTGTATGCAACGGCACAGTTCATTGATGTGTTTTTTGGACAACAATGGAGCTCTATGACACAGAGGAATATGATATATCTGACTGAATAAACAGACAATACTTGTTAGTTGGATCATTTAATTGCTGGTTTTGCTCTTTTTATGGAATTCGTTGACAGTGATAGAATATTGCCAGCCTTATCCTTTGCTACGGATATTTTTCAGCAGTGCGGATAGGAAGACAGAAAAGAAAATAAGACTCACATTAATGAGCTCAATCTCCCAGATCTTCTTGACCAGCTCCATGGAGGTGTAACCGTTAATGAGGAAAGACTTGGTGTAGTCACCGAGCTCCAGTGACTCCAACCACTCTGCCACCGACGTGGGGTTGTTGCCATCGTAACCGACAGGCCGCACCTTCAGGAAGGAGAAAGTTCTGCATTTTTAACTTCTTATCACGTGTCTGCATTTCTTTCACAGACTGAAAGTATTTCCCCAAATCCCAAATGAGATGTTGCATATTTATTTGTTCTTCTTTCTCCATAAATACACCGATACTGTGAGCAAACATTCGATTTGTTTTGCTAGTTTTCTGCCCATATGGTAGCTTTAAATCAAAGAACAGCTGGTATCCGAATGACTCTGTACATATGCCAACTATAATACAGCCTACATACCTTTTTCTTACATAACGCTACAGCTGCATACATTCTATTTATACTCTATTTAATTAATTTTTTCAATTTTCCTTCCATATTCTGCTGCAACAGCCTGATTTCTACATGGTGATCATTAAAGATTCATGTTAAATACCTTCCCCAGTTCAGCAGGGGGAGGTGGGAAAGCTACAGATACTGAGCTAACGCTGCTCACACGACTGTTACTGCTGCTCAAGATCATCTACTTCTCATACTTTTGCAGCGCAAACAAGTAAATACAAGCCTAAGTTTTGGGAAAGGGCAAAACAGGACAGCAACAGCTCGGGGTTTATTGCCTTGGGTGAGCTTCTTCGTGTGTAGTCGATAATTAATAATTCATTCACTTTTATGTTGACAGTTAAAGCAGCTTCAGAGAGTTTATGGAGCTTCAAACATGCAAACACCCTCCACCTGAAGGGGAGTGTTTGCTTATGTATGTGAGCGCATACTGTATATGAGTTGGAAATGACAAGAGGGCAGACAAAATTTAAAGATACAGTGTTTTGGAAAGTTTAGTGGAGATGAGAGGAGGAAAGTGCTGACTGGAGATCAAAGTTTTCTGGGTGTCTCTATGAAACCTGCTTATCTCTGAGCTTAGAGTCTATCCTCTCTACTGGAGACTCTTTTTTTTGCTCTCTCTCCATACAGTCACACACCTTTGATCTTACTCCCTGTCTCATTGCACACAAAAGTATTTGACCCTGGTAACATACCCAAACTTTCCTAATGTATGAGTCTTTAAGTGTTTTTATTCCAATACTGATTATCCTGACCCTTTAAAAAAATATATATATATTGAGAGACTGAGCAGAAGCCCTTTTCTGGTGTTCAAAGTGTTCGTCCACAGCTATATGTATGAATTTTCGGGTGTGAATTTTACAGATGCAGGACAGTGTGGATTTAGCAGTTTCATGCGTCATTAAAGTTGATGTGGTTTGGAAGCTGTAATCTACCGTAATGTAGCTCAGTACATCTTCTCCTGAATTTCCACAAACTCCTTGGCAGCTTGCGCAAGCATTCAGCATAACATGCAGAGAGAAATTCCAACCACCCACAGAGAGAGTTATATCACACAGGAGTACAGATGGAGCAGGAGATTTGCTGTTTTATACTACACAAACGATATTGGCTGCAGCTGCAAGTGGAAAAAAGGCCATGAATGTATGTATTTGCATAAGTCTGACACTCAGTTTAGAGACTTTCTGAATGTCTCCTTGACTGTAATTTGATTGTTTGATTAGCTGCAGTACTGACCCTGGGCAGCAGCCGTATGGCCTGCAGGAGGCGTTGTCTGTGGGCCGAGTTGAGGATCCCAATTTCCAGCAGGTCCTGGTCCTCCACCACATTACTGCCCTGCAGAGCAACAAAACAACAGTCGATGTTAGCGTTCATGTAGCATTTCCCCACCCAAAGCTGACAATGCAACAGGTGTTTGCAAGCGTTTAGCATGGCTCCACATGCTGTAACACAACTTTTATGGGAAGTCTCTGCTAAAATTGAAAGACCACGCAAGTGTTTTTGCAAGTTTTAACGCTTTAGCTACAAATCATGAATACTTTTCAACTGCATGCTGTACACTTTTAGATTTTTAGATGTGTGTTTCCTACAATTCCAGGTGCCCATTGTTTTCCATATGGTATGAAAATGTATGTGGGCATCTTTTAACAGGTTAAAAGATGCAAAAACACAGGTATTTGCAACGGTATATTTAGTTAGCACCTGTGTGAATACTGCTGGATAGCAGTAACATCTCTAGTGTGTTTGATCAAATAATTAAGGCAACAAAAGACAACAACCTGAGTGAGAACATCAAGGAGGAACGAAACATCAGTTGCAAAGCTACAACCAACAGAATGAGGTAGACAGTATGTTTGTATTTAAGAGTCTGGCACACACACACACCAGCCTTTATGGGCATCATACAGTTTCACCTATAAATAATCCAGTGAGAAACCTTAAGAGACCTATCAGTCATCCTCCCTCCGCAGAGACAGAGAGAGGGAGTCTTCATGCAGATGGATAATTAGAGGAAAGGAGGAATGCAGGGAGGGATGGGAAGAGATGTGGTATGTTTGTTGACAGATGGGAGAAAGGCCAACTCAACCAGAGATACCATCAAAAATGAGGCCATTTGGCAGACGTGGAGAGTAAAGCAAGGTTATCACCAAAATGATGGTAAAGAAATAGAAGGAGGAGAGAGACTGCGTGACTAGCCTGGAGGCAGTCTCAGGCTCATCCGCACACACTCTGGTACAGGATTGAGGGATTACACTTGTCAGGCCCTCTACATCTCCTTCCTGTCAGACTAACAGTGATAAACACCCAACAGACAAGGAAAAAAAAAAAGCAGGTGGATACCCATTTGCTTTTAACTTCCTCTATTTCACTATTGTCCAGAGGTTGACTGTGACTCTGTGCTCTAAAAAAGGACATTCTGCTCCAAGGCTGTGACATTTCTATTCTAGGTAGGAGATAGCTGTCGTTTAGTGTTCAACCCACAGTCCTGAAGAACATTCGCCAGAGAAATCTCTGCTCTGGTGGCTTTACTTTTGAGACTATAGATCTGCTGCAAGCATGCATGCAAAATATGCCAACATACTTAATAGTTTTTTCTAAATCTTCTATGTGATAGAAAGATGTAAAATAACAACAATTACAGTGTCTTATTCAGCTGGGAATTTATAGGAAAGATATAAAAGACTGAATATTGAACTATGCATACATATTTATGCAGGAATTCCTATTATTTCACTCTGTGTCCTGCTTCTGCCAATTGTATCTGCTTGCTTTTCATTACATCTCCATAAGAAGGGAGAGATGTTTATTATCAAACAATCAATTACTAGACTTTCACATTTTATCTAAAATGCATTGAACAGGCCCAGCATGCAACCTGGTCAAGATCTGCCGAGCAACTGAAATATCAGACATAGAAGAAAAGTGGAGGGAAATGTCAATTTATTCAGGAAATGTGGAAGCAGTGCTGGAATTCGAAATAAAATGTGAAGGTTTATAACCCAAATGTTCAGTTTGTCTCTGAAAATTGTGGAAAGTCAGTGAGTAGCACTCGTCACCTCACACAAGCAAACAACTTTATGGAGGCAAACCAGGGGTCATGTGGTATGAAGAAAACACTGGTGTGGAAATCCGAGCGCATTAATTAAAAAAAAAAAAAAAACATACACTCAATTTAGCAATCTGTGCGCTTGGATCAATAAACCATACAAACAGATTAATAAACCATGCGAATCGATATGCTAAACTGAGCGCACAGTTTAAGGGATTTATGCAGCCAGACATCCAGAATATGGATCTGGTACTAAGAAAAGAAGTTGGGAATTATAATTCTGTAAAAAACAAACATTGAAGTAATGTAATGAAGTATTTAATCATCATACCAGCTACATAAAATCACAGAAAAATAGTGGAGCAGTGTGTCTGTGAGCAGGTCCCCGACACAGGCACACAGTCATACACACTCCTTTGCTACCAGTTTCTGACTATTTTACTAATCAACAGCTAATGACGTAGAAACGTAGTGATGTGCCAACAAAAGGCAAGAAGAAGACTGCTAGCTAGCAAACGTGGATTTAAAAATGTAGCTTTAAAGATCAGCTTTGCAAATGCTTTAGGAGGGAGCAAATGAATTCAACTCATCTGTCAGGCGAGGATGCACAACACTGCGTTTACAAGACTAAAGATAAGCAAGTCACAGCTCGTTGGCCATTGTATAATACCACTGTAACTGATAAAGCACAAATTATATCTATAGCTTCATCCTCACAGAAATTATGCACTGACAATCGACGAGGACTTGCAGTGTTTTATAAACCGCTCTGATTGGCTGACGCATCATGTGCAACATGCATATCAGAAGTTTTGCATGTTTACTTTCAATTCATTTTTCACCTCTCAGTTTATTAATCTGTGTGCACAGATGTATTAAACCATACTTTACCTTGATGAATGGAAGTTTAAAAAGTCAACAAACTTTGAGCAAAAAAAAAAAAAAAAAGACCGAGTAAGTGAGTGATGTTGCTGCAGGCTTATTAGTAAAACTTTGTCTCCAGGGCTCCACTAGTCTGTCCCTGTACTGACTATAAAACCTGAGGCTTGCGGCAGCTGATTGGCCTCATCCTGTGGCTAAACTTATTCTTTTCACATTCTCCTCACCAATCTGTACGCCGGGACCTCTGCGAGAAGAGTGCATAGATCATAGATCAGCTCCCAGGCTGATTAATAGAGTGCAGAGCAGAGCCGGCATTGGAGTTACCATGCCACAACTTCACAGTGGAGTAATGACTCTCAGAGTCAGCGCAGAGTAGATTGTGGGGGGTTTCAAAGGCGAGACTAATTGCTCCCTGTTGGGCTCCTGATAGAAAGAGATGGATTTCCTAAATGTGTGTTCCTTCTCTTTGCAAACCTTTTTTGTCCAGTTTCCCTTTCTGTCTTATTATGTTTGCCCCAAATCTGCCATTTTCAAGTGTGCATGATGGATGAGTAGTTAGGATAAAAGAGACAGTAATAATAATAAGAATAATCCATTCATTTCCTCCTTTTTACTGGGCAGTTTTTATTTTGTTTGCTGGTAGTACACACAGTTATTGTATTGTGCATATGGATGATAAATTCCTAAACACTTGGTATGCTTCACTGGTATGAACACTAACAATCCATGATGCTGGTGGCTGAAGGTGTTTAGCATCCGTAGTGTTAACACAGTTGCCACAGCCTGTGGTTAGCTTGTGATACTTCGACCACACAGCTTAACAAAAGCACCACAGTGGGTCAAAAGACGCTCTGAACGCAGAAATTAAAATTCATGTACAACATTTGGGGGTTAGAGACGAGAACAGAGATGGCTTAGGCAAGTCTTACAAATCACGCTCGGCCTATTGTATGTCTCCATGCCTGCGTTCATCCCTCAGCTTTTCTCTCATTCCTTTGCTGCTCCCCATTGCTCTGCTATCAAAGAAGCTGTCCTCTTTTCTCAATATATCGTTGCCTCTGTCTCATTTACTATTCAGACCATCTCCTCTCCGTCCTCACTTGCACTTTCAGTCAATAATTTAAATTCATTTTGGTTTCTTGACAAACCTGTTAGCGTTCCACTGATCTTTTTTGCATATGTGAAGAGGCAGTGACTTAAGTTCCTCTTAGAGCAGGAGCCTCCAAATCGGTGGCAGTTTTATATTCATAAGAATTTCTCTTCCAGAATAATACGTTTCTTTATGAGGAGGATTAGAGGTGCCGCCTTTGAACGAATGAAATATGGATATTGACATGTATGTTTCATTTATAATATTGTTGTGTCCTTGCAATATATATACTGTAGTATTGTTGTTTCCTAAAGACTGGAAAAAGGGAGAACAGCTAGTCCATCTCTCCAAAGTTCAAAACAGACAGGGGGCATAATCATGATAAAAAAAACAAAAATATAAAATATACATTTCCCCCTTTGGAGTCCTTTCTTCCTTTTACAGAAATCCAAAAATTTGCTATTTAATTTCAGTTGGTCTTTGAGAATATACACGCTAAACACAGACAATGGAATCTCTTTATATCAATCTACTTTTTTTGTTCATCTCCACTCTGTCTACTCTCTTTCTCTCTCTCTTTCTCACTTACATTATACATACAGTCAATCAAAATGGCTGTGATCAGACTCCAACGGCTGCCCTTCATATTAAACGCTGTCTCCATAACAACGGCTCCACCCCTTTGCTACTTGTCCATCAATCTAGCGGCTCTTGTCCTCTACTGGCCGGTTAAGGTGACGAGACACACCCTCTCTAATGGCCCTCGTTAGAGGCAAATGGTAATGGTAGATTGGTACGGTCCATGTTTATGTATATGTACATTCCAGCACGCTCCATGGTGCCGTTTTGCTGTCATACGCCGATATGGATCAGACTTGGGGGTCAAATTCATTTGCAAACCAATCAGTTCTACCGATGAACTTGAACCGGCCTTGAAATAAAATAAAAAAAACTGCTTTTATTTTCATTTTGTGTCTGCCATTTAACTCGATTTCCCAAACTAAGTGGTGCTGAAATTAATTTGACCCAAACCTCTCCTTGAAGGATCCAAAGCCAACAATAAAAAGGAGCGCTGCATACCAATACCAATGAAATGCCCGAAGCCGGAGCCTCAACTGCATTAATATCAATTTGCGGTAGACACCGAGTTTTCCCAAGGTCGGAAAACATTAACGGTCCTCCTGTTTACAACAAAAAGAGGTGGAAACTCTACTAACTAAGCAAGACGGACGCTAGAAAAACTTTAAACAGAGAGAGACCCAGAGAGAGGCACACTTGCAAAAGGGACTTTGAAGTTATCGTGATGGTTGCAATGCTGTTTCATCTCAGCTCTTTACAATACTAATTGTATCTAAAGGCATTTTAGAGGAGACGACGGAGCTTTTGAGAAAACATTTTTTTTTCCGACGAGGGGCGAGACCAGGAAAGCAGAGAATCCCCAAGTCTCTCAGAAGTACTGCCAAAACTGTCACATCTATAAATGAGGTGCAAATGAGAGTAAAATACGTTGGTATGATTGCATGTGGGTGTTTGAGTGTGAGCCAGTATAAAAGGGAAAGGGTGTAAATGAATGGAGGGTTCATCTGGGGCCATTTCTAATGGAGAAAAGACATTTTTGAGCTAAAGAAACACTGATTATGTGACGAGTGGATGTGTGACGTTAACAGTTGCCTGGACACAGATGCTGCAATCAACACACACTTACATCTACTCATTTACTGCAGGAACACTGATATGATGTAAATACACAGCAAAAGTCAGAAGCATTTTAGGGTTATGTTAGAGTTTTTGAGATTAATGTAGCTCCTCTCCACTACATCATGCTTTGTCACCAAAGGTTTTTAGCTATTTCACCAGTATGTTGTCTAAGGTTAACCATTTTCCTTATAAACAGTCCATCAATCAGTAATGTGAATAATAGACCACCATAGATACAGTGTACAGAACAAAATTACCATCCATTATAATCTTTTTAAGAAGTAATGTTTTAACGACCCTGACAAAGGGTGACACCGTTCTCAGTTGCTGCTTCAAGTCACTTTTGAATTTTTGTCACATTTGGGCCAAAGTGTAAATGCACAGTACTAGGGCATCTATTAAATGTTAGAAAATAGTGAAAAATACCCGTTATAACTTCTTAGAGCCAATCTTCAAATGTCTTGTTTTGTCTTATCAACAGCCCAAAGTCCAAAGATATTCAGTTTACTATCACGTATGACACAGAAAAGCTTCAGACCCCCTCACATTTGAGAAGCTGCAACCAACAAATGTTTGGCATTTTAGCTTAAAAATGACAAAATATTATTCAGTTATCCAAATAGTTGCCAATAAATTTTCTGTCAATTGACTAATCGCTGCAGGCATCATCTCTGTTGCAACCTTATACTTCCTGATTAAGGCTGAAATAATGTATTTTTATGTGCTAACCTTGCATTGCACATCTTATGGGAAGATAATCTACTGTCATTTACCTCAATACTTTATTTGACATGCTGGTAAGGAAGCCATTTGTAATTTATGTCTAAAAAGGCATAAGTAACATTTACTGGATGCTGGTGGCATTACAGGATTCTCTAATACTCTAATCAACAGTAACTCTCTTTTTCTCACTTTCATTAATTCATTAAATCATTAATTACGGTAGTTTTTTCATTCAATGTGTATATATTTCTTATTTAATGTATTCTTTGCTTGTATTTGCTTATATATATGCTCTGGCAACATGTTTTCTATCAAAACATTTTGCCAAAGCTTTAATTAATAGAACCTACTTGACATATGCAAAAGAAAAATAAGGGAAAAGAAAAAGAAAGATAAATGTGTCATTGTGTCTAAGTGTGTCATTGACACTTACACAACTAATGACAACTTTCAATCTGCTCCAAAGGCAACTAACAAATTTGTATGAAGTGCTTGAGGATGCTTGTGAAGTGTGAGCAAACATACAGAAACACAGTGACCACGTGTGGGAGATACACACAAAAGAAAGAAACAGAGAAATTCTGTGATTTCCTCCTGTTGCCAGGGTAACCAAAGGAACAGATGCAGGTCACACTGAGTGGAGGACTGGGACGCATAAACACACACACACACACACACACACACATACACACACACACACACACACAGATGCCTACACACATTATTAGTTGACTAAATGTCGAGAAAGAACATCTTTTACAGCAGCTGACTTCTCTCTTTTTTACTGGCTGTCGGAAGAATATAGAGCTGAAACAGTCAGTTGCTTAGTTGAAATAGAAAATTAATCACCAGCTATTTTGATAACCAAATAATAATTTAAATCATTTTTGTGCAAAAGCTGCAAACATTCTCTGGTTCCAGATTCTCAAATGTGAGGATTTTCTGCTTTTGTCTGTTTCATATAATTGTAAATCATTGGTCAGACAAAACATGCAATTTCATGACGTCACTTTGGCCTCAGAAATGATCATTAGTTGCAGCTCCACATGATTAAATTTCACTAAAATAAAGTAAGTAAGTGAAACACATTCTGAGTTAATTTCACTCACTTTGAGAACTAAATTTCTGCACTACTGGTTCGTTTAATACTCCAATACTACTGGCACTTTGCTTTTAAAATCATTATGATAATCCCCAAAACATCATTCTCTTTGGTCTTCAAAAGTTGCCATTTTGGAGATAAGAGGTTTTTACCCAACAGCGACAATCCGCAACTCAGATAAACTCATCCAGTCAGCATCCCTCTGCTTTGCTTCTCGTCTTTCTGCCTCTGCTGCAGTTTTTTTTTCTAGATTTGGCTTCATCGCCTCTCTTCCGCTTTCCCTCTATTATCCTCATTCCTACTTTATTGTTCACTTCCCCTCTCTTCCTGTGAATATCTCACTAACACAGAAAATCAGTCTCACTAACACACACACATGCACACACACCCATGCCAACATCAAAAGTGTTTCTTAATGCGAAATGTCCTGGCGAGTTTCTCTTCCTACGTCACTGGAGATGAAGAGACCGTCGGATGAGACACAGGAGAGGATCAGGTTGCATCCTGACCTACAGGCTACAGGTGGTTGCACAGTGTTTCTATGTGTGTGCATGCACAAACGTATGGAACAAGCATGATTTCAACAAGCATCTTCGGTGCAGTACGAGCATGTACGTCTGCAGCTTTGGTGCTGGAGCTGGATTTTTGCTGTGGTGGAGAGATGTGGCGTAGGACTTCTGTGCGTAGGAGGACCTCACATGGCATCAGTGAGGAGAGGCAGCGACGATGCGAAGGAAGAATGGGAGAGAGAGAGAGAGAGAGAGAGATGGACAGAGAACGCGATACAGGGAGGAGGAAATCCAATAATGAAAGAGATCAGAGTGAAGAATAAAAAAACTTGTCAGGGTAATCGCTGCAAAGAAAATTATAAGATGATGAGCTACATCTAGGGGTGCAGGAAGAGCGGAGCGAGCTTAGAGGGAGGTGGGACAAACAGAGAGAGAGTGAAAGCATGAAAAAGAGCAGACAACAGAGAGAAAAAAAAAGAGAAAGAAGGGTGAAAAAAAAGAAACATGTTCCACGTCCTAAAACTCCCAGCATCAACACATCTCCTGCCTCCTCCTCTTTCCCCACCATGCACACTTGTGAAAACACTCACCATGAACTGGACGTTGTCAAATCCATTGGCCAGCAGGTGGTTCTCGTACTGGACCAGACCAATGGAGTCGAGCCATTGGCCCACGGACTGCAGCGGGCAGCGGGGACCTATGAGGGGGTGGAGGGGCAAACGCTTCAGTAGGGAGTAGCCGTCCACGCGGTAGCAGCGGCAGTCCGGCTGAGACAGCTGGCACTGCCACATCATGTTATGGCGGGCAAAGTGGCTGTCGAAGGAGCCCGCCATGCTTTTGAGGAGTCTTTTGGCAAGGCAGCAGGAGGAAAATGAAGGGGAGCGGGGGGAAGTGGGGAGGGGGGGAATGAAAAAGGTGAAGGAAAGGAGGAGGAGAAAGAGGAGAGGGAGGAAGAGGAGGCTAGGCTAGAGGCATGGTGAGGATGGATGGGGGGGGTCAGCATGCAAGGGTGCAAGCGGGTAAAGGGTTGACTTGGGTTAAGGCAGCCAGGTGCTGCTTTCTCTGAGTTCAGCCAGAGGGAAGATGAGAAGGGGTTAAAGAATGAAGTTGTATCCAGAAAAAGAGCTTCCGTCCTGGGGGTAAAATCCTGCCAGAGATGGGTGTTCAATAAGACTGGAGGTATAGATCCGCAAGCAAGAGCGACTGACTGTCCGTGTGTGTTTGTAGCGCACAGCAGCCGCTTTCTTTTTCAGCTGTTGCGCTCGCTTGGCTGCTCCCCTGAGCGTGTGTGTGTATGTGAGTGTGTGTGTAAGATAGAGAGAGAGAGAGAGAGAGAGAGATAGAGAGAGAGAAAGAGAGAGAGAGAGAGAAAGAGCGAGAGCTGCCTGTGCTGTAGATTTCTCTTTATCAAGTACTCCCACTCTCATCTGTATGCTTCTGCAGCCTCCTCTCTCTCTCTCTCTCTCTCTCTCTCTCTCTCTCTCTCTCTCATTTCTCTGAGCGCTCCTCTCCTCCCTCGTCTCCTCACTCACTCTCTCTCTCTTTCTCTCTGCCTTGCTCCCTCGCTCACTTTCCTCTGTCTACCTCCTGTCTCTATCCTCTCTAAGGGTGTCGATCGTCACCCTGCTCCCTCTGCCTCTCTACATATATCTGGCTCGCTCTGCTGATAATAGCCATCACAACAGCTCCAGCGTCTTTGTCTGCAAGCCACGCTCCCTCTCTCCCTCCTTCCCTCCCTCCTTCCCTCCCACTCACACTCCACTCCACTGTATACATGCGTCCGTATCTATATGTACGTGTTTGTGTGTGTGTGGTGTGATGTGGTATGGTGTGGCGTGGCTCTCTGTGTGTTGGTGGGGGGGGAGCTGGTTTGGCACAAACAGGATTTCTCCCTGTGGTAACCATGGTTAGCAGAGGCTTTGCATTCACAGATGAAAAGAGAGAGGGAAAGGGAGGGGAGGGGATTGGGAGGTGGAGGATGGGGGGTATTAACAGGGAGAGGGGGATGAATGCAGTAAATAGAGATGAGTAGAGGAGGATTTAAGGTACGCAGGTGAAGAAACTGCCAAAAAAAAACTGGGATTTATATGTGCAAGAATGTCAAAATATACCTTATTTTGAGTCCTGGATGATCTCACACAGAAAAATACACACACACACACACACACACACACACACACACTTGTGCAAAACCAAAGAAACTTCCAGTTTATTATAACTTGGGTCTTATTTTTGTAGGTTTGGCAGTCATTCCTGTTGCTAATAATTTTATTAGGGACATGACTAGAACACATGCTACGACCAACAATTATTTTCATGATTGATAAATCTGCAGATTATTTTCTGGATTGATTGTTTGGTCTATAAAATGTCAGAAACTGTTTTCCAGACCCCAAGCTGACCCCAATATTTAAATGTCTTGTTTTGTGTGACCAGCAGTCTAAAACACATAAATACTCAATTTACAAAGATATGAAAGAGAAAAGCAGCAACTCCTCACATCTGACAAGCTGGAAGCAGAGGATTTTGGGGGGATTTTTGCATGAAAAATAACTTAAATGATTAATTGATTATCAAAGTTGTTGCTAATTAATTTTCTGTTAATCCATTCTAATTAATTAATTGACTACTTGTTTTAGCACTAGCTACAACAAAATCAGGGCAAGAAATGTGGAGACTTAAGTATATTTTTCTTGCATTTCTCTAGTGTTTGGGGACTTTAAAGAATCAGATTTTTAAAAAACTGTATCCTGACTTTTAGTTGCTGGGATGAGTCAAACTCCAAAACCTCTGAATACTACGATTCCCATAATCCATCTTGATAGTGTCTTTCGTGAAATGGCTCCTAAACAACCATAACTAATCCTCATGAAGTGAAGCTGTTTGGCTAAACATGTCTAGCTAAACTGTTGGCTTGTACACAACCTGTGTGATTGTTTGACTGCTCATTTGTCTGGTTACTGTGATGTCACTGTGTTACTAAAACTACAAAAATTAGATAAATTGTGATAAACTGGGAATGTTTTTTAGTAGGATTTAGTCTAGTAGCATGTATGGTTTCTCTCTCTCTCTCTCCCGAACACACACACTCACATAAACCTGCGTATTTTACCTGAGGTATCGTCCTTGATGTCCAATCCGCTGCTTATCCCTGCCCCAATAGAGCTCATAATCTTGTCGATCTGAACAAATGGATAGAGATGGGGAGAACCAGAGTTAGAGAGATGTACAGCGTGTGCAAGGGAAAGTCATTCTCCAGTAATAAGGCTAACCCCTGTTTCTGGATTCAAGCGTCACATAATATGATCATTATGCCAGCCAGCGCGCTGAATGTCAGTCATTCCCGCCTCAGAATTGAAAAAGCATGGAGGAGCAGAGGGGGGGATAAGATGTGTTAGCAGGAAACACAAAGACAGTGCAGAGCCGAGATAAAGGAAGGCTGGATTGGAGGGAGCTACAGCGGCGTCATTAGTGTCTGTCTGCTGGCTGTCAACTGGTGATCCCTGACCCCGGACCTGCTGCTAATCACTGAATTATACGACCTGCACATCCATCCCGCTGTCAAGACTGCTGGCTCATCACGGGTCACAGAAACCTGGCCTGGTTAAAGGGTCAGGTCTGACGAAGGCAAACACTGTTTACGAGCAGACGGACCATGAAGGTAGCCTGATCTTTGGCGCAGGACAAACAGGCAGCAAATTCTGCATATGTCACTGAGCTTAAAGCATTAATTCACAAACATCTATCAAGTATAACAAATCAAAAACGCTCTGTGTCTACTGGATGTCTGCTGGACATTGACCATAAAGAAGGTGATAATATGTCAATGTTGTGTTTACACTATTTTCTGCTACGCCCAAGTGGGAGGTAAAAAAAAATTAATGCTACTTTATGGCAACCCTCATAGCTAAAGTTTCTTATAGCTAGGGCTTATTTTCATAGGTTTGATTTTAATAACATTGTACGCTACAAAGTTATCGAAATCTGGGAAGACAGCAACATTGCTACGAGGAAGTCAAACGGGGCAAGAAACACGAGCAGTCAGACAAAGTCCAAAGTTCTGCCACTTTGGTCAGAGGTAAAACCGAAAGGGAACACACCCAAAATGTCAGTAATAATCCATCAATGCAGAGGAAAACTGTGTGCAGGGACAACTCTGCTAAGTATGGTAGGTCAAAATGAGTCTGGAAACTGTGATGAATGTTTACAAGGAACAGTCGGGTAATAATTTTACTGTTCGCCTTTGTTTTCTCCAACTAAATCAGGAAAACCTGGGCGTTTGTTTAAACTTGTCTGATTGTCTGAACGCTTAATTTCCTTCTTTGTACAGCAGCGTATTCTCAGATCTCAGCAATAAGTACAGTGTTATTATCAATGGAAAAAAAATGGACAAAACTTTGAAAATGAAATCAACGCAATTATCCTCTAAATGATCCACAATGGCTATAGTTTCATAGATTAAACACCTCTTTTGTGGAAAAAAAAAGTCTTTCTGAATGACTATAGTAGTAGCATTTACCTACAAGCTATTAATTACCTTCATCTCAACACTTCAGCAATTTTCAAGGTAAAACCAGATTAAAGCATAAATTTGTAACGTACACTGAACTACCTCTCAAGCCAGCAGCACTAATGAGTATACATATCTTATCATTGACTGTTGTGGGGTATCCCTCGTGACTCGTCTCTTGCTAATAATGCAACTCTTTCTTGAAAATATGCTGCAAATAGAGCAACTTTGTTATTTTCTTTCCTCTGAAACTCCCCATACATCACTCCGCAAATTTCCCTGAAGCCATCTTATCTCATCCTCCTGTAGTATGCAATTAAACAGGAAAGGTCACCTTAATTGCTGAGAATTATGGGAAATTCCATATGGTAATTCATCACCATCAGCAAGGTATGAGCTGCGTTGAGGAACTAATGAACATGTACATGCAAATGTGGACAGGCAAATGTACTTTCAATGACATGCATTAGCATTATTTTAAAAATAGACTAATTAAGTCGTCCTCATAATTATGTGTGATGGGACATACTGTACATTTTCCTCCAAAGAAGTGGTGTGCAAAATGGTGTGAGATTCTTTATTTACACACACTAGCGAGAGGGTGTATGTGCGCGCAAGCATCAGTTTGTAAAAGGGTGTTTTGTCTGTGAGCGATGAGCAGTGAGCAGAAGCTAATGTGTCTGTGACCCTGAGTGTTTATAAAGGGGTGAGAGCCAACAGTGGTGTCCAGTCAATGGATCACATCTGTGTCAGAGACCCTTTAATATTGAATAAGCCCCAGGCATAAACACACTGAGACCAAAACACACAGCACCCTCGACCTTCACTCTCTACCTTCCACAACACAACCTGCTTTTCTCCCTGATTTCTTCCTTGAGTCTTCCCTGCAGCTCCAGTGCTGGTTACAGAGCAAAATCAATGCCGGAACATGTTAAGTTAGCACTTGGGTTCATTCTGCATCGTAGTGGCCCGAGTGCATTTCAAAGGGAGGAAAAACTGAAGCAGCTTTCTCGCTGTGGGTGCAGAGGTTTCGACTGTCCTCTGCAGAAACAGTTCACTTTAAAAAGCATGCTGGTTTTAATCAATCTTATTCCGGAAATACACGTAGTGTCACAGTATACTGACTGAGGAATCTGACTGGTGACAAGATTACGCATTTACTTCTAGCTACCTGTAAAACTGGCCACTTTTCTCCTTCTTTAATATCTAGATTTATCCTAAATGTCTGGTAATAAGCTGTACATGGCAGGAAAAACCTCTTCTTACCTCTTCCCACTCAGCAGTGAAGGAGGGCGTTCTCTCCAGTCTTCCCCCTGGGCTGGCACCTTCTCCTGGGCTCGGACTTCCAGGCCCCTGGCCCCGAGATCCAGACCCCCAACTGTGCTCCTCCTGGACGAGATGAAAACCAACCATTTTGTTTTCAGGCATGTATAAATTACGGACTATTAAAAATACAAAGGTTGCAACATTTCAACCTTAAAAATGTGGACAACTGAGCGCTAAAAACTGTTTAGAGAATAACCAAGTCTGTTCAGTGCTCATCAAAGTTTCATCCATAATGAAGCATTTTTCTTCAAACAGACTATGTATTTAGCTTTATGATTTATTTACTATATATTAAAGAAGTCTCATAAAATGTGCTGCACAGCAGGGAGCACTGTGGCCCAGATTAGTGAGTTATCTAATTGGTTGGACTGGTTTCTAAGCGGTTTCTGAAGTCACACTGCATGATACAGCAAGATGCAAACTACCTCCATGACTGCATAATTTATACAACTGAATATTTACAATATCTGATAAGATCTTGGTGCTGACATAAACTTTTATGAAAAGAGAAACTTTCAATAAAAGAGACTTTTAATGTTATCCTTTGGCTCTTATGAATAAATGTCTCAAGAGCTGTCCGTGTCAGAGAAGAAAGACTGCGTTAAACTTTTAACTCCCACTTGCTGGGCTTTATTTTATAAATCATGCTCTTGTTGACGCTTTGATTGCACGATGAAGTAGTCTTTTTTTTGACATTTTTGCCTTTATTTGATAGTTAAAAGTGCAAAGAGAGACAGGAATCATGGGTAGAGAGAGGGGTATCACATGCAATAAAAGGTCTGCGGCTGGAAATCAAACCATGCACATTACAGCTATGTGGTGGAAGCTGCTGGGGCGCCCCAAAATAAGTCATTTTGGATGAGAGTAATAAAATCTTAACAGAGAGAAACAACATACCTGTATGGGAGACACAGCTACCAGGTTAGAATCAGACTTGGACAGAGACTTGGACAGCTGCAGGTCCAACACACTGCGGGGCATAGACCTCATCCTCCCCAGGGTGCAAGCCCTCTCTTCGTAGCCAGCACCCAATGAACTGTCCTTGAGCACGCTTCCTGTCTGGATCCCCCGTAACTCGGGTACCTCTCCGTTTTGGCCAGAGGAGGAATAGGAGGGTGGGCGGCCCAGTGTAGACCAGCCACGTTGTGGATCCACCTGCTCACAGTTCCGGGGTCGGGCCTGGTCCTGGTTGACCCTGGTGTGGAAGATAGTCCGGTACACCACCTGCGGCTTTTGGGCGTCGTTGGTGGTCCTCTGAGGCGACGACTTGCTCCCTGTTCTGGAGAAGACCTGAGTGGGTCCTCCTCCGATCACAATGCTGAACTCCGGGGTCTGCAGCAGGCTGCTCTGGACGTCCGGAGAGGCATATTTGTGAGTTTTGGGGCTGTAAAGATGGTAAGGCGTATCAGGGGTTTCACAAGCTGGGGACGACCCATGAAGGAGGCCTGCAAACTCCTCTGGGATGTGGCTCTTCCTGCGGTCCTCCAGCAGAGCGTTTGATGTGGAGGAAGAGGAGAGAGGAGGAGGAGGAGGCGGGTCTCGCTGGTACGGACCGTCGTCTGCGAAGAAGAGACACACACAAAAAAATGCATTGACTGATTAACATTAAGCCAAACAGATAAGCTATATACACATGTGCTGGATTTGCATAAAATGGTCCTGTCACAACAATCATACACACTAATGAATTTACTCTACCAAAGAAAAACAAGACAGAGATCAGAAATTTACACTCTCTGCACAAACAAAGCACACAGTTTTGGAGCAAAATGCTAAATAAACAACAGAACAGAGAAAGAGGGAGAGAGAAAAGCATCGGGCTAAAAAAACAAATATTGCAAAACAACCAAAGCTGCAAATAAGAAGATAAGAACGAGGCAATACATCTTCTGCTTCCCTGTAGAGCAGCTGTTTGTTTCTCCAAGGAGAAATAAAATAAACTCCTGACTTAGATTTTACACCTCTGCTCCTTCACTGTCTGGGTGTAAAAGTGTGTGTGTGTGTCTGAACTTGTGCATGAATGCATGAACTCATTGGGGCAGACTGGGTTTTTTTTTTTTTTTTTTAAGGGATGCTTTCAGAAGCCCACTCACTGTCTGTGTGCAGCGGGGTGAAAGAGAAGCTGGTGAAAGCTTCTTTTGATTCTCTGTATAAAAGTGTGTAATTGTAGATGCACCTCTGTGTGTGTGTGTGTGTGTGTGTGTGTGTGTGTGTGTGTGTGTGTGTGTGTGTGTGTGTGCTTGACTACCCCCCCTGTCAGTTTGTGTATGCTCATGTTCACATCTGCAAACACATTACACCTAAGGTCATAAAACTGTCTTGCATGTTAAAAAGATGCACTCATAACATATGATGCAAAACATGTGGTGCATTATTTATTAATATTTATTATTATTTATTACATTTATGAAGTTTGGATCATTAGTAGAGGTAAACTAAGCACTGAGAGACAGGCAGACAGTTATTAGAGGACCTGGATTTAGTGATTGACACCATAATGACTCTTTGAAAAGACGCGGCTTCATATTTCCTTATATTTTTCAAATTCGGGTTATATAGTTTAAGACTTTTTGATGTATTTTTCCTGCTGTTCCAGGCAACCATTAGTTTACATTCATTTCCATATAGTATGGAATATATTAGCAATTATTGCGTGTGGAAAAGTTTAAAGTATATGGCTGGTGATATTCTATTTTTCTGACAATAAATCCTATGAGAAGACAAAAATAACATTTATCTTACTAACAAATATTATCTGTGTATTCAAAGCCTGATATATCTTATTCATCCATTGTAAAAACTATTAAAAACCAAATCAATGAGCCACACCGTGCTGCCATATATACTCAATGTGTGTTAAGTCACAGCTGTAAATAGTCCCCAACAAATGCACTTTTCACTCCTACTTGAGTGACATTTGCTAAAATCTACAGTGCTCCGCTGTTTTAGGAAATTATTGAACCTTTTTGTGAAACTATATATAAAATAAGCCATATAAAACTTTGAACCAGTTGACTTGGTGCCACAGTCAGGGCGGGGACGTTTCATGGCGTGTCTCAGCAATAATAAAACAGAATAACACCAGTCTTATCCTCTATGAGCAGATTGATTTGAAAAGTCTGCACAGCCTTATCTCATATTCATAATTTAACTGGCAAAAAAATGACGGAGGCTTGATGTTTACTGTGATGACTACACCACTGGAGCAAGTTCCGCTAATTGATTTTCATACCGTATGGGAAATAAAGGGAAACCAATAAATGTGTGGAACAGAAGAGAAAATAAATCCATATTTTTCTAAAACACAACATGGTGGTTAGCTCTGATGCAAAGTTCGTGATTTACAGGTTATGGCCTCACAGTATGGTCCTTTAATGCCACGCATGATAATCCAGCAGTAGGTAAAAATACACTAAAAAACATAAAATATCCCAAACACACACACACAAATGTCCAAATCAGTCAGACCGGACATTAAACAGATTCTACCCTGCCAGCTCCCTAGTACAAAGTCTGTGTAATGTCCGATTGAGCCCATGTCTGAATACAGCAGCTCATTGTCCAGAGAATTGTCCGGAGTTCATATGTGAAAACGGCTCATCTGTGCTGTGTATTGATAAATCCATGGCGCTGTCCCTGGTGCTGAAGTTGCAGACAGATTTGTACTGCTGAAAATAAACCAGACATGGCGACATGACTACAGATATAGTTTTACTATTGATGTTTGGTGTAACCTGGGAGTGGAGAAGGTAATGTGACTGAGGAAATTAACCAGCACTGACACGCACTCAGCTGCTACAGTTACATAATTCAAGGTAAAGTTTATACCGTCAAAACTACGGTGTGTTTTTAAGAATAAGCATTATTAAAATGCTAACATCCAGTAATAGAATACACCTCCACAAAATATGTATTTAGCCTAATAGCAGTTCTATTAAATCAAAATTATAATCACAATTATAATATCAAGAATTAGGCTAAGTCTATAGGATAATCCTGCAGTCCTAATATAAAGTCACCATACAGAAGCGGCAGATGCAGGTCTCTTATACTCTCTCTTGTGTAGAGGAGCACAACGGCAGACAGGAGAAAGAGAAAGTGCGGCAGCAGCATGATAGAGGTCAGGTCAGAAATTAACAGAGTTTAGAGCAAAAGTGCCCTTGAATGCTCATAAACTTTTTTTTTTTTTTTTGCTGTTCTCACAAATCTTTGTGCCGCAAGTGTTTACTTGACAACATAATGTAATAACTATATTTGAGTGTAGGCAATGTCCCTAAAAATCAACCAAGGGGCAAAAAATAGGCTACCCTCTGGGGAAAAAAGGCACAAGGAAGCCCTCCTCTCCCCTCTACCTCCCCTCTCTCCTCTTACGTGTGTGGAGGGAGGGGAGGGAAGACGGGAGGAGGTCAGAGGCACACAAGAATGTAAGCAGCATCACCAGCTTTGTGAATTTGTGGCCAGAATGGCATCAAAAAGAAAAGGAGGACAGCTTGACCTTTGCTTATTTTTCAAAAAGAAAAAGACAGGTGAGAAATTAGCTTGGATTTGATTCCTTAAATACACATGAAAACTGACTCGTGTTACTCAGGTACAGATGTAAGCTAGCTAGCTAACTTGTAGTCTGACTGATGGTAACTGATGTTGACTTTGTGCAGCAAAGGGTTCTTGTTTTTTCACTTAAGTTCTCATTTGCCCCTAACTAGTTCAGTGAAAATAAAGTTAAGGGATTACAGAAATGACTTGCACAATGACATAACTTACAAAAGAGTCTCCTGATTGTGTGCTGTTTCTTGGTGTGTGGGGGGGGGGGCATCCCCCCCTGTTAAAAATGAACAAACCATCTACTGGCTAGTGGCTCATGACTGTCCAACCACATCACCATATGCAACATTTACATAATGTGAGCCGAGGACACACATTAAGCCGGGCGGCGTGGCGAAGAACAGACTGTTATAAGAAAATGGAAGTCTGAGCAAGTCAATTAGCTGCTTTTTCTGAGAAAACCCTGCAAGAGTGACTAACTGGAATCATTAACAGCGATAAAAAGAAGGGATGCTTGAGCTCCTCTCACTGCGGAGGAATAAAAGTCTTGGAAAGTGGAACAATATTAACTTCGGTCCTCAAATGGAAAGCTGATTCATGACAATTGGCATGCGAACGTCACATATTGGCTGCCGTTATACTCTTTAAAAGTATGAAACAGACGCATTAACTGTCTTCAGGTAATGAGGCTTGAAAACATGACTCATCCAGAAGTGGTACACGGACTGAAACAGTCAATATTACCTACACAACCTCAAGTTATGACTAATCCTCAACATTTTACGGGATAAACAGGACAAAGTGGCTTAAAAAAATCATCATGATGTTTGTCGACCTTTGTCCTCAGCTCTTAACTGCTGTTTTTGTCTGCATTGTCTACTGAGTGGTTGTTGTGCTTTTACCATAATCAATATCCAAAGCATTGAAAATATGTCAATAAATTCATTTTATGTTATTACATGAATTGCATTTCTTGTGCAGTCCTTAATCACTCTCTCTATGCTTCTACTCTTTTTTTTAAAGATGAGAACTGTTGGCAACAGGTGAGCCTGTCGGTCGCTATGGCAACAAAGAGCCCCAGAGCCAGCATCTCTCCCAGTTTCGGGGCGGCTGAGTGTCTTTGGCCTTCGGAAGAGCGAGGGAAAAAGTGCACGGCTGATAAGCAAGGCAATCAAATCAGCAGGTGTGTGTGTTTGTCTAGACAGAAAAAAAAGAGAAAAGAAAAAGCAGCATTAAAGACGCAGCGCGGAGACATCTGCGATAAGTGAAGGTTAGAGGAGGAGGAATAAGTTACATAAGTGGAGGATTTTTAAGAATGTATTTCAGCTAAAGACAGAAATGTAAAAACTAAAATCAAATGAGTTGATGAGAATATTGATGTGCTGACAGCTAAATTAAAGGATGAATAACACTGTAGAAACTTAATTTGGCTCAGCTCAGGCAGAAAACTTCTCTTCTTCTTTCCCTGCAAACAATCAATAGTCTTTCTCTGTGTTGTTTTAACCTTCATTATTTATCCAATCTTGAGCCTACAGTCTTCTGTGTGTGTGTGTGTGAGTGTTTCTTACCTGGTCTTCCGAGGCAATATCAGCTCAAACTAAGCAACAATCATCCTGTGTGTACTGTCAGTTACCACAACACCCTGCTATTGCTGAAATGCAGTAAACGTCTAAGAATCAGATGGCGAAGCAGCCCCTGCAACACTCTGCGTATCTGCATCGTTATTGCGAAACTAATACGCAAAAACACACACACACACACAAGTTGTGGCATGTAGCAGCTCAGCCCAGAAACTGATTGGTATTTGGATAAGTTGTGTTCATCTCAAGACAAACAGCCACAGCACAGCCGTGTGTCTGATTGTTCTGTTCAACGAACGAGACACAATATTACTCACAAGTATAGAAATACAGTAACTGCTTTATAGTTTAAGATCGATTGGGCTCATTATTATAAATGCCTCCCAATAAAGGGAGGCAGGATCACTCTCTGACGATTCATTTTATTGATTGATGATGCAAAGCTGTGTGAAGTCGTCACCTCTTCAAGTTGATAAACTGCAAGAGGCAAAACCCTCAACTGTGTACATCCACCCACCTATCAGTGGAAGTGGAAAACAGGCAGGGTTGGGTGGGAGAGTGTATTCAGTGTACCTTAACACTAAATCTATTTATAGAAAATTAATTAATTGAAATTCATCACTCCTGATGTGTCCTGTGAGCAGTGAAAGACACAGTATCGCACAATGCAATGCGCAAATTAAAGGAAATCGCAGGAGGAGCTCAATAAAAAAGGTATAAGAACAATTTTTATTCATTTAAATTAAATATTAAGCTCCAACAAAACTACTATTATAAAACAATCAACATTAACAGTTTAATTGACATCTTTCACCCCATACATTGTATTATTTTCTATTATATACTGTACTAATTGTTGAATACTAAAAGCAAAAACATCATATTATTGATATTATTATTACAGATATATGGATCTGTTCCATTCAGGTATCAGAGGAAGCTACAAGATGCAAGTGAGCCAGCATGCACAGCACAAGGACCCTGGAAATGATACACCTAAATGGAACGCAGACATAATTAACATTAATTAACTAATTAACATCATTAGTTACACCTGCGTTTCCTGCTATGACATATCCAAATGAAATGGGTCTCATGAAAAGGGTCAATACTGTACATGTGTTGAGGGATATCAAGAAAACTGCCAATTAAACTGTGAACAAAGAGTAAGAATAATGTTTATCTAAAGACTTGACACCCGTATTCTTCCGTTTGTTCGTTTTCTAAAGACAAATTCGTGGAGCTGTCTCACCTCTATCTGCAATTTGAGGTAACATTTTGCAGCCGCTGCTCTTCTTTTTCCTCTTTGCATTGCATTGTGAGATAATAGTCTAACAGCACGCAAATCAAGCATTTTAGTATGCGTACTGAAGACTACATACTGCTTAGAACTTGTACCTCACAGTGAGTTGAGACACAGCTTTTCCTCTTTTAACAGCTCGCATTGGCAGATAAATTAAATGCTTTTTGAAATTGAATTTTTTACACTCTTGTCTGTGATCATTTTACAGAGGTACGATTAAATTTCCTAGTGGTGAATAGCGCATTTCAATTGTAAATGAAGCCCTTCACATCTAAATCCAGCGAAAGATAAAAATGGGTAGAAGGCAAAAGATAAAATGGAGGAAACTGAGGGGAGAAGCAGCTGCAAAGAGAAAAATACATACATGCTTGACAAGAGACTGGGCTTTTCCCTTTCCTGTCTTTTGCACATGCTGCTGAATTGAAAGACAAGTGTTTAATTGCTCGTTAATAAAATCTGCTGCACCACTGGTCAACACCATCAGTTTCCAGGGCAGACAGAGAGAGAGAAAACAGAGGAAAGAGGATGAGGAAGGATGGAGGAGGGGGGTGGACGGTGAGATACTGAGAGAGATAGAGAAGGAGGGAGTGGGCAAGAGTGCAAGGGAGAAAAAAAGCAGAGGAGAGAGAGAGGGTGAAGGAGGCTATCTGACTGAATGGAAAGTTTAAGTGGAAGGGCAAATGAGTTATGAAGATGCATACTGTAGCAAAACAGCAACCGTGCAAAGCAGAAGAAAGGCTGACGACTGGCAGCGAGGGAGGCTGAGGGAAAAAGTGAGGGGGCGGGCGGGAAGCGTAGAAACAGTGAGTGACAGGCAGAGAGAGAGAGACTGAGTAGCAAATGAGAAGCTTGTGAGAGCGGCTAGAGAAATAAGGGAGTGACAGAATGAAGGATTGAATGACAGAGGGGAGAAGGAGGGAGAGAAATGAAAGAGCGGGCATACAGAGCTGGAGGTTATATGTCAAAAAAAAGGAGGGAAAGAAATAAGTAAGGCTTGATCTGTCATAGCAAAGCCACCCAATCCTCACAGCAGCACAGCAGTATTTTAAAACACCAAGAAACTAACGTTTAAATAGCCTAAAACATCATTAAACGACATTAAATGCAACAAGAAATTCTTGTTACAGTCATTCTTGTGGCAACGTGGTAAATGAAATAAACTGCATGTGTACACAGACAGACGCACAAACACTGTAAATACTACACACACTATCTGTGTGTGTGTGTGTGTGTGTGTGTGTGTGTGTGTGGTAGCAGGAGGGGCAGGGAGATGATCCAAACATCTGATAGCGACGTGTTCATCGCTCCGTCTCTTGTGGCGGCGCTCTGACTGTTATTAAAAAGTACAGAGTAATATCTGAGCTGTCAGTCATCCCCGAGATTAAAGACTGAGCCCTATTTCCTAGGCGCCACAGGCCTGGATAAATCATTATCAGTTCGCTGAGCCTCGGGCGCTGAGCTAATGCTAGGTAAGTGTGGGGCTATTCTAACAAATCCACCTCAAGATGGTACTGCAGGACTCTGGTGGACCGCTGCACAGATTGATGGTGACAAGTTGAAGTCTGGATTGTTGATTTGAGAGAGTTAATGAATTACACGTGAGAGATGAAGGAATGTAGCCTTCAAGTGCTGCTGGAAAGGTCACAATCATTAGCTAAAGGCACACAAGTACTCCCAACTAGAACGAAGAAAGAGTTTCAATTATATCCAGGAGGTGATGTTGAACCCAATCAGTCCCAGTAAATGCCAGCTTTCCGTTCCAGACCCCACAAGGGGTCATAAGATAAGCCCCATAAAAATTTAACCAATTCAGAAAGGGAAGAATACTTTTTGGTTGCTGCTCACAGCTCGTAAACATCTGCAACATGTGATATTTGGAACTAGGTTAGAGACCACTGGTTTAATGCATCTTGTGTCGATCAACATATCAACAGCCGTCTTCCTTGCAAGTAAAATAAGCTATTAAGTTTGGTTGTAGCTCCTCTTTGCTTGTTTTATGGCGATCCGAGCTACCTGTGCACAATTTTCGATTGTGTCCTATACTCTCCTGAAGCAGTAGAAGAGGTTGTAAAGTCTTAACTCAAGGTCTACTTATTAGCTTTTTCTTAAGTTTTCGACTGCATCTCACAGCCTGCCTCAGAGGCTGGAGTTAGCTCAGTTGTCATGGACACTATTGTATATACGTGCAGAAATATAAACATCCTACATCCTCACATGACATTTTTCTTATATGTAATACATCTAATAAGACATAATAAGAGACTTTGAGAGATAAATGGAAGCACAAAAGTACAAAAATCGAGTTATTGGCTTGACTGAAAGGGTTAGAGGGCACAGAAAATGACAGTCAGGTCAGCAGTCGTCTGTAAATGTGGTAGAATTTTGCATTACATCACAAAAAAAGTCATTATTTACTGTCTCATGTCTTTTGATCTGGAAAGCCATCACAGAGATATAAATATATATAATCCCTGAATCTGCATCTCTTTTTTTTACTGATTATGATTAAACTGATGTGGGACAATTCCCCCTGTCTTAATCTCTTTTTTTCAATTTGTGAGTCACTGTGCAGGATTAAAGCTAGCCTCAGGTCTGTGACCAGAGCTAACGTTTCACTAACAGGTGCAAACAGGTCAGTCTTAACTCTCTCTCCCGTGGGAGGCAAAGAGAGAGGTGGAGAGAGAGGAATCCCCGCTGAGAGCATTGCTTCATGTCTGATAGATTTGAGTATGCAGAGTATATTGCCACGGCAACTGGCTCGTCTCCCGCGGTAACCCATTTTTCAAGTTTCCTGAAGTCGAGAGTGACGGCAGTCTATCACTAGCGTCACTGAAATTAGTTATGAGATATGAGGTCAGCACTGATTAACTGTGTGTATGTGGTTGTATGTGTGGGAAATGTGTGTGTGTGTAGCAGCCGTAGTCTTAGTAACAGCATGTATGGTTCCTTCAAGTGCAAAAAATTATGTATGGAGCATTTTTATTCTTTTTGCTATGCTTTGGTTTTGTTTATAGACAACATATAATACATTTATGAAATACAAAACATCAGACTTTTTGAGAGATATGATTTCATTCACATAAATCTCATATTTAGTCATTATATTATATTTAAGTTTGAGTGCAAACTCTAAACGATACATTATAAGTAGCTACTTTCACACTAAGCTCACCATCTCTGCTACTGCTATGACTTAACTAAGTGATGATTTACCTGGTGCAGCATTCTGGTAAGACACTACTAACTAGTGATGAAAATAATAGAGTTTTATTTAAAAAGATCAGTAAGTGCTTTGAACTAGTTAACAAATTATACAACATGTGTTTGTCCTTTACCTCGTTAATAATTCAGCAATCATCTATTGATCCCTTCTGTTATTCTTTTATGGTCTTTACTAAGGTGAGGAGGGCTGTATCACACATAAATATGGGCATAAATAATAAAACATTTACAGGCATCTGAAAAATTTCCATTTTGGCGAAGAGGTACTGCCGAAGACAACACCTACACAATTATGAGTTTCTGTTACAAGCAACCAAGCGGTGCCAGCAGCAATTCTGATCTCAAGTGAAAGCAGCATAAAGTTTCACTTGCTTTTAATCCAAATAACTGTACAACACAATACTCTTATCATTAGTCTTTCACATCTTTCTAACCATTTTTCAATGACACCTGTTAATAAGAAATGACTCACGCCTGCTCAGGGGAGAGTATACATTTTAAATTTACCTCTATGTTGTCATTAACTTGCGGTGCAACCCATTTCTACAAAGTCATGGTGCGTTCAGGGACACTCCGTGACCAGTGTCGGGATCAGAATTGAGATCCTCTATTGAGAGTTAAGGTCTCTTTAAGAGTAACAGTTTAGCCTGTAACTGTCTGCCACTCTATAATCATACAGCAAGTATATGCATTCAGGAGCAATGTGGGCCTGTTCATCAATATAAGGACTTAGTACTGCTGCCCAAGACAATCAAAGCCACAATCAGTGAGTATGACCCCTGCAGCCCACAAATTTACTATATATAAATCTGTGATTTGAGAGCAAATAAAAAAAAATACTGCAAAATAGGCATAGTTGAGCTTTCTTAGGTTTGTGAACAATTCCGTTTTTATAGATCACACAACAAACTATACTATATACTGTAACTATAAAGAGAGAAAGAGAGCTCTTTTTCTACATAAAATGTGTTTTATAACACAACTGCATAGGTGGTAAAACAAAGAGGCCACTACATCAGACACAAATGCTTTACAAAGCTGCACTATTCTGTCCAATCAGGTCCTATAGTCTCCTCATCAACAGCATGATGAGCTCCTCTTTGCATCTCACTGAATTCTGTTACTCTCTGTTTTGTTGTTTTGAACCCAGTCAGAGCGTCTGTGTGAGCCTCTTTTGTGTTCAGAGCTTCCAAACATGACTCACCATTACCTCAGGTCCTTTCATCCAAAGCTAAACCAGAGAGAAGGAGATTTAAGCAAAAACACAAAGATGTGAGAGAGATGGAAAGAAAGAGGAGGGCAGAAGGAGGAGGAGGAGAGGTTAGGTTGATGGCTACTTTGAAGAAGAAGAAAACAAAGCATTAATAACATTCATCCACTTTCCTTATTTTGCATTTATCTCCAATAGACTTATTACTTAAAAGACTGGATGAGAGCACAAAAGAATCGCACAAGGACATACTGCAGAAACAAGAGCTAGCGGCTCTGTGAGGCCGGCACAGGGGACATATGAATGTTTGTGCCACATCTCATGGCAATCAATCTTATAGTTTATGGAGACGTTTCACTAAAAGCCACAAATGTCAACCTGCTGGTGGTGTTAGATAAAGGTCCTCTGGGGACCATGAATGCAGGCAATTTCATGGCAATCCATCATATCGTTTGCACCGAAGAAGTGGACCAACTGACCGGCACTGCCATCTCTAGAGCCACGCAGCAAGTATGGCTAAAAAAAAAAAAAAGCCCCCCCACATCAAACCCACAGCACTCACAAACTCCTTAACCTATCCTGTTAGCATGACCGATGAGGTGAAAACTAAAAACAAGCAGAGAGAAAGAGAAACCATCCGGCTCTCTAAGGTGCTGTTAATTAGCACTACACCTCTGAGGGAGGCACAAGTTGGAGACGCCACTTTACTACAAAGACTGGCGACGTCCAAAGAGACGAGACTCAGTCAGCGAGGTGTTGATGCAGCTCCGGTAGTTTTGAGGCTGCAGTTAGTAGTGGTCAAACAGAAACAAAGAGAGAAATTGGCTAAATGTTTTCTGCCTTTCTCCTCCTCCCACCTATCAAATTTGACTTAACAGCTTTTAAGCTTGATTGACACTTTCTCAGCCCTGAGTGGAAAAAGTGGCAAGATGAGGCTATAATTTCATCACATCTGCCCTCTGCAAGGGGCACATATTCAGCACGTTCAACCAGGGTTGAATGTATGATGTGCCCATGTGTGTTTCTGTTAAGCTATAATCATAATTGAATATATTAACGGACACTATCAGCGGCCGCTAATAGCAGGTTTACGACATTGAGCTACATGCTATGGCACGGACACAAAGAAGGAAACGGCTTCAAAATGAGATTGTGTGTAACAAAGACAAGAAAGGACAGAGCCAAGGTGTCAGTTAGATGGAAAATCAAGAAAAAAAAATATTACTGTGTGTTTATGTGTGTGATTGTGCATGTGTGAGGGCATGAGTATCAAATTAAAGCCGCAAACAAAAGCGCTGTTGACTCTGTGCGTGACTTAATGATCGAGCACAGCAGGCTGACAGACCCACTGTGCATTTGTGCAGAAGAGTGTGCTTGTGAGCGTATGTCAAGGTACAAGTGGAGTGTGTGATATTTGAGAACAAAGGAACCGAATTAAGCAACGGAGGTCTAACGAACTTAACTCTTTCAAGTAAACACCCAGCCAGAGCCGCACACACACACACACACACACAGAGCGGTTGATCGCTTTGCCATTTACAGCTCATTAACTGTTAGAGCTCATCGATCACTCGGCCCCTGTGTGGCTGTTGAAGACAGTAGGTAGTCATGTTTTTCACAAGTGACCTAGACACGTCTAGAGAAATTAATTTTCTTATTGTATGTTAGAACCAAGAGTTATGGGGAAAAACTGCATTTTTATATATGAAGAGTAGTTCATAAAGTGAGACGCGTGTGCTCGCTGGTTTTCTTTCATTAATGTGAGACTTCTATTTAGCTTGTTTACATTTTAGAGAGACAGCGGCAAACTCGAGAAACTGCTTTGTGTCTTCGAGCTTTAGCAGTACAAAAATGAAACGACAAAGGTACACACTGTGCAGTTTTCATCGACTCCTACTCTACACAAAAAGAAACTCCTGCTGTTGCCAATTCCTCTATGCAGTTTGCTGCAACAGCAGTTTGGATTTCCAGGGGATTACATTACTTCCTGTGTTTGGTTTCAGTTGAACTCAAAGACAAAGGTTTGAGATGGGTTCTGTTGAATTTAGGCTTTTTAGAAAGCTGTGAAATGATGCACCGCTTGCTCCATTTTACACTGTTCTTGTTAAGGGTCCACCTTACCTAATCTCTACAAGTTACAAGTTAATGCTGTATAAATTCTTAGCCACTTGGGCGCAGAAACGTGTATGTTGCAGACCGTAAAACCAAAACAATGAGCTAAAAGAAGTTAAAATGTTACATAGAGTTAAGGAGAACTGTAGAGTCGGGTGTTTATTCTCTGGATTCATCACTACGAGGGACCTCTTTCACATTACACATTAATTGACCCATTGTTAATACAGAAATATTGATTAGTGCAGCGTTAAATGTTATCATGAGCAGTAGTCATAACTGACAAAAACATGATAATAAGACCCAGGTTGACAAATACAGGGGTTTCCCTTGAAATTACATTAAAAGTAACATAATGAGTGCAAAATGCAATCTACAACAGTGTTTGTGCGTGCATTTACATTATGGTGCGTATAAGAAGGTATGAAGTGTTCCAGAAACTAGGCAGCTTCCAGATGAATAAGTAACAGACCTGAAGATTTGTGCCTGTTTGTTACTGACTTGTCGCAGGAAGCACTGCATAATTCATGGAGGACAACTGCATCGACAGTTGCGCTGCTTTTACATAACACTGCATCGCACTTGGCACTCTGCACCGAGGGCACAGAGGGAATATCTTCTCCAGTGATGTCCAACATTACGTAAAACCGTAGCTCCGTAGCATCACCAGCAGCACTAGTGATGGATTGGTTATAAATAGGCCTCCTTTTTATCCAACTGCCCACGCAGGTGGCTAACACCTGCATACTTCGCTGCGGGGCCGGAGATTTATTGTATAAATGTAAGGTTGGTGTTGACGAACAGTTAAGGATTTTTTTTTTAGGAGGAGAACGAGAGGAATAAGAGAGAGAGAGAGACAGATGTGGAGAGGGAGGAAGGAAAGACCTTTTATGGTGTGCAGTTTCCTTTCACTTTCTTGTCCTCATTTCTCTATCCAACCCCCTGAAATCTCACATTTCATTCTCTCCATTTTCCTGATTTTTGCTCATCACCCTCCCCCCCTCACCTCCTCCCCCTCCTGTAACGTTAGACTCTCATCCTCTCTCTCTCTCTCTCTCTCTCTCACTCACCCACTCTCTTTTTCACTGGCATCCTTTGAATTCTGTGACTCTTTGCCTTCTGTACCCACATACATATATACTCCCTCTTTTTCTCTCATTCTCTGTCTCTCTCTCTCTCTCTCTCTGTAAGCCACTTGTTACCATGGCAACCCTACAATGGGCCTTATAAAGCTAATAAGTAGAGAGAAGCAGGAGGGATGAGCAGAGTAGCAGAAGAAGAAGGAGGAGGGAAAAAAAAAGAAAAATTAAATGGAAAAATAAATGGGTGCCAATCTATTCCTGGTGTTGGAGCTTCAGGCAAGGGGAGCGAGGAAGAGACACATATAGAGACACAGAGAGGTACACATATTTAGAATACATTATAATTTGTATCCATAATGTGTTGTGAGTGCTTATATAATGTGTTTCTATAAGTGTAGTGATAAGGTATATGAATTTTTTAATGTAAATGTACCATTTACATGTTTTGGCAGAGATTCAAACTCGATTAATGACTCATCAAAAAAGAAGACAGTGAGGGACAATCAAAGTGTGTTTGTGTCTGCAGCCATATGTGTCGTCAAGCAAATATATTGGGAATTTTTCAAATGTTGCCAAGAATAAAAGCGTGGTGTGTCCATCAGCTGGGTTTAAACAAGTGAGAAAAATAAGAAAAATTACTGATTCGCAAATTATTTTTTTTTACTGTCAGGTAAAGCTGGTCGTATTTCAAGCTTTCACTCTACCAGGAAAATAAACTTTGCAAGATTGTAATTAACCAACAGCTGGCTGCACAATCATCACAGGATCAACAGGTGTGCTCGTTTTGTCACATTGTGCTCTGTGAATCCTTTGAGTTGCCCTGCACATTTACATAGCTGCACTCAAGAGTGTACAAAAGTTTATTGTATAGTTGTAATAAATGTTGAGTTATCAAATAACCAATATAATCTGATTTCTTTAGTAACACTGTTAACACGTAGACTGATTCTGTTAAACTGGAAGCAGAGGAACCCACTGACCCACTAAGCCCTGTTAAATGATGTGATGCAACAACTCCAGCTAGAGAAAATGAAAATTTCTCTAAGAGGGAATATAATCAGTTTTATTTGATTTGGTGACTTTTTATTGACTATTTCAAAAGGGTAAACTCACGATCTGTTCCTATGACATCCTTTTCCCTTTCTCTCTATTTACTTTCTCTCAAAAGTATGTTTAATTACTCCTTTATGTAATTGTATTTATACTTTTTGTACTACATATTGTACCAAAAACCACCAATAAACAGAATTTAAAAAAAACAAAAAAAAACAAAAGTGTACATTTTAAATGCAGTATATGTTTCTTTTTTCTAATTCTTATTTTTACTCTTATTGTGATTATTATCAATCACTGCACACTAGTCTTAGCAGGCAACATTTCAAAACGTCTAAAACTGATCACAGGGGAGGGGTACTTAAATAAAGGGGGCAGTCTTAAATAATTAATACTTCCTGAGTAGTCAGGACTGAAATGCAGATACATTTCTGGGCAGCTGGTGCAGCCTTTGGTATTCAAACATTATACTTTTAATCGTTGTTTGGCTACTGTGGATCTTCTCAACAATGACATGTTCGTACTCTTATGGTGGACAGATTAAAATGCTTGGAAGAGTAGGTGATGAAAAGAGATATTAAATACAGCTAAGTGCATGTGTGTAACAGCTTCTCTGTGTGAAGGGAGCACCATTGGCAACTTAATTGAACCACATGATGTACATTTTTTGTGTTATGGATTTTCTGAGCAAAGCGACAACTGTGCTGCTGTCAGTGTCAGTCAGTGACAATCCACCAGCATGAGTTTTATAAAAAGTCACCCCATGTACAGTTGTCATGAACGGGGAAATTAGCTTTAGAAACCAAACCTGTACCAGGCTGTAAACATGTTTATTTCTGCTGTAAAGTCGAATGTTTTAACATGGGGGTCTGTGGGGATTGACTCGCTTTTGGAACCAGCCTCAAGTGGCCATTTGAGGAACTGCAATTTTTGGCACTTCTGCTTCATTTTTCAGCCCCGGAAGTTGCGGCTTGGCCTTGATGCACAGAGTCAAAGTAACACTTCAAAACACGTCACAGGTTCCGCTATTGGCACCAGTATTGATAAAATCTCTACTGATCATGTCAGTCACCAACTGCATTAACACCAGCATTGATATCAAAGCATGAACATCTTCCTGTAAGTCATTATCTAAATTATGTATCCACTCCCAATATTAACTTTGATGTAAGTGAGCTAATGTGTTAACAGTAAAGAGGAGAGCTTTCCAGCACTGTGATCAATATTTCCCCTCAGTCTTTGTCCTTAGAAGACATTAGTGTCAGGCCCATAACACACTCTTGTTACATAAACACCACGGCAATGCTTCAATGGGAATAGTAGATGAAGATGGCTCATTCAGTTTTACGTCTGCGTGTGTGTGTGTGTGTGTGTGTGTGTGTGTGTGTGTGTGTGTGTGTGCAGGCACCTGTGGATTGATAATGAATGTGTTTTTCGTTTGAGGCACTATATAGATCAAAGTCTAGTTGGGGCTCTGAACTGCTCCTGGATGAAACAGACACACACACACACACAGAGACACACACACAGAAAATGCCTCCCGCCTGGTCGACTTCCCCTGCTTTGCCTCTTCTGTTGGTGCCAGATAGCAGCGGGTGTGAGGGACAGTTGGACTGAAACCCAGGTGAGAAAAGGAAGTATTCACAACCACGTCGCCAGCTAACTATCGCTGATGCTGCCACTTTGTCATGACAACAAGGAATCTCATTGCTATGGTAAAACAAGAAGCGAGTGAGCAGGAAATGAAGTAAAGAAGTAAAGTTCTTTCTACTGTATTTGTGAGTGCAAAATCTTAGCAAACAGGGACTCACAAGGACCTGTGTGTGGTTATTTTTGGGTCCATGATATAAAAACGTTTGTCAAATTCTTTAGCAAACATGCAGCAACATGCGTATGAACACGTTTGCATTATTTAGTATTTACATTCCTTTTTAATTATGCAAGCGTAAAGAAAAGTACTGAAAAGTGCATATGTGCAGGTTTAAGATGTAGTTGCCCCACTAATGAGATACTTATGTGAAAACACCTCATTCATTACATTGAATATTCCTTTTGGAGGAGAAACCCCTGGCTAGAATCAAACCAGGGACGTTGCGGTCATGGTGCAAGCGCAGTAACCATTCGGCTACCGAGGCGCTCCTTTAAGGAGAAACTTAAACTCAGCAGGGGGGGGTGTCATTAGATGAAGCCAACAGTGTTTCATTTGATTTGACAGTAAAAGGGACTCCCCACAGGACGAACAGAGCATCTTTTGATGATGTCTCGTGGCCTAGTTTTTAAGATATCCGGTAGAGTTCTCCCCTGAAAGTGCTTTTTTGCATCCTAATTTCCAGTCAAACAGATTAGTTATCACCTCATAAAACCACTTAAATGTCCTGTCTGAAAGCAAACCCTGAAAGACAACTGCATTTGGTACTTAATAGCAATAGGCCAATCCTGCCCTCTTCCCGAGTCTTACCTGTGAGCTGACAGTCGTCGTTGGAGCCTGCAGAGTCCTCCTGGTTGGGGCTGAGGGGAGGGCTGGCAGGGGGGCTGGTGCTGAAGCTGGCGTATCCCAGGGACGAGCTCACCTCACTGGGCTCGCAGCTGTGGTTGACCGGCCTCTGGACGTCCAGGGACGAGGACAGAGAGGTACGCTGCTTGGGCTGGATATATGGCAGGAGGAAGAGAGGGCAGACGGTTAGTGCCACGAGTAAAAATCTCACTGAGTTTGGAATCATTAAATAGAAACTAAAACTATTTATACAATTGATGGTATTGTGTGTTTATCTGCTTCTTTAAATATTTGCTTTTCCTTTTATATGACATTAATACATTTTAGTGTCCAGTGAGTAAATTTCAGTCATATTATAGTCTTAAATATTAATCAAAAAATGACCAACTGATTAAAACAATCAGTTGCAGCCGCACTGTTATTTGTTTTATTATCATACTCAATCTTTATTCAAATCTTCCAAGTGACCAATTTTAATTGTTTTATGCATCAACCTTTTAAATGTAATTGCCCCTTTTTAACTTGTACTTTGGATAATTTCACACACTGTTTTGCTCTTTTCCTTCGTGGGCACTTTATTTAGGTTTGTCCAGCACTTGATTTTATTATTCTGCATCTTTACTATTTGCCATGTCACTGTTTCTTTGACTTGATCTACCTTAACAAGTTGTAGAGAAATGGCAAGACTGTGAGTGTGAATATGTTTGTGTATGCTTGTATTGATGACATTGTGACAAAAATCTAATCACGCAGTCTCCTCACAAAGTAAACTATTACATTTTAGGGTTAAGACTTTGTTTTAATTTAAGGTTAGCTTGGGATTCGGCATGTAGTGGCTATAGTTAGTGTCCGCTTAAGTGACAAAAACAGTGTATTTGTATGTGTGTGCCTCTGAACGTGACTCATTAATTCTGACACCGGACCGATACAGATGTAATTGTGGTTTGTGTAATGTACAATACAGAGGTAAATAGAGATATGGACAGAAAGAGAGAGGAAGGGGTAGATGATAATTGCTGTGAGAGAGTGAGACAGGGAGACAGAAAGTGAGGCAGGGGACAAGTGAAACTGTAGACTGGCATCTGGTAAACACATCTTACATAATGAGGCATTTGCAGCTTTCAACAACCTGCTGCGATGGTTCACAAACAGCGCAGGCAGTCAAAAACCTGCTGGTGTGTGTGTGTTGCATGAGCGTGTGTGTGCACAAGCCAGAGGATGTAGGCAAAGTGAATCAATATGGTGATCCATAAAGGCAAAATAACATCCTGAAATATTGAGAGACAGACACATGAGAGGACAACCTTCACAAGAACCTTGCTTATTTATGTGTGACTCAAGGTACACAAAAAAAACAGAGAGGAAGAGAAAAGGGAGAGGATATGAAAGGAAATAAAAGTGGAGGGGGAGAGAAAACTCTTTTCCCATTCACGGTGCTCTCAAATTGGGCTTTGAAGACTCTTCAGATCAACTCAACTAAACTGAAATGAAAAACAAAAGCGGGAAAAAAGGCTGAGCAAGTGAACGCCATAAAACATTAAGAGCATTGTGCAAAGAAAAATGAGTGAAGGTGAAGTGACACAGTGAGTGAAAATGAAAGTATAACAAAGAAAAACAAAAAGAACAAAGAACAGAAGACGGACATGATGTGAAGGGTGTTAATATCAAGCTGGAGAAGATGGAGGTTAGGCAAGGAAGGATGAAAGAAGGTAGGAAACAGGTATAGTAGGGTAAAAAAAAAAGGAAAAAGGGTCACAGTCATAATAAGAAAGAAATGGAGAAAGGAAAGTCAGAAGGGAGAATTTAGGATGGAAGGAGGGAGGAAAGGAAGGAGCAAATAAAGGAAAGAGGAAGAAAAGGAAGGAGAAGAATAACATCATAAGGAAATGAGGATAGGATGTGAGTTTATTTTGACATACACCACCTCACATTTTACATCAAATGTGAAAAAATGAATGCTGTGGAAGCACCTTTATCATTACAAAGAGGAAAAAAAAGTTATATTAAAGAAAAAATCCACCAAAAAATACTAAAACTATAGGAAATGAACCTATTGAGGTCACACCAAGACATTTTCAAACACACAATTGTGTGTTTGAAAATGTTTAACAGTCATGCATGGAGGAGCACAGATACTGCACTACTGTCCCAACTACAGCAGCCTCAGCAGACCCGAATGAGGCACAGCCGCAGCAGTAAGATCAACTTTTTTTTTCCGTGGAGAGATGGTCAGTGGGGGATAACACCACAGCAGCAGCATCCCACACGGACCAGGGATGTTTAAAGGACCAATGCATCAATCAGACAAGATCACAAAAGCCCAGAAAGCCGACAGGGAATAAAGATGATCTATGAAGCCAATGGGGAATCACCCTGACTGGGCAGCAGGCGGGACATTACACAAGCTTGCTGTCACAAACTATAACTTTTTTTATCAAGTCAAACGATAATTTATTTTAGAATCTCAAAAATGCACATTTGGAAGCACAACTGACCTGCGTAAGAAGTAAGAAACACAAACTAAGAGAAAAAAAATCATGCCACATTAAAATGCGCCTGCATGAATACAGAGACTGTAGTGTTTACTTTGCCGCAGGCTTAACAAAGAACAAAAAGGACCCAAAATAAATTAGAGGAAACAACAATCAACCCCGAATGATGGAACTGCTGTGATGCGACTCGGTGGTATTTCAAAGTGGGAGGTTGAGGCTGCATGAGTGTGTGTCCTCTTTTACAAGCCACCCAATGTTTAATGACTTCAACTTCAACTCTGCAACTTCAACTTCTTCTATTCATCATTTAAGCGTCTCTTTATTGCGGCACTTAGCTCTGCCTTGTCCCTGTGTGTTTGACTTCTGCGCCTTTCTAACAACTAAAGGCGTCTTCTCTCTGGAGTCGTGCCTATTAAGAGCCAGCACATGCACATTAACACACATGCATGCACGCACGCATATTGACATATACAACAAAACATGCACACATACAGTAGCTCTGGCTGAGGCTTAGCGTTGACAATGCAAATAGAAGGCAGGCTAATGAACATGTCATGGCCGATTGGAAGGGGATTAATGAGCACAGATGCACACACACACACACAAACACACACACACACGCAGGCAGGCAGGCAGGCAGGTCCTCCATGCCTGACTAAACTACAGCAAAAACCTTTTCCCCCGCCTGGCACAGCATCCCCAGGGGAGGACATGCTGTTTAACACTTCACTAATGTGCGTGTGTGCTTGGGTGCTGATAAATGACACACCCATTAGCTAAAAATGTCATTCCTCACCTATGATGAGGTGAGATGTGTGTTTTTTTTTCCTTTTTTTTTCGCAGTTTGAGTTTGCTTGCACGCATTCAAAACTGCTAATTTCTGTGTGAAACTGAGGAATTGGGTGCTGATGTATGAACAACATGATTATCAATTATCATAAAATATCATGACTACCGGATCAGGCAGAGTTCGGAAATGAGGGTGTCTACTGTTAATGAATGAAAATGCAGAAGCAGAATTCATAAATTCATTTTTTAAAAATGCCATTTTTATTGATTTATCTGCTGGCAAACCAATTCTGCAATTTAACATGAGCAGGAAACTGAAAGGTAATTATCATAATGGTTCTAATTGATATTTTCAGTTGTTAATGATGCAGGATATGGAGCACTGCCTGGCTGTTTTTATTCCTTTTCTATTCTCACCTTTTTCTCGTTTTTCATTATTCCAGTCGCCTCACACATCCACAGAAAGATGTAAACACACAAACTCAGAAGGCAAAAAAAGCTCAGAGGAGCACAGCAGACGACACATCAGCATGCAGAGGGGAAAAAGAACAAGAAAATGGAAAAATAAAAGTAGTAACATCGAAACCCCTTTTTCCTCACATTTAAAAAGAAACTCTTAACAGCGACTCTTTAAACTAGTATTCTACGATTCAGCTCACGATTTGACATTGCCGCTTTCTTATGACACATTCTGGCGTTCTCTCATTTGTTGCGTATTTTTCTTGTGATGATCAAACATCATTTTCATTATTCTCTTCAAGCAGAAAGTCAACTGTGGCGACCCTCTCAGGTACTGACACACTTTGAGACAATTTCAGCAACATTAACACATACAGTGTCCCCTCTAAAGGCTAAAACATGCTTCAGGGGCCAGGAGGTACACCCTCGTCCCTCCAGACGTACATTCCCTCTCCACAAACACTAAAATACAGTTATTTGGTGCTCTCATCCCTCTGAAACGCTGGATTAAAGACATTCTTTATTGCCTTTTTGTTAACTGTTATAATACATGTAAATATAATCCATCTCTCAGTGACTCATGATAAATGTGGTGTACAGTAGATGCACTTGTTATCATAGTAAGGTCATTTTAATGCTTGATTTGTTTTTTAAAAAAAAATCAAGTGCTAACTTTTTTTCCAAGGGATAATCTCTTCAATTCTTTTCAATTAAAGGGGACGTATCATGCACATTTCTATATTTATGTTCTGGGGCTCTGCTGGAATATCTTTGCATGATGACATAAAAAAACTGCTTATTTATCTTATACTGGCTCAGTGCTGCTTCTGTCTGAAACAGGCTGTTTTCTGATTGGCCAGCACCCGGAAGGGGAGGCTACGTAAACAAACTGTAGTCGCAGGATTTCGCTTCTTTTTCTCGTTCTTTACTTGAGATGGAAACTTCTCAAATACATCCTGACATGTTCGAGCCAGAATACGATCTGAAATATGCCAGTGGACAACGTACGTATGTAACAATGACGCGGGTGGGTTTACATCGGAGTTAGTTGAAAGTCTGGTGCGTCTCATACAGACGCTACAGGATGCTGAGTGCGTCAGTATCAGACGTTTCATTTCAGTCTGTTTTTTATTGTTGCTACTGTATGGGATGGGATACTTTTGTGATACTAAATTTGTATTTCTTAGATCAGGTCCAAGCGTATTTTTCTAAATAAAATTGCACTTCTTATAAACTCTACTGTTTCTTACATAAACTAATCTTCAAGTTTTCTTTGTCAGGCTGTACAGATGACTGACAGGAGGTCACTTTTACCAAGATATCAACATGAGCCTTACATACACTTGATGGGACAAGCATGACACTAATTCTGGTCACACTGTCAGATTTATGCTAAATAATCCACATAAGCCTGTTTCTGAATACAACTGAGGGCTTGAATAGCTTGAAAACTCGTAGGATCACGCATGACTTAGAATATACAGTAAAACAGCAGTTCATGTCATCACCATCACTTGTTGTGGCGTCTGGATCCTGGATTCAGTTAAATATTGTTTTCAGGATTGCAACCTCATAGCAAACAGCTTGTTTTTGGTTATTACTTCCACACACAAAAATAATCTTTTTATTCTCGCCCATTATCTGCTCTCTCCACTCTGCAATTTTGAGAGACTAAGCTTAACTGTAGCTCAGTCTGAACTGAGATTAATTCACCTTTCTTCTGTTTTGTGTGCCATATTCGGCAATAAAGCAGATTTCCCTCTAAACCTGTTGTGGCAAACAATCTAAAATGCAGTGCAGAGGCCAGTGGAGGCTTGGCTCACAACTAATGAGGGGAATGAACTGCATGATTTATTGAAATAATCTAAATGCTACAAATCCTTTTAATACGGGTGGGAAATACCAGGAAACGGCTCAGATGTGTTACTCCCACTGGAGAGCTTTTAGCATTAGCTTGAGTCCGTTCAATTAGCAGTGTATGACCCATATCTCTCCTCTGGGGCCGCAGGCATCCTGCTGGCTGGGAAATCAAATCTCTTTAACAACCACTCGCATACAAAACACAGCAAAATCAGGTAGAGTGCAGGTGGCCGCCAGAGCTGTGGTGATAAGAATGAGCTGAGCAAGGTAAGTGAAGCTAAACTAACCTTTTTTTCACCTTTCTCTATTTTCACTCTTTTTGCTTCTTGCCACTCTTTTCTGAGCCAAGCAGCCGTCGTGATTGTTTGATCAATCGATTGATTGCGTGCGCACGTGTGTGTGTGTGTGTTTGTGCACGTGTGGTGTTAGCACAGCTTTCAACATGGACTGGATAACGAGCCGGCGTGAATGAGTCACACTCATTACAGTTGTCTAGTACGTGTACTGTAGGTACACACAGATCGGAGGGAAATTTGCTGGAGGATTAACTGACTGGAGCAGAGACAGATCATCAAGTGACAGCGTGTGTGTATCCAGCACAAACACAGCCTCAGCGGCTAGCTGATTGACGGGTGTGAACAGATTAATGAGCTCTAAATGCCAAAGTGATTAGTGATCTGCATGTTTTATTAAAGATTTTCTGGTGAAAAAATGGCTCATTATAGGTTTAATAAGCTGCACGCTCAGAAATATATTGAAATGCTGATGAAACAGTGATTATCTCACACCAATGAGCCTCGATATCAGGGGGCAATAAACAATTACTTTTATTTTTGGTCAATGTCATGTTTTATTAGATTGTTTAGTTTATAAAAGAGCCCACATCACAAGATACTCATTTTAAAATGATAAAATCAGGCAGGAAAAGTAGCTTTGAGAAGCTGGAGACAGAGAAGGCTTCACATTTTTACTTGATAAATAAACTATTAACAGATTGTCAAAATTGTTGATTACATTACATCACACTATCTGATATACACTGCTACATCTACTTATGACTTTCTTTTGGATAACATGTTAGCAAAAATTGCACTGAATGCGTCTTTTTCCATCATCTGTTGAATATTAGTCGATTACTTACATTTTAGCCCTGGTTTGGTCAACCATCTTCTGAGAAAAATAGATAAAAATGTGTCTGTTTGGTTTCTTACATGTGCAACGGTGTGGCTCATTGACCGGTTTTTAAAAGACAACAACGGAGGAATAAGATATATCAGGCTTTGTAGTAGTGGGACCGATTCACTGTTGGTTTGAGATTTGTTGCCAATAAGAAAAATATAGAAAATTACAAGCTATATCCTTTAATGGAACTTTAAAAAGCCCATCGTCTCCGGTGTTCCCCTTTTACTGTTTTTAACTTTTACAGATTTCCAATGAGATCTGGACCAGCCGTGTAATTTAAAAGTATATCTTCAGGCTGATCTTGTTTGTTTACTCTAATTATTCATCTCAAATATTCTCTACACTGATGTTACTTCACCTTTAAGTTCATCCATCTCTTCAAGAAACACACTAAAATCAATTATTTTATTGAGGTGAGACAGGGTCCTTAAGTGACTTGCTCAAGAGCAGCTTGACCTCAGTAATTTGAGGAGTTGAGAGTATAAATCCTCAAGCAGATCCTACAGAGGGATTTTAACCAAGGACCTGGTTTGCGAGCCGTCTTCTCAAACCTTTTACAGGCTGCTGCTGTCTCCTATGTGACAGCTGTGTTGTATTTGCATCCTCTCAACCTCCCTATGAGGAAAATAGCCATTATCTCTACGCCTCCTTGAAGCATCAGAAACCAGTTACCCTGCGTTATCCTGTGTGGGCTGTATGTATGTGGTCAGGAAAGCCATCGGCTCTATCAGACTGTCATTGTGTGCATTCTCATATGTGTTCATACATATGTAACAATGTACTCACGTCTGACAGAAGATCTGAATGTGTACAATGCATATTATGCTGTACATCCACATGCATGTGTGTGTGGCACGGCTATGACACGCCGTCACACTTGGAAGACAACGAAAAACAGAGAAGCTGTTCGGGCGGCACAGACAAACTCGCACATTTGTACTTTCCGGAAAATCCTGTGTGTGAGTATTACAAACAGTTGTGTGGTGTTTTAGCTTTTGAGAAGTCTTTAAATGCATTATTACGCCAACTTGACGTCCTGGATTGTATTTCATTGTCTCACCGGTACCTTAAACAGCAGGCCCCCACCGAGTCAACTCCTTGTATTGTTTTAATGCAGCGCTGATTTCAATCTGACTGCAGCCAAACCCTTACCCTAATCTTAACCTCAATTTAATTCTTATCTTAATCCTAAAACCAAGACTTTTATAAGAGCTGTGCTCAGACGAAGGCCTATTAGAAGTCAAAGCACAGCCTAGTAGTATGAGATTGTGGAAAGTAATTACAGCGTTTTGTCTTTCAGATTGCATCTTGAACAGTGGCATTAGCACAATAACACATAGTTCATACTACAAAGTTTTCACTATGTGTTATACACAACGTGTTGGAGCAAAAACTTTTTCAGCAGGGCACCCTGCATCAGGACCCCTGCTGTGCCGACACCAGCGCCGCTTTCATTCATTACATTTGAGTTAAAAATCCATTTGCCTGCCAGATAAATACCTGGCAATCATGAAAAACTCCAGAGTCACTGTATAACACAACTGTTTTGAAGGTATTTCCAGAATACTCAAAGACTCTTTTAACTCTTAATTAAAATAATATATTTTTTTAATTAAAACATTTTTCTCGAACCCATTTTTCAAAAAACATACACGCAATATAAACAAAGAAGTGATAAAAGAGTGTGTTGCTGCGTCTTATGTGACCATGTGACTGTCTTAGATAGCTTCAGCCTTTTTGGTTGCAAACACACACACACACACACACACACACACAGGCAGCAAAGTAGGACATTGAGCCAGTGGGTACGACACTGATAACCCCATGATGCATTGTGCCTTTCAGTCCTTCTTGCTTTCCCTCTTTCTGCATCCTTTCATTCCTTTGATTATTCCCTCATTCTTTCTATTTTTCACATCCCATTTGGCCATGTGTGAGATCAAGAGCTTGTGGAGATCTAACATGTCCAGCTGACAGTTTGGACAAGAAGTAAGGGATAAAGAAATAAAAACGACCCAGACACTAAGCCAAAGGATTCCAGTCAACACAACTGCTCTGATCTCTTCACGCTTTTACAAAGTGATCACGTGGTTTTTTGGGGTTTTTTTTGGTTTTTTTTAAATCAGCGACTGGCTTACAGTCACTAATGCGGCAGCATTAGCGCTACATGAGCTAAATAATTTCTTTTAAACTCAAATCTAAGGAGCAAAATTACCAAGAACACATTTTTATTTACAGCAACAGCCTTGGGGAGCCTTGTCACAGAGGGGGAGGGAGAGTTACACGCTGCAAAAAGTATCAACCACAGTAGCAAAGTCACTGAGTCTAACACCAGTTTTTAGTACTTACTTTACTTAAGCTCAATGAGAATCACAGTATACATAGAATGAGATAAAACTAATTATTTCCAGTGTAATTTCATTACTTAATTAGCTAATTATTGTTTATTTGCAATAGGAAAAAAGTTAAATTATCATTCGTTCATGACATCTAGACATTTTGCCACATACTGTAAACATCTACATGCTCACTTTCTCTTCCTAGTTTCCAGATTGAATGTTCACTCACTGCCTTGCTCACAGGAACATCAACCCGGCTGTCTGGAAGTTTAACCTCTGCAACCTTTACATTCATAAGTTTGCTTGTTTAGCATTCAGTTTGCTAGTATAATAATCAGGAAATGCCATATTTACTACACAATGTCTACATGACATTATAGAGGAAGCAGCTGAGTAAAATATGAGTCACTGAGAGCTACATTATGTCATGTCATTCTGTGTTTTGTGATAATTATGTGATATAACTAGGAGAAGATACGTAGTAATACTGGAAAAATAGATTATGAATGACAGTATAGAGTAAATTAATTAAACAATTTGTAAGTAAGTACATACTACAATGGTTCTTAGAAGTCCTAATATCAAGGGCCAAAGAGATCTCCTGGATATATTTTATTGATAGATATACTTTAATAAAGAATTATATAACTGTTCATGATATGGAAACATCACTGTCTTAACAAGCAAAAATGAAATTTAATCCTTACTTTTACTGAAAAGCCCCTCTGAAAGGCCGGAAGCATGTCATTAATATTCCAAAACTGAAAACAGGAAGGACCACAGAAGCCCAGACTCTTGTACACACTCTATGCTGCAACAGTCATGTGTGTGTTTGTGCGCCCGGGTGTTCGACTTACAGCGTCTACTGATGAAATAGCCAGCGGGAGCACTGAAAAGAATGAAATGAATTCTAGAAAATTAATTAGGCGCTATGAAATCGAACTCTGGTGCTCCTTGATTATGTGCACTTCAAGCCGAGCGGAGGCCTGCTGGGCACCACATGTGATCCCTCTGTACACATTAGTTAACATGCCAAAGATAGGCCCACGATGAGGGGGTGAGGGGTGATGATGGGAGATGACGGGAGCCAAGGAAACAGGGGAGGAAGAGAAGGTGTTGAGGTGAGTGAAGGACATTCAGAGAGTTAAAAGAGAAGTAAAGTTGTAAGGATTTACTGAAGCTGTCCACCTTAGCGAGACATTTAGAGTCAGAAAAGCTAATAATAAGTTAACAAGTCTCTTTATCTTAGCAAGTCAAGTCACACTTGATTAAAGAAACAAGAAAAAAGTTTACTTACAAGGTAATTATCTCGCTCTACTGTCAGACCTTTTCCTCGTGTTTCAGAAAAACTAACATTTTATGATTCATCACTAAACAAACAGTGAAGACGGTTCTGTCACACATTCTCTGCAGACTGAGAAAACAACTGCCTTTCATTATCAAGGTGCGAAACGCTCGCGCTGCGCCCGTGCGTCTGATACTATCTTCCCGGTGACAGAAGTGAGAGAACTAAATGAATTTGCGAGACGGTAATGAGGTTCATTTGTTGTTGCATTTGAATTGCCGAATGTTGATTTGGAGTTATTCATGATCAGCGGCGTCCTATTAATCTATTCTGTTGTTGTTGTACAGCTCTGTCACAGAAGTAACAGAGAGAAAGAGTGAAGTCTTATGAGCATTTTCAGATGTACTAATAACAGGGTTTTCCTTCTGATACGATTATACTGATACTGTTCATATTTATTGCATATTTCTTTAATACTTCGCTAGAGGCCCCAAGAGGCTCCTTCCCTGAAATAATCCTAATGCAGCATTTTTATTAGATTCCACACAAGTATGCATGAGTCATTTCTGATGATGAACCCACCTTAGCTTAAGGCTGCCAGGACACAACTGAATATTATCAGTCGGCTGGATTGTGTTCTCCATTTGATCCCCGCTAACAGAAGATGAGAAGTGATGCTAAACATGTCCTACTCCTTACAGTAGCTGTCAGACCTTTACTTTCACTTTAACATGTGCAGATTTTTTCTTGACAAACAATGTCAAAAAGATGCTCCTGCACAGATAGGAGATGGGGAAATAGGATTCATGTAAGAACCAAGATTTTTTTAGCTTCAAGGATCCTGAATTGATTCACAAAATAAATTCTTGTATGCTAACAAGATTTTGATTTTTTTCTCATCTGAATGGGTTTGTTTTCAGGCTATTACTGCGGTGTGTTGTGCCGTTGCTATATCAAACATAACTGGTTGCCAGCAGTTAAGCTGACCAATCTTGAATGACCAAAACATTGACAAATAAGCAGTTTATGTATTTGAAAAAGTTAAGCTAACTGCAATAATTTGTCAAAAAGAAGCTCCCACACACTGTAAGAACTCATCACTGCACCAATGCACACTGTCCACAGCAATTAATGTGAACATACCCGCACTCTCCTCCCTTCCACTGTAGTGGGCACATTGTGGAAAAGAGAAGAAGTGGAAGTGACAGGTTTACAGGTACCGTAGACCATAGACTGTATATAAAGATGGACGTAGCAAGGCGTGATTTCATCCATTGGTTTGCATTCGAGCCAGTTTGAAGCTCAGAGTTGCTGCTTATAAAAAATGTATTGACTCACTATTTCATGAGAGATGTTGATGCTTTTTGAATGGGTCTACTTGAGCCAGGGATTTTTTGGAGCCAGCATCTAGCGACCATCAGTGGTATTGCACTTTAAAGGGACTCACGCATTGGCTTTGATTTCAAGCCGCGTTAGTTGCCGCTTTAGTCTCCTCTCACCAGTCTCTATACAGGTGTGTGAAGATTACTTTTCATCTAAGCTGCAGAAATTTGGAAATGTTATGTAAAATTGCGCAGAATGTGGCCCTGATACAAATGGTAACATTTCATTATACAAAAATACACTTTGAAAACACACATATGAACAAGACTGGTAGCAGCTGTAGAGAATAGATTGAGAACAATATTTTGAATCTGAGAATGGAAATTGAATCAAATTTCCATCCCTAATAGCAGACATTGATCGGGTCGCTAACAATTTGTGTTTACAGGTGTTTCCATGATTTAGTATCCCAATTTTTTTTTTTCAAAAGAAACCCAGTTAGCATATTCAGGTTCTCAAACTCACGACATGGGCTTTTTTAGCTTTCTGTAAGCAGGATATGATATTTAAATTCACCAACATAATGAGATACTTTGATACTCCAAATGCCAGTGTGCTTTGATTGACGGAGCAACAGAAACAGCGAGAGAGAGAGAGAGAGAGAGAGAGAGAGAGAGAGAGAGAGAGAGAGAGAGAGAGAGAGAGAGAGAGAGAGAGAGAGAGAGAGAGAGAGAGAGAGAGAGAGAGAGCGAGAGAGAGAGAGAGAGAGAGAGAGAGCACAGATGAAATGAAACACAGAAACAATCAGAGGGGGGGAGAAACAGACAGAGATGTTTACCATTGTGAGTGTGTGAGTGGGTGGGTGCAGGTGTTTAGGCTACTTGTAGGTGGATATTGGGATGTTCAATAATGCATCCAGTGCCTTTGCAACGCATTCATTAGTGTGTGTGTGTGTGTGTGTGCGTGTGTGTGTGTACCAGGTATTCCTCATGTTGTGGGGACTCGCCTCTCTTATGGGGACAAAAAGCAAGTCCCCTTAACATCCTAAAATCCTTAATTTTAGAGTGAAGACTTGGTTTAAAGTTAAGGCTAGTTTATGGTTAAGTTAAAGTTAGGGTTAGGCATGTGGTAACCATTACCTGTGGTAATGGTTAAGGTCAGGATAAGTCTCCAGGAAATGAATGTAAGTCAATGTAATGTCCTCTGAAGTGATGGAAACACGATAGAGTGTGTGTGTGTGTGTGTGTGTGTGTGTGTGTGTGTGTGTGTGCGTGTGTGCACTCACCTGTGGGCGGATGACTCTTTCGATGTTCTTCAGGGCCGTGTCAGGGGAGGGGGGCGAACAGTCTGGAGTGGGGCCCGTTGAGCAGTTGCCATGGTTACCGTGCTCCCCCTCACTCACCGCTGCATGGGACAAGTGACCTTGCAGAGAGAGAGAGAGAGAGAGAGAAACAGAGTGAGAGACAGGTAGAGAGAGAAAGGGGAGTTTTTTGTTTTTCTTCTCGCAGTTTTGTGTTTTGAGTTGCAATCAGCATCACTGTACAATCTGAGAATCTGAGAATCATCAGGATTTCACACCAATGCTGGGATCATACTGTGCATAACATTCATGTCTTTCGAGATGGTCACTACGATGAGATGATCCTGCCATGACTTAGCTGAGAGATATGTCAAGTTCAACTATGACCAATCATAACTTGGGAGCTTCATGACCAGCATGATAAGAGAGCTATTGATGGACTTCCAGTATTAAAAACGTCAAAAATCAGAAGTAGGAGAGAAAAACATTCAAGTCTTTCCACTGGGGCCTTGTAAACCATCCCGGATGCAGATTTAGTGATAAAAATGACTAATTAATGTTCCAAATGCTCATTTTCATTCTCCACACCCAATATCTGCTGGATTTGACCATTTCCTGGCTAATATCTTGTAGTCTGGTCAAGACTTAAGAATTATTGTGTTCTGCTAAAATTGTTAGTCACAAGCCGTTTAATCTAATATTGACTTTCCAATCTTATTCTTTCTTTGAACAAGTAAAGAAAACGTCTGCCTTTCTTTGCTTTTCCAGATATTGTTTTTAGAAGTTCCTAAAACAAACAAAACCGTGGAAAACAAGTTGAATTACAGTATCTCATCCTTAGGCACATTAGTGCTTTGAGCTAAATGCTAATTTTATCAAGCTGACATGCTCAAATTAAAATTTGCTACACTAAACACAAAGTAGAGCTGAGGCTAATGCCTTTCGTTCTGCAGGAATTTGGTTATAAAAAAGTCTAATACCTAAGTATGTGACAAATTAAAAAATATGACCCGATGATGGTGCTAGAAGAAAAGTCAGAGGATCATCAGAGTTATTAGGATTCGTCCTCTGGGACCATGAAAGTCTGCACAAAGTTTCTTGGGAATCAGTTATCCGGATAGTTGCTGAGACACAGTAATTAAGTCTGGATCAAAGTGTGGATCAACAAACCGTCCAACATTGACATTCCTAGAGCCACGCTAGTAGCATGGCTAAAAAGATCTGCTCCTCACCCTAATGCGAGTCAAAACACGAGTGTTTCGTCCAGCATGTTATACAGCAACATCACCTCACACAGCTTCATTTCAGTCTTCTCCGCAACAACCGAAGTAGCTGGAAACAAGCACCAGCCAGCTAGCTTTTATGTTATGTTGGCATAAAAAAAAAAAACTCCTTTGTACAATATTGGGTTGAGTGAGAAATGAAAAATGAAGGTTCAGCTCACTGCCAGCTGGAGATCCAAATGTGTCACACAGTGTTTTTCCAGCTAATATTGCATGAGCAATAACAGAGAAGTAGCATGAGAGAAAGGTGAGGAGAGTGTATTTTGTAAATTGATAAGCCCCGCCAACAACCACAGCAGGACAATATAACATCTGCCCAGTGCAGTTGATGTCTCTCTCAGGCTCTCACACACAGAGGTGCGTGCGTGCGTGCGTGCGTGCATGGCTGAGTGCACAACCGAGTGTCGGAGCTAATTTCCCCAGTGTATGATTATTTAACAGAGGGAAAGGGAGAAAAAGCGCAAGAAGAAGAAAAGAAGAAGGGAAGAAAGGAGAGTGAAGTGCTGAAGAAGCCCGAATTAAATTTCACAGGGAGAAAACATCTGTCTTAATCAACTGAAGGAGACACAAACACAGACCGACACACCTTTCCCAAACTGCTTGTCAGTTGGGCTTATACACACACACACACACACCAGTAGCTTTCTGTCAGCTGCTACCTGCCTACATAGATTCTAGCAGACACCAAAATATCATCCAATTGTGGTGAGAAACCCAGCCAGGACTTGAAAAACACACACACACACACACACACACACACACACACACACACACACACACACACACACACACACACACACACACACACACACACACACACACACACACACACACACACACACACACACACACACACACACACACACACACACACACACACACACACACACAGCATGACATCACTATCACTAATATCAGTCATATATTTGCTGTGGAGGGATTGTTGCTTAAAGATACAGTATACGAATGATCCATTATCACATTTTAAACCAAAAACCGGATATAAAATCAGTATTTCAGCTCTACAAGAGGAGGATCCCGGTGGTCTAAGAATCGCAAAAATGTCAGCAGAGGACAGAAGAGCGATGTCATATTTCTTGTTAACATTCTGGAAAAGATTGAGGAAAAAAAAAAAAAGGTGTTTTAGATTGTAGCTTCCCTTTTTGGTTTCCAGTATTTAATGAGATGGTTTTGTTCAGACTTTTTTTTGGCCCACATGTTTGGATTCTTTTCATTCTTGTATATAAAACTCGCTTTTTGATTCCTGATTACAGGATCATTACTCTCACTAATGGAGGAGGACATGGACAAAAACAATCCTGCAGGTTCGACACCTTCGAGAACACCATTAGGAAAACAAGACAGCAGCAGGGCTGGAGCCAAGATTTTAAAATACTGAGGTCGTGAGTCCCTCAAACCCTGAAATATTGAGAAATACTGAATCCTGGTGGAAAAATACTGGGTCTAAAAATACTGGAATTAGTCCTAGACTCCAAAAAATACGGAGGACATGACCACAGTATCCTCAGCGGTAGATAGGCTCCTGGAAAAGTAACAGTAGCTTTGATGTGCTTCAAATTCACCGACATCCAATTTCAAGTACCTGTAATCGTTCAAGACACCGTTCGAAAATCTAATGACTTTCCTTGATCATCTGCTCATTTGTTGCTGTGGGATCATTACATCTGAATTACTAAAGAGATGACTGGAAAATTAAAGACCTGGTGATACGCTTGCCGATCTGGATTTAATCTTTGCTTGTGTCACTGACTTGAAAGCTCTGGTTTCTTTTCAAGAATCCAAAAAGCTTTGCTTTCTGGTGCGATTGGTCAACAGCATTTAAACTACTGATTCTGAAGTATGTGTATGAAGTCAATTTTTATCTTTGAACCTTAAATATCTCATTACATTTGATTTTTTGTTGTTTACCTGCGTCTTTGACTCTTGTTTTTTGTGCATTAATACTGTGTATGTTAAAGTCCTGGATCTCCTACAAAGCAATAATAAATAGCATTTTAAGTGCAATAACTAAATACGACTGGGAAATCTGTTGGTTTTTTGATTCATCCTCTTCAGTGAGGCAAAAGAAAAAAAAATTCATTCAAAGAAACTGCAGCAGGAGGGGCACAACATCCTCTTTACAACAGGAAGCAGTGGGGTTTATTGTAGATATATTTATAACCTTGAGCAGTAACAATATACAGCACTAGCACGAGAGAAAGAAAACCAAAGTTTGCCAGGATGTATGCCGCATGAAGCACATTCAAAGACACAACAAATGTCTAGAAACATCCTTTAATAACTCAAACACACTTTAAAACCCCAAAATAGATGATTAAAACATTATAAGCAGTCCACTCCTATACCTTCATCTGTTTTGATTCTTACAGTTGAATTAATGAAGCTGCTGTAAAAGTGAAACTGCCGCCGTCTACCATCATTTATTTCAAGTTTCGACAGTCTAGCTGGAGACGCACAATCAGACATACTGTACAGTGTTCCTTCAGGGAAAGTGACACAGCTTCACAGCGTGCTTTCACGCCTATCAACGCATGTGTGTGTAGTGTAAATGCATGTGCAGACACAGACAAGACGTGCTCCCTACATTTTACTTCAAGTTGTGCAAGTACACACAGCGACACACACACACACACACACACACACACACACACACACACACAAACACACACACCATAAAGAGCTGCCTGGAGCTGAATCAATGATTAAATGTGGGAATAAATAGATCAAAATAAAAACTGGAAAAATTAGAGAAAAAAAAGAAGAAATGAAGGATGCAACAGAAGGATTTATATAGATAGAGACTGAGGTCCTATTGAGTAAATAAGCCTGTCAACACTGAGGCTTTGAAGATTGATGAAGTTTGTGTGTGTGTGTGTGTGTGTGTGTGTGTGTGTGTGTGTGTGTGTGCGCTTGTGCCTGCTTCCTTCGCGTTCTTCACATCTGCCTCGGGCTCACTCATGGGGGAACGGTTTCCGTCTCCTTGCCAGAGGGAATGTATGTTTTTGTGCGAACGTTCACATATAGGTGCACATACAAACTGTAACACATGCATGAGAGTCTAGCTGTAATGACTGCAGGGTATTTTACCCAACTGCTTCCATCCATATGTTGAGGTTTACGTGCGTGTGTTTGTGCAGTGGGAGAACACAACACTGAGAAAGAACCTCTGGGAAGATGTGAAATTTTAACTTCAAGGTTTCACAGGTCTGCTGATATTCCTTGCATGCCAAGCATAAATAGTACAGTATGTGTGTGTGTGCGTATTTATAGAAAGCATGACCATGCCTGGATTTACACCAATGTATCTCCGTGTTCATCCGAGGCCAGCTCGTTAATGCAGGCATGCAGGAGCAGTGTGTATATGAGGTCTAAGGGAGCGCTTGGTGTGAGCGAGCGTTCGAATCAGCTGTCCTCCTCCTACTCGCCTAACAAGACAAAACTGTCAGTTTCAGAAGTGCCTCTAATGCTGCCAGTTCTGCCTCTGTGCCGCTTTGACAAGTGGCATTTCATATGTGTATTGTGTGTGTGTGTGTGTGTGTGTGTGTGTGTGTGTGTGCATGCACCTGCCTCACATGTCCTCTTCTATGTCATAGTGACAAATTACAGCTGAACTCTTAAAATCATCTCTGACTGCGAAACAGTTTGCTGCAGTTTCTGGTCAGTGTCTCATTATTGGTTAAAGGTTAATAGTTAAGGGTTATGGATTTATTCAAATACTCTTTAGTTTATTTCTTCTTAGTCACAATTTCACCAAAAAATTTCTCAAGATTGAAACTTGCATCGAGACATTTTAAGAAAATTATATGAATTACATCTGCACCTGACAATTTGCATCAAATGCCAATGTTGAGTGCCAATCCGAGAAGCAGGGTGACCTTTATGTGGCGGGTTTAAGGATGTCGAGGACAGGGTGGTGGATGAGGACGCAGCATATCTGATTTTCATGCAGTAGACTGGAGTTGCCGTCCCATCACAGCAATTAAAGTTCACCTTTTATTACCGTAACAAACATCTTTCCCTGCTTACCCAACACTTTTAGTTACCATCTAAAATCGACGGTTTTGAGAATATTAACATTCTTGTCTGGTGACAGGGTTGAAATAAAGCTATAAAATTGACGCAAACTAAAATTAAAAGTGTACAAGTGTCTTGAAAACAGACTAAAACTAAAATAGAGACCCAAAAACTAAAAATATAAAAAAAACGTAAAACTGTGCAAGTACAGGTTGCACAGTTTCTCTACATTGATTTCTCCTGGCTGTCAAAGAGGAAGACATTCTATTGCCTCACTTTTCAACAAGTCAATGGGTTTTGACCCTTTTAATAGAAAAGCCCTGGAGTTACTTCTTGCTGCCATTAGCCACTCTAAGCCTCCAGCGCCAAACAGAAGTGGGATAAATGGGGCGAGACACAGCAACATCATGGCTTTATCCACCCCAGAGAACGGAGGGTGGTTAAGTTCATATGAGTGGGAGTGTAAAAAACTAAAATACATAAACATTACAGGTAGCAGTATCACAGTGTGTATCACCTGTGACTGGCTAATCTGATCTGATTCACGAAAGTTTATAAAGATAAAATTATCAAAACTGATCCTGTTCAGTTCAAATTCCCTTACACTGCCAACAGGCCATCAGCCCTGGTGTAAGGAGTTCAGCAAACAAATCTGACAGTGGAAAAAAACTGAACACTATCCAGCTAATAACTTTTCACTGCGCTGCTTCCAGAAATGTGGAATTTAGGATCTCTACCTGTGTGTTGACCTATTTTGTCAAAAGAAAGTTCACTGAGATATGCAGCACAATATGTAGGACCTTTGAAGTAACACACAAGACACACACACACACACACAGGCAGACACACAGGTTTGTAGTTTCATTTTGCACACGTCAGCAGCGGCTTGTTTACCAGCTGGAGACAAGTGTGTATTTATCTCGGGAGGAGTCGGTCGATAGCAGAAGAGAAGCACTTTTGCTCTAACCGCTTGGCAATGCTCTCCGCTTTCTGTCTGCTCCATACGTGACTGTAGGCTGCGACGCTTCGCCCACAAGTCCCTCCTCGCCACTCCGCTGCCTGTCTTCCTATCTCCAGGATCACACGTCAACCTGCAATGCTTTTGTGCTGCTGCAATCTGCCAGCCAGAGCGGATTAGGAAGCCGATTAACTGTGTTGCCAAGACAGACTTCAGAATCACACGACATGTTTTTTTTTTAAATCATAGAAATGTCACAGAAAGTGACACTTTCAATGTCGACAAAAGCATTTCTACATCCAGTGCTCACACTCAAAATCAATGCTTGTCTCAGAGTAGATTTTTCATTCAGGTTTTGAGAAAGCTTGAGTTGGTGTAAGTGATGGAAAAAACTATAATAATGACGCCAACACATTGCCAAAATTTCATGGCAATCACACCAATAATTGTTTAAGAGATCAGTTTGGGACCAAATGATGGACCAACAGACATTTCCTTCCCTAGAGCTACAACACTAGTGTGGATAAAAATAAGTGTTCTCCTTGGTTCCTATAAAGGTTGACATTTAGATATTAGTTTCTCATCTCTCAAAAGGCACGCATGTAGAATTAAATATATGCATGTGACATATGGATACTAAATGCATCCGCAGCCAAGTGGTGTAGCAGAAATGGATTCCTCATTTGAAACAAATGAAAATCCATCAAAAAGGAATCCATGCAATACAACGAGAATAATCCTGAGTTAATATACAGAGCTCAGGAGTGGGATTATGCACAAAAGTCTGTGTGCAGCATACTTTGCATTATAAAGAGCAGAATTCCATTTATTTCCTGTCAGAAATGACAGTTGTCAGAGGACATATGGTGCGATGGGATATTGTGCATATTGTGATCTTTCGTGAATACAGCAGCGCCAAAAGTGGGACGGTGCCTCTAACAGGTTGTGGACAATCTCAGGACAACAGCTGTAGGAAGACAAAATAAAAAGAATGATAAATAAAAAGAGAAGGAGGGGGAGAGAGATTTCCAAGAAGCTAATACATGAAAAACCAGGAAGTTGTTTGTGGTGGCAGTTTCACTGACAACAGGTCCCTGGTGTTTTTGTAGTAGCGTAGCCGAGTGACAGTCGCCAGATGGGTTTTGATAAAGCCGCTTGATTGTTTGAGGCTTCAGAGAGCGCTGTAGAGGCTCCGTGTCCTCAACTGGGAGGCAGCCCGCAGCTGCAGGCAGCTAGCCAGCAGCACAGGACAGGTGGATATCAGGCAGGGCTTACACTGCAAAAAATATCCATCTCAACAATTCTTCAGCTCAACGTTCTGTTTAAAAAAGTTTTTTTTCTTAAAACAATGAGAAAAATTCTGCTGAGGTGAGTTTAACATACTTTACTTATTTCAGGGAAGTTTGCTCCCCTCCTCCTACAATGTTACCTCTACTTCCTGCTTGTGATTCTTTCAGATTGTTCGCACATGCCCACAAACGGCCGTCCGTTCCGCGGCAGAAATGTGCGGAATATGTCCCCTTTTATTTAAATATTCTTTTGCAGCAGTGTATTACATTCAACATACTACACATTTCTTCACAATTGTCACTTTATTTATACTACTATTATATTTGTTTCTTGGCTTTTTTTTATTTTTTATTAATGTTGTCAATTATTTTTGTTTCCTTCAGCTTGTTTTGTCATGACTATAATGTACAAACCCATCATGCTGTCATTAGTAACAGCAAATGACTCAATATGTCACGCATTCTTATTTATTTATTTATCAGTAGCTGCGTTTTTGGCATATTCTTATTTTTATCCTCTCTGTCTACAGTACTGTGTGTTGTTGCTGCAACCTCCCCAGAGGTCATTTAAGTTTCATCTCATCCTTAGAATAACATGTTGTCACCATGAAACATGTTGTTAAAATGAGTTCATTTGCACTGGTAAAGACATTATTTTATATCACCCTACTTGTATAATAAAAACAAAGATTTTCAGGACTGAATAATAGATGACTTTTTTTTTTGCAGTGTAATGCACCCAGATACTCTCTGCTCTTCCCCTTCCCTCTTTTCTCTCATCTCAATCCCTCTTTCCCCATGTTTCTTCACAATCATATCCTTCCTCTCAGAGGCAGATAAAGAGAGACTGACTCAGACCCATGTGACTGACACGGACATGTGACTGGCCTCAAAGCAGGAATCCAGGATTTTCCTTCCTGCTGCGTCAGAGATTCACATTCGTGTAGATGGCTTAGCCTGAGACGACCCTCCAACTTGATCAAATGAATGTATAATCTGCCCTCTCTCTGTCTCAGATTCTTTTTCACCTTTTCGTTGCGGTCTCACTCTCTGCAACAAGACAGTATCTGCAGCCTGTAAGGCATTGTGCATTACTAGTCATTTGCAGCAATCACATGGAAATGTATGCATCACCTGAGTTCTCCCTCACCTCCTCTGACTTTTGCTTTGTGTTTTTTTCCATCTCTTTTGCTCTTTTTTTTTTATATGTTTATGTCTCTCTCATTCTCATATCAGTTCCCTCTGTCTCTGTCTCTCATTTGGCCAGGTAACAGCACTCAGAGAGCTGAGAACAAACACAACACCCACACTGCTCTCTTGCGTCAGTGGAGTAATTTTCTACCAAAAAACAATCTGACATAAAGCAGCTAACCTCCCAGTTCACACACACACACACACACTCTCTCTCTATACACTGTGTTTTGAGAGGTCAACTCTCCTCTATCCTGCAGCCAATCACAGATAAGCTGAAAAAGCCAAACGTGGGACGAGACATGCATGGACACACACAAAACAAGCCTCTACAGTAGCCTCTCTCTCTGCTCCTGTTGGGGGGTGGGGGGTGGTGGGGGGGGGTGTGTCACTAGCAAGGCAGTTCCCATGGTAACATACAGGTGACTCACCAGCCGGTGATGCAGTTGCCGTGACAACCTGCAGTGTGTAGCATCGCTATGGGAGCGAAGTGAAAAGGGAAGAACGCATTGTGGGTGTTTGCTGTCGTGGGTGTCGAAGTATAACGCTGCAGACCAAACAACTGATGAGCAAACAGAATCGACTGGAAGATTAGCTCACACTGAATCCTGCACTGGAAACAGAGTTAAAGACAGTGAGGATGCCAGTGGAAAAGTAAAGTAAATCAGGAACAAAGTAACAAATAGTTACAATAGCTGCAAACCCCTATTTAGATTTGGGGGGCAGGAGGAGATGGATAATAAAATATTTGCATTATTGCTCTATAACCAAATACTCATCATTCTGAATGACATTTAGGCTTTTGTCAAATTACAGGAGGTGTTTCATAATAACCAAGAATATTCTTAAAGCTGCACCAATCAATCGAAAGGTGTTGCCCGTAGTGATAAATCCGTAGAGAATTATCACCAGACTGCACTTCCCCTCAGCTCTACAGAGCATTTTGGTCATTAGTCACTGTTTTGGTTTTAGTGTTTACTGTTACTGTTTTAGTTCAGTTTGACCCCTCTCATCAGTGTCAGGCAGCTGTTTTTAGCAAAAAAAAAAAAAGGCTCAGATACACTACTGTACATTATCTGCCCAGCAACACATGACAGACAAGCTTAGTAGTGGAGAATTTGGCAGCAAAATAGAGCTAAAACACCAGTGAATGATGGACTGACATTCATCAGGTGAACAGAAACGAGCAACAAGTCCAAATGAATGCTAATTTGCTCCGTGTCTGCTGGATAAGCTACTGTCTGCTAACAAGTTTGACTTATCAAACTCATAAGCTGATATTTTGTACCTCAGCTACCTAAAGAAATGTATTAGCGTAGGTTTAAAGTTTCACCCAGCTTTCCCTAAAAAGAGTAAATCCCATCAAAACTGCTCTGATTTAACAAAGCATGTATTCTAAACTATGTTGCTCTCACTCTCAGCCCCAGTTTCCACACCAGTTTATTGCCGTGAAGCTGGTGTTAATGTTTTTGACAAGGTGAGATGAATACACAATATGCTTGCTGTTCAGATGGTTATAAAGTTGTGAACATCACAACAGCGGGATGTTCATATGGACTCTTGTTCGCAAACGCAGTAAACATGACCACAGATGAAGGCACCATATGTTCAATATGTTTCAAATGGACAAAACTCTGGTTCAACACTATGTTTGGACAATTACTTAAAATATATTGTTGCTTGTTGGCTCTGTGCAGTGTAGAGGTCTGGCTCAGCTGTTAGGTGACTATGATGAATCCTTTTATAGCGCGTTGACGTGCTGTAAAACCTCTCTGTGAATCTATTAGTAGTAATCTTGCTGGGGGAGGTTTTTTGGGACTAAAGGTGAAATTGTATACTTGCAACTCGAGATTATGAAAACTAACTTCTCTCTTCATAAAATGAGTCCATCTGATGTCAGCAATACTTCATAAAATGTATTATGTATCAGGATATAATATTATATCTTGCCTGACTGAGGCACCTTTGACAGAAAAGTTGATGGAGAACACAAGTTTTGGAGGAAAGGATCATCTGTATGTGACACGCTGATTGCAAAAAGAAAGCATAGTTTTCTGCTTTGTCCTACCATTGCGTGGACAGGCGTTGAGCCCGTGGTTGATGTCGAGCGAGGAGGGTTTGCGTGTGACGGCGGTGGTCACGGACTCATAGGGGTTGTCCTCATCCTCTGGAAGGAAAACGTCCAGAGACGGAGAGGTGACGATCTCCCCTGAGCGCTTTGAATCCTGGGAGAGGAACACAGAGAAAGAGAAATGTGAAGGCAATTTATTAACATCACATTATCCGGTAACGAGCGCGATTTTATGGCTTTCCGCTACCATGAAGGTGCAAATGTTTGATTTGAACGACTCTGACAGGAACTGCGGGTGTTTTGGAAAGCAAAGTGGCCTCTCACTCAGTTCAAATGTACTGTACATGTGAGTAGTTATTTGTGAAGGACAACTCGGCAAAAAAAAAAAAGACATATTTGATGTGTGTCTATCCAGGGCCAAAGGTGTCCATCACCTGAGGTGGTGCATCATTAGAAACACAAAGAAAACAACTAAACACATCAGTTCAGTAACCTCTCAGTTCACCGCAAGGGTATCATTCAAATCCAACCACGTTTACACAATTGGATTATTGTGAAAGATTTAGGGCAATGTTCAAAGCACACACTGAAAATAAAAAAGGTTAGAAAAAGTTTGAACTTTTCTTTTCAATCCTGCGGAGTTCATTGTAGAGTCTCTTTACAGTCCCTTCAGGATTTTAGGGTTTTGTTTCGTGTGATTCCTGTGATCAGTGAGGTTTTGTTGCAGCTTTTTTTTTTTTTTGAAGAAAAAGGAAAAAAGAAAGAGCAGTCTTAAGTTCTCGCATTTATCTGCAATAAAAATTGTTTAGACTGGCAAAGATTAGGGATAATCGCAGACAATCTTGTGTTGATTTACTTGCTGTGAAGTGTCCAAGTGCCTGTAATGAACAGTATATTGTAGTGAAATTGCTGCAATTTGTGAAAAAGGCAGTCTATCAGTTTTAGGATTAATGGTTTTATGTGGTAAATGTGCAAGAAATATGTTTTATAATGTTGAACCTTAAAATACAAGATACAATGACCTTATTTCAAAAGTTATTAACTTCTTAGCTGATGACAGAGAGTTCTGTTGAAATCTATCCCTCGACGGTGCAACAGCCTCAGGGTCTCATCACATGCTGTGAATGAATTAAAAAAAGGAACAAAACAACCTCTGACAAACGCGGTAAAAACTCCCTCAAACGCAACAAGTTTAAAGTCCCAATAAATCTATTAAAACAGCCTCTATTTTGTCTTGTACAGTGTGATATTTCAGTCCCTCTTATCTACCACTGATGTTCACACAATGTAAAAACTGACGCACAACAAGCAAAAACTGCTTTGAAAAAAAAAAGCACTGTCTTAAGGAAACCAGGGAAAACGTACAGTATCCTCCTTCCATTAGTCACTGCTCGGGAAAATGGTCGGATGTCTGACCTTTTCAAGTTACAGTGATATTGCCAGTTTTCTGACGTACAGTATGATCTTACTAAGTCATACAAAGCCAACACGGGGGGTTACTGTTACTGAGTTAAAGCAAAATGTCAACTTGTAAACTTCATGTGTTCAGAATTGGCTCAGAAGAGGAAACAGGTATGCTTCCCCTGGACTAAACTTCAGCTGGGTGCTCTTAATATTCTACAGATGTTTGTCTTAAAAATCAATCATCCACCAATAAGCTCAGCGTGATCCTCAACAACCACCTGTAGAGCTGCAGATTTGCTCTCTACAGCCTCGATATGTGATGAAATGCAGCAGCTTCACCAAGGAGTCTAAGAATCAGCAGGTCCAAACTCCTCTAATCCACAGGCTTGAAAGTTGCGACTCCATCTTTGCTGTCCACTGTCCATCTTTATTGCACTTGTCATTCCCCTCTACTGGCTTTAAAAGTCACCTAACATAGGTCATCTGACTCTAACCTCACCACCACATTCCTCCATCCAGCTCCAATCAGGTTACATATCACCTAACACACACACACACACACACACACACACACACACTCTAGCAAAGAGACACTTATTATTCTTGATACTATGTTATTATATTGTTAATAGAAAAGATGTTCTTGCTTCACCTTTCTTAATTAATATTGTGTCTTTTTGTCACTCTGAATAGAGTCTTCGCCAAATGCCTGAATTGTAATTTGCATGCTAAATGAAACACACTAATGATTTTTACCAAAGGGGACTTGAAGCCTTTTGAAAGGAAACTTTTCATTTGGAGGTGATCAATTTAGTCTCACATTGAGAGGTACAAGTAAGCAAATTTTTTCTCTGGGACCTTTATATAACCGCTGTGTCCCTGGGTATTTGAGGAGAATTTCAGATTGCACTTTTGTTGCAGCATTGGTGAAAAGGTTGAGCCCCACAGGGCTCAGAGAGAGCCGAGGACCAAGAAGTCCCTTATCTCCGAGGCAGATGTGTACCCAGAAAGAATGAAAAACAAGGGTGAGTGATGTGAAGCAACGGAAAAGGTTACAGAGGCGAGCGTCATTTCAGCCAAATAGACAAAACATTTCTTTCCAGCGACGCAGCCTCTGGATGTCTGCCTTTTTCCCGTAAGGCAACAACTCGATCATCATTTCTGAAGTGTCACCTGGCAACCTGCCCCTGGTTGTACCCTTCCTAATGGGATCAGTGGTGAAGTTGTCACCATGGTGATGGTGTGGTGGCTATGCCCGTTTTCTACCCCGCTCCAAATATATTTCTCAACCCAATGACTCAAGCTTTCCCCCTTTTCACCCGCTCCCAACCACCTCCGTTCATTCAACAGCCATTAGTCTTCCTGTCATCATGTGCTACTACATTACCCAGACTGCACTAGGCCATCAATCACACACTGAGCACACTCAAAATGAATTAATCATTCTGGCTGATAGAGCAATCAGTCCCTTGATGATTTCTCTCACTCGCACCCTCTGCACTCAATCTGAGACTTATTTCACACTGCACTTTGTTAAAGGCAAATAAACCAAAACCCCCCGTCCCCCCCCCCCCTCTCTATCTCCATCAGCATTCAATTAGACTGCCATTACCAGCTAATGGAGATCCAGTCTTTATGCCTTCACTCCACAGGTGGCCCAGCCTCGGCTGACACTGATTTGACGTGACAGCCTGGTTAGCTGCCGATTTTGCTCGCAGAACTTTAGGAAAGGCTGATGGAACCGCAGAGAGCTGCTGTTACTTCACAGCTCCTTTCAGCGACATAAAACCTCTACTGTGAATTACAAACTCATCTGACAGCTCAGATTCAAGGTGCAATGAATCATTGTCGCATTTACTTTGATAAAAAACACAAGAGTATCATTAGGAAAACTGGCTACAACTGGCTCTACAGTCCATTACGCTGCATCTCACACAAACACTACAGAAATCTGCAACTAATGATTTTCATTGATTAATTGTTTTGTGTTTAAGATGTCAGAAAATAATTATAATTTCAAACAGCCCAAGGTAAAGTATTCAAAGTGCTCATTTTATTCAACCAACAGTCCAAAACTGAAAAATATTATATATATGACAAAGAAAAGCATAAAATCTTCACATTTAAGAAGCTGGAACAAGTGAATATTTTGCTTTTTCTTCTTGATAAAATAACAAAAACGATTACTTGATTATCAAAATAGCTGCTGATTAGTGTTACTGAATACTGAATTTAATACTGAAATTCAATTAAATCCTTTTCTTCTTCCGTTTCTTCAGGAAAATTTAGATAAATTAAAGATGAGAATACTTATAACTACTACTTGTTTTCCAAAAAAAAAAAAAAAAAAAAAAATATATATATATATATATATATATATATATATATATATATATATATATATTTTGTTGTATTGGAAAGACAAGACTGCTCCAACTTTTAATTCATTCCTTGATCAAATATCTTATTTTCTTCTTCAAGCTGTCATTGGAAAACAAAAACGATCGACATACTTTCTATGATTTTTGGTCACCTTTTATGTTGTATTTGTAAAAAGCAAAAACCAGAGTACATGTTTGGTTATAAACATGTACTCTGCTGTTTAATGGACTTTTTTTTTTTGGCTTGTTGTATATAACTGAAGTGCTGTTTGTGTTTTGTGGCCTGGGGTGTGGGAAATGATGAAACGTGTGGACTGCATTGCTTGTAGTATCTACAGTTTGATGAAATAATAAGGAAGCAGCGTATTGTATCAGTACCACAGTTAAAGTAAGTTAGTTAAGTGAGTTATTATATAAATTTACAGAAACAAGATTAGTACAGTGCATGTAAACGTGTTGTCTGATTTCCTGTGTAACCAGATTTAGTAACGTGGTTTCTTGTAAACGACAGCGTGTCACTGGGTCAGATGTGGCAGGAAATGTGCTTGATCGCTCTACGGCACAAAGCTGGAAGAGCGTGGATTTAGCTTAATCACAATGGCAGATAGCGGGAAAAGTGAAAGTAATCGAACAGCGACGAGTGGATATTGTCTTTGCAGCAGGATGTGACAGGATTTAATGGGAAATACAGTCCTGATTTAAGAATAAAAACACAACTAACATTTACGATGAAAGAGAGCTGAGAGAGGGTCTCATTTGTTCATATGTAAGATATCACTCTTAATTAACGATGCAATTCGGAAGTTTTGAAATGCCACAGGTACAGCAGCATCATAGTAGATGAACTGAAGAAAGCACACAAAAAACACTCAGGAAAGAGATTCCTCTGTGGTGTCCAGAGGGAGAAGAATGACAAGAAGAGAAGAAAAAAAAATAGAAAGCAGGGAAAGGATTGCACCTAAAATGACCTTTAAAAAGGTCATAAAGAAGAGGAATCACCTTTAACACATATCTGCCTGTGTACTGTCAATTTATTATTCAATTCTCCCACCATGTGCTCTGTCCTCTTACTTTTTCAGCTACATCATCTCTCATGACTCTGAGCTTTCACCCCGACAGCTGAGGAAGAAACAGAAAGAGAAAGAGCGAGGCCAAAGCTGACAGGGGTAACAAAACCCATCGCCTGGGATAGAGACAGAGACAGAAAAATGACAGGAGAGGAGAACACAGGTAGATACAAAAAGGTGAAGCCAGGATCCAACTCAACACTTACTTTAGAGTTGGTGTCAACTTCAGCGAATCCCGGGGAGACCAACACGAGACAGAGAGACAGAGCGGGAAGAGGAAAATGAGCTCGTACTGAGGAAGGGAAGCAGAGGAAGTGGGAGTGCAATGAGTTTGGAGCAGGGATTTCCTCACACACACACACACACACACACACACACACAAGACCACAAGAAAGAAATTCAGACACATCCGAAAAAGCTTAAAGTTTAAGCAATTCCCTCGTCAGCAGAAAACTACTTTGCACTCGATCTCAAACTAGACAGTCACTGGTAGGAAATCCCTCACTCTCCAAGTTCACAGTGAATCCCCGGGAGCACCCGAAAATCTGCAGATTAAATTAATCCGACTGTGTGAGGACAGGTTTAGCTACCTGATATTTTGATGTATCCTCGCTGCTCTTCCCGCTCGGCTCTGGAGGGGTCAGAAGGCTTTACAAAGTGGGGGAAAAAAAGGCTTCACGCGGTGTGATATGAGCGGTCCCTCTGACAAACAAACACGCTCCGTCTTCATTCATTTCCCTCCACCCTCCCTCTCTATCAGGGCAGAGATAGGGACACAGAGAAACTTGTGTCTGAGCTCAACAGGAAGAGAGCAGACAAACAGAGGCCTCCTCTGGCCACTAATTAGCAGGTCGTATGCAGCTCCCGTCCAACTGCAGAGGCCAGATTAAACGTTTGGGTGTGTGACGGCGCCTGCACATGTGACCAAAGGATTGCATGTAACGGTGTGTGCGCACACATCCAATGCAGTGTGGTGTTTGTACATGTCTGCCTGCCTGCAGTAGATACAGTTAATGTGTGCCTGTGATCATGTGAGAGCTTATGTGCATACTTTTTTTGTGTGTTTGTATGTGTGCAGGGCCGATAACCCAAATAGGAAATGTGCTGTTGCTTTGGTCATGTTCAGAGGAACTTCTTCATATCTTACCGTCTTTAAATCCTGTGACTCTCTTCCTCTTTCTGTTTAACCCTCAACTGTACACAAAACGCAAGCTGCTGCCTCATACACTGTACGCAGAGTTCATAGGCCATCAGATATGAATAGAGGCTATAATTTGCTGGCATTTCCTCATGGAGGCTATTTGATTAGAGAAAAGGGAGGGGTGGACACCAGAGAGGACAATGGACCCTCTGAGGCCCTCAGTGAGGGGAGAGAGAGAGTTGCAGTCATGAGAGGACAGAACTGGAGGGACACACTGGCCAAAAAAACAGCGCTGGGAAAAACATTGGAAAATGCTCTTATTTGCTTTTTTTGTATGAGAGTAGAGTGAGATAAGAGGCTTGATAACACTCATGTCTGCGTGTTAAGTAGAGAGCTGAATTCAGGAAGTGGCTAGTCTAGTTTATTATGAGTTGCTGTTGGATCTGTTTCTTCACGAACAACAAGTTTATCCATGCAACCATCTTTTCTGCGTATTATCTCCAGCTATAGCGTGCCAAATGCGGTCGGTGAGCTCAGGTTTTTGTCTTTCAACAAACACAATTGTACTGTACTCGGCAACCTCACTGAGATATTGGCTCAACATGTAACTCCCCCTAAAACCACGTTTTTATATTCCTGTGTAGGTGGGCGTTTTTCTCACCTTTGGACAAAGCAAGGCTAGCTGATTCCCCTCAGTTATTTGCAAGAAAGCGAATAAGCATATTTCCCAAATGCTGAACTATCCCTTTAACTGTTGGAGAAAAAGGAGAGATGAGAAACACAGAGAGCGGCTGGTTGATCTACATTAGAAGAGAGAGCTGAGAATGAGACGGGGAAAGTGAAGAAGAGAGGGAAGCAGAGAGAGAAAAAGAAAAAAGAGGTGCATGTTGGTCAGACGAGCGAGGAGGGATTGTCTTGCAGAATTGGATTTCCCTCCATGACTGGCTAATCCCAGAGAAATCAACAAGCTGAGCCACTCATGGGACACCGACAGTCACTTCTCAGAAAATAACACCCCTCACATTCCCCATGATGGCTAACCTGACGCACCAGATGGTTCGTTACTCACGTGATCTGGCAAATCCAGCTGCCTAGCAAGGTAACATGACGGCTGCTGAATTGAGTAAAACTCAAACTGTGGCTTACCCCGTCTTCACGCGTAATCCCACAGATATGGCAAACAGCCAGAGCGAGAGGCCATGCAGACAGAGATCCACTGCTGCTGTGTGACCCAACTGTGTTCAACAGCAGGCCCGACAACTCTGGAGGACGTTTTGGAGTAACACCTTAACAGGCTGCTCAGGTATAAGTGTGCTTCACAGATACAGTTTGATGTTCAACATACGATAATAAAAGGTTGGCCTGTTGATATTTCACACAGTAAATGCCAGATATTTGAAAAGTGTGACTATTGTTTAGAGATGAAATGCATTATGATCCGAGTTGCTCTGCTAAAAAAAATCTTAGTATTCATTATTGACTTTTTCACAAAAAATCCTGGGTTTTTACAAAAAAAAAAGCTGTTCAGTTGAATTAATTTTGACCCATATTTCGATGCTATATTACACATTTGTCTTAATGTTGCAAGAGCACACTTTTTACTACAGTGCATGCTGCACTCAGGATACATAAATTCAGTAAATTAACAGAATATTTATACTATAAATGGTAATCTTACAATCTCATATTCTCCCAGAATTTTGCAATAGAGATTTTTGAATCTTCTTTTTGCTTTCCATAAAACTAAATAAAGACAACAGAATAAAGTGGCACTCAAGTGTTCTTTGTGTACCAGGCAGCACATTTTGTGGAGGTTGAGGGTGCTAAAAACAACTTCCTATTTATTACTTTTATGGGCACTCTTTGCTCTTGCTTTTTATATCTCAAATCATGATACGGGGAATTGCTTTAGAAGATGCTTACTGCTCCCGTTGCTTTCGCATCAACCTTGAGCACACACGCACCCCTTACTGATGTGCTAACAGCGCAGCATGACAGCTGATCTGCCCTTGTTTTTTTGATGGGCTTTGTTTTAGGGGGAGAAAAATATAGTGCACGCTGTGATGTACTGACTTGGAAAAGCACTCTCTCTTTTTTTTTTTTTTTTTTTTTTTTTTTACAAAGGCATTGTAGGTTCTGTAATTGCAATTTTAACCACTAAAATCTACTTTATATGTCTTGTACATATTTTTTTTTAAAGGTAAAAAAAAACATTTAGCACTCAGACTGTTAAAATTAGTTTCACATGACATCTCCTGACACCATACCTTTCCACACAAAATCACCTAGTTCAAACTATTCTTTCTGCTACCATCTGTAAGGAAAGATTGAATCGCCTGTACTGTAGATGTTCAATTCAGCCGGAGAGAGAAATACAGATCGAAAGTGATGAAAGAATGAAATGAGGAGTGAAGTGAAGGAAGAAAGGACAGAAAGAAGAGGAGGAAGTGGGACATTAGACCCCAAATTATCTGTCACAAAGTCATTCTCCTTGAGAAACCCACTAAGCACCGCTCAACCGCCACGACTGGATCAGATGGTCTGTAGCATTAAACTGACGCTGAGTGATTGCCTGTGATTTTCACAATGTCTCCATTTATACCTGCTGAGGTCTTTACAGTGAAGTGTTCTTTTCCACTGTAAATTAAATTTACTTTTCCAGGGTAAATTAAACATTATTGATCCCCGTAGGGTAACTCTAAATCACCCTGCTGGTGCCTCAGTATGTCTCAACAAAGTTTATTACCCGTGTTAGTTACGTATAAATCACTCAGACTGACAAAAACCTACTACAACAAGCTTCTTTTTCAAACCTGTCTTTCCATAATCATGTTGCCAGGAGCAAGAATCAGGAAAGCAACAGCGACTGTGTGCTAACATCATTAGCCTGGAATATTTACAAGTCATTTGGGACCACAAGACAGTGTTTCATATAAAAAACAACTTTGAATGAAGACACAAGCAAGATCTTTAGGAACTGAGTAAACCTGATTAAATATTAGCGACAGAAAAGCCTTATTACACCATCTTTGATCAATTTATACATAAATACACTGTCACTTGTGTGTCTGAAAGTGTCTGTTTTGTCTGTTACTGCCCTCTGACACACTGATACTAAATAATGACACACATTTAACGGAGTTTCACCACAACTATGTCTACAGCTATTAAAGCATTTTAGGCCTGAATGCCTTGCTCAAGATCACTCTAACAGTAGAGGTGGGGATGTGTTTTAACACTGTACAAGTACTGCAGGACATAGTATTTCCTGTTGGAGGTCTTTCTTTATTGACGCTCCTTTTCCACTCTCTCCAATCTTTTCTCCCTTTTCCTGTTTACCTCAAGGACAACGAGATATCTGAACTCCAGGGGGAAGTCAGACTACACACACACACACACACACACAAAGAACATCTCCATGCGCTCAAGGGCAGCATATGTGTGTGTGTCAATCTATTTCAGGAGAAAGTATATGACAGCAGCCATAGGTGTGTGTATGTTCAAGATTAGGTTGACAGGAAGACAGTCTATAGCTGCAGAGTCTACAGGGCATAAAGCCATTAAGAAGCACTGACTGTAAACACAGAGCTGCATCACGTCCCACAGAGAGGAGAGAGAGGAGCAGAAGAGGGAAAAAAGGAGAAACAGATAAGAGGAAGAAAAAAAAAAATCAAGAGCAGGATAATAAATTAGATTTTTTTTAAAACATGTTGATTTCTGTTTTTAAGATAAAAGAAATAATAATAATATTCAAAAATGTAATTAAAATCCATAGAAGAAAAAGACTAACCTCCTTGAAAGATAAGTGAAATAAAAGAAATACATGCTTTCAATACACAAAACAAAATACACAGCGATTCATACATTGTGGTGGTGTGGTATCACTATCAGCAGTCCATCTGAAAGGGTAACCCAATTATTACTTCCTAAATGTGATATGTTTTTAAACAGGGAGTTTGGGACATTAGACAGTGAGGGATCAACACTAAGTGTAAGCCAAAGGGACCATTAGTTATGGTGCAAACTAATAGTTTGATTTGGAAAGATGGCAGAAAAGCAACTTGTTGAACAGCTTGTGATGACTTTATAGGATGGGACTTGCATCCACTAATGTAGCATGTGTGCAAATTCACACTAACACAGGTAAAACTATGGACCCTCTTGAGATTAATAATGTATTCAATATTCATATATCATCCCCTCCTAATTTTGATAGTTTCTTTGATAATTTGATCATTCCCTCCCTTGAACATTCAGCTTGTAAGGAACTGGAGAAACCAATAACTAGTGCTGAGTTTAATACTGCAGTGTCGTCCCTACAAAGTGGGAAATGCCCCGAGCCAGACGGGTTCCCATCAAGAACTATGGCCTAATATTTTATATCGGGTTCATGATTTTTCTAGTGCAAAGCACGCTCTTATACAATGCAAAACTGTGCACTGTACCCACTACACCAATGCTACATTACAAAGTTTCTCCGGCATGTAATCGCTGTCAGCATTCCCCGGCGAATCTCATACACATGTTCTGGCTATGTCCAGGCTTGAGGAGTAACTACTGGACAGATATTTTTTTAAAACTATCTCAGACATTATCTAAGAAAGGGTTGCACCAAATCCTCTCATAGCTTTGTTCGGTATCTCTCGCTCTTCCTCTCTGTCTGCATCAAGGAAACACACCATAGCCTTCGTAACCCTGCTGGCAAGACGACTGATACTGGAAGGCCAAAAATCCTCCCTCTCACTTTTGTTGGATTACAGATATTCTTTACTTCCTTAAACTGGAAAAAAAAAATAGACTCACTCTAGAGGGCTCATCCAGTAAGTTCCTGAAAGTGTGGCTCCCTTTTCTGATTATGTCAAAAGGGTTAACTTTCCACCTAACAAAGATTAAAGGATATAGTCTACCAGCCTGCTCCTTCCCTGCGACCTCTGCATAATGCTGCATGCACAGTGTAATATTTTATGTAATTATTATTATCAATATGTTACTGCTAGTTATTTTATTTTATGCTTTCACTATGTTGTTTTAGAATTAGCTCTGAATTAGCATATTGATTGTGACAACCATGTTGTTGCTGTAAATATTGTGTGTAAAACTGAATAAATAAAAGAGGGAAAAAATTAAAATCAAATGCTATGATTAAACTTCTTTTATTTAAATATTTCATTTACCTAAAGCACAAAAACACAGTACACAGGAAATGTAAGAAAAGCCTGTGTCACTGAAATGTCAAATCTACCAGCCAGCTATCTCCCAAAACATCTGCTTTTCTAGTGAAAAAAAAAAAAGCAAACCACGCACTCGAAAGAGGAAAACACACCTGGTGAAAGAGAGAGTGTGGAGGAAGACAGAGATGGAGGGAAAAAACACAAAGGAAGAAGTTAAGGTGAATGGACGAGAATGAAGCTTGAAGACAGTCAGGAAGTGCTGACGTGTGCGAGTGTGTGTGTGTGTATGTGTGTGTGTGTGCAGCACTCTGACGCACCCGTGCTGATGGTGACTGAGATTTTGTCAATGGTGGACATCCCACAATCTGACATCTCATGAATTTCTTTGTTGCCTAGCAACCCTGCCGAACCTCCATCCATCTATGTGTTTTTCTTGCATTTGTTCATTATCTTTCTCTTATTTCTTTCTCTCTATTTTGCTCTCAAGGTCTCCACCAGCGGGACCTAAACTTGTTTTTCTAAGTCGACGTCGCGGAGGAAAACTCCTCCACACACACACTTTGGCGTCAGCTGGCGCTCACATGGCGATGGTGGGAGGAAACCCATGGTTGGTGACGAAAAAAATTCACAAAAGGGGAAGCTTCCTTATGCAGGCACGTCTACCCGCATGTGCACACACGCAAAATGTAAACATGTGACAGTAATGACATGCTAAATTCATTACTTTGGAACAGAGTGCACTCTTTCTGTTTTTGTGGCTCATCTAATACAAGGCACAGTCTCTGACACGTGTACTGTGTACACACAGTAACACACTCAAACGATCACTAATCATATTGTGCGTGCACCTGCTTAGGCATGTGCACACTCGCTGACACAAAACAAATACAGAAGGATACACTTGCCATTTTATTACGCCCACCTAGCAGGCTAACACCACATTTCTGCAATAAATCCTACTCTCATGATGGGTCATAATGTTTATGTGGAAATTGTTGGTCATGCTGGTCATATTGGAGACTATAGTCTGTGGAGCTGTTGAACTGTACTTCATAATACTGAGAGCTGTGTACCTAATAAACTGGCAACTGAGCTCCTCATTACAATGACTTAATTTAAAGCACATGAGAACTTGGTTTCAAATATTAAAGCTAACGTTAAAGCTGCTATGCTAAGTATGTCTTTAAAATCAATCAAATATTCATGACTAAATGAGCAACAATCAAATCTTTCATTATTTAATAGGAGATTATCATTAAAAACTCAGTTTATCTGCCTTCTAAAGACTGTGTGTGTGGTCTGATCAGATCACATTTGATTTATATACGAGCATAGTCAAAACTGAAAGAACAGAAAATTACTCGTTTGAAATAACCAAAACTAACTTTGGCAGATAACTGTGTATTCATGTAGGACTCTATCACACATATTAAGAAAAAAAAATGTGTTGGGGGCCTTTAAATAGGGCTGTTACATATTATACAATATAAATAACATACTAAAAATGAATTAAACCAACATTGTGAGTAACTTTTCTTCGGCTTGACATAAATCCAAAAGATATCAATCCAACTTGCAGTTTTAGGCTATGAATCTCAAGTTCTTAGTGTAGGAATCTTTTTTTAAATGACTTGTTAAAGTCTAGTCCTTTGACTGACAGTCTTGAGTGACAGCTTGGACAAACTGAAAAAACTTAGACAATCGATACCAAGATTAACACAGAGAGAGAGATAGAGAGGGATGGTGGAAAGCAAGCTAAAGAAGAATTAGGTTGACAGATCTCATGTGGGATGATCAGAACAAAGGGTTGAGATGAAAATGATGGAAACAACTGCAGCACTAAACATTTTTCAATCAGTCCATTCATCCTCAGAGGGAATGCACCAGCTTCTCTCTTTATGCTAACTCAGTTTATTCACAACTACACAGAGCAAATTAGCATGGTGCTAACTTAATTATGCTATCTCAATTTCTCTTTTTCTCTCCCACTCTCTTCTTTCTATCTTCTACAGTATCTTTTTTCTATTAACCCCCCCCCCACACACACACACACACACACAAATCCACCCACACAAACTCAAAATGATGCCGTGCCAAATTTGGACGCACGTTTGCACACACACACACAGAAGCTGATGCCGCCAAATATGTTGTATATACCCACATGCTCCCGGCGTCCTCAAACATACAAATGTATATAAAATGGAAAATGTTTTTTTCTTCCTAGGCATCAACACATTAATACATACACACACACACACACACACACACACACACACACACACACCGATCCAGGTGCGATCATCTCTAGGCAGTGTGCCAGGCAGTCAGGCAGGCTGCCAGTATACAAGACAGAGGGTCTGTTGTGTTATAAATGTCAGGTGTCCTGCTGTTTGAGCCAGCATGTATCTCACCGCTAAACACCCTCATCTGCACACACTTAACCACATTTATATACACAGCACGTGGGGTCATGGGGGTGAAGGAAGGAAGGAAGGAAGGAAAGAAGGAAAGAGTAAAGATTGAGCAGGAGGTAGTAGGAAATTCGCTGTTGTAGAATTGGTTAAGAGCTACAACAGGATACTTCACACACTGGCAGGAGAGGTGACGAATGAAAAACGATCCTTCGTCATTCAAACTTCAATATCCACTTCTCATGCAACACAATACTAGAAAACTGTTATATTTAGCAATTGAGTAAGTATAGCATAAAGATGAGAGGTAAAATATCTGATATTGGAGAGGTCAGCTTTCTTTAGGTAGAGGTTATTAGTTATTTTACCTTTAGGGCAATAAATACAGAATTTCACTGATATCGAACCTGAGCATTTTCCTCATTTTCCATCTAACATGTCTTCATTGTTTGAGGTGATGGAGAAATTACACAATGGAATATGCAATTTTTAGACACAGCATGGCATTGCTTTCATTCCCTTGTGTGGATTAATGGGTTGTGACTTTAGACTTGGCTCAATAATCATCATTATTATTATTTAATAAGAGTACTTAAAAACTCACATTCATTTTAACAGACAAAGTTACAAAATGTTCAAAAATAAGAACATTAGAATTAATACATAATAAAGTATGATTAAGAGGGAGAAAGGGAAGAGAAACGATGTATACAATGTAACACATTTGTCAAGTAAGCCATGAGATCCATCTACTTGCTGCACAGATGTGTGTAATATTTTTGCTTTTGTTCTTTGAAGCCGTCTTAAAATTCATCTGGAACAGTTGTCAGAGCAACAAGTCCTTAAGCCCAAACCTGCAAAAGTGCAGGCTTATCTGGATCATAACCAAGATGTTTTAAGGTGAACCCCAACAATCGTTTTCAGATACAAATGTCTCGCTTTCTTAGATTCACAATGAAAGAATGTTGAAGGGAGAAGACCCCGCTTGCTCTCTTTGTCAAGCACCTGCATCACTAAGGCACATTTTAACAGGATACACTACGAGCCTCAGTCAAGGGCGTTACACTTGGCGGCATAACCAAGTTCTCAGACAGCTGGCATCAATCTTGGAACAGAGGCAAACCACCACAAATGCTTTCCCACAAACATCAGCAGGAAATGTCCACTTCACACCATTTGTACCAGCAGGCCGACCTCCAGAGCACCACATAACATCAAAGGATGCAAGCATTCTGCAGCCTGCTCCAGATTGGAAAATGGATGTGGACCTGGGAAAAAAAAGCTTGTGTTTCCCCCAGACATTGCGGCTACAACACTCCAGCCAGACATAGTCCTGTGGTCCACAACAGTCCAGCTGGCATACGTTGTGGAATTGACAGTACCATGGGAAGATGGTGTTGAAGAAGCTTATGAGAGGAAAAAGACCAAGTACTCTGAACTGGCAATTGAAGCTGCCTAGAACGGCTGGACAGATTTTCCCTGTAGAAGTGGGATGCAGGGGATTTGTTGCTATATCTACGATCTGTCTATTGAAAAATGGGGGTGAGCGGTCGCTCCCTTCAACAGGCAATCAAGTCCTTCTCAAATGCAGCAGAAAAAAAACAGCAATTGGCTTTGGATTAAAAGGAAAGACAACAACTGGACTGCAAAATGAAGATAGGAGGGTATGGAACTGAGGGAGGGTGTACCTGGGACGCCAGGTATCACCGTTGAGCCCTCTGGAGATGTCGTGGGCTTATCAATGACACGTCAAAGAAGTAGGGTGCCCACCTGATGACCCCGATGATACCCTACCCTCCCTTTCACTATTCCAATCCCAGTGCCGATTTACCACAGGGATTGAAACATCAAGTCCTATTAGCTCTACAGTCATCCGGATTACAGTGTTGATTATTTGACATCAGTCTGAATTTTTTTTGGTTCTTTGAAGCCGTCTTAAAATCTGTCTGGAACAGTTGTCAGAGCAACAAGTCCTTAAGCCCAAACCTGCAAAAGTGCAGGCTTATCTGGATCATGACTAAGATGTTTTAAAGTGAACCCCAATCATCATTTTCAGATACAAATGTCTCATTTTCTTAGATTCACAATGAAAAAATGTTGAAATAATTATGATTTTAGATGAGAATGTGCAGGTTATTGATACATTATTATGATCGGATGGTGTAATTATCACAATTGAATTTTTATAATGAAGAGTCACCTATACTTATGCGTATTACTTTACTACTTGCTGCTGAAATATTCAGATATCAGGTTAACCTTTCATGTGATCTTATTGTATCAGATATTTCAGCTGAATGTGATTCATTCAAAGTTCATGAACCAAGTCCTGTTCAGAAAGATGGAAGATAAGGAGATTTTTTAGAAATTTCTGATAAGGAGAGAAAGAATGTGGAGATGACAGATAGACAGCACGAGAGCAAGAAAGAGGCAGATACTGAACAGAGTATCAAGAGCTGCCAGGCTCATTCACTGGGTTCCCAAGGTAACCAGTAAAAGTATTCGCTCGGAACAATGGCCATATCACTAGCCTGTAATTTCAGTGTAGTAAAGCTGTGTGTGTGTGTGTGTGTGTGTACGCGCCATGTGACAAACCTATATGTTGTTTACGAAGTGATATGACGATTATGTTATATACGTTCTATATGTGCACACTGGAAATGCATCAGAATGCAGCTGAACGGTGAAATTATTCGCTGTAATATAAATGAGAGTCGTTCAATTAGAGAAGATAAATTCAGGCTTTGTGTATGCGTGTGTGTGCGTACCGGCGTCAGGCTGGAGAAGCCCAGGTTGCGGCAGCCGTTGCAGGGAGTCAGGGCTTCCCAGAATCCAGTGGGGCCACAGCTCTTTTCTGCCTCTTCCTCCTCCAGGGCCATAGCGAGAGGCGTGGTCGGTCGCTGTGAAGTGTAGAGAAGGATTCAATGCCCAGATCACCAACATACAGTAACAATCGTTAAGGAGGTCAAAGGTCAGAGGATCAATGTGCCCTGACAAGCTTCATCTGCACTTACATTGTCTAAGAGCAAAGAACTGGGAAATGAAACAAAGAGCTAATATTTTAGACGATGGCAAAGTATTATCACCTTATAAAGTTTTTTCCAAACATGTTAGCAAACTGTTGCCTATTGAGCAACATTATCATTTATTTGGAGTCTTGTTTCCGGCCATGCAAGTCAAATATTTACTCTCCTTTTAGCCCTGTTTTGGTCTCCAACAACTCCTGAGGGAAATGTCTCGCTCTTTAGCTGCTTAAATGCGCCACTATGTTCACCAGCTAGTCACTAACTGTGTCTGTCTGCTGTTTGGGAAGGTAGCATACAGTTGGTTTATCAGAGCTTTTTTCTGCCTGCTGTGGCTGGAAGGGACACTTATGAGAGCGGTGAGCATGAACCAAAACAGTAAATTTGTGGGTCGTAAAACTAAAATGCTCTGTAGGGTTGAAGGGAACTGCAGAGTTGGGTGATAAATCTCTGAAGGCTTGCCATTACAAGTGAGATCCTTCATATTGCACATAGTCATTTTATTTATTGTGATTTAATATTGATTATGGGCACTTTAAGTTTGTAAAATTATAAGTTTTTTAACCTTAACACAACTTTTTAGTGAGTTAATTTCATATTGAGTCTCTCATATTGAGTCTTGGGGGGAGATAACTGCAGTATTCAGCCTCAAACTCCCTCGTGTGAAGATGCAGACACACATTTTGGTAAATTTCCTGAAACATTTGACACTCCAGCTCCGTGCTTTACTCAATGAGTTAGTGAGAACGGAGGAAGGTTCAGGAATGACAGAACAACTTTAACACACACACACACACACATGCATGCACACAGTGTTCTTTCCTGGGGCTGTTTGGCTTCCAGGAGGCAGGTGTGTGGATGAGCTTTGTGGCATGAGGTGTCAGAGGGCAGACACAGCCCACCTGATATTTCAGTGAACCATATGATGCAGCAGAGGACGCGGGTCACAACAGATTACAGAGACACAGCACTATCGCTGCGGTGTCTGATATGTAGCTTTCAGCAGCAATACAAGAGGAGACAGGAGAGTGAGGCAGAGAGCCGAGAGATGATGACGAGAAAAGAAAGATCGTCTTCAGACGCCAGGTTTAAGAAAAAAGTCTCACAGTGGAGAGAAGGTAAAGAAAACAAGAGGGAGAGAATTTAGAGTGGAGAAAACTTGGAGGACATGTTAAAGATGGGAGGAAGAGCTAGAAAGCTTAAGCAAGAGGAAAATTGTGAGAAATTAATCTGAGAGATGATACCGAGGGGGGGGGGGGCAGATGGAAAGAGCAAAAAACCCAGCAGCGAGGCTGGAGATGGAGGCAGAAAATGAGGCTGAAATCAAAAGGTCACCTATCGCTCAAGATAGCAAAGAGACCTCTGCAACACTGGAATATTGATTGATGTAAAGCGGACTGCAGTCCTCACATACTGCACTGTATGCATGAACAAAAGGCAGAGACAGTATATCCTTTCATTAAAAATCTGATATCACCCAGGCAGTGTTGCCAATATTCGATAGAAAGGACAGCATTCATTATTCATCACTGAGGACTGCATAACTGATCAATATTACATCAGTTGTCTCTGGAAAACTCTTAAAGGGGACAATTGCTATTTTGGGAATATCTGCTACTTAACCAAAGTAGGATGTGAGTATATTTTTGAAGGCATGAGAACAATAGGCTCAGCTCAAATCCCAGAAGAAAGCATAAATCTGATTAACCCCTGACCTGAATTGATTCTGCAGCAATATTTTTAAGCATCATCGTTTTTTTAATTGACTTTTACTGGAAAATACCCAGATTTTTTTTCTTTTTTAAAGGGCAGATTGGTTTAAACGGAGTTTCACCTGGATAACGTCACCATACATCGAAAAAATATGTTTTGTTTCCGGCTGAAAGAACACTGTTCATTGCAGTTTACAGTAAACAGTGCAAAAAAGTGCAAAAAATGCATATGAGCTGCACATGAAATGGCAAAGTAAATGTAAAAATTGATGTTTGTGCTGCAAGATATTTGTATTCTGATGTTTTTATCCAATTAACAGGTTTTTAAATTTAAAGATAAAACTTCACATGAATAGACTTTTGGATGTTTTTTCAGCCATGACTCTTTTAGATAACACTAAGCTGCGCTTTCTATACTCCAACACAACAAACTCCTCCCAGCACTCCTCTCTCTCCAACTCTGTCATGGCTGAATATTTAGCTGATTTCGACAACAGCTCAACTCTCACAGGGTTTCAGAGACTTTTCCTTGAGTGAGACACAACAACAAACAGTCCGGATCAATCGAAAGGTAAAGAGAAACATATTATTTCTCTGTATGGTCCTTTCCATAATGTTGTCACATACTTATAATAACAACCTGAGCCTGTCAGTGGCACTTTTTTTGGACGTACATTGACGGTGCACTATTGCCCCGTCAGATTACATTGCAATAGTTTTCGTCATTAGCCACTTAAACCTAAAAAGATGGGAATATAGGGTCCAGGTTGAAAAACATTGCTTCAACAATGCTAACAATGCTTCAGAGACATTTTAACCCTGCAAAGGTTTTAGGAAAACAGTGACTGTGTGTTACTACTTAATTGACAGAAAGAAAAATGTAATCCTTGATTTAAGTCATTTATCAAGCTAAAATGCCACTTTCTCTAGTTCCAGACTCTCCTGTTTGGGAATTTTCCACTTTTTCATGTTTTCCATCTCTCTGTAAATTAAGTACATTTAGGTTTGGGACAGTTTACTGGACAAAACACCTTGGATTTGAAAAATTATTATGTGTATTTCTGTCTGTTTCCTGACATTTGTCTTTAATTTTCAATTCATGAAAAACAAATATACGACATTAAAGACAAGAGGACAGTTAGTCAAACGTGACACTAATGATTATATTCACTGATAGCAGAGGTGTTAATATATGTGTGAGTGTGTGCCATCAGGAATTTACATCTATACAGCAGCATAGCTGGTCAAAATAATAAATGTGATAATATCAGTTAGAAGGAAGCAGGAGGAAATATAGTAACAATTTCCTGACTACATTGATGACTTAATTAAATATTCTGAATTTTTAATCTGAAATATAGAGAACGGATTAAATAATAAGGAAAATAACTGCTGCAGCAACTTTGTGTTCCTTTAGAAAACGTTTTCATTTTAAAATCCTGAATATTAGAAGAAAATGTGTCTGTAAACCAGCAGCATCGACTTTCAGAAACACATATTGCTTTAATCTTAATGAACACACATCCTGTATGTAGCCCTTTGCATACAGGGCACGTGCACACACATACGTGCACTTCCATAATTGCTCGATTTACACACAATGGATACCAACGCAATGTGCAATCTTCCTCCGCGTGTGCTGTTGCATGTTTTATTCATGTGTAATAGACACAGCGGATCACATTAATGGCTCCGGCCACATGTACAGACAGCAGCCTGGGGGAACATAAACACACATACACGCAGAGTGTCAATAATAGAATACAAATTGGTACTTACACAGAGAGAGAGAGAGAGAGAGACAGAGGGACACAAGATGGATTGAGATAATTACAGCCTAAATGAGCAGAGGTGTGTGTGCTCTATGTACATACGTGTGTGTGTGTGTGTGTGTGTGTGTGTGTGTACGACTCTGCAGGTTTGAACGCCTGCTGCACTGTCTGTAAACATGCTCTGGCTTGCTTTCATATTGAGGCTATTACAGTAATGGAGAAAATGATTAGCTATTGATCAGTGTCACAATATTTCTTCCATTGAGGTGTGTGTGCTGCTTTAGGTGAGTGAAAGGGAGAGAGATCGAAAGAAAAATAAAAACAGACATGCCGTAATAAGGAAGCGAGGAGCACGGACAAACAATCGCATTTCTCTGGATGCCTCTGTATGTATCTGAGCATGTGTGTGTGTGTGTGTGTGGTCTAAAGGCTCAGGTGTGTGTGTGTGTGTGTGTGTGTGTGTGTGGGGCGGGGGGGGTCCATGTGATAGATGACCTCTGTGTCCTGCGGACTTCGTGGACAGCGGAATTGAAAAAGCTCAGAGCCTCTTCGTCATGCTGTGCTGGAAATAAACTGCAGCTGTGATTCTCTGGTCAGCCAATACTGATACAAGACTACTGTACCATCCACCACCACCACCCCCCCCCCACCTCTACTTCAAACCAATAAGGTCTAATCAGTTTTCTTCTGTGCGTGTGATTGAGAGAATGTGGAGAGAGGTAGTGAGTATTTCAGTATTAAAGAAGAGGCAAGGTCAAAGGAAAAAAAAAAAAAAATGTCTGGGCCGGCTGTGAACGGCTGTTTGAGCACAAACAATAATTACAATTCTGAACAAATTCAGGCAAACAACAAACAGAAGCTGTTATGTTTCAGCAACAACATGTGAATACTCAATAGGACGAGGCAGCCCGGTGGCATCTGTCTGTCTGATACTGCCCCCTGTTGTCGAGACATACAAGGTACAAGCATTCATTCAAGATACGCACATCTGGACCCTTTGTAGTGTGATAAAATGTCTTTCAAAAATAGAGGATGCTAAGAAAAGGATGCAGAAACAGGCTGCATGTGTGTTTTTTTCTGTTTGCTAAGTTGCTATATGCATTGGAGTGATAACATACCAACAGATGAAGGTGTTTTTGCACAGGTGTAAACTGATTTGCTTGGAAACATAAAGAACAAGTACCGGAGGGCAAGTACAACATATCTGCATGTGAACAACTCCGTCAAAATTGTTTATGGTATCTTGATAATCAATGTCAGGAAGCAATTCAGCCGTCCAAATTACTCAAATCAAGTCAATATCTTTCAAAGTTTTGTTCCAATCCTTCCACTGCAGCTGAACACTGTCGAGACACACAGAGGGACATTTTTAGAAGATATCCACTTTATTTGACTAACTCAGATGGCTGAAGCCTCATATTATCTTCAGACAAATAAATACATTTGTGCTCAGAACGAGGACGGTGGATTTGGAGGTGGATCTTCTAATGGTCAGTATGAGCAGGAGGAATGATTACAGCAAGAAACACCTGTTTCAATTTTCCATTCATTTTTCCAACAGACCAAACACCTCTATCATAGCTGAGCGCCGTACCTTGTTGACTCGAGTCAGGGTGCCATTGGGTCGATCAGGGCGTTCCTCGTCGGAGAGCCGCCCGCTGCCGAAGCTGTCCATGGAGTGAGAGGAGATGGTGTGGCAGAGCTCCTCGAAGGAGTAGTCCCTGTCACGGCACTTTTTGATCTCGTGGAGCAGTTTTGACAGCTCACTCGTCACAGCATCGTCTGGGGTGCGGAGGAAGATAGAAAGAGGGAAAAAAAATACATCAGAAGTCTTTTACAGCATCAGTATGATAGACAAAATAACCTTATATAACTAAAGAAATGTATCCTTTTGTTCTAAAGTCTATATTACACATTTACATATTACATTTGTTTTAATATTACAATAAACATATGGAGGGAGGGAGGACATCCACCACCATAACACACTAAGTGTACAGGATATTAGATTCCTTTATCCTCTTTGTCTGATTTATCACTAGAATCAACCTCTGCTTGGTTTCAAAACACCTCCTCTGTCTCCCTTTCACATTGCTGATATGTTCAGAGTTGTTCAGGCGAGACAGTCTTGAGGAGCTAAGTGTGCTAATCATTTTCTCACGCCTCCGTCCAAGAGTCTCTGAGGTAATCAAGGTAATTATAGTATCTGCTGACAGTCACTGAGACAGGAGAGCAGATCAGCAGGAATTCAGCCTCGTGCGATGTCATGTTTATAACGCAGGGGGCAGCGCTGGACAGGGTAAATCTCTGGTTGTTCAGAGAGGTAATAACAGTTTTTCTCCACTAAAGGAGCTGCTCTCCATGGCTGGATTTATATTGTATTGTTATATTGCAGAAAAAAAGCCAAAAATACTTCCAATTATTTTTCCTTCTAAAATAACTACAAAACTGCACAGAAATCAATGTGAAATATATCTTTCACATATAAAAGATAAATTCTTTCTCTGGGCTGCTAGTCCCCTGGATTTCATCCAACATGAAGTATATTACTATTATATGACATGTATGAACACATTGTTTATGCTGATTATTTGGGAAATGTTGAGATATACTGACCATATGCAAAATGTATTTTTGTTATTTCACATCTCTGCTGCTGTGTTTGTGTGTGTGTGTACTCACTCTTGTGTCTGAGGGAGGGGGAGGCAGAGGGCGAGGGGACGGAGGTTCGAGGTGCAGGGATGGGACACTTGCGAACAGGCTCCTCCACGATACTCCGTCTCTCCATCTCGTCCGTCACATACTCTACAGAGACATGGAGAGAAGGGAGGAGGAGGGGGGGGTGGTGTATGAATATGGAGGGTGAGACGAGAAGACAGATTAGATAGGACGAGGGGAAAAGTGAAAATACGTTGGGGGCAACAGGGAGGAATGCGGAGACAGAGGCCAGAAGAAGAGTTCGACAGAGAATGCGATGGTGGTGAGGAGAAGGAGGGCGGTTGAAAAAGCATTTCAGAGGCATTTCACTTGATCAATATAATAGCGTGACCATCAGAATGGTAAACAGCTTGTGCTGAATTCCATTCGCACTTTTCTCCGCACCGCACTTTTCTCACTTCACGGCTTCGGCTAATAGAGCACTCTGTGCTGTTCATAAAAGCAAAAGAAAAGAATTATGTGAGAAGAAGGGAAAAAAAGCGGCTCAGGTGTGGAGGCAGAAGACTGGATAATAAACTTGCTTGAATGAAGCATTAGGAGCCGAAAACACACAAACACACGCAGTGAAATCGTGTGGCAGATTCCCTGCAGAGTCCTAATGAGGAGCCCTGTTAATGTCACAGTCTTTTCTTAGGAAAAGTGTGCGCTATGAATCCTGGCGTTCCGACTCCATAATGATGATACACAACCACATTTGCATACAATTATACTGGGTGTGGGGAAAGTGTATCAGAGTCAGAAAGGAAGGATTAAAAATGCCTGACGGTTTTACAGCCCGGTAGTACATAACCAGTTGCTGCTAGGCAGTAAAAAGTGAAGTGATAATGAATCTGATCAGTAGGATGAATCGAGCGCTGTAAATCAAATGAGAATCTATTCATAACGAAATGCCTGTGGGCAGCAAGAAACCCCTCAGCCGGTACAACTGAGTGAACAGGTCTTTTGCGCTTTGTGTGTGTGTGTGTGTGTGTGTGTATCCTCTTGCATCTCCTCTCCAACAGGAAATGGCATGCAGCTGATCTTTTCACCAAGTCACAGCTGTGTCCTTTTTCTCTCTCTCTCTCTCTTACACACAAACACAAACACACACACACGCAATCCTTTTTTATGGTAAAGTCCAAATCTCTGGTTCCAGCTCTGGTTTACTGACATGAGACGTTGAGGACGGCTATTCCTGACTGATATCTACTATCGTGCGGGTTTCTGACATTTAAAAAGCAACAAACGGCCCATTCATGACTACAAGCGCTTCCATTTTTCAGTTCTGGACATCTCATTTCCTCATTCGCTGCATATTTAAGAATATTTCAGCGCGCAGGGAGGAATTTTGATTTGCAGCAGGAGAACTCAAAGTTCAAAAGACATTCAACATCTGCATTAAAACAGAGCAGGTTCGAGATGGTTTTACCCTCATTTTTTGACAATAATATATCCTATTCTTTCAGCAGTAGACATGAAATGAGAAAACAGAATCACCAATTACAACTAAATTGCTCTGCTCTGCTCCGTCACTGTGTTTTCCCTGGTTTAATGTCGACATTTTGTCTGTTATTATCTTGCTGCGGCCAATTTGTAGCATTCCTGTGATTTATTGTGTTCCCCTTTCTATCTTTGCCTTATACAGTAGACCAATTCACTGGTAATTTGGGCTCTGACATATTCTCCTCATCCCTCTATCCTTCCATCTCTGTCTGCTTTTATCTCGCTCTCTTTAAATCATCTGTAACTACGTGCCCAACATACACCCAGAGATTACACAAGGGCCGATGGAGTGAAGGCCTCCAAGCCACAGATTACAGTGTTCATACTGAGCCTCATAATCACCTCAGGACAACACTGTCTTTAGAAGGTGCAATCTGATGAATCTTTGGGTCTCCGGAGGACTGCAGAGCAAACTAACAATCATCGGTCACACACAAAACGCACTGAAGTAAACATGAGAGCAAAACGTAGTATTTTAATGGCGGGCAGAAGATGAGGAAGACTGGGGCAAAGTGAAAACCTTACACTTTTTTTTTTCTTTTCCCGAAATAGACTGACCAGGTGTATCTTCAGTAGAAAAATGCTGCTGTGCATTTTTGACTCTTTGATTAATGTGATGGACTTTAAAGTCATAACAAAATGAAAAATGTATGACTTTGTGCGCCTTCACTACCATCATGCACCAAAGTGACCTCCTCCACCTTCTCACATTATATAATATATTTAAAAGCACGTACACCTCCTCCTCTCTCCTAAGATCCTGAGGTTTCTTCCTAGTATTTTTAGAATTCACTCAGTTTTTGAACCATCTCTGTTGGCTATCCTTACGCACAAAGCATTTTTTTTCAACATTTAAACTCTTTTGAACGTCCAAAAATCTTGTTTGAACTGAAAAACGATCCAAATCTTGTTTCTTTGTGGCTTAAAAGCCCCAAGGGGATAACAGCATTTCCGCCCTGAAGTGAACATGTGGTCCACATAGTAGAGACTGCAAGGTCTACATTGGAACACAGACTGTCTACGTTTGAGTATACTGTAAGCTCTGAGGTAATTAAAACTGTGAAATATTCACAGAAGATGGTGGTCCTGATACTTTTGACTGAGATACATAAAGAATCTCTGTTATGCTATAAAGTCCTGCTGTTGCTGTACAATGTGTGTGACATCTTATTACACTTCCTACTTATGCAATACTGATGTACTACGTCCTGGATATCTATTATAACTGAACAAAACATATATATGCACGTACGTGATTGGTGTGTTTGGGAAACTACGATAGGCAAACAGCATTCTATCTAAAAAGGAGTGAGAAATGTACGTTACACATTAAAATTGCCTCATCATTAATTGCAATTGTCTACAATATTCACCGATACAAAACTAAATACTTGAACAAAACAATCAACAGTCATTCATTCTGTTGCACTTTCCAGAAGTCCATCGATAACCATCTTATTCAAAATCCCAGTGAGACAATGGCAGGGGATTTGGAAGAACACTGTATTGTGAGAATATCAAGGACATTAACTGCACAGTGCACTCTCCCACTGTAGCAACTCAACACATACTGTACAGGAGCCGCCATTGTTTCCCCAGTGGAAGATAAACTTCCTGGGAAAAAAAAAAAAGATTTCTCAATTGGATCACATGCATTCGTAAACAACAGCCACAATGTCATGTCTCTACATCCACGTGCTAACAGCGGCACGTTTTTACAGTCAACACCTGTTTATGCACTTGTAAGCTTTTAATCTCTACATGAAAACACCTGCAAATTGTGAATACTATGTCCTTAATCTTTGTTATGCTGCACTACATTTATTGTATATGAATATTCAATTTTTTGCTCCTGCAAAGACCCAAATTTTGAAGTGAAATTTATCTCAAAAGTGTGTGTGTGTGTCTTACCTTGGATAAGAGCGGTGATCTGCTGGGATTTCGGTGCAGGATGTTCTCTCAGGATCTCCAGAGCTGTTCTCCCCTGGCTGTCTTTCAGATTGGTGTCGATCCCTGAAACACACACACACACACACACACACACACACACACACACACGTATAATACAGTATAAGCATTGATGTACATTAACAGCAGGGCAAAGGTCAGACCACAACACCCATTAGTTTGTCTAACAAGCTAAACCTACTCAAATTTGCAAAAAAAAAAAAGATACATTCAACTTTACCCCAGACACACTGAACCACACACTCACATGCAGTTCACGCACAAACTGAAATCCAGATCTGCTGACACCCACGCAGTCACAAAACTCCAGTCAGCAAAAGATGAATGAGCCGCAGTCAACAGAGGATGAATGTGGGATTTTTTGAATTCAGGAAGAAGCTTTATTAACAGCCAACATGTTTTTTTCATCACGTTTTCGACCAGAGTTTCCCCTGGACAAAGGAACACACGCTCACTCTCAACACTCAACAATGCTAAATTGCAGTCCCGGATGGTGACACATAGATGAATGCACACAAACATACAAGACACGCACGCACACACACACACAAACTCAAGTGCTAGACACACATACTAAACAGAGACTCACACACAAACACACTCAAAACTCCCGGATCACCCACACAAACCCAGTGGTGTGCAGGGAAATACACAAAGTCTACTTCAGTGAGATTTTTTTTTCACCTCCCTGTTCTTTCTTCTGTTCCTTCTGTTCTGTCCTTATACAGTAGATCACATGGCACATAAAAAATAAATGTTATTCCTGCTGACTCTGCAGTGCACCATAACACAAGACTAAACAGAAAATCGATAAAGATTGAAAGAAAGTATACTTTATTTAAACTTGATGTAATGTGCCAGTGTTGCTTCTTACTTTTTACACACTTTGTCTCCTTTTTGTGATTTTTATTACATGAATGTGTACAGGAGTCAACAAATATATATACAATATCCGTGTGTGTGTGTGACTTGGAGCTGTGTCAAACTACTGAATGCCAAGTTCAAAAAACTTTGATGCTTAATAAACAAATTTGTCAGTTCTCACCAGTAAATCCAAAACATGAGCGGATATTTTTGGCCTACTGACTCTATATTTCGACATCCTCAGCCGTTTCCCATGACCGACAACAAACGGATTGCTGCCCATCCTGCGTCCCGGCAGCGCCACAACGCCACACACGCATACACACAGTGTTTGAGTCCTGTGGGGTTAAAGTTCAGTGGAACAGGCCAGCGTTGCCCTGTGTTGATCCAGGATGTTAATAAAATCGAGGCCAAAAGAACATGGCCACCCACAGGAAGTCCTCCAGGGAACAGGAAGCACAAAAGGAAAGAGGGTGGGAGCGGCGGCGGTATGAAAAGACAACAGTATCCAGACTTCTGCTTTGAAAAAGAGGAGTGTAAATGTCCAAGATGTACATTTTCCCCATTTTACTTTGAGCATTTGTTTTAAATACCTGGGTGTTGATGTTTTTGTTAACATTTTTTTTCATGAAGTGAGAAAACACATGTAAGTGATTAATTCAAATAAGAGCTGCCGCACCCTCAGGGAGACCTCTGATCCGCTCATCAAGTCGAGTGACATCATCAAAATGAGACATGAGCTACTATAGCCTGCTGAATTTTCTCCTTACTGATAGAGCTGAAGGGAGGAAATGGTCAAAACAGTAATAAAGCTGAAAGTCCAAGATTTTATAAGAGTGTGAAAGAATGCAGTAGACAGCTGGGAGTTCACCTGAGGGCAAATTCAACCCAAAATCTGGAGGAAAAAAAAAAAAAACATGTGATGCATCCAGCCGCAGGTTAGAAGAAGAAGGCAAAACAAGGGAAGCACACACACACACAAACAAGAAAAACACAGTTTTTGTTTAGCCAGGGTACATTTATAGACCCACCTGAGTCAAGCAGAAGTCGAACTACATTCATCTTCCCAAAGAGAGCTGCCTCGTGGAGGGCACTGCCATTCTCGGTCTGAAAGAGAGAGAGAGACAGAGTGTGTGTGTGTGTGTGTGTGTGTTAATATTCCATCGCTTTAACAATTGGAAACAGAGACAAAAATAGACATCAGAGAGAGAAGTGGACTGGGAGCATTACCCATAAAAAGCACAGAGATTATAAGGGAGCAAGAAGACAATATTTTGATTTGATATAATCTCTCTATCATTCTGGCAGTTTAACGAAAGAGATTCAACGAGATTTAAAAAAACAAAAAAAAAACATTCCCCTGCCTGCAAACAGCGTGAGGCTACGCCAATTTCAAACCATTACACAAGCAGCGGGAGCCGGTCTGGAAACATTCCAGTTTCCCCTCACCATACGCTGGCCTGTATCAGCCACTGGTGCTACAAATGGGGATATTACGGATATGATGCAACACAAGGAAACTAGGGAGGAGAGGGCGCTGGTTAGTGCCTCATCTTGGATCAGGAGGGATGACAGAGACAATTACTCTGACAAGCCGAGCCCACTTTTAACAGCTGGGGAGCCACAATACCAAAAGACTGCTGTTTAATCACCCTGCAGAGGCGGAATAAGAACAAAAACAGCTGGATTTAAAGCCACCGCATGTAAAAGTGAGGTAGCATCTTTTAAATTATTCTGATGGCCAGTCTTTTTCTGTACTACCACTGGGGGACATTTTCAAATACCATACATAATAGCCTTAAGCTGTTAATTAGATTAATTAAATTATAATTTTTTCTAAATATCCATTTTGTATGTTTTTGTTTCTTTTCTCCCATTTTTACTTTAGTTTGTGTTATGTTTTGTCTTCCTGTTTTTTAAGACATGAGTACTGAGACTGTATGTGCACATTAGGTCAAATAAATATGGTTTATAAAGCCCAAAATCAAAGCTGACATACAATAGATATAGTATATACAGAGTAGACAGAAGGACCAGAGGTAGAATTACATTATGGACAAATTACAACATTATGTAAACAAAGTACAAACATATAATTCTAGTAAATATGTTAAAAGTTGAAGAGTTTCATCACGTATTACATTAAGGCTACGTCCAAAAATCTCAGTGACTATTCACTATACAGGGAATTTTATCTAGAGGGCAACACAGTGTTACATATCAAAATAAAAACAGTCTAATTAGTCTAAATTAGCTGTTTTCTCCCTGATTGTGCAATAAAACCCTAAGATTTTCTGTGCTTTCAGGGTCAAAGGTCATGAGAGGAGACATACAGTATATGATACTAAATGTTATATTTCCCACATTGATACCAGTATAATTTCTTCTGCTTCTCATGCAGCCACAGCTATATAGCTTTATGGGATACTATGTTTCTATATGTCTCAATTACAAACTGAACATACTACCCTGTACACTTTGCTGGAAGTAAAAACTACCCATCAGAGACCCTGGAAACTTGAACCTGACCATGTGTGCCATGATAATAAACACACTCTCACAGATGCAGCAACATACATATGCTGAATACGTCTCATCCTTCACGGTTGGCTTCCTGACAACACAGATGAAAACCTGGACAGAACCAAACTTTCCGGCCTTAACGAAGACAAATTATCTGGACGACAGCCAGGTCTGCTGATACGCGGCGGGGAAATTCAACTCAATGCTGCACCACATCAACGCGCTCGTCCTCTGCAGGGGATACTAAACTTACTGTAGCTTTTCTGTTTCCTCTGCAACAAAAGTGTCATCACCGCAGTGCAGGGACTGATGGAGAAATGAGGCAGTATGCCAAAAGGTCAAAGGTCCAGTTCTCGTAGGAGAATATTGCAGGTTTAAATCCCAAAAGAAAACAGATGAGTAGTCGAATTTGCAGCCTCACTGACTATAACAAACTGTGGAAGTCAAGCCTGGCGTGTTGATTTTTTTTACCCACATGCAAGTGGAAGGAAGTGGGAGCGCAGGAGAAATGATCCACCCCTTTTCTGCACTCACACACACCCCACTTGCCCCTCCTAACCTTGCCCCCTATGGTCCTCCCTATATCACTTCCCCTCTAGTTTCCCATGGCGATTAGGCAGCGATGTGAAGAGGAAACGAGGAAGGCGATTCTCACTCTCTAAAGAGTTTCCGGGAATTGAAAGGCAGATGACTTTCTGTTTCTTGCACAAATGCAGCAGTCCTACGAATGTAAATGCTCAGTCCGCTAAGAAAAGGCAATCTACTGTGTTTATGTGTATATGTGTGTTTCACTAAACTTTTGCCCTCTGTTGGCTACCTGCCCACCCAGCAGCAGGTTCCTCCATATGGATTTCCCCTCATTATTATGGAAACAGTCAGAGGAGGGAAGAGAGACCTAGAAAGACACAGAGAGAGAAGAGAGAGAGAACCTGCGCTGTTTCTATAAATTATTCATTCACACTCAGACAGACCTATATGGCTTGACTCCAATTACTGACCTGTACTATCGTTCTTGCTCTCTCCTACTCGCTCACACACACACACACACACACACACACACACACACACACACACACACACACACACACAGGAACTACTTTCCATTGGTGACAATTTACAAGGTGGCCATCTGTGAGCCGCCTACAGCGTTCACTCTGTACTGTCAATAGCTCAGACACTGCTGCCTTGCAGATAAAACTACGGTGAGAGAAAGAGGAAAGATGTGTGGTCTTTATCCCAATCCAGCCAAGTGAGTCAGAGACACATACAGGATTCCCACATATAGTCCAGACCGGAAGTATTTGGACAGTTACCAGTTACACATTTTTTATCCTTCAGGCTCTGTGCTTTCAATTTGAAATAAAGTAATGGATACTACGTTAAAGTGTCAAGTCTCAACTTTAATTTGAGTAGGTTTTCATCAATATACAAAGAACTGTTTGAGAGATATAGACCTTTTAACACATAGTGCCCAAAGTTTAGAGAAGTAATGCTGAGACTTGGCACTTTAATGTAGTATCTTACTTTGTTAGGGCTGCAACTAACGACTATTTTCATTATCAATTAATCTGTCGATTATTTTCTCAATAAATCGATGAGTTGTTTTTGAAAAATGATGATGATGAAACATGTTGATGTTTCCTAAAGCCCGAGATGATTTCATCAACGGTCTTGTTTTGTCCTGACCAAAAGTCCACAACCCAAACATATTCAGCTTACTGCCATAGAAGACGAAAGAAAACAGAAAATATTCACATTTGAGAAGCTGGAATAAGAGAATTTGGACATTTTTTTCTCAAAAAAAATGACTCCTTAATTTAATAGTTGACAACTAATTGATTAATTGACTAATTATTGCTGCTCTACTTTATTTAAAATTGAATGTGCTGAAGGACAGAATAACAAAAAGGGTGTAACTGTCCAAATACTTATGGTCTAGACTGGATAATGTGGGTCCCCAGCCTGCATTTAATCCTGTTCATATGAGACTTCTGTCACAGGTTAAAGGATAGGGTCACATTTTTTCCAAGTCAGTCTTAAAAAAAAAAAAAAAAAAGAGTCAGGTGCCAATATGAACATTGACACAGGTTTTGCTTTTGGCAATCACTCCTCCTGTCCATACTGGCCCATAAGAGATCCCTCTAATGTAACCTGCACAAAGGCAATTTCACTCGACAGGTGGCCAATAATTTCGTCAAGTTGTCAGGAGAAAGATTTCTGCAAAAATATTTTCAGCCAGAAAGAAAGGGAGCTTTACAGGAGTGAAGAGTGAATTGCAGAGGGGATTTGAGGTATCAAAGGTTTGCAATGCTCATCATCACTAGGTAGAGAAATGGGAGAGAGGCCGAGAGAAAGAGATAGAGAGATTTTCAGGAGTGTGTATAAAGGAGAAGATGAGGCAAATCAAAGGCCGTGTAGTGTGCATATTCACTAGACACATGGAGCCTCAGGCCAAATCCCTGCAGAGAAACACAGCCCCCCTCTTCAGATCAGAGCATGCATATACACACACACACACACACATACACAGAGACACACACACAAACACAGACACACAACCAGCCTGTAACAAGGACAGAAGGCAGAGAAAATTGGCGCAATGCCGCTGAGTCATGCATCTCCTCGCTGTGAGAGCACCAGAATGACTCCCATATCCAACAGGTCAAGTTGTTTGTCTTTTAAGAGATGAACACACACACATACAAACACACACACACACACCATCCAAAATCTCCAAACTGCCGTTGCAATATGTGACAGATTTGAACATATTCTGTCAGGCAGCGGCACAATGTGACAAAGTATTCTCCTAAATAGATTTGTTGTTTCCTTGCAGTCACAGACCCTGCTCAGCCTTTGACTGCACACGCAGCTATTTTATATGCATATGCATGCTTCATATACAGTATCTGCATACTTCATATACTGTATATAAATTGTGCTTACACAGTCAGGAAGAGGAAGAACGGAGCATCTGTTATGCCATATGTTATTGTCGAAAATGAACATCGTGTCAGATCGTAATCTGGCAACAATAGAAGTGTCAAATTTTATCATGAACTGGCTACAACTAAACATTCATTAAAATCCTTCAGCACCAGATAGGAATTTTCTTTCTAAAGGCTAAATTTGAACAATAAGATTTTATTTTCATGTTTGTTGAGCAAAGTCTGATATTGATTGCTCCCTGCCTCTGTGACTCCCCACCATCTGAGCTGTCTTGATTCAGAATCAGCAGCTTCTTGAGGCTTTGAGCCTGACAGAGTCCGAAAAAGCCTTGAAGTTGGTTTATCAATCCTTCATGATCACCGAACAGCAAGTAACAGTAAACAGTAAAAAAAAAAAAAAATCTCAGTATAAAAACAAAACCCCCTACAGACAGCAGGTTGATATCCAATTCAGGGGCATGTCTGTGGATTTTGTGGATTCCTGTGTTTGTTTTTTACTGCACTGGAGGAGACATATACTGTGTGTACAGCTCCTTGGAGAATGTTTAATACAGTGGTGTAGTTGTCACAGCAACTCCAGTAAATCAGAAGTTCACATTTGGCAACAAAAAAAAATACAACACAGCTGTGCTCAAAACTGTGATCAGAATGAACAAACTTTAAGATAACTGTCTTAAGACAACTGTGGTCCAGACTGAAATATCTCACAAATACTGAATGGATTGTGATTAAATTTTGTGCAGACATTCACAGTCCGCAGAGAACGAATCATAAAGATTTTTGGTGATCACCTGACTTGTTCTCTAGTGCCACCAAAGGGTTTAACATTTGTGGCTTTGAGTGAAATGTCTCAATAACTATTGGATGGATTTCCATGAAATCTGGTACAGACACTGATGGTTCCCTCAGGATGAATTGTAATCACCATCATCAGGTCAGCTGTCCAATGCTTAAATTAACGTTGTAAAAATAGTAAGCATTATACCTGCTTTACAACACCCTCACAGAGCTGCTAGCATGGCTGTATACCCTGCAGGGTTTGACCTTCTCTCTAACTCCATTACTGGCACTTTTTCTGTGTAAAACCGAGTGCAACAGCATGAACGCCTTCCAGTAGAGACTATCGTATCTCGCCCCTCTCTATGACGACAGGCTATTCACTCTGCCTTCGTGTGGCCATTCGGAAAATGTAAAAATACTTTAGCCTTCTGACGTGGTCAAACAAGACATTGTACCAACTGGTTATTTTCTAGCACAGCCCAGCTCTTAGTCTTTCTGAAGGCTTTCACTCCGTTTAAAGGCTGATGCCTACGTATAAATTGTTTGTACCGACGCAGCTAAGTATCCAACGTTTTGTGCAACCATTCAATATATTTTCATGTGACCATTTTTGTGCACAGACACATTATCACCATCAAAGTAAATGCGAAATTAATATGAAACTGGCGAAAACTGAGTGAATTATATCTGATTTTATCATCTGCATCTTGACCTCATAAACATTTCTGACCTCATCAAAGCCAAAAAAAAAGATGCACCTGTAGTTATAGCACCTCAGAGACAAGACTAAGATGGAAGATGACAATATCCATACACACACACACACACACACACACACACACACACACACACACACAGTGTTTTCTTGTGTGTTTTCATTGAATATCACCATCATTCGCACAAGTTGCCGATTTCTCCAACTGGAACTGTAGTGTGACTGGTCCAGAATACTGAGAGGAAAGTCTTGTAGTCTGCAGTAACCTTTAGGGGCTCCCATAAGATAAAACCCCAATTGAAATAGTCTTCGGAGACTGATTAGTACAGAAAGGGGCTGATTTTCTACACTTAACATTTCAAGCCAGTCAAATAGTTTGGTTTGTCAGAGAAAATTGTCTCCAGAGAAAGAAAACAGTGTTGAAGAATGCAGCAAAGCGTGGCTCCGTTTTGACAAGGCTTCACAGAAAAACAAATGGCCCAGAAAGGGACAAAGCTGCGTTTGAATCGTCCAGAATACACAATGAGACCAAATGTAAATGAACAAAGAGCAGAGAAGTCCAAACAAGCATGACAGAGACCGAGCAGTAATGAAGGGCCACATACTGTCAGCGACTCGACTGTGTTTCTATTTCTGTCTGAAGATGTAGTGTGTATGAAGAGGAAGAGAAAGAGGAAGACAGTGAACTCTCAGGACCTCTCAGGAACACCCTGTCCTCTTCCTCCTCCTCCTTCCTTCTCTTCCTCCTCCTCCTCCTGCTGCTGCTGCTTTCTCAGTCTTTCCTCCCAGTCAATTATTCATCCCTCTCCACCACCACACCATGTGAGGCACGCACCGCATACATGCTCTCTGCTACACAAGAATGGAGGCTGATACACACACTTTCAACAGAAGAATCTGCCCAGTATTTACACCTGTGGTGGATTATATACACAAAAACAAAGGCAAACTATTGTATTCTCTTTCATTAAAACACAAGACAGCAGCATCTAAAATATTCACTTACAGCAGAGATGAGAGAGGATTCAGAGACAGAGAGATTTTGAAAGATTTACTCAGATAAGTGGACAAAAAAAATCTTTCTAGTCATTCTCCACCCGCAGAAGTCCTACTTTATTACTCGATTCTTTATAAGAAGTTGCACCTATTGTCTAACTTGTTTCTGCCTTTATAAATGTGCACACATGTATAAATCTTAGAGACAATTCACCTTAAACACAATATTGCACATTTTTCCTCTTAACTGGAGATTCAGAGTTCTTAATAATTGGAAATTATGGGTTGGTGTAAGCTAAAACGGCAAATGAAAAGGCAATATTTTTGTTATTTCATCATCATTTTTGTCAGTAACAGGCTACTATAATCTGTGCCACAAACGTGTTCAGTCCTTGGACGCTGATAGAGGACAAAACCAGTGAAAAGCTAATTTTTCTTACCATGCAGTTGACATCCATGCCCGCCTCGAGCAGGGTCTGCACAGTGCTGTGGTGCCCGTTGCGCGCAGCCAGGTGAAGCGGAGTGTGTCGGCGAGTGTGGCTGGTCATGAGGTTGGGGTGAGCGCTCACCAGCATACACACCACCTGCGCGGGAAAAAGATGGCCACATGTCAGTGACAAAACGGCACAAACAGAAAACTTGAGAGGAAACTGGGCCATTGGTCACCTTTTTGTAACCCTTCCCCTAAAAGAAAACGTAAAGTTCTAGTCTTTTGTTTGAAGACCAACATTTAGTTTTTTTCTCAACTGATCATGAATCTAAATATAAGTCTGTTAAATTACTTGTTTCCTGGTGCAACTTCTTGCATTAAAAGACCTGTCAATCATGTTGAGTAGGAAATTCCTATCCTTTGTTTTGACTTGTAGTAGCGGAGCTACCCTTTCGTTTGATCATGCCTTTAATAATTCAGCTAAACATGCCGTTCTGTCACAAGCTTCATCCTTTAATGTGTGTGTGTGTGTACTGTATGTGTGTGTATATACTAAACTTTTGCCCTGCGTTGGTTACATCTCCATGCAGCAAGTAGCTGCCACCATAGGGATTTCCCTTCATCATTATGCAGAGAGGGAGAGAGAGAGAAATACCGTGCTGTTTTCATAAATTATTCATTCACACTCAAGACAAACCTGTATGGCTTGACTGCAATTACTCACTACCTCAGCAGAGAGAAATGTGTGATTGCGTTTGAACTTCAGTAGCCATTTGCAGCATACGCCTCTCAGTTTGAGTGTATCTTGTGTGTGTGTATATCAATTGTCACATTTTTGACAAGTTCTGAAAATGTGTGCCTGCCTGGAGTACAGAAGGTATTTTTGTATTGTTTTTCACCATATATCCACCATATTTAATATAATAAACAGCTACTCCCACTTTGGAGCTGTTGCTATCTGTGCACTGCGGCCTTTATCCATGCAGACTCCCACTGTTGTCCTGGGGAAGATGCAGGTAGAGTCACAGGCTGCTATCAGACATGCAGAAACAAAAATATGATCCCTCACCGGCTTCCCACCCTGTCAATTTTTTTTCTGATGGAGCTCATCGCCAAGCAACAAGCACTGCTGACAATTGTTTTCCCCTTGTGTCACCTTGTATGACTTTAACTTTGACTTTTTGAATAAATTTGAATGGAGTTGCAAATCACATTTTACTGCGGCCCTTGTAGCGGCCAGCAGCAGGTGTTTGTATGGCGTTTTCAGCTATTTTAAAGGATCAGATCACTTTGCAGCATCCTCTCCATCCTCTCTTTGGAGGCTGAGCTTCTCCCCCTCTTGATGGATATGTAAAGTATCAAAAGGCCAGATATTCCTTAATCTTTCTTGCCAATAAACTGTTGAATTTGCCAGCTGGACACGAGTCTTTCAGATAAAACTGGATGGTAAACGGTCACAGGGTCGTGATGGTGATGATGTTTTAAACATTGATGACAGAATTAGATGGTGAAGGCAGGATTTACTTCAGGTTGTATGTTATGTTGTTACTTTATATACGTTGTATTTGATGTTTAATGTTTCTCCTCTCTGCAAGACACATTTGGCATTTTACTGTGCATTGATAACTACGTTACACACATTTTAAGCCATATAAAAATACTCTGCTTTGAATACTTTTGTGTCTGATATGTTTTTTTCCACAAAAAGGTTCAATAACCTAGACAAAAATTCTAAACCTTCTCCCTCATTAAAAAATCCTGGGTGTATGAATATGCAAATATTATTCATTTCAAAGGTTTAACTGCTGGACAAGATGTTTCTAAATTCACAGAAAAGTCCGTTCTCAGTGGATGTGCACTGGAGGCTTCAAGTTTCTACATTACACTTGTTGAATTTGCCTGTTGGACCACAATTGGCCTTCTAGTTTTAAACTGTGCACATACGTCATTCAGCACAGTGAAGCTCAAACATCCAACTGAAGGAACAAGAAGAAAACACACTTTTGCACACAAACCTTTTGCATCAGATTACCGATGTTTGTTAGACTGACAAACAGTCATCAGTAATCAGCGGCCTATGACCATATGAAGTAGGGCAGGCTACTGATGTGAATCTAAGTGGCAAACATCTGTTCTCATAAGGGCCATCTGTAAAAAATGCATGTTTTCATACAAGAATATACTCCTCCTAACCGTCAGATTCTTTATATTTTAGCAATAGTAACATTAAAAATCATATGGGATCATTTTAAAAGACTGGAAATACCAGCTCAACACAGCACTCAACTACTGGCTTCAAGTGCAAAATACGTACCTATAGCTCATGATTTTCAGGAAACACATAACATTCTCACTGACCTGCAGTCGTCCATAGAGCGCCGCCAGGTCCAGAGGTGTTTCTTGTCGGCTGTTCCTCATGGTGGGGTCTGTCAGCTCCTGAAGCAGCACCGATACCACCTCAGAGTGTCCGTACTGAGCCGCACAGTGAAGCGCTGTTTCCCTCTCGTGGTTCTGCGGAAGATTAAGGCAGAGGAGGATTGATGGAGGGAAGGGTGAAGGGAAGAGGAAAAAAGTATGTGAGGAGAGGTGGGAGTGGATGTCAGAATTACGGGAATGATAAAGGGAAGGCAGGGGGAGATGAGGAGAGGGAAAAACATGTCATGAGAAGGACGGAGGGATACAGGGAGGCAGCAGAGGTCAAATGTGAAGAGAAAAGTTAAAATGGGAGGATTAGAGGGGCAGGTGTCAAAGGATGGAGAAAAGGTGAATGAAAATGGTTTGAAGAGGAGAAATATGAATTGATGGCGATTAGTAGCGTAGAAAATAAGAAGGTGGTGATTTAGGGCAAATGTAGGTGAAAGGATTGAGATATAAGGGAGGAGAAGAAGAAGTAGTAGTAGAAGAAAAAAGCTGTGAGCTTTATTTATCGCAACACTGACACAAGGCGAAATTCAAGAGGGAAAGCTATACATTCTCTGCAGACATTTCTGACACACATATGAAGCACATGTCTCGGTCAGTATATCATTCTACATGTACAAATTCCAAAAGCGTGTCGGGTTTGTGAGAGCTGTCAGGGGAAATCTATCGCTTCCTGTCTGTGTAATAGAAGCGATGACCAAACCCAAAACCATGTTTCCTCAAACACTCTGGACCTTTTTGGTCCGACACACTCACCGATCGAGCGTGTCAGCTTACATTCGACTGGCCAATAAGCATACAGGCTTTACTGGAAATGTGCTGTGATCTCTGCCATGATGCCTTGTATGCCTCAAGTTGAAGTTATACCATGTGTGAATGAATAAAGTGCAGAGAAGTGAAATAAATCAGGTGGGTCAAAAAAAATCAGCGACGACAACTAGGGCTGCTCAACTATGACAAAAATCATAATCACAATTATTTTGGTCAATGTTGAGATCACGATTATTTAACATTACTCACTGACATCATGAATGTATTGAACTTTAAAAAAATGTCTTTTTAACAGTGGATTACCTTGAACTTTAAATATAATTCAACTGAAAAAGAAGTAACAAAATAAAAATAAATCTAAAAAAATTAGATAAATAAAATAGTGAATAATATATAAATATATATACATTTAAATAATAAATAAAAATAAATAGGATCAAAATAAATAAGATCAGCTATGTTGTAGTGCAGTTCCACAATTATCTAAACTACTGCATAGTAAGTATCCTAGAAATCACAGAAGCATTTGTGTTTTAAAGGTCATTTTGAACTTGGGAGGCTCTTGTGTTCAGAGGAACTGTGGCCATTTTCTGGTTCTCCGGGGGCCCCTGGTGGTCCCTGGGGTCCTGCAACTCTGGGTGGAAACAGCCCCGTAATGACTGGAAAACTGGGCAGAGGGACACACATGAAGCAGACAGAGACAAGATGCATAACCATGCAAGGGGAGAAAAAAAAAAGAAGAGAGCGGAGGAGATAGAGAGCACACGAGCGACCCTACAGGGATTAAATCTGTGTGCCTGAAAACTGATAATCTGGTAACTATATATTGTACACGTGATATACTGTACACACATGCAAAAGTGTGCACCCTGTCCCTATGCAAGCAGGCTTCTGTGGATATTCACAAGGAGAAAAGACAGTTGAGAGGAGTGTGTGCACAATTGTGTTGTTACTGAAATTTAACACAAGATGATGTAACTTTGTAACAAGGAAGGAGATTGAACAAAAGGAAGAGGAGACAGCAGGGGAGGACCGGAGAATGAGCTACAGGATAATGTAGGAAAAGAAAGAGTAGCCCCACAAAATCTGATGGCAACAAATTAGAGACATCAATCTCTCCTCCTTTTACTGAATAGACTATAAAGGGTTGGTGTTGGCCCTAAATTTAAGGGTAAATAATATGTACAGTCACTTTATTTTAACGTTCATGAGTTCTGTAATAAAAGTCTCCGGTCTGAGCAGAGAGTTTGGCAAAAAGAGACAGAGCTTGCAGCCGAAATTAGTGGCAGCAGTTTACAGTGTTCAACTAAGTGTTAAGAGAGCAAATCTGCTTTCCGTTTGAATCAATTTTCAGTACATAATGGAAGCGTGTACAGGCTGACCTTTTAATATAATCAACAGAAAATATTCTATTCTATCCTTTAAATTACATTTCCATATATTCTTGCGGTGTGACTCCTTTGTAAAATTCCCTGATATTTCCTCCCCCCTCCTTGCATTCCTTTATCAAATCTGCTCACATTTCCTGCCTCGAATTCACCTCTCAAACTTCCATGATGAAATTCCAAAACACCACGACCACACTCCGCTGCTCAGATCTCATCTCATGCCTTTTCTTTTTTTTTTTTTTTTTTTTACTCTTTTTCTCCCCAGAGCTCTCTCCCTCTCCTTCCACTCACTGCTTTCATTTACCCCTCTGAGCAGTGAGTGAGAGAGATGAAGAGATACTGCATGTGCGAATAACAGAGAAGACACACACACAGACACGCAGGTACACACACACACACACACACACACACACACACACACGCACACGCACACGCACACGTGATCTAGCTGCGAAAACACCACAATGTGCTCGAGAGCTCTCCCTCCGCCTCAGCCAATCAGATCGCTCTGCTCTCCCCCTGGACCGCACACCCCTCCATTCATGGCAGAGTGAAAGCGGCTCCACTGTAGTGTAAGCACAATAATCACACACTCATGCGCACACTGTAATTCACATTCATCACAGTTTACTGGTGTAATTGTTGGTTGCATTATGTTTAATAAAGCCCATTTGCTCCGTTCCTGTGTGGATATTGTACTGTATTACCGTTTTCCACCGGAGTGACTCAGTTTCCCAGAAGGATCATGTAAATTTCATCTCATCTAATCTACTGTATATACTGTCTTCATCATAGTGTAATAACCTCCACCAAACTACCACTAATGCAGCACAATCATCCATCATCAAGTATAGAATATCAATGTGTCTGCAGAATAACTGATTAATCTATTAAAGACTGAATACGACTGTAGCATCCAGGAACAGGAGACCCATAACTATAACAATTACTGGTATATCTGTATACAATAATCCCAGGCAGGAAATAATGGATCTAATGCAGGTAAGAGTCCATTATTTTTGCATTTTTTGGACAACTCAGAGTGCATTATCATACTGCAGAGGCCACTTAAAGGCTCTGAAAGCCATGAAATGTACTTTCTCAACCACAGACTTCTTAATGTGAACATTTTCTGTCATAGTTAGACAGTTAGATAGTTAGAGTTGCGGTTATTTTAATTGAGAGAGCTGTTCTCATCTGTGTTCTTCATACTGACATACTCTGAATCAAAATCTGAACAAACTTGGATGTTATAATACAAGTACAGTACCTGTAAGTAAGAAATATGTAAGATTTGATATCAAGTTTTCAGGGCTGCTGTTTTAATATCCTAATTAATGTAGTTTGAAGCATAAGTATGGTTGCTATGGTTACCTGGTTACCATCTTGAGCGACCACCTGCCAGCTAATCACAAACAAATATACATGGCCGTGGTTAGGGAAAAGTCTGTATGGAGAAGAAGAGCCTTTGTGTTTTGTGTGGTCATTACTGAGAGTACAGAGCAGTTTCACTTCTGTATTTACATTATTGATGTTGCATCTATTTGCATCCCCTTGTTACAGGTTGTCTACAGATGCACGAATCACTAAACAAAAGGCAAAGGTTAAGGCAAACCAATTTCCACAAAAAAGTACAACAATTATGTGGTACTTGGTGGTATATGTTGTTACCACAATTCTTTTTTTTCTAACCTGTTGACACCTTGGTGAGGTCCTGACCTCTGGGTTGGGATTAAGGAACAGTTAATCAATTCAGGAGCTTTCATCCCTGTGTTCAGAGCTGCTACTGAGCAGACTGTGAGGTGAGACTTTATGTAAACTCCTTCCAAGGTCAAAAATGAACTTTCAGTCTAAGCTTTTAAACCAACAAGGATGAGGAGAGCGAATGTGTATTTGAACATCTATATTTCCAGGAAGATTGTGTGATTCGATCGAAGAAGCTCCAGAGCAGCTACTCAGCGGACCTTCTGGTGAGACAGTTTTGTCAGCGTGTGGTTGTGTACATTTGGATCACAGATTACGCCTTCAACAACAGGGTGGTAATACATTTTCGGATTAAATACAAAACAAGTACGCCGGAGTAATGAAGCAAACCAATCACACACACACACCAATGCTGAGTGATAAATCTCAACGTGTATAACTGCTGGGACAAAGATTGCAGCCATTGTTAAGCCTGCCACTGACCCGTTCTGTCTCTGCAGCCTTAAACGGACAATAAAGCTTTGTCAGTCCAATCCGCTGCGCCTCACGCACACAGCTTAAGATGGGGAAAACGCAATTCCCTGACAGAAAGAGAGTGACAAAGAGAAGAACAGAGACACAGAGTGACAGGGAGATAGAGCAGAGGAGGTGCAGAGAGAGAGAGAGAGAGAGAGAGTGGGAGCTGGAGAAGGAGAGAAAATCCTCCCTCCATGTTCTCCGAGTGGGCTATATATTTCCATTACGCTTCCCCTGACAGCTTTCCGATATCATCTAGCACTCGGTGTATTGTTGCTGATTGGGTTCTGAGCAACAGCCATCTACTAATGCCACATCAACAGGCATGGCAGCACATTATTGACATGCCCATATAAATGGATGTCAGTGCTTTTTTTTCTTTCAGCAGCGTGCGGCGCTGATGCACAGTTAATGGTCACAAATATAAAGAGGCTGCGTAATGAAAAGTATCGGCTTGTCCTAACTCTTTTTACAGAGACAGCTGCATGGTTTTATTACAGGTTAAAGAGGAATTCTTTGTCATTTTTTTTATTATATCACTGTGCTATAAGAGCAGCATCTCCTCTATTATCTTTCTTAACTGAAGGACACATGCAATTTACTTGTAAGCTGCTAGTATTACAGTACATTCACCTACACACACACACACATTTCCCATGATAATCACTATCAGTGCTATCTCAGTTCATCTGCACTGAACCAAACAAACAGCTACATCCATGCAAATAAGGGAGCCTTATCGGGCAGGCCCGGGCTGAAATGAAGCCAGAGCGGGTGAAGCGCGGAGGTGTTTGTTTGAACATACACGGCGTTAATGTTGATGGACTGATATGCAGGATGAGCTCCGTCTATGTTACAGCATCTCATAATCCCAGCAGCTCAAGCCGCTGTCTGGGGAGAGCTGGGTAAATAGATAATGAAAAAGACGAGACACACAAGGTGAAACGTTTTTGGTTTTTTTCCCGCTTCTCGCTCGTCTTGTATTATTTATATATATCTATTTAAATGTATACAGCATGTAATATACCATATGTAACACAAAATTCTGTTTTTTGTTGTTACTTTTTTATCAATGACAGGCTAAAGTGGGAAAACTATATTCTTTTAAGAGAAATTAGACTAAAAAGCCTTCAGCAAATCATATAAAAATATACAGTATATAGAAAAAAGATGGAAAGAGAAGGAAAGATGACAACAGTAAGAGTCTTGCTACCCTTACTTTTGGTTTTAAATGCACAAGCTGAGAAGAAGCTGTGGTGGTAGAGAAGCAGAGGAGGACAGAAATCCACAAAGAAAAGATTGAAAGGAAAAAAAAAAAAAGGAGCAGTTATTAGGAGTGTGAACGTGGAAAGTGGATAAAGTACCCCGGGCCAAGAGGAGTGAATGCAAAAGAGAGCTGAGAAGATGAGTGAAGCAGGAAGGAAAAACACTGAAGGGGAGAGAGAGAGAAGGAAGCAGTGCTGCATATTTCACTGCCAATTGATCCATCTCTCACATTCCCAACAAAGTCCAAGAAACACACACACACAGTTTTTGTTGTGCACAGATCAGCAGAAGAAACTGAAATTTAAATAAAAATCTGAATCCTAAATAAAACTGATCTTTTTTTTAATCTTTGTTTAATCTCAGCTTTACATAATGTGTCTATATTTAAAGTGCACGGACATCATTTCATGTTGATTTGTCAGTTACGTAATGAAGCCACAATAAGACAATAAACTCTGCTGGTGTTAATTTTGTGGTTTTGTTTGATGATGCTTGTTTGATGATAAAAGATATTCAATTTGCAGTAATGAGAGGCAGCAAATACTCACATTAAAAGAGACAATGTTTGGTGTTTATGCTTGATACAGCAAATGATTTACAATTGACTGACTGACTAAAATTGTTGCTGACTAATCAACTAATTGATTATTTTAGCTGTTATCATGATAACATCTTCCCATATTGTAGGTAACAACTTAAATACTGTAATCTGGATTATTGACTACTTTATTTGTTGATGTTTTTAAGTATTACTTTATTGATTACAGTATAAAAATGAGAAGGATGCCCCTCAGGCTCAGTTAAAGTTACTTACATTAAAAAGGTACCATTTATATTCTCTCTGGATTCTCTTTGTATGAGTCAAAGATGTCGAACTCTTTTTCTAACAGGTAAAACATGATGTTACTGCATAATGCCTTTGAAAACAAAATATTTATGAATAAACCCCCCCACAAAAGATTCAATAAAGGACTGATAATAAAGAACAATGTGGGTGCTTGTCGGCCTGAATGACCCGGATCTTGCACGGGATTGTCAGCTGCTTAAGGGGAGTTTTTCCTTGCTGCTGTCGCCAAGTGCTTGCTCATGGGGGAATGTTGGGTCTCTGTAAATTAAAGAGTACAGTCTAGACCTGCTCTATGTGCTCCAAGTGCCCTGAGATAACTTCTGTTGTGTGATTTGCCGCTGTATAAATAAAACTGACTTGACTTAAAGTGCCCTTGAGCAAGAAATAAAATCCCTGAACAGCTCCACAGTTTCGAAACCCTGCCGTCTTTGAAGGGTTGGCAAGCTAAAGAAACTCTCTGTGAGGTAAATTAAACCCCATATTTTAGCTTAATGTCAAAATATACCACAAAGGAAAATCCTGCAATAACACATTCACACACAATCTGCTCTCAGCTTGCAATAATTACTCAGGACTGTAGTTTGTTTTGATTCATGGCGAGATGAATCATTCTTCTTTTACTGAACTTTAATTGGGAAGCCCACTGCCGACAGAGCGACAGGCTGAGGAAACCATATGACATAACATTTTTTTAAAATGCATTACTCATAAGAAAACATCCTATGGCTCAGTGTGACTGTGTGTGTTTTGGCAGCAGTGGGCATGGCAGTAGGCGATGTTTAAGCAAGGACTTTCCCAGGGCGGTTTCTCATAGTAGCATGTGTTCGCGGGAGAGGCGGTGTTCACATGTTGACCATCAGGAAACATATGGTTTCATTTTCCAAGTGGTAGCAACATGTGTGCATGATGGGGACTACCAAAACTGTAAGATGAACACACACTCGCAGAAACACAGCAAGACATTTGTGGAAATACGCAGCAGGCGAGCGACCTTCTGACGTTTTACCTTTGCCTTAGTTCACACAGCATTTAAGCTCCCAGGAGGTCTTGCTGCATCCGGAGAAAAGCCTGCAGGAGGTATTTTATGCATGAATGTGTCATACGTGCTCAAAAAAAAACTAAAATACGACACACTTGAAGCACAAAGAAGGTCCTTCTAATCGCTCTCATTATATCATGATCACTTTTCTCCTCCTTTGGGAGAACAAAGGCGAGTTGGAAGGACAAGTAAGGAGAGTCAGGGAGAGAAAGGAATGATACAACCCTCTGTCCTTCTGTTGGTGGGAAAGAAAACATTCCTGGGATGTATCTGCAGCACAGGGGGGACATACTTGACCCAGTCAGTCACCCCACACACACACATACACACATAGAATAACCCTTAAATTGATTAGTCCAATTACAGAAGAAGCAGCACAGGGGCTGTGTGCTGGTTCCCACACACACACACACACCTGCTTTCCGTCAGTAGGACATTAGTCAGTGCCTTTATGTTGCTGTGAACATTGAGTTTAGGGCTGCAACTAACAATTATTTCCATTATCAATCAATCTGCCAATTATTTTCTCAATTAATCGCTTAAAAATATCAGAAAACAGTGAAAAAAAGGAGATTGTAAGATGACGTGGTCAGTTTTGCCTGTTTTATTCGACCAACAATAAATAACAAAAAAACAATATTTTCTGTTAACTATAATGACCTCATCAGGTCTTCATCAGGCTTTTTCAGTCAGTCACTGGAGCTACGATCCAGTGCACGGACACTATGCTTTTTTCCCCTCATTTCATTTGTTGTCCTGCACCTGACCTAAAAAGATGGTATGGGATGTGTACACACTATCTCTTTGCCTCCTCAACTATCATATATGACACAGAAAAAAACAGCAAATTGTCACATTCGTGCAGCTGCAACCAGAGAATGTTCCCAATAAATGTTCTGTCAAGAAATCGATTTATCATTTCTTGACAGGTCCACGTCCGTTATGCAGTTGCATATACAGCAACCTTTATTAAGCAGGAAAAAACTAATTCAAATTCACATGATCTATGATTGCTCTTTGATTTTCATATAAAGTTGATTTTCCCATGTATGGCAGAGCTTGTGAATGCAATGTTTGAGCACCCTTGAACGCACCACAGAGGAGAGTTTTCAAAATGGTCCTTGTAAGGATTGACCAAGTGCTGGAAGAAGGGCACTTCTGTCAGATGACAAAATGAACAGACCACCACATAATAGAATGTGCCACTCAGCAGCTTGTCCATCACATTTTCCAATGGGGCGGCTGTGGCTCAGAGATCGGCAGTCCGATTCACAGCTCCTCCAGTCCACATGTCCAAGTGTCCTTGGGCAAGAAACTGAACCCCAAACTGCTCCTGAACGCTGTGCCATCGGCGTGTGAGTGTGTGTGAAGTCCTTAGAACTCCTGATGGGCAGTTTGGCACCTTGCATGGCAGCCTCTGCCATCAGTGTATGAATGTGTGTGTTAATGGGTGAATGTGACATGGCGTATAAAGCGCTTTGATTGGTCGGAAGACTAGAAAGGCGCTATATAAATGTAGCCCATTTTACCTTTTTTTTTCCTTTTTTGAATGCTGATGTTTCCACATGAAGTTGCAAAGGAAGAAATGTGAAGTCAAACCGTACAAAAGGGGTTTGGAAAGCAGTTATTTTACACTCGCTTCAGTAGGACAGACCTGCCAGAACCCCTTTCCTTTTCCTTCCAGAGTTACAGGGACTGATACAGTTTGTTCCCGTGGTGTCGTCTTTCTTGGGAAGGCTTAGTCGCTCTCGCCTCCCTCATCATTTCCAGTTTATTTCAGTACAACATAGGTGACAGATGCTGTCCGCAAAAACAGACAAAATCCTAACTGTTACTAACTGCAAACCTGAAGTGAAGTATCAGCTCATGAGTGAATCTGAGTGGGAGAAAGAGAGATCACAACAAATAATGCCTCAACCCTGAAAACACGCATTTGGCCCTGCAAGCGTAGTGTAAGCCTCGAGTAAACAAGCAATCATTCACTATCCATGACTGTCTCACTCATAAACACACATAAAAAAGCACAGAGAGTATATATAATCATCTTCTCCAGTCAGACGGCCTCCACCTCTCATACACACACACACACACACACACAAACACGTACACTCTCACAATAAACAAAAACAGCTGTGAATGGGAACTACTGGGACCAATTAGGCAGTAAACAGTGGGCTGGAACTGGTTTACTGCCAACTAATAACATTCACTAACCTCGAATAATCCTCCATTGGCTGCAGCGTGGAACTGGCCCACCTACACTCTCTTTATTACCTCTCTTTCCATCAATCTCTTACCTTTTTCTTTATGCTCTCAGGACCTTTCACACTCATTACAGCCATTTCCTGCACTCTGCTCCACACTCTCATGTCGCTATTTCATTATATCACCTTGTGTACAAAGGTGAGCACAAATGTTGCGTTTCTCCGCCTTGTGATGCCTCTCTCTCGCGCAACAAAAGAGCAGATATTAAGACAAAGAGTGTTCCCCTTCCGGAGTCACCCGATAAAACCAAGCTGCACACACACAAACACACACACCTCTCAACTTCTGACACGAGTAATGGTGTGCATGGGCAGAGTAATATCCTTGAGAATGGGGTAATGTGCAGCCAATGGCTTGCTGCTGTTAAGTCTCGATGATGGGTGTGTGCGTGTGTGGGATTCAGTATATCACCCTGACTAATGTATGCAGGCCCCGCTCTCTACTGCAGACAAGACAGACAGTGGGAAAATATGGAGCTACGGCATCGTAAACACGCAAACACTCCATAAATCTTATTCTAAGATTTATGCCTGTAACGTGAGCAACAACTGTAGACACTGTAAACAAGACAATGCCATAAATGCAAAGACTACTATATATAAGGAGTATTCAGTATTTGTAAAGATGAAGAGGCACAAAAAAACGTATCCGGCACTTGACTAATATTCTGTAAAATGCTGTGTTTAGTAAAAATGTGTCTGAACACCATTCGGGGAAAAAATAAACACTGCACCTTTAAGAGAGTCAATGGAGCAGCCATGCTGGATGCAGAGTCTTTGTGTGTTGCTGTGTCTGTGTGCAACAGTGTGACAGAAAGGCATGCTTATGTGGTAGAGCTGCAACGAGTCGTCGATCAACAGAAATGAAATCAGCAGCTATTTTGATAATCGAATAATCGTTTTGAGTCATTTTTTTGAAAAGAAAAATGTCCAAATTCTCAGATTCCAACTTCTGTAATGTGAATATTTTCTTTTTTTGTTTGTCTTCTATGATAGGAACAGATTATCTTTGGGTTGTGGACTGTTTGTTGGGACAAAATAAGGCGTCACCAGAGGGGCGTACTGCGAAGCAAGTTCAACATACCCAGGCTTTCTTTGTGTGGGCTGGCTCGACAAACCCTAAACCCGCACCCACACCCGTATCACGATGCTGGTTATCAACTTTCTTTGTTAACCCAGGCTTTCTGCTTCAGGCTCTGTACGCGCTCCCATAAAAAGGGGGGCGTTTGGCGCGTCATTTGACTCTTCTTCCACACAAAATGGGCCAATCGTGTGCCGCCTACTTCAGTCAGGAGGGACAGGTCATTATATTAACGCAGAGCTATGAAGAATATAAAGACATTATCACAGCAAAAAGCAACACTGTTGCTGCAAATAAGGTGAGAGAGGAGTGCTGGCAGAAAATTGCTGATCGTATAAATTCATATGATAATATATTTATTTTACCACTCAATGCACTCTCCATGCCTCCCACATCCAGAGCTCTTAAACTTGATGCAGCAGATTTAAACATTTTACCCTATAATAGCCCTATAATGTAACTTGGCATATTCACCAATATTTACTATGCAGAGGGATAGAAACTGTTGATGACAGGGGAGATAAAACCAGTCGTCTCCAGCTTGTTGATCAACAAAGCAAGATACTGTATCCGGTAATACAGATAGAAACAAGTAAGATGTAGGTCGGTGTTATTAGATGAAGTTTGGTTTTCATGTTTCAGTTTCACAGATTCACACAAACATGGACTAACTTGTCCGACCTGGGGATTTCTGTAAGATTTGAATACCAAAGAGTCATTTTCTACTTCATCACTGTATACTGTACAAACACCATTGTTTGCAGGCTTAATTAATGAATGAAACTTACTGATTAACGACTTAAAGGTCCTCTCAAAATCTTCAACACTGCTGTATTAGGAAATCCACCGAACAAGAAAACTGCTACCCAATAAGACCAAACTGTGAAGAAGCCACAGCTTGTAAATTTGCAGATGTTGGCAAGATAAACATCCTCTTTGCTGTTTTTATTTGCATCACTGGCTATGACACAACAGCATCGGGCCGTCTTGGCTGTTAACTTTCCCTTGACTATAAAATTATCCTATACAGCTACACAAGTCTCTCCTCTAACAACACAGCTAAGAAAAGCTCTTTTACTGCGAGATGATGGAAGTTATTCTAGGTTATGTAGGAAATCATTACGTATCACAAACTGAAAAAGTCTAAACAGGAGAGGCTGTTCACTTTAACCCTTACTTATTTCAATCAAACCCCAACTGTGCCTTTTAAAAACAAAGAGCACACACACACACACACACACTAACACGCATTGACTGCCCTTTGAAGTCAGCATCTATGGCACAGTATCTCCTCAATCAGCATGTGTGTGTCCTGCCTGCACAGCAGCTCGCTCAGCTCCACAAATAATTGAAGGGGTTAAAAAAAAAAAAAAAAGGAAAACAGAAAATTACCAGTGCTCACTTGCTGACAAACCTCTTCATTTCAGGGGCAAGGGACATCATTTATCACGGCAAACAATTAGGCTTTAACAACTCTCAGAGGGAAATGATTTGGCTAATGGTGACAGAGGAAAATGTGCTTATTAGGCAGGGTAAATAACGCTCCAATAACCTGGAGAGTCCATTACGCCACCGCCATCAGGAGTAGGAAAAAAGAAAAAGTCGTAAACATCAACGCTTTTGATTAAACACCACTTCCTGTGTGCCTTATTCTCGTTTTAAAATGTAGCACATCAGCAAGCCGTGACATCATCTATATGCTGCGAGCAGAGACGGACAGGAAAAGAAAGGAGGAGGAGGAGACGGTCATTTTTGCTGATGAGGGACGACAGCAGTGGTACGCTGAATACTCCCAGAGCTGAATCGCTCACCCCGCTGTCAGAGAGAGAGAGATCACTGGAAAACTGGAAAAAAGGATTGGCTCTGTTGGACAGGAGCCATAACAAGTCAACCTGTGGCAGCGCCGGTTTACGTGCCCCGAGAAATACAAAAGAAGGGCTCAACTTTAATTTAGTAGAAGGAGCAGAGTTCCCCTGTTCTGGCACAGTTACAGGAAATAGGGAGAGTGTTTCCTTCAGCCACAATTCACCATTTAACAGCTAATAAGGTGTCTCCAGAAACAAGAGGAAAGGTGTATTCACTATAAAACAAAAGCGTGTATTCTTTCTGGAAGATAACAACACAGAGGCAGGAAGGATGACTCTTCTGACCTACAGAAGATTAGACAGAGGCCAGAGCTGGTAGCTTTTTAGTATGTCAAGAGGAGTAAACTGCATAAGAATGAGCCCGTAATTTTCCTTCTTTTTTTGTGAAGCTTTTTGTGATTTTCTGTCATTTTTATACTGTTATGATGTCAGATGTGTATGCTATGTGTGTAAAAATGATTCCTTTAAGTCAAATGCCAGGACTTCAGCCTGTTCTGGGCGCTTTGGTTGCGATGTTACTTCTACTTCCTCATCGAGTCAGATTGTTCGTACACGCCCACAAACATACATCTGTTCCAAAGCGTTTGTTGTTAAAATCGGATTCAGGCTCAAACATGTACGTTTGTATTTAGAAAGTTGACATTTCGAGTAAAGAATAGGAAAAAGATCCAATCAGAGCAGATTAGGCATATAAGGAGGGGGGCCATAAAAGAGACAGGAGCTAAAACAGCCTGTTTCAGACAGAGGCTGAACTGAGGGGCTGCATTAAGAGCCAGTATAAGATAAATAAGGAGTTTTTTAAACTGTAAATAATGCAAAGATATTCCAATAGAGCCCCAGAATAAAAATATAGACCTAGAAATGTGCATGACACGTCCTCTTTAAGCGTCTTTTGGTTATGTTTATTTGTACCACAATGTATCACAGGCCAAGGCCTACTGTCTTGCTGAAGGACACTTGAGTGGAGTTCTCCAGTTGAAGGACAGCCTCTTTAACCACTCAGCCTCCCTGCTTCCTTGCATGTTTAGAGTGTTTATCAGTAAAGACCATTTCAGAATGGGGTTTGTGGTCTTGTGTATGCCCGTTGCACCGAGGAGAGACTTTAATGACGTTCTAATAAAATCCAGAATTTCTAACAAGTTTCCTGCTGTTGAAGATAAACGTGAGGATAATGAGGATAATGATGGGAGTATGGCATTTACCTGTTGGTTGACGCGGCAGTGTGAGGGTCCATGGTGGATGAGGATGCGGACGATGTCCACGTCGCCCCGCCAGGCAGCCAGGTGCAACGGGAAGCAACCTTTGCTATCAGCCACGTTCGTGGACGCCTCGAACTGGAGCAGCTTTAGTACCACCTCCCTGAGACACACAGAGAGGGAAAGAGACGGATACATAAGTATAAAGATCAACAGATAGATAGATGGAAAAAGGAGGAGGGAGGGAAGCAGAGCTGGGCGATATCCATAATTATGAAATACTGTCACATTTTTTCTTAAGAATTTTTAACCCCACTACACTTTTGGTACATGCATACAGTTCAATGCAACTCTTCAGCATATTGCACAAGTAATAATTTTACTGAATATTTGTCTGGATTGCTTATTCAGACTGCATAACAAAACATAACTGTGACCTTGGTGATATTTTAACTGGTTAAAAACGTTCCTCTCATAGTCAGCACTGTTTTCAGAGTGTCGACACTTAAAGAACTAAACTGCAGACTTCACATCTTGTTGTTTCTGGTGTGATCAGCTCAGCTGTGTAAAGGGAAACTATAAAGCACCAGAGGTGAGTGCAACAATGCTTTTCTGTCATTTATGAATTAGCTTTTTATTTCTCTATGCTATATATAACTCTTTTCTTTTGGGCATCACCAAAATGAGCTTCAATTTCAACACAGGATTCAGCATTTAAATCCATGTTTGTTTTTACTGCATTCATCATACAAAGACGTATTTTGTCTGAAAACAAAAGCTTTGCCTTCAAATCTTGGGTCACTTGGCCATGTTTGATATTCAAAAACAAACTTTGTTATTTTTTATGCATGTTGACAATTTCTGCTTCATTGTTCCACGCTGGTGTCCTGACTACTTCTGCGTTTCCTCCTTCACTGAATGGCAAGATTTGCAGCCTTCACACGAACATACAGCCACGTGATCTGGTCAGCAAGGAATTTAAGATAAGTGAGGGTTAGACTGTAAACTGATCAATAACTGAGGGAACACAATCACATTTATTTTTATTCTCCTTAAACTCTATTTAGCCAGGTAAGTCCCGCTGAGGTCAAAAACCTGTTTTTGCAAGGGAGATCTCCATGTTTCCTCCTCGTAAAGTAATCTCCATTACACAACTAGATAAAGAGACAAATCACAGAGCTGGGGTTTGTTCTGGAAATCCATTTAGTAGCTGCTGCTGCTGCTGCTGCTGCTGAGAAGTAATGTCAGCAATACTGTTTCGTATTAGTGAGTCTCCAGCTGAAGTTGTTACCTGCCTCCGAAGAGGAAAGGTGAAGTGCTTCATTTGCATTCAAAATGTCAGCAGGGGAAACAGAGGAGAGAGAAGGGCAAAACCTCTCTCAGGAGCAAGGGTGAAAGCGGCACCGAGATGCTTAATGGACTGCTTTGTTAATTTCAATAATTTATTAGATTTATATATATGTCACTCAGGTTTAAGCGGCAGTTATACAGCTAAATCACACTGGGAGGACCTCAGGGTCGAATATGAAAATATTCAAGTTCTTGATGATTGGATTCAGCCTGCATGCATCACCAAAAGTCTTTTCATGAGGCTTCACATAATTAAAATGATCTCAAACCCAGCCTGAATTTAAAAAACTCAGAATACAGCGCTGCTTGTTGCCATGTTTCTTCTTCTTCTTCTGACTATGTCTTAATTGCCGGTTCTTTTTTTACTTTCCCACCTAAACATTAAATCACTCCTCTGCAGCTTTTTGTTGGCGGCCTAATTTTCACTTTGAGGCTGCATTTTTCTCTCTCCTCTCCTCACCAGTTGATCTGAAGGAGGAAATCCACATAATTGCCCCCAAAACACTGCACTAATCCTTCAGTTCCGCCAAACTGGGATAGCAGTCGGTTTTGCCGCTAATCCACACTGTGTAACGGATTTCTCAGCAGGCCCAGGTGAAGAAAGGGAGCTGAGCTTCAGGTCTGTGCAGATGCAGACACATAAAACATGCACACATTCACTCCTTTGCTGAAATATTTTGTTTGCAATTTTATCATTTCAACTACTATCAATTACTGTTTTGTGGCTCTGGAGAGTACAGTAATGTGTCATGGCCCTGGAACCAAGCCAGACTATTTTAATGTGAGCAAATTAAATTTTAGTGGCTGTCATTAAATTTAATTAACATGGTTTCTAAATTCATTGACCCTTGGTCTAATGAAACCTTCTTAAGTATCATTAGATTCACTCAGAAATGCATCACAACCAGTTTATACACAAGGAAACAGACATTTTTCACCATTTTCTGACTTGCAGTGTAACAGATCTGTAAAGGAATAATGGGAGGAGGACATTTGTAAGAAGCCAAAGCTTAGAAATTACATTCAAATTAAAGACGATTACTATACAGAACCATTTATAAAATTAAATTTACAGAGAAAGCAAAGGTCCCTGTGTGCCCAGTTAAGAACCGATATAAATGTATTTTGTGATCTTGGTGTTGTCGAGGATTAATGTCATTTTGTATTTCATTGCCCTTTGTACAAGTGACTTGAGGAATTGTTTGTGTGAAAAGATCCAATTGAAAAACCCTGATTTGTTTTGGTTGTCCGAAGCTGATATGTTGAGTTGGCTCTTTAATACGGAGATTTTGGTTTTAGCGAGATTTATAGAAGAGGCTTGGCTGCTAAGACAGAGAACACTGTGTCCATCATAACAGGACATTTCTTCCATGTAAACTGTAAATGTTCTGAAATGTTCCCTTTTTGAATGTGCAGAACTGTACATGAAAATGAATGAAAATAATTGTTAGTCGCAGCTGTAGATATTTTGATGTCCTTAAGGCAGAGTCCTGCATAGACAGACTAGCATATCACATCTCACACTTGCACGTACACACCTCTTCACATTATTTTGTCCTGCATTCATTTCTCTCCGCACACATACACGAACACTCATGCGCAGCCTCACCTGTGTCCATTGAGCGACGCGTGGTGTAACGGTGTGTATCCTGAGCTGTCTGTGCAGTTGACGTTCAGGCCCTTCCACATGCTGAGGAGAAACAGAAATACATCAGAATTCATCCTCAAACTGAGATGCACACACTCTACATGCTGCTTTCATATCTTCCCAGCATTCAAGTGTCTGTTTTTTGTGCTGATGTAAGTGTTGTTTATGAGGTCACACATATTTTGGACATTTTAACATCTTTATTTTATCAATTTGCTTGAGTCTGTTACCTCTCCTCCTCTCTGCTGCACCTGCTCTGTTTTAGACCCAGGAACTGCCACACCACACCTGGCCAATTAGGATTCACCTTCCTGGTGGAAGGTGCCAAGTGTGGACATGTGGAGGGGGGTTGTGATGTTTTGTTGGGGAAAAGGATTTATCTCTTCAGCCTGTTTTGTGAGATTTGTTTGCTGTTAAATTGTTATATTTATCTACTGAAAAAAACACACACATATCTCTTGTGAGTTCATTGATTTGTTAATTGGTGTTTCCTGTGGTAGTAGCAGCTTACAGCTTGTATAAGGAGGAGTCTGGAGCTCTCTTTGTTGTTTGTTTCATTGTTTCTCTTTTGGGGAGTCTTGGATTTTGTTTCTTCAGTTGTTTCTTCACACAAAAGAATTTTAATTTAATGTTTTGAAGTCCCGAGGCGAGAACTATAATTTCTTATTTGGAACGAAAGCCAGAAGAGTTTAAGTCCTATTTCATCATACTGGCAAATAAAGCAAGTGAGTGAGGTCAACTCTCGAAAGGCTGAGCATGCAAATAAAACCACAAAAAACTGAATCTCATGAGGATACCCAGCTATGCATACACACACACACACACACACACACACACACACACTCTATTATACACAGACGGCCCAGGGTTTTCCCAGGGCTATAATTATATGACCTCTCTTTTTCACATGAACTCCTCCAAGCGCGTCAGAGAGAAGTACTAATTAGTTGAATTCCAGTCTGTGCAGCTCTGGGCTGAAACACTGAATCAAGTCACTTCTAGAAATGACTTTATTACCTTTTTTAATAAAGACAAATCCATACAGCGGCTCCTGACATGGAGAGCAGAGTCTCAAAATGAAAATGTGGGTGTCACAATATCTGTTACTGAGACCGCATCAAGTAGGCGAGACAGCATACGTTTCTCACATACATCATCGCTTTTCTCTGTTTCACTTTTTCTATTTTAGCCGCTAAAACTGCACCAGATTGTATTTAATTGTCAAAACACATTATCTAGTCACACCCCTACCACGGACTCTCCCCTTTTATTTATTTTTAATAGCACTATCATGAGAAATGAAGATATCAACGCTTCCTTAAAAATGTTCACTAATTTTATTATATATTCATTTTATTTCATGGATTGCATTTATTGGCGGAAATAAAGGAAACGTTCCCTAAAACAAAATCAATTTTAAAGTCTTATAGTGAATTTTCCCTTTTGAAAGACAGGCTGCAGGCAAACTGTTGAGTGTTGTGGAAGCAGCAGAACATTCATTGGGTTTGACAGACTTCAACACAACGATCAAGGTCAATGGTATCATGCAGCGGGCGCACGTGCACACAAAACACGCAACTAAACCTGCATTAAAAGTGGTATTAAAGAGTGGCTACACGCACACACACAGAACACAGGCTACACAGATCAATAGAGCAAGTCTGCTTTGGCAAAGGATACAGAACCTTTTATTTTTCTGAATTCAATGATGAAATAAAACCAACTCAGGTCCAAAAAATCCCCCAGAAACACACACACCTTAATACACACACAGGTCGGAGGGCAGGAGACTGCAGACAGAAAGACACAGCACAAGCTTGTTTCTATTGGATCAGATCTACACTCTGTGCGAGTGTGTTTGTGTGTGTGTGTGTGTGTGCGCCCGTATCGATCGCACCGCTCTGCTGACCCCTTTCAGCACTGACCTATAGAACCGCTGGGATGGCTTGTTAAAAAGAGCAGACTGACAGAGGATGAGGAGGAAGAGAGACAACATAGAGCAGGAAGCCAAGATGTGATGGAGGAAGAAATATGACGAGATGTGCAATTAATACCAGTTTCAGTAAACTGCTGGTCTTACACGAACAAACGGATTTCCACAAATACAAAAACATCCACTTAGAGCTGCAACGATTAGCCGATTAATCAATTAGTCGATAGACAGAAAATTAATCGCCAGTTATTTTGATAATTGATTTAGTGTTTTGAGTTATTTTTAAGAAAAAAATGCTGAAATTCTCTGGTTCCAGTTTGATAAATGTGAATATATTCTTGATTATTTAGTCTTCTATGATGGTAAACTAAATATCTTTGGGTTGTGGACAGTTGGTCGGGACAAAACAAGACATTTCAGGTTGCATCTTGGGCTTTGGGAAACATTTATTGATATTTTTCACCATTTTCTGACATTTTAAAGACCAAACGACTAATCAATTCATCAAAAAAATAATCGAAAGATTAATCGGTAATGACAATAATCGTTAGTTGCAGCCCTACATCCACTACAAAAATTGAAAGTGTTTCAAGAAATTTTTGATGTCTATTATTGTCATATAAGAAAATCACTTGGAACATTTAAGTGACATCCAGGGTGAACTCGAACAAGCTGAAGCTGATGTGTGCACGTCCACACATACAGTAACAGAAAGTAACTTGAAATGCAAGAAATCTCCAAATAATCAGTCCTTTCGTGTATAGAAAAAAAAAAGTGAGATCAGATTATGTTGTGGCAACATCAAAACAGTTACATATTCTTGTCAGCAGCTGTTTTTTGCTGTGACTAATTTTGTGATTCACTTCATTTCAGTCACTTCAATCAGCCACATCCGGTCCTACACCCAGTGAGTTTAATCAACAGATGCATTTCTGTAGCTTTTAATCATATTTCTTTTTATTAATAATATATATTTCCACCACTGAGTGCCTCTACTTTAATACCTCATTAATCAGATAAAACTACTTGGATGAAAACACTGTTAACGTTCTGTTAACTCCCCTAAGCTGTTTTCTGTGTCTGATAGCAGTTAAAAAACCCAACCTTGAACATACACATATACAAACCCACACACATATGCACTTGTGCCATTACCTTCAAATAGCTGTACAAGTACAAATCTGTACAAGGTTCATTAAAACTTGCCTTACAAAGAGTCTTTCATGTGAGCAGCGCTCTGCATGGCCTGAAACACAATCCACCTCTTCCACACACCCAGAAATCCACCGTATTAATGCACAAACACAGCAGTCATCACCTTCATTAAAAGCTGCACTTGTAAACAAATATATGGCCACTTTGTGAGGGAATGTGTAAACCTTGTTTTCAGTGTGCGTGAGCCAGAGCTCTACAAGGTGTTGTGTTTTCTTTTGTTACGTATGTGTCTGGAGTGACACCAGCAGTGGGTGTCACTAGTGGGCGCTTAAACACACAGAAAGCTTTGTGAATGGTTACTGGAGTGGATTAAACAAAGAAAGATTTGAAAAGATTTGTAAAATGGTTACACAGGAAAGATATTAAAAACTCCAGCTCCACTGGTCAATATTGGTTGTGTTAGTTGAACAATTAATCAAATGACTACATGTAAAGGGGGCCACCCAAAGTGCCTTATTTATCTCATTTCTTTGGTTTACAGCACACTTACTATATAAATGGTTCAGACTCACATCTCTCATGAGCACCAGTTCCAGCCCAAGCAGCAACTACCACAGCTTTAGGCTGAAGCCAGTGCAGAAGTACCTTAAAGTGCAACGCCACCGACGGCCGCTAGATGCTAGCTCCAAAAAAATCCCTGGCACCAATTGAATCCCATTCAAAAAAACAGTCAACTTCTCTCAAAAGTCAATAATGTATTTCTACGAGTCATTATGGTCTCAATTTGCTAAATTCGGGCCCTCTAATAAGTGTGCTGGTGGTCGTTTCGGAAATTATTGCCTGTATTAAGATTTGAAGACTTAGTTTTGACTCTCTTGCTCCAAACGGCAAAGATAAGCAGCAACTTTGGGCTTCAAGTCCTCTCAGCTAAAAAAGTTCTGATAAAACCACTGTAGGCTACCTGCTGAGCACAAAAGTATGTATGTAGGTGGAGACTAAAACAGAGCTCAAAGGAGAGTGAATATTGGACTTACATTTCAGTCAGGTGGCAATGTTTAAATAGAAACAGAAATAATTTGCCACTTTATGCAGTGATGATGTGTTTTATTTAGTAAGTCTGTTAAATTTTTCTGCCACCTATCGATTATTGTATCTTTAACATCATATAATTTTGTATACAGATAACTACATATCTGTATCATTTAAAAGCTACAGTGTATTTTGCATGGACTTTCCATTTTGATGCAGGCTGTCTTATGTACAACTGTAAAATGTTTGCAGGACCACTTCCTCGTGAACTGCAACAGATTTCATCAACATCCACAATTCAAAAAACACAAATGAGGAGAGGCCGTGCTGAAAAATAAACATCATATTACTAGAATATTGGAAGAGAAGCTTACAGAGAGGCTTATTGGTATTTTTCTTTCCTACAACACTCTTTATATTCCCACAGTACTCCTTTAGTATTCCTGTAGTGACCTTTACTGACTCTGTTGTACTAAATACGGCCTTTATATTGACTGTTGCACAGTAAAACAGTCTGTGACCAGTAAATTTACAGTGTCCACTGCTGCTACAAACTGCCAAAAAGTACCAAAACATATAGACTGTGCCTTTTTTCTTTAAATAAACATCGCACATTGGATAACAACCAACTTGAACTAAGGGAATCACTTCCTAATGAGATCTGATTTCTTATCGCAGATGTTCTGCTCGGCTCTGCCATGTTCCCAAACTCAGTTCGGTGCCATATCGGTTCTCCATTGTTTTCTGTGCTTTCAGTGCAAGCATAAAGCCAGCCAGCAGAGTTTAAATAGAATTAGTGGGGAACTTGAGATTAGATAATGGAGGAGAGTTGCTGCTGTAGGAATGCAGCCTCTTGGTGGATTAAATACGCAGACGACGACCTTACCAATTAACCTCAGAAGTTGCAGCAATGCACAGGAAAGCCTGGTTACAACTGATTCATATACAAGTTTCTTTGTGTGTTTTTGTGTGTGTTGTTGCCTTTTTCCTCGCCGTCACACAACAGTCAAGTGTTATTTTGTGTCTGTTAGCCACAGTACCTTCTCTCCCCTCTGTCTCAGACTCTACCTCGCTATGGTTCAACTCTTTTTTTTTATTTTTTTTTTATTAAAGCACTGAAAAGGTAAAAGGGTCAAACGTCATGAAAGGCCTCCCAGCAGGCAGAGCAACGCTGCCCTCTGTTTGAACCCTCCTTCAGTTACAGTCTCCTCGCCTTTTTATAACAGCACTGCACACTGAGGACTGCACCGACATCATATAATATTGGAAAACCACAAAAAGAACAACCTGTTTTAGTTGAATATACAATAAAGGGAAGTATACTTTACAGTAAAGTGCATCAGTTAAACTGAAATTATACTAAGACTGAGACTTCAGACACTTCACAAAGTTGTTTACTTAACACAGTGAGTCTTTTGGGGATGTGGTGTAAAATTTCTCCAAATCTTCATACAGAAATTTTATTTGAGTCTTCACTGAAGCTAAATGAGCTGAAGTTAAGATCCATGACCAGACATTTAAGTGCTACGTATTCCGTTTGGTACAAAACATCACCTGAAGTAATTGAATGAAAAGCAGAATTTAAAGCGTTGCTGCTCATCAAACACGAGCTAAAATTACTCCCCAACTCTTTAGAAGTGTATTTTTTTTTATTATCAGTAATTTCAAAAGAGGGCTTGTAAATGTCTTTCAAGTAGTGAAAAATTTCTCATTTTGGATGCGAGCGTTTCATTGCACGTTTCAGAATGAAAGCCTTCATTTGCCGGTTCACCATGGATATTAAAGCTGGCATCATGTTGCAGCAAAGTTCAGGCTACATCAAAGCGGAGCATTGTCTTCAAAGGAAGAGGAGCGAAGGAGTTGGGGAAACCTTTGTAGTTGTGGATTCTTTTTAGCGGGAAACTTCTTTTTTTTTATGTGTGTCCACACACACACACGGTGCCACCTAATGAAATGAAATTCAAAGACTTTTCAACAGAAAACAGACTACTCAACAACTGTTCACGGGAAATCTAAAAGGGGAACCAATATGAGGTGAGTTGTTTGCTATCAGAGCTGATAACGCCAGACAGGAAGTGGGCTTGCTTCATATCCTGTTTTGAGCATGAAGCAGAAGAGATAATTACCGTTTAAGAGCGGTATTGCAAGCACACACTAACTGATATGACCTATAAGATGACGAAAACACGTACTCACACCCTCTTACACATTTTTCTGTAGAGCTGGCCTTTGATGTTTAAACCTCGACACCCACAGAGACAGCCCATCCCCGATGATGCTTCAGGGCATGACTATTCTGCTTTACACTGTAACTGTGTGTGTTTGTGTTTTGTCACAGGTATGATCAGTTCATCCAAAGAGACAATTATAGTGCAAGGTGTGTGGAAACTCTCAAAAGACCAATTACACTTCTGCAGAGAGAAGTGAGAATCAGGCGCCTCCTTCTCTCTCTCACCTTTCCCCTGTTTCCTGTCTCTGCTGTTTGCTTCTTTGGTACAACTATATAGTCTGAAAACAATATGGTGCATATATTTTTATGAGATAGATGTGTAGTGGACGTGAATGCCCTGCAAATACAGAGAGAGGGGGAGAGCAGATAGAGGGCGACTACTTCAAAGGAGACTGCAGAAGCAACTGAGTTGGGATGCTCATGTATGACAAACCAGCCACTTCAAAGGATGCTCATGCTTAAAATGTGCCTTAGGCACACGCACGTGCACACACATACATGCACACACATACATGTACACATTCCTCAATGTGCACACACTGGCATGGTATGAACTGTAGCCAGACAGATAATAGATTTTTGAGGCCAATGTCAATAGTATTAGATATTAATAAAATCCTGACAGACATATCATCGAATATTTCAAAGTTTTCAAAGTTTTTAACTTCCTGTGCAATAACACAGCCAAGATTCCTCAAATCTGATGGTGAAGAAAATCTTACACTGATCTGATATTTCATAGACCAAACAATTAATCGATTAATCAATAAAATATTTGACAGATTAATCAATAATCACAATAATTATTAATAGTTGCCATAGCTGAATTTTTGCTATTTTTAGCTGCAACAATTAGTCGATTAATAGATTAGTCGATCGACAGAAAATTAATTGCCAACTATTCTGATAATCGTTTTGAGTCATTTTCTTAAATATGAGCATATTCTGGTTTCTTTATTCTGTGGACTGTTGGTCGGGACAAAACAGGATAGTTTAGGTTGTATGGGGAAACAGTGATCAACATTTTTCACCATTTTCTGACTTGCAATGTTTACATCCATGTTTGCTTGCTAGCACATCGCTTCTTGGCATGTTGACGCCACCTGTAAATCAGTGGAATAGTGTGAAACCATTGGTGGGAATGTGTATGGAGCTGTAAATTTGCTTGTGCACGTGTGTCCTCGTGTTCAAACAAAATGGAGACGCAGTAGCACTACTAGTGGCCCAAAACTACACGTATAAGGTTTTTCCCTTTAATTTGCCATCCATCTATATCTGTGATAATCCGGTACCAATAATATCTGTCAATATATCAGTCGGGTCCTTTTAAAAGCACTCCTACACAGAGTATATCAGCTTTACATCGCAAACACATCATACAGCCTGGGGATTCCCACAGGTTATGACATAACCTCCATGGCAGCATGACAGCAATCTCATTTTCACCTCATATTCCCACAACATCATGAGGAAAATCCCATTCACACCTACACAATTCAACAGGCAATCCTGCACTGCTGTCACAGGGAGAGGAGATCTGTCACTCCACAGCTTCATTTCTACACTCATTATAGTGACAAGCACATCCATAGTATTACTGATATGGCTGTAATAGAAGTCACAGTGTGTCAAACTAAATAGTCTCTTACTATATCTCATTATATCTCAATATTTACAGAAGACAGGAATACTTGAATGCATCGATGAACAACAAATCCTTCTTTGTCAATTTTGTAAGCACGCACACACAACACAACCTATCAATAAATATGCTGCAGAATGGAGCAGTTCTGTCTCTGATCTCGCCCTGCTCATCGGCTACTGCTGGATCCCTATTATGCTGAGCTCATTCTTGTAAAATTGCCTCATGTGTTTTTGCATATTTAGCAAACGGCTGCCCTCTACAAAAACACTTTTTTTGTTCATTTGAATACGCTGTAGTATCCTGCTGGCATGGGAATCTACCCAACTTGCACATCAGGTCTATAGCTGCTGGAAGACGTAAACAAAGCTTCCTTTGCTGGTTGTCTCGCCCTAAGTGGATGTTTGTTCTTGTTAATAATCCTCAAAATACAACTTAAATTCTCAGTTAAAGACTATATCAACAGGATATGATGAAATTTTAAAATGAAGAACTGTAGCTGTGAAAGGTTACATCAGATTTTCTAAGATTGCGACTGATTGTATAAATCCTGCAGAGAAAGACATGCAAGAGATCTGAGCAAACCAAAGCCAGGTGTCCCTGTGAAGATGGTAAAACATCAAACATGTAGTTTGTTCAAATTTAATTTAACTGAAGATTTCGTATTTTTCTTTCAGCACGGGCCTGAGGTGCTGCAACATTTTTTGTTTTACAGCATAAAAAGTGAGGCGACATTTACAGTAATTACATTTTCATATTCCATTTTCAGCCATGTCAAAACAGAAGAAACAAACATTAAACACCAAAATTACTGCAGTAGCTTTTGTGTTAAAGACACCAGAATACCTCGACAAAGCACCATTACCACAATACATCACAGCAAGAGTCAACACATAATGTCAAATGTGAGTGTTTTTTGTCCCTGAATAACAAAAGATACACATTTAGCCATTTAATGTTTATTCATTCAAACATTTGTTCTTGAGATTAAGTTAAGATTGGTGCTTGTTTTGTAATATTTCTTCATGTCAGACAATGAACTCCTGTCTCCATCTTCCTGAATGGTTGAAGGTCTGTGAAGACACCGGGGACAACAGTGGAAATAAGGACTTAATCGTTCCATCCCTCACAAAGTCTGATATGTTGTGTTTTAAAATATATTGAAGTGTTGTCAATAAATCTAAACCTGATAAATATTTATCAGCAAATATGCAACAAAGCCTGCTGCATGTTTTTTGGAATAGTTGATAGTACAGTACATATGGTACAAAATGTGGAGGGAACGGAGCGCAGAATCCTCAAATATGCAGAGAAGCTGCTCACTGTATAAATACATATGCAGAGCGTATTTATGTACATATGAATGAATATGCATGCAGGCCAGTCAGGCAGTGACAAATGCCCTCAGAGGAGCAAATATCAACTGACACATTCAATAGGTCAAGAGGCCAACACTCCCATCACAGGAAGTAATTTATCTTCAGGTCCAACTGACCTCTGGTCCGCAACACGACATGGAGGTTTGCTGTCGGGGGCAATGGGTCAAACACACACACACACATGCGTAGCGAAAGTGAGGCTGACCCCACTCTTTGCATACGCACTCACCAATAATTAAAACAAGGCTCACGTAATCGATAACTGCACAACTCCCCGCTGGGATTTAGTGAGTCTATTGATGAGGTTTGATCATTGATCATTTGGTTGTCCTGAGGGTTTGTTACACGATGGGAGACTGTGAGAGCCTACACATGAGGTCAGTGGCATCATATTTTTAAAAATCAGATAGTATATTTTTAGTATTTTTAGTGTAAAATGTACATATAGATATAGGACAGGATGTTGGGGCTGCTGTTGGATCTGGATCCAGGTCAGTGTGATCAGGCTGCACTAATTGGGCTGATTATCCGTCTACACATGGTAGAGTAGAAGTAGACTAATGCCTGCATTCGTTTCAGAATCATTTATTAACCAACTGAAATACACACACTTTACTGGGGCATTCACTGGAAATAAAGCACACTGAACAGATGTGGCTAGACAATACAATATAATATGATTTGCTTACAAGATTTCAGAGAAAACCAGACCGTAAGTGTACAATCTCACTGTGGAAAAAAACTGTACTTAAAGAACCAAAATGTCCCTGACCTTTGACCTCTATCATGAGCCAACATGTCACTTGAAGATGAAAGAGTGTGGGGTGGGTCAGAGGAAGGAAGAGAGATGAGAACCAGCGAGGGAAGGGAAGGAAAGGAGGAGAAAACATTTCTAATGCGACTAAATTCTTACCATGCAGCACGTCAAAGAAGAGAAACCTTTTTTTAAAGAAATACAGTTATAGGGTTTGACAGCCAGATGATAAAACCATCTGAAGACAGCTGAATATATACGTCCCACTTAAACAAACACAGCTTCAGCAAAGCAGTCTGTCTATTTCCAACTCTTAAACAATCTGGCAGTTTCTCTCTCAGCCCATCACCTTAAATAGAGATGGAAACATCCCTCCTCTGTCCTGAGCTGACTCCGCGCACTCTGCACCAGCCCGTCTGAATACAGAATGCACATCAAACCGGCATCTTTTCCTCACAAGCAGCACCGAGGTTAGCAGTGATTTTATATGAAAGACACCCCTGTGATCTTTACAGAATTTGTTTGGTTTTTTTTTACAGGAGTTTAGCTGGATGGCCGAGACCCGAGACTCCTTCAGGCTTAATTTCCAACTGTTTACAGAAGTTTCCTTTAGATTAGATGCTGTAAAAGGAGTCCTGATATAAGCACCCTCCTGTGAATAACACCTAACGCTTAGTTTCTTTCCTCCAATTGAACAAAAACTGCTATCAAGGCAGGTCAGTATGGGGACATCTTACTGTGTTTCCAGAGTCTACTTTTTCAGCACAAGCAGGACGTCTGCCAAGAAATATGTTTGCAATGAAAAACATAAATTAATCATATTTCTATCAAAATTGTGATTTGATTTTGTTGATTTGAGTCCAATTTGCAAGAACCAGCATGTAAATTATAACTTAAAATAATAGACCTCTGGATATACTGATTAGACTGCACATGTTTTGGCCAAAACATCTGCTTATGGAATAAAGTCTAAGCTGTATATTCGTCATTCTGAAGTGTTGCTAAGTTAATATACTTGTCTATGGTGAAAGTTGTAGTTGGAAAACTAATTAACAGTAATTCTGTGAGTACAAAACAAAACTCTTTGCTGCTGTATGGTTAATATGCTCTTTACATGCTGCTGTTTGTGCCATTTACCCTCCTTCAAAGACGGCTTCCACTGAAAATAAACACTTTATCACTTAGATGTGAAGAAAGACTTTATCTTTAGATAAATTGCGTACATTTCAGACAGGAAGTTTGCAGCTGTAATAACTGTAAATGACAGACAATTGATAGATATTGTATTGATAACTGTTTTTGGAATTTCCCAGTAAAACTCATCAAATCATTGATGTTAGCTTATCAGTTTTAAAAAGCTCTGAATGAAGGTCTACAGGATTCAAGACCGTTTTACATTTTAAAATGTTTCTGATCAGCAGTTTATTATTACCGTAAGTGGAGAAATGTAACTGTTATGAATAAACATAATTCCATTTTTTAATGTCATGATTATTTCAGAAAAGCACTGAGTAATGTCAAGTGTACAACTAATGTAATATTTGACTAAATGTGGGCTAAGCTGGTAATTATTTCTGTAGCTATGGTGACTTTTCCAACTGAGTGCTTTGAAAACACAAATTAGCAAATACATACTGCAATTTGTTTTTAATATAAATTTGTTACTTACAGGAAAATAATTGCAAATTAAATCACAATTGCATATTTTCGCCAAATCATTCAACCCTAACATATATCATGAAAAGACAAAGACAGTAAGACAGGGAGGAAGAGAAAAGAAAAACGAGCATGCAAGTAAAGAGAAACAGACCAAGACGCACAGAAACATGGTGGACACAATGAGAGACAGACAGACAGCGAAACGGAAAGACAGAAAGATAGCGAGCAAGGGAGACGGATGACATTTCCTCCTCTCTCTTTAATCAAACGGAGAGAAGCGGAGGTGAAGAAATGGCCGCAGTCTGCATCACCGCTGCCGCTATTGATTTACACCGCAGCCTTTCCAATCAGTCACAATCTGGAGAGCTACAAACAATCGGTAAGTGTGTGTATGAATTGGATGTGTGGTGGAGTGTGTGTCTTCCTAAAGGCAATTCTCCTCACAGTAAGCAAGTGACAGAAAGCCTTAGATCTCCGCTTAACAACAGCCAGCCACAAATCCATCTGGCCGAGCATTGATTCAGTCCAGACCTGTAGCATTAAGGATGGGAAACGTCGGCTCTGGATCTCTATCTAAATGGGGTAACTAATCTATAGAGTGGACTGAGACAGTTGATGCATTTATACTGTAGATCAAATGAGGAGAACTCCACTGAAGTTCTTCAGACCCACTGTCTTGACCCTGTGTAGCAGGAAATAAAACACCCTGATGCTTTATTTGTATGAGGCTAAACTACAGGATACATTAATAGTAATAGATACAGTCAGCCGATCATCCTGATGGGACCACGACTGTCTGCACCAAACTTCATGGCAACCCATCCAATAGATAGTAAGATGTTTCACTCAAAACCACAAATGTCAACCTCATGTAAAAAGTCAGGGGAGCACCAAAGGCAGTAAGATTCTTCCACTGGGAACTATGAACGTCTGCACAAAATTTTATAGCAATCCATCTGGTAGATGGCAAATTTCCAATACTTGTTGAGATATTTCAATCTGGAGCAAGTGGTTCTTCACTGTTTCATACCACCATGGTTGGACAAAACAAGCCATTTGAAGACGCGGCCTTGGGCTCTAAGAAATTGTGATGGGCATTTTTCACAATTTTCTGATATTTTATAAACTAAACCAACAACTGATTATTCAAAAAAGGAAAAAACTTTCTTGCAGCCCGACATTTACTCACATCAGTAAACAGCAGGGAGCAGCAAAGTAGGTCTTTGTTGATTAATCTACAGATTATCATCTCAATTATTCAAATAATTGTTTGGTTTAAAAACTGTCATAATTTGATGATGTCCTCAAATTGCTTGTTTTATTTAATTGCTTCAGTTTAATACTCGGAGATTGCCACATAAGACAAAAAAAGCAGCACGTTGTCACAATTGAGAAGCTTGAAACAGGTATTTCAACATTCATGCTTCAAAAATGCTGATTTATTTTCTAATCAGTGCAGATCTTGTCAAAAGCTCCTTCTGAATATACAAAATGTTTAAAAAAAATGATTCTGCAATGTGTGAGAAATCTGCACCTACAAACTGTATTAAGTGTTTGCTCTGTTCATGATAATTTAGTGCCAGATCTAAGGTCAAGCCAACTTTAATGCATTTAACTCCAGGCTTATTTGCTTCAAAACTACTGAACACGAAGTGCAGTGATTTTGTGAGTCAATTCAGGCTAAATATCATCTGGCAACTCATTAGGTTAGTTACAGCCACACTGAGTCCATCTTCATTATCCACTCTGCCGCGAGGAAATTAGCCATGCAGGTGCAGTGCAAATCATGATAAAACGATATCAGTGGGCTAGTCATGATGATGAAAAGCAGGAAAGGTGTTGAAAGACAAGTGTTTAATTCGGCGCAGCTCTCAGAGGCGCTCGAAAGAAACAAAGAAACAGCTCAGCTTGGTTGTAAAGTAAACATTTACTTTGCTGTTCAGTGCCCGTGTTAAACTTACAAACATTTTTAAACCACATCTGTGACTATCCAGTGAAGGTGGTGTGTTTGCATGTGTGTGTGTGTCTACAGCATCAGGGCAATAGCAAAGAGCCATGGCTTTATATGGTCTGACAGAAGGCTTTGGTTTACGCAGAGACCTCTCCGTGTTTCTATCTCTCGCACTCAGTTTCTAAACAATGATCGACCGACCTCACATGAGATAAATATACTGTAAAGTCATTTGTACTCCATGGCAACCATCCTGCCATGCAACTGTCCTGGGATGAATTAATGACAACAGCTACTGAGAATCCCTAAAGCGTTTTACAGATTTTTTGTGTTTTTATGGTAAAGATTTTTTAGATGGCTGAGGAAGCTGAGTGCTCGTGTGCTGGACAGCTGTGTCTCTTTACTGCACGCAAGTCTTTCCCTTTTTTTCCCCTCTGAGGGTGTATTAGGCCTGTCAGCAGGGCTGCCGCATCCCATTTTTAAACCGGTCAGACCGCAGGATCACACATCTGCTGCTGCAGGACCGCGCAGGTAAACAAGACTTTAATAGACAGTGAAACACACACCAGCCGCACAGAAAGGTGGGCGGAGATCCTTATTTCTGGAAAATGGAGATAATTGTAGGCAGGTACAAGTGTAATTCAAATGTACATTTCATCTAGTGCCACCAAAAGGTCAAAGTTGTCACTTATACAGTGAAATATTTCCACATCTAATAAATGGATTGCTCTGAAATTTTGTACAGTTGTTGATTGTACCCAGAGGGTGAATCCCGCTGACTTGATGATATACTCAGACACATGACTTTAGTCTTGTTATGTAAAAGAATGTATCAAATGGCTGAGCGTAATGTGAAAGGGATCGATCGTAGTGAGGAACCCACCAAGAATTGCGCGACTCTGCGGCTCGGCTCTACAGAGCATTTTAGCATCTTTTAGCTCATTGTTTTGGTTTTCTGGCCTGCAACTTTACTGTGGTTGACTCTCACCGCTCTCATCGGTGTCATTTGCGGTCGCAGCTGTTTTCATCTGACGCAATTTGACTGCAGGACCGTTTATGCTTATTCGCCCCAAACAGCGAAAAAAAAAACCCCACTGTACATTGGCTATAAGCTATTTAGCATCGGATGCACCGAGCGTGTCTGTGGGAGTGTGCCTGTGTGTTTGTGCTCAGTTCAGCCTCTGACTGAACTCACCACAGACTCCGGTTCTTTCTGTTATTTCCCTCCAGTGTCTCCCCTTTTTCTTCTGTACATTTATGAAGCAGATTCGTAAAGCCCCGGGATATGCATTAATTTTTCACTTAAGTTGAAACTCGGATGTGTCAATTCATGCCGCCCCCGGCAAATTCGCATCTAATCGCATCTTTTTATTGACTTTGTATCTAATTGCACTATGTCTAAAATTCGCTTCATATTCTGTCTGAACAGATAGTAAGCCAGGCTAGGTACCCCCCACCCCCCCCCCCACCCCCACCCCCACCACCACCACTTCCAGTCTTTATGCTAAACTAGGCTAACAATCTCTTGGCTCCAGCTTCAGACTGAACAAACAGGTATGAAAGTGGTATTGATCTGCTCATCTCACTCTCCACAAGAATGCCAACAAGCATATCACCCAAAATATCAAACTATAGCATTTACTTGCTTTGAGAACTGTTAAGAGGAAGAAGAAGAAGTGGCTAATGCTCAAACAATGCTTTGATGAACCGCAACGATCACTCAAACCAGAGAAGTACTGCAAACACAAAACAGCTACATATGTTTTTTGTCTTTGGACACAAAGCAGGGATTCATATGATGTGTCTGCAAATATAATGAGTCTTTTGTTTGTCTTCAGGTCACTTTTAAGAAGAGAAATCCCACAGATGAGGTATGACAAAATCTCCCACGAGGCCACAGCTGACACACTGTATGTCCACCCCTCACTCTGCCGACTTCACTGATTGAGACAGCTCATTACTCGAACCCTATCTCCATGTAAATACCTTTGTGTCCTGCAGATACTTACAGTTAATGCATCTCTCACTATCTGTCTGCTTCCATCTCAGTCACTTTCTTGCTCTCTCCATCTGTTGCCGTCTCACTTTTTTTTTTTTTTTTTTACAAAATTATACAATCTCTTTCACAAGTTTTTCCCATCCTAGCTACTGCCGTTTCCCTACTTGCCATTCACGCACACGCAGACACCCAAAAAGAGCACGCACGCACATGCACTGCCAAGTTGTGTTCACACACAGCTGCATGCAATTACCCACCACAAGAAGGTATTTAAAACATGAGACTCTCAGGCCCGAGCGATTTATCAGTTCTATCAAAATAGCTCTTCCATGAATGTCTATAAACCTGCCAAGTGTGTGTGTGTGTGTATATGAGTGTGTGTACATACATACAACCAGTGGCATCTCGCTTACAATGCACCAGAGGGTTGAAATCTGTCTCAGTTCAGAAAAAAACTACTTGTTTCCTCTCTCGTCTGCATCAGTCTCACTCCTCCTCTCTGTCTGTCCTAGATTTCCTCAGATGTTGGCATCCTTGTCACACCTACAACTGTTAATGTGTAAGCTGCACTTGTTTTTTTTTTTAATTTTTCAGGACAGATTAATACACAATATTTTTTCCATTCACCTGTAAGTGCACCCAAAAGCTCTGTGGATCAACAGTCCTCCAAATCGATGCACTTCTTGAATTATGGTCTGTTATTCAAAACACAAGAGGCTAAATCAAATATAATGACTACTGTTTTGAGGTGATTTGTGCTCTGTTCTTTAAGCTTTTTTTTATTACAAGTCCCTAAAATGAGAAGAAATATGAAATAATACATTAAATCAGATTAAGAGGGATTTAATCCCCCCCCCCACCCCCACAGGTTGAGTTAAAAACCGCTTCGAAATTGGAGCTGCCAAAGGGAGAAGCTCATTCAATCTAGTAGGTTATTGCATGAGAGGCAATTAATTTAGCCCCAATTATGCCCACAGTGAATAAACATCCAGTGCCTTTTAGGACCTGAGCTTAGCGCGCTGCACATATCCAAACAAATCATCTGAAAAGCGAGTCTTTACTGCTGCATCGTCATGATGGAGGTATGGTGAAATGTGCCATTTCTTTCACCTGTTTGAACAAAAGCTCTGCTTTCTCGACTTTCTTGGTCCTTGAAAACACAAACACACCTCAGGCCGTTCCCAAGGTGATAAGCAGAGCCTTGAGTACAAATCGTCGTTACACACGTCAAGCTGACTCTATTGTTGACCAGCATGTTATAACGGCATGTTTCTGTTGAGGCCAAGTTTGGGAAATTTACAAGACATACAATAAAAAAAGAATGGTCAGAATCGACGCAACAGAGACCGAGATATCCTGACATTTAGTCCCCAGTCTAGGTCAAGCACAGCACAGTAGCATCTTTTGTTGGACTTTCCCTGCCTTGTAAATGCCCCACATCCTTTTAAACTCCCTGACCCGGTTTGTAATGCTGGCTTTCTGTTAAAAAATTTGTAGTCTCCAAAGCCGAGCCATGATAATCCCGATGACATCAGACTTTAGAAAGCTCCTCAAAAGCCAAAAGAAATTATACAACTTTTTAAAACAGGCTGAGGAGTCCTTCTCATGATGAGTAAACTGGACGTCATGTCACCCGTTTCTACCAAGAAGCTGTACTCTTGGTAGAATATTCTTTGTAACTTATGTCTTTTTATCCTTTATAGGTGTGCCGTATACCTTGTTTTAATCACGTCATGCATTTAAATTTAAATTCCTGTATTTAATGCTTTTGCTACATAATTAAAGTTTATCATTACTATTATTAGTACTGTGCCACAAGTGATTAGCACCAGCACGACAGAGGAAAAAAAAGTGTATCAGTGTATCAGGAGCCACATTTATTTTGTGACTGAATATCTCTAATACTGCAGTTGCCAGCAGTCTTTTTGTTGTACTTTGCTGAGCTGCAACACACCTGCAAATGCACGAGAGACACGCCAAGTACAGAAGAAACAAATGACTCTGCCCTGATTCACACAGAGCTACTTGTAATCCCAAAGTAGCGTGGTGTAATTTAAAGTGCGCAGGGTCGTTTAGAGAGAAAAACAAGGACACAGCCCAGTCATAATGATCACTTCTCAGTCTCGCGCACGCGACAATGATCGCGCGCGCACTCCGACGCGCACGCACATAACGCGTCTGCCTGCCTGCTCCGTCGTTACAAATCCACACACTTACAGGGAGAGAGTCTGAAAAAAGGTGCAGAGAAACAAGGGCCAATTACAGACCAACATATAAATCTATGGCGAGCCACATCGAGGCAGAGAGGAGACAGTCATGCAGAGCACACACACAGTGTGAGCACGCTGTGTTATTATATATGCAAACAGCCCTGCAGTTTTTACACATACTATAAATACATGGCATGGCAAGACAATAAAGTCTACTGTAGATGGAGGGGAAATGTATCCAGTAAAACACTGATCATCCAGAGCTCATAAACAACAGATTCAGCAGCCTAAATGGGTCATTTCTACAGTTATTAAGGACACAACAAGACCGTGTGCTTACGGCAATGTGCGTAAAAACTGCACTGCTTGACTTAACGCATTTAGTAAGCCACAAAAACTCACATTATGCATTATGACTGTATGTCTGTACAGGCAGCAGACTGTTACGTAAGGAAAAAGTAGAGACAAAGAGAGAAAGCAAGTAGAGTCATATTACTCCATGAATTAAGCCATTATCAGTCCCCATGCTTCAGTAAATCTTTGTAAGAGGAGAAGTGTACAAGGCCTAAAAGGTATTTATGAAGCACTCTGAATCAAAGAGAGCTGGCTGTTGCTGTGTTTAATATGATCTTGTGGTTGCCAGACTTTAAAACGCTCTTGAGGAGATCGCGAAGCGCCCACAAACACAGGCCCAAACAGTGAAACTCAACCGAGAAAACTCAGAGAAACGTTTGACTCACTTTCAGTAATTTGAGGCAAATTTGACCAATTTGCATGCATCACTCGCTCTCCTCATCTTTTTTTAACTCGCTCTCTTTCACACAGACACACATATGCAGACACAGACTCGATCACATGGTGGGAAATGCCCATTTAGCCCGGGTTAGGAGGGGGACAGCTTGGGAAACTCCCACAGTGATGCTAATCTGACATGGTGTGAAGTTCAATAATTACGACATAACTCCTCTAATATTTGCATTCTTTAAAATTGAGTAAACATCTTGTCTAACCATTTCCCCCTGACAATTTATTTATCACTAGAGTTGCAACGATTAATCGATTAGTTGTCTATTAAATTTATTACCAACTACTTTGATAATTGATTAAAAATGTCCAAATTTTCTGGTTCCAGCTTCTCAAATGTGAATATTTTCTGGTTTCGTTAGTCCTCTATGGCAGTAAACTGAATATCTTTAGGTTGTGAACTGTTGGTCGGGACAAAACAAAACATTTGAGGACGTCATCTTGGGCTTTGGGAAACAGTGATCGACATGTTTCACCATTTCTTGAGATTTTACAGACCAAACAACTAATCGATTAATCTAGAAAATAATCGGCAGATTAATCGAAAATGAAAATAATTAGTTAGTTGCAGCCGTAGTTTAATGCGTGTGCACTTTCTTTTTGCTTTAAGTGTGTAAATTGCATGTGAAGCGTGTAAATTTACCTCAGGATGCTTGAGGTCAAAGGCTGGGACACCCCCAAGGGGTCACAAGACAAACCTGAGGGGTCGCAAAATGATTAAGAGGATAAAGCAGAAAAAACATATTTATGGTTATGTTTATGTCATATTCATATAAACAGATTTTAAAAAGGTGTTAAAACCACAGATATGACAAATTTATATTCGTAATTTCGACCCAGCTACCTGTTGTCAGAGTATGTTGGGCGGCGGGTACAACACACGTTATAGGCAGCAAAATTGAAAACACACGGAGCAACTTCAGCCTTTAGTTGGTCCGACGCACCACTAGCTTGCCCGATTCAAAGGTCTTTCTACTCTATGTAATCTTCCTCCAAAAAATGTTCACTGAAAATCCTGAAATCAGTGCCCACCGGAGGACCCGCTCTCTTCAGTGCCGCTAGCCAGCGCAGCAGTAGCCTACTGTTTTGTCCTTGTGTGACACCAAAATATCATATCATTTATTTTATTTAATGATAACTCACAACTATTAAGCTCATCAGAATTGTTATATCATGGCATTTCATTTATGAAATTATCTAAATCACTATAGTAATATTTGAGCATAAGAGATCAAAAATGCACGCATGGTCTGATATGAACTCACTTTGAATAGATGAGTTCTCATTATACAAACATTATTGTCATCATTTTGTTCTGCTTCACACACCGCTTTGGCAGAGATCTATAGAGAGCCTGTTACTGAATGAGCCACAATAAATTAGCAATCTGCAGAAAGTTGTTTGCGATTAGCTTCGCCTCACAGGGCTGCACTGAGACGCTCCGTCCTGTCATGTGTTTGTGTTTATGCCTGTAGGAATGCTGCAAATCACATAAACAGGCTAATTTTAGCCTAAATATGCCCACAGACAAAGGTCCATTTGAGTCACCCCGTTCCCTCCCTTTGACCCCACTCTCCCCTCCTTCCCTTGCATTACAACACAGATCTCCTGCACTCAAAGTTTACGGGTATCAACAGTGTGTCTCTCCAAAGCCTTTTATACAGGCTGTATTTCAGGATAATGTCTCGATAGCTGTAACTGTACATGCACAAAGAATTTAAAATATATGTGGACACTGGAAGTTTACTAATGTGTTCCTTATACATCATTCTAAGTCACTTATGTAGTTTTTATCTTGTGGACTCTATATGTTTACTAGATTCATTACTATGTTGTACTTCCTATGAGGACTTAATGTTAAATAGATCGACAGAAAATTAATCAGCAACTATTTTGATAATCGGTTTATTGTTTATATGTTTTTTTGTTTTTTTTTGTTTTTTTTTTAAATGCAAAATTTCTCTGGTTCCAGCTTCTTAAATTTGAATATTTTCTGGTTTCCTTGCTCTTCTTTGACAGTAATACCTGTAAATATATTTGGGTTGTTGTAGTCGGGACAAAACATGACATTTGAGGTTGATCAGTAAACAGTGATTAGACATTTTTCACCATTTTCTAGATTTTATAGACGAAAGGACTGAATTGATAATGAAAATAATCGTTTCAACCCTAATGCCTTCGTGTCACAAAGATAAGCTGATCAGCAGAAGTATCGTGAGCTGAGCCGCAGATTAAAATGCACAGCTGTGTCTTGAAGAATCAAACCAGGTAGGTCGTCTATGGTTATTGATTGCGATTCTCCTCATCAACCAATTTCAACCGCTGATAAAAATGTGTGTTTCTGTGCGTATCCTCATGGTATAGGGATTTCCCGCTATCTTCCTCTATGATCCTCTTTCTCTCTCTACCTCCAGCTCATCATGCCCCCGCTCTCATTTCCACTCTCATTTTACCTCCAACCATCCTCTCTCTCTGGGTTTGCTGTGCCGCCCTGCAGGCTCTCCAACACTCCTCCATTCACTCCCTTCTCTCGCTGCCCGTTCTAATTAACGACAGAGGAGCAGAAACATGCAGGAGAGATTTCCAGGAAAGACGTTCCTGCTTCGCTCAAAGACACAAACCTCTCACACACACAGCAACGCTCATGAAAAATGCATGCACACATGGATAGCTCCGTACTGTACTTTACAGAGCACATACAGTATGACCTATTTCATATGCAGCACAGGAGCTCACCAGGAAGGAAAAATGCTTGATCTTTACAGTGGACTGAGCTTTATTCTAAAGGGAAACACCTGTATCTTTAATGTTAGTGGAAAAAGATCTATCTATAGTGAGGATGTGTAGCTGCAACCAGCTGCTTGCATAGCTCAAGACCACTGATCCATATTAGTGATTGATGTGGTGCAGCTAAGCCAAATACACATAAGCAACAAACATAATCAATCACGGTCGTGGCTAAAGATCGTCTGCGAGCAGCTCCTCACTCTAAGACTGCAACAGTTGTTAATATTACGTCTGCCCAGCCCGCAAAGTGGTTGACCCCGGCTCACGTCTCAGTTCACTAACTCAGGTCACAATCAGGTTAACGGCATCAGTCAGACTTGTCACGGTGGCGGTGTAAATCAGCTAAAGGAACGCATTAATCGGATATCTTTTGTTTCTGGTGCAGCAGCAACATTGTGAGGTTGTTACAGAAGCTGAAATTGAGAGACCACAGTTTCTGGAAAGCAACAGAATTATTTATAAAACAGCATTTGGTCATTCAGGGAAAGCATTCACTTTAAGCCAGATTCATGCTTGGAGGGAGCAGCGTAGGGTCTGTAGCTACACTGCAGCTGGTTTATTTCAAGTTTAGGCTCCTCATTTTTGTGTTTTACCAATTATAATATCTCTGAAAACTACTCTGATTAGATTAGTTTTAACAGATCTTTCCAGTATCCCTGGGAATTACATCCATGCACATCCAGTGGCAACATTCAGTACCAATGCAGGAAGTAAGTAAGAGTTTGTAGTGAAGTTCTTTGAGAAATTTATAATGTTGTACAAAGAAGAAGTTGCGATATGTGGCACAATAAGCTAGCAAAGCTCTGTAAACAGAGGTGCATTCCTGCACATTCACAGTGGCGTCTGCCTTACACAGAACTACTCTCTAGAGACTGAAAACGCAACCGCTGTTATGACAATAAGAAAAGCAAGATCCTTTAACCATAGTTTAGTTTTTCATTAGTTTATTTCCCTAACGTTAACCACATCAATTGCAATGCAGATGAACAAATGATATTTGTTTAAAAAATGTTGACACTGAGGGTAACGCAGGGTTTCGCATTGTCATTCAGTATCAACATTCGTGTCAGCAGGGTTGCAGTGATCGCTCTGTTCTTATGTGAATCAAAAGGTTTCCTGCTGCAAGAAGACACATCACAGCAGATTACAGTAAAAACAAAGGTCCTCATGGAGAAGACAGCTGAGAATATTCTGAGCTGAGAATATAAAAGACAAACTTAAGATGATCATGTTACACATTGGCCAGAGTTTCTAAAAGTACATAAAAATAAACACTGAACCTACAGTATATTTGTGCTCCAAGTGTTATTTTTATGATCTAATTTTGACTTGACTTTATTACTAAATATACTCACCCGGTTTCCAACTGTTTACTACCTGGCAGTGTGCTGTTTTGTTTTGTTTTTTTTTGGAGACTGCAAATCAGTACATTATAATCAGATTTTATAGCATCTTAAATCTCAATTACAGTAAATAGTACAGGCAGTGAGCCAAAAAGCATTTACAGTGGCGGGCCACTAGATCAAATGATGACTCAGCGTGTAATTGTTTTGAGAATCGGCCTTGGCGACTGTACAGCAGCTATTACAGTACATCCACTTTTGATGACATGAACACGGCCGTATTGGGATTTGAGACACATGCTGAGTAAAAACTTGCAGACACTGAGTAAGCAGCTGTGACCTGAGTGTATTAAGAGCTCAGTATAATTTGGCCCCACATCTCATGTCAAAGGAAGGTCTGTGTGGTATCAGAGCATTCTCGATATCATATGATACACTTCCATCTGCTGCTCATGGCTCTGCTGGCAAACTTCGACAGCATGAGTTGGATTCTTTTTGACTTACAGTATAAAGTACGGGAGGGGACGGAAATGTGGAACGTGCTGCATTGAGAGAACTGGACACACACACAAATACATAAAGACACACACATACAGAAAACTCCTGTGTCAACATCTCAGGCAGGCAGTCGTATGCAATTCAACACCTGGCTGCAGTAAAAAGTGTACATCCATGAACTCACACGTACACACACAGGAAACGATGCTTCAGATTTCTCGGGTATCTAATTTTACCTCATAGCTTTTGTTTGTTCTCAGTAACAAAGTTCATTCGATTCACGTTAACTAACTACTCAGTCTCTGTCTTTTTCATTTGTTTCATGGGCAGTTTTCAGTGTTACGTGTGCTCCAGATTTGATTTCCTTGACTTGTCTGAACACATAAAGATTTAAAAGTCTATAGCCAAGCTAGCAGCCCCTTTAAGGCTGGAAAAACTTGTTTAATGAATGAAAAATTGAGTCAACTTTGCTTTTCTTAGATTCTTAACAGTGGCAGGACAGCACCTTTAAGTTTGGTCAATAGTATGGTATATAGTATGGTATATAGTATGGCGTCTAGCGGAATGAACTTGGCAGAAATGGAATATAATATTCTTAAGTATGTTTTAATTGGTGTATAATCACCTGAAAATAAGAATCTTTGTGTTTTTGTTACCTTGAAAATACAAACGCAAGTTTTGCAGCCACTGTAGGTTCTCCTACAGTGAGGGGAGGGGAGCATGAGGGGAGGGGTATTCATTTGGTTGCAATCTGCAACCTCACCTCTAGATGCCACTAAATCTTACACACTGGTCCTTTGAAGCTCAATATATTACTTTTTTATTTTAGCTTCAGTGCTAAAATAACAACCTAACAGGACATAAGCTTCGGAAAAACCTAAGTGTCCTATCGACACTGCCGTCCCTTGAGCCATGCCGTTAGTATGACTACAGAACTGAGCACAAACACACCACATATGCAGCAACACATAAAAAAGCACAAGTGTTCTGTTCTATATTGGGCCTCTGAATCAGCAGCAAAACATTCTCGGGACAGCAACACACTCACCCCTCTCTCTCTCTCTCTCTCTCTCTCTCTCTCACATACTCACCCTGTGTTGCCCTATCCCTCTTACCCTTGAGTTTCACCCCCAGCGGTTGTCTGGGAGACACAGAGCAGACAGTACAGCCTGTCTGTTTTGCCCGGTTTAGAACGGGGCAGGAAGTCACAGCTGACACCAAAAGACCTTTCCACTAAAAAGAATGAGATACACAGAAAGGTTTGCACACAAACACAAAGGTACACTCTCGTTCATGTGTACCCTCTGACACACTCAGATGACCTGAAATACGTGACTCAGCACAAGACCCACAGGGATGCTAAGCAATGATGGATGATATCGCTTACAAATTTTGCACACTGTAAAAAATGTCTGTGTTGAGCAGTTTAGCTTAAAGCAGAGTCTCACATTTTTTGTAAAGGTTATGTTTGGTTTTTTAGCCACGCTGGCCACATGACAATATTGGTCTTTCTGTTGGTCCACCACTTCAATCCAGACTGAAATATCTCAACAAATGTCCAATGGACTGCCACGAAATTTTGTGCAGACATTCATGACTCCCATGGGAAGTATTCTACTTACTTCGGCGATCATCTGACTTTTCCTCTAGCGCCACCATGAGGTTGACACTTTAGGTTAAGATGTAAATGCCTCAGCAACTATTGGATGGATTGCTATGAAATTTGCTACAGACATTCATGTCTAACGATTAATTATAATAACTTTAGTGATCCCCTGACTTTTAGACAGCAGCACCATGAGGTCAAAGTTTCAATTTGTTGTTTATGTCCAAACACTGCAAAACTGACGTTCCCATCAGCTTTATTTTGTGTTTAGTGCTAATTAGCATGTGTTTAGTGCTAATTAGCATACTAACACATTCAATTACGATGGGGAAAATGGTGAACATAATCTGCTAAATGTATGTTACTGCAAGCATGCTGATATTACCACCAGCACCACTGTGCTTAAGTAGAGCTTCACAGGGTCACTAGCATGTCTCCAGTTATGTTTAAAGGCTATTTTAAAACAATACTCACATGCCATGGTTATGTTAAAAGAGTTATTGGTCACTGTAATCATTCCTGCTGTCCATACTGGCCAAGAAGTAGTGTCAGTGGTTTTATCCAGGAAAATATCTAAAACTGTGTGCATGTTGGAGAATAACACAGGAAGAAAATGACTGAAAGCGGTGGGCGATGACTGTGGTGCTATGATTTCAATCTAGTAGCTTGTGCTGCACGTTCTCTCTCTCTCTTCTTTCTTTTCTCCTCTCATCCTCCTCTTCCTTTCTTTCTCCCACTCGCCTGTTCAACCTTCCATGAACATCCCGCATGCTAACGAACTCGCCAGCTCCGGGCAGCAACCAAGTGTTCATCGAGCAGGCAAACATTTACCGATCCCACAATCATCAGGCTGGAGAACACGTTTTGTAATTTAATTGAGGCGGTGTGGCTGGTGCAGTGTGTGTGTGTGTGTGTGTGTGCTGTGTGTGTGTGTTGTGGAGGCCCCTCGGCGTTCTGCTGCCCTCCTCTGCTTCTTGTTGACAGGGGTAGCTATTATCACAACCAGACAGATGTGTGAGGGCCACGGATGACAAAGTGACAGTGAGCGAGGAGGCGGGAGAGATGGAGTGTAATGCAGCACAGAGCAACGAGCCGAGAGAGAGAGAGTAACAGATCTGATTTTCTTCAGCCTGTACCGATGGCTGGTATTCAAGGAGAACTAGGAAATCTGATACAGATACATACATTTAATGCTCCTTTTATTAACCTGTAGAACTGCACACTGTCCCTCTGGTGGGTCATTATTACAGAGGTGTTTTCAGCAGCTGAGCTTTTTTCAGAACCTTTAAACTTCTAGCCTGGATCATGAATTTTGTAAACATAGAAAATATTTTACACAATTACAGCGAAACATGTATCATTGACTTTGTCAAACATTAAAAGCTACTACAGGATACATTTGAAGGAAAGACTAAGGAAACTGGGGATTAAGAGGTTAATAAACATTGATTAGATCCATTAATCCGCAAAGTCCCCAATTTTAGTCTACTACTGTCTGAATAATTGTACTAATAACATGTATGAGCTTTCTCTCATATCACAAATTGGCATATGTTTCAATAATTAACAAATAATAGATTAATATATTAGACACAAAATGAATCAGCAATGTTTAAATATATATTTGAACCATTTTATAAGCAAAAATGTCAAACATTTGTTGTTTCTAGCTTCTCAATGTGAGGATTTGATGTTTTCCGTTGTCGTACATGATAGTAATCTATGTATCTTTGATACTGTTGGACATCTGTGAGCTGGACAAAAAGTGTCCTATGAAGACTTCACTTAGGCTCTGGGAAATTGTATTTGACACTGTTTTTCAAAATTTTATAGACAAACAATTGAGAAAATAATCTGAAAATGAATCAGTGATTGAAACAATTGTTAGTGGCAGCCCTAAAATAAAAAAATAAATGTGGTATACTGTATAATACAGTGGAGAGTGTTTGAAGCAATGCATTCATAACATAACCTGCATCTATATGTTTGCCACTGATCTTTAATAATCAAACTGAATACAGTGTATGCACTTAAGTATGTATAAATATAAAATTATACATGTATCAGCTGGTATATTTTTATCTGAATTCTTTTACTGCTAAATATCAGTCGATATTCTAGTTTTCATTAATAGAGAGTGTGCGACAGACGATGCATGCTGGCTTCCAGATGATGCCAGCAGTTCATATTTTCTGCTTCACAGCGTAAAATTGGACTTTGATGAGAACCACTGCAGATGATCTCATGTTAAGAGTGAATATCTGCTAACAGCGCCGTGATAGAGAGGAGGAGAGTGGAAAACCAAAGAACAAAGCAAGAGTTTAGCACTCTTTCCACTATCATCACCAAAAACAATCCATCACAATACTGCCTTCCTTGCTGACTTTTGTATCCTTTTAAAAATCTCTCTTTGTTCCACAGTCATCGCTCTTCCATGCTATTGTGCAATTAGTCAAATAATAATTAATTCAAGGCCCTATTCGTTTTATCTCCAGCGCCTAAATTGCCTGTTCAAGTCTGTCGCAAAGTAAAATATTGCTGGTGTGAATGGGGAAATTACAGTTGTAATCAATTCTTTTGTCACTCAAATTAATGAGAGTTAAGTTAAGTTGCTATCGTGCCAGCCAGTGGAGCATTTATTCATGCTCAGCGTTACAGTAACGGCTTTAAAAAGAACTTGAGAGGGCGGGAGGTTATGTGAAGGAAAACTCAGTGTAGGTTGTATCATCAACACACCTTCCTGCACATCTTTCATTTTTCACGTATTACAGTGCCAGGCAGGCCGATGCACCACACAGTTACCCAGATGATTCATCGGCAACAACGGAAGCTGCCAGAGAGGACTCCTCCATAAAGAATCGATAAAATCCTGGGCTGAGCAGCAGTTGGTCATCGCCACAGTAGGAGGACAGAGAGAGAGAGGGAGAGCCCTTTGGATTGTGGGGGAACTCTGAAGGATTGTGGGCTTTCAGTTTTGCTGTATCACAGTGGTTTCTTAAAGAAGCAAGAAGCACAATAGGTTGGATAAAAAAGCATTTTTCTAATGCGTTTCATAGCAAATTTTCCTTACAATGACAACTCCGACCCTGCATTTTAACAAGCCACCCTTTGATCAGTGTTGCCAGATTGGGTGGGTTCCCGCCTAATTGGGGGTTTTTTATTATGATTGTGCGGGTCAAAATTGGTTTGGGCAAGTGAACAAAATTTGGGCTGGTTTGGGATCAGTCTGGCGGTTTACAAACATACATTTTATAGGCTAATTTGAAACAAAACCTAAGAGTGCATGTACTCCATCCATCAGTCATCTTGACATTACTTGACAGCCATGCCGCCCACTGCAGAGTCACTGGTTGCTAGTGGCAATGACACAACAGCTGTATGTAACCATGACATTAACCGTAGTGCCCAAACAAAGAACGACATCTGTCAGTTACGCAACGTTACCCACAATCTCCTAAATACAGTTAGGGCCTATCATGTCATTGGCTGAAATGAGATCGAGTTGCAAAAAGACAACAGTCGCCTTATAAATGGGTGTGTGGAGGGTATTCTCATTTCACCGTGAGGTTAGCTGAGGCTAAAGCTAACCAAAAGCAAAGCCATTTGATGACATCATTTATTTATAAGGAGGGCAACACTCCAGCCCGGAAGGTGACGGTAATGCAAAAGAAGAAGAGTGCTTCTCTCTACTTTACGGCAGAGCTGAACAAAACTACAAATAAATAAGGCTTATTATGTGAAAGCAGCCTTACATTGTCAGGGTTTTTGCTGTAGTGGTTGCTTTTCAGTGTGGTACAGTAAGCGGTTAAAATACCGAACTAAATATTGATCAAATATTTTGGGCAGTTTCGTGTTCGTTTTGGTGTTTTTTGAACAGTTTCTGGGCTGGAAACCATCAGCTGTATCTGTCAACACCGCCTTTGATGGCTTTGAACCTGATCGGATGCACACATACAGTACAAACTCTCTCTGGATTTTGCATTCAAACTTAATTTAAAGTTGACAAAAGCCTCAGCCAGATTTTTCTCCTGTGCTGCCAGAGCACTAAAACAAACACACGAGAAAGTTATAGTGGAGTCTCATTAAACCCAACCCCTTAGAAATAGAGATCAACTGTAGTTTAAAAAGCTCCTTATTTCATGAATTAAATACAGTTTTCTTCCAACAATTAAGACAATACTGTGACCTTTGAATGAGATGCCACCTGACATTTTAATTCAAATCCAAATTAATCATATCCATTACAGCTCCACAAACAAGAGTTTAATTATGATTAAGGGTGACACTACTCACAGTCTGAAATATTCATAAGATACTCTTGCTAGAGCTGAAACGATTAGTCAGTCAATTAATTAAAATTAACTGGCTACTATTTTGATAATCGGTTAAATGTTTGAGCACGTTTTTAGCACAAATGCCAATGAGTGCTGACTTTTAAATACTTTAGGCTCTGGTGTAAGAAAAAAGAGCAACAGGCTATAAGGAGTGATATTGGCAACACATGGCCAAATAAATCCACATGTACGTTCAGTATATTCTCTATATGAAGATGCACTTCATGTCTTACACTCCCGCACTAACACGAAAACGCTGACAAAACAGCTTCTGGGCAGAGACACACACATTCAGTGAAATATGCTAACTCATTGCGGGTAGGAGAGCAGAGCAGAGCCAAGCATCTGCCTGGCTGCTGTCGTGACATCACAGTCTGAGGAACTGCATCGACAAATTAGCTGCTCATTAGGGAGGTCATGACCTCTGAGCAGCCATTATGCTCTGCTCAGCTAGGAGCGCATTGAAGGAGAAGTGCATCAATCAGGGCAGGCCAAAGGGCTGCAAAACGTGCATGTGAGAGCCCAGATACAAAACACACTCATATCACAAAGCTCATCTGAATCTTACAATGAATTCTGCAAACAAGCATCATCTTTATTTACAGATGCAGCAAAAAAAAGAGGGAAATATAGATCATTAACAATGTGATGTGATGTGTGTGTGTGTGTGTGTGTGATGTGAAATGTGATGTGAAACCTGACATTTAAAAGACGCAGGTCAAATCCAATTCATAAAGAATCTTACATCAGAGTCTATAAAACTCAACTGTAAGAAGACATTTAAAATCTGACACTACATTAGCCAGCCTGACCGCCTCACATAAGCTGTTCCAAAGTCTATAAAAATCATGAATGATACCAAATTAGGTCTAAAATGTCCTCCAAAAGTTTTCAGAGGATATTCTTTTTTTGTTTTCCTACAGTGCATATATTACAAATGTCATTTGAAGTCTGGTAGTATGTCTCAGTAATATAATATCTTGACTGTGGCGCATTCTGAGGTCATGTAAGGAATTCAGGACTAAATTAAAAAATCATATGGTTTAAGGAGAAAGTGTTTGTGGAACAGACATTTCTGTCTGTTCCACAAGCTCTTTATATGTTTTGCATAAATATTCAATTTTGGCGTGAAGCAGTCGCAAAATTGCCTACGATCACCCAAAGATATTTAAAAAAGAGGCACCACTGTATAAATGGTATGGCAGATGGTGAAAAATGACAAATTTCCACATACCGATACAACATATGAGATATAACTAATAATCAGCTAACTCACGTAGTGCTATAAACATGAAAATAGCAATCAGTTATGCATGCAGCATCATAAGTAGCCACTTTCCAAGTTAAAACAAGTGAGTTATGTAATGATACTACACAGCAATGCAGTAAATGCCTTAATTAAAATATTGCGTCTTCTCAAGGATAAAATAAACATTAAATAATCACACATTCATTAAGTGTTCTAGTAGGGAGGTAAACACTTTGGTTAGGATTTAGTCATAGAGCTACATCTTTACAGAAGGTTTCTTCTTTCAATTAATTTTAAGCTCAGATTAATCTTTTTCATCTACTACATGGCCCACAGTGAAAATGTGTCTTCAGCAGCAAACAAAACTGCAAATTAAAGAAGACATCAAATACCTGCAGTAACAGGTAGTAACAAATATTAAATACAACAGATGGGATTTTATGTTATTGTCATACTGTTATGATGTCAGATGTCTATGTGAAACATGGTCAAAGTTCTAAAACATGAGGTGAACGTATGTAAAAATGCTCCCTGTAAGACAAAAGCTCATTGGGAGGGGGGGGCTTTAAAGAGGCAGGAGCTGAAACAGCCTGTTTAAGACAGAGGCTGAAATGAGGGTCTGCATAAAGAGCCAGTACAAGATAAATAAGGAGTTTTTTGAACAGTAAATAATGGAAAGATATACAGGTAGAGCCCCTAGAAAATAATTATAGACCTGGAAATGTGCTTGATATGTCCCCTTTAAAAAAAACCCTGAGTTTAGTGTTTTTAATCGTGCCACTGAGTTACTGCCGTCATCAGTCTACTAGTGTATAGTAAGTAAAAGGGACACAGCATGCTGGTCAGTGACCATGTACCAAACAGGCCTGTCTGTGACACGTGAGCTGCCCTGCAGAGAATCTCTGGTCAGGGTCAGGAAGGGTGACGCCTGCTGGGGCCTGCTGGTGACTGCTGGTGCCTGATGCCCAGTCCTGCCCCTGCCGGTGCCCTCCACCACAGCAACAGACGGTCAGAGGCCCCCTCATCCAGCTAACACACCTCATGAAGCAGAGTGCAGAGATCTAGGCTGACCGCTCCCGCTGGGAGGAGATGGCAAATGACAGTTGGGACATGCGTAGTTACTGGTGTGTTTTTCTCAATGTGTGTGTCCGAGCGAGGCATAGACACATGCCATCATAGAAAGAAGAGCACAGAGAGAGACAGAGAGAAGGAGTGACAGATCATTTGTGAAAGCTCCATTCATTTGTGAAAATGGCCTGGATGCCAGTCACTATCAGCATGTCTGCCATGGCTGTCTGAGCAGCCTGGGAAACAGCAATCTGCAGTTCAGATTTTAGTTTAGGAATGAGAGAAAGAAAGAGCAACTGTGAGAGCATTACCATAATGATTCTGTCATCTCTCCATCCCTCTATCAGCTACCGCTCATCTCTTTCTACACTCTCTCGCTCTCTGTTCCTTACCCTCTTCTAGGAATCTCAGCTGTTTCTGCAGCGCAGAAATATTCACCCTAACAAGTCATTTCATCTCATGTTGAGTTCAACTGTTTCCAATTTATATCTACTTTTGTGCTCAGGACACAGATAGAGTAGAGGAGGTCCTGAGCCCCCTCCTCTAATCCCTGTACACCCATGAATGCGTGGCCACGCACAGCTCCAACTACAACTCTATATTTTTATTCTGGCCACTAAATAAAAATATAGAGCTGATATTATTGATAATATTGAACTGTGGATCATACAAAGCCACTAGAGTAGCTTTGCATGATCCACAATTCAAAAAACTTCGTATTTATTTTATACTGGCCCTTTATGCAGCCCCTCAGTTCAGCCTCTGTCTCTAACAGGCAGTTTTAGCTCCTGTCTCTTTAAGGCCCCCCTCCCGATGAGCCCACTCTATCCTGATTGGCAGCTTTCCAGAAGCCTGCTGAGGGGCAGTTGAGTCATGTTAAGTTACCGCCGATGCAAACCCAACATTTCCTGTTTTATTGCTTCATTTTAAAAGCTTTTAAATGACTAAATAACGGCTTGACCTTTATGGTGAAGAATTTACAGGAAATGAAATGTGTTCCTCACCGAATTAGCAGAGCTTTGTTAGCTGTGCTAAAAACCGGGCGACACAACAACATCTGGAGAAATTATGAGCTATTTGTTCAGCGGATCAGTTAGAAATAATGCAGCTACAGTGGCTGCAGCTGCAGCTGCAGCTACAGTGATGATGATGTTTGATGAAGAGCAGCAGACAACCAGCACACCTCCAACAGGTAAACAACTTATTTTACTTTGCCCTGCTGTGTAATGGAAAAACACTCACAGCATGCCAGCTCAACTCAAGTCATGGCTCAGTGTAACTACCACCAAAACAATGGAAACGCCATAATGTTAGCAGAGCGGAGCAGTGAACTTGCATGCTGTGTGTGGAGCGCATGACCATATATAAAAAGACACAGCAACACCTGTTTCACCTCAGGCAACTGAAAAAGTTTGTCATGGGTCCAATGTTTCTACAGGCCTTCTAAAGAGGCACAACCGAGAACATCCTGACAGGATGCATCACTGCCTGGTATGGGAACTGCGCTGCCCTCAACCGCAAAGTGCTGCCTGGTATGGGAACTGCACTGCCCTCAACTGCAAAGCGCTGCAGAGGGTCATGCAGACAGCCCAGAGCATCAGTGGATGTGAGCTTCCCTCCATCCAGGACATTTACAATGGATGGAGTGTCAGTAAAGCCCACAGGATTATCAAGTCCCCAGCCACCCCAACCACGGACTTTGGTACAGCTGGCAAGCGGTACCGCAGCCTCAAGGCCAGCAGGCTCCAGGACAGTTTTTTTCCACCAAGCAACCAACCAGGCTTAGGAATAATGGACATTAATGGCCTGTTGCCTGTGAAACACACACACACATACAGACATAGCTGTGCAAACGCAAACATGCAAATAACTACATACACATATGCACATTTATTAAGGCAGGACCTACACACACACACAGCATTTTACACACACTATACATTATTTATATTTTTATAGTATTGTATTTGTTTAGTACTATTTTTACTGCTATTTCTATTGTTATTTTATTGCAATGTCGAGGAGCTGAAACCCAAGAATTTTACTCTCTTATACTTGTTAATGGGATGTAACAATAAAGGAATCTTGAATCTACTTATTTCAAGAATTTTCTGTAAGGACTGTTGTTTTTGTCTTCTGAATTTCAAGATGCTGAAACAGAGCCAGACTGGCTGTTTCCCTGTTTCCTGTCTTTATGCTATGCTAAGCTAAGCTAACTACTTCTTCCTAGCCTTGCGTTCATATTAAGCCAGACCTGTCAACTCGCCCATTTTTCCCGGGTTACTCCTGTATTTTAACCCGTATTTTTTATACTTATACAGAATCCTAATTGGTCCAATCAAGTTGTTTCGGTTAGATCCATAGATTTGCATATACGTACATATATGCCAGCAAAGCCCTGCTATACCCACAACTTTCAGACAGGTGGAAGCATACAGCAAGCAGCATCCTTGTCCCTGTCTTCTTCTTTTCGACAAGTCATTCAGTCAGCAAACAGCACGAAAAATGGATAACAAAGTAGGTGAGACGCCAGCAAAAAAAAAAATCATTATCTAAAAATTATGGTCAGGTGGGGTCCTGGGCTCCCTTATTTTCAAAGCCCAATGTTGACAGGTATGTATTAAGCTGAAGCCAAACTGTCAAACAATATATATTTTTAAAATATATATACTTTTCTAATCCCTAAAGTGATTAAGTATATGGAGGAAGAGCATTTAGTAATAAATTAGGAAAGCTGCTCAAATCCAACTGAGAGATTAGCTTTCAGAGGGAGGAAACAGAACAGTGATTGGCAGGTGGTCAGTGCAGGAAGAAGAAAGTCAGCCAATACTGGATGATTAGAGCTGAAATGATCAGTCAATCGACAGAAAAATAATCTGTTTCACTTTTTAAGCGAAAATATTAAAAATATTCTCTGGTTCCAGCTTCTAAAATGTGAAGACTTGCACCTTTTCTCTGTTTAAAATGATTGTAAATTAAATGTCTCTTGGTTTTAGACTGTTGGTCAGATATTTGAAGATGTCCCATTGGGTTCTAGGAAACTGTGATGGGCATTTTCATTTTATTACGATGGCCTTAGTGCTCTCATTATCGGCACTCCAGCATCATTACATGTACCTAACAGAGCTACTTTGTGTCTCTAAACACCAGTGCACACAAACACACGCTGTCACAATCAATAACGAGATTTCATACCAATGAAATGTTACAGTATTTGCCCAAACTCAACACAAACACATAAGGCAAGAAAAGCAATTTTGGAAAACACACAAAGAGGGCAGTCTTGTGTGAAAAAGCTCCATCTATTACCCCATCCTTCACCCACACCTCCACCCCTTCACCAACATGCACAGACACACTCGCACGCTGACAGAGAAAAACACCTCATAAGAAATCATGAAACTGTAAGGAATCAAATCACTGTGTGATTTTTGGATTTGCATCAGAAACCTTGTCAGACAGAGTGAGAGCCACTTAATTACCAACGAGAGCGAGCGAGAGAGAGTGAGAGGAGAACCGAACTGGTATGGGAAAGAATAAAGGGATGATGAGAAAGAGAGCTTTGCTGAGAAGCCAAATCTCTGAAAGCTGAAAAGAAAATGTCCAAAAAGTGTGTGTGTGTGTGTGTGTGTTTCTCTCTGGCTTTCCCATGGCTATTTACAGCCCAGTCTGACACTGGGGACCGTCTGGAGTTCACACACAGAGTACTGGAAAAAAAAAAAAAAACACAAACGTGACCGTAAGCAATATACACTCTCAGAAATATCTCCTCTTCAGGCATCCAAACAAACACACACAGTCTCATTCATGTAAAAATATCTCTCTTGCTGACCTTAAAAATGTATAAAAAAGTGTAAATAAAACCACACAACAGGAGTCAAGCCTTTTATCTCAGTGAAATACCAACTGAAATGCAATCAAAGTAAATAAATCTGCTCTAAAGCGCTGCAGAGCTTTTTTATTGGCAGCTCCAAAAACACAAAGTCAGGTATTGTTGGCATTTTCCCCTCAAAAAAAAGTGTCCCAATTGCATACAATTATCCAACTCTAACAGTGTTTTGTAGTGTGTTCGCACAGGAAAAATGATATATTTTATAATGCCAGCATGCATACAAAACGTGCTTGATTTTTGAGTGTGGGACTGTTTCACAATGTAAAGCAAAACTTCAAATAAAAAAGTTAAAATAAAACTGAGGAGAGCTGCAGCAACAGCTTTGAAAGCAATATATAAAGTAATATATTCATGGATAAAAAAACACTTCCAGCGATTATATGTGATGATTTGAAACTGGCAGTAGTGCTCCAAAGTCGCAGTTTGATTGGCGTCTGTCAGTGGCTTCTGTCATTTCTTATTAGGACAAAACTGCAACAGTGCACTGTCAACAGCAGTACATTTAGTAGTACTAATACAACATGAGACATGGCGAACATATAAAGCTTTAGCACTGAAGACAAAGACAAAATGGATTTTTTTTTAAAAAGAGTCTCGGGGATTAATCTAGATTCACGTTAAACAATCCAACATCCTGCAGTAGAAATAATTTCTAATCCAATCAGCACACAAGCTGACTCATCTCCCTTCATGATTACTGTGAGATTAGAGATCATTCCAATATTTCTCATACAGACCGGTGACAAATTAAAGCTGCACTAATCTTTTTTTTTTATATTAACAAATGACTATGTTTAATGTGAAACAAACCCACAGAGAACAATCACACAATTTAGCCGTTCTCCTCATCGCTGTGAAGCATTTTAGCCTCTTTTTCGGCTCATTGTTTTTGGTGTTACAGACCGCAACTTTACTGTTTTGGTTCACTCCCAACAACCGTGCTTCCAGACGCAGCAGGCAGCAGTTTTCAGCAAAAAAGCTCTGATAAAACAACTGTATATTACCTACCCAGCACCAAACAGCAAACAGATAAATTTAGGGACTATAGTGAACATAGTGAAGCATTAAGCAGTGAAAAAAATCAGACATTTCCCTCAGGAGTTGAGCAAAACAGAGCTAAAATGAAAGTGAATATTAGACTTACATTCATCAGGTGGCCTCAAGCATGACTCCAAATAACTGCTAATGCTGTAATATGTCCACGTGTTGTTTACAGATTGATCCACTGTGGCTCCAAGTGGTCAAACAAATTCATATCTTACACGTATCTCTATAATATTAAATATTCATGACTAAATAAGCATCAATCAAAGTTGAAGCTAAAAAAAAAATAGCCTTAGGGTATTTTTATTAAGACTTGAACTACATAAGCAAAGAAACTGACAGCTTGCAGTCATCAAACTTTAATTCAAGTGTTGCCTATTCCTGATTGGTGCCCGGGAGTGTTTGCCAACACCTTTTTGATGATGAGACAGAAATTCAGAAAAGACTGACAGACAATCTGAAATCTATTATATGAAATAACCAAAACTGTACCAACTTTGGCAGAAAATAGTGTGTTTATGTAGCACCCCACCGTAAGAAGCTGGTTTGTGGAAGGGATTTAATACTGCTTTAAGGGAAAAACAACAAATGCAGAAGTTTCCATACAGGGCATGAGGGGGTCACTTAATAGTTTGATGTTAGTCATATGATACTGTATGGCCTCACAGTCACCTGATCTCAACACACCTATGGGAGACTTTGGACCAAAGTCTTAGAAATGCTCTGGAGCTGATTAAACGATTAGTCGATCAGAACAAAACAGAACAGAACAGAAATAAATCTGCAACTATTTTGATAATCAAGTAATTTTTAACTTTGTTTTTTTAAAGCCAAACAATCTGTTTCCAGCTTCTCAAATGCCAGGATTTTCTTCTTTTTTTCTGTTTCTGTCATTGTAAAAAAAACAAAAAAACACATAAATTCATCAAGAAACTAATTGGCAGATTAATCAATAATGAAAATAATCATTAGTTTCAGCTCTAAAATGCTGTGCACCACCTGTTTTTACCTTTAATATGTCACTCATCTGAACACACACACACACACACAAAAACCAATGCATGTTTAATGTCTCTGGACACTGTTGAATCCCAAATTGCCCTTCCTGCAACCAAAAGTGTAAGATCCCACAACACTCAAAACTTGACTGATTTGTTATTCATTTCTTGCAGAGCAGGATGACAGGCAGACAGCGAGATGAAGGTAAGAAGGAATGTATGATAACATTTTTAAACAGATGAGAGGGCCGACAGATCTTTCTCTCTCTGTCTCTCTGGTTCTTTTGGTGCTCAGCAGCCTGAAATATCACTGACATTCACCCTGATACCTTTAAACAACACCATTACATTACTGGCAGTTTCAAATGAAGTGTATAAACACTGCAGAGTCAAATGTGTGCGTGTGTCCGTGTAGAGATAAATGTGTGTGTCCAAAGCAGGGATAGACTATCAAAGGAGCAGTGGGGTCAAGTGCATGTTTGAGACAAAACCTTTTAAAGAGTTTATAAAAGTCTAAAAGCAGCCGGCCCAAGGGACAGATGGACAGAGAGAGAGATAGAGGACAGTGACTCAGCTGTAAAGATGGGACGGGAGAGGAATAAGGAGAGACGAGCCAAGGAGAAGGACAGAAGGAAAAAAGAGAATAATGGAAGAGAAAAAGATTAATACTAATAAAACAGGCAGCAGCGAGGACAATGAGTCATGCCGCATGTTGTTGTAAATCACACACCCACTGTCTGCGCTTTCAGAATTGGTCCAAATACTTGGCCGAGTCTGGATTCAAGTTCAGTTTTTCCAATCATATTGGGAGGTGTTTGTTTACTAAAAGCCTGAAATCACAAAAACTGTGAATTGACACACGGTGAAGTATGCTCCTTTTGTAAACATTGAAGACACTTCTCATCACCTTTTCACTTGGGAGTCTAGCCATGCAGGTTTTTTTTTTTTTTTGTCAAGATCTACGAGACTGTATCTGTCTCTGAGAAGGCTTGTGGTGCACAATGCACTGAAAGGTTAATTTAATGATGTAATGGCACCATCTCTTTCTTACTCTCTCGTCAACTTGTCTAATCCAATGAACATTGTTCACAGTGAGGTTTGTAGATTAATCAAATTACCCTGGAGACCACAATTACGCAATCTGCATGGCTAGACAGTTGTCATTTGGGTGAACCGACCTTTAATGTTACTGACCTGAGCTGGAAAATATTCAATAAACTTCCACTAAGCTTTCTTGTACATGTTTATTTCACTGTTCACTTCATACAATATACTGCATCTTCTCTTCTTTTCTGAGCACATACTGTTTTTGGTTTCTCTCTTGCGGCTTCTATTATGCAGAGTTTTGCATGTGTAAATGAGAAACACAAAGCACTCCTACTTGCTCCAGATGTTGTGTGACTGGTGAGATGCTTTCAAATAAAACTAGCGTAGCATGGCACTTTAATTAGTGTAATTTGAAAGCAAATGTCACATCAATGACAGCAATGAAGATAAGATTATGTTTTATTGCACATCCAAAATGATAATAAATCATAAATAGAATAAAATAACAACCTACCATTTATTTAGCATTGGTTGCTGTATAGTTAAGGGTCACCACACTCGCTCTTGTTTAACAGGTGTATCTACACCAGAAAAATATCTACTACTAGAAGCAAAATGGTTCAACTAAAGCGAAAACATTTGTGTTTTTTATTATTCTGAATTGTAAATTAATACATATATAGCAAATGAGAACTTTAAAAGACTACTTTTAACATTTAACTGCAAACTTTGCCAAGCTGTTATCTTGTTAGCTAGCTTAACTAGCTTGCTACCAACTGCCATCAAACTCTTGGGCTGCGTCTGAAATTGCTCCCTATTTACTATATAGTACACTATATTTACCCTCCGCCATTTTATTTGTGTCCGAATGCTGAGTGTGTAAATATATCCACTATATAGTGCCCTCAAAAATCCCACAATGCAATGCTCCACAATTTAAAGATGAAAACTATTGTCAGGCGACTCTACAGCTGATGGTGATGACACAAAATGAGACGATTAGTTAGTGTCCGAAATCTTGATTTGCTGCTTACTATTGAGTCAACTAATAGTGTCTATAAAGGGAGTAGTGAATGAGTGAATAAGGGAGTGATTTTGGGCACAGCCTTGGTAAGACAGCTACTGTAATAAGCCATCCCTGCCAGTGTTACTGGCAGTGTTTTTGAATGATAAAGCAGGCAGGAACATTTCTGATTGTTAATGTCGGACAGATAAGGAAAAATCAGACAAGCATCAAATCTCAAACCCCTCATTGAGAGGCTATAAATTGCACTGCAACTGTCAAGGGCACAAAAGCCCTTAATGCGGAAGGGCAACATGACAATGCAGATTAGATAATGTGACTGCCTGTCGGTCACAGTGACTCACACGCACACACTCACAGAGTCAGGGGGCATATTGACAAAATGTCACTCTGTTGTCTGACACATTTCAACAGCCCTTCTTCTGTAGTTAATTAGACCACACACACAGAGTCTAAAACAAGACAATTTACTACAGAATCTATACCATTTCAAACACTGTGATTTTCTATCATGTCAATAAAGCTCTCTTCAATAGGAATTTAAATTTGGTACAAGGACAGAGAGACAAAAAAATAGATGGAGAGACAGAAACAGAATGAAAGAGCTGCAGAAGAGGCCTGGTAGAAAATCCATAGCCTGTCTGTTATCTGGACGATAATTGGTTTTCCCCTCTAAGCTCCTCCACCCCTTTTCCCCCCCTCTCGCATCCTTCCTCTTCCTCCTCCTCCTCCCTCCTACCTCGCCTGCTACCCCTGCTATTGCTCTCCTCTCTGCACACACACACACACACACACACACACACATGAATACACACATTCCCAGACACAGCAAGGCAGGCAGGTAAAAGAAAGCACGCCATAAATACATCATTTTCCCGATTTGGTGCTTTGTATCGTTAATTTTTGCACCTTTTGCACCTGACTATCTCACCGAACCATGAGCTGACACCGTGTAGAAGACTTAGTGTCGACTAATGCCCCTCGCTGGTATACAGTACAAGACACAATGACACACACACAAACATGTACACCGTCACAAAGGCATTGCACATATACACAGTCAGACACACGCACACATGATTAGCATGAAGCGTGTAATCAGTGAATGGCCTGATTAACGGGTTACACTACAGCGCAAGACAAAGAGATTCATTTACTCATCCACTTCAAAAAAGAGACAGAAAATAGAGGGGGTGTGGGGGTGGAGACACAGGGGAGAAGCTATAAAAATCATTTTGGCTGTGTGGAGATGCCAACGAGCAAGACGGAAAGACAGACAGGGAGCAGACAGACACACGCACAGGCTGCCAGATAACAACAAAGAGGCAAAGAAGAATGCATGAAACCGACAATAAAGAAATACAAGCAGGCAGACAGGCAAGAGTGGGAGAAAAGAGGCAAGAAGAAGAAAGAAAGAAGGAAGGAAAAGACACTGGAGGACATGAGGAAAGAAAGACAGACAGGTTTACAGATAACCACGCACAAACACATACATAAGCACGCACACAAAGGGTTGGCGTGTAGGTTGAAGTCTGCAGGGGGGTCTGCTGTATTCACTAGTTTAAGAATCAAGAGTGCTTACTCAGCAGAGCTCCAGCGTCTCACTGTTATATTGAGAGTGAGTCAGAAACAGGGAAGGAGGGACAAAGGGTGAAGGGAAAGGAAAGTCCTTACAAGAGCTGGCTTTGTATTAATGCCAGTTTTGTAGTTTTGGGGATAATGCCAAGAGAAGCAGTCGATTAAAGGAGATACAAAATATGATCATTTTCTACTGAATTGCTTTGCCGATATGTTTTGGAGGGAATGTAACTTGAATAATGTTCACTGGCAACGCTGTGAAGTCTTTATACAACGCAAAAGTTGTACGTTGGGTGTACAGAGGTCAGGACTTTGACAGCTAGGCCTGAGATTCATGACCTGCATCCTGTGTGAGACTTAGTTTCAGTATGCTTCAAACAAAGTGCTTGTTGGATCATCTAAGAGCATGCATAAACACTTTTGCCTTTAGATGTGATTAGATAACCCCTGCTTCAAGAAGAATCTCATTCGTTTTTCCCATAGACAACGTTTTGTGACTCACAGTTTGAGCTCTTACACAGCTCGGATCTGCATGAAACTCTCCTGGTTAATTCATCAGTACAAAAGATGAACAACTGCATTAGAAAATATCAGGTTCTTTAGTAAAAAAGTCAAGGGTACAAGACTGTGTACATAAAGATTTCGAGGTAGAAATTAACTATGACTCCCGAGGTGCATTTCGGCATGAAACAACCAAACAACCAAAGCTTAAAATTCGGTCACATGCACCGCTGACGGCAGCAGGAGCAAAATTACTGGGTCACTTTTAAGTGAATTAACTATCAACTATGGCTATTGTTTACAACTTCATCGGCGAAACGCTTTCAATTAATAACTAATTTCGGGGTTATTGTTCTTCTCCATAGCAACGACAGCAGAGTGCTTCAAGTCAGCGTCAACTTTTTCAACAAGATCACAATCTTTCCCTTATCATAACCGAGTGCTTTAAGTTACCCAAATATAATAGGCTGGTAAATTAACTTCTTAAAATGTGAACATCTACCAGCCACTCAATAGTAAATCATTATTTTGCGTCTGGAATCTACCAGCCACTTTCATATTTTACCAGCATTTGGCTGGTGCTAATTTCCCACCCTGATATAATAATATATGCTAATCATGCTTTTAGTTGCAGCCAGGAGCAGATATTGTAGGGAAAACAACAACAAAATGTTGACAATATAAATAAATGATAAAAATAAACAATAGCTTCAAAATTAATTGGTCCATTTTTAAATTTTTTTACAAACTAGAAAAAAAAATCATTTGTAACCATGGCTGATATGGGGAACAATAAAAAGACATTTTTAAAAATGTGAAAGATGAAGTAAGGAGGCTGGAAAGGTTGTAAACAGAGAGGGAGAAGGAGTGAGAGAAAGGTTGTGTGGAGGTTAGATTTCTAATTTGCAGACCTGTCCCTCGGGGTTGCCAGGTGTGTGAACGTGCATCATATACAGCCTTAAGCCACAGACACACAACACCTTCCTTCTCCTCCCCCCCAAACAGATACAAACACACTCTTTTTTCCAAACATTCTCACTCTTTTCTCCTCTTCCCATTAGTTGTTTTGTTTTAGTTTAATCTCTCTCAAATTCCTTCCCATTCTTTCTTTTTTTTCCATCTTTTGTTTAGGTGAGGGAAACAGTCACCAGCAGCCTCTTCAGAAGACAACTTTAAATTACAGTTTGGAACAAAGAGTCCAAAGTGTTAGGAAAAAAAAAAAATGGGATTAACAATTATAAACAAAATACATTTTTCCTTCCTTCCCTGTCATCCTCCCTATTTTCTTCACATCCCTCCAATCTTTGTAAAGGTCCAAAATAATGCACCACAGGCAAGTCTAATCATGACAAAGAAAGCTTTTTTGGATACCGATTTGCCTTCCCATCAGTCATAGGAATCTCGCACTTAACCGTCATGCATAAAACAATCTGCAGGATAATTCATACCCGGCTGTTTTCTGAACCTCGATGCTTGTCAGGGATAGGCCTAAGTGAATTCTGAATTGGAGAGTAGGGGAAAGTAAAATGAGCGCTCTGTGAATGATATATTCTCAATTTTTCATTCAGGAGTTTCAGGGCAGATGAATATTTGATATCTTTTTAAAAAAGATTCATTCATCACATAGTTTCACACTGGCCAGGGGAACACTGGAAAAAACGAAGGATGAGGTTGTAGCGAGGCAGACTTATGGAAAGCGCCCAGTTATTGAGGCTCATTATCAAGAAGATTGAGTACGTTCGTGATAGAGTTAGAAGCGTACGGGAGTAGAGGGGTGAATTGCGGCGCTGGATGAGGCTCCATCTGCATTCAGAGTTGTTAAAGTCGTAGACATTGAGCTTTAAAGTTTTTCCCATCCAGAAACTAATATAACTTTTTGAATTTGCAGGTCAGCCTCTTCAGTAACTTTTGAAAAGTTAACCTCCACTCACCCATAATGGATGAGTCAAGTTGTGTTATAGGGATAACTTCTGATCTTAACCCTGGCTTGAACCTCAGGAAAAGTCTCTGTCTACAAATGACAATGAAAATGTTGCTCAGTCAGTCCACCACTTTGGTCAAGACTGAAATATCTCAACAACTACAGGATGGATTGACATCAAATTTAGAAACAAACATTCAAGGTCCCCACATGATGAATAATGTCTTTGGTGATCTCCTGACTTTAAATTGTCTTTTTGTCTGTTTTTGTTTTTTTTTGGTTTTGTGTCAAAGGTCTTGACAACTTTTGGATGGCTGGCCGTGACATTTGGTACAGAATTGTAATAACTTTTCCTCAACTGCCATCATCAGGTCAAAATTTCAATTTCTTCTATACTTTCTTATACCTGAAATTAATGTCGCGTTCACATTTAACAAGCAGTTAAGTGAGAAAAACTGTTAACAAACAATGTTCGGAAGATATGTGGCTTGTGAAAAATGGGTCCAATATTTACTTTGTCAACTATCGAGAATCGGTCATAATCTGTGCTCACGTTCACTTCTCCCATTGGAGTGAACAGACTCAGGACCTACCACTAGTCTCCTAAAGGGGCAGTGCAGTGGCGAAACCCATGTGACACAGATACAGGAAATGACTCTTAAGTGTGCTGTCTCGTTTCTAAACCGTTGCTGCTAACACTGGCGTGTTAACATTGTCATATGAGCATATTAGCGTTTAGCTCAACTGTGCTAATTAGCCTGGCATGGCTGTAGATTTTCAACTATTTAAACACAGCATTTCAATAAGCTTGCTTCCTATAGGTTTTAGCAAATAAAAGGGAATTTCACATAGGAATATGATTATTTTGTACAAATGAGGCAATGAAGAGGAGAGACAACATGACCTGAACTATAAATAATAACGCTAGCTGCTGGCTTACTAAATCATACATGTATGAGTTGTGTTAGCGATGTGTGGGCAGACATGGAGTGTATATGGGTGTCTGAATACATTACCTCCATACAGAATATTCTCACGATGCTGCATCTACATGCCTGAAGCACATATTATATAGACTGAGTACACCACTTCTGTGTGCACATGTGAGATTGTGAGAGAATTAGACAACAAGAGGTAATCTGTTGGCATCAGCAAAGCCTGCTGGGAAATGTATATCCCGTGGGAGGCTGTCGGGCTGTCATGCTCAAGGTAATTTACTTCCTGGTTGCTCTGCACACTCTCTCTCGTTGTCAGTGCAGAGGAGGAGAAGATGAGTGGGGAATCAATCACAGAGGCCATCACATCCCTGCTACTGTACTGTAGGTATCAACTTCAACTTCAGTTTATTTAAAGTGCACATCACCCAGAGAGTCTCTGTACACTTTACAAGTCATTAAAAACAACAACAGAAAAAAGAAGCACACAATATTACGTGTAAAAGTACACACACATACCCAGGTAATAATGTCAATATTACAACAAGGTTGAGGTTAGTAATTTTAAAAACAGAGATCATGTAGTGGTAACAGGGTTGGGGTAGCTACATGTCAAGGAGGAAAACAGCTAGTGATCTGGGTTCCCAGCCTGTGAAATTAGAAGAGGTCATAGTAAACAGAAAAAAGATGTGTTTTCAGCCTGGATTTGAAAGTATCAACAGAGCTTGCCTCCCAAATGTGCAGTGGTAGATTATTCCAGAGTGGAGCTTGCTGGGCAAAGGCTCGACCACCAAAAGAGTTCAAGGGAGTGCATTATAGTAGTCTATTTCCAAATGTTATAAAGGCATGTACGAGGATTTAGCATCTGAATTTGATGAAAAGGGGCGTATTTGGGCTATTTTACGAAGGTGGAAGAAGGCAGTTCTTGTTATATATTTGATGTGTGGCTCAAATGTAAGAGATGAATTGAATACTATTCCCAGATTCTTAACTGTATGGGTCTGAGAAATTGTGAAGCCATTGAGATTAATGGAAAAATCTGTAAAAAGCTATGTGAATCTAGGTGGACCAACAAGCAACATTTCGGTCTTGTGTGCATTCAAATGCAGGAAATTATTGCACATCCAGTGATGGACTTCTGACAAGCACGTCCCTAATTTAACCACCTTGGAGGAATCATTGACTGTTACAGGAAGATGTGTGTCATCAGCGTACAGTAGCAGTGATACATTATGTTGTGTTTTTTGAAAATGTAACCCAAAGGCAGCAACTAAACACAAAACAGAAGTGGACCGAGTACTGATCCCTGTGGAACACCATATTTGACGTTAGAGCAGGAAGACATAGTATTATTGTATGCAACGCTTTGTGTTCTATAACTCAGGTATGAACAGAACCAAGAAAGTGCCAGCCCCTTAAGACCAATAAGGTTCTCAAGATGTAGGAGGGTGTCATGGTCCACAGTATCAAAGGCCGCACCTAAATCAAGTAACAGCAAGACAGATGACAGATCAGAGTCCACTACTATTAACAGTTCGTTAGTTACCTTAGTGCAGTTTAGGTAGAGTGTTTAGGTCTGAAACCGGACTGAAACTCATCAAGAAGGTTATTATTGGATAGATGGGCAGTGAGTTGGCTAGCAACGACCTTTTCTAATAGTTTGAACACAAAGGGGAGATTTGAGATCGGTCTATAATTGTTTGTGGGTCAAGGTTGGGTCTTTTTAATAAGGGTGTAACCACGGCTGTTTTAAGAAGAAGAGGGCTTCCTATAACAGTGAACAGGCTTTTTATGCAGCTTCCAGGAATTGGATCCAGAACACATGTGGTTGATTTGGAGCTAGTGACAATTTGAGAAAGAGTGTTTGAATTAACTGGATCAAACTGAAAAAGGCAGCTGATGTTTTGGTAATCAGTACGAGAAAGAAGTAGAGGGTGGGAGGGATCAGAGGAGAGGGACCCAGCCTTACCAGTAATATCATTCCTGATTAGCTCAATCTTTTCAAAGAAAAAGTTGTAAAGCAGGAAACCGGTTTGGTGTGGGCGGAGTTGTTTTAGTGAGCTTAACCATTGATGTTGAATGAGAATCTGGGGTTGTGTCTCTTGTTAGAAATAAGATCCGAGTAATAATTAGATTTAGCTTGGTGGAGGGCATATTTGTACTTAAGCAGTGATTCATTCCAGTATCACACACACACACACACACGCACACACAAACTGTAAACTCAGCCTTCAGCTCCATCACTCACACAGGTAAAGGCCATTGTTATCCACACACCTGGTGACAAATTATATAAGCATCCATATATTAAGAGAACATACACATGCAGTCCGAATTTGTGTTTAATTTTCTCCTCCCAGCCTTTATGACAGGCTGGGCGGTGTTCAGTCACACACTAATCTGAGGTGATTAGCTGTGTGTGTGTGTCACTAAGGGACTGAGGGAGTGCAGCATAATTGGGAAAACTCCATATTTGAACAAATTTGACTAAAGATGAAAGAGTTTCTGGATCTTTTTTTTTCCATCAATGAATTAGTTCAACTGCAGTGCAATATGGTTGAAATCGCTCCCCTTTGCCGTCTCTGTCTCACTCCACCTCGCTCATTCTGCATGTCATCTCACATGTATATTTCATGTGTGTGGCGGTGCGTGTCTGTGCATGCTGCTGATGTGTATTCATGATGCACATTCGTCTCTCTTTAATGTTTTCGTCTTATTCATGTGTCACGGCAGCTGGGTGGTGAAGACGAGATACTACAGCAGTTGTGGAGAAGGGAAAGATGATGGACTGGCATGACTGCATATGCCACAAAAGCATGTGGACACCCATATATGATTGTTCAACATCCCATTCCAAAACCATCAGCATTAATCAGCTGCTATAACAGCTTCCACTCTTCTGGGAAAGCTTTCCACAAGATTTCACAACCTGGCTACAGGAATTTGCTCACATTCGGCCGCAAGAGCGTTAGTCAGGTTGGACACTGATGTTGGGAGCTGAGGCTTGGCGTTCTTGCTCATCTTGAAGGTGTTGGATGGGGTTGAAGGCAAGACTGGATTGCACACCAAATTATTTCTTCATGGACCTGGCTTTGTGCACAGGGGGGCACTGTCGTGTTGAAACAAGACAGAGCCTTTCCCCTAAACTGTTGCCGCAAAATTGGAACCACAATATTGTCTAAAATATCACTGCATGCTGTAGCTTTGTGGACATGCATTAAGCCTTTCTAGCATTTTCATTCTCCCTTTCTACCTCTGAAGGCCTCCTTTCTAACATGCATTCACACATCCCACATTGGCCAAAAGGAAATTACAAATAATGACATGATGACTTTGCATTTGTGTCACAACCTCTAAAACAAATAAGCTAGTTACTAAAATCTAATATAACCCATAAGACAGAGGGACAAAACTACAACAATTGAGGCCTAGTTTGAAAAAGAAATCCATTAAATTGATTGGTTTTAATGTGATATTTAGATGCAACAAGACTTGTTATTTTGTGAGTTTTGTGGCCTAAATGACAGGAAGAAGATTCTGGTGAAATGTGAAACAGGAAGCTTTTTTGGGCACAAAAAAACACAGTCTTGTCAGTTTCATTCCAAAAAATATCAGAATCAGACTTCAAAAGCCCACGAGTCCGGCCTCATGAATCACACACTTAACACTTACATGCATAACTACCCTCCAATGCCTTCCAGCATAGCCCTTGCCCTAACCACATAATGGCATTAGCATTTTCTTGCCCTCTTCACTCCACATCTTATCTACTTCAAAAGCAGCGCTTCATTAACTACTGCCATCTATCAGAGGACGGGGAGCCGGGTGGAATGTGTGTGTGTGTCTCCACAACACTTGCAGTGTCATGTGGGGTCACAGACTTGTAGATTAGCGTGACAGACTGGACGTCACACCTCCTCACCACCATCGTCCTCTGGCTGCATGTTGCCTCTGTGTCTCCTCCACTCAGTATCAACATGTTTGTCTCTTCAGGACCAAACACAACACGACCAGAACAGGAAGTGTGCAAAATCTACTTACGCTGATGGTAACAAAGGGGAAAGTCATGAGAGAATTTAATTAACAAGAAATTCACAGCAACACTCTCCTGGTGGAAGGATTTAGCCCATGAACAGCATGAATTACATCTTTCATCACAGACTTACGCAATCAGCTGATCAACACTGATTTTACTCCAGTTTTAAGTTCTTATAACACTTATAGAAGCTTTTCCAGTGTCTTATCTGTTAAGAATAACTGATTCAGAAGGAAAAGGTTCAAGAAATCTGTTGTTTTGTGCAAAAAAAAGTAGTCTGTTGTTTTTCAGCTAATCACATTCGTGTTTATATCCCTGTAAAGTACGTTATATCTTGTATGGTGTAAGTGTATGATTACAAATTAGAAAATGGACCATGATCAAAACCGTAGACCAATGGGTGGAGGTTGGGAGGTCAAAAATGGATGATAAGGTGCTTAAATTCACTTCGTCCACCTTTTAAATTTAAAATGAAGTGTATATGTACCTCCTTTATATACAATTTAAAGTCTTTTATGAGAAAAAAACAACAAAAGTACCCAGGTAGCCAAAAATACTGGGCCAAACAACTTAAACCTTGCACATCTTGTTACCAGGCTCTTAATGAACGATGTGCCAAAACTCCAAGGACAGAGCCCAAACTGGCCCAAGTACAGCTAACCGAAGCTAGTCCTCACTGCCAAATCTGTACCTCCATATCAAGGCCAAATCTGGCAGCAATACTGTCTACTGGCCACAGCCTGGGCCAACCAAGACCACCAAACGTGGTCCAACTTGTTCCATTTTTAGGGAAGGGTATGGTTTTTGTTATTTACACAGAGTCAGAAAAAGTCATGGAAGCAATGAGATTAGTGTACCTCAATATTCATAGAGAGGGGCGGTTGAAAAACACAATAAGTGCCAGAAACAGTTGTGTAAAGAATGAAAAAAAGGAGCTTGAGAGAGAAATCCAACTCCCTGCTTACTTTCTCACTAGAGCTGCAACAATTAGTTGATTAGTCAATCGTCAGAAAATTAATCAGCAACTATTTTGATAATCATTTAATTGTTCAGGTTGTTTTTTCAAGCAGGAATGCCAAACGTTTGATGGTTCCAGTTTCTAAAACGTGAAAAATAGTTGCTTTTACTTGTCTTACATTTTAGTAAATTGAATATTTGTGGATTTTGGACAGTTAGATCGACCAAAACAAGACATTTTCACTGTTTTTTGATGTTTTTAAGACCAAAAATTAAACGATAAATCAAAAAGATAATCTGCAGATTAAACAATAATAAAAACACCGAGCCTGGTGGGCGTTAATGGCAGATTTCTGGTTTCAGAAAGTTACAGATATTGCAAATCATCCTTTTACAAATTACAAATTAAGTCTTGTTTTTGTGTGTATCTGTGATTGACAACTGGAGGTCATATCTCACACATGCATATTTACTACTACATTACTCCTCTTCTGGGACATCACCACTGTCATATTTCCTCTTCTAACAGAAGGCACGACCTGGCCAACACTAATAAATCTCAGGTTGTGGTTGTAAAGGGAGAGCAGTTCTCAGAAGAGCTGTGGATTCCCTGAATTCCCCATTTGCCACCGTCAACCAACACCGGTGTCACGCCCAGAGGCACGGTGGGTAAATGATGCTCCCACATGGTGATAACAGATGTAGTGCGGTGTGAGATGCAAGAGAGACAGAAAGAGAGAGAGAGAGAGAGGGGGAGAGAGAAGAGGGAAGGTTTTGATAAGATAGAGGAAAGTAGGGAGCAGAGGGAGGAGAAAACGATAAAGAGCGACGGTAGGGAGGCCAGATCGTCCGTCTCTGGAGACGAGTAGAGGGAGGAGAGAGATTGTAGAGTGAAGTGAGTGATGGAGAGGAAGCCAGGGAGATATTGACTGAGAATCCAGGGCACCAGATGGAGGGATGGAAGGAGAGAGAGACAGAGAGTGAAAGAGAGTTTGGAGACTCAGATGAAAAACAAAGATTTAGATTGAGAGAGAAACAAAAAGAGACAGAGGCTTAGAGTGCAAGAGGGAAAGAGTGTGTGTGTGTGTGTGTGTGTGTGTGTGTGTGTGTGTGTGTGTGTTTTGGCGAGTATGGAGGTCTCAGTTTCTTGGCAGCATGCTGTAACAGAGTTTGGCCCACACCCTAATGGAGATGTAAGAATCCTCTGAGTTTGATCACACACACAGACACATGCACACACACACACACACACACATATACATGCGCACGCACACACACACACACACACACACACAACTTCACACCTTCATCCCCTCCCGATCAGTCTGGCTCCAGACAAACTCAATGCACTGACGCCACTGTTAAACCCAAACTTAAGCAAAAAAAAAAGATGACTGAATGAATCCACGCTGCACATTATGTACCAATAAGAGCCAGTGTGTTCCAGGAATATCTGTGTTTATCTTAACATCAAATATCATCAGGAAATCAGAAAAAACAATAATACAAATATCTAGCAATAGCCAAAAAATACCTTTTATAGTGCATTACTCTATAGATAAACCATTTTATTTGAGGGTTTTTTTTGTGCATTTTTTCCTAATTTTACTCTTCACTTTCCATCACTGGATGAGGTTTCTGAGCTGTGCTCATCTGAAGAGGACCGTGTTTACTGTAACCTACAATAAAAATGTTCTTCTTGCAGCAGGAAACACAACCTTTGAATGAATGGGGACATAAAATGCAACTAAAAATACTTTTTAAATGGATTTGCTTCTTTTATAAAATTATTTTTTTTAGTAAAATTCAATATAAAACAAAAACAATGAGACTTAGAGCTGGTCAGTAAATCAATAAAATATTAGCAACCTGATATAATATTCAATACCTGTGATTTGGTTATTGTAATATCGGGATTTAACTTAAAGACCCCTAAAAACCTTGTCTTTTTAGTGCTACCAGTTAGCAGGCGAGCTAACCGCTAAACGGTAGCGTTTACCTGCAGTCCAGCTGTCAGTTTAACATGATGTGCAGCAGGTCATTAGCAGGACATTAAAGCTGCTGTAGATTTCACAAGCACGCTACCAAGCATGAAATCTGTGAGCTAACTGGTGAACTGGCGACGTATGAAATTAAGATTTTTACCCATTGCCCACCTCTCTGGAAGCAATAACAGGTCACACACAGATGCTCTTAGATTGTGTGTGTTCCTCTTAATCCAGTCCTTAATATGACTTGCATTCTCCACAGTTAACCTTTGACCCAGTTTCGGTGTCCACATGGAGTTCTTGGATTCCCCCCAGTCCTCCCAAACTGCTCCCCAATCACTCAAATACACGCATACACACTCACACACAATTTGCCAGTGGTTATGCAAGGACAGTGGTTATGTCACACACTTGGACTCGCAAAAACACACACACGGACTCACAAAAACACACACACACACAAAGAGGCAGCCGGCCAGACTTGGTTTTTGGTCGTCTGATTTGCTGTTTCCGGAAACACAGAGCTATAAGTGTTGTGGCTTTGAAACAACTTGAGAAAAATCAACAAGAGTCTTGCAGGTTTCTCTTTCGCGGTTCATCCTCATTGGCCAACACAGTCACTCCACACACACACACACACACAGAGCCCCATGCTGTGAGCTACAAAGACAGCGAACAGCTTTAAGACTCCAACATAAGCAAAGGAAGATATCAGGAAAAAAAAAGCCTGTGAGGATGCCAATTAAAACAGAGTCCATACAGGAGTGTGTGTCTCCTCTGGGAGGCACTTCTCTCCACTTCAAGGTTGTTTGTTTGCAAAAGAGGAGGGAGGTAAACACACCTAGCCACACACACACAGACACACACACACAAACAAAAACAAGACGGGCTTTCCCCTGAACATTATTGAGCGAGAGTGAGAAGAGGGATCAGCCGCCATCTGCCGTATCATGAGTCATTCCCTTTGTGTATATCAGCTTTCAATCACCATCACTTCATCACAGTCAGTATGTTGTCACACACAGCACACGCATCTATCCTCATTTCATCCATAAGACACACCACAGGGCGTGATGTGTATGATGACAGACTGTTATCACAACTTCATCTTCACTGTTAATATTAGTCTGTATGAAAAGCTGCTTACAGGAAAAACCTGCGTTCATATACTTGAACACGGTTATCCTTTTATCACTAAGTCACTAGCACAATGGAGAACTTTCATGGACTGCTAGTACTATAAAAAGTTAAATTAATATGTGCAAATAATATATGAATCAATAGATCAGATTCTCCTCTTTTGCTTATTTTCAAAATTAACTACTCTCGCAAAAATACAGAGTATACAAACTGAAACCTTAAAAAAGTGTTGTTTTCCTACCTTCAAAGCAGTTTGGCTTTGCAATAATGTAATAAATTGTTGAAAACTTTATGACCTAATTCATTGCTAACAATCAAAAATGTATTATTCAGGCTGACCACCTCCAAAAGGCGGCAGGGTGGTAAATGGTTAAATACGATCAATTTTTTTTTTTTACTGCTTAATGTGTTGCAGGAGATGTTTCCTGATGAAATCATAAATAATATTTTGCAGCAAATCTCCCATGACTGTTCCTGGCTACTCCAGATGAGTCTGATTTTGTGCACTTTATGCCAAACATTGTCGCCACCTGTTTTCACACACATTTTCTATTTGTATTTGTAGATCTCAGTGGAAACAAGAGAAAGAAAGTGATGTTAAAACCAATAAAAAAAAAAGCTGAAATATCGCAAATAAGCTAAAACAGAGAAGGACAACTTGCCATATCAATAAAAGAGAAGATGCATTTAAAGCTGACCAAGCAGAGGAGAAAATTTCATTTAAATTAGGGGTGCGCCAATGCTGACCTTATTAGGTGGATCAAGTATCAGCCAGACGTGTTGAGTTTCTTCATCAATGTCATTATACAATTCAGTGTTTCTGCTATCAGTTACATTCATTCATTTACGGCGGGCTGCCGGCTACATTTTTAGTGCTTCAGGGATCCCTGACTTCCTGTTACTTTACGTAAAAATGTTCCCAATAAGTTCCACATAGTGAAGTATGCTGATTTACAATTTTTGTACTTAAAATTTGGTTAGTGTGGTGCTCATTATTGGCAGATACCATGAGATGAGGTATCAGAATTGGAGAGAAAAAGGCAGATTGCTGCGTCCATAGTTAAAATACATCTTAAAGGTGCAGTGTGTAGAATTCAGTGGCATCTAGCAGAACGGACTTGGCAGAAAGGGAATATAATATTCATAAGTATGTTTTAATTAGCGTATAATCACCTGAAAATAAGAACTGTTGTGTGTTTGTTATCTTACAATGAGCCCTTTATATCTACAGAGGGAGCAGGTCCTCTTCCGCGGAGCCCACCATGTTTCTACAGTAACCCAGAACGGGTAAACCAAACACTGGCTCTAGAGAGGGCCTTTTGTGTTTTCGGAAGTTTCGCAGCCACCGTAGGTTCTCCTACACGCTCAGAAGGGGAGGGGTATTCAGTTGGTTGCAATCTCACCGCTAGATGGCGCTAAATCTTACACACTGGTCCTTTAAATACAAAGCAGCAATGCTATGCTATGATGAACTAGACTTACTGGATTCATTAATTATGTCATACTGCACATCCTCCACAGTACAAACATGTACAAACGTACAGATTCACATTTTATTTCGTTGAATTTTCAGAAATTTGCACAACAATTGAACGGAAATTTATCACCAATATGCAATACATTCTGGTCTTTTAAGGCTTCTGTTTGTGAAGAAGTTTGTGTCTCTGGCTGCTTCTCAGGCGATGGTTGATGCAATATGAATGATCTAGAAAGAAGCTCTTAAATTCAGAGGGACAGATGGAAACTTCTGACATTTATAGTTGACGTTATCTCACATATCGGTTTCTCATAGGAAAACGCCCCTTCTTTTAAAACATTATAGCTACTGCATATATCCCAGCGTGATTATGTATCAGCTACATTTGCCAAACAGAAATGTATGTCACAAAAAAAGCAAGATACACCCAGACATCCAACTACAGTAAAAGCTGGATATGTGGGTAACTATGTCAAAGCATTTAAAGGAAGTGTTTGATTTTATTTTCCTGTAAAGCTCAGTCATCATGTACAGTACAGGTCATCTACAAGAGAGTATGACCCATTAAACAGCAATGAGATCATCCAGTATTGATTTTCCACTGTGCGTGTGTGCATGTGTGTGTGTGTATGTGTGTGTGTTCTTGTGCAATGCTCCACACCACAAATCTGCAGCATTACAGCGAGAGGATCCTCTTCTCTACATCCTGTACTCATATGTATGTGAGTATATAGATCATATACAGTACATGTGTGTATGTGTGTGTGTGTGTGCGCGCGTCCATGTTCACGTCCCACTTGGCTGTTTAGTGCGATTCTTTCAGTGAAAAGAGGAACCTCATGACTTAGGAATGCTATGAATGGCTCAGAGGCCTTAAGATGGGAAACTATGCATTGATTCCCGGAGAACATTAGCCTGCACACACTCCTCCGCTGTGACCTACCTGTTGACTCACTCATCCGCTAAAGTACAAACACATTAGGGGTTGTGTCACACAACTGGTCACTCGCAGACACACACACACACACACAGATGGACAGATGTGTGCGTGTGTGTGTGTGCAGCCCACCCAGTGTTTTACAGACATCTCCTCATGAGCCAGTGTCTTGACCCAATAAAAGCCAAGTGAGTGTAACACAGTAGACATAACTCACTGACAACGCCAAAACTTACAGAAGTATTTCCACCCATCATGCATCTGACTGACCTCGACATCACCCTTCAACTCAATCTGGTTTTTAGTGTTTTTTTTTTCTATTTTCGATTTCTCAAAAGTTGCAGCTACTGCAGTTAATTTCTCACGGCTGCATTTCTTACAACATTTTCTCGCTGAGAGAGCATTTTTTTCTTCAATTTCCTCAGTGAGCTTCACATTAATTCAGTGTTAATAATCACTGTCCTTCAATAAATTCAATTAAATTCTAATTTGTAAAGCAAACACATTATGCAACAGTGTTTACAGTTTTGGGGTGTGTGGGATGAGATACATACAGTGACAAGTTGGATTTCTATTTTCCATTAAGTCCCTTTAATCAACAGAGATTCAAGGCGTGAAGGACGAACAAACATCAAATCAGTAAGAGTGTGTCCCAAGTCCGTACTACACTCTAATCCTAAGTAGAGCTGCAGCGATTAGATGATTAATCGATTAGTCGATTGTCAAAAAAACAATCAGAAACTATTTTGATAATCGATTAATCGTTTCAGTCATTTTTCAAGCAAAAATGCCAAAGTTTCACTGGTTCCAACTTCTCAAAAGCAACTATTCGATGCTTCTGTTTTTCATATAATAAACTAAATATTTTTGGGCTTTGGACTATCCGCCACACTGGCGGGTAAATGTTTGTATCAAAATAGTCATGTAATAAAATATCTGACATGATGGCTCAAAAAGGCAATTTATTATTTTGGCCAGTAAAATATACTGGCCTGGTGGATTAATCAATAATGAAAATAAGTGAGTGATCTGTTTGTCTTTCTTTGTGAACTTGAATTAGCATTTTAAACTTGCAAAAACATTGTAACAAATAGTATTTAGTACTTTAGAGGTGCAACAATTAGTCAATTAACTGATTAGTCAATAGACAGAAAATTAATCGCCAATTATTTAGATAATCGATTTATAATTTTGAGTCATTTTTTTAAGAAAAAAATGCTAAAATTCTCTGTTTCCAGCTTCTAAAATGAGAATATTTTCTGGTTTATATAGTCCTCTATGATAATAAACTGAATATTTTTGGGTTGTGGACAGAACCACAACCCAAGAGACCAAACGACTAATTGATTAGTGGAAAATAATCCACAGATTAATCGATAATGAAAATAATCAGTAGTTGCAGCCCTGTTTAGTACAACAAGTATGGAGGGTGGAACTGGGAAATAGATTTTACATGGCAGGCCTACTTCTCTTTTGATATAAAGATTAATTGGGAACCACCCAATGAACACCAACAAGGAAGAAGCTTCTGTGATTCCTTCCTCCATTTATATCAACTTCATTATCTCAGAGAGGAAATTCATGTGCAGAAAAAGAAGAAGAGAAAAACACGGACACAACTAAACAACAGTATCCAAAACACAGCACAAAGTACAGGTGTCACAAGCAGAGGTGACCCACAGTGTTTGTGAACTTTGACTTATTGTGTTTTTAATGGAGGAGACCAGACGGCTGCAAATACTCATCAACAACTACAATGTCAGAAAATAGACCGCATTTGTTGTTGCATCTGAACTTTTTCTTTCCTGGCACTGTGCAGCTGCAGGTGTGCAGACTCACTCAAAACTCCATTCGGAGGGGGAAGACGCTGAGTGAAGCTTCTGATCTGAAACTGCATTTTAATACATTCACTGTTAAATAGTATTTAAATTAAGCTCTTTATTTTAAAGGAGTTTAATCTTTACCCTTTAAGGCCCCCGCAGGAGTCCCCAGAGGTCCCCGGTTTGTGAACCCCTCAGTATGCGAGCGGTTGGCATTCTCCCTGCCAGCGCGCGACCTCAGCCTGGTCGTGAGACGCTCTGCTCAAGGGCCCGAGGCGGTACTCCACCCGGACGCCCCCCCTGCCTTTGATCTCCTAATCACCTGGCTCAGCATCAGCCTCAGCAAAGACAGGGAGAGGCTGCAGGGGCGGGAGGAGGGGACAATAACAACCTGAGCAGCAAGTTGTTCTCGCAGCCAGACTTTTGTGGTTCCTTTGAGGTTCTAGTTCGGGATGAAAAGTAGTCGTTGAACTCCAATATTAAGATTTGTAATCTTTTACAAATTTCTGAGATAAATTTAAACATTTATTGCTCTTTAATGATAGAAAGAAAGTTCATTTGATCTAATTTTAGGTATCATGCTGTGCAGTTACAAATATTAGTCACTAATTCACACATTAGGAGATCAAAGTTAGAAGGTGAAATCTAAAGTCCGTGACCATTTTGCCACATGTTAACATGATGACGACATAGACAAACAACATCTCCTCCTCTGACTCACAAAATAAAACTAGAAACAATGATGCAAATGTTTTCAAAAAATCAAGAAGCAGCCAAACCTACATCACCTTTCTCAGGAAATCTGTATTTCTTAATTGTTTTGTCGTCTGGGCTTGATTTTCTGACAAAGAAGCACATGAATGAAGCCCACCTGGAAATCCTGCATGTCAGGCCTTCCCACCATCATGTGAACGCACAGTGCTACACAAAAACACCAGTAATGTCCCTATAGGATCAATTTAGTGATACAAGAATACCAGAAATGTCAGCAAGGTGACTATAAATAAATAAAGACTGGAAGGTCTGGTTGTTTTGTGACTCCTTGCTCGGAAAACAAGCACAAAGACGAATGCTTCCATCATCCAAGCAGCACTCTGTTTCATCTCCGTGTCCCAGAAATCAACATTTTGACAACTGTCAGAGTCGTGAAGCTGAAGGTACTGTCTGTTCTTTTGTGCTCCAGTGTGCAGTGCTTATGTGCTTTATGTATATCTGGCCTACAGCCTGCAGCACACAATCTGCCTTAAAGTGCACTTTGTCTCACACAACTCTCTTGACTTTGCATAACAGACTTCCTTTCCTCGCTCTTCCTCTCCGGTGTCAAGCAGCATGTTGCAACCCTGCAAGTCAGAGCTCTTAAAACACATCATTTGATAAGGTTTTTTTTATCTCAGGGACACCATATGGGAAGATACAGCACTGAATATATTGTCTATACTGCAGCTGGGAGGAGTGAAGCTGTGAGTGGGGTAGTGGTTCCTGAGCTCATCTCTGCTGCAATGACCTGTAATGAGACTAAATTATATCTAGTTTTGCCGCATGGGGACCCCCCAAGGAATTCCCTCCTGCACCCAGGGGGCTCCCTGGACAGTGTAGTGGTCACGGGAAGCAGAATCAGAGATATCAGAGAGGCTTCTTACCTCAGTAGGTTGGGCAGAGGGATGGAGCCGGAGCCTGAGCCCAGTATCCCCTTCTTTCCACTCAACAATTTCTCCACCAGGGCGACATTCCCAGTCCGGGCGGCTTCCAGCAGCTCCTGCTCCTTCCCCATCCCGGACACAAGTTTGCAACGACGGGGTGATGAAAACCCAACAAATCTCCCATATATCCCCTCTCCTCCTCCTCCTGCGCCTCCTCCTTCACTGTCTAGTGTGAGAAAGCATCTGAAAGGACTCCTCTCAATGCATGCTGCTGCTGCTTCACGGTGTAATAGGTGTCACTGATGCTGCAGAGCAGGTTTTGACGTGCACGGCTCCCCCGGTGCCTTATAACCTCAGTCCATTCACACGCACGGCTCCGTAATCTCCTCTAGTATTAGCCCGCTGACGCGCACGGCTCCCCGGTGTAACCTCAGTGCAAACAAGCGCAACGGGGAGAACCGGAGGCTCCGAAGCGAATCCCCACAGCGTTAAGTGTGAAGTGAAGAGAAACCCCTGGTTTAAAAAAAAAAAGAACAACACAAACTCCTTCACTGTCCTGACGGAGGCTGCATCCGGTCTGAAGCTCCTGCTGATAACAGGCGGGAGATGAAACCCTGTCCGCCCGCAGAAGAGGCTCTCTAGTCCCGCTTTACTCGCCACCTCTCTCCCCTGAACCTCCCGCACTGACCGGTGCCTTTCTGTGTCGCTGACACTCAGCTGTCAAGTTACCCGGGATTCAACACCACACGTCCGGTTACAGCTTTCAAAGTAAACGGTTTCAGCCACTGGTTGTTGCAACTTGTTGCCGTTGCTGCTTTAAAGGTGCAGTGTGTAGGATTTAGTGGCATCTAGCGGTGAGGTTGCAGATTACAACACACTGAATAACCTTCCCGCTCCCCTTCCAAGCGTGTAGGAGAACCTACAGTGACCACGTTTTTGGGCGGTTTGTCCATTCTGGGCTACTGTAGAAACATAGCAGTGCAACATGGCGGGCTCTGGAGAAGAGGACCCGCCATGGATGTATTACAAGAGCTGGATACCAGACTGAAAATTGCGCCCCTTCAGTCCAATAAGAATCGCTCGGCATATGTCAAAAAAAGTTTCTTGAAAAAGTTTTCTTGTTTGTAGTTTGTGGTGTCTTGTCAACAGTTTTACAGACATCTCTTTTACAGTGGTGGTCTATGTAGAAAATGCTTTTTGGGCCGCAGGGGGATTTTTCACTGCATTACTGCGAATGACCACTGGGAAAAACTGGTGGCTGTATGGTAGCTTTTAGCTTTTATAATACATCCAGAGGACCTGCTCCCTATGTCACAACAATTCTTATTTTTAAGGTGATTATACACTAATTAAAACATACATAATATTATTTTCCATTTCTCCCAATATTTCTGCCAATTCTCCCCCTAAATCTTACACACTGGTCCTTTAAATACCTTTTAGCTATCGACTGCAGACATAAAAATAAAAAATATGTTAAAGAAACATAATCAAAATTAACACGTATTTATACTAAAATTATACAAAAGTGACCACAAAAGATTTAGAAGTCGGTAGTTTTTTGAGATTTATGATTACACTGCAAATCACTTGCATGAATCAGCCCCCAAATATAGACTCCCATCATCATATCCGATGATTCATGTTGTTTTTTCTGACTTTATGTGAATGAAAATGTGCGAATAGTTGGCCTAAATAGTTATGTATTTTGGATATTCTGCAGCTATTTTTGCAAATATCTTCAATTTAATACTGAGACTAACAAAGAACTCTAGATATAACTCTACTAATATCTATACTAAATTATCTTCATGTGAAGATACAGTAGCACCCAGGTACTGTAGTCCAAGCTTATATTTTGAAAGCAAAGCCGCCTACTTCCGGCTGTGACTGTGTCTGACTTGACTTACAGACTCGCTGTACAGTCTGGGCGTGGATGACGATGCTACAGCACCAACAGGAGGCGATGCCTTTGTTAGGAAAAAGTCACACTCGTGTCCACCAGCTGTTCCAGTTGTTGCCACTTTCAGATCACAAACTTATTGTATCAAACACGCACATGCGCACTTCTCACAGACAGTTAGCCCTGCTGCCGCTGCTGCTGCTACTGCTGCTGAATGGGTTTGGAAACAGGTGAGATCCTAAAATAGTGTCCCTGTCATGTCAGGGTGAGAGAAGAATGAAGGCAGATACTGACTCTGATTTTTAATGTGCTCTGTTTGGTCTACTGACAGCCTGGGAAGCAGACACACCCCCCTCTTCCTCTCCACTGCGCCCAGTGCATGCTGGGACCTGCCTGATGGCTTCACTCCTGCTTAATTGGATTTTAAAAGGAAGCGAGGTGCTGCTGCCTTCAAGTGCTCCATCTACAGCCTCCATGTCCCACTTCTGCTGTATCTCATGCAGATCTATGAACTAATAAAAGCAGATTTTGAATTGAGGAAATCAGGCAAGAAGGAAGGAAACTAGACATATAACTGATGGTGCTGCAACTAGTGATAGTTTTTATGTATTCGTTGCTGATTTTCCCCAATAAACCAACTTTTTTTTTAATTATGAAGAATGCCCATCAGTTCCCAAAAACTAAGATGACATTTTCAAACAGCAGTGGAATGAAACTCAAGTACTGTACTTTCTACTCCATTATAATCCAATATATCCTATAATTCAGAGGCAAATGTACTTTTTACTCCACTATATGTACATGGAGGCTACTTTGCAGATTCAGATTTTACATATAAATATTTGATGAGCTCATAAAACACCATGACTTCATGTTACAGATGAAACTACGCAACAGAATATCAAGTTAAACATATAAATATAAATCATATTAATATAAAAAATTAAAATTAGTTGCACCTCAATCAGCTGATTCTTATGCATCAGAAATAATATAATACATAATAATCCACTTATATAATATTTAATAATAATACCTATGAGAAAGTCAGTTCTTTAAGTACATTTTGTTATCAATACCTTTAATTAAAATTGAGTATTTTCACATTGTGGTGTTACATCTTTAACTTAAGTAAAAGATGTGAATACTTCTGCCACCTTACTTCACCTTACCCTACATCAACACCTTATGTTCAACCAACAGCCCACAACTCAATATATATTTAATTAACAGTGATCTAATAAAAAGGGAGAAGCTGAAAATCGTCTCATTTGAGAAGCTGAAACATGTTAAAGGCCTTAAACACAGGTGCTTTCACTTATTTACCTGATTAGACTTCTTCTCAGGGCTGTGTGCATGTGCTTCCCCTTTGTCATATTTTTATTGAGTTGCTTGTTCAGGGCAGCTTGGTGCAGTGGTTAGCACTGTCGCCTCACAGTAAGAGAGTTCTGGCTTCCTCCCACAGACCAAAAACATGCAGGTTAGGTTAACTGTTGACTCTAAGTTGCCCGTAGGTGTGAATATGAATGGTTGACTGTCTCTAAGCTATGTTAGCCCTGTGATTGACTGGCGACCTGTCCAGGGTGTATCCTGCCTCTTGTCCAAAGTCAGCTGAGATTGGCTCCAGCCCTGACCCTGTAGAGGATAAGCAGTAAAGAAAATGGATGGATTATTTACTTATTAGGTCTTTAATTAAGGTGCCTTACTACTTTAGTCTGACAATAAAATCATGAACGCAGGGTTTGGAGCCAGTCAATTCAGATTTATCTATGTGAAATTTACCCAGAATTATTAGCATACATACAACCTAAAACATCTGTGCCTGTGTGCAAGGCCTTTAATCTTTGTTATTCCCAAATATATATTTATTTTCTGTCAATCCAACTAATCTAATTCACAGAAGACATTTGCCTTGTCGAGTAGGGAAAGCACAGGTGTTACTAATAACATTCACAATGACTCAGTTATATTCAAGTGTCCCAGTAAGCCACGACAGCAGCACAATAACAGGACCTTGAAACTGAAACAGCTACATTTACACCCGCTTTTCCTACTACAACCTAATGTCAGCACAAAATTGATATTTTAAATGATGTCTTAAAACCAAAATGTGACAGCTTGTACCTACAAAGTTATGCAAAATGACTTGAAAATATAAATACAGCAACACTTATTCCCACTGAATACCAAATCCTAACACTGAATAATGAAAGATCATTTTTTCCAACAGACACACTCCCATGTTCTCCAGCTCACATGGGCTTCACTGTGCCAGCTGTGGCGATTTAAAGGTACAGAAAGCAAAAAAACTGCTCTCTTTAAAAAAACAACAACAGATTGTTCTCTCAGAATTGTAATATTTCTGTCAGCACTCAAAAGCAGCATCACCACTCACTCCTACATGTATGTGAACACATCACGCTTGGTCAGTGTGAAATGTGGGAATAGACATACGTACACAAGCAAGCCTTACACCTGCTCCTGGAGGGACTGGGTGGTAGCGGAGGTGTTAGGGTTACGACTAATTGATTTAATTATTGATAATTTAGTCTAAATATGGGGTGAAGTCAGGTAATATGGGACGTCAGGTAAAATGGGACAAATAAGGTTTTACTTTGGCTCGTTAAAGGTGCAGTGTGTAGGATTTAGTGGCATCTAGCGGTGAGGTTGCAGATTGCAACCAACTGAATACCCCTCCCCTCACCCTCCCCTTCCAAGCATGTAGGAGAACCTACAGTGGCCATGAAATTTATGAAAAACATGAAAGGCCCTCTCCAGAGCCAGTGTTTGGTTTGTCCGTTCTGGGCTACTGTAGGAACATGGCAGTGCAACATGGCGGGCTCCGTGGAAGAGGACCCGCTCCCTCTGTAGATATAATATTTTCTCTTTTTGGTAATACAATTACTGCAGCTAAATGAGGGTATAACATCAAAAATGGTTGTAGTATGTAAGGATTTTTAGTGACAAAAATTAAGTTAAAATGGGACTTTTTTCTGAAGTGAAACTGGCATGTTTCTAGGCTACCAGGTGCCATAAAATCATGAATTACTATGCTAGCCTATACTGAAATGATACATGGATTTAACCATTTAAAAAACAAACAAATATGAAATACAACTGTTCTTAAGTTAAGCTGAATTGTTTGCTGTCCTTTTTAACCATCAGTGACTGTCCCATTTTACCTTACCAGCTGTCCCATTTTACTTGAACAGGTGTTCTTGATGTGTTTGAAGGTCCAAAGTTTCTGAAGTAGTTTACTTGGCAACACATTTTCTTTATAGAAATATAGCAGAGATTCATAACAAGTCCTAAAAGTAACACTTAAGGTAGTCTTAACATAAACTAATCCTTACACACACACACACACAGTATACTGTATAAATAAATGTGTACATGCTTTGCTTACATAAACGGACCTGCGCTGTGACGTAGCCGTCATCACTGAAACATTAAGCTGCAGAATGTAAACAGACTTTCGTGTCAGCAGCAGCAGAGCAGATCTCTTCTCCCTCACACACTCACACGCACACACACACGAATGCTTAAAGCCCTTCTATGACTCACTGCACTACTCCAGCCGTAAAATGTCATGACCATTTATGTGCACAAAGTCCAAACACTCTCCTGCGGTGGTTCAGTGCAGCCCATTTGAGCACACAAAGAGGCTGCACTTACATTTTCTTCTCTCCACTTATCGCAGAGCAAACTTCAGCATTGTTTCTTATTAGTTTAAGTAACTTTTAACAGACATGAAGACTTTTCGCAATTCATTTTGAATGGATATAAATGTCACGTCCCACTTCAAGGTGTTGAGTTGAGCATTATATTCATCCTGCTGTGGCTCCTTTCACTTAAACAGCATATGAGTATCTGTGTTTACTCAATATGTTTTCACCTAGCATTTCCTCCTTATTGGACTTCAAAATCAATAAAGAGCCTATTTCTCCACTTTTATCTTCATGTGTTTATATTTTCAGCACTACTGTATGTTACATGTACGAACTTTCTCTTCAAAATCAAAAGATTAAAATGCCAAAAAAATAGTTTTTGTCTGCTGCTGCGCTTTCAGCCAACATTGGCTTCAGTTTAGCAGTTCTAGGCCTTCCTCAAAGGATTTTAATCCTTTGCGTCACTCAAATACAAAATATTTTTTGGCAACCTCAACACAGATCTGATAAATACTGCAAGAGTAAGACTGAGAACCACTAATGCCCATATATCAGTGTAACTTACTGAAAAATATAAAAATGTTTTTGTATAAAACCCTTTATTTCATGTATCAGAAGAAGAAAAAGTTATCAAATCTTTATTGTTGCCTTATCATAAGCAACTGTAGAAAAGATTTGCCGAAATAAAAAGTGTAAAAAAGGCAAAATTTTGATTCAAATCAGAAACTGTGTCATCAAGGAATAAGTTGATGTTATATGTCTCTGATAGCAGGTTTGCAAATAAATTCCCACCAAAAACTTATAAAGATGACTTTTTTTTTTTAAACTGGATAACTTTTTATTTTCATCAATATTTCAGCAGCTTTGACAGACAAAATACAACTTATTACTTTTTGTGTCTTTTTCTTCCTCCACAGGTTGTCAGATGGTTGTGTTTTCCAGAGAGGGGAGGAGGGGCTGTGATTAGTGAAGCGGAGGGGCCGAGTGCAGGGAAAACAAAGTGAAACAAAAGTCTTCACGACAATCCTCCCTCTCACATTTCAAGTCTTGATACCACATTTGTGCAGAGAACTAGTTGTGTTTCATCTTTTTTTTTTTTTTTTTTAAAACGGGAAAAAAAAACTAGACAGAAACTGAAATGAACTGGGCCAGGCTGAAGTACGTGTTATGACAGTTGCATAATGTAGACTGATGGATGTACAGGATTAACTGTTTAGTGTGAGAGCAAACTCTTAGGACCTTCGAGTGTCCTTATATAGTCTTTTGTGCTGTGCCAAAGCATGTGCTGTTAGAAAAGTCATTTTTAACAACATCTACTCAGGGATTTCCCCTGAAGTCGTCACACAGGCATGAAGCATGAAACAGCAGCAGATACGGGCGAAGCTTGTTCATGAGAAATTACACAGGAAAGATTATGCAAATCTAGAAATTTACATAAAGACACACACACACACACTTATGTAGTCAGGCAGCTTTACTTGCTTTGCTTTTTTTTCTTTTTTAAGATCAGCGGTTCTCAACCTGATCAGGTCCTTGGAGGGGTTCCACGGGGTCCCCAGAAAAATGGGGAATATTTTAATTTCACTATTACTTCATTGACTTGAGGTTAGCCCAATGAGAGAATGCATAATAATGACTATTCTGTTCATAGGTTTCACTCTTCATGGTTAATCTGCCTGTCTACAGTATAGACAGTTATGAATCTTATCAGATGGGGATCCCTGAGTCTACATCTTATCAACTACAGGTCCACAGCCTGATGTCTATCAATTTGGGGGTCCTTGACACCAAAAAAGGTTGAGAACCGCTGCTCTAGATCGCTCTCTCTCTCCGGTCGTCGGCTCAACTGTCGTTCTCTCACAGTTCTGGTTGTTGTATTTACAGTGCCTCCATTTTGAAAGTGCTGCACATGTCAAGAAGCTATTTACACATAGAAAAATAGGAGGGGGATACAGACATTATTGTGGGGCGCATTTTGCTGACAAAGCCGTGGAACGTGACAGATATAAACTTTATCCTCTACTTGTAATGAAATGCTTGTTCTGGCTGAGACACACACACACACACACACATCCACATTCAACTGAAACACTGCATAACCATTCAGAGTTCTGTAGAAAATAGTTATGTGTTCACATTCTTATACAATATACACTGTACACACTCTGAGGACAAGTAAGAGTATGATTCATGACTCGTCCAAATATGAAAGCACTAAATTAAGTTAAATTTCAGTGTAGTGCAAAATAAGTCTTTTTTTTTTTTGAGACATTCTTCTGAAGGTGTGACATTCAGTGTTCCTTCATAACTAGAATGAAGCTGATTAGCTGTGATTTTTTTTTATTTATTTTGACTAACACAACAGGAGCAGTGTGGGAGGGGTATTCTGTAGGCACAACCATGAATATAGAACCTCTACCTCTTCCTCTACATCCTCCTCTACACACACACACACACACAATCATATACACACACGCGCACGCACACAGTTCCACTAAATGTAATTTCTCCCTTTTCAGGTCTCTCCACAGTCCAACACTGTAAAGTGGAGAACATAAAACAGACGACGAGCATGTAAAATGATGTATTTTTGAGCCTTCACAGACTCTGCATTGCTTAATGAAGGAATTCATTAGTCTTAAGTCACGTGGTGGCTCGCTGAACACATAAGCACACAAAGAGAGCCGTTGCAGTCGAGAAATCCCTCTTTGTCTTCACATGTTGATGTTGCCGTGAGTTATTTCGCTGAGCCTCGCACGCTCCTGCCTGTCAGTGTCGGTCCTTATCACTTTGGAGCAGTCGGGGGAGGGGAGGAGGGGGGGGGCTGAGCAACTGGCTCGCTGGGAAGAGGGAGCTGAGCCTAGCTGGTGCTGAATTTGAGGTTCTTTATGCGGTGCATCAGTGAGTCCTTCTCCATCTGAGCCTCGGCCAGCGCCATCTTGGCTCGGGACAGCTCCACTTTCAAACATTCGTTCTCCTCGATCAGCATCTGTAAAATAAACAATGAAAAAGGGGCCGCAAGGTGGAGTCAGATTTCCTTTGTACACTTTGTTTTTCTGTTTAAGAATCAACAAAAACAACAGTATTTTTGTTCAAATACTTAAAAACTACTCTATTTATGTACTTGTGGTCGTGCAAACTGTTGTCTCCGAGAAGCAAAAGCAGAAGTAGTGGGACATTTTTGTGTTGCAAAACCTTGTGAGGAGGAGGAGGAGGTGAGGTGGATGGTTGAGAGTACAAAGTGTCCAACTTTGCCACCAGAGAACTCTGCGTCTAAGTAGTTATATAAGCCTAAATCAAACTAAACTTCAGCTGTTAAAGTGGCAAATCACAAAAACGCTCACATGGGTCGTTTTGGAAGTCAAAGATTCCTGTCGATCTGTTCCGTCAGTAAGACTGGAGGACTTGTTGGCCTAGAGTATTGAGTATTATGTAACTGTATCAATATTCCATTTGAGAATGCAATACTTGTATTTTGCATAAATTGATAAATATCACTCCCACTGTAAAAATAAATTGAAGCCAAGGGGAACTGGAATAGCTTGGCAAAACCAAAATCTGGCACTACATCTTTATATCGGCCTCCAGAAAAACAAGTCATTCTTGTTCAGCAGTTTATCTTTGTAGGAGGAAAAGACGAGAAGAAGAAGAAGAAGAAGAGGAAGATGCATCTCACTAAACTCTTAGCCTACTACTTTATTCTGCTGCTGCACCGAGATTTTTGGCGTCCACCTCACCTTTTCTCTGGAGGATGGAGGGGGGGGTGGTGGGCGGGGCTTGGGTTTGCGTGGCCTTTGTAATGCCGCCCGCAGCCTCAGGGACTGGACTCAGAGAGCTGTCAATTAACGCGCCCTCTTTCCCGGGTTTGGCTTCGGCTGCACCGTCCACTGTGAGGAGGAAGAGACAACAGAAGGTAATTTGGAGGTGTGGATGTACCGAGCGTGGACTTAAAAGCGTTTAATAGGACATGTTATATAACCGCAGTGAATCAGCGCTGAAGTGGAGGTGGAAATGTGAAGGTGTGTTTGTGTTTCTCACCTCCTATAGAAAAGGACCCATCGTCTCTTCTGTGTATGATGAGACTGTCAACGTGCAGGGTGATCGGCGACGGCCCAGAGTCGGAGGGATTGTCACGGGGGCCGTCGTCCTGCAGGAGAGACAGTACACGTTGTGTGTAGAATACGTTTTGGGTGTGTGTGTGTGTGTGAGAGACGGAGAGAGAGAAATTATTCACATCCAGGTTTCCACATCAGTTCCACAGCAAAATCTGCTCACACGTGAAGGAACCCAAGAGAGAAGGCAGAAAGGCCTTTCTATGTCATTAAACATTCAGTTCAAATCCAAATTCCAATTAGGCCATGGTTCAAAATATTTAACTTGGTTATAGAAGCTGCTGCACTGTATGACAGTGAGTTATAGGGTCTATTATTGTAACACAATAGGACAAATATCCTGCTGAGATCTTGCAGGTGTAGCTCTGCAACAATAACCTCAGGGTAAAAGAAAACTCTGAATGCGAGGAGCTGAAAACATCTCGGATTCTCACCTTTAGGTTGATGTGTGTGTCCCTGACGCTGATCTCCATGGGCAGGACCTGCGGCGCGGAGTCGTCCTCCAGGAAGTGGGCCAGGTTGCGCAGCGTGGACATCAGGAAGCTCGCCTGGTAACCGTGGAGACGCAGCTGCAGGAAGCCGTTGCGCTCAGCCAGCGGGGAGTGGGCGGCGGCGCAGGGCCCGCTCTCCAGCCGAGCCCGCACCTCCGGACTGTGGAGTCCCCTGACGGATGCAGAGCTGATCTCGCCACCAGCTGTGAGGGAGAGAGGCTGCCGTTACTGCTGGCGTTACGTAGCCGAGTACGTACAGAGATGATCAGCTCGACTATATTTACACCGGACATTAAAATGAGGATGGAGGCTAACATTTTTATACAGCTCCACATTGTGCTGCATTTTCTAGGCATCTCCCACGTTTAAGTGATCCAATCAAATCTGAAGGATTTAATTTAAATCCCTCATGCAACTAAACCTCAATCTGAAATACGCTACATCACAGACGCTAACTGTCATTTCATTGCAACTTTAAAGCGTACTTCCAATTGCAGATAGAGATGCATTAAAAAAAAGATCATAATCAGGCCATAATGAATGCCTTTACACCTAGATCTTATATTATTTTGCCCAGGGCTCATGTTAATGCCAGGTGTAAATGATGTTAAAAGAAGATGTGGGATGAAGGAAAAGACAGTTCAGACAGAGAAGTGGGAGAGAAAGTTGGAAACTGACAAAAGGCAAACTGAGCCGGGGAAAAAAAAAAAGAGAAGCAGGAAGGAATTAAGAAAAAAGTGGGCTGAAGGAGACTGAAGAAAAAAAAAAGTCTAGATTTTGTACAATCCCACGGGCTCTTTGCAGCAGTGATGTTTAATTATTTCTGAGGACTAGGGATTAGAGGTTTCAGTGGAAACTCCCACCTCAAGCATTGAGGATTCAAAGTTTTCACCATTGAATCATTGTGACTTGCTTTGATGAATAACACAAAACTAAGAGCTGAAAACTGTGAAAAAGAGGACAATATACTAGCATTAAAAAAAAAAAAAAAAGTTTCACCCCTGAATGACCTGAATTTCACTCTCAATACCCCAAAATGTGATTCATTTGTATTGATAAAAGAGGTAGAGGAGGGGGGGGGGGGGGTGAAGATAGAGAGCAAGAGGAAAAACAGGAACTGATGAAAGTAGACGTTGGAAGGTCATTAAAACCCTCTTTTCACACAAACTTTACCACTTTATACACATGAGCTAATTCAGCTGGCAAGCACATAATTACAGGCACATTTTTCGGAACAGGCGAGACACACCACGAATCACAGTTGCAATAGAAACACTCAGCAAGGCATGAAAATGGCCACTTAAAAAGAAAAAAAAAATCTTTTCATTATGACAGTGAGAAGAAGTGCGTCACATCCCTTAATATGTTCTCTGAAGGGAAGTCAGGAGAGGGTTAATACCATAAGAGTGACTGCAGGACCAGTAAAAACATTCACACAATGCTGTCAGCTTTTCGCAGATAAAATGACATATTCTCTCTCAATCCTGAGAGGCTTGGTCAAGGCGAATGGAAAGAGAGAGAGAGAGAGAGGGGAAAAAGAAAGAGATTGGGAGCGGGTAAGGAGAGAGAGAGAGGAGGAGAGAGGGAGCCAGCAGCCAAGGACTGAGTGACTGTGATAAGACAGGGAGGGAAAAGAAAAGATAGCCTAGAGAGGGGAGAGAGATGAAGGGAAAAATAGGTGGAGAGGAGAGGGGAGGGAGGGTTAAATGACAGAGGATTAGTAAGAAGATGGAGTGGAGGCTCGAGGGATGGATGAAAGAAGAGTGAGGAGGGAAGGTGGCGGAAAAGAGAAAGAAATACGGAGGAGAAAGGAGGAGGAGGAGGAGGGATTGCTCTTGTGAGATAGGAGAGGTAGCGAGGGGTAAAGCTGGCGTTTCTCTCATTGCCTGAATCACTGGACTGAAACTGCAAAGTCTGCTGCAGTGGAGAGATGAGGAAGGTGGGGAGCGGAGGAAAAAGGGGGGAGACAGAGAGAGAAAGACAGCAAATTAGGCAGAGAAGAGAATAGGAAGATTAGGGGTTAACACTCGTCTGCATGAATGGTAGCAGTTAATTTGAATCTCACATACACACACACATTTTTAAGGTTGTGGGCCTAATGTTGCAAATAATGGGACCACTCACTCTATTACTGTCAAATTTACCCTCTTGTAAGTGCTACACACACACACACGCACACACAGAGAGAGAGAGAGAGATCTCAATGTCACATAAACACACCCCGCTGCTGAAAAATGAGCAGTCAGACACGCACGCTTCATGCGACCAGTTGCAATCCAACACACTGCATCCAAGTGCATCTGCAGTACATGCCAAAGTCCTGAGTCTGGAAATGAGATTTGACAACTCGGGAGAAAAGTCTCACACAAGCGCGCACACTGTCCACACACACACACACACACACACACACACACACACACACACACACACACACACACACACACACACACACACAAGAGCTTTCTATAAGCTACTTCATTATATTTATTTTTGATTCTAATAAAATAAGTTGCATTTACGGCCACTCGCCTCCGCTTCAAAAGAATGCGAGCATGATGATAGAGAAACGTGCCTATCCGTCTGTATCAGTCCCGCCCCCACATGCTCTGTATCAATGTGTGTGTGTGTGTGTTGTGTCCTGCCGAGCAGAGAGCGGAGAGTCGTCTTCAGTGTTTGACAAATATTAGCAAAATAATTGATGAGAAAACACATTAAGAATTGCACTGATTGCACAGACAGGAGACATTAGACGGCCTACTTAGGAAAGCGACAAATGGCAGCAACTTGACGACTGCGCAGTAACTATTAAAGTCCACAGAAAGTGCTGCGTTTTCCATATACGCCACACAGACATTTATGGGCTTAATGAGTGAACAAATGAATGAATTATCCTTATTTACACTGAGCTTTTTACAGCACACAACAACAGGCCATGTTGTCAAAGTAACAGGCCTCTGTCATATGAGGACACTCAGGATGACGGTGAAGATGAAAATGAAGACGAAGATGACACATGATTTGAGTCAAGTGATTCCCATGTTTTGTTATTTTAGAGTTATTTTTGGCATAGGTTTATTTTATGAATAATTTAATTTAAAACCAATTAACCATCATTGTGGCATGTCTTGATAATCTTACAGTGAAGGTGTCAAATAAATAAAAAATTATAAACAACGTCTCATGTTTCTTAATTACAAAAGTTCTGATCAGTCAGGAATAGGCGTGTTTTTAAATATTAATAGCTATTTACAGACTGTTTGGGCTAAAACGCACTAGAAGTCTAACTCTCCTTTACAATAACTCATTAAAAATATGCAATAATTAGTGTATATGATAGAATAATCGCACCAAATTTGGGCTTTTACGGCCAAAACTTTTCTCCGGACTCCCCTAGCTCACTACTTTTTACCACTGGCTGGTTACTTCATATCTTTGTGGAAAGCCCTGCACACACACATACACACACACGCACACACACACACAGACGCACGAAGGAGGGTGGACACGCAGAGGCAAGCATGCATGTTAAGTTACAGATGGCGAGTTAACACACAGCAGTTACCTTGGCTGCTTTGAGCAGGTATTGGTACTGAACACACCATACCTGTGGGGAGTTATGGCAAGGTAAATAAAAGGAGGAGGAGGGGGTGCCTGTGTTAGTGTGTAAAATGTTGCTGCACACGTGTGTGTGTGTGTGTGTGTCTGTATACTTGAGGATTAGGACCAATGCCACACACAGATTATTTTTCATTAGTCTGTATCTATTCTGGGTGAAGCAGGGACGTCCTGATGTTGCTGCAGCTGTCAAAACTCCCCTTCCAGGTTTGAGTCTGGTCTGAGACCTTTACAACACGTCCTTCCTCTCTCTCTCTCTCTCTATCCTTGTGTTTTTTTTTTGTCACTTTGTTCTGTCGAATAAGGCAGAATGTCATAAAAGATGACCTCTTATTCTGGTCTTCTTGTGATCGTGTTTGTTTACTGTATTGTTTCAGATTAGTGTGGCAATGATTCATGTTAAATACTTTCATATTTAACACACCTTAAAATGTGAGTCCATATTAGCAATCATGCACAAAAAGTCAAATGTAACTAAATGACATTACAACTGAACTGGATCAAATCAGAGCTCAAATAAAAAGCATGTTTCATGCAGAGCACAATAAAACACGCGTGCAGACTTCTTCTTACCCAGGCTGCGGTTGCTGAGGTACTGTCTGAGGCTGACGTTGCCCAGCTGGCTGGGTGTGACCCGGCCCACCTCCAAAGCCACGGCCGTGCTCTCGCCCAGCACCTCCACGCCCACGCACACCGACTGCACCTTCAACACCAGCACCGACACCTGGAGGGGATATTTATAGTCATCAGCATCTTTAACTACTAACATACAAACTGTTTTTCTGTATTTTTTTTTAGAGATATTTTGTATCTAGATCAGAATCATAATGACTATTCTAGACCTCTAGTTCTTGGCATCTTACTATATCTTTGGTGGGCTCGTCAATGCTCTGTGAGGTGGCGCTGACTGTGTCTGGGGACACGCCTCCTTCCTGCTCCTGACCAGTCGCAGCCTCCGTGGCGCTCTCCGTGGCGCTTTGCTCGCTGATGACGTCCTTGAATCCCGAGATGGACACGTCATCTGTGCAGCACAAACAGTTATAAAGACATGAATCACACAGACAAGACACAAATTTAACACTGTGTTTTATATATTGACTGACTTTATCAATACATTTTCCTCTAACGTTGTAAATTTCTAGCCTATCAGCACAATGCTGCCACCTTCTGGTTTAAAATAGTAGCCTCCAAGTATATGTACAGTACAATAATGATAATTTCTTGACCCCTGTGGGGAAATTTCTTTTGTATCACCGCTCTACACATGGAGGTCAGAGGTCAAGATAAGATACAGAGCAGCTACTCGGTAGCTGGCAGAGACTGCTGTCGAAAAATATACTTAAAAGATAGATTCACATTTTTTCAAGCCTGTCCTAAACTGATAGTCAGGTGCCCAAATAAACATTGACACATTTTTCTTGCTGTAATCATTCTTCCTGTCTTTTTAGTGTCAAATTCCCTTTTTGTTACTATACTTCCACCGCAGCTCAACAGGAAAACACTGTCTGTCGAGACACAGAGGGAATTTTTTACTAAAAAGACAGTTACTGTAGAAGATATCCACTTTATTAGACTAACTCAGACGGCTGAAGCCTCATATAAGCTTCAGATAAACTTTCAAATATATTTTTGCTCAAAACAGAGTTTGTCCGCCATCACTTACATTGTAAGCTCACTTCTAATGGTCTGTATGAACAGGAGGAACGATTGCAGTGAGCAAAACCTGTTTCAATGTTCGTATGGGCACCTGACTATTGTTATAAGACAGACTTGAAAAATTGTGAACCTATCCTTTAATAGTGTGTGTGTGTGTGTGTGTGTGTGTGTGTGTGAGTTTGTGTTTCCTCGACCTCTCTCCAGCAGGCTGTAGGTGTCTCCGTCCTCCATCAGGTAGCTGTCTATGGAGATGTTGTCCAGGGACTGCAGGGACGGGCTCTTCTTCATGTTCTTATAGGACACGGAGAAACTGGACTGGGAGCGGTCCCGCATCAAACGCCCACTGCAACACACACAAACACACATTATTTTGGGGTCACATGGAGAAGAGAAGGTAGCAGAAATAAAAAAAATACTTTATCGTTACATATCTTCTTGGGCAACACTGTCCACTGTCTTTAAATAACTTTTTTATGATTGATTAATTAACTGAGACATTGATTGACTGATTGTTTCATTTAAAGAGAAAAATATTCAGTGCTTCTGATAGGAACCGAGCAGAGACCACTGCGCTTTAGAAAGCTGGCAGAGCTTAGTCGACAAGTCATGAATTAAATATCGCTTCAGTCCTTTGTGTGGTGTTATTTAAGGTCATGTAAGAACCAAGTTTTTTATCCTCCCAAGCGTCAGCAACAATCTAAAAAAAAATCACAACGAACAAAATCAAAGTAGCTCCCAAAAGAGCGAGAACACAAGGCTGAAAAAAAAAAAAGAACTGTCACAAACAAGGAGCTCCCTGTTTCACTTCTACTGTCACTGCGAGTCAACAGGTAGACACCGAACACAGAGAACACCGAGTTAATTAATACATACAGACATATCAAAGACATGCACACATGCAAATGCATGCCCACGGGGGATCCACGCACACATTAGTACTGATATGTATTCATCCAAGGGTCACGAGAACGAGGAGACACACAAACATACTTAAACATACACATTTACACACACGCACTCATTATTAGTACAGGTAGTCACAGATCCAGTGCCTTACATGTTGGACATGGAATAAAGGGAGGTGGATCTGCTGGAGTTTGAGGAGCTGAGGAGATCAGAAACGACAGACAAACTTCCTTTCCTTGGTAGAGAGAAAACACACACACACACACACACCTCGCATGGGTCAAAGCAAAGGTCAAAGAGGCCAAGAAAGAAGTAGAATGAGTTAGGAAATGACGAAAATATACACACAATGTTGCTGACAGACAGTAGATGAGAAAACACACAGACACGGCAGCTTGAGGCCCGCCAACATTTATAATGACGCGTGTGAAGTCAGAAGACTGAACATCCATACTGACAAACACTCTCATATGGGAGTTCAACGCACAGCTCTTGTGTTCAAGGATGTCGACAGATTGAATTAGAGAGAGAAAGAGGTTCATTCATTAGATTCATCGTGTAGATTAACCACAGAAAAGTACAGAGGGAAGTCTGAAAACTGTTTTCTAGTTCAGTTATCAAATCTAAAAACTGTCACATAAGATTTACTTTTGATTACTCATGAAGTAGAGAACGAATCAGCCTGTAAGGTGCTCAAAGCAATAGAGATTTAAAAATATTTCTAACACTTTTTTTTTTTTACACTTGATACACTTGTATAATCCTGTGATGTAGAAATTAAAATTATAATTTGTACAACCTAAAAGCCTACATGTGTTGATGACCTTGAGGAGGTTATTGACTTCAAGGAAAAATCCATTTATTCCAACTTATTATTGTAGTTTTGGCCATCCTTTTTATTCACTAAAGTAATTGCTGAATTCTGGAAACATCAAATGTCTGTAATGATCCTTCATTGCACAGGACAACTGTGTGCACACAACTGTGGCAAGTGCAGTAGGTTGTCGCACCAGGAAGTCGCTCTGTAAACAGAGAGATGTTCACAACAGACAGTTGTGCTAGTAACCTTATTGATCATCTGTTGTTCTCACTGTAAAATAAGCCTGGCTAATCGAGGTTTCTTAAAAACATGTCAGAAATTAACTTTGTAAGTGTCATGTTCTTATTACTGATAGAAATGGCAGCAAAAAACATGAAAACAGGACCAAAGATGTATAAAATGTGCAAATTTTCCTTTAACATTAAGTTAAGACAATGTACTTAGCTCACAGTAACTCAGTGTAAATTCAGTGAAGTCCTGATGTAACTCTGTAATTGTAATGTAGTATAAAAAAAGCCTTTTTTGTGTGACAAACCTTGATATTGACTGAGGCATCTTGCCAGCTGCAGCCTTGTCCTTGTCGCTCCAGTCTTTACTGCAGAGTGGGTCAGACAGCGTGTCGCTCGTCTGGGGTTTTGAGTCTGGTCCAGCTCCCATTTCTTCACTCCCAGCCAACCCATCCACTGCCACTTCGCCCCCTTCATCTGAACTCCGCCTCCCGGAGTTCTTAGCTGAAGTCCTCTCCTCCAGTGAGGCTTTGTGATTTAAGTCGGGACGTGTGGTGGAAGTGGAGGTGGGGATGAGGGGAGCAGGACCCTGCGTGGCTCTGCTCTCTGAGCCTTCTCCACATAACAGCTGGTCTACAGTGCAGGCCACACAACCAGCTCCTTCACCCCCCTTCTCGCCTTTCTCCGCCCCCTCTCCGACGTCGCTCCCAGGCTCCAGGGTTCCTCGGCTCTCTGAGGGGGAGAGCTCTGACCCCAGAGGAGATCTCGAACCCTCGGGCTGGGTGACGGGCTTCAGGAGCAGGGACACCTCTGCGCTTTTCAGCAGGAGGCCCAGGCAGACGGTGAAGGGCTGGTGGTCTGCGAGATGCTGGGAAGGATCCTTACGGTCTCTCTTGGAGCCCATCTCCTCCAGGTCTTGCTGTAGGGTCTGCTGCAGGGCTTTGATGCTGCGCTGGAGATGCATCAGAAACACATACTGCCGATGGCTCACCTGGACACACACACACACACATAAACACAGTGATTATTACACTGTGTGGTGATAAATCAAGCTTCAGAAATGAATCAACAGTGAACTTGTGGTTTTGTAAAATACAAATCAGCAAAAACATACCTGAGCACTTAAATGCTTCTGCACATGCACCAACACATGTATGTCAGCATCTTTACTTGATGTTGCCAAAGAAGAGGGAGAGGAGGGAGGCAAATTGTCCAATGAGAGGGGTTTATGGAATCCGTTACTGGGTGGCAGTGTTGCATTGTTGCTGTGAGATGATGTCGGTGCACTTTCAGTACTGTAATATTCCTTTAGTAAGCGTTTCCTCTGCAGGCGTCCGACAGCCTCTACAGATGTGCTTCTGGACATACCTAATCCAGCAGCATCTCTCAGCTTCTTCTGGTGCTGGAGAAGCTTCGCGGGCTGACAGGCCCACACAGTGAGAGGGAAGGAGTCCACAAAGGGCTGCGGCCGCCCTTTGCCTCCACGGGTGCCCTCATAGTCCACCCAGAACTGTGCAAAGTGCAACGCCCAAAAGTCAGTGGCGGCTGGCATCTTCAGGGTGCTTGCCCCCATCGTCGGCACCACCAGGCCCCGGTAGATGTCATGCAACCTGGTGTCTTGTTCGTGAGCGTGATGCTGGAAGACGGGATGGAGGAGGGGTAAGGAGGAGGAGGAACGCGGGAATGAGACAAAAGAGGAAGAGAAGAAGGGCTCTTCCTGGAAAGCCTGCAACAGGGCCTCAAGGTGGGAGCGGGTGCAGTTGGCCGGGTGCCGGGTGTTAGTGGCCACCATTTCTGAGGTCTGCACTGAGATGGAGCGAGGCAGGTCGGGAGGGCAGGAGGGGTCCCGATCGGTGGGAATCACCAACTAAAAGGAGAGTAGAAACCAAAGTCATGGAAATACAGAAAATACATTCAATGCTTTAAACCTGAAGAAAAGTTTCCGCACTCCTCGTTACCTTGAGCATGAGGCCGTCGACCTTGATGTCAACATGCTCGTCTGGTTTCTGCGAGTCGTTGAGCTTGTAGATCTCCATGAACTGCTCCAGACTCTGCCTGAGGTCGAGGGCGAAAAGGTTGATCCACACCAGACTGCGAGGATCCAGAACCAGCTGCAGGGCGTTCAGCTGGGCGTACAGGTTCGGACACGGGACTGCAGGAGCAGGAAGAAGGGGGAGAAGGTGGAAGAGATATGGTGTTACACATCCTTAAGGTGTATTGAGAGGGAACAAAATCACAGAGAGGAAGGATGGGGGACACATTTATGACCCAAACAGGCCAGAATATCTTTTATAAATGATTCAATTAAAAATGTTTTATTCATCCCTCAAGGTTCAATTCGAGGCAAGTGGATGTACAAAGCCAACATAAACTGAAAGTAAACTATAAACAAAGTAAACTTTTAGAAATTAAATATTTCAAATACAGTCTAATGGTGACATAAACACAAAATCTACTGTTTACTGCTGTTGATGTCAGTGATCAAGGCTGAGTTTGTTACAAATGGCTCTATGTTTTGGGATTGCATCGCATATAGTGTTTACTTTTAGGTAAGTATTTTTCATTCTTGTCTCGGCCACAAACTCATTACTGAGAGAAGAAAAAACTCTAGCTGTTCACACAATGTTTCCTAATGGGAGTGAATTTGTAGGAAATCCATAAAATAATTTAATTGGGTGATCCCTCATTCAGAGCACTGCGAGTGTTTTTAGAAAATCAATGTCCGCTCAGCCACACAGCAGTCAATGACTTCTGTTGCTGCCAAAAACAGTAGCGCTGGTGTATAAAAACAGTTACACAGCTCATGACCTACTAATTAAGATTAACATTTTTCAAAACAGATGGGATTTTCTTGAATATACAGCAAATGCATCTTGTCTTACTGGGGTAGTCTTTTCCATCAGGAAAGTAGTACTCCGTGAACTCAACATGGATGGCCGGCATCTCTGGGGGAAGGTACAACGACTTCTTATTGCAGGAGATCATGGCCTTTGGGCTGGAGCGACGCTGGTCCGCTGTTGACACCTACAACACACACAAAATCACACAAACTATCACTCTTAAGTTAGTAGTGGAGATGTATGTAGTCTCACTGTTCCCCCACATGAAGACAGATACACGTGTGTTTGTAGTGACCTGGTAGATGCTGAAGTCAGCCATCCTGAGAACAACGGAGCTGGACATGAGCTGCGTCTTGGGGCTTTGAGGGGGAGGACTGTAGGAAGTGCTGGAAGAGGTGTTTATCTTACCTGGAGAGAAAGAAAGACAGATGGAGGAGAAGTAGAAAAAAGAGGAATAAAAATGAAAACGGAACGACAAAGAGGGAGACAAAGAGAGCGCCCACTCAGTTCTCCAATGAGAGACCTCTGTGCCTTTCAAAAAAGGTGTGCATCACCGCACCAAGCTGTGCGCACACACACCGTGGTACCTGGCTCTAAGCACCAGCAGCACTGGGCCGGAGGCTGTGTTTGTGGGCTCCACTCTATGATTCCTCCATCTGCCTCCCTAAGCCCTACTCCTCCTCCTGCTCTCTCCTGACTTCCTAGAGGCCCATACACATCGTCCCTAAGGGACACTGGAGGACAGAAAACCCACAGTGATGACGTAAATGCCGGTGCGGTGTTGTGTGTGTGTGTGTGTGTGTGTGTGTGCCAGGAGATACATTAAAACATATACCCAGAACAAGTTACTAACTGTGCTTAATATTTGTCTAAATGCGTGTGTTTACCATGCTGTGGGGAACCGTGTGCAGGAGCCGGGCCCTGCTGGTCTCGAACTGCGGTCTTTAACATCTCCATGTTGGACTTGAACTCGTCGAGCAGGCTCCGCGCCCAGACCTCTCTGGTTTTGGTGGCCTCGCTGTAGTGCATCCAGTGAGCACAGCTGTCACCTGGAGAGGTTGGAGAGTAGGAAAATTGTTGCAGGTAATAATGATGGGGATGGGAGGAAAGGAAAGGAGGAAACAACCAACTTAGCTGCTGTTGACATGATAGTAACACAACATGTGGTGCATTTGCAGAAGGATTGTTGCGAGTTTACAGTGAGGATGCAGGAAGATGAGAGAAGTTACAGTGAAGTGATGGTGAGGTAGTATTGACATCACTGCAGCATTCGCACCTGCTCTGTGGAAGGGGTAGTAGTCCAGAGTGATGGAGCTGAACGACAGCTGCATTGCTCCACCTGTTATCCTCTTATTGATCACTGCACAGCGGAAAGAAACACAGAATGAGAGCCTCAAGTCAAAGCTGTGCGGTGAAACATTTCCAAACCAAAACTGTTTTGCAAGCGTGTGTATGCATGCTCTACCTTTGTCCGTAGCGTGGATGTCGTCACAGATGTGCAGGTCGAGGTGCGTGATCTGGAGGTGGTGGGACGTCTCGCATACGTCGTAGGCGCTGAACAGCTTTGCCATCGTTGCGCTCTGGTCGGCAGCTGTGGACGCCTGCTGGGTGCGTACCTGCTGGGCCGAGGGGGGCGGCGACGACGACACCTGGTGAACACGCATGCAGGCACATATATGAAAAGAGGGGCTGATACTATGATGAGTGTTTTTGTTTTTAGTGCTCATGTGTTGCTGTTGTTGGCGCTAATGGTCGTGTTTTTCATGCTGTTGCTGCATTTGGTCTTGGTAATATTGTTTATAGCGATGCGTTAGTGTTACATTTTTTTTTATTTTAATTAACAGCCTGTCAAAAAGACTGTCAGGTTCAATAAACAGCTGAATCATGCAGTATTCAATTCGTCCAGCAGATGGGGTGTTAGACCAAATGACTAAAATCACATTGGCTCCTGTACAGAAAGTCTGTTGGAACGTGAATGAGTGTGAATTTCTGTAGGCGATGAATGTATGTACATTTTGTATGTGTGTGTTTAAGTGGACAAAAATAAGACAAGAGACTGAAAGACACTGTCATAAATGGTGAGAGACAGAGATGGTGTAGGCAGAAAGACGCCATATGGCATCAGGGAGATGATACTGAGAAGGGCAGACATGATTTCAGTGGACACAAGGACAAACTATCAGACCATGACATGGCTCAAAGCCACAGGGTGGAATTAGGGCATGAACAGAGAGAGGGAGGGGGGAAATGTTAAAAATGTGAAAAAGGAAAGGGACACAGAGAAATGTGTGAGTCATGTTATATGTGCACCTGGTCCTCCGTGGCCATGCTCTTCCTCTGCTGTGCAGACTTCTCCATGGCCTCGCTGAGGGACTTGGCATACTGCACCATGGCTTTGAGCTGGGAGTCGGTCAGCACCCAGAGCAGGTCGTCCAGGACCAGGATCAGCTTGGAGGCCACCACGTTACAGTCCTTAATCTGCATCAGGTAGAGCAAAAACATGCATTATGCAGGTGGAGGTAGCCTGAGAGCATCCCATTAATGTAATGTGAAACTCGTAGGGAAATTCACTTGTTGTATGAGGTCTGTTTTTTAAACAATTCACTGGAACTTTGCTGCTGAACTGCTTTTACTTATTAAACTAAAACACAAACAGCCTCTTCTTTTTTTTTTTTACAGTATGAGCTATAACTGCAGTGACAGCATATTTGGAGGAGAATAAGTTTGTGTCTTGCGATAAATGCCTTCAGCAATTCTGTAAAAGCCTAAAGATACAAAGGAGGGTAATTACTTTAACAAACCAAACAAGTCTTTTGTGGACTTTATACATTACATTAAATCTTCCACACAGGCATTTGTAACCATTTTGTTTGATTATGTGATAAGAATCACTGCTTGAGTTGGCCCTGCAGGCTGTGACGTCTTACAGAGGGATTACTGTTCACAATTTGACAAGACGATGTTGCTCAGAGCAGCCTGGTTTTAATAAAGTTCCAGCTTGTCCATTAAAATTCATAAAGTGAATGTTTGATTGTCTTTAAAAGATATAGACGCATGTAACTGACCCGTCTCTTGAGAGTGACTCGGATCTTGGACTGGTTGGTGATGAGGCGGATGGGGGCGCTCAACATCTCGTGCTCGGCGCTCTGAATAGCGTCGGCCTCGATACGGATCATCTGCCAGCTGATCTCCTTAAACGTCAGGATCTGGACCGTCCATGCAGGGTGGTATGTTAGAAAACTTGTGCGGGAAGCATACTATGTACATTAAAAGTCTCTACTTTGACATAAAAAAATACTGACCTCTCCCCTCTGAGGGTCCTGGATGCGAGTGAATCGCAGGTCACTGATGCTCCAGCTGGTGTTGACGCTGTAGACCTGCAGCTGGGAGAGCTCGAAGGAGGCGTTAAAGGCCTTGGCACTGATCCTGATCACTATGGAGTTTATGGACAGGGACATCCCCTCCACCACCTTCTCAGCAAAGCCATATTCACTGCAGGAGACATGGGTGGAGAGAAATAACCAAGGTGATAAGAAGAGGGTAGCAACACGAGTGCAATACAATATTCTCAATATCCCAGCACCGACTCCTCAACAGAATTATTACAAGTTCAAATACTGAACCTAAAATGACACTGATTGGTCAGTCAATGGCTTTCACACTTTTCTGTCACAGATCACGCACCTCAGATTATCTAGAATATAAACTCTCATGAGTTATAATTGTGCCAGTTAAATACACGAGTAAAGGTGCGGGTCACATGATGTTTCCGTCACCAAATATTCGCTCAGTTTCCCATTGACTTCTTTTGAAGCCTGTCCGATACACAAATTCAAGCTTCCTATTCCTGTTATGGTGCGATTTCCAACAGGCTGCGGTGGTTTTGCAGGTCAACGCGTTCAACTCTGACTGAGCAGCTATGCTTGTTCGGCCAATAGAAACAGTGCTGCACTGTGTTTGGAAATGGAGAAGTTATTGTTTTTAGACACAAAAGATGCCATTATATAAACAGAGAACCATGAAAGTTTTGTCGTATTGTGGTTTTGACTGATATGTTGTCACTGCAGGTTGAGCACCACCTGTTTGTCTCTTCTGTCAAAAATCTGTACATCTTGTACTTTAACTTTACATGTCTATTTGCTGTTTGAGTAAATTTTACAGTCAGAACTGTAAATTAGTTAACTATCACAAAGCAGAGTGCATAAGCTTTAATCATACGGGGACAGTTTGACTTTAAAAACTTATATTAAATATGGGTTTGATATGGTCCCTGATTATGATAAGTTATGGCTCAGTTAGAGTTTCAACTGTATCAAAGTTGTGTGGTTAAAATTATTTCAATCTTGGCAGAAAAAGGAGTCTTTTCAACCAATAACCTTGAAGAAGCAGATGATGGAGTTATATTAAGTGTAAATGAAACAACTCCAGCACTCACCTTTGGCCTGATGCTGTTGCTATTGGAGACGGGCCATTGGGGGGACGTGGCTCATCACAGGTGCTCATCTCCATTTCTACTTTATCCAGAGTCTGAAACAGTGAGCAAGTCACAGGCTTCAGGAACTATAACCAATAACGTGTGTAGCTTATAAATCTAAACAATAACAGGGAAATATCTTCAGGCTTCTGTAGCCGTGGTCTGTCTTAGTATTCATTTCACCTCAACTCTCAATTAAAGTCACTCTGAAAACCGTCAGTCAACTAAAATGAAAACTAAAAGACAGCACGTTTGTGAGCTTGAGTTTTGCAGTATAGCTTAACTGATCTACAGATGTGAAACTTAACAACGTGTTGTTCACTTGCACACAATCAGTAGCCCATCTAACGAGATGAAAATCCCATACAAGTCTTGACACAATGAGCCTTTCATCGTGTACGAACCACCTTCAGGCTGTAGCCTCTCGTAAAGAACAAGGCTGTTATCATAAGTGCTCTCCCTTTTCTAACTGTTGTATTATATTTTAAAGGCCTTGCTATTGTTGATGGTGTGGTACTATTGTGTTCTACCAATATCCATTCAACAAAGTCCTATTGTACTATATTATAACAGTATCCTTATTTTCCTGATAGTCGCGATAAATGTTTTATTAAGTGTTATGATAGCTTTGTGCTTCTCTGATGTTTTGTTTTAACATCTTATATATTATTCAAAAAAAATGTGCCAAAAATATCACCTAACACCAGGTGCAGGAAATATATACAGTATAAGGACTGAAGTTTGTTGACTACACACAACATCCATGTTTTGTGGAGACAGGTGTTAGAAATGGAGCGTATGTTCCTCCTGCTGTGGTTGGTTTCCAGCAGCCTGTGTACTGGGAATTACAGCTACCTGGGGACTGGAACCAGCCGGGCCATCTGTCAACCTGACACCTGCGCCCTGCTCAGCAAGGTGGCTGCTATGAGGGAGAAGCTGGCAGCCATGACACAGAAACAATGCACGCTGGAGGAAAACTTTAGTGCCATGATGCAGAAAATGGCCAACGTTGAAGCCAACTTGCAGTCCCGCAAAAGCTCCGAAAAATAAACCGGGCACAGCGGCTGAAAGGCGCTCGCAGACGTCACATCTGCAAGCGCAGCAAAGTGGCTTTCACAGCCGCTTTAGGAAGCTCAGTGGGTCTGTTTGAAGAAGACACACCACTGGAATATCAAAGAATCCTCTCCAACATCGGCAGCGGCTACAAACACGCCACTGGCATCTTCACCACTGTACTACTTCAGCTACACCATGTACAACAACAACTCCGGACAGCCCAACTCAGTCGTGTCGCTTATGATAAACAGCCAGAGGGTGGCGTCGACCTGGGACACTGGGGGCGACGATAGCCGTGGCAAAGCGACCAACGCGGTGGTGATGCAGCTGGAGGCCGGAGACAGTGTGTGTTTGTGAAGCTCTGCAAATCGTGTGCTCTACGACGACGGCTATTACTGCAACACATTCAGTTGTTTCCTGCTCTTCACCTTATAATGAACGCTGTAAAATTACATTGTAAAACCAAATCAACTGTTTAAATTTGTTTTTATTATGTGGAACCTGATTATAAAAACAATCCTTGAAGATTAAATGACATAAATGTAGATATAAAGTCATCAATGAACTTTTTTGATTATGTAAGCAACAGAGGTAGAGGGTGAAACTTACCAAAGAGATCGGGTGAGTCTTCAACTTTGTCCATGGTATCTGTCAACGAAAACAAAACAGAGGTTCAAGCTTTTCAGCCTCACAGTATTCTGGTCCCTGGTCGGGTAGAGCAAGCTTTCGGCCTTTTGGTCCTCCCAAAAGATAAACTGAGTTACCAGTCAGCGGGATGTACAAATCAAATTAAATGCAGCTGAACTGGACAGAATTAAATCAAGCCAAAAAACAGCAGGCAAGGTAGCTACAGAGATGAAGAATCAATGAGTCCAGACTGACCGGTGGTTCCTTCCATTCATCTCCACAGCTCCATTAATCCTGAACACGCAGCCTCTTGATTCAAGCCCGTGTCAAATTATACAGCATTTACTCAAAAAAAAAAGAGATTAAATGTTTATGTTCATTTGCAGTTTTTTCCCTCCCACAGAGGGACTCGTTCTTTGAGACAACATAAATCAAGAAGTTAGTCAGTGCTTGGGATTTGCAGCTCTAATTGAATTAGACACATTTAATTTGCCTTGCCTCGGTCATAAAAATGATAAGAGGTGCCAGTAGGGGGCGTCTGTCACTTAAATCCATCAAAGCAGAAACATTTACTACAGTTTAAATCAGTTTATGCCATTTAAGAGTGTTTGCATGCCTTTATATGCACCCAGAGAGCTACAGCATTGATTTTATTCACTTTATTCAACCAAGTCAATCAATAAAGCCACTTTTATTTAAATTTGTCTGGCAAAAAGTCTTAAAATGGAGAGGAGAGTGTGTACAGTTTAGCTTTTCTGTAACAGGAAGACACAAAGAGATGGGTTTCTAAAAAGAAAGGAAGTGTGATACGTATCACAGTTCTCTTTTTACAGTAAACAATGACATTTACTATAAGCTAGAGCCAGACGGCACATTTCCCTCAGAAATCTGATGCTCCACACACGATTAATGTAAATGACGAGGCTTTTATAGCTGCAGCACTGCCTTACAGACACACACTGTCCATGACACAGCAAAGGAATAAATACAACATACTACATCTTCTAAACCAGAAATCACAAAAACAGGATGGTAGTAGAGTTTTGTTTTTTTAAACCAAGAAAATGGGGATTTAACAGAAGATGTCAAGAGCTGAGGAGCAGCCTTGGCAAGAATAGAAAAAAGTAATGAGGTGGAGGCGTAAAGGAAGAGGTGGAAAAGGACCTTGGCCTGAATAAAAGTCAAGCTGCAGCTCCATTCACTGTTTCCAGGGTGTGTCAGAGTCTGCTCCTATACATGGCACTTGGCTGATGACTATGGTGACTGTGGGCATCAGACAGCTCCAGTAGAGAGTGCGTATGCAGCACAAATACTCACTGAGCGTCTCTGACACAGGTGTTAAGAGGTGTGTCTGCTTGTACCTTCGCTGTGTCTTGATTAATGTGTCAGCCTGTCTGTAGCCTTCCAGGTTTCATTTGATTTAGGCCTGTTTAAATATGATTGTTCATTACAAATGTTGCAACAATCGCAAGCAGTGTACTTTGATTTCAAAGGCAGCAATATTAAAAAGTGACAAAGTCCCTCACCCTGATGGCGGCTTTGTTGCAGCACACACGGTTGATGGCCAGCCAGGTGGGCAGGTCCAGCAGGCTCTGGAGAACCTCCTCGTCCAGCTCCAGATTGGTGAGCTGACCCTCCCCCTTCAGCGTGCTCAGGTTGATCTTGTCCGGCGACAGGTTCTTAGCAAACCTATGAGACGCAGAGGAGAAATGCAGCTTTGAGATCGGGGGATATTTATAGAAGCAGGTTCTTGGCAAAGCAACGGGTCAACCAAACAAACCCCAACTGTTTGGTTTGGTGCAGCGGATGGAAACGGAAGGAGGTGTGCCACTCCAATGCAAAATAGGTCAAATTGTCAAAAGCATGTTTTAAAAAGCACTAATGTTGTTTTTTCCTGAGCTGATGCCCATTTATTTCTTGTAGATTTCAGAATTATATACAGTACCAGTCAAAAGTTTCTCAGAATGAGAAAGTGTGTCCAAACTTTTGACTGGTGCTGTATGTGAGCAATGAAAAATAGGCCTATAATTTAGGGTTATACACTGCTGTTTAAGTCGTACTTAAGTAAGTATGGAAATAAATCCTCCATAAAACTGAAACCAGAATTCATAGTAGTATATATAGTATGTTCCTTTTTCTTCATGTGAGCTTTCTTGTTGACTGTGCAGCTCATTTCAGACAAATTTCCCGGAAATTTTCTCAGTAATTTGCGGATATTTAACAGTTCATTTTTAGGGACATTTTACAGAGAGGCTGGTGCAATTTGGTAAAAATGGTAAAACGGAAAAAAAAGTGTTAGATGATGGTTCATTATGTTTGGATTCAAACGTAGTTGAAAATCTTAATAAATTAGACTTGACAATTTAAGATTAACTGACAGAAAAGTTTCCAGTGTGTGGTTTTATGTGTCAAACTACATATTAGCATATTAAGTTGTTTCCTAAAAACTCTATAATGAACACACTTCCCATATACTACCAAATTAAATAACCCTTAATAAATAAATAAATAAATAAATAAATAAATGCTAAAATATAATTTGACACACAAAACTACACACAGAAATCTAAGTATTTTATGTCAGTTAAAGAACTCAAGAGTCTGCACCACCCTCTCTGTAAAATGTCCTAAATATTTACCGTTAAATACCTGCAAACTACTCCAGGAAATTAGTATAAAATTATGGGAACTGGAAAATTGTTTTGTTTCCAGAGTTATGGAGAAATCTGATTATAAAAAGGGGGCAGCGAGGATCTGTTTTAGGAAACAAGGTACAGAGTTTAAATAACAATGAAAATACAATGAAGAGGATCCAAACGCAGAAAGAAAAAGAACAGAGAGGGTCGTACAGTGTGAGACGAGGTAAAAGGCCTTGGTTTTACACTATATGATACCTTGCTGGTCAGGATAATTGTTGTTTGTGAGATTCACTGCGGACACAGTGTCAGTGAGCCTTTAAGGTGGTGTTCCAGCAGCAAGGACAAAGTGTACTAAATCCTCATGCTGCATCAGAGGAAAAGGTGCCAACACTCATCTTTGATTAAAAGATATGAGCCAATATCATCATTATGACCACAGTGTCTTGATCAGAGGTGCGTGTGCATATATTCTGTGTGTTTATATGACGCAGTGATTGGTGCAAGTGCTCTGTGTGTTCAGTCTGTTTGCGCTTTAGCTCATGTAAATAGACTTTACTTGAGCTAAACATACAAACTCAGTGTCCGTGACCTAAGTGGCTCTCACCCTCCTTCGCAGTTTAATTATTGGTTAATAGTTAGCAGAGAGCCCTGATACTAAAAGGTTTATTGACCTGTACATCCCCACAGACCAGTCTAATGGAATCTCTTAAACATGGATAGTATTGATTTCACATTCTCCGAGCTGTCAAGAGTCACACAGCCTTGACTGTGTGATGTGTAGAGGTGTAGAAACCGGTACATAATCATGTTTGAACTCCAGCAGCCCGTTGAGTTTAGTGGTTTGAGTTAGTGCTTTTAATCTAAAAATGGGAGTAGTGTTAAAAAGAAGCGGGCTCACTCCCTTTCACAAACACATACAGGTAGGCTTAATCTTGTTATTTAGCTGATCTCCAACACGGTTAAGTGTGTATCTGTAAATAGGGACCGATCACAGCTCAAGAGTTTCACAACCGACACACATTACAGACAGGGTGACCTGATTATCGAGGCTGCAGTGACTAGACAATAAAGTGGAGCTTTAGTATTTTATTGCCCCACTAACTTAGATGTACGCTGTAAAGGAATGTGCACTCTGCTCACAGTTGGGTATCGTTTTTTCCACATGATAACAAAAATACAGCTCAACTAATACTAGATTTTTGAGGCCCGATACCAACGTGGCCAGGCATTTCTGTTCTGTAATTTCTTGTTACTTATCAGCTGACATACACATCGATGTCAATATATCAACCAATATTGGCCGATATACAAGTCTGGATTTAACTTTAAGAATAAGTCATTTGAATTTTAATCTTTGAGAACTTAAAATACTTAAAGTTCTCAAAGAGTAAAATTTGCAAATTAAGATTTGAATCTGAAAAAAAGGACATAAAGCACAAAAATGCACAACTAAATTTGAAAAATATAGATCTAATAATATAATATGAGACTTGTTAAGAGTGGAGAATATATATAATGGGTGAGTTACTACATTGCTGATATCTCAGAATCTGTCTGATCAATCTCAATCATAAGTTTGCTTTGCAGTAATTAATCAGAACAGCATGTTGCCACATAAGAAGTGCATATAACCATCAACAAAACAAAGCCTATAAGCAGACTGCTTCAAAGACGATGTGCGTTTAGCAGAAGTTATTAAAATACAGTCACAGGTGCTCCAAGAAGACCATGTGCATCATCTTCTATAATTACGTGATGATGTATGATTAGGCAGCCGCTCAGTAACAGGATAGTCTTCGGGAAACAAAAGCTTTTTGTTCTGATGGTCTGAGTCTCCACGGAGGGAGGGTTATAAGAAGTGAGGTGCCCTCAGGGTCGGTATCTGCGGCGTGTAAGAAACGTCGTCCAATACCCAATGCTGTGTGCTTTTCTGTCACATTCCTGCTTGTTTTTCCCACTTGACACCTTCTCCAGGCAGTGTTAGATTCTTCTCTAATTCAACATCCCTGTAATTTATTCAGTGGTAGCTGGAGACACAACCGGAGACTCAGCAACAGTGGAAACAAGAAACAAGACGCAAAAGCACACTCTCGCAAACACGACACAATAAATATTATGTGCTCACAAGTGTGCGCGCGCGCGCACACACACACACACACACACACACACACGGAGACAGAAACTCAGACCCTGAGAGATGGATGTTTTCTGCTGGAGCGTCTCAGCCTTGTGACCAGTGAAATATTAATTCCTGCTGCTGATCAAGTATCAACCAGCTAGCCAGCTAGCTTCACTTGCTCCCTCTCCCTCCTTATCAGGCTTCTCCCCTGGGTCATCTCTCGCTTCCTCTCTCCTTTTTCAAACTTCATAAATAAATCTGTTCAGTAATCAAATAATAATCACTTGTCTAATATCAAGGCTACCAATGTTAAATAAGCCAATTTACACAGACATAATTTACTCATTAGTGCTACTGAGGACAACAGCGAAGTGTGGAAGGTATTAAGTTCACACACATCGTCATCTTTCCTTTTCATCTCTCCTCTCTAGACATCAGCCATTATTCCAGTCAGTGAGGCGGAGCTCACCGGACCAAATCCTGGCCCATAAAGAGATTAGGACTGGCAAGAGGATAGAGAGGGGTCTGTATACCTGTCAAACGCAAAATTAACCACTCAACAGTAAACTCCATGCCCACATTCTTCTTTGTAAAAGGTTAAATTATTGGTTGGGTATTCGCTTTCTTGCAAAGTGTTAGATGAGACGATCGATACCACTCTCATGTCTGTGCGTTAAATGTAAGGCTGGAGCCAGGAGACGTTTAGCTTAGCCTAGCTTAGCATAAAGGCTAGAAACAGGGGGAAACGGCTAGCCTGGCTCCCTCCAAAGGTAACAAAACAACACAGTCCACCTACCAGCACCAGGCGAAGACAAGTATGGTGCAGAAAACAGTCGTGTACAGAGCTGTGGTCAGGTGGAATTCAGTGCCAGCGCATATTGTTCAAGATATTGCTTCAAAATTTTGTTAAAACAGTATCTCCAAACATTTCAGGAACCATAATTGAATTGTGTGTGTGTAAACTAGGGAAATATGGTGTAAGAAATGAAATGTAAACCTGGGTGAAAGTAGCACGTAGCAGAGCACGAGAAATGTATTTTAATTCCCTATTTCTTGGAATTGAATGTGTGAAAGTGCAGGATGGATAAAGATAATTTAAGAAGGTCATTCAGACAAGGATTTATGTTTATTAAGATTTACTATGTCTGTTGTTGTTGACAGGAGATGAGCTGTTTTGTTTGTTGTGTTTATGTGGCTATAATGTGTATGACTGTGTGTGAGGTGGACCCCAGGAAGAATAGCCAATGTTTATGCTGGTGCTAATGGGGATCCTGAAACCTTTATAGCTCACTAAACCAGTTATATCTCATTAGTTTAATCTGTACAACATTTTTTTGCATGGAAACCCGACAAGCTGTGGTTTTTACGTGTGATTATGTGCTGCACTACTTCTTACACAGGTGCAGTGACTTCCTGGAGTTCTGCGGTCACAGTGAGGTTGCCAGGAAACCAGCAGAGACTCCGAAAAAAGTTGGTTTAGTACAGATTAAACAAACAACCTTTGGACAGAGACAAGCTAGCTGTTTCCCCCCCGTTTCCAGTCTCTATGCTAAGCTAAGCTAACAGATTGATTGATTGCTATTGAACAGACATATGAGTGGTATCGATCTTCTCATCTAATTCTTGACAAGAAAGCAAATAAATGTATTTCCCAAAATGTTGAACTATTTCTGTAACCCATTACTGATGTAGTTTATTCTTGGTTAATGCAAAAATTTGAAACCTAAATGGATTAGTGTAACAGCACGACATACATCTGTTGTAAATAATAATAAGTTCTTGTGTAGTTTAGTCACAATCAACCTAAGATGTCTGCTAAAGTGGGCTGATCTTGCAACTTTTTCCTAAACCACAATACACTGACAGCAGACTTTTGTCCGCCATACTTTATGCTGATGTGTGTGGATCCCGTGAATGGAAACAGAGAGAGACTCCCTGCTTTTTCCTGCTCTCTGATGGTGCATTTGTGGCGCAGCCTGATCACATCACTGCCAGAAAGAGAGGAGCCTGAGGGAAGATGGCCAGATGACTCAGACCGACACTGTGGCAACGGACGGAGAGAAAGAAAGAAAAACACAAAGTGAAAGAGACAAAACAGAAAGAAAGGAAGAATGAAAAAATGAATGAAAGATTTGGGAATGAGGTTTTCCAGAAGAAAAACGTCTGGGTTACCACATTCTTTCCTGCCAGTGCTCAATTGACCAAGCAGCAAGCTTGGCTCAACGACAAAAATGGAGAATGTGACATTTAAATGGGCATTTAAATCCTTCAAATACATAAAAGGGCCACTAACAGTGTTGGAAATTTACTTCTTTCTTCGACTCTAAATTCTACCAGACGCTCATATTTTTTTTTACCAGCCACCATTTTGTAATCGCACTTTTGTGTAACATTTGTCTTGCTTTGAAATACACATTTTCCCCATACACATCATATTCTACAGACTCAAGAAAACATCTTTGTTTGGTACAGATCCCCACAAAACTCACACCATAATCATTTTCATATGGTTTTCAATGAAAATGAGAAAAATGTAAAAGTTATCATTCCCTCCTATATCGCAAATCATACCGTAATTGCAATATCAGTCAAAATAATCGCCATTAGATATTCTTTCAAAGTCGTTCAGCCTTAATTAAGTCAGAACTTTTTTAACAGTCTTAACATCCAACTTTAACAAACTCAGACCTTTAACAATGGGACAAAATGACATACACTGGGGCAGGAAGGCAGACAGAGGAGAGGAACGAGAGGAGAGTGGAGAGCTGTTCAGGGCCGGCTGGAAAAACAGAGCGCGGCTTCTCCACGACGGGGATAGAGGGGATTGGTTATTATCCTGAAATGCAGCCATGGACTGATGGTGATGACTCGCTGTGATGCACCAAAAACACTCAGCAGTGTAGTAGACATCATGGGACGACCTACGTACTGTAACTATAAATTTATCATATCAGTAATATCAGTTATAAATATCAGGCAGCAGCTCGTTTTTCACCTCGCTGGTTTACTTCACTGCCTGCGGAGATCTTGTGATTCCCGTTCCCACTGGAGCAGAGGGAACCCCTGAAAACCTTCTGCATGTAAACGGGAATATTAATGGAATATTCTTTTTCATTAGCTATGTAAACAGCTTAAAAGGAATATTGCCTTTTTCGGAAAAAGGAATATTTTGTGCATGTAAACAAAATCACATTTTGTAGTCAATGTGATCCATGCAAAACATGGACAGACTCCAAATGATGAAAAATATTGCTGTAAAGAGTGTGATTTGAGTCACAATGAAAGAAACGATAGAGCAGGATATGAAACAATAGACGTTTTTCCTCTCGTCACAATATATAATATATATATATATATATATATATAGCACAGCCCTACACACACACACACACACACACAGTGCAGCTCACCTCCTTGTGGCATTTGGAGGCTTCTTGGTCCTTGACAGCCACCAATTTTAAATTTTTGGCGCCCTTAATAAAGCTGTTGATTGTCTTGCTGTTGCCGACAGTGGGAGCAAAACACTGACTGACTACTAAATGTTTAAAGTGGTTCTGAAAGGCGTAAAAGCCTAAAAATGATGTGTTTAACGTGGTCGGCTGACTCACTCAACTCTGAAACAGGCCTCTATTATTTTATATGGAGCAAGTTCATCAAATGTAATCTAATTTTGATGACTTCAAATTTCAAACAGCATTTAACTGGCTTGTCAGAGGTAATCTGTTGTTGTGTGTTTATTGGTTCATTGCAGTCCTGCAGAAGACAGCAGCACTGCAGTGTTTGGAGGCTGACTGCCTGCAGTGTGGGTGTGTTGGTAAATAAAATGGGAACCTTAAAACAACCTAAAATTGACAAACACCCACATGCATGAACCTTTTTTAAATTACCAGCTTGTGAGACTACCATCTTTACCCCAATATTCACATTAAATAATATCATCTAGATGTTTATTCTATCATCTTTTTTGTTGTTACATGGTTGTGCAGCTACAAAAAAGTGCTTTGATTAAGGGTCTCAAATTTTTTTTCCAGCCCTGACTAGTGCCCACGGCCTTCCTCTCAGGCTGCTTATGGCCCCAACAACCTCCAGCAATAAGATCCTGTCTCTTTAAACCCACTCTGTTCTGATTGGCCAGGTGCAGTTTCGGAGGCCACGTTAACAAACAATAGTAGCCGGATCTTTTTCTCATTCTTGATTCAAAATGGAAACTTCTCAAATACGAGTCTGAATCCTATCCGAAAATTTACGAGGGGACAACGGGAACAACCCATGGAGCAACCTTAGCAACAAAGGATACGTAACAGACGGTTATTTGACTTGAAGCAGAGCGCAAAATTAACTTTTTTGTTCACTGGCCAAATGGCTAGTGAGTGTTCAAATTTTACCAGCCACTCATTGTTTTTTTTAGCTGGTGAGTAAAGGAAATCTACCAGCCACTTGCATATTTTACCAGCATTTTGCTGGTGCATTTTTACATACATTCACCTCAAGTTTTGGAAATTTGACCATGTTTAACGTAGACATCCGACATCTTCACTGTATAAAAATAACAGAAAATCACAAAAACCATGATATGACCCCTTTAAAACTTATTGCGTTGCCATTAAGAGGACACAGTTTAGAGAGATGTTTGTGATTAAAACTGAAACTGCTAAAGGAGGAAAGGAAAAAATAAGATTCTGAAAAGTGAGGAGGGAGGGGGCATTCCCCTCACTGGAAAAATCAACCCTTGCAAAACGCTAACAGTCTGATCATTTCTGTTAGCCTTGGCTAGCCAGTTAGTATTTCATGACCTGCGAGCAAATCACTTTTTAAAGTTGTGAAAGGCAGAACGATATTAGGAAGGTTGTTCTATATCGTTGTTTTCAGGGGACACTGAACACAGCACAGCTCCTCTGTCTTTATTAACAGTTTTATTTTAATAAACCACTAAAAACTATTTTTTACCAGTCAAACAGACACAATAGGACCAGAGAACCAGTCTCCTGTCCGTTTAGCTCTAGCCACTCTGCCCATGACTTGCTACGCTAACGCTAGCTAGCTGACCTACTCAAATGCGGCTAGTTTATGGTTAAGTGAGGACAAGTGATCGACGTTGTGCAGAACTATTAACACCCAAAACACATCAGAACATTCAAAGAATGTAAGAGAAAGAGATACTGAGCTGCATCTAAGGTAAATTCCAGTCAACTGTCTCAAATGTTTAACAACCAACCTGCTTTCGTTTGTGGTGTTTTTAGATTTTTTCCATGCGAGTTAATTTGCATAGTGCAGCAATATACAGTTTACTGTTCGGTTTGTTCAGTTCAATTAAATCCAAGCCGATCATGATGTGAAGTAATTTAACTATTTAGTAGTATTTCAGAAAAGCTTGATGACTGTCAGGATAATACTGTTTACTGTGATATTTTTGACCACAATAATTGCATCATGGAAATTTGATACCGGCTCATCCCTGTTTTGCAATAGTACGAGTGAATATCCTGCTAAGAAAAATAAGAAAACATGTTTTGCATGTTTGTTTAGTTGTATTAACTTTCCTGCTTTATTAATATCCACTTCTCTGGGACTGCAGCTCTTTGCAAAATGTTGAGATGAAGCCAAAAATACATCGTCTAGCCCTGACAGAACAGTTATTAAAAAGACTGTCATCTCCATGTTATCATTAAGAGGGATTACTTGAGCAGTCTAGTGCAAGTGCAGAGACACACATATAATGCGAAAATGCACACACTCCTGCAAAACACCTACACAAACATGTCAACAGGGCCAATGCTGCAACAACACGCAGGCAACCTGTCAAAGTGGAGTGAGTTTGTTTTGGCAGCGAAGGCCTCAGAGTCCTGGAATATTTATGACCCTGTGGAGACGGCGAAAAGGTTAGCGTGAAGGAGAAAACAATCCAGGACCTCAGTTACATAGCAGCAGAGGATGCCAAGGCCTGGAGGGGCCCTGGCCAAATGTCGTTGTCTCACACACACACACTTATGAAAAACACACCCCGCACACTAGACGTTCAGTCCACTTCAACTGCACACAGATGAGACACCCACAGCTAGGCACTCAGTCGTGACTCATGCCATAATAGCCTTCCCACCAGCAGTGAGCGATAACACCGGGAATAGTGGAGTTCATCGCTACGAAGCCTCGTCAGCCAGCCACTGCAGGCTCGTGATGACAAACACAACAACAGAAACGGAGCCATCTCTCACACTGCAACCAACATTAAACCTCAGATGAAAAAGAGCGCACGTTACACTTGTGCTCAATCTGAGGTGACTCAGTTAAAAATGGTTCTCTAAACTGTCTCCTCTTTACCCAGTGTAACCTTTCCTTCAACGTCCTGACTTGGACTTCACATACCAGCCTGGCTTTAAGCCTAATCTCCCAGGCCACGAACTTATTCCATTTGAAGGTAGTGATAATCTTTTCATTCTTAGGGGCCGGTTCAGTGTAAGTTTGTCTGTCAACAGCTCTGCTTAACATCCTGTACGACAAGCAGATCTCCCTCCATCACTCCAAATTTCAACACCTCTTCAGTTAAGGATGTGTATGATGGTGCCTACAATTTAAAGAACTTTATATATATATAAAATATATATAAACCAAAGATAACTTGCCGCTGCTGATTAATTTTTTAACTAAACTAACTAAATCCAGCTTCTCAAATGTGAGGATTTGCTGCTTTTCGCTGGTTGTAAATTCAATATATTTGCTTTACTGACTGCTTGTCAGACAAAGCAAGAGATTTCAAGACATTGCCTTGAAATCTGGGAACCTGCCTTTTACCATTTTCACCCATTTCGTCAAAAGAACTATTAATTGATTGATGGAGAAAATAATCATTTGATTAATCGACAATGAAAATAATTGTTAGATGAAGCCAAGATGTCAAGATAAGAACCAACAAGAAGGAAGGTTGGCAATGAAGGTAGGTAGGAAGAAGAAGGCAAGACGTTCCAAGTCTCCGTCTCTCTACAGAGCGTCTGGGGACGCATTCTCTCTGTCACAAGACCAGTCATTCACACAAAGTATGACTCTCATTTCTTTAACACCTGTATTTAGGCCCCTGTGTCAGAATATCTACCAGCTCCACGTTCCTGCTGCTGCTGCTGAGCCTGACCTTTCACCTCCCTGAGAAAGCAAGTTGAAATCTCTCTTTTGGGAGAACAAAGTTGAGAGAATACATTTGAGGACGTCCAAATGTGATTAGACGTTTCTCCGTTCATCTATATTTGTGCATGTCTGTGTGTGTGTAATAGGATCTGGTTCAGTCTGGCTCTGGCCCAGATTCCTGTCGATATCCCAACCTGTGTGTTAATGCAGACAAACATACACCTTGTAGTCAATTCGCCCCCAGGGGCTACCTGAGTTCGACCTTCTGTGAGTCACTTAACATTCACAGAGCCACCTTAAGACATGACCGGTCCCACACAGAGACGCAGAGGGCTTTTTTCAAACAGCTCACCCTGCACAAAAAAGCCCAACTAGTTTGATATGTCATGCACGCCTCGGTGCACTTGTCTTGGCCAGAGGAGGAACAGCCATTGCAGACTTCAGAGTCAATGAACTGTAAAGGCACCGTGCCGCCTCACTCTTACGGGCTCGTCCTTATCGCAGATAACGTTGGACAGACGTGTGTCCTCTCTGCAACAGTTAAGAGTGGGTTTCCCAGAGGCTGAGCTGACATGTTGACACCCACAACATAACCTGTAGCTGTGTAAGCACACCTACAGTGTGTGTGTGTGAATAATCCAGCCCGGCAGCAGAAGCTATTCCTGGCTGAAGCTGATGAGGCAGCACTATTTCACCCTTTCTCGATCAAAATCAAGCAAGCATGCATCACAATCATAGTCATCTGTATCTAATACAGTGGAATATGTGAGGTGATGCTGCTTTGGCAGTCTGACACCAGCACTTTTACCGTGACATCACAACACCGAACGGAGCAGGATTGGCCGACTGTGAGACGGGTCAGCTTGTTGTTGCCAGACCAATCAGGGGCAGGACAAAGAAGATCAGATGACAAGCCCTCAGATGGATGACATCACTACTCTTCTGGTCATTTCCTGTCAGTGTTGATGCTAATGCTGCCGAGGGCCCGTGCAGAAACACTTACACACAGCCCAATGAGACACATATACACAACTTAGAGTACTAGGACAAAGAAGGGCATGCTACCCATAGGCTGTGTGTTGTAGACAGTTCAAACCTTGGCTGAGGCATGAAGGACAAAGCAATCCTAAACAACATTAAGGTAGGGCTGTGCGATATGACCAAGATCTCTTACGATACAACAATACATATCACATTGCAGCACATTTTCTGTAAATTCAATGAATAAATATAAAATGACCACATGGAAAGGCCTATTTCTTATTACATTTTAAATTATATACTCAACAAATAAAAAGGTACTTACTCATGTTTGATTATTTTTCTCCTTTTATTTAGAACCTTTGTGCAAATTTTCAATTAAGCATGTAACAAAATATAAAATATGAATGTATAAAATATAAAAAGGTAAATAGAAACATACATAAGTGGCCCCTCTTTTAGGTACGAGTTCCTCGTTTTGTCTTGGCTGTTGCTGGGGTTGCCTTCATGCAAATTTCCTGCCTGCATCATGGACGTATTATAAGATCTGGATACCGGACCGAAAACGGCGCCTATTCAGTCCAATAAGAACTGCTCAAAAGGTGCATACGCCAAAAAAAGTTTCTAGCTTCCGGGTTTGCGTCCGTGTTGCGCGGCCTGCTGAATATGCACAGAGGTGTTTTTCCCGCTGGACCCGCCCACGAGTTCCCGCTCGGCCAATAGACTCTACATTGTGATGACGTGACGTCAGGGATTTTTAAATTGCTTTTCTCGGCTCGAGGAAAATTTTACAAATATAACAAAACCTCCATTGATGAAATTCTCATAATAGAAAGAGTCATAATTGACCTTGTTTGCAGTTTAAAGTGTCCTGTCAACAGTTTTACAGATGTCTCTTTTATAACGGTGGTCTATGGGGAAAAAGCTTTTTGGGCCGCAAGGGGATTTTTAGCTGCAATACCGTGAGTGACCACTGGGCAAAATTGGAAGCAAGGCTGAGCGGAGGCGCCGTATTCAGGTCTTATTATACATCCAAGGCCTGCATCCGTGCCATGTGGAAGAACGTAAAGCATCATCATTGCCGTAAAAAGTGTGATTTGCAACACAACAAAATAAACAATGGAGTATAACATAGACTGACATTTTTCTATCATCACACGATATATATCGTCATACCGCACAGCCAGACATTAAGGTATTAACCATTTAACAGCAAATTAATCACAACTCACAGCCAAGGACTTGTCATCATGAAAAACTTCTCTGACTCAGCACAATCACCCTTCTGTTTTCTCTTTTCAAGAGCACAAACCGGTCAACCTGCATACTGATGAGCTTTTTCTACTAAATCAGGTGTGACCTGCAATATGAATGTGACAGCTGTCATTTCTGCTAGCTCTGAGCTTTGTCCACCTTTGAGACTTACCGCTACTACAATTGTTATTCAGTATACTCCGTTTGATGAATTTTCAAGGTGTGAATTTGCTCGGTTATAGTTGATTAGCAGTTTAATACGTGGGAGGAAAACAGTGCTGCATATTTCAAACTCTCCCCCTGGAACAAAACCAGGAAGTAGTCCATTGAAAGTCCCTTGAGGGACAGTGGAAAAGAATAAATAATGTATGTAAAGCTAGTAGAGCTGAAAGCTCCCCATAACAACAAAGACATTAAAAAAAATAAATGGAGCCTTACACAGCAAGTGGTAGCGCCAAAAAACAGATCCTGAACCAATATTAAGCTCATTTGTCTTTAGGTAGGAGTGCTTACTGTCAAATGTGCTTGACGCAAATTTCCCTTTCTAAACAGTCTTGTGTTGTGTCCTGAGGCTGCTCAGGGTTCATGTGGACTGTGGTGTCTGATGGGGGAGCCACAGTAGTGAAAAGACCAGATAAGCAGGGTTTAAACCCGTATAAACAAACCCACACCCCGCTGCTTTGCCCTTGTGCAAGTCTGCGCTCACCCTTACATTTTTAACTTCAAATTATCATATTACTTGTGTCAAGTTAAACGATAGGTTTCACTCTTCTTCAAGTCTGACTTAAAACAACAGTCAGGTGCCCCATATGAACACTGAAAGAGGTTTTCCTCGCTGTAATCATTCCTCCCCGTTCATACATGGCTATTAAAAGATCCCCTTTTAAATGCGCTTTCATTGTAAGTGATGGGAGCCAAAATCCACAGTGTGTCCACACAGTCATTTTGTGCAAAAATGCATTTAAAAGTTTATCTGAAGCTTATATGAGGCTACAGCAGTCCGACTTAGTCATATCAAGTGGATATCTGCCATCAAATTCCCCCTTTGTGTTTCCCTGTTGAGCTGCGGTGGAAGTATAGTCACAAAAAAAGGGACTTTAGGACTAAAAAAAGACTGTAACGTTGAAAGATATCTACTTGATTTGACTCATTTGGACGGCTGAAGCTTCATATCAGCTTTAGATAAACTTTTAAATACATTGTTGTCCCCCATCACTTACATTGCAAGTGCATTATGAAGGGATCCTTCTAATAGCCAGTATGAACAGGAGGAATTATTATGGCAAGAAAAACACGTCAATGTCCATTTGGGCACCTGACTGTTGTTTTAAGACGGATAAAATTGTGAAGCTATCCTTCGTGGTCCAGTTATCTCACAGCCATATAATTTATGTATGTTGCGGTCAGTTTGTCTATTATCTGGCTGTGACTGCTAGATAATTTGCCTTTAGGGTAAGGCTGAGATTGTATGTTTAAACAATCTGACTCCACCAGTCGACTGGTTTAACTTGCTGTAGCATTTGCCGAAGGGATTAGCTCCACGGTAGCTAAACCCGGTGTTAGCCTGTTAGCTGACACGTCAGGTCAGTGAGGGTTTCATGAACAGAAAGGCAGCAGACCTCATGACAGCTAACTCAGCACTGACCTGGAGAGATGCTTCAGTATCTGCTTCTTGATGAGCCCGGCCATGGCGGCACAAATCCCGTTATCCGAGCCGCCGCCGGGCTAGCTGGTTAGCCTAACCGCTAGCTTTTCCCACTCGAGGTATAAACACTCAGCTCAAAATTCGGATCCCCGTGTCAGTCTTCATTTTTTTAACGGTGCCCCCGCTTCATTCTCCGGGAGATGACGGAGCGGGGAGGGGATACGATGGTATTTCTGACGTCCCAGTTACAACTGGGTTCGGAGATAAGGCGTATCACGTTAGGCCATTTCATGCATATACACTGATACAGCTCCGAAATCAGTCCAGCAGCTCTGCAATATCATACAGCGAACACCTGGACGGCGCGTCGGGCGAACAGCCGTCTGTTGTCACGGCGTCTGGGCGTGGACTCATGCTGCATTCACGGCCCGCTTGGAAAGCCCACACTTAAATGTATCAGGATTTATGCATAGATGCATTTGAGGGAATTGTTCATTTTCAGCACGGTCCTTTCTTCACCTTAAATGGGGTTTTAATGGAGTTTTGTTCCATTAAAACCCCTACCTTTGATGTCGTTTTGTCTGCTTTTTGTATATTTAATTTGTTTCTTTTAATGTGTAATATCAACCTACAGGTTATAATTAGCTTTTTGGCTAAATCACACACACAATCACACATTTACATAATTGTGATGTTGTCCCCAGTGAATAAAATAATACAGTTTTAAGAAATCTAAAGTCATTAGCAGTGAATTGTTTATTTTCATTTTTACAGTGTAGTTTTTTCAGGTTTTTTAAAAAAAATTATTAGGTATTTTATAAAAAAAATATTTTATGTATGCGGAACCAGTTGGACTCAGTCTTTATTGTACCCTCTATGTACATAGTTATTTTACAGCACTTAAATATGGTGTTGCACATTCTGGGAATACACTTAAAAAACATTACTGCACCTAACCTCAGTAATGCAGCCTATTACACATATAATACTATAATTTCACACCATTGTTTTCCATCTATTTACTGTTAAGGAATACTTGTCTGACTGAGTCACTGCACTGTCACTGGCAGCATTTCCTCTCCACATAAAACGCTCTTTTAGTGACATCTAGTGTTCAAAACGAAGACATAAACATGCATTTAGTTGCTTCTCTTGTCTTTTTTTTTTAAAAACAAGGGTACCAAGGGCCTGATTTTTATTTAAGTGTGTTTTAAGTAAAGCAAAGTATCATTTCTGCATACAGGGATTTTATTTTTTATTTTTATTTTTATTTTTTACTCTCCAGAAAACACATTAATACAGTATGAGGGTGTGCTATAGGAAAAACATTGTAATACTGTAACTCAGTGACCTCTAAACTGACACAAATTAGACATGCTGTCATGGTGTGACTTATAGATGGAATTATAGTGAACAGAAATTATTCCCCTTTTTACTGGGGACCCCCCGAAACCCCCTCAAGGCCTTCTGGAGGTCCCCGGACCCCACTTTGAGAACCACTGGGGCTGTAACCTCCACCATGCCACTGAAATTAACTATTGAGAACCATAAAGTAAAAACTAAAATCAAAAGGATTATTATTGCAATAGTCGTGATTTCACTGAGACAGTGAACCGACTTACAAACAATTTTAGGGCCTTAAAAGCTCATTGACATTTGTTATGGAGGAATTACAGTTATTGAATCGATGTGGCCTAAAGCTGTAACTTTAGCTGATGTGTCCCTCTGTGCAGAGATGTAATGATGGGATGTGTCAGGAGCCAGCTGAGCCGAGGCTGAAGCTGCCACGTATGAAAGGAGGAGCGAGCTGTGGAGCCCCTCCCTGCACTGCTGCAGGGCAGTCTGCAGAAACTCAGCACTGAGTGTTTTAACATTTATTCACGCATGTCCCGGTAACAGCAGATTTCATGTCAACAGCACAAACTGTAGATTGGAAGTTTGTGTCCAATTGTCCCCGTTTGGTAAAAAAAAACAACTTTGTTCAAATCTGATGCGTTTTTTTTGTCATTTCCTACTGCAAGAGATCGTCGTGGCAGTTTCACACTTAATTAAAAGTGAAAATCCACATTTTCTACTTTGTGGAACTTTTTTTTTTTTAAAAAAAGCTAAATTTAGGAAACATCAGTGCTGCACCAGAATGATGTTCCTGCTGTAACTTACTCTTGTTTTGGGTGTATCATAAAATGACTTTGGATGATCTAGTGCCTGATACAAAAATTGGGTTACACAATCACTCAAGTGTTAATAAAGCATAAATTAGTCAGTGTTTCCTGGTGTTTCATATTATTAGGGAGCCTGTAGTTGAGCATTGGACAGCCCCCATCCGCATACCTCAATGCAAAAAAGCCCCGTAAAAGACACGACGCGCTCACTGATACGCTGCTGGTCCGGTGGGCCTGGACTGGTAATATTCTCCATCCACGACTGCAGAAACCAGCAGCGCTGAAACACACACATACACACTCTCTCACATAACTCAACGAGCTCCCACTCACGATGACTGCGAAAAACCGTAACAAGAACAGCTCGAGCGAGAAAAGCGCCGCGTCCAGCCAAGATGACGCGTCCAAGAAGAGCCAAAAGAGCACCGGCAACGGCGTGAGTGGCCCCGCATCCCAGGGGCCACGGTCAGGAAGCTGGCTCGGGCTCATTTTGTCCGGCGTGTTTTACATTGCATTAATAGGCGCCGCGGGGTTTGCTGCTTTTTATTTACAGCAAGTAGTGGAAGAAATGAACAAAACAAGCGCCAGACATGAGGAGAGCGCACGGCAAAACGCAGAGCTGGGCAGTAAAATGGAGAGTGTCGTTCAACAGGTAGGTGGACAATGATGTGTATCAATCAGTTGGGTTTTAAAGTTTTAAACTCAGTTTGAATGGTAGCCAATATTTCTCTGAAATATTAGAGGAATGCAAACTATGTGTTAGATGCATCTTACACTGTTTTTGTTGTTACACACAATTACATAACTGTCCATATTGTACTTTTTGTACTGTTGGGGGTTGGGTGCTTTCACACAAGGTATGGAGAACCACAGTGATGGAGTTGGTGAACAAAGCCTCTTTCTAATTGTGCAAAAAGTGAAAACTCAAAGCTTTGGTCCTGGTGAACTCAAATAATTTCAACATTATTTACTAATTTTCCTTTTTTTCCTTCTGTTTGGGGACCACAGATACAAGGCGTTTCTGAATGTAAAGCTGGACAGGACAGATAAGGATGGGTTGATGCACCCTCCCTCTGTTTTATAAAGTGCATTATTTTGCACATGAGTAGTCATTTGCAGGAATGAGAATTGTTAAAAGGTTCAAGTCTTCACCTTTTCATTCATTCATTCCTCATTCCTGTAACAATCGTCCTTCATGCACAGCACGCGGTGTACAACCAGTCCAGCATGTAGTGCTTCCAGCATTTTTTCCACTACATATATTTACCACTGTTGACATCAGTTGTGTGATGACTCAGCTCTACCTATGCAAATCTTAAGTCCTAGAGGTGCATGATGTTGTATTAATTCACTTGGGTGTGAGCTCACACATAGAAGTGAACTTTTTATTCATTACCCAGAACCATCTTTGCCTTGATTGTAAGAATTTGAAACCTTGAAATAGTATTTATACTTTTTGAGCAGATTCATTTAGATTTAACACAATTCTGTGCGATCACAGCTAAAAAGTGTTTTTTTCACCACAAAAGTGTAAAAGTACTCTTTTCACATCTGAGGAAAGCTACTAGTTGGACATTGACTACTATTTGTAAGATCAAAAATGAACTTTCAAGGTTGTCTCAAATTTCTAATTATTTGCCCATACACATTAAAATATTACACTTACTGAATAGGAAAACAACAACAACAACAAAACACGCAAAATAATTCTGCAAATGTGATATTTGTAAGTTTTTGGGCAAATTACAAAACGAAGACAAGCATGAAAGTTCACTCTTGACTTTAGGAACAGTGGCGTTTGTCTTTTTCTGGATCTTTCAACCACATCGCATAGTCTTCATCAGCAAATGGATGCATCTCAGTTGACTGAACCATCTCCCTGTCATCTGAGGCAACTCCATTTGCTGACGGACACTGTAAGATGCGATTGAAAGCTCTAGAAAAAGCTAGTAAGTAGACCTTTAGTTAAGATTGTTATGTCAAACTACATAATCAAGGTTCAGGTGCATTTTTTGAGAACTGTAAAATTGCAATTTCTTGATTAAAAACATAATAATTTGCAGTTATTTTACTGAACTGCATTATGATGTAGCCTATAAGTGTTCCCTAATTAATGCTTGAAGACTTTGTCCTTGTCAGTCATAATGTGGATGTGAAAGTGGAATAAAAAGCTGCACACTGACATGTTTTCTTGTCTGTACAGGTGGAGTCTCTGAGGAGCGTTGTGGATGGGTTGGAGTCATCACTGGGCATCACGCGGGTGGAACTGGAGGGGGGCATCAGCCGCATGAAGAGGGGCGAGGTGGAGACGAGGAGGGTGGAGGAGGCCCTTCAGAAGCTCCAGAATGATCTACTCCGGGACCTTTCGGAGGGCATTAATGAAGTGAAGGAGGCCCGAGAGAGGGACTTCTCTTCTCTGGAGAAGACTGTAGAGGAGCGCTTGGCTGAGGTGAGTCAGTCGATCAAAGCCAGCGTGGCGGAGTTCACCGAAGCTCAGGGCGAGGCACAGAGCCAGCTGGCCGATCTCAAGGCCCGTCTAGGTGACATGGAAGACCCTGCGCTTATCAAACAGGAACTGTCTGCCATTGTTAACACCGTAGCTGAAATCAGAACAGCCAAGCAGGCGGCAGACACCTCAGCTGATTCGCTCAGGGAGCAGATAGGTGCAGTGAGGGAAGAGCTACAGACTCGCAACCAGGAAGTGGCCTCACTGTCTCAAGAAGTTCAGTCAGCTAGGTCAGCAGTGCAAGATAATGTTGGGAGCCTGAGGCAGTCGCTGTCTGCAGCAGAGGCTGGAGTCCAGGCTCTGACGGACAAAGCGGTGACGCTGGAGAGCGGGTTGCAGCAGGCCGCAGATGCTGTCCGCAACGTGGAGAAGCTGGTGAGTGCAGCAGCTGCTCAAGCCCAGAAAAAATCAGATGAGCTGGAAGTCAGAGTCAAAGCATCAGAGGACAGCGGAGATTCACTGTCCGCCTCAGTGGCAGAGATCACCTCCAAACTGGAATCACTCTTTGCCAAATACGACACCCATGAGAGCACTCTAGCTGCACAGGGGCAGGCTGTGGAGAAAGCCAAAATTGGCTTGGTGCAGGAGCTGGAGGCACTGAAAAGCACTGTGGAGGAGTCCAACAGCCTGGGTCAGCAGGTTGGCGACTTGGAGAAGAGGCTCGCTGCTCTGGAGGAGAGAAGCAGCAGCAGCATAAAGCCCGAGCAGCTGGAGAGCTTAAGAGGCGTGGTGGCTGGCTTGGAGGGCAAAGCAGCCAAGCTAGAAGGTCATGAACAAGCTATTTCTGCCCTTCAGAAAGCACTGCAGGAGACAACACAGTCATTAGCAGGATTATCCAAAGCTCCAGGCAAGAAGGAAAAGTAGGAACCAAGATAGAAAAGTGACATCATGATACCAAAACAACCAACAACAACACGGACAATAATGAAACCCACTTTTCCTTTTCTTATGAAGAATTATTAGTCAGAACTTGTTGGTTGATGTCTTGATGTTGCACAATTAGACTTGTAGGAAAGAAGTAAATGTGAGGAAAACTGGGTTGGGTCAGGAGGGAGGGGCAGAGCTGGACTGCTGATCTGTGAATTCAAATCCACACTCAGGCTGCACTGTAGTTTTGTTTTCTAATGTTTTTTTTATTGTCTTTTTTTTTTTGTTAGACTTTAAAGTTTCTGTGCCAAGGCTGTCTTTTTGAAACTCAAATGCAATAAGCTCTTGTTGAGCACTCCATTGTTTACTCACTACGTTTTTTGTTTTTTTTCTTTTTTAACAAGAATAAAAAACTCTTGTCGACCCAAAGCTGTGAAGAATTATTTCTTGGCGTGCTTACTGTACATGCAGAGAGCATTTACAAGCTGCAAAGTGTAAAGTACCTTTATTTATACTGGTGAGGTTAGCGGTAAAACTGTGATTTGTTGCTTTGGTTGAGCTGCTTTTGCAGTTACATCATGGGTGATACATTTATTGTATGGGTGGGAATGAAATTTTACACTTATTTTATAGGTGTGATGTACCCAAGGGCTGATAAAATCATGTTAAAACCCAAAGAGGAATTCTAGCTTCATGGTGTAATTTGCTTAAAACACAACAAATACAGAATTTATTGAGTAAATCTCTCAAATTAAAGTTTCATCTATTAAAACACATTATTTGGAACATGTGACAAGAAGCCTTAGTTACTGTGGAGTCAATCCTGCGTGCCCAGTTCTTTCATCTGCAAGCAGCAGTAGTAGATAACTGGTCATTTTCTCTTTGCATGTTCAATTTGACTCTCTTCCAGGTGTTCTGCAGAAATGCGCTTCCTTGTGCGACACCTGAGGCTGCAGTTGTGCGGCTACTTCAACGCAACACTTCAAAGTTATCTGTTTTGCTGGAAGGCCCAGCGGAGGCAAGGAAGGTGCAACATATGAACCTTGAAGTGTATCATGTGGTTAAAAAATAACCTGCACTGATGAGTCCAAGCTTTGGTATTTGAGGAAAAGAAAACCAGGACATGAGGTGTGGAGTCCGAAGTCCTGGATGACTAAGATGCTTAACGGATGTATCGCAATATATAGTTTTAAAATAGAATTTTATTACAGGGACCTTTGGTACAACTCCACTTACTTCCAAGGTGCATGGAGGAGAGAAATAGTCTCACAAAATACTGGACTGAGGGGTCAAAACTCCAGCAATTCTTGTAGAAATAAAGAGCGAAATTTATCGTGAAATTCATGTTAAGATTGTGACTGAAACCCTGATGGAAAAAACTTTGGTTTCATGATGAAGTTGTTCTTTACACTACAAGTGTTGCTGGAGTTTTGATAACCAGCCTTTATTGCCAATACAAAATACTTATAAATGTGATGTCTGTGAAGATTCTCAGTCATCCAGGTCATGTTTATCCAAGGAGGGTTTAATCGAGCGTGAATTATGTAACTGTTACTTTAGCAAACTAGCTTACAGTATGTGGTGTTCTTGTAGGTACAGTATGTGGCTGTGAAAGACAGGTTAAATAAACTGAAACAATATTGAATGAGGTGTATGCTCACATATATGTTTTCCCTGACAGTATGTCATAGTTCTGTGAGCCTGATGCTGAAGTGGGAGACAGCGCAGGCATCATGACATTTCTGCTCACCCTAATGCATGACAATTGCATCATATTCTGCGTATTTGTAAATGGTAAAGTGAGCCAACACAGTGGAAGTGACATGATGTGGACATAGAGACAAAAACAGAAATACCACCAACTCTACTTCTACTAGACTTACCACAGCCATTGATTGCAGCAGGAAATAATGTTCCCTTTATTTTGTTTGGACAGGTGTTGTGTGATATACTGGTTCATAATACTCTGTTTTTAAGGAGTTTGCATATGCAGACTGGACTTTTAGTTGCCAGAAGCAGCGATAATGTTATTTAGGAAAGAATTTATTTATGGTTGAGCTAAATCTTAACTGAAAGAGCCAAATAGACAGGAACAGTAAAGCTAATATTATGAAGCCTAGCATAGCCAACCTTTTAAGTTCAAACTAGCCATACAAGCTAACAGCTGGTTAGTCATCACAGATCTTTTTTTCTATGTCTCTTACGTTAAGCTATACTGTCACAATATTGCTGAATGTTTGTGTTTTGTCGCAGATGAAGCGTGTACCTGTGTCAAGGTGCAGCACATACAAAACTCTGCAGGACTGTTGGTCTGCACAGGATCCACACTGTGTCTGGTGTGGCTCTAACAGGTCAGACTGACAGGGTTGAATGATTCTGATCCAGTCAGTGTCGTCAACCTCTGATAGATATGATGTTGTCCCCATCAGGATGAATCTTAATAACTTTGATGATCCCTTATTTTTTCATTCCTCTAGCGCAATCGTCACATCACAGTAAAAAAAATGGTGGGGACTCAAAATAAGGAAAGAAGTAAAAACAGCAATGCTGCAAAATCATTATATCTCAGAATTAAAATGTCAGCTGGTTTTCGGCTTTGCTGGCCACGCTCCCTCCCATTTTCAGCACTTCTCTTCAACAGGCGCGCACTGCGCTTTTACGCACGACTCCAGTGACACTGTTGCGGAGCGCAGGGTGCCATGCAGGCCGTCCAAATCGGAGGGTTTTGCTGCCACAAGAAGATGCTTCTGCTACCTGGTCTGACTTGTATTCTCTTGGGAAAACCAGGTCGGCGCCTGGATGAGGATGGAGGTTTTATTTTTGCTGGAGACGTTCGCCAGTTTGCCGTGGCCACCAACACCGTTTACGGAGTAAAGTAATAGAAATACTGACACCTGTTGTTTCCAACCTGAAAGCTCAATAGATCAGACATCCACAAATACCTGTTGGATTCATAATTGATTCCAGTGTTTGTGTTTCTCAGACTATGAAGCCAGAGAAGGTGCTCTTCAGGCAGAACTACATGACATCTGTGCTGCCAGTGAGACGCAAGAGCTGGATGGTTTTCTTCACTGGGACTGGAGATGGGCAGCTCATTAATGTGTGTATATAAAGTGATATGCAGTCTGTCCATTATTGAAAAAACCTTTACTATTTAAAGTAATGACTAATGATCAACGATACAACGACACAGGTGATGAAATGCAATGAGGCCTTCATAGTTTGTTCTACATATTAATTTGTAAAACATTTAAACAAAGTGATTTTGGCAACATAATGTAGCCAGTCACCATTTTACAAGTTCAGGAGGCATTTTCAGATGGATATTTAAGTTTGAAAGTCAAACTCAAAATCTTAAAAAAATAATTGTATCACCCCTTTCTTTATTTCCTCCACTGATGTCACTTCGACATCACATCATCGATCTGTCTTACTTCCATCACCTTAATAACAGCCGTTAGCCATATTGTTCATGGCTAACAGCTACAACCTAGGTTAAGTCGACTGCACAGCTAACGTTAGGCTAGCGGGCTAACGGCTCATTAGTGCTGATTAAAATATATTTCTAGCCAAAACAAGGACACGACAGTAATGTTACATAACTTGCTAACACACAATAAATGTACCTTGTGTTTAGAGCGTGTGGAGAAATTAAAACTCACCTGGAAGAAAACATGAATGCTTTCAGTCCCATTTAGAACATGGGGCAGTGGTGCACGTGTGCCCCCTTGTGGCAGAAATGAGTATTACAACAACAAACACTTAGAAAAATCCTGACACCTGCTATCTTCACAGAAAAAAAACAACTATTTTTCACCTATTTTCACAGATGAAAAAAAAAACTTAGAAATGATCAAATATATACAGGCACATGAATTGGATATTATGAATTCCAATATGAGCTCTGCCAACAGGACCTTTGTGGCGTGATCAGGGGTACCTGATTTCAACAGTCTCCACTGTACCCGTGTCATCATTTCCAAAAAAGAATGGATTATTGGGTGAACACTTTTAGCTGTAACTACTGGTATGTCATCCATCTGCAATTCTCCTCTTCTATTCATGGTGATTGTTACTGTATTATGATTGATTATCTTCGATGCTTTGTTGCTGTAATAGGATCAGTTATCTTCGATGCTTATTAACCGTAGCTGTTAGGATCGCAGGCGCTGCCAGCATTTTGCCCAGAGTCTGACCCACCATGCTGAATTAATGGAGTTTGAAGTCCTGGATGACTGAGATTCTTAACAGACATATCACAATCTATAGTTTTTAAGTACAATTTTATTACAGGGACCTTTGGTTCACCTCCACCTACTTCCAATGTGCATGAAGGAGAGAAATAGTCTCACAAAATACTGGATTGAGGGGTCAAAACTCCAGCAATTCTTGTAGAAATAAAGAGCAAATTTAATGTGAAATTCACGTTAAGATTGAAACCCTGATGGAAAAAAAACTTTGGTTTCATGATAAAGTTGTTCTTTATACTACAAGTGTTGCTGGAGTTTTGACAACTTAAGCCAGCATTTATTGCCAATACAAAATACTTATAAATGTGATGTCTGTGAAGATTCTCAGTCATCCAGGTCATGTTTATCCAAGGAGGGTTTAATCGAGGGCGACCGGACTTCTTGGTTGTAAATACTTGAAGACTGAAGATTTCGACTCTTATCCAAGGGGCTTCTTCAGTTCTGACCATATTAATGCCAAAATAAATCATTCTCACCCCATTTTCAGAGACTCTGAATCACCACACAACATGAAAAACCCCAACAGAACCCAAGAAAATGAGGTAAATCTATGTGGAATCAGATTAAAATGTGGCAAAAGAATCTGTTCAATGAATTAGTCAAATGTCAACAAGGTAACTTTGACTGAATGGGATCAAACGATGGAAACAGTCTTTGTCCTCATCTTGCTTTGCTGCATTCAATATTCAAAAACATGTTAAAACTTGTTGACAGGCTAGCTGCCAGATTGTTCACATTCAGACTTCTTAATGGGTTAAAGTTTGCTGTCTCCAGCTTTGTGCTTCAAGGTTGTTCATAAAAGTCAAGAGTTTGTTAAACAAAGTTTCATATTCGTTTAATTTGTACAAAAAAGGTTTATTTCAGTAAACCTTTTAAACAGTAGTGTGACAGCTGAGCAAAAGCCAAAAAAAGCAAATAATCAGTCTCCACTTATCTGAGGTTGTTGCTCATGTTGGTTGGTGCATCTCTGCGATATCAGATATATCAGCTATTTCACTAACCTGTTTAGTTGTAACACTTAAATCTCCCTCTACTGCTGTGAGGTTAGCCAGTGTCTGTCTAAGCTCAGCAATCTCTTGCTCTCTTTTGGTGAGATCCTCTGCAAGTCTTCCTATCCGAAGAGTCAGGTCTGACACCTGAGGCTCAAATGCCCCAAAGTCTCTCTTAATAGAAGCCACCTTTGGTTTCAGGTCACTGGCAAAGGTCACTGTCCTTATCAAGCGAGCTCTGCCACTCTCTAGCTCCCTCAGTCGTTCAGAGATCAGTTGGTCAGCAGTGGCGAGCTCAGGGATGCGGCGGCGGAGCTTCTCTATGGCCTGAGCGTTGCGTTCAGAGGAAGCGCGGAGATTAGAGACCCGGTCGATGCTGTTGGCCAGCACTTCGCCGATGCGTTTGACCATACTGCGCTCAACCTGAGCGGTCCTGTCTTCCAGCTCCCCCACCTGAGTCAGCAGAGTCTCGAGCTCGGAGTGCAGGCCGTCCATCCTGCGCACATCTGTCCTCACTGACGCCACCTAGAGGGTCAACACAGGGAAACAGAGGCTGAGAACAGCACCAGGAAAAAGTTTCTAATAAAAATGAATAAATGTATCTCCTGAACAGCCAAAAACAAGAATTTAGTTCAGAGAATCCAATAAGTTTAAGTTGCCTTGTGCAGCTGCAAAGAAGCTCACATACCTTGCTGGCAAAATCCTTCGTGATGGCGGAGGTGCGTTCTTCAATCTGTGACACGGCGTTCGTCAGTGCGGTCAGGCTGGTCTGGAGCTGAGCTTTTTTCTCAGCTAACCCAGAGGCCCACTCCTTCAGCCGGCCGACGTCCTGCTCCAAACCCTCCAGCTGAGGCTGCAGAACCCCCCGCTGAGCCCCGAGACCATCCAGCATCAGCTGCATGCTCTCACACTGCAACAGGACATACAGTACATTGAGTGATAAGCTACAACAGCTACAGTATATGTAGGGTTTATGCAGAAAGGCTTAACTAAAGGGGAATTTCACTGAAGCAGTCATACATTAAAATATATGATCTCAGGGTGCACAACACAGAAAGGAGTTTTAAATATGAGAATCAAATAAATTTGTACAAATAAGACCTTCACACTGAAAAAGGTGATTTTATTAAATAAACTCAGTGATGACATCATACAATCATAATGCTTTCAATAGATGAAATCAAAATGCATGAAGTCTGTTGAAATAAAAACTCACAAAATAGTTCATTTGGTCCAGATCATAAAAAAAAACCAAAACATAATTGCCTTTAAATTCTAGTCTATACAAACCAACCAAGAGGAGTAAACATGAAGCTCATTGATTGGACAGTTTTGGTGGCCGTCATCCTGTTTCATCAGCATCATCAAATAGTGATAAACAAATAGAAATGTGAGGAACCACAATATTATGATGGGACTATTTACTAGGTGGCTGCTATGTTTCACATTTTTAACGCTTTTAGGAACTGCTGAAATATAACAGAGGACACAACTGCTTTTCACTTTCTGAGTATTTTCACACCAGCCTGAACAAACTGAACCAAACGGACAAATGCACCAAAATTAATTTGATCCAAACCAAAAAGGTTGGGTGTGAAAGCTCCTTATAGATGACTAATTATATTTATTTCTAAAAGCTATTCCTCTATCAGCATCATCAGGGTAACACTTACATTGATATAAAACTGGCAGAGATGCTGTATCAGTGCAAATGACTGGCTTGAGAGCGATGCAGCGTGTTTTATAAAATTGCTACAGAAAGCTAAATGCGTCACTCCACATTACAATTCAAACATATTGTTGATTGCAATTGTAATACAGAGCATGTATCCTTGAGTTTGTGTTGAAATCAGTGAACATTTATGCAATGATAAGCACATTCGTCTGACGTTAAAGTGAGGTACACATTTTATAAAACATTAATACTGAACTTAAATCTCCTTCTTGAGCAATGACATCATTCAGTGATGTCATCATGAAGAGCTTGAGCTAGATCATCCTGGTCATCTTTTTCCCACTCCTCATCCTCCTCATATTTCCATCCTTCTTCCTCCGGATTATCAGACTCTTTTTCAACCCTATTTTCCCTCAACACCATGGTGAGTTCACGGACCGCCTCTTTAACCACCGACAACTCGTTCTTCATCTTGAGGATGCTGTTTTGAGCCTGCAGGGTGTCCAGCTCCTGTCTGATCTCCAGGATTTCATTGAGCGCTTTCAGCATGCTGTCCTCAGTCCCAAACACCTGTAACGTCACCTCCTCCAGCCGTTTCTCCGCTCCGCTCAGGTCACCGCCCAGCCTCAGGATGGAGCGCACCGCCTCCTCTACCTGCGGCAGGTGCTCCTCACACTCCTGCGCCCGGGGAATGTGTTCCTGGAGCTGAGAGCTGAGCTCGGCCTCCCTGCGGGCCAGGCTGCTGATCTGCTCCTCCAGCTTGTGGATCTGCTTGGTGTTCCAGTCCAGCTGGTCCTGGGCTCGCTTGGTGTCGTCTTCCTCTGTCCGCTCCAGAGCGCGGGCGTTCCTCTTTGTGCTGTCCTCAAGCTCTTCCAACTTCTCTGCCAGCAGCCGGGCCCTCCGCTCGGCCTCGTTCACTCGCTCTGTGGCTCCGCTGTGAGCTTCCCGTGACTCGGCCTTGAGGGCAGCCAGGTCAGAGGTGATGGCGGCCAGGTGCTCCTGCCACGTCTCTGTTACTTGGAGGAAGTGAGCGTTGACCGTCTGCAGGTTGCGGGAGGCGGAGTTCTCATCGGCCTGCATCGCCATGACAACAGCATGGAGGGTGGAGATGTCCTTTTGGAGTCTTGTTGCCAAGGTGACAGTGGAGAGCGCCTCCTGGAGGTCATCCTGAGAGGCGGCAAGCTGCAGCCGCAACACAAAACAGGAGGGCTGTTTCTGTGGGAGCTCTACGGTCCTCAGTATTCATAATAATACAGATACTACAATACTACTGTCAGACAGAATACTACAGTACATACAGAAATACAAAGTATACAACGTAAGTAAACTGTAAAAAAAATAGGAATTTCTCAAAAGCTCACACAAATGTGATTGGATTAGTAAGCGGGATGCAAGAAAGACAATTTGTGCTCAGATGAAAGTAGTTTTTCTTAAATTTTCAACAAACACAGACAAAATGCCAACATGCAGAGGGTTTTGATATATTTAAGCCAACTTATTTTTTACTTGTGATCCCTTAAAATAAATAAATGTTAACTTGTGACCCCCATCGTCATAGGTTACATATGTTTGAGCTGTTAGAGGTGATTTTGCTCCATCTGAATATTTTTATGGAGCTGAATAGGAACGCAAAGCAAAGATAAGAGGAATATCAGATAAATAAAACTAATTTTGTATGGCAAAAATGAAGTATGTTGTTTTCTTTTTTCTTCTCCTGTAAAACATCTCATGACCCCTCAGATTTCTCTTGCGACCTCCTGAGGGGTCCCAACCCCCAGATTGGGAACCAGTGATTCTAGGACTCATTCCCTTCTCACTAAACCGAACTGTTTGCCCAAATCACAGTCTACTTGTAATTCTACTTTCAATCCTAACAGTGAAAACAAACAGAAGACCATTATGGTTTCCCTGTTCCACTCAAACGTACCTTTTTAGAAACTTTGAGGACTTCTTCCTCCATGTCGAACAGACTCGAAGTCTTTCCCTGTAAAAAACTGTACTTTTCTGCCATTTCGGAAAACTTGTCATTCTGTTGCAGCACCACCCTGAAACCAAGACAGAAACACTTAAAGTAGAGCGGACACAGCAGAAAAGCTCCTTATAAAATAAATATCTGACTGTTTACTTTACTTACCAACTCAGGGCTCCGCACGCTGCAAGCGACAACAAGCACATGATGCTTTTAAGGTCCAAACTCGAAGACGTTTTATTTGCTGCTGCGTTGTTTCCAGCTTCAGTCTTCGCTTTTTCATCTTTGTTATTCGCAGGCGACGTTTCGGACACTTCATCACTTTGCTTTGTCTTCTTTCTCTGCTTTACTTCACTCGGCATTTTTGCACACTGACACACTGTTGGTAACTTTAAAAGAAATTCAACAGGCCTACCATAAAAAACTACGCATCTATTATTCGTTACGCTGCAGACTAAAATAAGACATTTGTCTCCCTGATAAGTTCATAATGTAGAATACTAAAGTCACATAAGGATGACAGCTGGCTTTTTGCGGTATGTTAGCACTATAACAAGCCTTAATCCTTCCCCCAGTTCCTTGGAAAAATGCAGCCTTCAGGTGCTCCTCGTAAACTCGTAAATACGAAGACACAGCTAACAGAGGGAGTGCTTTAGTTGGACCTTGTGACAAATATTGTCGTTTTGTGGGTGATTGGTCTGTAAGCTGAAGTGATACACTGGTTTTTAGATAAAGTTGTAGCTTTCAATCATATTTACCGATTTGTTTAAACGTTCGATTGAGCTCCGACTGTGACACTCATATTTCCGACAGCACAGGAAGCTCCTCAAACGCCTCAGCCAGCCACGTAGGCGCTGCCAGCATTTTGCCCAGAGTCTGACCCACCATGCTGAATTAATGGAGTCTGCAAGTAGAGCCGAGACAGTTAATTGATTAATGAATGAGACGACTGATTATTGTTTACTCATTTATCAAAGAAAATCTGCCTTTTCTAATCTGACCAGACATTTGAAGATGTCTAATTGCACTCTGGGAAACTGTGATAGGCATTTGCAGTATTTTCTGACATTTTATAAACTAAACAATCAAAAGATAATAGCTAGTTGCAGCCCTATATACAAGAACAACTCACCCTGAAAGTCCTGGCCCCACACATTGCTTAAAACTTTATATTTACAGAAGAAATAGAAACATTTCTGTGCAGTGCAGGCTTGATATTGTAGACAAATAACTAACAGACAGAGGAGTTTGGGCACAAGCCATTTATTTGGCATGTTTTCCAAAATCTTACTTACATCTCGTGTGTCAAAAATTGTCAAAATTTGATTATCAGTAGCTTTCTATAAATGGTACTCCAAAGCCCTATACAATAAACATTTTATGTAGCAGTTTATAGCCTACTTTACAGCTTTTATGTTTGGGTCCCAGCAGCTGTATGCTATGTGTTAGCGTGTCCTAATAACTACAAGGGCCATGCAAATTACACAGGCTGCTATTTTTTTTATGTAACATTTTACAATATTTAAACATACCAACAGCAGAAGACACAAAACAATCTTACAAAGATCAACAAACTGAAGTCTAAGGCATCGTCAACTTAGAGGCAAAGATTCAGTCGCAATACAGTACAATCAAGCAGAAGCTGCCACGTGCAATGTCTAACAAATTATGTGCAAAAAGGTAACTAGATGACTCCACAATATTGCAATATTAAGGCGTGTGATTCAGAGATCTTTGGACTAAGGCATATAGTGATGGAGTAAACAAATATTTGGCCATTAAATGATTAACAATGTTCACTTTGCCTAGTTTTAGTGTTTCATATTTAACAAATCAAACTCCTGAGAAGCATAAACAGTACAGAAATTGCTCAGTAATGTCATCTTCCTGTACAAGATCTTGGCATTAATAAACACTAGTTCCTTCACGGTGCATGATTACATATCTGAAGTAGCAACTTACCTAAATGCTGAAGCACAAGCCGTAGTTATTCCATATGAAAGCCATGGGCAGATATCAAGCTGCTTTTCTATTGCTTTTAAATGTCATAGCACAGCACCACCTGCAGTACTATTTGTGTCCCATCACTGCCTCTGTTACGTGTATATTTGACAGAATTAAGGATATGACCTGAACCTTTGCAGTTTGTTACAGCAACAACAACAAATTGACTTCAACTAGGCTTGAAAGAGAGTGTTTACATTCATATTTTAAGTGGACGTGTTACTGAAGAGTGGGACCTGAAAGCTACAAAGAGGCTACACCACATCAGAAAACCCGAGCCTTCAAGAATCTGTTTATGCCATTAAATAATGTACCAAACGGGACAACCTAGGAATTCACCGCAGATAGCTAAACACAAATTCCAACAAAAATCAGCTACAAAATTCAAACCAAAGGCACTCCTTCAGATTCAATAAATCTATGTGAGGCAATAATATCGCCCATACACTTTAAAGTGTCTAATTCCAAGCAACAGGATTGAGAAAAAAAATTAACACATAGTGCAACTGACCTACTGAACATCAAGTAGGGTCATTCTAGTGCTATGAGTATTCATAACAGGTTGATTGTGTAACGGTTTGTTGTCTTTTCACTTTTTAAGGAGTAGACAAGCATTTAGGGAGCTTATTCGCTTTCTTGATTGATGCCACTTTCATATCTGTCTGATAAATATGAAGCCAAAAGCTGGTTACCTTAGCTTAGCATAAAGACTGGAAACAGGGGGAAACAGCTAGCCTAGCTCTGTCCAAAGGTATGGAAATCTTCACTAATTAACAAGATATATATTAATTGTTTAATCCATAAAAAAAAGAAGTGTAAAAGTGACGCATGGTTTTGCTGGGGGGGGGGGGGGGGGGGGTAGCTTGCCAGCCTAGCTTGGCCGGGTGCAGTCACTTCCTGAGGTCTTGCCGTCTCCGTAAGGTTGCCAGTCACTACTCCGTGCTAAGAAATCGTCTGGTTTTTACACTTCTGCTTCTGTACGGATTAAACACGATATAACATCTTAATTAGTGAGCTATCGAGGTGCTGGTAGGCAGATTTGTTGCCTTTGGACAGAGCCAGGTTAGCAGTTTTCACATTTCTAGTCTTTACACAAAGCTAAGCTAACCGGATGCTGACTGTACCTTCAAACTGAAAAAGATTGGTATCAATCTTCTCATCTAACTCTCAGCAAAAAAGCAAATAACACATTTCCAAAAATGCCGAACTATGACTTCAAATTTAGTATTTTATAGCTGCTTAGACTCCATATCATCTTGTTTTTAACTACAGATGTATGGTCCAAAAAAAAAAAAAAAAAAAAAAAAAACATAAAAAAATAATTATTTGCAGGATAATGAAGCTTATGTGCTAATGAGGCCAATATCAATTTACGTAACTGACAGTAAATAATAATTTAAAAAAAAAAGTTCTGTGGTCCCCTAAGGCCTCATTATCAGATTTTGGTCCTGTCTGTGGAGGAGCAAATGTAAGTGCACTTTGGGGACAGAAAGGACACTTTCAAACAGGTGGGAATGTGCAAGTTAAAAAAAGAAAAGAAAGAGCACAAGACAACACTACAGAGTGCATGTGATGAGTGATAGTGCGTTCACCACTTAAGTACTCGCAGCAGAGTTGTTTCCGCTGCTTAAGTTTTGACCTCATCAACTAAAAGGAGTCAAAAAGCAAATCCCTCCTTTGCAACACCAGAACCCTTCTCAGACGGCTACATACAATATTTCTAAATATTTAAACCCCCAAGAGCTCAAAGCAAACTAAATAATATAATGCAAAGTAAATATTCTTCATGACTGTACTATACACAGAAATCTCCCTTCAAGATGCCTGCAGTGGAACATAATTCCACTGAAAATATTGTGCTTCGGTCATCTTGATTCGTACAACTGCTGTATATACATAGTCTAATAAAAAAAAATAGATGGAGATGTATACAGGGTTATTTTGGGGTAAATTCTGATGCGTCATACAGCAGATTTGCTCCTATCTTCATCCTCTGTCTCCACGTGAGGAACCGTCACTCACTGGGAAGAGGACGACTACTGACGCTGAAGACGAGACACGTCGTCACTCAGGAACTGTAGTGATCCTGGAAAAAGGAAATGGACACACGTAAGAATGTGACAACTTGTTTGTCAAGCAAGATATGTTTATGATCTTTGTTCAAAAGGTGTTGTATTTCTGACCGACCTGAATTGAGCTAACTACGCCGCTGGCCATGACGGAGAGTTTTCCTGCGACTGAGCGCACCCCAAGTTTGAGCTGTGACATGTCAGGAGCATTGGGCAGCACGTTGGTCAGACGGTACGAACTTCCTGTGATCAAAAAACACAGCCAAGCAGACAGACAGAGATTATTAAATTGTGTCTTTTGGTAATTATACATACATTTATTTATATTTATTAATAATAAGAAGAATGTAAATGGTAAATTAAACATATATTGAGGGTTTTTTAGTCTAATTCCCTTACCGGCCTGCTTCTTTGGATCATCAAACAGGTCTGCTGAACTTATAGCGGAGCTCCCAGAAAATCTCTCCAGTCGTGTTTTGGCCTCATACTAAAAAATGGAAGTGCAGAAAGTACAGTATAAACACTTCCATCAAGTTAAGTAAAGTCACAGAAGTTCTCCAACAATAGGTGTTCTGGGAACATTCAGGCTTCACAACAAAGCTTCAGTAATTTCTATGCGACTATGGCTCTACAGAGTCGCTGTTAAACTGTTTGAATTGTGCACAACATTATATATATATATATGCAATATGCTGATAGCAAAGGATACATGGTGTGACCGAGTACCTCAGTGTTGTCTTGTTTCCCAAAGTACATGTCTGAAGAGATGGCTTTGACATCATTTCCAAACTTTTTGCGAGCTTCTCCTGTGTCTGAGACTGGTACTGGTTCTGGTTTCCTCCTGGCTGTGGGCCTGATAACAGATAATGATTATACATTAACCAAACATATAGTCTGAAAGCCCACATTGACTTCACGTATAAAACGTAACTCACCAGTCATCAAGTTAACACATTGACAAGCATGTGAGACACTTGAGGGGGTCTAAACATGTACCTGGTATAACTTCACACATTATAACACATTAGACAAAACTCCTCTCATGTTTGAACCAAAACTTGTTTGTTGTTTTTAAGTTATTAAAAAACATGACATTAAAAAAGATGAAATCATGAAATGATCACACTTTGATTCGAATGAAAAACGATAACTTGCAGTGGCGTGCAGTGAGTGTAACAGGACAAAAAGGTTAAATTCCTACTGTATTAAGCAACAGCAGCAAGTCGTGGAGAAGTCTTAGTGCTTTACAGTCAAGAGAATTCTGTTATAGTGATTTGGAGAAGAAGTCAAAACACAGTGTCTCCTACCTGTCATCAAGTGATGTTATAGTGGAGCTCAAGAAGAAATCCGGCTCTGGTTTCTTGCTCTCCTTCAGCCAGCCTCCTCCCTCGCCTCCATCACCCCACCGGGAGGAGAAATGATCTGAGGTTTCGGCTTGATCTTCCAACCGGTGCATAATCCTAAGAAAGAGGGAGTTCAGAAAATGAATCATCACAAACAAATTCTTGTTGTGAAAATATTGTAATGCACTAGAGCTGAATAAGAATAATCAACAGCATCTGACCTGGAGCTAAAGGACCCCTCGTCATCCTCATCCTCAGTGAACCGACGTCCTTTGTTAGTTTTGGCCGCCAGTGGACTCTCCTGCTGGATGATGTGCATGTCCGATGTCACTGAGTGAGACACTCCACTACAATATGATAATGAGAGAAAGACACGGTAATAAATAAACTGGACATCTCATGGAAACAACTTCCATAATTAGCAACAGGCCAGTTAGTTTTACCTCCTGATTCCTAGACCCATGCCCAGCCTCTCAGCTTGCTCCTTCTTGTTCCCCTCTAATCCCTTCAACTTCTGCTCCTCAATTTTCCTCTGCTGCTCCAGGTCTTTATAGGCCAGCCGCAGGGACGGAGCACTGAGAGGAAGAGAGAAGCAGGAGAGTTTCAATATGACAAAACAGACTAAAAGTGAAGCAGCTAACAGAAATAGGTGATCTAAGAGTGACAGCTGGGCCGTGTAATGGTGAGGTTTAAAGCCACTTTCTGCTGAGCTAAAGAGTTTTGGAGTACAAGACTGAAACCTGACCTCTGACCTTATTGCAGAGGGTGCAGAATGACTCAGAATGAATCAATAGATTACCACAAAAACACATTAAGTGAGCAGAAAAACATCAAAAATGATAAAGAAAGATATTATTTAAATAATAGTAAGTGCTCTCACATGGATTCCTCAGGTTGAATAGTTTTCTTGGAGGCACCAGCAGCACCGTCTTCTCTCTCTCTGAGCTTGTCGGCAGCTTGAGCCCTCTTCTCCAGCTCTGAGAAACTCTGACTGCTAACCTTCTGAGCGCCCAGACCACCCTTCTTAGACGCCAACTACAAGCAGACACATTTTACAAAACACACTCTGAATGCACAGTCCATGTATGCACAAACGTGCATGCCAGAATACATTCTGTCTAATTACAAATAAGCAGAAATACAACTGTCTACTTTCAAAATATTATTTTACATACAGTTTTCTTGGGGGCAGCTGGCTTCTTCTTGAGAAGAGAGGACGGCTCTAGAAAGAGTTAAAGACAGCAGAGTTACATCACCAACAGTTTAGTTATAATTCAGGTACAAAAACAAGGAGAACATCTACATAATGAATATATTATTGTTTTTAAGTCACAGCAAACCTGGATTTGCTTTTGGAGAAACACTCAGCATTTCCACACTAGGACCCTCCTCTAGATTACCTGAAAAGATTTATTTGAGCGTATGTGTGACTAGATATTAACTTTGATGTGATAAAAACAACTGGAATGAGTCATGTTACATTATTTGGCAATAACACTGGATACCATTTTTGTCTTCCTCTTTTTCCAGGGGTAATGGCTTCTCTGATGTGGCGGAAGTGAAACTCATTTTGGCCATGTTCCCAGGAAGAGCCTTTGCATTACACAAACACACGTGGTAAAATGATCAATCACCAGTCACTGTAGAAAACATCTAAGAAGCATATTTGTGGATTATTTCCCATCAAGGCAAAGGAAGCCCAATTGAATACCTGTGAATGCAGACTGAAGAAATCCACCTGCTTGTCCTCTGGTGATGTTGGTGAGAGAGGAGCCTGACTGTCAAGCCATAACTGTGAAGAGGAAAAGCAGTAAAACATGTACAGCTGTCTCTGCACTTACAGATATATATATTTTTAGTGAAGTGCGATGAGCAAAGAGGAAGCCAAAAATTTCATTTTAATCTCTTCGGATTGGTGGTTTCAGCTCTAGCTTTCGTTCACTCTGTGAAGCAACCTGCAGGAGATGTTTTTTAGACAGTAAACCAACATGTCTACCTCAGTGCCGTGGCGTCTGGTGGCTTGAGTGGCTAAAGTCTTAATTTTCTCTCTGTACAGCTGGGCGGCTCGGCTGTTGTACTTGGCATTCGCGGCACTGGCTGTGCAGCCATGCTGATTGAAAAATGCAATCTGTCAAACAGACACCGAAAAACAGACAGGAAGAATTAAGTTAAATGAAATTTGTGCAAAGCAATGTTGGTATTACAATCCAACGATATCAGAGTTCCCATCAGGTACTCACCGCACCAGCATTGCCTCCCACTTGCATACATCTTAGCTGGAACCACGACCAATTAAAATCCAGCTCAGTAGACCTGTTTAACACAATGATGTTAGGATTATGTAGTTTGTCAGGGATGAACTCTGACTCAGGTTACAAAAGACATCGCTCTCTAACATTTGACTCTTGTCTGGATTATTCTATTCATACTAAGAAACTTGTGCAAACATGTTTTTTCTAACACATTTTCTAGCACATTTCTCCATTGCTGACATCTCTCTGCCAGTGGAGTTTAGATTTCAGTTCCAACGTTTTACTTACTACCTATCAAGCTATACACACCTAAGCCACTGAAAACATTTCTAAATTGTTGTGACCATATTGTAACTTTAAGTCTCTCAGGTCGGCTCACCAGTGTCTGGATGTTAAGATGAAGGGAGACTGAGCATTTGATGTTTTTGCAATAGTTAAACTCTCAAATTCCATTTTCATGTATTTACTCTTCTTGTTTGATGCTATATGTACACAAACCCTCATTTTCTTACTTACCTGATAAAGGACAGGTGCACTCCCAGAGACCTGTGTGTCCCAGAACAATCGATACATAGGAATACACCATAGGTGATGCTGGCCCAGCTGGGGTTTTTAGCTGAGCAGTCAAAGCAAACCTAGTGAAAAGAGAGCACAGGACACATAAAATTAAGTTTGATCTCAATACAAACATATAGGGCTTAAACGTATTAGGTTATCTCCCTCCTCATGCAAGACCATAAGTCCAAAATCAATAAAGAGACGTGGAAGTGAGCTAAGTGAAGGATGTTTGTCTGATGATAACAGCTGTGTAACCATGGAGGTCTAAAGTGCATGTTTCCTGTGAAATACGAGCTGCTTGTTAGGCTAAATTCAAACAGCTGTTGTTGAAGTGTTTGGCTGTAAAATTAACTGGTAAACGTCTCTATGACACAGGAAGTTTGCACTTATCCCCCAAAAAGCCTAAACAAACAAAGCTAACACCAACTGTCAAAATGAAGCTTGTTAGCTTGCTAGGCTGTCAGTTTTCAGACAGCTTTTTTTTTTTGTCTTGCCAAAGTTACAAAGGGAAAACTCAACTACACCGAGATATTTTCAACTTTACACGTGTCACAAAATGTATTTTAAAAATCGAGCTCGTAAGTTAAAGCTAGCCTTGACGTTTCTCAAAGTGCGACGTGTCAGATGTTTAGTTGAGCGGACTTCCTTGTTAAAGAGTAGCTGACCGTTTGCCGTTTGAAACTCTCACCTTGTTCGTAGGAATGGAGCGTAGTCGCTTAAAAATGACAGAAATATCTTGCTTGCTGGGCTCTGACATTATTCTTCCTGTTGGTAATACCTGGCGGACAAAAAAAGGTGCATGAAAAGCAACGCTGTGTTTGGTTTTTCCTCTACCATAACCTGAAATACGACACGTCAGTAGGAAAACATCACGGCCCTGGCTCTGACTGGCTGAAAATGACCCGTGGCTGTGTTATTGTAGGGAGGTCTTCTGGGTAATGTAGTTGACTGTGAAATCTGTGGCTCCAGCTGAGTTTACATATTTTTTTGTGGAGAATTGCCGCATGTAAGCAGCATTTTTATTTAGTTATTTCGCCACATGATGCTCAGTCTTCTATATCCTTTTTATATATTGTCTTTTTTTTAATTTATAACAATACATCATATTTTATGAGCTCCACATGTTTTGTATGGTAATGTTTATCTGCAAGGAAGTGACAACAACCATCAAAAAATATTAAAGGATAGGTTCACAATTTTTGTGTCTTAAAACAACAAGTCTCTGTGTTTAAAACAACAGTCAGGTGCCCATATGAACACTGAAAGAGGTTTTCCTCGCTGTAATCATTCCTCCTGTTCATACTGGCTACTAAAAGATCCCCTTTTAAATGTACTTTTAATGTAAGTGATGGGGGCCAAAAGACACAGTGTGTCCACAGTCATTTTGTGCAAAAATGTATTTATCTTAAGCTTATATGAGGCTACAGCATGTCTGAGTTAGTCATATCAAGCGGACATTTGCCCCATTTACAGTCTTTTAGGCATCAAATTCCCTCTTTGTGTTTCCTCGGACAGTGTTTCCCTGTTGAGCTGTGGTGGAAGTATAATAACAAAAAGAGGGACTTTGGCACTAAAAAGACTGTAATGTTGAAAGATATCTACTTGATTTGACTCATTTGGACGCTGAAGCTTCATATTAGCTTCAGATAAACTATTAAATACATTTTTGCACAGAAGGAGGCTTGTGGATTTTGGCCCCCATCACTCAGGAATGATTATGGCAAGAAAAACCTATTTCAATGTTCATTTGGGTGCATGACTGTTGTTTAATACAGACTTGAAAAAATTGTGAACCCGTCCTTTAAGTGAAATTATGTTAATAAAGTAGCACATAATAAAGTATAAAGTTGCACAAAATACATAATATTCAAACCTTTAAGAGAGATTTTAAAATAGATTTTAAGCTCTTATTAGATCCAGCAAATCTCATTTTAAGTTAGAGGAAACATAAGAAATGTCAGTGCTCCTGTTACAGACAAGACAAAGACAAGATATTTTTCCAATAAATTCATTTATTATGTTGTGGGACAACATTTACAAACCTTACTGTGCAAGTACAGCCGTCGCTGTGTCTGATGACAGCGTGCCCTGAAAACATGGCGAAACATCTCCTTTCTGACTATTATTAGAGACAACAGAATGAAGGCATCAAATAGCTTTTTTTTAAAAATTTTTAAATGATTTCATTGATACACTATGCAATTAATTAATTTGGAGCTTGCACAAGTGAAAAGCCTGCAGTTCATCTCTCCAAACAGGCAAGCTGACAAAGTACTTGATGATCAAAACATATGTGGAATCAGATATATCAATTCATGGCACAGCTTCCGTAGAGAAAATTTGTTTTAATAATTATTCACATGGTATTTGCTGATTAATCAAATGCGTATGGCCCTCTGCAAAGGGAAAAATAATCATATGTACAAATACAACAAAAGAACAGATTCAAGGGATATTTGCCATAAAACATTCAATTTTTGTACAAACTGATTCTCAGTCACAGCATTCTAACAAGAGTAGAACAAAAGCCCTTGTTGCATCATAAATTAACAATCATCAATTTCCAACTACAAATCATCTGATCTCGATGCTTAATTTGTTCTTGTTTAATTCTGGCTATTTACACGCACGTATAACAACACCATACTTGGCTGTGGGTTTTATTGCTTGACTTGTAATATACTTCTAAAGACACAAACACTAAAAATACTCTCCCATTACTCGATGTATGGAAAAACAAGCGAGAGACTTAAAACACGGAGCTTCAAGTGAGATAAGCCTTTCTGAAAAATGTTCAGTGTTGCATGGAAAAAAAAAAAAACAATCACAATCTACAATCAACAGAGAGTAGAGAGATTTTTATATAAGGCTTGAGAACAGTTGTTCAGGGGGAACAGGTCAGTGGTTGCAAAAATCCAACATCGGCACAAGTGAACAATTAATAAGTGAGAAAATACAATCAGTGAGTATACATTCAATTGCAGTGACTAGAGGAAACCTGCCCACTGTGAACTAAAGGAAGGCTACGTCGAGGATAAGGCTCTACTGGTCTTAATCATTCCTTATTAAATAACCACAACAGTTATGAACTGAATGGAAAAAACAAAAACCCTGAAAAGGAATGACAGAACAATGTAAGCACTAGTTTAAAAATCAAGTTAAATCTGACTAATTTTGTCCAGAAGATCAGATAACAAACATTTATGGACTGGATTCTAACACACAGAGCTTCAGAAATGGTTTCAAACCTAAAATATATAATTATGGTTATAAAGAGGGTCATCTCCCTTAATGAATCCATAGTGGCTTGCATATTTAAGGCTGAATGTAACAAGACAATTTGTCAGACGGTCATCCCAGTGTTTCTTTAAACTATATATAAATTCACACATACATTTTTAGTGAGTCTTATCTAATATATACTTGATTAGCTATTATTTTTGTAACAGCATAAATTGGATTGTAAGACGACTGTTGCTCTGAGTAACATATCTTAAACTGACAGCAATTTTCCTCTCACCTGGAATCATCTGGAAACTTGTGTTTCAGTTCCACTTTTGCACTTTCTACGAGGGTCTATGTGTAGCAAGCAACAGCATCTCAAGTGGTCTTTTAATATAATCTGCAAACCTCTCTTATCTGTCCTTCTCCCACTCAGTCCAGTCTTCACAAACAGGGAGAAAAAGGTAAGTAAGGCAGAGTCTTCTTGTCTTCAGCCACACTGTCATTTCTCAACACCCCACTTTCTTCTTCACATTCATTCATTCGTCATAATTTATTACTGGATGTCTTCCACATAGTTAGCGGGATAGAGGCCTGTTTGTCCATCCTTGAGCCGCCCTTTGCACCAGCCCTGATCATCTTCTTCGCCAATTTTGGTGAACTCATCCCCTGGAGAAGCAAGAGGAAATGGATGAGTATTTGGATTCCAGACATGTAAAAAGCTTCTTTCCTACTATTCCTCCCGGTGCGTACCTGCTTTGAAGCTCAGCTCATCCTGCTCCTGTCCTTCGTAATCATAGAGGGCTCGGACAGCCACAGATATGACCGGAGAAGCCGGCTCGTCCTCAAATGGATTTCCGTCACCGTTGGTTGAGAAAGGGTTAACACCCGTGTCTTCGTCTGACCAGTCGGGAGTCTTCTCCATAGTGCTAGCGCTGGACAGACAGACAAAACAGCCGCTTAGAGAACGCATTTTTCACATTTATCTCAGGGCCTTATACACCAGCGGGGACAATCCAGCATGCCAGGCGAAAGCAGGAACAAAAGATCAAAGTTAGAAAAGCGAGAAAAATAAATACAAGTTAAGTACAATCAAAACACACAAAAAGCCAAAATACATCTCCAAATCCACTGACAGCTTTGTGATTCATCCTGAAAACATCCCTATTGCAGTTCAGTCTAAGTGAGTGGAAAACATGCTTACTTATGGCATCAATGCTACAAGCAGAATGATAAATGAATTTGCTGAAGATCAAGGACTTCATATTAAGAGTGCTGAGGGAAGGCAATGCAACAAAACAACGTGACAACATATCCAAAAAAGGCACAGGAACAATACAGCGACAAGCAAGACAAAATCATTGTTGTGAATGCATGATTGGAGTTTAACCTCAATGGCCAACAGAGGGAGCCACCTAAACACCGAAGACAACTTGGCTCAGACAGACACAAAGAAAAACAGTGAATGCACACCTGCACACGCATAAATGATTTACAGTCAGACCTGTGCAGTGTCTTTTGGTGCAAATGTACTGTTGGCACTGTGGTTTTTTCTGCTTTTTCTTTGGCCATTAAGTAAATATTTGAGTTGATTTATGCCAACAGTACAGTATGATGGGTTGATATCTTATAGCTAATACATACATTATTCAGGGTTCTTTTGAAATTATAAAGCCAATTAATTGTCTTAAACTGATATAAATGAGTGATCTATATGTTAAACATGTGCATGAGTGTGTGAATATTCAGGTCTGACTGTAAGACAGAAACATAATGGATTTCCCAGAGCGGAGACATGCGCCCCCATGCGCATGACATGTAATGTTCTGCCAGGTGTGGCACTGTTAGGAGTGACACACATCGGCTTTGTGTGTAATGCCATTCAGTGACCATGCAGAGCAACACAACCTGCCACCTAAAGGGAGTAGGGAGGGATGCAGAGAAGGAGGGAGCAAAATAACTGACATCAAAAGACAAAGAAAGGCGAGAGACGAGGCGCGAAGGGACGACGGGCGATCCATGAAACAAAAGACAGAAGTAAAAAGAAGAGGCAGGAAGGTGCGCAGAGCATTATCTTCTGTTCACCAACGTTTTCACTTCCTCTTTATTCACACTGATGTGGTTGACTGTGGTCTGCTGCTCCACCGCCATCTCCTCCTCCTCCTCATCCTCGTCATCTTCAAACGGGTTCGTGCCCACCGGCGCCGTTTTAGTAGGCACAGTCAGGCTGATAATATGGGACACAGTGAGAGATGGGTTGTTGACATGCAAACGCACATAAATGACACACCTGTGACGTAAGTGAGCACAGAGTGATGGTGTTTTGTTTTTTTTTTAACTGCAAATACTCAACTTTCATATTCTGACCTATTATAACAAGATTATACTGAGTTGAAACATTCAATCAGCCATTTGCATAACTTCTCCCCAAACAGCGATTGTCCAATCATATCTTAGCAACCGTAGCTAAGCAATGGCAGGCCGGTCAAGATTTTCATAACACTGTATTACAAAAACAATGCTGTTTCTTTATTTCCATATCTTCTACATGGTTTATCATCTGGTAAGGCTGCTGACTTTATAGCTGGACTGGCCTCAGTCTTTTAGCATTATATCATGTATGTAGCCATCAAGCTAATGATCAAGAGTTCTCGTTTTAAAACAAATCATCTAGAAATATTTAGCTGGACATGTACTGCAGTTTTCAGCTAACAGATTGCTAAATTAAGTAGCTACTACAACTGAAAAAAATCTTTCAGGTGTCAAAATAAACAGCCGTCGACAAGAAATGAGAGGGTATTATTGTCCTTCTCTGTCTGAGATGAAGAACCCGACTGTTACTGTAGTTACTTTGTATTTTGATGGTTAATCTGCCCCCGTTATCGTTGTAAGCTGCATGTGTGGGAACAGCAAGCTTGTCAGGCATAGCAACAGCACAAACTGTTAATGATGGCTTTGTTACAAGACAACTTCCTAAGAAACACATCAAACAGTGGGTGCAGAATCTTTTCGAAGAAGTCACATGTGGGCAGTTTACAAACCACCGTTGTCACTTTCCGCATCAAGGAGCAAAACTTGCGCTTGCCCACCACCTGTATTGCAGGAAACACAGGGCTTCTACTCCCTGTTTACAGAATTAATGGACCATGAACAGGAGTAGCTATCAGCTGGCCCCTGAGAGTGTGAAGCGGAGTAATGTGAACGCCTTTGTTTGAACAGTCATGCCATGCTTACTGAGTTAAGCCTGAGGGGTTATTACACCAAACACTGCTCTAAAGGGAGTCTGGGACAGTGTAACTTTGGATGGTTTCAGTCAACAAACAAACCTATCCTCATAAGTATGAACCTAGTAGTATGCATTTTCATACAAATACATTATTAACTTCTTATCCAGCTTATGTTCACTCAAGCTTCAGACAACAAATAGGGGGAAAGATCAAAAAAAGGCAAAGTCAATACGAATAAGTGTTGCCGTTCTGATGCTGATAAAAAAAAACTACTGAAACTATAATCAAGATAAGCTGTCAGCCTTCACTGTGAAGTCTGTTTTTAACTCTATGTCAGTACTCTGTGACTGCATAATGATAGACATCTGAGTCCAAATTGCTTCATAGTATTTACACACACTTTTCACCAGTCACGCCCACAGATATAGGAAATGACAGAAAAACGACGTGTGGTTAATGCTGGTCGGGGGAGAGGCAGTCCCCTGACAGTCAACTCTCCCTAGTTAAGAGGTCAAATGCTTTCCGTGCCTGACATTCCCTTTGTTGACTCCTCTACAGGCTCCTCCAGTGCTCTTATGATATCTGCAGACACACACACACACACAACTTCCTACTGATGTCTGGATATGAGCAGACGGCAGGTGTTTGCACATTGAGTTCAGGAAACCTCATTACCGCGCTGCAAAGGAATGTGAAGAGTTAAGGCCGATTATTTTTCAAACACAGAGACCAGTAAAAATCCCAGCCAACGCCACTTAAATCCTAATAAATATAACACATAAAAGCTCACATCTTCACATATTCATCTCTGTGCGCTGAAAGGTTAATGGGTTTTTTTTCTTATCGTGATGTTGCGTTCGTGAATGGTTATCATCTTAATCAGCTGTTTGTTGTTGTTTTCAATGAACTACTGTTATGTTCTTGATGCTGTTGCCACAACAGCCAAGACCGATATCTCTGCGGGGACAGCAGAGTTCTTATCTTATCTTGGCTTAATAAGATTACACCATGTTATTAAAAACTGCCAATAAAACATCAAACGGCTACAAATCTGGACAGAGCAGTTTAATTCCATTATCTATCATTAGAAATTTAAATTAGAGAGTGTAAATCGTGCATCTAAAATCAATATTGGAAGTCTTCCAGGCTTTTTTTTTGCTTAGTCTGAATCGCTTTTCTGTGCTTTAAAGGACTGTGAGCTATTGCTTGTACTTATCTGATGTTTAAATTTTTTTTTCTTAATCAAAAACTGTCTGGATAAAGTGCAGGTGTGTAATTTGAACACTAATCTGTCCTTCTTTTAACTTCCCAGTACAGATATTCATGCAATGAATGTCTCGGTGTGTGAGAGCAATATTTCTTCATTACTTTTTGGCACGTGCTCAACTATGTACCAGCAGACTCCAGTCTCCCGGGAAAGACTTCTTTCCCAACAATCTGTATGAAAATGTTTATGGTTGTTGGGGAAACAGCCGTACAACTAGACGTCACACCCGGAGCTTCCCTTATGCAAAGGTTTACAAGCATTCCTGAAGAGCAAGATGCCATATGTGGCGCGCTTGCTTATCTCTGATGTTGGAAGTTTAGATTAGGGAAAGAGTGTGTGTGCGTGCACTGAGAACAGATGCTCAATTTTCCGTGTGTGTTTGTTAGAGACAGAAAAAGTGAGTCAGTGAGTGATCAAATATCTACCTGCTGCTGGTCTTGGCAGGCTGAACAGGCTGATCTGACCCAGTTTGACTGATGCCTGTCAGTGTGACGCCCTCTGATGGCTTCTTCTTTTCTCGTCTGCTTAGGGTCCGATTCAAGTCTATGGACCAGTCCTGGTGGACACACACATTCGAGTCAAATATTGCACCTCTGACTGCTTGTTGGAGTGTTTGAGCTTGGTTGAAAACATCACAGCTAGTAGTGGGAGAACATCTCACAGCAAAGAAAAACACACACTTCAACACAGTTTGAAATCAGTGAAACATTTTTCAGGTTGTGACACTGACTCTGGATTTCATGTGTTTATAGAGTACAGTGAAATGAACCCACGTACAGCATCCATCACCTGTTGAAAGAAACACAGCACCAGGGAATCTCCCCTCCACCAGAGGCTAACCAGGGAGAGTGGAGCAGAAGAGAGATGGTCCAATCAAATGACAGCAACACTGTCATAGTAAAGGCCATTATTTTTGTATGCACATACAACCAGACCTACATGTTTAATAATTTACTTAAAAGCTTATTTGAATGATAGTGGAAATTTCCAGTAACTTCCACAACATGGCAGCATGATGTCAATCTTGTGTTGGAGCTAGAAGTCTCAAATAAATTAACATAATTCAGACAGCGGTCGTAATGTCCCTCCTAAATTACAGATGATGACCTCAGAGCTTTTCCCCCAGTGCTCGTCTGACCCCTCTGATTTACCAGGCCTCTCAAACTTTTAAAGATCAAAGGTATGTATTCTTGCCTGGCTAGTGACCTCTGAGACCCTGTGACATTGATGGGCCGTGGTGGCATCATGTGACATACTGCAGGGTTCACATGGATAGGAATAATGACTGATGGAGGGGGGGGGGGTCACTGAGGGGTCAGAGTTCAAAGGTTAGAAAGAACTTAAAGTCATAGCTTTGTTAAAAGTAGTATAGAGTATTTCTAGCAATTCTGTTATCCAGGAAAAAGGCACTGTATGTAAACAGTGAACCACGCATGTTTTTTTTGTTTTTTTTAATTAATTCGCACAAATGTATTAAAGATAAAAACACAACCACCTCAAACACACACACACACACACACACACACACACAAATGGAAGCAGTAAGAAGTGAGTTATAATGTGAAAAGGATCCCCCCCCCCCCCCCCATGGCTGCTGTGACAGAACAGCCCTCCCATGCAGAACTCACTACAATGGACCTTCTCTTAAAGGAGCGAGGATGGGGCCGGTCCAAATTCTGTCAGACATGGGGAAAGGGAAGCAGGTGTGGAACAGGGTTAATGCGAACAATACAGTCTGATCCTAAAACTGTAGAGCACACACTAGAAGATGCAGAAATGTTAGTTTGTGAATGTGGCAGTGACTCAGCAAAGTAATTCAGTGATTACTACTGTTTCTATAACGAGCTACATGGACATAACAATTAAGAGTGCCGTGTTGTTTTTGTCAGTCCAGTTCATTATTCATGCAAGTTGCTTGTTGATATCTACGCTGTTTGAGCTTTTTTGGTGTGTGTATCTTGTCACAGAGAAAGAAAAACAGCCTGGTGATGATGGAAGTGGAAGAAGGCGCCTTGCTGGAACACGTATCCCTGCAAGAGCGCTTAACAGCACTATAAATTGTAGCGCTGCAAGCGCACGCAGCTTCCCTTTGCCTCCCCTTCCCTCCCCTTCCCTTATTTTCTTATTTCACCTTCTGTTAGGAAGATGACATAAACTACATCCCTCTCATTGCCTCTCTGACTGCTGAGGATAGATTTACCTCCATCCCTGCTGCCAAACAGCATACATCAATGACAAAAAATACTAAACTAGGCTATAACTCCTGCTTGGGTTAAGTGTAACATGGCAAAGCTCCCCTTGGCGTTTCCTCCCTGAGGCATTTTTCCGCATCAATTTTAAGTCAATTTTCTTCTTGGCTGGTAGTTCTCACAGCTGGGCCTGGGAGAGCATCAGTGGTTCTTAAGAGGAGATGGTAGGCATCTAAATATAAGTAAGGACTGTAATTCATTCATAATTACCTCACTAAATAATATATACGGACCATTACTGTACATCTTTAAGTCAGCAACAACAAAAATCTTCCCTTAAGAGTCCCTCGGATAAAATAAAGCGCAGCACCATGACTTAATGTGTGTCTGTGACATGAAAACATTTTGGGAGCCTCTTGAGAACCCCTCTGGATGGGCCTGCTCCATTTTTCCACATCAAACCTTTAGCCTTCCCTCTCTTTTCTTCTGCTTTTTTTATTAGTATAAATCAAATAGTATAGTACCTCAAACTGGGGCCAGTTCATTGGCATGCCGGGGCCGTGATTGGACCGGAACCATTTTAGGTCCTCCTCAGCATCAGTAGCAGAGATTGTGTCTTCCAGCGTGTGGTAAATTGTCTGGAATCTACAGAAACAATACAGGAAGTACTTTATTTTCTGTGCAGTTCAGGAAATCTCCAGCATCTCTCAGAGAAATGTTAATCAGCTGCAATACCCACACCTTTTTTTTTCATCCTTTAATTTTTTGAAAACTAGTCTCTGTCTACATGAAATAAACAGTTAAATGCCCCTAAGAAGAACCTGTGATATCTGGATAATGTCTGACCTGTGATTGGTCGAGAGGTCCAGGTGCTGTTTAACCTCTAGCAACAGCTCTCTGAAAAAGCGAATGCGTTTGTCTTCAAACTGCTGCCACTGCTCAAACACCTGCTCCATGTTCTCCATATACTGAGGAGTCAACTTGTCGAGCTCTTCGAGAGATTTTTCATAGCGTTCCTTAGTCTGGATGAAAGGAAAGGATGTGAAGGATGTGAATTAATGCACTCATGATAGAGATCTTATAGTATACAGTATATCATCACAACACCCCACCTCATTTTTTAAAGCCCCCTACCTTCTGCACCTCCTGCTGACACTTCTCCACCTTTTCTTGGAGTTTCTTTTGGGCTTCAGGATTGTTGTTGCTCTCCAGCTTGCTGTTGGTCTCCCTGCTGGCTGCCAGCTTCTCCTCTTTGCAGGCAGAGTGGTAAGACTTCTTCATCATCTCCATCTGTGGATTCCACCACCACCGTCATCATCAACACCAATAAAATAAAATACAGGGACTAGCACCATGCCTGCACATAACCAGGTAACTAAGAGTAAACTAACTGATGTGCAGGTTAAAGAATGTATTGTTATAACTAACTTAAGTCTCAAAATGACTAAAAAAAACATACAGTGTTTAATCTGTTTTAGTAAAGATCTAATGCCAACTGAGGTGGCTCTTGCATTGTATTTTCTATTCATTGTATTGCATGTCGTACCAAATCTCTTTAAAATTCCTGAACATTCAGTGAGATAAGTAGACTATATTGATTTAGGCCCCATGCTTTAAGAGTGATTGCAGTGTTTAGGCAAAAAAATACTGGAGTCTCACTTTACAGATGGCTGACTTAAGCGCTAAGTTTTTAGGCCTCTTTTTGGGTAAATATGTTGAACAACTGGAATCCACTGATTCAACCTTTTCTCTCCAGATATTGATTTTGATACTTAAACTCAGGGTAACATGATTGCAGTGGCACTAAAAACTGAACCGACGGCCCACCGTGACAAAATGAATGTCACTGATAGTGGAAACACTGATATTTAGAATGATATTGAGAAAGTTACTATATTTAATGCGGATTGGTTGCATGTGGCTGATACACAGTCTCAACAGTCCCTAACAGTCAGTTACAAAAACTGTTGTATTTTATGCAAACATCGTCTTATAAGTTCAGTATTATCAGCTTTACATGTTATCAGGCCTAAACATCCATCTTCTCCATAAATTTGCATGCATTGTGCTGCCTCTATGCCATTTTGAAGGAACTCTTTGAGGAAAATTTTATTTCTTTTTATTAACAACATTAATAACACATTGCTGTGCCTAAAAACATGGCTAAATTTGAGTCGAAATGAATTAATCCACACTTATATATAGTAACAAACTCATGTGAGGAAGATGAGAAGGAAACACTCATCATACCTATGAGTTTCATGTGTGATGCATTTATGACAAGAGGAATGAACCGCTCCTCTATTACTTTGTTTATATTTAAGGTCTGGCAGATAAGAAATGAGGAAGCAAATTCATTTGAGTGTCTTGGGCAGTGCCCAGTTTAACTTGGACCAAGGCCAGAGCAGCTATGTCCCTGTTGTACAAATCATGTGGTCAAGTAGAGGACACTTAACATACAAGGAGAACAGCCTGTCCTCCTCCATAATTTGACATAACAGGCGCAGAACAAAATGTCAATCCACTAAAACACATGAGGGCTTAGGACGACAAGTCTGGTCAAATACTGTATCCAGTTTAGAATTAATGTATGTGTCTCTATTGACATACTGTCTACATCACCCATGACAGTTACCCATTTTCTCATCCAGTTGATTAGCCTCATTTCCTCCCTGTCCTCCACCAGATCAATACTTCACTATGATTACAAAACTGTATTGTTCTGTCCCCGCTTAATGACGAGGCCAGGATGTCACCACCCCCTTGTGACATCACACACAGGAAATAAGGGCAAGGAGCCTGGAGGTTGCAAAAGGGTGAGCGGCTTTGAACAGACACACACTTAAAACGCATGCACACACATGGAAAGGAATGTGTGTTCTGCCAAGTAAACAGGCTGCTAAAATGAAAGCCGTCGTAGGAAATACATTGACCTGGTTTTGAACTAAGAGAGGTGCTCGTCTGCCTAAAAGCGCTCACAGTTTCCTTCCTGTCAAGTGACAGTGAAAGAACTGGAAGATAACTGGCTGCCTCTTTGGCAAACTGTGGCTGGTATTTGGTTTCTCATACAAGAGCAACACTAAGAGGTTATAATAGTGCCTCTGCTCTGTTGTTTAGTACGCAGGTAGTCATGGAGAGAAAACAATGGTGAGTCAGTAATATGTGATCATGTGAACTGAAGGGTAAAACTGATAGTCATGGCTGTAATTGAGTTGAAAAATGACTTGCTTGTGGTGACTGTTTATAGTCTTTAACATGGTGGATGGAAATCATGTTTAATGTACTACTATTATAATACTTATTATACTATTTTAGTATTTTCCAATGAGTTCATGTGAAGTCTGAAATCCACACCTCTTTGAGTTTCTTGGCCCAGGGTTTCTGAGCCTTGCGGAAGCCGTCATCAGCCTCTTTAGTCTCTTTGAAGCCACCGATCATCTGTTTGTGGTAGGCGTCCCTCTGCCAGTTCTTCAGCTTTTCGTAGTCTTCTCCCATCAGCGCCGCTTTCACCTCCATGTGGAGCTCGCTCACCTTCTCCGCCTCCGTGCACAGAGCAGACCACGCCCGCTCCAGTGTACCATACTGAGGGCCTGAGGCAAGAGTTATTCACCAGTCAGTTTCCAGGAAATTCATTATTAATATTTTGCAGTTACTTGCCATTTCTGTTTAAATACATGTGGGGAAAAAGAGCTAAGAGCATAATCACTAAATCTATTTTCAACTACAGTTGATGTCCTAAATGAAATTATGTGTTATATTTCCAAATTCTTTGTCAATATTACACAAGAACTACATATAATTAGTTGTACAGCTTGTGTTTTGTTATTTTTTTGTTGCCTACCTTTCTCTATGAGCTGCCGCCAGCGCTTGCCCCATTCTGTGAGCTGCTGAGCGTAGGACTTTTCAATGCGTGCCCGCTCATGAAGACAGTTCATGAGGTCGTTACAGAGTCGGTTGCCATCGTCTACCCGTTTCACTGTACGCTTGTAATTACCGACCTGACAACCAAACAAAAACAGAGAAGACAGGGAAAGGTTAGTTAGTATGTACAAGATCTCCTTAAATGTGCTATGGAAGAATTGTGATGCTGGATGTAAGAGCTGGTAGCACTTAAGGAATTTACGCCGCTCACCTCCCAGAAGCTATCACTGGAGACATCGATCATGGAGTCATCGTAGGAGCCCGACATCGCTGCTGCCCTAAGTTACACTCAGTGTGTAGGGCCTGGAAAAAAATGAGAAAAGCCCAATTAATCATAATTAAAACATAACTGAATATGATTAATACAACCCCTCTGCAAAAAAAAGTCTTAATAATATCATATTGTCTCACCAGAAGAATTGTTTTCAGTAAAGGAATGTCTAGTATAACATCTGTGGTGGTATTAAAATACTTAATTCTTCAATAACAAATTAATTGACACAGAGAAATTGAATCAGCTGTAATTTTGATAATCTATTAATTGATTTATTTATTTATCCATCTATCAAGTAAAAATCCAGAACTGTTGCTCTTTATAGCTTTACAAAATGTTATGATTTATAGCTATATAATATTGAATAAATAAAAAGTAATGTGTAATGGTAATTTTACATTTCCCATTCTTTTTCTTTAAAGCAGCACAGTTTTCAATAATTGGACCATCATTTTTGACAGGGCATTTAAGAGATCACTTTAAGTTCTGGTATCTTAGAGGCAGTTTTCATTATTTTTGACATTATATTGTATGTAAATTAATTAATGAATTTAAAAAAGAAAACTGCTTAAAATGTGTTGCAGTTGCAGCCTTAACAGACTGTAACGAGGTAAAAAATTGAAAAAAATAGATCTGAAATTAACTGACCAAAAACTACATCTTTAAGTACACACATACAGTATAAATGTTATCAAGATGCATTACAGTGCTTAATCTTTCACAGCTTTGATTTGTTTTGCTCAAATAAACCATGAGATAAGCTGACATTCAAGAAAGCTGAAAGACTAAATACTGTAAGTGCAACAAAGAGGAAGGGAAACGCGTCTTTGAATCAGTTCGTTACACATCGTCTTTCTCTACGTGTACAATGAAACCAACAGCTGAAAGACAATAACATTATCACGCTGTCACAACTACATTCCTCAGAGACTACCGCTGTGGATGAGACGCAGATAAGAGGGTGAATACTATGAGGACTACAGAGAGGGGGAGAGGGAGAAGAGGGGAGTGAAAGCGTCTGATTTGTTTTGATAATCTAGACAGCAGGTGGGTGTTTTCGCCAACTTCTATAACCTCACCACCCTCAGCACATGACAAACTGAAACTACAGTGGTTCCTTGCAGCATGCGGCTTTCTCTCTGTGTGTGAGAGAGTGCGTGAGTGACTTTTAGAGAGGGAGAGAAAAAGAAACTGTCAAGAAGCACACAGCGGGCAGCTTCCGTTTCCTTCAGACTACTACGACAGACAGTCCTCTGTTAATGCTCCCCCCCCCCTCTTCTCTCCTCACGTCCATCACTCTAAAACTCAACAGCCCCCCTGAACAGTCTCTCTTTATTCGTCCCCCTTCATTCCTCTCCTCCATCCTCTTCCTCCCTGCTCACTTTCTCACTCCTCGTGTCTTTCTCCGTCAGCCGGGAGCCTCTTCTTCCTCTACAGTGTGACTGATCCTGTTCAGATCCAGTATCTTGTAACCATATATACGCAGATTGTGTCTACGTCCAGCTGAGACAGACTGTGGCACCAAAACTCGTCTCAAATTCACTTCAAGTGACCACTTGAGATCGGAATTTATTTTCCAGCTCGATTGCAACTCTGGGAAAACAGTAACCACTTCTACACAGAAGAAACATTTGTGTTCAATAGAGCTTAAACAATTAGTCATTCAAGAGAAAATGAATAATTTTCAACAACTCAATATTTGTCAATTAATAGCACGATTACTTGGATAACTTATAAATTAAGTGATGAAGAACATAATCGGTAATTATAATGTTTGTTGTTTGGAAATGACAAATCAACCACATATAGGAGGTTTTTTCTGCTATACGTAGAGTTCAACAGGCTAAGGCAGAGAAGCTTATGTGTCATGTTACATACATCATGTAGAGACATGCAACATGTATTCCTTACTATGGTTGAGTCATGACCGCAGCTAGGACACTGAGCTCATGTGCTCTTGAGAGTTTTAGCAACATAAATTTAGCTGCCCTGTTTTGAAGTACTATGACTGCATTCACACTGACAGTATATTTAAAGTAGGATATATTTGACATAGTGGTTGCTTAACTGCAAGTGTTGTTTTTGTTAACATTAAAAACTGTCACTTCCTGTTTAATAAACAGAAACAATTAAATAAGGCCCAAATGCAGCTACGTGAGCCTCTCTTTCGCCATCACCGACTCGTCTCTACTTCTATTTTTTTACCTGATTGTCGGTCAGTTACACGTTAATAATATCCAACAAAATTCCCATCCATAATTCGGAGCGGTCCACTTCATCGGATCACACAAGCTGCATTTTAGTGCCAAGCGTGAACAGAGCCTCTTTCAGTTTAGTGAGACAGCAACGATGAGGGCTGTTGCTCTGAGTGCGAGTGTGTGCATGTGTGCATGTGTGTGTTGGTCAGTGGTCAGTGGCCCGTGCCCTCCAGGGCAACACTGGGACAGAGGGTAGTATTGTGGTCACCACGGGAATGGGGGGCAAATGAACAATCTTTCCTTTAACTGTGTTTGTAGTTTACAATCAGGTCAGTCAAACAGCCAGAAACACACGCCACAGAGCTGCATGCACACAAACAGATGTTGTCTGTCACTGTTTTTAGAGAAAACCAGACATTTAATTGTAAATGTACAACATCAGATTTGAAATGATCATGAATCCAGGAACTTTTAACCACGCACCCAAACAAACACACACTGTATATAAACCAGGCAAAAATCCATCTTTTTCTGTTGCCTCAATACCCCCATAAGCATCAATATTAATGTGCTGTGCGGTTTGCCTAATTCTCAAGGAGATTAAGTCGTGCTGACTTAGTGATTACTGATGTGACACAGATTGATCAATCAGATTCTACTAGAAGTGTGTATCTAAGAGAAAAAGACACATGTCCACAAAACATTATCTGGGTTGACCAGGGTTGTCCCCTTGTCCCTTGTCCCTTCTGCCCTTCCCTACCAGCTGTCCATATTCTTCAATCACCCATCACTGCTGCAGCACAAGAGAGCGACACACAAGGGACACATGGAACGAGCCACAAATATCTGCTCTAAACATGGCAACCAGCCTTATGTGTAACCTAATGACAACTTTAGCAGTGGACGTGTTCCTCTCTGGGTACACAGCTAGGAAGGACTGAGATGATTGACAGAATCAAATATCGCATAACATTTAGGATGAATGTTGATGCTTTTAGGAGATATTAACATTTTGAGAAACAATCTTTAGTGGTGTGGATATTCTCAAATAATGATACACCTGTAAATTGAGCTCTGCATCAAGGCAGATGTCTAGATATGTTTCTCTAATCAAATGGCAGGATTTTAAATTAAAACGACACAGATGAATGGGAATTGACCTCGCATGCCTGAAACACTTAAGCCACAACAAAGTATTGGGAATTCCTTCGTCACAAAAGGTTGTTTTCCAGGTCTGATGTAATTGACATCAAACAGGAACAAACATCTGCACACCCTTGGCTCTGTAGGACACGGGGAACACGTTAAACAATTGAACGTGGCTTGACCCAGAACTGTAAACAATGCTGTTGACTAAGCTGAGGTCTGAAGTCCACTCAGTCTGCTGCTCTATGAGAGAGCGCTGGAAAATTCAACACTGTGTGCTCCTATGCACAGAGCAAAAAACAACAACAACAAAAAAAAAAACACATGGAAATGAGGAGAATATGTGGAGAACGTTGGATGAATATATTACTCGCTTGCATTGTGTTTTTGTCCTTTAACATGAAGTGAAAATCAAATACAAATGTGTGATTTCATCAAGACTGCAGAAACACTTTATTCAATTTTTCCTCAACTTGGCTGAATAGGGGTTTACAGGCTTAGGGATTATGTAATCAAACTCAACAATGATATCCAGTAATGGCTGATAAGTAAATGTACTAATCATGCTGGAATTCGCTTGCTGACAACAGCCTTAAGATAGAAGTGAAAAATGCATTCCTCAGTGCTACCATGCCTAAACTGAACCTTGGCACGTCAAGCAAGTTCCCACACTACCACTATTTATCTATGCCATTTTGCAAAAACAATAATTAGTATTCTACGTTGCATAGATCTGGCTGACTTTGCTGTTAAAGGGAGGGTTAACACATAGCAGTAGTTTGTTGGTTTGCAAATGATGATTCACACAAACGCTCTCAGTGTAACCAGTGAGACACTGAAGAGGGGGAGGAGAGGCAGAGGGTGAGACGGCAATAGTGAGAAATGCCCAGGTTTGTTATTAAAAGCACATGAATGGGTACTGTGCTGCTGGAAGTGAGAAGACCTGAGTCATGTCTAAGCTGCAGACACATGAGATGCCTGTGACCTTCACAGCGGGCACAAAATGGAGATGGATAACGCAGAGCAAAGGAACAGACAGGCTGTACAAATTGTTGGAAATCTGGCTTGAGAAAAAAAGAAAAGGCTTATAATATATTCCCCACCATCCACCAACAAACTGTCTATTCACCCAGTGTTTATGTTTCTCAGAGTGCTTTGGTGGTTGTCACAGACAAACTGTGTCATGAATGGAGCTGAAGAGCAGGAGAAACAACAGGATACACACACCGCAGGGATGAGCGCATACACAGGTGACAGGCACATGCATGCCTGCCCTGAAGCTGTGTGTGTTTATGTAAGTGTCTGAAAGACATAATCAGAGTGCCAGCATATGAACCTGAGTAATCCCAGACTGCACACCGACTTCATAAATCACTCACACATTGTGTATGTGGGATATTTAAACGTTAGTACATCGAGAACAAACTCTTATCAACATTGCAGAGCAAGGACATCGCCATGTTAATGTCATACAATCTCAACAATTCATTCTGTCTCCGTCTGGCTGGTCCCACTAATCAGTAACTGGAGAGAGGAAATGTGTGCACAGTAAGTTGAGCTATCCTGAGGGTTAAAGTGTCATATTTGCTCCATGTGAAATAGTGAGACCTCCCAGCCTTGTCTGCTGGATTGTCAATACAAGCGAGAACCCACATAGCTTGCAGGTTTTGTCAAAATGAGAACGCATGACCTCCTTCTCCGGGGTTTTAAATACAAGAGAAACTGAGTTGTTGCTTTCTTGGAAAGGAACTATTGGTCAGAACTGATAAGTCAGGTGTGTCTGCTGACCATTAGAGCTGAAACAATTAGTCAATTAATCAAAACTAATCAACTCATCAAATCATTTTTCCAGCAAAAACGGCAAACGTGCTGCTTTACAGCTTTTCTTTGTCTTATGTGATTGTAAACTAAATATCTTTGGGACTGTTGGAGGTAGGTTTAGGGAACTATAAAGGGCATTTTAAACCTTTTTCTAACATAATATACATCAGTTAATTGCATAAATGATCAGTAGATTAAACCAATAATCCCAATAATTTTTAGCTGCAGTCCTACTGACCATTACTTGATATTCAGGGAGGAAAAACACTCAACTCACTGAAATAATCACCACAAATGCTAATCATGGGGGTTGCAGGAAAAGAGTATGATTACATAACAAGCAAGCTGAAAAAAATACTCCACTGCTTTGCCAATGTCTTAATCACATAAAAATTGCTTATCTGACTGAGGGCGATTTTTTTTCACCCATCAAGAGGTAGTTCTCTGTTTCCATTTCCTTCTTTTGTTGCATAAAATGCTTGCAATATCTCACAGGCGGGGAGTGCAGCTGAGCTGATCTATCCCTTCAATATTGCGGTTTCACAGCAGGACATTGCTAAATCCCGCCTGAGCTATGAGAGAGAAAAAAAATACAGTCATTCTTTTGCTTCTTTTTCTCTCATGCACAAGAGCTTGAAAGTCACAAGTTTCCATGAAAACTGTAGGTCATGAACTTGATTTTCTTTCCCTGTCAGTCAATCACCTCTGCCCTCCTTCCTCATGTGAGCTCAACAGCTGCAAAGGACTGCTGGCCTCAGAGGGATACAGCCTTTTAAATGAAGAGTCTTTTTGATTACTGACTTATCCAGCCTGTGCAGAGTTCACTGACAGAGCCTAATAGGGCAGTTAAGAGTCTCCAAAACACCAGACAATGCAACCGTTGGTCCATCAACACCAGGTCAACTGTAGCCTCGACATAACTGACCAGCCCGCCTGCTCAAACCCTGCCCTTGCTCCATGGTCAAGGGAAAAACAATGACATTTGTTCCACACTTTCAGGCATTTTCCACTGGACACGCCAGCAGCGTGGAAACAAACATAATGGAGGGAAATTCAGTATTACATGACAGGGAAGGGGAGATCCTGACGTCAACGACAGGCGAGTTCGGCACTTTTTCCTGTGGAAGCCCCTCTCCTGCATGCAGAGCAGTACGTGTCTCATGTGATGCATTTAAAAAGGAGCAGACCTTTCAGGAAAATGTCACAAGCACAATTCATCTGCTAACCCTATGGCCTTTAGAAGGTGTGTTCTATGTACAGTACGTACACAATAGCAATCCTCTCACAAAGAAATCACAGAAGAAATGTGAAACTTTGTAGAGCTGCTTTTGCTGGCCTGTCTATACTAATGATTATTTTCATCGTTGCTTAAGCTGCCCCTTATTTTCTCAATCAGTTAATTACTTGTTTGGTCAATGAAACGTCAGAAAACAAAGAAAAAAGTTCATTATAGTTTTACTAGGCCTCGAGATGACGTCTTTAAATGTCTTGTTTTGTCTGACCAACTGTCCTAAGTCCAAATATATTTATTTTACTATCATATAAAACACATAAAGGTAAAAAAATTACTGACATCTAAGATGCTGGTACCATCATATATTTTGCATTTCTGTTTGAAAAATGACTCAAATGAGTGATTGCTTATCAAGATAACCACTGATTAACTTCTTGTTGATCGCCTCATTGATTAATTGACTAATCATTTGAACTCTAATTTTGTCTGGAAATACCGTAAAATTCCCAAAGCCCAGTTGACACGCTCTATTTACTTGTCTCGTTCGACAAACAGCCCAAAACTCAGTTATTCAGATTACTATCATAGAAGACTATGAAACCCAACCCAATATTTCATTTAAGCCCTACTGTGAACATTATGACAGCACACTCTGTCATTTTGGGAAGTGTAAATAAATAGTCTTGGTGCTGTCTCAGATCTGTGGTTTCTTGCTTTTAGGGGAATCCTTCGTGTTCATTTAGACGGGTCTTGACAAGGCTACAGGATTTACATGATTAAATTCTGCTTGACAATGGCTTATATCTCTTTAACTGCTTCTTGTGTGCCAATAAAGATCCCTCTAAATAGAGAGCAGCGCCTTCAACCTAAACTGGAATACCCATTCTAAGTTTAGCTCTGTTCTGTGACGGAGAAATCAGTTCACATGGCCCCCCAGAAGAAAAAAAAAGGAAGCAGAGCTTTCACAACTGCTTTACCCAGGCAACACAACTCTAGTAACAAACACAAACCACACATATATTAGGTGTCTAACTCATCCAGCAGCATGACTGTGATGACTGATTCTTCCACTGATTCATGACAATATCATGAATGCCCTCACACGTCCCTGCTTCACATGATTTATTTCCTGGTGTCCACAAGGATATCTTAGTGTTGCACGTCACCAAAGCCCTGACTTAAGTAAAAGGCACCTTTTATGAGAAACACATTTCTTTATGTAAATGCAACTTATGTTGAATGTGCAGTACAGGAGTCAGGACTGAACTTGGCAGCTAGCTGACACTGCGCAAATTAAAACCACCACTGACTAACCAGGGAGCTTTAGCAGCTAGAAGGCAGCAGCAACTGCTGGAAGCCAGATCCCTCAATAGAAAATTACTAATGATGTCATGTTGTAAGCATATTATGCAGGATGATATGACATACACCAAGAGGTTATCTTTACTTGCGAAACCCGCCCCGCCCTTTTTTTTTTTTTTTTTTATCACTGCAGGCAATGTAACACTAGTTTCTCCCTGCGAAAACTACACAGATGAAGTGAAACATCTTGAGGAAAATACATGAATTAACCTGGCACAAAATAACACATAAAGTCCGACATTAACTACGGTGACATTTTGCAAACTATGACTTAAATTGACGGTGTTACCGCTGCGTCTTTGGACACTTTAATAACCCTGAAATATCCATGTTACGCGATTAGACGATTAACTTGGGAAAGTTTGACTTCAATTTTACACATTAGCACTGCCTATATAGTAGCTTATGCTCGGTTAAATCATTTTTAATTTTTAAAAACCACCATAATTGAGTACCAACCTCCTCCTATCGGGAAGTACCATAACTTTATCGTTAGCCTCTTAACATTAGCTTTAATGTTAGCCCCAACAGTAAAAAGTTAAAATGTACCACGTAAACGTTTCGGAGTGAACTTACCTTAAAAGGGTTTATCCTCTTGAGAGTGTATGTTGAACTGGAGACTTAGTTCTCTTGGTGGTGCCAATTTGCAAATCTTTTCCCCGTTTTTCTGCTCAGCAGCGGCACCACCGATCGACCGACTGACACAACTGTCAGTTGATGTCAGCGCGACGCTGCACATCCGGTCCGAGAGTTTCAAAAGAAGACAGCTGCAGTCTAGAAAGTATTACTGGAGTACATTTACTCAAATGTGATACTGGAGTACAGTTTTGAGGTACTACTTGAGTATTTCCATTTTCTTCTACTTTATACTTCTACTCCACTAAATTTCAGAGGGAAATATTGTACATTTTACCTTTTAAAACCTATAATGTGCACAGAAAAAATGATGTAATGTTATACAGTAAATACTGCAAACCACCAAAGAGTAAATATACTCAGCTCTACCTCAACTAGCTACAACATTAAAATGCTGTTTGCATCATACTAGTTATCATATAGTGAAATAACAAATTAACTCCGACAGAGGCAATTTTGAATGAACAGTGGTTACTTTTACAATAAGTAAAGTACATCGTATGCACTTGTAATGGAGTATTGTTACATAGTGTATTGCTACTTGTCCTTAAGTGAAGGATCAGACCACTTTCTTTCACTGTGCTTTGGTACAGAATTGCCATTTGAAAAATTTGAATTTACATTCACATGTAAGAAGATATTTTATGTATCGCTAGGCTACATGGAGCTAATTTCATTTCATTTTTAATATCATTTAATATCATTTAATATAATGATATTAAATGATAAAATTAGCTCCATGTAGCCTAGCGATACATAAAATATCTTCTTACATGTGAATGTAAATTCAATTTTTTCAAATTGCCCATTATGTATCAACATGCCACCACCTGAGGGACATATATATACATAAATACACAGATATACTATATATAATAATTATTATTATTATTTTATTGCTTTGGCAATATTGTTGTTGTGACATTCATGCCAGCAAAGCAAATTTGAATTTACATGTGAATGTATTTGTCATAATATACAAATAATATAATATATATAGTATTATAACTCTGACAGGTCCATTCTGTTGCATATTAAGCAGTTTTACTTTTGACACTTTAGAGTAAATTTAGCTGGTAATGTTTTAATTTTCTTGAGTAAAGTTTTGAATGCAGGACATGCAAAGTACATGACTCAGACAATAAATACTGAGAAATATCTGAGGGAATTCTGTTTTTAAAGATAAAATCACAAATAAACAAAAATATAACTTATATTGTCTAAATATGTGAAAGCCTTTATTCTGAAATCGCCTCACTTCCGATCCTGCGCTGTGTAAAACTGGTTAGCTTAGCAAACTACGAAGAGACGCGCCTGTCTGACGTCACATCCCCTGAAAAGTTCTTCTGGTTACTTTACCCTGAGGCCCCCTATTGGTTTCCAGTATGAGGTCTGGGGCCCTTCTGGGGTCCTTGAGAGGTTTTGCAGGGGTCAGTCAGCAAAATGAGGAATAGTTGATTTCCATTGAACTCAGGACAGGACAGACTGTTCTATAATTCCAGTTAAGGTCATGTAAATGTTTTAAAATATCAATCTGGGGAGACTGAGGTAGGAAGTTTAGAGGTTATTAATGTCCCAGTCCACATAAAAGTTGAACAAAGTAGCAGTGTAGGCACATGGTTAGCTGCTAAATGAAGTCGTGTTGTAATACATCACATTTTCCCACGCACAAATATATTAAGCGAATGGTGACGACAGCATACAAACACAAATTTAACATCTGAGAATGAGAGATAACGAAAAGAAGTGCAGTTTTAGAAAGAGGAAGTTCAAAACAGTCTCATATTTCTCATAATGAACCTCCACTTCAAATACATACACAATATTCTTTACTTATGCAGACATAAACTGTTCTGTAATGCAAACATTCAGATCTACAATCTTCAGCTTATTATATTTCCTTCGTCACATAGAGTCTGAGCAATCTGTCCACAAATGAGAAAAAGGTCCTTCTTTTTTTTTGGTAATTGACACATAACATTTCACAAAACCCTGCGAATAAACAAACTTGCTATATGTTGTTTAGTTAAAGTGCCATTTCAGCAGCATTTCTCTTTTACTCCTGCTTTAAAATGAACATTATCTATTTGTCAAGGCAGCACCAATATGGATATTTTATTCACAGGAAATTAAAAGGAAACAATGAAATTCCCGTACAGAGAGGTCTCATTAATGCAAAGCTAAAAACAGACAAAGCTCTGCACGTCATGTACACAAAATATGGTTTATAACCACGATAAAAAAAACCAGCAGCAGGAACCTAGCCTCACATCGATCCAGTTTCTTATTTGGCACAGGCCAGCTACACCTCAGTTTATTTCATCTCTCAGTAAATGTGAGGATGTACTGTATGTGGCCGAACAGACTGCTATAGATCAGGTGGCTTATACATCTTGCCAAACTGCTATTCTGCATGTAGTAACCAGCTCCAGGGGAAACAGCAGTGTGATAGCGGAGGTGGGGGTGTCAAACTTTCATGGTCAAGGAATGGTGCCATGCAGAGACCTACTTTGCTGCCGCGCCTTTTGAAGGATTGACCTCTGATTAATCTAAACTCCAGACAGATTAGGTCCACCAAAGGCTATTACCCCCCCCCCCCCCCCTCCTCACCACAGTGAAGTGACAAGAGACAAAAACAGGTTAAATTGAAATTTTATAAAGCACATAAATTGATAAAGAGCAAATTAAGAGGCCTGTTACATAATCAGTAGAGAATTTTGCTTCACTGTATTATTTCAAATCAAGAATCAGCAAACATTTGGCATACAAAAGCAGCATTTAGTTTCACAAAACGCCCTACATCAAAGTAGGGCTGAAAGATATTGTTTCAGCATCAACATTGTACTTTATGAATGTGTAATAGTCACATTGGAAAGACAAATTAGATGCATTACATACTGTAAATCATTTTAATACTGGTTAAAAAAATGAAAAAAGTTCTCTTTTTCGGTACTAAATGAATAATATCTGAATAATATCATTTAGCTTGATTCAATGTTTTCTCTTGCATCACAGACTCAGCCGCTTCATTTAGAGTAAGCAAAGTGATAATTAAGATTATGTTTAACAGGGACTGGTTTAAATTAAAGTGTCATGTTAAAGGAAAAAACATTAAAAATAATTGCTTGAGTGATCAATTCTACAGAAGTCAAAAGCTGAATTTATGGAGAGTATGTAACTTAAATTACTGCAATTTACCCAGCAAAAACAAAAATATTACAATGATTTTTTTTTTACAAATATTGTTCAGCCCTACTTCGGTGTATTACAAAAGGCGGATGAATAATCATCATCAGTGTTTCAATTTTTCAGTAGTTGCAGGACATACAAGTAAACGCCTGATAGCTAAGTATGCATACATTCCCAATAAATTTAACTTTTTAAGAAAGAAACTTAAAATGCAACATGGCAAATGTGTTTAATATTTAAGCACAAATAAAGTCATAAAGTGCAATAGGGTTCTGCACTGAATACAATCAGGCTTAATGACCCCCCCCCTCCCTGCATATACATATTGATAATGAACATATAAAAACATTATTAAATTCTAGTTTGGGGTCTATACACATTTAGTGCTGTTAATTCTATACGATCAACTGCCTATCAGTATATTATATCTTTATACTCTTTGCACTAGTTACATTTCTTGTCCCTTTTAATATGCTCTTTACATACAGTTTATCTTCTTAGCACCGATGTGGCAGGTCAAGTTAAAGTGTCACTACTCGGTAATCATGCATAGTTCAGGTTGTTTTAATCCTTCTTGATAACCTTGGATTTTAATTCATTTTTTTGTATTTCCACTATTGTTACAAGTTTCTTTGTGTACTTGACATTTTCCCACTTGCGACCCCTACTGCACACCCAGCCGTCAGAGCAGAGACGTGTTTCTTTGAATTTCCTCTTCCAGATTTGATACTTTTTTTGCCTTCTGGCTTGAGGTTTTTTGGGGAGCTTTACTTGTCTTCAAAGAGAACTTGGCCTGGGTTGTTGTTGAGACATTACAAGTGTTGTTAGGCTTTAAGAATACACTTTCCTTGCCTTTATTTCACCTTTATCCCCACCAACACAATTCCTACACTTTTATCTACTCTTCCATAAAAACAACCGCAAACTCCAGCCCTTAAAATTCCCCAAATATGACAATGTTGGTTTGTCTCCCCTCCAGCAGTAGGGCTGGTGACCTCTGTGCCACAGTCAGTGAAATTTGGAGAGAGGGAGCAGTCCTCCAACGGATAGTTGGGCTAAAAAAAGAGAGTCTAGGTGGTCCTTTTTTATTCCCAGTGCCCCACTGGTGGAGCCTGTTGTAATGTACAGGAAGTCAGTAAAAGTCAGCATTATCACCTCACTTCCAGGTGGCAGCAGCTGGCCGAACACCTGCACTCCCCTTGGTGCCCTTTGACCCCAGGGACTGGCCTGACCGGCTCCGCAGGTCACGCTCGGCATTCTCGCTCTGCGCCTGCTCCTCGTCGTACCTGGTGACACACAGAGAAGGAAACCAGAGTCAGACGAGTAACATAGTAAAGAAATACATGTGAGGGAATTCATGTTGCCCTCTTTGCTTGCTTGTACGTGGAACAAATAGAGGATTTACTCAAACAATACCCCCCTTGGTAAGCCATAAGCACTCACTACCCTCACTCTTATGTTTAAACAGTGCAATCCGTGAATGCCTGACCAATAGCTTACTGGTCTGTAAAACTGTAACAACCCTCCCTTCGATAGCTCAGTTGGTAGAGCGGAGGACTGTAGTGGAAATGCCAGGCATCCTTAGGTCGCTGGTTCAAATCCGGCTCGAAGGAGGACTTTTTATTCATGTGACTGCCACTTTTAACTTACAAACAAGTTGTAGGTGTTTTCCTATTCACTTAAACACCATAACATTCATGAGAAACTGTAACAAAATGGACTTTGATTAGGAGCTGGTTCCTCTAAAGATGTGAAAAAATATTATATATGAGGAAATGGTGAATGCTTGAGTAGAAAAACCTTCGGCACCTACTCATAACATCTCAACAGCGTAGTTGCAACCAACAAACTGAAAACTGTTTGCATAAAAATATTTTCTTATAATTAATACATTTGGATTAAAGCAACTTTTCTGAGCAGCAGTTAACAAAAGTAAGGTAAGTTTAGAAAAGAGTGCAGGCGGAAGGGTTGATCCCCCTGTGACGAGCAGATGTTGAACAGTTTGTTTTAACAGATGCAGCTTTTTCAGACTGGATTTCAGACAGTGAGTTATGATCTTTGCCGCTGCCACAACAGACCTCTTCTGCTTTAATTCAGCCAAAGATAACCGACATGTTTTCCATCCAGTTGTTTTTGTTGCTGTTCTTTACATTGCATATACAGTGTATTAGTGTGGAACCTGATGTGAATCCTAAAGTCTTTCCTGTGTTTACTTAAAGTTCTAAGTAAACACAGGAAAGATTTGCATGGCAATGGTCCGTTGTAAAGGGCAAGTTACTGCCTACAGATTACACTGCAGAGTGTACACAGCACACCATTATGTCACATATTTAAAATGTACTCCTTCAAGCCGGATTCCAACCAGTGACCTAAGGATGCCTGCTACTACATCCACAGTCCTCCGCTCTACCAACTGAGATACTGAAAGCAGACATCATGTGAAAAAGCACTGGTGGTAGCATGCATTTCTGTTACCAATACTCTACCTGACTGCAAAGAACATGAGACTCAAGGCCCACTAGAAAGTTACTGCGGAACTTTCTGCGGAAACAGTGGTTTCATAATGACTTTGATGGAGAGACTGCATTGATAGGTAACAGCTGACCAATACTGGATTCATTTAATACTGCAAGGTCAGTATCAGCCCCTAAACTGTTGAACAATGTATTTTTTCCTCCCTTTATAGTTAAAAGCCACTCCTTTGAGCCGGATTTGAACCAGCGACCTAAGGATGCCTGGGATTCCCACTACAGTCCTCCGCTCTACCAACTGAGCTATCGAAGGGACACAACAAGTGGAAAGTGCTAATAGAACCATGTGTTTGTGTTTACTGTAAGCCAGAGTGACTTTCCAGGGTTATAATTATGAATAAGAAACACTAAAATAAAAATAAATACAAGGTGTATTACTGTATATACCTGTTGTGCATCATCTACTGTCTACCTAACTAAAAATGTCATGACATAAACTTTGTGTTGCCCAAACACTTGTCCTTTGAAGTGTATGAATCAGTGACTCACATATAGGCTGCAGCTAAAGGGGCCAGTATACTCAGTATGTCAGATGGTTGAATAGCTTCAGAAACTCCTTCCCCCACACACACCCTTCCGAGATTGTATTGGGTGGGCTGTGCAGGGCAATTTCTGTAATTTTCCGAAATGGACAATCCGACATTCACACCCACTTCACGCCATGATTGGCCTGCCGTGCAGAGGCGAGAAAGTCGTTATGGTTTTAACTTGTCTGTCTAGCTCTCTTTTTACATTCCTGACAGAACATTTCAGCCATTTTTATCGTGAACAGCCGTGTGCAGCAGTATGAAGCACTTCTGGGAGACTGTCTGAAAATATGTGCCATTATCTCCGCATTTAAATGATATCAGTTCTCCATGTTCTCTATGGTAGCTGGCTTTTCATACTTCGAGTGTATTAATTTGGAAACAACTGTAAACACTTTTAATTTCTAGCCTGGTTGCATAACATGCTGTACGAACCAGTTCTGATCCACCATACTGCAACCTTAACAGTTTACTGTACTTTATATACCTTTTAAGTAGTTATGAGCCAATCCAGTCTAAACTGTTTCATAACTCATTTTCACTCTTTACAGTTAAAAGCCACTCCTTCGAGCCGGATTTGAACCAGCGACCTAAGGATGCCTGATATGACCACTACAGTCCTCCGCTCTACCAACTGAGCTATCGAAGGGATACAACCTGCTAGAAGTGCTAATAGAACCATGTGTTTGTGTTTACTGTGAGCAAGAGTGACTTTTCAGGGTTATAAATATGAATAAGAAACACTAAAATAAAAATGAATACAAGGTGTATTACTGTGTATACCTGCTGTGCATCAAATACTGTTAACCTAACAAATGTTGAACTATATGCAATGCTGTGCACACTTCTGCTGTGCAGTACTGCTTGTCAAATGACCCAATAGCCTCGGAAACCCCCTCACCCACACACCTTTCAGAGGTTGGACTGGGGGAGGCAGTTCTGTAACTTTCTGAAAGAGACAATCACACCTACTTCACACCATGATTGGCCTGCCATGCGGAGGTGAGAAAGTCATGGTTTTAACTTGTCTCTCTAGCTCTCTTTTTACATTCCTGACATAACAATTTCAGTCACACATATCAGTTCTCTATGGTAGCTGGCTCTTCTCTCCACCTTTGAGCGTAGTCTTTCAGAACAACTGTAAACACTTTTACTTTCCAACATGGTTGCACTACATGCCTTACGAACCAGTTCTGATCACCCAACCTTAACAGTTTACTGTGCTTTAGATACCTTTTAAGTAGTTATGAGCCAATCTAGTCTAAACTGTTGTACAATGTATGTCACAAGTCATTTTTTGCTCTTTACAGTCTCCTCCAAGCCATATTTGAACCAGCAACCTAAGGATGGCTGATATCACCACTACAGAGCGCCGCTCTACCAACTGAGCTCAGTTTAGAGGCTGATCCCTCTAAAGATATGAAAAAATATTTTATATGGGCAAATGGTGACTGCTTGAGTACATCTCAACAGCAGAACAATAAGTGGAGCAGAGTCAACTTTAACCAGAGTTTGAACTAACAAACCGAAAGAAAATTTGTATACAAATATTTTCCTCATTAATACATCTGGATTAAAGCAACTTTTCTGAGTGGCAGTGAACAAGGATAAGGTAAGGTTAGAAAAGAGTGCAGGCGGAAGGGTTGATCCCCCTGTGACGAGCAGATGTTGAACAGTTTGTTTTAACAGATGCAGCTTTTACAGACTGGATTTGTACAGTGTACCGCTGCCACAACAGACCTATTTTGCTTTAATTCAGCCAAAGATAACCGACATGTTTTCCATCGTTAGCAGTTGTTTTTGGTGCTGTTCTTTACACTGCATATACAGTGTAATAGTGTGGAACTTTAAGTAAACACAGGAAAGATTTTACCTCACTGCAAAGAACATGAGACCTGGGCCCAGTATAATGTTACTGATTGTACAGTACTAAACAGTCATTTCATAATGACTTTGATGGAGAGACTGCATTGATGGGTAACAGCCGCCCAATACCTGATTCACTTAATACTGCAAATAAGCCCTGATAACAATCCAGAGGTTCAGATCGGTGAATCCCTATTAAAAACGGGCACTCTCACTGTATCAGGAAAAATATGCAATACCAACTGCATTTTTTCTGTTTTGCTGTAAATAGCACAACTATTGAAAGCTAACAGCTTACTGTTCTGTATGAGCCAATTTAGTGTCCTAAACTGTTTAACACTTACAACTTATCTTTTCCCCTTCTTTAGAGTTAAAAGTCACTCCTTCGAGCCGGATTTGAACCAGCGACCTAAGGATGCCTGATATGACCACTACAGTCCTCCGCTCTACCAACTGAGCTATCGAAGGGATACAACCTGCTAGAAGTGCTAATAGAACCATGTGTTTGTGTTTACTGTGAGCAAGAGTGACTTTTCAGGGTTATAAATATGAATAAGAAACACTAAAATAAAAATGAATACAAGGTGTATTACTGTGTATACCTGCTGTGCATCAAATACTGTTAACCTAACAAATGTTGAACTATATGCAATGCTGTGCACACTTCTGCTGTGCAGTACTGCTTGTCAAATGACCCAATAGCCTCGGAAACCCCCTCACCCACACACCTTTCAGAGGTTGGACTGGGGGAGGCAGTTCTGTAACTTTCTGAAAGAGACAATCACACCTACTTCACACCATGATTGGCCTGCCATGCGGAGGTGAGAAAGTCATGGTTTTAACTTGTCTCTCTAGCTCTCTTTTTACATTCCTGACATAACAATTTCAGTCACACATATCAGTTCTCTATGGTAGCTGGCTCTTCTCTCCACCTTTGAGCGTAGTCTTTCAGAACAACTGTAAACACTTTTACTTTCCAACATGGTTGCACTACATGCCTTACGAACCAGTTCTGATCACCCAACCTTAACAGTTTACTGTGCTTTAGATACCTTTTAAGTAGTTATGAGCCAATCTAGTCTAAACTGTTGTACAATGTATGTCACAAGTCATTTTTTGCTCTTTACAGTCTCCTCCAAGCCATATTTGAACCAGCAACCTAAGGATGGCTGATATCACCACTACAGAGCGCCGCTCTACCAACTGAGCTCAGTTTAGAGGCTGATCCCTCTAAAGATATGAAAAAATATTTTATATGGGCAAATGGTGACTGCTTGAGTACATCTCAACAGCAGAACAATAAGTGGAGCAGAGTCAACTTTAACCAGAGTTTGAACTAACAAACCGAAAGAAAATTTGTATACAAATATTTTCCTCATTAATACATCTGGATTAAAGCAACTTTTCTGAGTGGCAGTGAACAAGGATAAGGTAAGGTTAGAAAAGAGTGCAGGCGGAAGGGTTGATCCCCCTGTGACGAGCAGATGTTGAACAGTTTGTTTTAACAGATGCAGCTTTTACAGACTGGATTTGTACAGTGTACCGCTGCCACAACAGACCTATTTTGCTTTAATTCAGCCAAAGATAACCGACATGTTTTCCATCGTTAGCAGTTGTTTTTGGTGCTGTTCTTTACACTGCATATACAGTGTAATAGTGTGGAACTTTAAGTAAACACAGGAAAGATTTTACCTCACTGCAAAGAACATGAGACCTGGGCCCAGTATAATGTTACTGATTGTACAGTACTAAACAGTCATTTCATAATGACTTTGATGGAGAGACTGCATTGATGGGTAACAGCCGCCCAATACCTGATTCACTTAATACTGCAAATAAGCCCTGATAACAATCCAGAGGTTCAGATCGGTGAATCCCTATTAAAAACGGGCACTCTCACTGTATCAGGAAAAATATGCAATACCAACTGCATTTTTTCTGTTTTGCTGTAAATAGCACAACTATTGAAAGCTAACAGCTTACTGTTCTGTATGAGCCAATTTAGTGTCCTAAACTGTTTAACACTTACAACTTATCTTTTCCCTTCTTTAGAGTTAAAAGTCACTCCTTCGAGCCGGATTTGAACCAGCGACCTAAGGATGCCTGATATGACCACTACAGTCCTCCGCTCTACCAACTGAGCTATCGAAGGGACACAAGTGGAAAGTGCTAATAGAACCATGTGTTTGTGTTTACTGTAAGCAAGAGTGACTTACAGTGAGTTACAATTTTGAATAAGAAACACAAAAATAAAAATGAATACAAGGTGTATTACTGTATATACCTGCTTTGCATCATCTACTGTTAACTAATAATGTCATGACATATAAGCCAATCCAGCCTAAACTGTTGTAGAATATATTTCACAACTCATTTTTCCCTCTTTACAGTGAAAAGTTACTCCTTCAAGCTGGATTTGAACCAGCGACCTAAGGATGCCTGATGTCACCACTGCAGTCTTCTGCACTGAAGGGAGTCAAACAAACTATGCTATGTATTGCAATGCTCACAATGGATGTGAGCACTGCTGCTTGGTTTTAGTTGTGGCTACTGTTAATCCTGACCACATACTGCAACAGAGTTAAAAAAAACTGGTGCATTTCACCTGTGCATTTTATTCTCTTCTTGCTTTCTCTAGTCTCTAGAAGTGAAAGTCAAAGGCAGCTTTACTTTTCTGTAGATTCTTTCTTCATTCAAGAATCTATAACAAGTTGCCTTGATTTAGCATTAACAGATATAAGTCAAAGGTGACTTGTTTTTATTCCTCCTCTTGCCTTTCACTTAGCACTTCCAGATATCCTATCACCTGGATTTCTGAGAATGTTTACTCTAGATTTCATGTGCTGAAGAACTTCCACTTAGTTTAGTCTTCTGGAAAACATGGGTAGGTATGTAAACAATCCATTCTCCTCATACAATTTTGCAGTTAAAAGTCACTCCTTCGAGCCGGATTTGAACCAGCGACCTAAGGATGCCTGATATCTCCACTACAGTCCTCCGCTCTACCAACTGAGCTATCGAAGGCTTCACAGCTCACTACTAGAGGATAACAGCTCAAACTTTGTAACCGGAGAAGGTAAACTTTCACTTTTGGCTTATATTTTTAGCATCTATATGACCCCTCTTGGTTGATAGAGGTTGCTGGGACTCTGTTGTGACTGGCAGATTTAAGTGTCACTCACAGGACTTGATAGTTGCCCAGGGCCTCTCGGGGTGGGCTGCGATTCCAGCGGCAGTCTGGGATGTCTCCGTTGGGCGTGACGATGTTGAGGGTGTCGTTGATGAGGTTGTACTTCAGGATGCGGTCGTTGGCTGTGCTGGAGGTCAACGAGGGAGAGGCATTGACCTGAGGATCACATAGAGAATGACATTTACATTTGAAAAGAGAGGTGCTGTGCACATGGAAATTCAGTTTCAAATTTGAAATAAGCAATTCACAGCTCATGGGTGGAGCACATGAATGTATTGAGGGATCCAACAAGGCCTGAGCTCATTGTTCAATTTCCTTCTACCCCATATAGAAGCTTTTATCAAGCAAGAAAGTCTATGTTCTTTAACAGCTGTGCACATAAACACATACATTGAGAGAAGAAAATACACACTGGAAAACTTACATGGGTGCCCAGAGAGAGAGAAAGCAGCAACTTTGATATCAACAAACACTTAGTAGATGGCATAAACAGCATGACATGTTAATAAGAGTTGGATACTTGCATACATCAAACCATAACAGTGGAAGTTTCAGGAATAATGAGCAAAGGAAAGTGTTCCTGACAAGGTTTGTGGCACACGTTGTTTCGGTCCCTCACTGAGGAGCGATTATGCCCTGCAACCAACTTCATGTCGACCAAAATAGATCAGATTGGTGTCTGTGAACAGAAATAGTTCAGACGTAGCCTGGAAACCCAGCGAGTTATTGTACGGCTGTCAAAATGAGTGCAGTAAAATATGACAGCCACATTACAAGCATAATATTCAGAAAGTAAAAAAAAAAGATGATTCAACGATGTACAACCTATTTGAAATCGCATATATCTTCAATCATTAAGAAAAGCCAGCAAATAGCCTGTATCAACCGGTATTCCTTACAGTATACAGTTTTATAACCATATCTTTCCACTGGAATAATGCACTGAAAGGGTTAAAAACACACCTTCAGCACAACAAAGAGAGGCACACATCCAAACGTATGCTCACAAAGTTCAACCTCAAGGGCATTCAAAGCTTGCTTCACACTCCAGGGAAAGGAACGTGAACTCATTGTGCAAGTATGTGAAGTATCTCTGGGCTTAGGGAAATATGCAACTGGTGTCTTCAAGAACTAGGCTAAGAAATACATCTTCTTTTATACAGCAGATGTTCATTTTTACTCAATTAAATCCCTTTTATGTGCATACATGCCTGAAAATGTTGGAACGTGACAATGTTGTTGGGTAATTTTATGAATTGTTTTGTATATATAATATTGTTTGGACCTGATGTTTTTATTTGAGGGTGTTCAGTTATTTTATGTATTTGTATAGTGTTATGTAACTCAATAAACTAACTGTATATGTCTAATAACTCACTCAAATGACTTACCTCGATAAGCCATGGCTTGAGCTTGTCATCAATAATGATGTCATACCCGTAACACTCAAAGCAGTGCTTGTCATTGTTCATCACAGGCTGGGAGAAAGAGGAGACAGAGAGAAATAGGAAAATGAATTCCGATGTTGGGAACTTCTTTAACTGAACAGACATTGATTCAGCAAAGGAAGGATGTTGGCAAATAAACATGTTTTAAAAAATCTACCCTCAGTCATAGGTATTAGCAACAGCTCCAGTCTGTCATCGCTGTGTATCGAGGCCTTAGAAGGGAAGTGAATCAGATCACTTAGGAGAAAAAGGAAGCGTGTATTCGGAAGAGTGCTAAAAATAAGAGACATCACCACATTGAAGTGGTTATGCAGCTGTGTGTTTAAAAGTGTTAGCCCGCTGAAATCACTTACAACCCAATACTAAAACCAGCATCCAAACAGGAACAAGTAAAACTCAATCACTGCAACACTGAGAGACTGCAACATGTGTGGTTTAATGATTTCTGTACTGTATATAGCTGTAGCACTAGGGATGTGAGTGAGTGCAGATTTACCTAAAACTGATCATTTAACGTACACAGCATATAGGATCAACGTCAAACTTCTTAAAATTCTTGTAATTCTGTCTTGTTAATCAGCATGTAGGTGTAAGTGTCACATAGTTTCAAGTCGTGGAAATGTCATTTTGGAGTTTAAAAAAAAAAAAGCTTCATGATCATGATGTCCACTTACAGCCACAGCCTTCAGGGACTGCACCACGATCCAGTGGATCTGATCAAACAGTCGGCTGGTCACCTCTTTTCCTCTGGTGCTCTCTAGGTACAAACGGAGGTTACTGACCGTCCACTTGCCTCCGTGGACGTGGTTGTAGTCGTCCTGCATTAAAGGCACACAGTCTAACTAGATGTTGTAATTTTTGTTTTTACATATGGGGCTCTAATACAATACAAAAAAAAGATAAACGCATCAGTTTTGTTACCTGAAACTCATCAGTCAGAGTCTTTGGATCTAGTCAGCAGAAGTTAAATAATGTTGTGAAACTAAAAACTTTTCCTACTTCTGTTTATTATCCAATATAACTTACTTACTCATACTAAATATTTGGTGTACTGTATGAATTCCCACTATCCATACCAGACATAATACAGACTTACCCCGTGTTTTTGGATGGCCACATTAGTGAGGTGAACAAACATGTTGTCCAGCTCACTCGTGCTGGGTGTGTACTTCACTGTGCAGAACCTACAGAAACCCAGCTTGTACCTACAAGTCAAACACGAGAGGTTGCTCAAAAAGTTCAATAACGTCAATAAATTGAAGCAACAGTCACAACAGATGTATATTGCATATAGTGTATATTCAGGGCTTACATGTAGCATTTGAGTGGCCGGTACGTGGTCACCAGGACATAGAGACGCAGGTCAAACTTCTTCCCTCCTATCAGCAGAGGATTGTCGATGTACAGGGAGATGACGTAGGCTTCCTTGCCACTAGAGGCTGCTACAAACCTGAGGGCAAAAAGCAAGAGGACAAGCATCAGAAAACCTCTGACAAAACTATTGTTTTACAAGAATAATCATTCTGCGGACAGTTTTGGGTGTTAACCTAGGAATGAAAGGCTCAAAGAGTAGATTCTCCTCATACGGAGTAATTTATTTATTGTTATGCAGTTTTCTCTGTTAATACGACTTTACCAAACAAGTTGGCTGCAATCAAGGCTCTTCAGTCCATTTTTATAGAAAGGAGAAAGATGAAAGAGCAAATAAGGCACCGTACAAAACTAAGCAGAGACTAACTATGTTATGATGACTTCCTTGTCAACTCACGTGGAGGTGCGGCTGTCTCTGGACCACTTTTTGATCTGGGACAGTTTGTTGATGAGGAAGATGCCCTTGCCTTGGGCCTTCCCGCAGGGCTTCATGATCCAGGTGCTGGACGGATTCTTGCGGAACTCTTCCACAAACAGATTATAATCGGCAGGGAGCATGAACGTCACAGGGACAAAATCTGCATGGCATACAGAGCAAAAATAAAACAATCAGCTTTATTAGAGAAGTCTTTAAATGTTTTGTGTATCCACGACAGAAAAAAGGGAGGGAGGCAGATAAATATGTGTGCATTTCTACTCTCATCCCTTCCCTCAGCCCTCTAATAGATACCTAAATAAATATATTTTCCATTCTCGTCCTTTTCTGCCAGCGGGCTGCCTTCCTTCTCCAGCTCCTTGCGGTAGCGTTTGATGTTCTTTATCATCAGGTCCTTCCTGGTCAGCTCATAATGGTTGGGGAAATGGTTAACCATCTGGTCATCTGACAGGCGGTAGCCGGTGTCCACGCTGAACACATTCCTGATGGTCTGGATGCTCATCCTACATGTGGGTACAAATAAACCTGCGTTATGGTGATCTGAAGAGTCTGCAGCCTAGAAATAAGCATCACGGTATATTTATAATCAACATGGGTATCTGTGGCTGTGGCTAGAGCGGGTTGTCGTAAGATCAGTGGTTCGATCCCCGGCTCCTCCAGTCCCCATGTCAAGGTGTCCTTGGGCAAAATACCAAACCCCAAATTGCTCCCAAAAGCTGTGCCATCGGTGTGAAAGTGTGTGTGTGAATGAGCATTAAAACCTGCCCTAATGAGAAGGTTTGGCACATTGCATGGCAGCCTCTGCCATCAGTGTATGAATGTGTGTGTGAATGTTGGCGTGTAGTATAAAATGCTTTGAGTGGTTGGAGGACTAGACAGGCGCTATATAAATGCAGTCCATTTACCATTTACATGCACCCCATTTGCAATGGTGGAAAGTAGCAAAGCATATAATTAAGTACTGTACTAAGGTACAAATTTTAGGTACTTGTTGAGCTGCAACAATTAGTAAATCAACAGAAAATAAATCTGCAACTATATTGATAATTGAATCGTTTTAGTAATTTTATAAGCAAATATGCCAAAAATGTGCTTGTTTTAGCTTCTCAATTGTGATGATTTAATGCTTTTCTTTGTCATAAATTATAGTAAATTGAATATATTTGAGATTCGGACTGTTGTACAGACAAAATAAGACATTTAAAGACATAACCATTGACTTGGAAATTATAACAGACATTTTCACTTCTTTCTGACATTTTATAGACAAAACAGTTAATTGATTAATCGAGAAAATAATTGGAAGATTAATCGACAGTGAGAATAATCGTTAGTTGCAGCCCTAGGTGTTTGTACTTTACATTTATACTGCTTTATAGGTCTACTCCATTAGATTTCAGAGGAAAATATTGCACTTTTTACTGCACTAAATGTATCTGACAGCTATATTTATTAGTTACCTAAATACAGTGCATTGTTAAAGATTAAACCAGTGGTTCCCAACCTTTTTGGCTTGTGACCCCTTACAAAAAAGCAGTGTTTAGTTGAAGCACCTTGCTAAGTGTCAGACGTATATGAGTTTTATTTAAATAACTTAACTGTTTGAGGCCCAGAGAGGTAAAATTATCCAACATTTCAACTGAAAACTAGAGAAAATTTGTAATAGATATTTGTTGTTCTCTTCTTTCCTACACCATTAATAATCTCACGACCCCCAACATTTATTTTGTGACCATTTGAAGGGGCCCCGACCCTTAAATTTGGAACCTTCGGACTCAACAATAAGCTCCACCTTGAGCAGCTACAACAACTAAATGCAGCTTATGCACTGATAACTATCTAATAAGGTAATCTATACTAAATTATCAGTCACAGGGAGCACTTCTCTGCAAAATTTGTACTTTTACTTCAGATACTCTACCATTACTTATATGGAATATTTAGGTTGTGGTATTAGTACTTTTAGCTAAGTAGAGGACCTGACTACTTCTTCCAACACTGTCTATTTATGTGATGCTTACAGAGGATACTGTCAAAGGACTAAAAATGATTTTAATGTAGATGCAAATATGTACCAGTAGAAATTCCAGTCCTCGTTTTCTGTGACTTGGATCCATTCCCTCTTCTCAAAGTTGTTGATGAGCACTGATTTCTCAATATCAGTCACCCACTTCACCTTACCGGCCATGGTGCCTCCCACTAGGGTGGAGCACAACATAACAGGTAAACAGCCAGTAAAGCAAACAAACAGACATATGATTCATGACAGTGCACTGTAAAGAGAATACATACAGTATATAAGAAATTGCATGGTGCAAGTATGGACCAAAGCATTTTGCATTGCCTCTGTGGTTACTAACAAGTCACCGACCTGCAAATCAATTTCAGGAAACAGCCAGTCATCAGCATCAGCTAGCCGGGCTGGCTCAGTTAGCAGGCTGCTGGATCCTCCCTGGACGGCTGCTGCAGAGGCTGGGCGGACATCACCCAGTCAGTGATGCAATCTCATCAGACTGTGGTTAGATAAACTCTCAGCGGGAGGACAGGCTGTCAGCATCACCGATAGCTTCTCCTAAGAACGGAGAACCGCCTCCATGTTGGCAGTTTCATAGCTAACGAGCCACATTTATTGATCCAGGCGTCGTGAAGCTGGACACAGTGACGAAACGCGCCCACCACGGCCAAAGCCTCCAATATTAAAAACGTAGCTAAATATTTAATGTAAAATATAACTCTACTATGCGACTCAATTGCAATTTTTGGTAAGAATTTATGTAAAAATGTCAAAATCCTGAAACGACGTCGTTTTGGGCTTGGCTTATCCGGGAGAATAACCTAGCAACGGAGGACGCAGTGACGTCAGCAAGATGATTAATACCACAGTTTACCAGCAGGGGTCAGTGTTGTTCTGTGTATGGAGGTTCAACAGGACTAATAAATTACATACAAACACACAAACAATACATATCATGACATATACATATATATGTTTGTTATAAGCTTCAAGAAGTTATCTGCTGATAATAATAATATTTCTAGAAATTTTAGAAAGCACATTTTTACCATTTTAGGTAGGGTTTGGATAGGTTTGATACACAAATGGATACATACAGAAACCAGCTTACTTAATGCCTCGTAAAAACCTTAGTATTTTCACATATCACCCTTACATTTGGTGCACCTGTGGACAAGAAGAAAATGTAAAGTTTGAAGAGTTTTATAACCCACATTTGAGGAAATTCACTGTTAGAAAAAAAGTTTTTAAATGAAAATTGTGGATTCACTGTTATTTGTTTTCCTGGAGATTATTGAATTAACTGATTTACTCTTTACACTTAATGGTACAAGTGTCCTCTTCCCTTTAAGCCATTAAGTCTGCTTCTCTGTTGTATACATAAGAAGTTATACAGAATTACCCAGAGTTATATAAAAACAGGCGCAATGTAATGTAATGTAATTGTAATGCTTATACTGTTGCAACTGATGTGTTTATATTGTGCTGCCCAAGCTGTACAATAAAGTGGGAAAAAAACTGCTGTACAATAAAGGTTTCTTTAAAAAAAAAAAAAAAGAAAAAAGAAAGCATTCAATGAACTAAGAACCCAGAACTGAGCCACTTTAAACACCAAACACACAGTATTTATGTTGTGTTATTTAAACATTAGCTTCTATACCAAAATATTAAATTATATGTAGACCTACCCGGTACCAATTAACTTTTAGAAACATATCAATTAATTTATTTAAATGTAACAGTAAATGAGAAGTTATTAACATGAGTTTAATGTCATAAATCAGTAGGTTATGAAACTGTCAATTTATAAGGAAGACTTCCTGGATTTTGTTTTTCTTTTTAGGTTTGCATAAAATCAACAAACAAACACAATATTATTATACATTGGTGGCCCGTCGTCCATGTAATCAATCCAAAATGTTTTGACACTATCACAGGTGTACAAATGTAGTACAGTGTTATTGGGTCAACAATGTAAAAATGTATTAATAACGTTTTTACAGCATTACTATTATTATTATTTGTAACAATACATTTCACCTTCCAAATGAAACCAAATTATCATTCAAATTTAAGTACACACATATCTTTATGTCATTAATATTAAAAAGGGGGATAGATAAATATTGTATGTAGTTTTTTTTTTTTTTTACTTTATTGATCATGTGTCACATGAACAACAGGGTGGCAGAACAGAATAAATGAAAATAAACAAACCAGCAGCTTCTGTTCAAATTGGTTTTCCACAAGTTGTGATTGTGTCGCCCCCTGGTGGTCACTGCCGGCAGCAGCAGCGGGTAAAGGCGTGGCCAGTGATATTTGTGGCAGTTACCTGAGAGCAACAAGATTAAAGGACGCTGCTGTAAGTGCGGGAAAATACCAACAAATATTTCTTTATTTCATTTCCAATGCTTTTGAATTACAATGTCTTTATGTGTATTACAGGGCGGCGTCCACTTTAATCTACACAAAAGGTAAGTTTTACTTTCATTTTTACCTGTTTACTACCTGCAATTATATTCGATTTATATCTAGCACGAGTTTAAGATAATAGAAAAATGCTGCATAAAGCTAATGTGGATGTGTAGTTAGTCATTTAAAAAAAAATTTAATTCATGTCTAATGGCTTAATGCGTAATCCAATATGTGTGATCTTCAAAACGACCTTTGTTTGCTTTGGGTGAGAAGGATGACTTCATGTCTTTGTTATGACAATATGACAAAGTACTACTGGCTATTTCATGATTAATACTTAAAACTGTGGACTGGGTATTATTTTGCAGCCTAGGCTTTGATTATATCGTTTAGGTTCTCAAAGTCAGGGCTACAATTTGATGGTATTTTCCCATCTAATTGGCATAATCATACAGATGAATTACCATAATAACACAAAGATAAACTGTTTAAATTCTAATACGAGTAATTTCTTTAAATTACTAGTTTAACTCAGGATTATTAAGAGAACACGTTTGAAACTAGTAAGCAGCCACCGATGTATAAAAAAGCAGTTTGGTTAATTTGAGTTATGGAAATGGGGAATTTGCATCCAGTCACATGAGTGTAGATACAACAGAAACTGGTTTGAGGACAGGTGCACGGAGGGTACACACCTGTTTAGGCCTGATTGTTGGGGCAAAACAGATGATAAAAACTATGATGATGAAAAAAATGTCACTGGTTATGAATTAGTCCTGAACATCACATTAATTGGGGAGTTGAAATACACTTTTGTGGAAACATACAGCACAGTAAGCGGACTACAACTGTTGGACTTAATCCAACGGATGATGTCATCTCTTCAAATCTAGGAGAGCCTGTTTTATCAACCTGGATATTCTCCCCGGTAACACAGCCACCAGCTATCCTGGTCACATGACCCAGTATTTACACAACCTGTTTATGAACATTGGGAGTGAAGCAAGGACATCGCACTAACACGTTCAAACAGTGGAGCCATTACCTGCCCTGCATGGCTAATGATGTTTCCCAGTATGAATAATTTGCATACTACCTGTTCCCTCCTCAGAAAACAAGATGGTGGAACTAACAAGACAGCCGAGTCGCGTCGTCTCCCTCCAGGCTGGACCTGGTGAGGTGGACACTGGCACCCTGTCTGACGTCAACCTCAGGTACAGGCCCTTCCCCGCTCCAGTGTCACGGTTCATAATAACAACAACAACAACACACAGCTCAGACAGGCTGCGCCTCAGGCAACGCACCACGTAGATCAGTTGTACTAAAAACAAACACTATAAAAAAAGACTTTTGTTGTCAGAATCATTATGTCACAAAAAAAGCATTGTATGTCTCAACAGGCTTCTGACTGACAACACTCTGCTTACACAATGAGGAAAAATAGACACAAATTTTAGTAACTGAACAAGAGTCCTGCCTGTTCCTCCTTTAGGATCAATGACAGAGCTGCACGGGTTTTTGGTCGCCAGTTGGCTGTAATCGGAGACCAGCTGGACCAGGAGTGGGCCAGCAGACAACTAAACTGGTTACCGACTCCTCTGCACATGCTGAGACCCGCTCAAGCCCTGACCAGGACCATCTATCGGTAAAGAAAAATCCACAACATGTCCCACTTCACGTTAATCACTTTTCATCTGTACAGCGTTTAAGAAATCGTGACCTCTCCTTCACAGGGATATCCACAGTCAGTTATGGGGCTTCAAGGGCTTCTCTGCTGTGAAGGCCTGGATAGCGAGCACTGTACCTGGGCAGGGGATCCTCAGATCTGAGGGCCAGGTAACACTCTGATATTATATTTGTGTCAATTCTGAGCGCATGATGAGGCATGTGGAGCACAGAAAAAGACTTTTTTCATGCACATAATTTATATTTTGGCAAGAGTTCTTCCCTACTTCTTTAGTGACAGATAATCCTAAGAGCAACAGGGACTTAAGACAGAAAGGACAAATGAGTAAAACTGGATGTGATTATTAAGCTACATGAGCAAAAATGCATTTACAACAAAATTCTCTTTTTGGTTGCTAAAATTGAATTTCATAATCACCTCTGTACAAAATGTTATTTATATGCATTAGAAAAGTAACCATTGCACGCTCAAATTTGAGACACAATAATTTGGTAATGCTTTATTTTTCAGGTCCTTTCACTTTATACCAATTATTGAAAAAACTTTCTGGACATTAGTGGGAAGGTACAGGATCTGTAAAATAGTGTTATTGAAATTGTTGACAGTGTTTTTAAGAAACAACCTAATATTCTATCATTTGACACACAAACTAAACACTGAAAACGAAGTATTTTCTGTCAGTTAAAGAATTGTCTTAAGAGTCGAATTTATTAAGATTTTTTGGAAATTAAGAACTTTTTTATCTCAATTTTTCTTATTATTTGCACTAAATTGCATCAACCTTTCTGTAAATTGTTCTAAAAATGAACTGTTAAATATTTGCAAATCACTCAGGGAAATTGGTGTAAGGGACCTGTAAAAGCGTTTCCAGTAATTCCATATATCTCCTTTCACGAGTTTCAAATTTGCAAAATTATCAGGAGAATAATCCAAGTCTGACTCATGATGTTTCATTTCACAGGTGTCCAATTTTAAACCAGCAACCTGCACTGGCTGGACCAGAGGAGCACTGGTGACTGTGACACTGGTGGCTGCAGTGGCCGTTTTCGGTGCATTATGGGTGGAAGGGAAAGCCTAAGTGGCCACGAGCAGGTCTTTGGGTCATTACATATTTGACAAAAAAAAAAGTTTGCAAACAAGTGACAATTATTGCTAAGTGATTTGTTTCTGCTGTTTACTTCAACTTCTCTTTTTACACTAATTTAATAAGCGGTATCGAATTTGACACAAAGACTGCGAACACCTTTTTGGGCAACATGATCGGAGGCGGGTAAAAATATACTTGTGGGCAACTGGGAATGGTTTAAATCAGCTTTACAGTCTTGCTTAAGGAGTTGGTCAGTGTTTTGTAGCATTAACATGTTGGTTCACGGTTGTATTAATGTCAAAGTGCTTGTTTCCTATGACTGGACTGTTGCTGGTCTGCAGTCTTTTGTATCCAGATTAGTTTCTTACCGGTTTAAGAGGCCATAATTTTTTACAAATGAAATGTAGCCTGGCTTAATATACAATGAAGGGAGCTGGACTTTCTGTTTCAGATTTGAAAATGCTTTTTTTCATGTGATGCAAATAAATTTAATAATGACAAAAATGTTGCAGGTCTCATTAATAAAAAAAATCATTTATTCAGTTACACAACAATACACAAACAAGACCTTCAAGAAGCAACCACAGGAGCTCGCAGGTTTAACAGGTCTTGCAGGTCGGGTTGTTTGAGATAAAATTAGCCGATTTAACTTCCTCTAGTTTGCTTTTTTCCATCACCGAGTCCACGTCTACTCATTATCAGTCCTCATGAGTGGTGACTTCCACGTGTGTGTACGTGTTGAAGGCCTTCCTGTTGCACTTCTGAAGCGTGGCGCCGAGCTGCTTCCCAGGGCCGACCTCGTAGGTTTGAGGGAACCTTTCCCCCTGCGTCCTCTCGAAGATCTCATGCAGAGTCTGCTCCCACTTCACCGGCGACACCAGCTGCTTCACCAGCTGTCTGCGCACGTGGCTCTCGTTCATGTAGCGCTTGCCATCCACATTGGAGTACACGCTGATCTCAGGACGACGAACCTGGACGGAAGAGAAATCTCAGCGTTAGATGAAGTACTTAATTATATGAGCTGTACAGTTTTTCATTTGGAAGGTGAACATTATCTGGATTTACTAAATTTTTTATATGCGGCTTAAAAAAGTTTGAGTCACAGTTTTAGATAATAACTAAACTCCGAATCTGACATGGTGGGTGCACAGCTGACCTACCTCCACCTGCCGGAGAACCTCTCTGAGGGGTTCAGTGGCCGAGTTCATCAGCTCAGTGTGGAAGGCTCCGCTGACTGGGAGAGGTTTGGTCCTCATGAACTGGAGATGCCTCGAGTTCTTCTGGAGGAAATCCAGCGCCTGGGGAAACAACAACAACAACTAACGGAGTGCTTTTCCACCTCAACTGATGCTTTTAGATGCTGTATTTTCAAATAAATGCTTTGTGAGGCTGACGTTTGGTTTCCTCCAATGACAGAAATGGCTCCATACCTCTTGGTGCCCTGCGATGACCCTGCCGTCAGGGAACAGATAGTTGGCCACAGAGCAGACCGGCTCCACGATCCCCAGGCTCTTGCAGTGCTCTTTAGCCTGCAGACAGGCATATTTATACTGGGCCTGGGGTTTACCAATCACTGACAGCATCCCACTGGGAACCAGCTCCGAGGCTTTCTGCATGGCCTCTGCACGCACCTTCACCGCATACAAAGCTAAAGAACACAGCAGGGGGTAAATATTGCATATTGATTTAATAGCTGCCATTATGCTTTTAACTGAGCAACAGCTCTGTTGTGCTATGTTTACCTTCTGCAAAGTTCATGGCACCAGAAAAGACCAGTGCAGCAAATTCTCCAACGCTGAAACCTGCAGTAGCAACACATATCTCAATGGCCTGTGGACACAAGTTTAAAAAAAATAAATGCAAGCACACACACACTCCTGCCACCAGGATCCTCATGAGGTCTGAACTGCTGAAAAACTGCTGAAACTTTTAAATACATTTTTGCACAGGAGGACTGTGGATTTTGCCCCCCATCACTTACATTGTAAGTGCATTATGTCAGTATGAACAGGAGGAATGATTATGGAAAGAAAAACGTGTCAGTGTTTGTTTGGGTACCTGACTGTAGTTTTAAGACAGACTTGAAAAATTGTGAACCCGTGCTTTAATCTATTAATAAAGTAGTTGTCTAATATTTCTGTTTTATTAATGTGTACCTTGGGGTTTTCGTGGTGCAGCCTCTCCACCGCAGCCAGAGAGGTGACAAACACAGCCGGCTGACAGTGAACCGTCTTCAGCAGCTCCTCCTCGGGTCCCTGCAGGCACAGAGACAACAGGTCGTACCCGAGGATCCTCTGGGCTACTGCGAACATTTCCTTAACGTTGGGGTACTTTAAAAGTCCGCGACCCATGCCCACAAACTGGCTGCCCTGGCCGGGGAAGAGGAGCACGGAGCGGCCGCTGGGGTCCTTTCTGGGTCTCCGCTCCGCCGGCTCGCTGTCCACCGGAGAAGCCGGGTGAGGAGCTCCATTCCCCGGCTGTTCGGTGGACAGTCTCCGGCACAGATAGCTGACCTTCCTTCTGGAGGCTGCTGCCAGTCTGACAACCACAGACGCCGACATGAGGTATTCTTCACTTGACGATGTGTTTACGGTTAAAACAGACCCATAATGAGATAAATATCGTTAATTTACGAAACACTTAACATTACTTGGTTTAAAACAGATCTACTTATCGCTCGGCATGACTTATCACAGGCGGCACCATGTTGTTTAAACTTGTCGGCAGACTTATTTTCCTTCCGGGTGATTTTTCAGCTCTTACCTACCTGCTGCAGCACCACCCTCAGGTCAAGATAGGTTACGATTTTAAAGGTCCCATATTTTACAATTTTCCTGTGTTTTATTTGAAGTCTTGAAGAAGATATTTTTGTGGTTTTAAGTACCAAAAACCATCTCAACATAGTTTTAGATCTCCTCTCTTAAGCTTCTCTCTGGAGCTCTAGTAAGAACAGGCTGTCTCAGTGCTCCTCTCTTCTGATTGGCTGACTGTTTTCTGAGTGACGCATGGCCAGGCCAACCCCAGCTCTGCTCCGTGTGTATGTGGAGGGGCTAAGTCCCGCCCCCGGTGAAACACACAGCAGAGTAAGTTTATTATTTACTGTCACACTGAGCTGAAATGAAGCAAGTGCACATAAAATAGGTAAATAACATAAATAGACATGTATTGTTTCTTTCAGGAGGGGCAGGAGGTCCCATTGGAGGGGCAACCCGCCCATTGGAGGGGCAACCCGCCCTTCCAAGCAGACACTGAGCATATACAGTAGTTGTGAAAAAGAAATCTACCTTTCTACAATATGGCACCTTTAAAGGTAATGTATGGAAGCTGAGAATGGCCGTGCTTGCAATTATTTTTTCTGATGCCCTTATCTCGAGATAATGGCATTTAGTTCGGGGGGCAATGATCTGTTCCTTGTTAATGTAATGTTTCTATTTTAATTACACTCCTAACTTCTTAGACTCTGCTCAGTTGAGCTCACCCTATAAAATATTTTTGGGGCTGATACTGATCTTCTTCTTCTACATTATACATAATATAAACATTTTTTATAGGAAGCCCTTTGGTCAATAAAATTTGGTCAATAAAGAATTATAACCAGGATATGTAATAAATTGAAAATTTTACAGTTGGTAAGTAAACTTGTAAGTGCTCTCTGGAGGATAAATATATATATATACATATGTTTGACATTTCTGTACTGCAATTTCTTGTCCATTATCAGCTGACATACTCCATACATGGATACCAATATACAGTATTTGTGATAAGATAATATCAGCCTATCGATTCATCAGTCAGGTGCTACAGCACTTTCAGTACTTTGTTCTAAAAACCCTAATTTTGAATATCAAACATCGTATTTGACCAAAAATAAAGATTTGTTTAAAGATAGAGACGTGGAGAACAACCAAGACCACAAAGTACAAACATTGATCAACAGCTGCCTGAGGCGGATCTTGAACATCCACTGGCCAGATACCATCAGCAACAGTGATCTCTGGCAGAGAACAGGCCAACAACCTGTGGAAGAGGAGATCAAGAGAAGAAGATGTGGATGGATCGGTCACACACTCAGGAAACCCAATACCAGCAATACCAGGCAGCCCCTTAGATGGAACCCCCAAGGCACAAGCAAGAGAGGCCGGCCCAAAAAAACCTGGCGCAGGACCTCGAGACGGACATCAAGCAGAGAGGGCTGACATGGAAACAGCTGGAGAGGAAAGCCCAGGACAGAAGACTCTGGTGGACTGTGGTCAACGGCCTATGCTCCATGAAAAAGGAGCGATAGGCAAGTAAGTTAATATAAAGTCACATTAAACACAGCTTTCAGGAAGTCTCATGTTAATGGAGACAGGTGTAGAGAAAGAAAAGCACAAACATCACAACACATTATTAACGCATAAACTTTATTGTACAAAACTGTAAATCTCAGTTGATCTTATTCAAATGTGTTTTCATTAAATCCTGAATTACAATGTGCTTGTCATCATAGGTCTCCATCTTAGTGTGCACCTCAAAATATAAATACAATACAACGCTCGTCTTTCACAACTCATTTTTGAGCTTGTCATTATAAAAATCGGATGCCCTAACCTTCAACCTGTTGATCATATTTGTCCGTTGGATTTCTCAAGCGATTCGTCCGATCCATCTGACAGGTTTGCGGCCTCCATCTGCTCCTCGAGTGTCTCGTCCTCGGGTATCTGGCTGTTCTGATCGCTTCTTATCTTGAATTTAGAGATAAACTCGTTACTGGCCAGAGCGCCTTCCTTTTTGGGACACATGTTTTTTGATGATAGGCGAGAATCCAAACGTTCTACAAAAAAAAACAAAAAAAACAAACAAACATTTCAACAAACAATTTGAACTTTGTTATGTTCACTGATATATGAGCACAGCTACTTCAGACTGGCTGTACTAGGTTATAACAGTATAATTACCTCCATAAAGAGATTATGTTTTGGTTCAGGGTGTTTGTTAGTTTGTTAGCTGGATATCTCAAAGACATTGTCAATGAAACAGTTTTCAATTAAATTTGGTGCATTGTTAGACAGTTTTTAAAAAAAGATTTTTTAACATTGCAAGATTTGACATTTTTTAATGTGTTCAGTATCTTCTCATGAACTGATGCACTTATTTGAATGGTAAAAAAAACTAGCATAATATCCCATGACCATATTTGATGCAGATGTGGATGCAGTGAGGGTGAATCAAAACAGTAACGTTTCAGACCAGCCTGTAATACTAAAACAATGAGTTGAAAGACGCCAAAACGATTCAGTTAACTGAGGGAAACTGCAGAGTAAGGTGAAAATTCTCTGTGGATTTGTCACTAATAATAGTAGTCTTTTGATCCATTGTTAATAAATAAATGTTCACCAAAAGTCACCATGTTGCCATTCAGATCAGACCCAAATAAACAAGACAAAGAGTGAACTGCACCTCCAGGAGTGATTGGCGTCATCAGGCGGTTCAGCTGGACGTTCCAGTGCCGGACGTGTTGACTCGCATTCCTCAGCTTCTCCTGTATCTCCTGGAGTGAGAGGACCAAACAGTTTTTATCATATAAAACATAAAACCGTGTGCTGCTGGCTCTAATTTACTGCCTCTTTCTCACCTCCAGGTGTTGGTGGCTCCTCTGGCGAGACGCACGCAGATCCTGGAGCTCCCGAGAGGCTGAGTGGAGGGCAGAGGGGGCATCATCCTTCATACCCCCATCTGAGGCTTCCTGTGTGGGGCTGAGGCTCTGCAAGGCCCTCTGCTGCTCCTGAAGGAGCTGGAACTGCTTCTTCTTCTCGTCTTCAGCCTGCAGCAACCTTCAGAAGAGAATAAACTATGAATCTCTTTACAGTTTGGTTTGATTATAGGGTGATAGCGTGTGAGTGAGTGAGTGTGTGTGTGTGTTACCTCTCCAGCTCTTGCCTGGCCCTCTCCTCCTCCAGTCGAGCCTGGATCTCCATGTTGAGAGCAGCCTCCAGTTTCCTTTGCGTCAGCTCCAACTCCTGGATCCTTTTCTTCTGTTGCTCAGCCTCCCTCACCCTCTCCTGCATCTCTGCCTTCATGCTGTCTCTCAACTGGGAGAACACACACACATACACACACCAACTGAATGGAAAGAACTGGCCTATTCCCGAATCACCTTTTCCAGGAATGACATTACCATTTCCACTAAAAACACTAAAAATCACTGAAGGTTACGCCTGAATTTTATAATGCCAACATTTTGCCGCTGAGATCAAAGCCAATGGGATGGACTCTAAATCCCATTTCAGAAAATTGTAAATAAATGTTGTCGTCTGGCAAACTTTATCTTACCATCTCGGCCTCTCGCAGCTGTCTCTCCAGCTCCATCTGCACCTCCCTCTGCTTCTTCCTCTCTCTCTCCTCTGCCTCCCTTCGCCGGGTTTCCAATTCACGTGCATGCTGCAAAAAGACACAGATATGCCGTACATTTTGTATATATATATTTACTCAATGTGCATCACTGAGGTGTGGCAGGGTAGGGTTAAAATATGGTTGATTGACATTTTTAAATCAGAAAAATGACCTGGAAGAAAAATAGATCTCACAATGAGTCCCGTCCTCTCTTACCTGGATGATGCTTTCTATCTCTAGATCCTGTTTGTCTTTCTCTTTCTCCAACATGTCTTGGGTATTCGAGTCGTCCGATTGGCTGCTCCGGCTGCTGCAACTGCTCCGGCTGCGCTCCCGTTGGCTGTGTTCCCGCTGGACCCGTCTCTTCAGTTTGAGTTCGTGGTGAAAGGAGGACTTGCCCTCACTCTGGAGACGGAGGGCTGTCTGAATGGCTGGAAATATAACACACACACACACACATACAGATCTTTAAGTAAGAGATGGTTTGTTTGGATTAAGAAGAAAAACTGGATAGATACTGTTATGGCCCATTTTTCTTTATTTTTTATGAATGGATAAAAGAGAATTGTTCCCTGGTGGCTCCATAGCTTCCACCAAAAATCCCTAAATTAAAGGGAATTGCCAATAAAAGAGGTTCTGCTAGTGATTTATCCAGGTGTAAGATGCCGAGCGAGTACTAGTGTTCAACGGTTAACTGAATCTTACTTTTGGGAAGCATTTTGAATAATCTTTAAAGGGGATATAATGTGTTTTTCTGTCACTTTTATATTGTTATAATCTCGGATGTCTGTGTGATATGTGATGTCTATGAGCTCTACTTTGATCTGAACTTTTGTACAGCTTTTTGTTAAATCATTAAACATTCCTCACCGTTGCTATCACCAACATTCAAGAAAAATACTAAACAAACGGAAGAAGTGAAAATGCTTGGTAACCACAGAATCTGTTGCTGTAAATAGAACCAGTCACTATGGCTGAAAAGATACAGAAAATAATATAAAAGGCTCTGTCTTTAACAACAAATCCAAGGTAAAAGAACAGGCAGGACTAAACACACTGACTAGCTGATTTGAGAGGTAAAAACACCAAAACAATGAGCGCTTGGCACCAAAGATGTCACCAAAAAGCATGAAACCATGAGACCATGTTGTAAATAAGTGTTTTCATTTTAACATGCTATCCCTTTTTTCTTTTTGTGCCTGTAATCCATAAATAAATCATATCATAACCATGAATCTTAAAATGCCTACAAGCACAACACACAAGTGACCACACACATAATGAATCAGTGCAGTTAAAGTGTGTGTTTTGTCTACATGCGTGTTGCTACTTATACACACCAACACACCTTGAGTCCACTCGACCTTCTGTCTCTGGTCAGACGCACTCATCTCATAGGTTTTGTTGTGGGTTTTCACACAGAACAAACAGCGTTTCCCCTCTCTGTCTGCAATAGGCTGAAACGTAAAGAGGAAGCAGTCAGATTTAGAAAATACAGCACATCTTAGATTAGTTTAGTTTGCCGTTTATATAATTTATCATAAATGCAAGAATTAGAGCCGACACAGCAAAGGATTTTGTTTATAACATGTTCAAAGCATCCGGTCAGTATTGTGCAATGTCTTGCACAATATTTTTGAAACTCAACAGCTCTTTTCACTCAGAATATACTGTTTAATTATTAAGTGTAAAATTGTATTTACATATTTATATCACCTGTCTTTTGTGGTAGTTGTGTTTTCTCTTACCTTATATTTTTTATTGTTATGCACCACAACACCAAGACAAATTCAATGTACTGTATGTGCAAACCTACTTGGCAATAAACCTGTTTCTGATCCCTGATAACGTTCACCCTTCTATATACAGTAATTAAACATGCAGAGTTTACTTTACATTTCCTCACTGACCTCTATGACACAGCTTTTATCCAGATGGATCTCCCCTTTCTTGTCCTTCAAGTCCTCGCTGACGTAATAAGCCATGGAGGAGGGCTTCAGCACAAACCAGCGCTCAGTCCAGTTCCTGCGTACATGCCCCTTTTTCCACATGTAGCCCTGAGAACAGGAGACGGGGTTTAAGAACAATGACAAGAAAGCAGACAAAGTGGCTACAAAAGGCGGGGAGATACAAACTGAAGTCTCACCCTCTTCAGGACATTGTGGTACATCTCCAGATATACCTCGTCCAGCGCCAGACTGAAGGCCTCAGCACTGGTGACCCTCAGCAGCTGGCCTGCACCCATGTGCTCCAGGAAGGTCCAGACGGACATGCCCTCGTCCCGCACTACGGCATCCTGGGATATTAAGTCCTCCAAGGGCTTCCCATCCCACTCCTGGCTCATCGCTGTGGAGATTTTCTTGAGTAGATACTCCACCTGAATGTAGAAAACGTTTGCAGAAAAGATCACAAGATTACAATTAAACAAGTATCGGCAGGATATATAAGACTGGCGATTAACTCTTATTTTCTAATACTGACAGTATGCTGACATATTGTGTCAGTGTATATCTCTAACATATAGCTCTACAGGGGTAGGCTACTGTGCTGATAGGACAAAAGTGGTTTATTTTTGCCTGTCTACAGGAAACCAAAAGCATTATGGAGGAAGTGCAGGAAGGAAGAGCCACATTAACTTACTTACTTGCACTTGCTTTTTTTTTTTTTCTGCTGTGAAAAAATGTCAAGCAGTCAGACTTTGCTGGGATACAAGAAGGGCTGCAACTAACGATTATTTTCATTGATGATTAATCTGCAGATTATTTCCTACATTTATTGATTAATAGCTTTGTGTATGAAATGAAAATGATATAATTTCCCACAACCCAAGACGATATCTTCAAATGTCTTGTTTTATTTGACCAACAGTCCAAGATCTTCATGTGTGACAAAGAAAAGAATCAAATTCTCACATCTGAGAAGCTGAAACCAGAAAATGTTTGTCATTTTTGCTTAAAAATGACTACAGTGATTAATCAATTATCACAATAGTTGCAGATTAATTTTCAACTAATCGTTGCAGCTCTAGACACAAGCTTGGTTTATATAGAGCAGTGGTTCCCAACCTGAGGGTCAGGTCCCCTCAGAGGGTCAAAAGGAAAAATCTAAATGGTTAAAAGATGTTTTATGGGATTGAGTTTCCATAAAATTCTGTTTTTTTATGACTACTTTTCTATAATTGTTGCTTTTTTCTTGTGAAATACCAGACTCTTATACCTCTTTATGTCTTTAAAAAATCCAATCCTTTTACCGAAACAACTGGGGAAGGTAAAAATTGCTCACAACTCCTGTGCATATTGAGGCCAGAGCCTTTGATGTGGGGTTCAGAAGCACACATTGCTTAATTTCAAAGAGTCATAAGCCAAAAAAGTTGCTAAGCACTGATACAGAGCATAATATTTCATTCTGGAAATTATCCAGTCACAGTGAAATCGCCTCATATAACTGCCTCAAATGCCTTTTTTCTTGTTGTTGCCTTCTGTTCCTGGGTGATTTATACCTATCTGCCTAGTGAATATTAAGAAATTCATTTTTGCACTTTCTGTCCCTTTTGTATTTCAGTAATGTCAAAATGTTTATATTCTTCACTCAGAGGAGAAAACATTTAATCAAATAAAAGGTATCATGGATTTTGAGTCTGCCCAGCCAACCCCTAGTCAATCAGGTCTCAGTTAAATCCTTAAATTCAAGTCCCTCCCAACATCCTATCACAAAATCCAGTTTTAAACATCCAACCACAAAAGGAAAATTACAATCTCAAAACTATTTCATGAGACACATCTGTCTGTTTTACCTCCTCTGATATCATCACCAGCGGGTAGCGGTCCTCAGACAGGAGGTTGAATAAACAGAAGAGTTTGAAACAGTCTCTCTCTGAAAGCAGTGCCCCCTTTGGTACCCCCTTGTAGTTCTTCTTCATGGTCATCATCCAGCACAGGTCGTCAAACTTCTCCTTGTCGAACATCCCCTCTTTGACCTGGCAAGCACAAAAACAGTTGTCATGACTGAAACTTATATGAGTCTGGATTAAAACTTCTCATTGGTTGAGAAATCTCTCAACCAATGAGATTATTTATTTCTCCTAACCCTAACCCCAATTCATGGAAAACTGCTCCATCCGGCGAGGTTTAACTGAAAAAACAGTGAGATCATTTTTGTCTCCAGAGCAGCTCTGCTTCTGAGAAATGTTTGTCACACTAAAATTCTCATCTTTCCAAGTAAGAAAAACCCAATAAAACTCAGAAGCAGTATTTCAGCAGAGGAAGTATTTCAAAACTGATATAAGTAATATAAAGGTGAAACAAGCACATTATGGGAAGCAAGAGGAACTTAAAGGGTAAGGATGGTGATATTCTTTATTTTTCTCAGTGCCAACAAATCCCATGAAAAGACCAAAACCAACTATGTATTAGTCCTAAAGACGTAAATGTTTAAAAACAAGTCAAAAACATATAGGTTCTAAAATACTTCTGTCACATTTTGCAATAAAATCTGCAGTAAAGGTACTGGTATTTATAATTATCCATTTTTTTATTTGTACTATCAAATATTAATAGCAGTATCTGCTTCTAAAATCGTTGACGTAAACATTTGTCAGTGTTCATGTAGTGTTTACTGGCATTTCCTGCCACTAATTTACATCATCTACACCTGGGAAGTGCCTCAAGATAACTGCTACAAAGGAAACAGCTTTAGAGGTGATTCTAAAAGTCACAGTACCTTATCCAGTATGTATTTGTTGAGGTAGGGCATGTAGCCATGATTAGACACCGGCCCGTCATCATCATCCTGGAAGTGCTCCTCCAGGGCAACGGGGTCGTGTGGGATGTTCAGCACTGTGTACAGGTTGTGGGAAAGCACCTGAAGAATAAACACAGATATATTTATAGATATATATTAAGTGTGAATGTGTAAAGGTCAGCAGATAGTCTCTAATGTGTCCTTTGCACTTTCAGTCTATGCATGTTTCTTAATACATCCACAAACACACAGACACAAGCACAGACAGCTATTCCTCAGTGACTAAGCATGTCAGGACAGCTTTCTGCTATTTCCTTGGATTCTTCTCACCTATAGGGGCTCAGTCAGGCGTGTAAGAACTGGACAGAAAGTAACAAGACAGACAAAAATAACACTTACTGAAGGGAAAGATGGTAAAATAAGATATCTACTTGTTGATGTCTGTCTTTTCTTTTGTTAAAAACACTGACAGTGATGATGTGTCGCCATTTAAGTGTCTGGGCCACAGGTAGAGGTTGGACTTTCAGCTTGAAGCTGAAACTGGGCACCTCACCTACGTGTCTGTCGGAACTCTTACAGCTTTCTTTTTAAATATTTGGCTTGGAGCTTGTATTTACATTTGGTGATAACTGCTCTTCAAATTACAACACCGATTCGCCCATAAACCCTGTATTTCACAACATACAAAGAACACTATAGAACCTGATGAGGTCTGGTTAGACTTCAGTCAAACGCAAAGTTAAAAGTTAAGGGGAAAATAGATCAAATACACAGTTACGGGCTGCTTCTGTGCTGTGATCAGTGGACGCCCCTCGGTCTCAGTTTCCTGATCTTCAAATGACTACATACTTTCCTGCTTACCTTTAACTGCGATTTGGATACTTTCCCGCACTTCTCGACATCCAGCGATGTGAAAGCGTACCAGATAGACTTGAGGAGCTCGGATTTTAGGTCCATTTTGGAGACCCCGGCGTGCGCAAAACAACTACATTTCCAAGCGCAGCGCAGCGGCTTTTACGCAGCGACGGGCGAGCGGCGGTGGTGAGAATTGCCAAATAAACTGTGAGGCAGAGCACAGACTGCTGTGCAAACTGCAAAGTACTAAAAGTAGTCAGCTGTAGGGCAGACTTAAAGAGGCGGAGAGTAGAGATAAAGCGCGGAGTCCCACACGTTCCTCCGCAGTAAATACATGTCTCATAATTTCATTTAATTCAGAAGTATTTAAAAATCGTCAAACTCTACCAACACAATCTGGATGAAATTCCCCACAAATATACTTTAGTTTTCTTGCCATACGCTCTCAACTTAACAACAAAAATGGACAAACACACAGGGCACAAATTAGACATATCCAAGGTGTTAGATTTCCAGGGTTTGAGACATTTATCCTCACAGGATTCTGAATTCCTCAAGTGGCTGCCAGCCATAAACCATGACCAAATAAGAGCTAACCATGTTGTTATCAGATTCAGGAGGCTTGCATAGGCTTTAGTGACACACCCATTTGTGCAGAGAGCCTAAAGCCACATTTATTTTAGCAGCTTCAAATTCTGAAAACTTCTGTGACAAAACAGTATTTTAAATATACAAAACCACTTAGCATTTTTAGATTATTAAAGGTTTCATATATTTAAGATAGAAGTGTGAGAATTAATTCTATGACTTTTTAAGAATTAGGTGGGTTTCCAAGGTTATAACCTAAATATATTGTAGTTTAGTATGTTATTGTAGGCTCCCTTCACTTCTCTTTATCTTTGGGGAGTGCTTTGAGGCCATACAGATCTGATAGAGACTTCCTCTGCACTACTCTGCAGTCATTTTGTGTCCCTTCTGGCGACCAGATGTTTTAATACAGTGCCAGTAATAAATAGTGCACAGTAGCAGCCCAAGAGCCCAACCAAAAATAGTTTTCAGAGGTATTGTGAACAAAATGCCCCTTGTGGTTTCCCTGACTTAAGGTGTAGTTCGATTGTCTTTCGGAGCTCATCTTTTGTGTAATGAAACTATTGGTGGGGGTGTGGCAACCTTGAGGAAAATAGGTTAAACAAGGACAGTGTAATCAGACAGAAATCATCCGCAAGCCCAGAGCATAATGTAGGCTAATCAATACTATAATTAGGTCATGAAAATGGTAGTCATTGTTTAGAGGCCATGGTCCAATGCTTGTCTGTCTCCGAACATTGATATATGTGGGTTTTAAGGTAATCTGTGCTGCAAATGTTTGAAAATCTGCCTCATATCATATGATTACCCAGTTCGACCACAGGATATAGTTCATGATTTTCTGCTCCATAAACTAATCAATGCTGGGTCAGACTGTTGTGTGTCATCATGCTCAGCAGTGTGTCTGTATGTGTGGTCTCCCTTCAAGGGCAGATCTAATCACCTTTGTCTCAGGTGGTAGAAATGAGATGTCACACACAAGCCATAATTCAGAATTGGCCGGCCAGAGGTCTCAGTATAAAGATCGACCCATCAACACCAAGCTCAGAGAATTTAGCGCTTTGGCACACTTCCAGCATGGCCTTTCTCATAAAATAAAGCTCCCGACCTGTTTCTAAGGTCTTTAATACGCAGACAGCAGCTTCAAATCTGCCACCTAAAAAGTTGAGGGATTAAATGATCTGCTTATTTTCAGTTTAAAGAGGAAAAACTCACATTAAAACTCAAAGTGTACAAGATTTTGGCAAGTCACAAGATGTTTATTAGACATTATGTGCATTTACCATTGCTATACTGTATGCTGTTTGATTGTTTACATACTACATTACACTGCATAAAGGCTGTTGCCATTTTTAATATATTCAAGGGCAGCAGACCTTGACATTCCAGCGTCAAATCAATATCATAATCTGTAATGAGGGAAAGATTTTTATTGATGTTTATTGTTGACAGATATAGTTTACAGTTTCAGTCATGCTTGTTTCCACAGTACGTGATTAGAATAGATGATACATTACTGTACAGTATGTGGGATGTATAATACACACATTACAATTACAAGAGCAATAAAAAAATTTCCTATGGAAAGGTGAAATTTGTTATACTGTGGTGGGGAGGAAGGCGTCTTTGTGAGGGATGGATTTGTCTGATGTCAGTGCATACAGTAATCTCATAACACATATAACAACCATATGAGAAAAAAAAAACAAACCCTTACATACTTAATACATAATTAGACATAATTAGTCTCTATACCAAACGCCTCAACCACAAATCTAAACCTCATCAGTCATTAATAAACTGGTGATTAACCCTAAATTAAGCTTTCAGAGAGCAGAGAGAGTGTACTCTCTTTGTTTATGGAGAAAAAATATTCACAATCACAGTATATTATGGTCATATGTTATAAAACAGTAGAACATGACAGTAATGATTTCAATGAATGTGAAGAAAAGAACATTTTTTGGGTGATTTTTGAATGATGTACAAATTATGCCTACAGTATGTACAAATACAAAATGTATAAATGTGCATTTGCACAAAAAAAAGTTGAAGTATTTCCATTTTTTGTATATTCTGGGTCGTAAAGTCATGGGCCAAAATGGGCCAAATTTGTCCTGAACACTATGTAAGGGTTAAACTAGTATTCTTACATTTTGGAAATACACTTTTGTTGGTTTTCTTGCTGAAAGCCAGATTTAAAAAAAAAAGATGCCACTCTCATGTCTGAATGTAAACTGAAGCTAGAGCCAGCAGCCAGTTAACTTAGCTTAGCATGAAGACTGGAAACAGGGGGGAAAAGCTAGCCTGGTTCAGTCCAAAGGTAACATATCCACCTACAAGCGCATTTAAAGCTCAATAATTAACACATTAAACCTTGATTATTTTTTATATGGATTCAACAAAAGCGAAAAACATGAGAGTGGTATCAGTCTTCTTATCTAACTCTTGGCAAGAAAGTAAATCAAAATGCTCTGCTTTGAATTTCTGTGTGTGGTGTAAAACTAGAAAGAAGAGCTAGAAAAAATGCTGATCTAGTCTAGACTTCTCCTCAGTGTTTCATGCTTGCAGTGGGCTGCTCAACATTTGGGTCATGCCAATGCATGTAAGCATTTTAGAAGTTAAGTCATTCATAAAATGCAGTGGTTTAAGATAAACTTGTGCTTCAGGGCATACAAAGAAACCATTTTAAAGCAGTCATAATCTTACCATCTCTTAATAAAACACTCGACAAAGTAAACAGTACTAGTACTAGATGTGTGAGTGGCACAAAATATCACAGACAGTAATAAGTGATTATTAATCTCTTGTCTAAAGCACCATTATAGCCCATTGTAGTCCTCGTAATGCAAAAAAACCCCAAAATGGATTATGCAAACATCTGTAGAACACAGCCAGGTTGAATTGTTTGATGGGAAAAACTGCTGGTGAACGTTTTTTGTGCATTGAAATGTACTAAATGAGGAAGTCTTTTGAAAGAAGAGGGGATTAAAGTGGATTTCAACTCTAAATCATAGTTTTTCTTATGCATAATCATGTTTTTATACATTCCATATGTGAAGCATATGAATCCATGCCTTTTTTTTAACATTTCAGAAATCAAACGCCAGAAAAGCAGGAAGGAAAGCCTCACAGTACTGTTATCTAGTGTTATCATTTTAAGTCTATTACCCAATCTGACCCCTCCCCCATTTGACACACCACACACTCCCCCTCTACCACCCCGCCCATTCCTCCCATTGAATAAAAGAAGCATTCTTTTCTAAGTTGTGCAGTAGGGAGAGTCAGGCAAACAGTGAGTGTAATAGAGCTGTTAAGTGAGAGGAGCCGCTGATTAGAGAAGCTTTTTTTTTTTTTTTACAGCTGTAAATGCCCATTTGAACGTTTTCTTTAGATGATATCCTCAATGTTCCTTAATATAGAAAAGACATATGTCTCCAGGACAATTTAACAATACTATAGGTTTATGTTGTGACTCAGTTTTAATGGTTTCAGCTTGATGCGGTAGATGGCTCTAAATGCTATGACACCCATAAGCCTCAGCTGCCGTTTCTATGCAGAAGAAACTTTGCTGTAGCAAATTCTTAATGCTTTGTTGTTAAAATTGGGAACAAAACGCCATGCCATACTTCATCCACAGATCATCAGAAACCAAAAGTGGATTGATTCCAACTGCTGGAGGTATTATCAGGTTTAGTGTAATCTTTAGCTCACAATTAGTGCTGCACGCAACAGAATTTAAAGCTCTATGATTCAATGTTTCTTACCAAAATGCTCCTTGGAGTTGTAGTTTTTCCCCTTACATTTTATCCACAGATGTATTTCATGCACATCTAAGCCTTGGCAGTGCTCCACATGCCTATCATCTGACATTGTCCATGTAAAAATGGACGCCCAAAAAACTCCTCCCACTCTGCAACTCTATTACACTCAAAGGGCATTGCTCATTCCAAAAGTCGATCCTTGGCGTATCTTGCCAAATTTTTACAACTAACCATTAATGTGCCACTACACGTCGATGTTGTCTCGGTGCCAGCCTGTTGGCCAGCAGACACGCCAGGGCAATGCCTCCAATCTGGGTGAAGGCCAATCCCAACACAGTGGCAGCAATGTGGAAGACATTGTCGTTGACCAAGCTGAAAACTTTGCGGAAGCAGCCACGTGGATGGATTCCTGCAGCAACCACTCCTTCGCTATCGTCTGACGGTAGAGGTCGGTTCCTGCAGCCCTTACGTCTCACGCAACAGCTGTCTGGCAGGGACACTGAGGTGCCATTCTCGGTGGGTGGGAAGGTCATATGTTGGATAGCCCAGTCCGAAGTGAGCCAGTCGCGCCAACCTTCAGCTCCACAACACTCCAGGGCCCTTTGCAGGCTATCTAGAGCATCGGCACGGCCTTCATCCTCTGTGTAGCCGGCCACCGCTCGCTGTAAGCCACTGCGAAATCCTCCGGCAATGTCTTCACGATAGAAGAGGCCGGAGAGTCCAGCTGCCAAACCTGCTACAAGTGCAGCAAGTTGAAAGAACCCGTAAGCCCTTAGCACACAAGGCAGGTTTGCAGCCACCCCCAGACAACCCAGGAAGCCCCAGGCGGTGACGGCGGCACCTGTGGACAGCAGGATGAGTGGGGCGTTGGGGTAGCGATTGGCGGACAGCATCATGTAGTCCGCCAGAGAAATTTGAGCCCACACTCCCAGGGTGAAGAGGGCCAAGCCGGCTGCCCAGAAGAGGCAGCTGAAGGCCAGGAGACCCAGGCGCAGGAGGTGCATGACTCCCACTGGGCGGCAGCAAGGTGGGGCAGCGCCCACAGGTGGAGGTACAGGGGGCGCCAGGGAGGCCTCTGAGCACACGGACAAAGATAGTCGTTGCTGCTGCTGGTGAAGCTGCTCCTCCTGCTCTTGATAGGGGGACAGCAGGTAGCCCGGGATAGCTGATGGCCGACGAGGAAGAGGAGGAGGAGTGAGGAGGTCGAGACTCCTTGGAGAGGACTGTCTTCGCACAGCTAGCTGCTCAGGTTCCCAGTCCAGAGCTCGTCTGCTGGGACTCGGCCGAGCTGACAGGGAGTCGTAAGGCAGTGCCAAGCTCATGATCCTGGCTCCGGCTTTATCTACTCCCCTCTCTCTATTTTACACACTCCCCCTCACGTCTTTCCTCTATCAGTGCCTTCACTCTCGTCCTCCTGCAATACACAATCCCCCTCCCACTTCTTTATGACTGGTTATTAATCCGCCACCAACACCACGGCCGGACTGTAAATCACACTGATGGGTGTCGCGTCGTGCTGTTATCTGCATCCACAGCCCCCTTGTTTCCAGCCTATTTATCTGTTTATTTCGGGTGTTCTTTCCACCTGCATGGTCACCAATACTCCGAATTCCTCAGCTGACATCCACATCCCGACATCTGCTTGCTCGATGCTGCCCCTCACTCTGGTCACGGCGATAGGTGACTGCAGTGGGAAGGACCAGGAATTCACCCATGCACACCCTCTCTCGGTGTGGAGGAGACATCCGTTTGAGTTTGACTCTGGTCCATTTCTAAAAGAAATGTGGCAGCAAAAAATCGTAATGTCTAAACAGTATTTTCTTTGTTAAATCTAAACTTTCCCCATGTTTAACTTGTATGATTATCGACAAATAAGAGCAGACATCATTGTGTGGATCAATGTCTGACAAGGACATGGCAGATTGGAAAAAGGGTTTATGACAAGTCAGATGTAAAGAGATTTTTATGTGTGTTGCATATTTAAATGTCAAATAAATAAAACTTTAAAGTGCAACTTGTAGCAACTTGTTTCATTACTAGAGAAGGACAATCAAACACAAACTTTTTAGTAAATAAAGTCACCTCCTCAGGTCATCAAACCTGACTGCACACTAAAAGCACTGCCTACTTACTAATTCTTTTCTCAATTGCATTAAATAATCATGACATGAGCTGCAATCAAAGTTAAAGAAAAGACATTTAGCAATTAGCAAAGTCTTAAGTGCAAAAAAACACTGGATCCTACACTTTCCAATTATGCAACTTGATATGTCTTTAGTTAGATCCTCCCTGCCTTGTAAACAGCATGTCTTTCAAACTCTGTGTCTGCGGGATTGTAAGGCTGACTTTTCACCAAAAATTGTAGTCTCCAAACCCAGATAACCCTGATGGCATGACTGTGACATCATCAGGGTTATTTTCTGACTTCAGAAAGCTCCTCCAAAAGCCACTGAGGACAATATAAAACTGTTCTCACAGCCTCAGTAGTAATGTAATGGACCTGAATTTATATCTATTAACCATTTTGTTCCACATTGTGCTAAACTAGTTTCTGTATTTTGTATTCTCTCATCTAGCAATATTTGTTTTGTCACTAATTATTTTAAATACATTTAGAAACACATACCATCTGCTAAAAATAGATAACCATTGTCAAACCACTAAAACCTCCCCGTTTAGACTGCACATTGTTGGTCCACAGTTAAATGATGCAGCCATCTTTATCCTGGTGATTCCTGCTTGGCATCGGCAATTCCCTCCCCATCAAACCCCTGCCCAATAACGGCTAATTAAGGGCTCTCAGTTAATTAAGCACATTCAAATGCCCCTTTTTATGAGGACAACCATAATAGGGACACGATGACAGAAAGGGGAACACCCAATTAGATTGGCCGGGGAAGAGAAAGGGTGTGCAGATCTGCAATGTGGTCTCATACTACAGAGTTACACCCTGTGAAATTCTGTTTGGGTTACAGAAAATAACTTTACAACAAAGCGTTTTTTTAAAAAAAAGGGGAAAATGGAATTTGCCACAGTGGCTCATGTTTTCCATTTGCCATGTAACAGGCATATTTTAGCACCTTGTTCTCTGGTGTATGAGAAAGTCAACAGCGGGCAGGGTGTAGACAGAGGGATTTTACCACAGACAGCTGGAGGTCTGTAGAGGAAATGAGGTTATGTTTATGATGTTTATAATTAATTTTTGCTCTATGATCATCACCTCTGTGAGTCATTTGGTTTTATGTGCACTCTGGACAGGAATGAAGAAAATACATCACCTGACACACACTGGCACCTCCACTGCAGCTTCTTGAAAAATCACACAGCCGTGGGGAGCAGAAGTGTAGAGCAACCTATTTGCTGTTGGTTGTGGTTGCAGAGGCGTCCTTTTGAAAGCTACACCTACCTAGATGCCAAAATGTCGTTTTGTCTCGTCCAACAGTGCACAACACAAAGATAGTCAGTTTACTATCATAAAGAAGACTTAAAAAATGACTCAAAAACAATTAATCGATTACAAAATAGTTGGCAACTAATTATTAGAATAATTGTTGTTGTGGACACACGCTGATTAATAGAATTATAGTGACAACACTGAGAAAGAACATACAGTACTTAGAGTGAAAAACAATATTTTAATTTCCAGTTTTTTTCAACTGTGATTTTCATTTAAAACAAAACTATTTTTGATTACTGAAACATGATTGTAATTTTCTGCTGCAAACGTCCAAAGGCAAAATGGAGATGAGAGAATTGTACATTTACATGTACAGATATGTCAAAATGACGTGTTTAAAGGTCAGTTCTCTGAGTAATTTACTGTAAATGTAATGTAGTTGTGGACTCCTGATATGCCTAATGACCCTTCAATTCATACGTTCTTATAGAACTTGATACATGTAATGAAGCTAAACATCTAAGTTCAAGCATCTTGAAACAATATTCTTTGCCACTATTTTACTAATTTAACAACTGAGTTATTTGTTCTATTATTGGATTCTTCAGGTTGTATTGAGTCCAAAGACTGTGTGGCTTCTTCCTCCTCCCTGTGTGTCTCCATGTGTTTCTTCAGTTTTGCCTTGGATGTGAATGTTTTCATACACCGCTCACAGTGCGGCTTCAGCGGCTTCAACCCCGAATGGCTGCGCTTGTGTCGCGCCAGCTCCGACGAGCTCTTGAACTTGAGCTCGCACGTGTTGCAGGGATACGGCCTTTCCCCCGTGTGAATACGCTGGTGCAGCTGAGCCTCGCTGAGGGTGAGGAATGACTTCTCACAGTGGCCGCAGGGGAACGGCCTTTCTCCTGTGTGGATGAGATTGTGTCTGGTCAGCGCGTACGGTTTGGTGAAGCCCTTCCCGCAGTAGGTGCAGGGGTATGGGCGGGCGCCGGTGTGGGAGACAATATGTTCTTGCTGGGTTTTCTTGCTCTTGAAACGTTTGTCACACTGAGGGCAGGAGTAGGGCCTGTCGTCCACATGTGACCTGTGGTGTTTGGAGAGCTCTCCCTGCGACAAAAAGCCCTTCCCGCACTGGGAGCAGAGGAACGGCTTCTCCCCGGTGTGCATCCTCTCGTGTCTGGCCAGCACAGACACCAGGGTGAACCTCTTGGGGCAGTGGGAGCACTGGAAAGGCCGCTCGCCTGTGTGAACGCGGAGGTGCTTCATGAGCATGAAGCGGAGCGAGAACCGTTTGCTGCACTGGTTACACTGGTAGGGTCGCTCCCCTGTGTGGGTGGACAGGTGTCTCTTCACATCAGACCGCCGAGTGTACGTCTTCTCGCAATGTGGGCACTTGAACTGACGCTTCACCTGATGCATCTGCCGGTGCTGGGAGCGTGCAAGCAGGGAATCAAAGCCCTCGCCGCACTTTTGGCAGATGTAGCGTTTACTGGTGACATGGGATTTCCTGTGCTCCAGCAGCTCGGAGGGAGTGGGGAAGCTCTGGCTGCAGATGGAGCAGATCTGAGGCAGCTGGCTCTCCTGTGAGTGAGACTTCTTGTGGTGGACAGTTAACGCGCGCAGGTTGGCGAAAGAGCTCCCACACAGCTGGCAGGAAAAAGAGATGGCCACGTTGTGATGTTTGCTCTCGTGCTTTGCCAGATCCCACGAGTGCTGGAAGGTGCGGTCACACCGCGAGCAGTGGAACGGTCTCTCCCCCGTGTGAGTGAGCTGGTGTCTCCGGACGTCTGACGTACGGGTGAACGTCTTACCGCATGTTTCACATGTGAGGGCCTTCTGTCTGCTGTGGGACTGAGAGGCATTTACTTTGCCGTCTTTGATGTTCTGGTTATCAGGCTGTGCTGCTTTGCTCTGCTCTGCGCTTCCTTTGGGGAAAAGTTTAATTGATGTAAAAATTTCATCTGTGCTGGAAGGAGACGGTGTATATTTAGCTCCAGAGAAAGTCCTGTATACTTCAGTGCGAACGCTCTGCATATGGAAGTGAGGAGGGCTGTTTTCCTCTGAGTTGTGGAAGGGGCACTGTGAGCAGGTGAAGATGATGGAGGTCATCTCTGAATCTGAATCACCTGCGAATAAAAAAAAAAAAAATAGAGGAGCGAATAAATCATGAAGGTCTCTTTAGTTTAATGATAAAAGACTTAAAGATAAAAAGACTTTATGTGTTTTTCATCATGTCAAAATATTACCTTTGTCGATTCCTTTGATTGCTATCACAGAAGGGGCAACTGATACATCAGCTCTGCTCCTGGTGACATAAAAACATTATTGTTGGATTTTTCTGACATAGATCACTCGCATGTATTTTTGACATTTTTGGTGATGTGAGAATGTGTGTAAGAATGTGTTTTGGTGTGTATGGTATTTAAAGTGTTACAACAACTACTAGAATATGAAGTCCCTGTGAGCTGTATGATACTTTTCCTAAGAATGGGTACTAGAAAGTGATAGATATTTGGTTAGCAAGTAAAAAAAAGCTCTTATGAGGAACTGGGGATAAGTAGCTCCGCCAACACAGTAACAATTACGTAGTAACTTTAAGGAACTGTGACATTTTGGGAATTACATTTATTCCACAATTTGTGAATTTACGTGGGTTATGTGCTGGACTATTTCTTGGCCACGTGGTGACTCCATAAAGTTACTGCGACTGTTTTTATGTAAGGATTAATCAAATGAGATATGTGTTAAATTAGTTGGCATTAGCGTTTCTGGTAGGCAGATTTTGTTAGCTTTGGATTGAGCCAGGCTAGCTGTTTCCCCTGTGTGTACAGTCTTTGTGCTAAGATAACCAGCTGCTGTCTGTAGCTTCATACAGACATGGGTGGGATTGATCTTCCATTATTTTTTCCCAAAATGTCAAACTATTCCTCTAATGGAAAAATGGACACATATCTTGAGACTACAAATGGCACAATTGGAAGAAAATGTTGAAAAATTGACATTCAAGACTCAAAAGAGCAACACTGGAAATGAAACTACAAATGAATCCACCAGCAGCACTTCATGAATACTGGAAATATCATTGTAAATGTATTTCCCAAACAGTTTTTGTTACTGTTATTATTTACTGTTGCAAATCTCTTGCCAATAAAAAAAAAATAGACAAAAAGAAATAACATTGTACAATTCATTATGTGTTGATTTACTTTTTTAAAATAGTAGGATTAGAGTTTAAATGGTTTTGTACATTTTCGGTTCTTCGCTGACTTCTTTCGACCATCTCTTCAATTTACACGTCTCGTGCCAACTTGGTGAAGTCTTCATTTGTAGACGAGAGGATCTGCGCACATTAGCTGAGGAGGCAGACTGTTGCGTTTCAGAAAGTTCATTAGAGACATCTGTCATTTCTTCGTGGACAGAGAAGGATTCATAATTATCCTTTAATTCCGTGCAGGAGTTCATATTGCTCTCTGTGCATTCAGGTTGGAACTCCTCCTGCACCTCTTCAACAATGGTTTTTCTTTGCTCGTCAGTCTGGTCGCTTGTTTCAAGTCCTTCAAGTGTTTTTTCTTCATTTGTTGTATTTCCGAAGCCAGCCTCGTCGTTAACAGTTGATTCATTATTTGAGTCATTAGTCTTTCCTGTCAGAACATCTGGACCAAGGCTCTCCTTCCTTAATGCAAATGTTTTGGTCAGAGTCTCCAGAGCTTTGGCAACATCCACAGTTTCACTTGTCTCCTCTGCCTTCAAGCTGGTAGACTCCTCACTGCCAGCAATATCTGCGCTTACAGCCACTATCTCTTCTTCATAGAAATCTGTTTGAACTTGCACTTCAGCTGACTCGATCATTTCCTCATCCACCTCTGACGCTCCGACTTCCACTTCAGTGTAGACGGCCACGACGCTGTACTGATCTGCTCTGACTAAAGTGACGGGGTTTAGCACGTTAGCATAGTTGTGGATCGATTCCAGTCCAACTGAGATGTTTGTTTTTTGCGAGGGAGGAATGGATAAAGCAGACATGATGCAGCTACCAATGGTGGATGAGGGGCCATCTGTAAAAAAAAATGAATGATGAATAGTGGCACTTTTGTCCTTATCTACCTTTGACATTTTCTAATTATTTGATCTTTGAATAGTTTAGAGTCATATGGATGTTGATTGATTATCAAAATTGTTACTGAGTGAATTTCTGCCGATCAACTAATCGTTTCAGCTCTACTTACATGGCATTTTCAACAGTCCTGAACTCTTGTAGTGCTCGAAGATTAAGTTCAGCTCTTCAGGTGTGGACTGAACACATTCCTCCAAAACAGAGGGAGCAGAGCCCAGCCAGGCTGCAGTCTGTAATCACAGTACAGTTGTTATTAAGTTCTTGGTTAAATGGTGCATGTTGATGCACAGGTGGACGGACTGAATACCTGTTTAAGGTCTGGTACTGGAAGCAGCTTTTCCAGCTTTGAGAGCAGCTCCCACAATAACACATGCAGGGCAGCATCGTATTGTGGGCCATATTCTACAGGGAATACCTCCTGTAAGAGAGAATTAAGTAGCAGTTTACTACAGGACTACTTCTTAAAAAGTATTCTCAGTCTTAGAGATAAATTCTTAACATTTTTCTGACCTGGAAGAAGTACGCTCTCTCTACTGGATCTTTCAGCAGGCTCTGAACAAGAGCAATGAAAGTGGACTCTGTTGTTTTCACGTCTGTATCCCTGTACTAACACACACAGGATTTATGTCATTAAAAGGAAGATCTATGACATCATTATTTGGTTTCTAACAGGTGCTCCTTCACTATACTTACATCTGTGTTTGCAGAGGTTATAGGGAGTCTCTCTAAGTGGGTCTGGATAACTTGAGAATCAACTGAACCTCGAGTGGAGCCTTTGCATAGCTCCAGAATCAACTGAAACATTAAAAGAATTGAATTAATGCGACATTATAATTGCAAAATTAACATTTTTGAATGTGAAACAGTCACTTTCTTGAGTTTCAAACCACATGTTGTAACTACCCTTGCTCTCAGCCCCAGGATGAGCTGGGCTCTCTGTCTGTGGTTTATCAGTCCGGGCAATGCCTCCGTCACCATGAACACAAACTCCTGAAGCTTATTGTAATTCATCACATCTTTTTGCTTCGCCAGCTGCCACATGGCGGCAGACAGCAGCTGCAGTGGAGGCACCAGGAGGCGAAGAGATGACAGAGGCAAGCTTGGGTCTGAAACAAAAATGTGTAATGTGAGAGATGATCTCTGGAGGGCAGCAATGAACTTTTAATTCAGACTAACTCCACAACACCAATTTGACATGAACTATTTTCTATCGTCTTTAAATTATCTCATTCACAGTGGAGATATGACATGAAGTGATCATTTGCTAAATCAGAGCTTTGACACAATTACTGATGAATCTATATTTTATGCCTTATGTGTTAACTACAAACTATTAACTCTATGAACCTGTGTACTTGCTGGATAAACCTATTTAATGTGAATTTTAAATTTGCAACCTAGTAAAGTATCTAACAGTTACAGCTGGGCTAAAAATCTCGAGAAGCAATTAACTGCAATACATGACATCAATCTTTAAAATCTGAATTGATCTAGTTAAAGTCGCCAGTCTGACAGGTTAGCTTTACATTTCATGATGCCTTTAAATAGACGGGCCCCGCTAACAGTCTGACTAACACAAACACAAGCTGTTTTGAATTACAGCTGGAGCTGATTATTTAAATACATACCGTTCATTTTCTCTGTTGGTCCAAGAAACTCCATTACTAGGATATGCCTCCTATAGCGTTGAAAAATACATTTAAAATGATGTTGTTTGATTTAGTGGCTAACATGCGCTGTCGGTACGCAAGCGCCCGTTTCCTCAACTCTCCTCCTCTATTTCCTGTCTTATTTTCTTTCCCACCCGCATTCCGCGAAGACCCGCCCTACTCTGCCTCTGATTGGCTAGTACTCGTTTCCTTCTTTGGTTAGATTGGTTAGATTTAGGCATGAGGAGCGTTGATATCAGGGTCAGAGCCAATCAGAGGCAGAGTGGGGGCGGGTCTTCGCAGAAACCGGGTGGGAAAAAATAACGCCGTCGGAAGCCGTTGGTGACGTCACGACGTGATCATAAGCTTCACAGTCACATGAAACGTTTCACAGCTTTTACCGCAATTTCTGCCTTTTTTGCGCAGAAAAGTCTTGTTTTTAAAATTGAATCTGCACTTTAATCTGCACTTAGTCTTAAATATCCAACATGGACGAGGACGGGCTGCCGATTGTTGGGTCTGGAGTTGATCTTACCAAGGTTGGTGTCCAGCTAACATATTAGCTTGTGGAGGAAATGAGAAGAAACAGGCAGTTGTTGACAGTATTTCTGCAAGACAGCAGGTCAAATATGAATAACAAGTTACTAAAGCTGTTTAGCTCTAATCGAAGCAGCTGTAAATGTGATTATATTTTAGCAGGCATCACTGTCAACAGTGCCTCCCAACCAGGGGTGTAAAAGTTCAAGGTCCCCATTAAATTTCTGTCATTTCTAATTGATTCTCTTTCTGTTGTGTCACAGTGAACACTTTTACACATGATGAACATGTTAAGGTTGCCATATTTCAGCAACAGAGTTGTTTTCACTACATCCTACAGTGTTTTCTTACATCTGGGGTGTTACACAAAATTCTGTGACCCATTGAATAGTCTGGCCTGATTACAAATCTCAGCTTCAATATAGATAGATGATAGATGGATGATAGATAGACGGTAGTCAGGTGTATGATTGTCCATGGATGTCAGAATTGAGTGTACTAAATACTGATACCTGAATAATCTACACAAAGTATATACTGAAACAGCAGCATATACAGACAGTACCCAAAGATTATCAAAATATTAAACTGAAATTCAACAGACGTGATGGACAATGTAATAAATAATAGAGTAGAATAAATAATAGCAGTCTGTCTTCAAGTTCAAGTTTATTGTCATTCCTCTCCTTACAGGTTATGCAAAAGCAGGAACAAAATATAGTGCCCCCAGGGCCATAGTGCAATACATAAAAATAGTAAATGGTGTCTCCCGACACAGAGGAGAGTCATTGTACAGACTGATTATATGTACAGACTATGTTACCTTGTTGCCAAAATGGTGCACCTATAGTATTAGTTATGTCACAAATTTTGATAGCTTTGTGAAAACAGATAGAGTCACACATGTTGACAGCTGTGACAGCAGAAACTGTGGTCCACTTCTCTGTCTGTGGAGCTTTCAATATTTGAACAACTTATCAGTCTTTTGCCCACAGTTGATCCTAAACCTCCAACGTCACAGAATCTGACAGATTTACCTTCTACTCCAGAAGAAGAACCTCAACTAAACTAGACTTAATAGAGTAAATTAACTCGTTCTCTCTTTGCGTTGGGGTTACATGTGTGGGAAACTGTGTTAATTAGAATAAAGTACTGTATCTGTCAAATGAAAATGTACATTTCAGAGTATGTGCAGTGTATGAGTGCATATTTGTAAGATGGTCATATGTTCGGAAAGTAAAGTTTGAATCCTACTGTCTCTTTCAGATGCAAGACACTCTGAACAAAACAAGCCTAACCATTGTAACAAAATGGGAATTTAAATTTACATTACACAGATAAACTGTGAATGTCCTATAGTAAAGGTACTGCACAGTGAGGAAATTTGCAGCAGCAAAGGAGATAGGCCAACTAACAAGAAGCATCAGTAAAAAAGCAGAGTGAATAGTCAGTTTTGGTGTGTGCGGTCTACTGGGAGCACTGTTGACTGTAAAGTCTGACAGCAGCAGGAAGGACCTGCGGTTTCTCTCCTTCACATACTGCAAGTGAAGCAGCCTGTCACTGAAGGAGCTGCCTGGTGCTGTCAGAGTGTCCTGTATGGGGTGGGACATGTTCTCCACCAGGTATGACAGCGTAGCTAGCCATCATTCTCCTTTTTCCCACCACCACCTCCACCTGGATCGAGGGAGCATCCCAGGACAGAGCTGGCCTTCTTAACCAGTCTGTTAAGTCTCTTCCTGCCAGCAGTGGAGATGCTGCGGCCCCAGCAGACCACTCCATAGAAGATGGCTGATGCCACCACAGAGTCAAAAAAGGTCCTCAGGAGTGCCCCCTGCACTCCAAAAGACCTCCTCAGCAGAGAGTCGACTCTTTCCTTTCTAGTGCATTTGTGTTGTCCATCCAGTCCAGTTTATTATTCAGGTGAACACCCAGCTACTTGTAAGATGTCACCATGTCTAATATGTTGAAATTTAATCAATGTATGTCCTTTTTTTCTTTTCTTCTTTGATATGTTATTGCTTGAAGTAGCCTTTTAATTGGAAGTGACAGTGAAACTACTCTATTTGGATGGTGTGAATTACTCAATTTCCTCAGTACATGACACTCGAGGGTCCTCCTCCCCTCTTACCAATGTGACTAAAATAGCTTTATCTGTGTCTCCTTCAGGTTCCTGCTATTCAGCAGAGAAGAATTGTTGCTTATCTCAATCAGTTTGTTGTTCACACAGTTAGGTTCCTTAACCGCTTTTCTACAGTTTGTGAAGAGGTTGGTTCTTCTGCTTTTTACCTTTTTATATATGTATCTTCCTGCTCTCTTTAACACAGTGCAAGTTTCTTCATATCCTGATTTTTTTTTTTCCCCACAGAAACTTGCAAACATATCTCTTCGCATACAGCAGATTGAAACCACCCTGTGCATTTTGGAGGCAAAGGTGGGTCTTTCAGCTTCTTCTTTAATCATTCCGTCTGCAGTTTATGATACTGTATGTTGTTTCATGTTCATAAATGTATTGTATGTGGAATATTGTCATGCTCTGAGCAGCTGTCCTCCATTCCTGGACTGGAGGACGTCACGGTAGATGGAGTCGGTCAGCAGCAAACCGCTCAGACACACGGGCCCACCGCTGCCAGTCAGAGCCAGACAGATGGTCCACCAGCAGGGACCCTGCCACCCCCAGAGGTAGATAAACAGACATACACACGAACAAACATATAGTATTGTTCGGCTGCATTGTAGCACAGAACAGCCAGAAGCTAGGAGGGGTTTTTAATGCATTTTCAGTCAAAAAGCCATGAAAGTCCAGATAAAGTCTAACAGATTTGTAGTTTGTATTAAATGTAATATAAAATGAGGCAAAGACTTGCAAATATATACAAATGTACAAACCCACAATACAAGTAACTGGAGATCTAGTTTATTCAGTATTATATGCTCCAAAACCAGATAAATACCTGACAGAAAATAAAAAAAAAAAACAATTTGAAATTCTCAGACACTCCAAGTATAACAAGTACAAGTATAACACCTACTCACCAGAGAGGCAAAATAAGCTACTGCATGTGATATCTAGTTCCATCTGAACCACTTCTTATTTCAGACTACCTTATAAATTTGCATGTTTCATGCATTGCAGCCCACTCAGAGTGCACCAGAAGCTGCAACGACACAGAAAGCAGAAGTAGCTACAGTGAATGTCATGACAGTGGCCAAGGACCCACGTTACGCCCGATACTTGAAAATGGTTCAAGTGGTGAGTGATCAATAACAACTGCTTATATGCTATGGTGGTGTGAAAAAATTTCTTAGCGTTTCCTGTATCTTAAAACATGTTTCATCTGTTACAGGGGGTTCCAGTTCAGGCCATAAGGAATAAAATGGTCATGGAGGGCTTGGATCCCAACTTGCTTGAGTGAGTTTTTTTTACTGTTACTTTACTGTTTTATCCAAATACTTCTGCATTTGTGTTATTTATTTCAAACTGGCCAATCATAATTCCCTCACTGCTGATTATAGCACACCAGATGCGCCCGTGCCTGATGGAGAAATAAGGAGCGCAGAGGACCAAGATGCTGATGCCAACAGTTCTGACAGCGAATCTTCTTTCAGTGACTGACATCTCAACTCTGTTCTCATCACCCTAAAGCTTCCTGTACAGGCCTTCCACCGCCATCCGAGCTTCTTTAGACCTGTACCCACAAGGTGAAGTAGGTTGCAGTCAGCCTATAAAGGAGTATCAGCGAGAGGGTGGATGCAACTCATTGCAGATGTGCTGTAGGCGCCTGAAACAGGAAAATCTACCGTGTGTGATTGTAATTTCAGTGTGAAAGAGCTGAAATGTTTCTCCTATTGGTCAATCGTGACCTCCTTGATTTTGATACATCATTTAGCATTTTGAGAAAAGATTATTTTTTTCAAAAAGGGGGGGGGGAATAATATTCCCAGTTCTATGATAAGATTGTGACAGTAGGAAGTAGTTTTTTTTCTTCAGTCACCACTACCATCACAGTCAAGAGTTTTGTCTCTTTTTGTTACAGGGTCCAGATAAAATAGAAAATAAATGTATGTTGGATATTTTGAATGTTGTACATTGTAATTGTGTGTGTGGTAAACACCAGGGAGAAAAATATCACAGTAATCTCCCAGTATCAATATACAGTATATCACAATAGTTCTTTCATAGGAAGGAAGATCGCATGTTACATTGAACTGCAAAGTAACTAGTTTACCCATTTATCTCCCATTTTGAAACAGCTGCTGTGTGCAAAAAGAATGATTTTTATGTTCACTTATGAGAAATATCCAAGCAGATGTAATAAATCGGTGTCTTAGTGCAGGGCAAGTCACAGTGGAGGAGCATCATGTTTTTCCAGTGTTTTTACCTTGTTTACAACTGCACACAAAGTGGAAATTTCTCATTAAAGTGATCACAAATAGGTACATTCAGCTCAAGGCTTCTGTTACTTAATGTTTTTAATTGAGACAGCAAAATTATGAGTCAAAGATTTATCATACAGCTAAAAAAACTATATGATGCAGCCAGCAATAATAGATAATAGATGAAAAAATAAATTGTGATAGATTGCTCTGTTCTGCTTTAGGTACTTCCACAGCTAATGTTATTCCAACTACATGTTTCATTTTCTGGGTTTTCATGCAAGGAATAACTGTGTTGCACACTTACAACTTGCACTAATGGGATAAATCAATGATAATCACAACTTGTCAGAAAAAAAGGTAAACTGCAGGTTTTGGTGTTTCTTATGTTGGTCTACATGTCTGAAAATGTAGAATAATGAAGTAGAGAAACAGTGCCAAGAATGCGTAAGCACAAAAAAATGTTTGATGAGATTTCTATGAATGGATATTACACTGTCATGACTGTGAAAAAGTGATGAGAGTACTGGAAAGCACTTTGTTTACAAAAGCGAGGGGTTTTGGATCTGTGATTTTGCCTGTAATAAACACTCAAACATTTTGCTTTAAAAAAAAAGTCTATTTTTATTCTTCAGCCCAACAGTTTACATTATCTTTACAGTACATTATGTCATAAGCAAAACAGTAGCAATACAAAATAAATGATTTAAAAAAAAAAATTTCCCTTGTTAATATAGTATCTGTAGTGAAAAAGTTAATGTCTGGTCATGTGACCCCCATTCTGTCCACTTACACATTACACAAAGGATTTTCTCTTTTCCTGCGTACTGAGAGGGTTTAATCACCAATTCTAGACTAAATATAAACAGTGATGCTCCAAATATACTGGCTGCTGATGTACCAGCAGACACCACGATGCAAAAAACTGAGCACTTTTCTTAACAAGTGAGAGGAACACATTGAAATTAAAATACCTGAACCAGCCAGGCAGTATGAGTTTTTCTCATGTCAATTTTATTAATTAATCCCAAAATCACAAATTTGAGGGTTTTTACAGTCTGTACAGCATTGCATTTAGTTTTGTGTTCAGAACTGGCGGTATGCTTTAACGCAGTGGTTCCCTACCTGGGGGTCATGACCTTTGATAAGGGGTCACAAACTTAATAAAGAGATAATAAACAAAATAAAACATATTTCTGTTACAAAAATTATCCTATTTTTCTCAAATAATTTCTTTTTTCTTGTGAATAGTGCATACTTTTGTCTCTGAAAATCTAAAATTACACAGTTTGAGAAGGAAAAGTCATTATTTGGTTGAACTGCTTAAAACTAATGTCCACACTAAAGCTATAACCTGTGATGAGGAGTTGGAAGTAGACAATGAATTGTTTTAAAGTCTAACTGAAATTAAACAGCCTTTTTTGGTCTACTACAGCATACATATCTGCTCTGTCACTTGTCTTGTGTTCTTCTTTGACAAAAACCAAAAGGGAGAAATTTATATTTTAAATTGTTTGATTTCATGATTGTGTCCCTTTTACATTATTTTGATTAAACACCGTTCCGCCATCTGCTTACATAGCTGGAAACCTTCTTCTGATACAGTAAATCAAATCTTGAATAATGCAGTAACGTGGCTTTCTATCATAGGCAGGTGCAGACAGTCACACTGAGCCTGATAGCATCCTGCTACACAACATGAGAGCCTCAGACTCTGAACAACCCATATTAGCTTTCCTGATATGACATGAACATGTCCTGCACCGTAGCTTGTTGAACAACCCACTAAACAAATATACCCCGGGGAAAAAGTGCAACGCTATCTTCAGTTAGCAGGCTAGGTAGCAAATAAGCTGCTCAGCTGCAGCACATTAAACATCTGTAAACATACACGAAAATGTCACTTCGGCCCCGTTAGATGCTGGTTTGGTTGTTGCTTTTCAAATTCCCTGTTAGTGGCACACTGTCTGTCCATGACTTGTAGCTACAGCAGTTTGTTTACTTTGTCTACATTCTGTACGGTGTAGCACCGGTAGCCTGCCAGCTAATGTCAATCAAACAAGCCTAAGACACTTCCTTTTTTCATATAATAAAGATAAATATAAACAATACATTTTAAAAAAGCATGTTGACATTATTTTTGACTCCAAAGAGGGATGATTGAATGGGATTTCAGTTGGAGGGGTTACAAGTGAAAGAAGTTGGGGACCACTGCTCTAAGACACAGAGAAAAGGCTTTATATATCTGCCTGAAAGCATACTTTAAAAACAGCCCTGTTTATTTTATTAAATAGAAATATTCAATTTTGCAGTTTTACTGAGCAAACCCTAACAGCATAATTCCTTCTACCAATTGGCCAAATTCCCATTGAATGAGATGTTTAAAGGCTGTAGACACATACAAGATTATATTATTAGCTGCACTATAGAACCAAGAGACTGTGCTGGGATCAGTAGTCAGAACCAGAACTCTTGTTGGAGCATTTAAGATGTTTTTCTCCCTAATATGTTGTCACATAATGCTCCAAAGAGGGCACAGTTGGAAAATGCTAAAAAAAATATCTCTGGTAAGAAACTAGTAGCATTTGACCAATAATACCATTAAAATTAACATTTTCTGGTCTTCATTAATGAGCACCTTCACACAGTATGAGCGTAACATCTCAGTTAAGATTCAGCAGTTTCTCAGAAAACATCTGTATAGATCAGACTGCTATGTATCCACAGAAAAAGTCATCTATAGTTTGGGTGATTTTCTCATTCAACCACAGCGATCATGTGTCAACTGTGTGATGAACTTCTCTTATTAGTGGTCACAGGTCTAACACGATGTGTCATGCTGCTGTGGCAGCAGCCGGGAGCAAAGTGCAAAGTGACGTTTGAACAACGGCAGCAATGTGTGGAGTTATAAAATGATTTGTGATTGTATAAAAAAAAGTATAAAGATACAGGCTGTGGTCAGTTGTCTTTCTTCCATGATGACAGAATGACAGACAGCCAGTTGTACAAAATGTATAAATAGCATAAACCTATTCTACTAACAAATTCAGTCAGGTGATACAAAACACATAATCTTAGAAAAGCTGTGCAGTGTAATAGTGCAAAAGTTTCCCAAAAACAAATGCGGCACATTTTTAAACCTGAAAATATTGATTTTTGTACCAAGTTTTGCTGGCAGATTGCAGACTGATCAGGACTACTCCACATACTCCGTTTTCACTCGCAAGTTAAACAGCTGTAGGAAATAAGAAGGGTAGAGAAATGGGAATGACTTCCAGCTAAAAAAATGAATCATCACTCTCTGTGTGGTGGTGTGATACTCACTTTGAAGTCGTCAATGTATGTGAGGAAAAAGCAGACAAAGCCGAAGGCAACGATCCACTCGCATACGGCGCTGGCTACATGGAAGGGATAGTCCTGCAAGAGGGACACAGATGCAGTGAGAGATGAGAGCTTTAAAGGATGGGTTCACTATTTTTCAAATCTGCCCTACAACAATAGTCAAGTGCCCAAATGAACTGACAAACTGGCAAAACCCAAAGCCCCCCTTAAAATGTATTTTAAAGTTTATTTGGAGCTAATATGAAGCTTCAGCCGTCCAAATGAGTCAAATCATGTCAATATAAGTTAAAAAGGATCTTCTAATGGCCAGTGTGAACAAGAGGAAGAATTACAGCGAGCAAAACCTGTGTCAATGTTCATTTGGGCACCTGACTATTGTTTTAAGACACACTTGAAAATTTGTGAACCCGTCCTTTAAAATGTATGAAAAAAGTAAAAAAGGTAACATCTTCAAATTGCTTGTTTTGCCCGACTAACTGATTAAACCTGCAGTGCAGAACTTTTAAATATAAATGAATGTCCGTTACATTCAAGCCCTTGCCAAACGAGTTCACACAATACTGATTAAGCCTATCACCACCAGATAAATCTCTCTGTATTTCACAGTATACAGAGTTTTTAAATCTCATGTCGGGAGGGACATTCCCATGCTGGCTGTTTGAATGCGCATCCAGAGACTTCCGCCAGCCAAGCCGGCTAACTTCCGGTTAGCCCTCTGCTAACTTGAATGGGGGTAAAATTGGATCGTGCAGCTCTTCTAGACTTTCCAAATGTTATTGTACAGAATGGATCAAATTCTGATGATGAAACAAATCATTTCGCAGCGGTTGTGTCACACAACCGCTGTAATTTATTCACCGTTTTACACCCAACAGTAGCAATGGAGTATGCTACGGCGTAGCCTATGACGTAAGCGACAGTGTTTTTGTAATTACTCTCACTGCCAGAAGGGGAAGACAAAAGTCCGCACTCCAGCTTTAATCAGCTAATTAATTCAGCTCTAAATGAACATACAGCACTGACAAACTGCAGCCTACCTCGTCGCCTTTGTCTCTATGCAGTGTGCTTTGTTTCACAAAAAACGCACAGATCACAGCTGAATTATCCATTAAGGAAAATGGCATTTAACAGTGTGTAAGGAATACAGCATCACATGCACTTAATGTCAATGACAATAATCATAATATCAACAAGAGCAATCGTGGTAAAACAATGGACGTTATCTTAGTAAATAGAACATCAGGACATCCAAGTGTTTTGACAGATTTGACTTGTGTGAAAGGATACTGGGGAAAAACGCCAAAGCAGCGATGCTGGCGATACCCACACGTACTCGACACACACTCAGGGAGGACCCGTATGGATAGGCATGATAAGATATGACAGACTGGAGGATTATGTATAAAATACCAGTGATGAAGAACAGCAGAGCTCCTATGTCATGAACCACTTCCAGTGTTGTTTCCTGCAATCAGAATGTAAAAAAAAAAAAAACATTAAACAAAATATTAAATTATTTTTTTATAATATAAATGTGATTAAAATGTGTGAGGACATACCTGGAAAGTAGCCACAATGCACATGCCCAAACAGGACAACATCCCCAACACAAGAGCAGATTTATTCAGACATGGACTCACAACTCTTGTCTCCTCGCTCAGCTTCTCCACAAACTTGTACCTGGCATAGATGGTGGCTGTTCCTGTGTGAAATTCAGATTGTGCATTTACCACAAAATGTTTGGAACCTTTCACTCTTTCAAAAAAAATCCTCTTGCATCCCGTAAAATCTCCTTTCATTTTCTTAAAAAAGGGAAGTGTGACTCTGGGAACCTTGGTTCCTCCCTTTGGAAAGCCCAAAGTTGCCTAAAAGAGTAACAGAGTTGACACTGCATACCTGCATATGCAGAAATGAATGTCATCAAGCCAAAAATGCAGCTCTCTGGGGGGTTTGCACCTGTATCACTGAAAAAGGAAAAGACACGTTAGCCTCCACACCGCAGACATTTGTTGACAGTAAGTTATGACTTCCCGTTATTCGGGTCTATGCAGGTTTGAATTTTGCGTGATTTCAACCTTTAGTCGCCTCTGTAGAAAACCCAAATTTAAGTTTTAAAGAGGGAAGTGAGAAGAAAAGCTGTACTCTGGGTTTCCCAAAATAACAGTTGGAGTTTGGGTACCAGCCAAGTCAACACGAAGGAAAACGAAACTAAAGTTTTCAGTAATCACTTCATTAAAGCAAATTATCTACATGCATGTTTTTAAATGTAACTTATTAAATACCAAACAGCAGCTGACTTCTCGGCTCTTTTCTGAAGCACATGTATTAAAACTTACCTTATGTAGGGGAAGATTATATCGACATCCTGTCTGAAAAGCGCAATAAGGTAGGAAACAATGAAAGTGCTGGAGGACCAGATGACCAGAAACACTGGTAAGAAGCAGAGTCCTTGCATGAACCAAAACATCTCTGAGAGGTTTTACGCGCAACGTCCAGAAAACGCCTATTTATAAATAACATAGAGATCAGATTCAAGATCAGGTTTAAAGGCTGGTCCAGGAACAGATCTGAGTCTACTGCTGCTGCTGTGAGGTGTGAGATCAAGTCTGTTATCCCGGCAGTCACATGGTGTGTGAACAAGAATGGACTTGGTCTCTGCCCATAAGCAGATGTGCGGTGGATACTTTAACCCCTTCCCCAAAAAGGACTCCCTGTGGGCCGGCCCATGCAAATCAAACCACCCGTGATGATCACCCGGCGCTTTTTATTCCTCTCTTTAAAGTTTCCTTTCTTTCTTTTACCTTCAAACACTGTTTCTGCTGAGTTCCTTGTGTCAATGCCAGTAAATGTATTCACACAGGAAAAGTAGCAGTGACACAGTAAGCAGCAGTGGAAAGTAAGCACTCAAGTACTTGTACAAGTACAATTTTGAGGTACTTGTACTTGAGTATTTCCATTTTATGCTACTTTATACTTCCACCACTACATTTTAGAGGGAAATATTGTACTTTCTACTCCACTATATTTATTTGACAGCTTTACTTTTCAGATGAAGATTTGACACAATGGATAATATAACAAGCTTTTAAAATACAACACATTGTTAAATATGAAACCAGTGGTTTCCAACTTTTTTGGCTTTTGACGTCTTACAAAAAGCAGTGTGTGGTCAGGGTCACATTTCAGATGTCTATGAGTTGTTAACAGCTCCACCAAATAGTGATTTTTCCCTCTAAACTTATCACATGGTTTCATTTCAATACATGTTGAAATGATCCAGTATTTCACCAAAAACGTGAAATAAGATTAGAGGAAGAGTCCAAAAACTGAAACTGAAATCTGTGAATCAGAACTTTTTTCTTCTTTCTTCTCCCATTAATCATCTCATGACCCCTCAGATTTATCTGGTTTACTGAAACTTTATTTACTGCTGGGTTATTCATCATATTTTATGAAATAATCATGTGTTATTTGCAAAATCATAACAGATACATTCACTGTTTTCACATTAATATAGTGGAATAAAAAGTACATTTCCCTCCAATAAGTGGCATAAAACTGTAATACTCAAGTAAAAGACATGTTCGTTTAATTCCTTAAGTACAGAACGTGAGTAAAAAATTACTTTTCACTAATGTAAAAACTTACTGTACTTTTCCCCCTCATGGTTTATATAATGTTTCTATGGGGATTTACTTACAGTGTCTTTACCTACATTTATTTCTGCTAACTACATTGTTATAAAATAATATATTGTTATAGATTAAATTACCCAGTAATTTATAAAGTTAATTATCTCCACCTTTGATTAATTAATGTATCTATTAATAATCCAACCATTTTATATATTATAATTTTGATTTTCTGCATACTAAGTACTTTTGATAAACTTTTCTGTACTTTTGAATGCATGCCCTTTACTTTTAATTAAGTACTTTTACATTGTGGTATTGCTACTTTTACTTAAGTAAAGGATCTGAATACTTCTTCCACCACTACTAGGAGCTGAAGCTTGTGCAGGTGGTTGAGTGTTATCAGCTTTATATAACTATACTATGTAGTCAGGCTTCTGCATACAGTTTCATCTCTGGAACTTGTCTTTTAGAGTTTTTCTGAGAGTCTTATTCAGAGCAAAATGCGCTTTGTTGGGGGTCTTTGCAGATTTAGAATATGTGGTGTCTGGTTGGAGTCTTGAAGATGGGTTCACCTGGGGACCACATGTTTGAGCATAAGGAAGCTCATCAGTGTTTGGTACCAAAACAGTTTAATGTAAATATCAATGATCTGTGCAGGACCAGATTCACTTGCTAGGGACAACAATAAGATGTGGGCCCCCCTTCTTCCCTCCTATTCTCTATTGATTTACGTTATATTTTGCCCAAAGCCCCAGAAACCAGAAACTGACTCAGCAGACAACTACGTGCATGGTAAAAAAATCCTGCGGCCTCCCTGGTTTCAGAAGAGGAAATGGAGAAATTCTGGCAAACTGTCAGACAACTCAGAATGGAGTCACTTATTGTAAACCTTAAAGAGCAAAAAGAGGTCAAATGTGGCTGCCAGTTTCCTCTTTGATGCTCTTACCTGCCTATTTGTACCCCTTTTTTCTCAATTCTAATAAACATTTTTCAATGCTCTTATGCATTGCTTGTCTATTGTCAGTATTTGAGTGTTGAGGTTCATTCTTGACACTGGGAAAGAAAACAGCAGTCAGTAAGGAAGCCAGGGCGCCATCCTTAAGCAGAGACAGGCCTGATATCCCATAACTGAAGTTCTGTACTTACAGAACCTGATGACACCTGAGCAATTTTTTTATAATGTAAGTAAAGTTTCTTTTCCTTTCCGTTGATCATGCATAACGTTTAAGACAAATATTTCAGCTTTTTTGCTGCCACAAAAATACTTTTAGTAAAGAGCACATTTGGTTTTGTAGTCAAAAAGTTGTATTTAATAATTCAGGTGTTAATAGGACTTATACAAGGACACGTGGATAGATTATGAGATGATGGGTCCTTTGGCGAAGACACTTTAAAGGGCCCTAATCTCTTACTCAAAGATTGTAGGGGCGTGCTCAAAATAACATTGTAACATTTGCTAATTAAATGATTAAATAAGTAAACCAAGATATTGGATAAATTAAAAATGTTGAACTGATAAAAAGTTATTACAATTCATTCTGAGGGGGACATTAATGTATGTACCAGATCTCATGCCAGTCCATCCAATAACTGTTGAGACATTTCACTCAAAATTACAAATCAAAGACAGGTTTGTTAATACTCCTGTCAGTGCCCCTGACAAAGGCACTGGGTAAAAGAACAGGAGCTGGTCACCGGGTGGCTCCTAGTGTGCGTGTATAGGATGGGTCAAAAGCAGAGGATCAATTTCTCCATGGGAATCAATAAAGTACTTTGAAATATATATATATATATATATATATAATAGGATAATATATAATATAGAAGTCAACCTCATGGTGGTGCTAGAGGTAAAATCAGGGGATCACTAAAGTCAGTAGGGTACTTCCACTGGACATTATGAACATTAATGTGTGTGCAAAATTTCATGTCAACCCACCTAATAGTTGTTGAGATATTCCAGTCTGGACCAAAGTGGTGAACTGACATTGCCATCCATAAAGCCATGCCCCTAGCATGGCTGAAAAATCATCAGATCATCATATTCATTTAGAAACACTCAACTAACAAAAAATTGTACCTTGAACCTTTAAAGAAATCAGGAGACATGCTTTTAAGTTAAAGCACCATCAGATTGGAATAATTTGCCTAACTCACTCGATCGATTACTTCTTTCCATGACTTCAAGACTTCTTTGCTCGTTTACATAAAATCTACTTGTTTTTGATTATATACCGTCATTTTTAGTTTATAAGTAGACTCAGTATTTTGACATAATGTTATTTGGTCTGATCATTTATTTCTTGTTCATTTTTTGTACAGATGACACTTGTAACAGATGGTGCGGCACTATCTGTGCTAAAGGACCGTGAAGGCATCACAGCCTCCTCACCGCCAGAGGGCACCAACGAGCTCACGTGACCGAGTAAACGTCACCACGGCCGAGGAAGCGTGAGATGTATGGTTGTCATGTGTCATGCAGTGTGGCTGGCGGTCAGCTGATCCTGGTCGCTTGTGATGTTTACTTTCTTTGTTTTAGCGCGTTAACCTGCGTTGTTTCTTTTTGTTGAATGAATGCAGCGCTATGCTTCGCCGAGGAGAGCCATGGTAGTCGTGAACTCGGTGCTGAAGCTGTTACAGAGGCAGACGTACACCTGTCTGTCCCACAGATATGGACTCTACCTCTGCTTTGGAGGGATCGTCCTCATGATAGTTTCTGCTTTCCAGTTTGGAGAGGTGAGGCTCTTCTGTTTTCTTAACTCCAGTCACATATAGTTACACGACTTGCTCGGTTTCAGCCACGTTTTCTTGCATCGAGGCACCGTCTCACCAGATTGCACTCAAAAAATCGACTTTTTAAAACTACTCCGCTTATCAATAGTTCTGTGTCCGTTGTAGATCTCGGATTGAGACGATTTACGAATCTATAGTTTCTTCTGGCAAATTCGGCATAATTATGAATCACTTAATTGCATTTTAGTTAAATTAAAATCTCAAATTCCTCTTACTATACCTGATTCCCGTGGCTTGCTAACTTGCAGTCCTCCACCATGTAAGATAATCAATTTTGTGGAGGAAAATCTGTGAACATCACTTAAAGCTTTTGCAGAAGTTCAGATGTGATCTTGTTCTATCTGCATATTTGCCCAATTGAAGAGTAGTTCCTAAAGACTAACCAAAAGTCTAAAATTTAAGGTACAGTATGCACTTGTGCACATGACAAAAGGAAATTGCCATGTTTTGAATGTAGTCTGGTCTGTAGGTTGTGGGTGATAATTTGGGACCAAGAGCCATGTGTCCCAGGTGATTGTGTCATATATTCTCTCCATACAGGTGGTGGTGGAGTGGAGTCGGGACCAGTATCATGTGCTGTTTGACTCCTACAGAGACAATGTGGGTGGGAAGTCATTCCAAAGCAGGTGAGAAAAGGACAAAGGTCCTAAAGGATGGTGCCTTGAACCTCCCACAACAAAGGGAATATATGTATTTCACTATTGTGTCTACATTTTTATCGGTAATGTGCAAAATTTTCTTGGTAGGGGTTCAGAAGGGAAAAAATCTTATCATATTCACAAATATTAATGTGAAAAAGTGTGCAAACCCCTAGTCTACTCTGCAAAAATCCTCTTTCATTCCACACAAGACTGCGTGTACCCTTCCCTTGAGAGAAATCTGAAAGAGCTGGACAGCGTGTAACCATGCATGAACAAAAACTAATTCAGACTCGCCAGTCTTTTCTATTCAAATTCACCAGAGAAGGAAAGTGCGCGCCGGGGGAGGCGAAATGGGGTCACGGCGTTGCAGTTTGAGGACTGTCTGAGTGATATGAGTGTTTTCTCTCGCAGGCTCTGTCTGCCCATGCCTATCGATGTGGTGTACACATGGGTGAACGGCACAGACACGGCTCTGCTGAAGGAACTGAAGGCGGTCAAAGAGCAACTGGAGGAGGAACAAAGAGCTCTCAGGTAGCTGCTGTGACTCCACAGTCTGTGTTATTGTAGGGGTGCAGTGACGCTCTATGGTTAGGTACAATTAGTGTAGGCTGTAACACATACCTAAAAATAAACCTTTATTTTGCTGCAGAAACTGGCCACAGACTGCAAACACACTCAAGTGACTGCAGTTATTCATCTGAATACAGCTAGAATTAGCATACAGACTTTAGCTGAGACATTATCATTCTCACAGTGATTGGCTTATTTAGACAGAGGAAGAGGGAATCATCGAAGAAAGCTGTGTTTTAATAAACTCTGAACTCTTCTTCTCTCAGCTGTTAGCATGACTGAAAAAAGAAAAAAGTTAGTATATGATTAAAAATAATAGAAATTAACTGGTTTGTTGCACACAGGGAACGCCTGGGGAAAAATGCGAGTGAGACAACTGAAGTGCCAAAAGACAGGTGAGTGTGGTGGTCTTATTAGGTCACTAAGTTGCATGGATAAAATCCTCTAATCCTAATTTTATACTGTAATAGTTACAGTACTTTAGCAGGGTATTGTCATTGTCATATTGCCTAACCCTGAGTTTGGCCCCTAACTGCAAGGACATCCTCAAACTGTTGAAACCCAGAGAAATAACTGCTAAAGTCATAATGACACAGCAATGTGAGAGGACGTTGGTTACTGATTTTGATGTTGCAACAGGATGTTGGGGTATGTTATACCACAGGGCGGCATCATTTAAAAGTATAAATAGGTAATCAGTTACAGATTTGTGTTCTAGAAAGTAAAGGCACTGGGATATGAAGATGTGATAAAATCTAAATTTAATACAATTATAAATGAAAAGATATCTCCCTCTGGGTTTACTGATAAACTCTGGTGACAATGTAAATCTTAGAGCTCAGGTAGCATGTTGAACCACAGTGGAGATTAGACTTCAGGGGCGATATTTCCTGCGTGTTTACCACCAAAATGTTAGGTTAGCAAAGAGGGCTCTTTCTCATCTTCTCCCTCCTTTTTGTCAAGATTAAAAACCCATCTGAGCAGAAGTGCACGATGCAACATTTCCACAAAGGAAATAGTTTGCTGAACATGTGATCTTGATTAATGTCATCCATATGATTAAATATTTAGTGCAAAACCACAAAGTGAGTTTTTTTTTTTTTTTTTTTTTTTTTTTTTTTTTTTTAAATAATCTTTTCCTGTTCATTTGTTGTCAGTGTGAAGCCAGAATGCCTGCTGTCTCATTGCATCATAGCGCCCATGCTGGCCCTGGATCCCGCTCTGCCAGCCAACGTTACAGTCAAAGAGCTGCCGTCGCTCTCTCCCTCCTTCTCCGCAGCCAAGGAGCTGCTGCTGATGAACAGACCCTTCCACCCGTCCACCACCGTCTCTGTGGTCGTCTTCCATTCGCAGGCCGACGGTAAAGCCCCACAAAAGAATGCAGAGTTTGTGTTATAGCATCAGATCAGATCAAAACCATTCCCAGCAGCAATCGGAGGCGTAATTTGGCAGGAAAACGATTCCAAGCAGAGAGATGGAAGGGAGTCTGCTTGGAAAGCAATAAAAACCAGGAGGAGTTTGAACTGAACCCAGCAGGCAGATTATCACTGAGACACAAACATTATTTACAAAGCAAAAGATGGTATTTGAATGATAATGAATAGGTAACCAGAATAGAAGGATGTGGCAGTGGTGGAGTAAAAATTTGCATGCAGTAGCAGCATTAATAGAGTAGAGTGAAAGTGAGAGTGTCGGTCGGACGATGAAACACAATAACGATAGCCACCTTAAATCCCTAAAATAGGCAGCTTAATATTTCTGCTTCATCAGTATGCAAAGTGTCGAACGTGGCAAAAATAATTAACCTTTCAAAGCACCATTAGTAGTTGTCAAGGAACCAGCGAGGTGGACTGACAGCACATTGTGCTCAGCTCTAGTGCAACACTGTGGTTTATCAAGAAACGTCACTGAGGTTTATGTTCCTGTAAGATGCAGCGGTGTACTGCAGTTTCAGTAGAAGATGAAGATTTCACACCGTTGCCCACTGGTCTGTCAGATCAGAACACTTTCATTGTTGACTTGTTTGAATATTATTATTATAAGCCATCTTATGTTGATGGTATTGCAAGTGAGCTAATTTGACGTTTCTTTTCTGTCTCCATTGAGGCTCATTATCTTAAAATATGCCCAATCCTGTGGCTTTAAATCATATTTAAAGCCCCCCTCCAGTTCCTTCAGTTGGATGTTTGATCTTCATTGTGCAGGTTACCTTGTGAGGCAGCTGGATTTGCGAGATCACGCTTGAATCCATCATGTCAGGCTTCAAGCTATGCGCTTAGAAGTTAGCCCGTGATAGACAGATGGTTCATCCAATCACCTGCCAAGTATTTTTTTTTTGAAGTGCCTGACCTTTTCCAAAACGGTTTGCCAAGGACGATTTCTCAGGTGGTTCTGTGTAACAAACAATCTGGTGCGTCAGGTTCGAGTTTCACATTAGAAGGCTGTTTTCACATTCATCTGCTGAAAGTGGAAAGTTTCTCTGTCTTAAGACGTGTACCTACAAGCATGATTTGTGACTCGTTTGGAGCCGATTGTGGACCGGAACGCAACTTACACATGAATGTAATGTGGAAACTTGCAGACACCAGTGCACAAACACTAGAGAATGGACTTTTCAGGTAAATAGGAGACATGGTAGCTGTTGACAAAGTATCACTCATTCCTGTAGTCCACCCACATTTTCCATTGTCGGCCTTGTTAGTGACACCAGAAAGTCTGCGATCACAAGTGTTAAGCCTTGAACCTTCACTCTATACTGCTACTTTATGTACATGTTGAAATGGGTCAAAAAGGAAACTACATCTGCACGCATAAAAATATATAAAAATGCTTTATGAATTGATTTTTACAGCTGAAAAAGCCTATACAGATGTGTCCAGAGAAGACCAGAAATTCTCAGTATCCAGATGTTACCTGGTGAGTTTATACCTGTCATGTTAACCCTTCAGTGCACGTTATACTCAGTCAATAAATGAATCATCAAAGAAAGAAAAAGTGTTAATTGTACGTCTTTGTTTGTGTGCTTTCCAGACGACGGATAAAGAGGCTCCAGGCCTGATCCGCATGCAGGCGCTGGCCTATCTGAGCGGCTTCCCAGCATCCTTCAAGGAGACGGAGCAGCTGAGAGTGAAACTGCCCTCTGTCATAACCAATAAGATCAAACAGGTAAACACTTTGTCATTTTCTGGATTATTCCTTTTTCAGCAACTGGTGAGAAATAAACCTTTAACCACTGTGATGCTGAAGAGATTTGTTGTTAATTAGAGGAAAATGGTTTTGTCGGTCCGTATTTTTCATTCAGACTTTATTGTAAATTTTAGCATTAAGTATGTGTGGAAAAGTCACTCATCTCCCTTTTCACATAGCTCTAGTTCCCAACAATACTAGTGTGTTTTTGTGTTTTACATCACTGATTTCAGTCCAACGTTTCTGTTAATATGTTAATTTATCAGCCATGTTACACGAATAGAATAAATAGGTTTCAGTTGACTAGTTTATTATTTTTTGTGATGCTATGATATTTATTTATTTATTTATTTGTGTTTTGTGATGGTAGGGCAGATCTTATCAGTGGTGGTGACAACAGGTGTGCATCATTAGGTGCTCTAAGCTATAAGTCACTAGGCTCTGTCAGGTTGAGGCAGGAAGTATTAAAACTGTTCTGTATAGTGTGGTGCACTCATAGCTGTGCATGTGTGACCGTAGAAAATTGTGACTGTCCGCAGTAACAGAAATTCTACATCAGTGTTGTTCTGTATGCTTTTGTATCAGTCTAGCTCAACCTGTGCTCGCCTGAGTAGATGGTACGTTCCAGTTAGGTGCGGCTGAGAAGGTAAAAGGCGACTCGCTGGTCAATGTGATGATCGAGGGGAAGAGAGTATAGCAGCCTATTTTTGTTGAATTTCCCAGGCTTCATTCTTGCCTCTATTTCATCAACACTCTTGCTAATAAGCATCACACTTTTTGCATTTAGTCCTGCCTCCTCAACATCCCCTTTTAAAGTTTTCCAGTACCAAAAAACATCATCTGCCCTCTATATGAGGTGGAGGCACCACAGTGTGTCGTTGCTGCAGTGAATCTTGTGGGATCTGATCTATATTTGTTAACATCTCCAAGGTTCATCCATTGTGGGAAAATGTTAAGAATTAGTTTTATTAAGTGTCTGATAAGGGCTGTATTTTAAGTTGTTGTTTAAAACAGCAGGTGTCAGAGTTGCACACATAATAAATGTGGTTTTTTTCACATTTCCAAAAGGTGTTTTGGAAATGGTGTCATCACACATCACAGCGATGAGGTCAAAGGCAGCTTTAACATAACTGACTCTGCCACAAGATGTCACCCTCAGAGTGTCCTACCACAGTGCTGATGGCTGTGGCTACATCATTATTACTACAGATATACAGCAGGGTCCAAACGTCTGAGACCACTTTCCCATTCATGGGAAAGTGGATATATTTGTGTGTTCACAAATTAAGGTATTGATCTTTTTATACATCATAGGACTGTAATCTAAGAAAGCGCTAGTCACATACGTCAACTCCTCCTTGGAGCGGAGGTTGCTCCGTCCTTCTTAATATGGGCTTTTTCTATTTTAAACAGTTATGTTGTGATGTGGATAAAGGGCCCCTTGTTTAGCTTGGCGGCTGACGGTCAGCCTATCTAATAATTTTCTCTAATCAGGACTCTTTATATTTTGAGAGGGAGGAATGCCACTAACGAGCGTGGATTACTATGAAATAATCAAAGAAAACAAAGCGGTGCAGCCCGGAGCTGTGTCACCCCGTCACACCACCAGACACACGGGAAGGGCCGGACATGAGTCAGCTGTTTGTCCCGTCTGATAATACACTCACATGGCCGGTTAGAAGAAATGGGTGATGAATTAGATCACCACTTTCTAACTTTTCTAACAGCCTTTGTACATAATGAATGCAAGGTTAGATCCTGGATCCTTAAAGGGCCTTAAAAACCCCTTAAAATATATACATACATTTTTATACATAAATATAAATGCAGTGATTGCAGATGGAGTGGAACTAAAGTTGAATAATTTCACAGCAGACATTTTTATGTGTCACACACAGGTGTAACTAATAACATCATTAGTTGAATTGCTTGAAAAGTCAAGCTGTCTGCGGTGAAGAAGGTCCATGACCCTGATTTATTTGGGAACAATAAAGAAAGGAGAGTGCTTTGATGCTATAGAGGCGATTTAAGATTTCGATTTTGATTAGCAAAACAGCCTGTAAAATACACGATGATGTTATGACAAGAAAAGAGAAGCTGGTGACGCTCATGAAGCGAACACGTCAGTCAAATCCAACAAGTTAATTTGCTTTTCTAGAGGAAAAAAAACATGCAGGTTGTGATTTTTATAATGTTGTTTTGTCGTTACTTGTTTCCCCCAGTGCCCATCTTCTAAAAGAGGGCATGGCAGATAATAGTTTGGGAACCACTGGTAGCATGTGATTAACAAAACAGATATGGGGAAAAAGTAAATATACGAGAGCAGCAAAATTTGTTTTAAAAAAACCCTGTAAAACTGAATAAATTTGTATTGGTTCACAGTTTGTCCATATTAGTCACTGTGGTCCGGCTCTTTATGACAGATACAGTTCATGGCTGGCAAACCCTGCATCTTTTCAAAGTCCTTGAGTTAAGCAAGCAGATAAATAAATACACACAGTCATCCATATAACTGCTGTCTCATTAAGTTGGTTTTGTGGGTTTTTCCCAGAACACAGCAACTGTTTGTTTTGCAAACGGAAAACAAAAATGCAGTACACTTTCATACAAAAAACAAAACATACCCAGTAAAATTATAATCAACATTAACATGAAATACAACATACCACCTTCTTCTAAAAAGCTTTGATACCTGATACACTATCAGCTATTCTATCAAGACATCAAGATGACCTCAGGCATGACTGACATACTAACTGCTCTTTTAATCTCCCCTGCCTGCCTTGAAGATGTCATCTTACACTTTTCCTCTTTCTCTTGAATTAACCTTCATTATTGTCAAATAATTCTGTCTAACACTACACTGCACATACTGTATATAATAGTTAGCAGTGAGCAGAAACAGGTGAAGAAGCAGCTACTATGAACCTCAGGGGAGTCCAAATCACTCTAACTTATGTATGTGATGATATGTAGGTTAACAATGCTTGACCCACATATCATCTAGCCCAGTTGTCCCATCATTCCCTGCATTTGTGCCCAGGTTCGCCGCGGTGTAGCATGGTTGGTCATGTGATAATAACCAGCGGTATTCGGGCTGTAACCTAAGCCAGCAGTGCGGGGGTTAACATTGGAACAACTGTTTGGAGTGGCGAGGCGCCAGCCAGCGCGCTGAAAGGTCATCAGGCTTTTAGTGACCTTCCCTGCACTCTTGGACACACCCTGCCATCTCATATGTTTATTAACGCCTGGTCTTACCTGTTCCATGTCTTCAGGCGATGGAGTCATCAGTTCTGATATTTTATAAGCTGAGCAGGCTTAAAACGGTGGGTGGAGTAGAGATGACACATGGGCATACAAAAGCCCGGCTGAGAGCCAAGGAACCGGGGTGGAAAGTGTGTGTGTTTGGCGCCGCACGTATTCTCGGTACATGGGCGACCGCACAGCGCACAGTTTGGATTTCAAGGTGTTTCCCGGTGCGGCCAGGCCGATTCTGTGAAAGAGGGATGATGTGCATAGTGTGGAGGGAGAGGTTCAGCGGTGAGAGACGGCCGGTATTTATAGCTGGTGTTAGACCGAGTGCTATGGTGATGAAAGCTGCCCCACAACCCCTATCATCTGCCCCGTGCTGTCGCCTGTCGAGTCTTGCCCCCCCCCTCCCCCCCGTGTTTGTGTACAAGGCTGCTGATGTGTTTATATTATAGCATGTATTTTTATGTGTTTTGAGAGGCCTGTGAGTGTCCAAGCGGTGTCCCATCTCCACCATCATGCAAGATTTAAAGGTTATGTCACATCCTTATGCAATATGTGCAGGGTGCCATACTCTACTGCTAAAAAAGGCTTGTGTGCAAACAGATTAAGAGTAAAAATAAGAATTAGAAAAAGGTTTTTAGTTGTAAAAAATGTACAATGTCACAGTTGTGAGGCAAACTCTATATGCAAATGTACATGGCACTGGTTACCTCGTTGTATTGGCCTCTATAAACATAATAAAATGAGATATGGAACATTTGTGCATTCAAAATGATGATGATATGTTTAAGTCAAGGCTGCATGTAGCAATTATTATCAACCGAGCTGCTGGCTATTTTCTCGATTACTAGATTTGTTGTTTATTCTATAAAATGTCAAATAAAAAATTACACACATAAGTAAGAAAAGTTCATCTTTACCATGTGTCAAGGACACAAAAGCACAAAGCAGTACACATCATCCTAGTCTATATATACATACAAATACGGTCAAATTGAGTCCAGATATTGCAAAAGGGAGCTCAAGATTCTTCTTATTTATGTTGACCTTTTAAATTATTAAATCACAGTTTCTCTACGTGGATAATCAAAACAAATTCATGCAACCAGTTTCTGAAGCACAGTGGAGTTGGTGTCTTCCAGTCTTTGAGAATAAGTTTTTTTTTTTGCCAGCACCATACCCATCAATAAAGCTGTTTGAATGAGTGGAGAGTTAAAGAGTCCTCTGAGCATCCAAAGAGAGCCAGGAGAGAGAGTCTGTGATAAACCCCAGAAAAAAACAGGAAAAAGTCTTGACCAGAATGGATGAATTAGTGGAAAGTCCCAAAATAAATACAACAATGTACCATCATTCGATTTACATTTATCACAGATTGGAGACACAGAGGGGTAAAATTTATGTGACGTGACCTTTAGAGTAATGAAAACGCCAAATCACTCTGAACTGAAATAACCTGCGTCTGCTGTTTATGGAGCAACTATGAATATGAGAAAGTGCAGTCCTCCATATTTTATCAGGCAACACAGCATTGATTTCCCCTCTCACAGGCCCTCTTGATACAGTTGACAGATAGTCCTTAGAAAAAAAAAAGATTCAGACCAGTTTAAAACTATGCAAGGGGAAGAACAACACTGCATTTAAAATGACTCTGTCATGCTGTCACATTGTTAAAATTTGGTACATTTTGTACAAGAACTGGCTTGTTCCTGACAGTGAGTCTGCTCCACTAATCCTCACCTCTCGACCTGACAGGCGATGCAGGATGACGCAGCTTCATCTCAGAGGTATCCGCCCTCTGTGCTGCATTACGCTACTACAACACCTCAATCCGTCTGCTTAGAAAGATCACTCACCACATGGTTAATTAGTTTACATACAGTGTCAACTCAATTTCGCTATAGTAATTACATTTTCTTTCGCCTCCGCAGTGACATGCAGGCCACGGTGATCATAGTTTAAAATATGTCGACAGCAAAACTCACACGGGACATTTTAATCCTGTGGTGATTAATAACTTGAGGTGCTGCCTGGAGGACGTGATGGTTAACCTGGTGTGTTCTTATTTAACAATAAATTTCAGCCGTACACATTATGAAGCAGATGCAGATCATTCCTGACATGCTTCCGATTGTTTTTCTTTCTCTTTGCAGATGAGACATGAAGGGGTCCCATTAAACTAAACACTAAATATTTAATTAATTGTCTTCCAGGACAACATTTCTGTTGTGTTTAGAATAATTCAGGCGTGAGGTGCTGCTGCGGTAAATCAGAGAGCTATTGATCATATCTGAAGCGTTCATATTGACATGCTGCGCAATTTGGTGCTAGCCAAATGTTAAAGTGAGACCACAACAGCAGCCACAAGTGACAATTATGGGATAAGGCTCAATGTAAAAACCTACTTTAACAGTATCCTAAGTGGTAAAGTCTGACTAGTCATTATACAGCGACCATAAGCTACTAGTCATACCAGAGTGAGGCTGTAGCAACAAAACCCCTCTATGTACTGAATTGAGGAATGAATATGAATTCAACTTTTCCTCTGTAAGAGGAAGTGTGTGGTATTTCTTCTTTTAGAAAGTTCCACAGTCTTGTTTTTGTTTTTTGTTTTTTCCAGTTTTTGTGCTCAGACTTTGCAGCCTTGTTAGAAAATTGAATCATTACTATAAATGATTGATATTACTACAAATAAAAGACTGGGCAAAAAAAAAAATCTTTGTGAGTCGGATGTAACAATAAAATCTAATCGTGTTAAAGCTCGACTGCAGGACTTTTGTCTCCCCCTTCTGGCAGTGAGAGTAAAGGACCCCCCGAATGACAGGCACACAGAGAGGGCCGGTAAAAACGGATATGTTTTGACAGTCCACCGGGATTCGTCCCAGTATGACCGATGGCCACTGATCATAACCTACTGTTGCGGCTGTAAAGCGGTGGATAAATTGCTTTGAGCGTCACACAACCCCTGCAAAATGACTCGTTTCACTATCAGAATTTGATCCATTTGGTCTGATAACATTTGGAAAGTCTAGATGAGCCGCACGATTAACGGCCAGCACAGGAATGTCGCGCCCGACATGACACTTAAAAACTCTGTATACTGTGAAATACAAAGAGATTTATCTGGCAACTTAATCAGCATTGTGTGAACTCGTTTGGCAAGGGCATGAATGTAACGGACGTTCATTTATATGTAAAAGTTACGCACTGCAGGTTTGATGTCTTGACCCCTGAAATAGTTGATAAAATGTCACAAAACTGTAAAAAGCCCAAACCCAGGTGACACCTTCAAATTGCTGTTTTGTACAAACAACAGCACAAAACCCCAAAATATTAAATATTGAATTTACAATTATGTAAAACAGAGAAGCTGCAACCAGATTTGGCATCTTCACTTGATAAAAAATGAAACTATGAATCTATAATCAAAATTGTTACCAACTGATAAATAGATTATTCAAAGATAGTTTGTAAAATAATTTAGGTTTGAATTACTAAAAGTAATTATCTTCATTGTGACCTTGTAAATAAACAGGCTCAAGTGTGTGTGTGCCTGTGTGCGTAAAATTGTTTACATCACTTTGCTGCCTGTGTGAAGCCACCGCACGCACCTCTGCTTTGTGTGCGTGTGTCAGAGCATTATCGGGACTATAAAGAGAGCTGTAATAAAGATGGCAATGTGATCCAGGACTTGCTCGTCTCCTGGCTGGACCCCGCTGGGTTTATAAGTCCCGGCTAATCCTCACCTCAAAACAGGAGCCAAGGAAAAAACGGAGGAGTTAAGGCAGAACACGAGCTCATGGGAGACGTTTGGGGGTCTGTGTTGAATCTTTTCCTGGGAAGCTTAGAGTTTGAGAGATGAGAGCGGAGGGACAGATGGTTTGAAACGGGGCAAGGCCAGGGATATCTCTCTGTCACATGCATCATGTAAACACACACACACACACAGAGCTCTTCAATGCCTCACATAGCAGCTTCGCTTAGATCAGATGGAGAGCCCACCTCCATGTGACCCCGGTGGAGAAGATGACCTCACAGAATTTTCCGAACTCTCACCTATCTAAGCGCACACACACACACACACACTTTCTTGCTATTCGGATTCAAGGCTACAGCAGCCGGGCCCGATGCCTCCACACATACATCATAGCCGCTTTGGGTTGACCCCTGAGGCTGGAGGTCACTATTGAGCCCAAATAACATTCATTCTGTCATCTCCATCCTTTATAAATATTCCTGCCCAACAACAACAGCATTAAAGGCTCTAATTCATGTAGCTGAGAAACTGCTGTTAAAGATTTTCCCACAGTGCATGTTGTGGTGACTTAAAGGGGCAATCCAAAGATCGTTTACATGGCTTTGGGAGGACTAAACAGCCCATAAAACAGTAGTTGTAATGTCTTCTTTGACTCTGGAGGAGCTTTGTCAAGTTTGAGAAAATTACACAATTGATACTGTTTCATTTGAATGACTTGGACTGATTTTGGAGGCTACAAATATTAATACAGTGAAGGATCACTGCACAGATTGATACATCTAAACCAGCAAAATCAACAAGAAGTAGTAGTAGCTCTTCTGGAGTAAACAATCTTCCTAACAACCTTTAAGGACTTCTCCATTTAAAGCTCATTCTTGACCTTGGAAACAGCAGCTGACAAAACAATCTCGCCTCAAGTTCAACTCCAAGTCAGTAGTAGTATTTTGAATTTCTCAATTTCTCTGACACGTTGTAAATCAATTAATATACGATGAGGTGATCCAAAAATTTACAGAATTGTTTTTAAAAAAAAAAAAACTGTCATAAATCTTTCAGTCGTACCTTTCTAATCCCCCTCAAAGTACTCTCCTTCTCCCATTCCCGGGAAACATTTCCTGTAGTCATCTGTTGTGACCAGAGCCTCCTGCGGTTTTTCCTGGATTTCTTCCACCAAGGCGAATCTTCTCCCTTTCAGTCCCCATTTTAGTTTCACCAAGCTGTAGGGATACGCTACCCAGCGGCAAATCTGATAACTACACCGTAACTCCCATGTTATTATTGGTTTACAATAAATTAGAACTGTAACTTTCAGTTCCAACCAGTTTGCATCAAATTGAATGTAGTAGATTTTCCTGGTTTAAATACACCAGTTAAACAAGGCTAAATGTAATAATAGTTTACTGTGTTAGAGTTTGCAGCTTCCAGGTAGGGAAGGTCTAAGAGTCAGTCATCGATTTTGACCATTCTTTTATCAAATTTATCTTTTACAAGTCCCCCAATTCTATGGAAGTGTGACACTAAATCAAAGGAGTTTTCTTTTTAAGCAATTAATGCCCAGCTGCATTTGTTTATTTGTCCCTCAGTTTGAGTTGTACTCGGAGGCCAGCATCGCCCTGCTCCACCTTAACAGCCCGCAAGACTTCACTGATCTGACCCAGCAGGCTAAAAAGAACCTGACGCTGGATGGGAAAGAGTTAACCATCAGCCCTGGCTACTTGTTCTGGGACCTCACTGCCATCTCACAGGTACGACTGGTCCCTCCCGTCTCTCGTATTCAGCTAGAGATTGAGTGGGTCTTAAATCCGACACACTCAATGATACTTTTTTCTCTTCAGTCTAAACAGGATGAAGACGTCTCAGCCAGCCGATTCGAGGACAACGAGGAGCTCCGCTACTCGCTGCGCTCAGTGGAGAGACATGCCCCCTGGGTGCGACACATCTTCATCGTCACTAACGGGCAGATTCCCTCCTGGCTCAACCTGGATAACCCCCGAGTTACGGTTGTCACACATCAGGTAAAAGTTAAGCTTTGACTTCTCTCACACTCAGCTGCACTATTTACTAGGCATGTGAGGTCAGCCTATTTTTACTGACTACTTACCTTATGTCATGTATTAAAGTTAAGGGGCAAAGAGAAATATTGGAAAGAACCTGTGCTAAAATATATGTTATATTTATATTAATGAGCTTTAAAAATGTAAATTTAGTACTTAAAATTCTGAATTTATTTGAGCACAAGTTGTACACAGTCAATTAGCAACCTGATATGATTTTCTTGAGTATCTTATGAGGTAACATATACTGAAAATTGCAAAAATGCTTTTCTCTGACTTGCAGGATATCTTCCTGAACAACAGCCACCTCCCCACCTTCAGCTCCCCTGCTATAGAGACGCACATCCACCGCATCCCGGGGCTCTCCCAGAAGTTTATTTACCTCAACGACGACGTGATGTTTGGCAAAGACGTCTGGCCGGACGACTTCTACAGCCACTCAAAAGGACAGAAGGTGTGCACATCACTTCCAAAACATCCTAAACAGGAGTTTAGTCTGAAATTTGTGCAGCAGTTTTCTGGATAAATACAATATACAGTATGTTACAGTTCTTCAGTATTCTCCTCAACACCACACCAACACAAAAGGCTTTTGAATTTGGCCTTAAGTCGAGTCTCCTCTCGCTTCCCTGCAGGTGTATCTCACCTGGCCCGTTCCCAACTGTGCTGAGGGCTGCCCAGGATCCTGGATCAAAGATGGGTACTGTGACAAGGCTTGCAACAACTCTGCCTGTGACTGGGATGGAGGAGACTGCACAGGTAAAAGAGAGCACCACCTGTCAAATCTCCTGTATAAATGAGAATCATTTGTGTCGTTTCTAATAAGCTTTTCCTTCCTTTTGTCTGACAGGTGCAGCGGGAAACAGTCGGTTCGCAGCTGGAGTCGGTGTTGGCGGGCCCGGTGGAGCTGGTGGACAGGTGTGGCAGTTTGGAGGTGGTCTAGGTGGTCTGGGGGGGACGTCGTACTGTAATCAAGGCTGTGCCAACTCCTGGCTGGCAGACAAGTTCTGTGACCAAGCCTGCAATGTACTCGCCTGTGGTTATGATGTGGGCGACTGTGGCCAAGGTGAGTTTAAATATATACAATAATCGTGATTCCTAGCCAGGGTTCCTTAACAACAGTAACGTAATTGGCTATTTGGGGTTATATCAGGTTAACATTTATTTATGTCTGATGTAGAGCACTTTGGCGAGCTGCACCGTGTGATCCTGCTGAGGAATCAGAGCCTGTACACCCTCCCAGTGGGGGAAATCAGGCCGTATTTCAGCTTTGACCGACTGGCTCGAAGAATTTCCGAGGCCCACGTCAGCGACAACCCCGTGGTGCGCCACACCTCTGTCGCCAACAAGTGGAAGACCATTCACCTGCTGCTCCATTCTGGCTTCAACGCCACCCACATCCAGTACAACTTCACTTTCCAGAGAGAAGACGACACAGAGTTTACAATGAGCTTTAGCGTAGTGGTCGACACACGTGAGGTTCCTCAGGCTAACGTGTCCCAGACTGCAAGCAAAGACGCCAGCAAAGAGCTAAAGCCGACCCCGACACCAGAGCCACCGTTCCCTTTCTCAGATATTCCTGAGAACAAAAGGAGTCCTAAGATCCAGAGGAGGCGGCCTGGTGAACCTCAGGTTGTCCCAGAAGTTCCAGCAGTGAATGTGTCGCTTTTACCAGCTGCTCTGCGCACTGAGCTTCAGAAGCTGGACGAGAAACTTCTTATTGGTGACATTACTATGAAGGGTTATAATCTCACTAAGGCTGAACTGCTGAGACTTTACAAGACAATGGCCATAACAAAGGACAAAGATTCACAACCAGCCAATGAGGGTGCAGCCAGAGTCCAGAGGAAGCCGTATAAAGACTTGGAGGGAGAGCAGTTGGAGGGAAACCCCACCAAGAAGGATAAAGCTGGAAATATACAAAAAAATCTACATTCCAATGAAGTAATTTCCAGAAAAGATGCAGCTGTGCAAGACAAACCTGCTACTCCTCTCATTCCAGTCCATATTGACGATAAGCATCCCAAAGAGTTTGTTACTCCCAAGCCGTATCCTCTGAAGGCTGTGATCGAGAGGCCTTTGACCTCCAAGCTGCTAAGTAGCATTTCCAAAATCAAGAGCGCAGAGAGTAAGGCAGAGCAGGCCAACGCTGCAGGAGGAGCTCCAGTGGGGAGGAGACTCCAACACTTCGTCTCCTCTGACAGAGGCTTCCTACCGTGGGAGAGGAGGAAGTACTTCCAACACCTGCTTGAGGTAAGTAAGGCAGCCTACAACTTTCACTTTTAACCCGCACATTTAGATTTCTTTAAATATCATTTCTTGGCTCCACAGGAAGAAGAGCGTCTGCAGAGAGAGCTGATGTATGAGACCGATGGTGCTGCCACTGCCCGAAGGCTGCAGGATACTTTTGCTGACTCTCTGCGCTACGTCAACAAGCTGCTCAACGGCCAGTTTGGCTTCACGTCCCGGAAAGTCCCTGCACACATGCCCCACATGATCGATAGACTCATCATGCAGGAGCTGCAGGACACGTGAGTTTATTTGATTAAGTCCTTATCTAGATTTTTAGATAGTCCAGATGCTTAAACTGCTCTGCTCTCTTTTCTTCAGATTCCCAGAGGAGTTTGACAAGACATCAGGCCACCGTGTGCGTCACTCAGAGGACATGCAGTTTGCCTTCTCGTACTTTTACTTCCTGATGAGCGCTCAGGAGCAGCTCAACGTCTCGGAGGTGTTTGACGAGATCGACACCGACCACTCGGGTGTTTTGTCCGATCGTGAGATTCGAACTCTGGCCACAAGGATCCACGAGCTGCCCCTCAGCCTTCAGGTCAGTCCTGGCTGGGAAATATCTTCTCTGCCTTTACGTTAGGCTTTTAGACATGTCGGATGATAGTTTGCACACTACAGCCTGGTTAAATAGTCTCCATTTTAAGGTCCATTTTGTTCTTTGTGGTATCTTCTAGGACCTGACAAGTCTGGAGCAGATGTTGATAAACTGCTCCAAGACGCTCCCGACTAACCTGACCCAGCTCCACCTTGTCAACCCCACTCAGGAGGCCTACTATGACCCCAGCATGGTGAGACATAAATAAATAAATGCCTTGGAAAAACAGTTAAACCACTGTAATTCAAGGCATTCAAAAAGTCAACATAACACCTCATGGAAGGAGGTTTGTTTTATAAGCTGAATTATTTGACAGAGATTCTGTATTTTCTTCATCTGTGCAGCCTCCTGTCACGAAAGGCCTCGTCCTCCACTGCAAGCCAATCACTGAACGCATTCACAAAGCCTTCAAAGACCAGAACAAGTACAAGTGAGACCTCAAGTACTATAAGCCAGTCTGAAAAAGTATTAAAATTCAGATATCCTCCCTGCTGCTGCCGCTAACATGTCTTCTGTTGGACAGGTTTGAGATCATGGGTGAGGAGGAGATAGCTTTCAAGATGGTGCGAACCAATGTGTCCCATGTGGTCGGCCAGTTAGATGACATCAGGAAGAATCCCAGGTGAGGAGAACTCTGTGTACCCTAACAATAGATTATTTTCTACTGTTTTTCTCTTTGGGAGTTCATTTTGCACGTGTTTGCTGCCGTTCCGTAATATCTTTTCATTGTTGAACTAAACTAACATCTGTATTTTCACCGATCCGCCAACAGGAAGTTCATCTGTCTGAATGATAACATCGACCACAGCCATAAGGACGCCGCCACAGTCAAAGCTGTGCTGAGAGACTTCTACGAGTCCATGTTTCCGCTGCCGTCCCAGTTTGAACTGCCCAGAGAGTACCGCAACAGGTTCCTGCACATGGACGAGCTCCAGGAATGGTAGGATATGAAGGCCAGCTGTGCATGTACAGACAATGCTGATCAGTTGTAGAGGTCATATGATGATTTTTAGTTTTTGTTTAGTTTTTAGTTTAGTGTTTTTAGCAGAAGATAGTAAAAATATACCATCACGATTTTCCAGAGTTCAAGCTGACATCAACTAACAGTCTAAAACTCAGATATATTCAGTTTATTCAGGAATGGAATGAATGCATGTTTGCTATTTCTGCTGGATAAGTGACACTAGTTGCTGCACTAGTACACATCCCAGCTCTGTACCTGAGCTGGGATGAGAGCCCAAAATATCATATAAGACACTTGACACCCCAACAATGGACTGTTCAGTCTCCTGAAGTCGGGCAGACGCCTCTGCAGTCACATGGCCCGTTTCTATCATCAGGCCATCAGTAACACACCAGGTCACTTTAACTGTAAATACTGGTAGATTTTTTTTTGTGTATTCTATTTTATGTTATTTTATCTATTTAACGATTTTATTGTTGATCCCTTGGATATTCTTACACAGCAACGATGAATCTCCTTCATTTCACTGCATGTTTTACTTTGTATCTGTGCATGTGAAAAATAAAGCTCCTTGAATCCTTGAGCCTTTGTTGCATGTTTGCTGGTAATTTATCAAGCTGTTTTTTTCCAAATCGGCCTACATTAAGAATTTGTGGCTGTCACCACATGGGACCGAGTGTTGCCAGGTTGGAGCAGTGGGAATCCCTCAGAGGCTTTAGAGGCCTTTTGTCAGGGATCCTGCTCCAGTATTCAGGGGGCTCTCAGCTGGAGAATGCCGACCTCACATAGAGACTTTAAAATTAGCTCAGCGGCTTCAGATCAGTCGCTAGCTGTAATAGACTTACAAGATCATCATGCAGCTGAGCCTCTCGTCTCTTCGCCTGCTTCTCCTCCACCTCTCATTATGTCTCTAAGTTGGTAAAGCAACAGGCAGATGGCGTCGGGTGATGTCACCTTGTCACCCTGTTGACCTGCTGCCCTCTGCATACTGCATGCTTCCTCCTTGTTACGTCACAGTAAACTTCCCTTCAAGGCGATGTGCCGCCTCCGACATGTCACCCCCCCTTTTTTTTTTTTTTTTAATCATCTGTCACCTGATCAGGAAAGAAATGCTTCACGTCTGCATTTATATCTGCTGGTGCTGGATGTGGTAACGAAGGATAAGTTCTGCTTCTTTATTTAAAAGTGATAACTAACTGAAATGTCTTCTTTCCCAGGCGAGTGTACCGGGACAAGCTGAAGTTCTGGACGCACTGTGTCCTCGTGACGCTCGTCGTCTTCACCGTCATGTCCTTCTTCGCCGAACAGGTCAGCGTCCACCTCGGACTACACACACACACAGTTTATTTACACATTTCGATAAAGACACACAGGATGTACGCTCACACACACACACACTTCCCGTTTCCATGATTCACACTTGAGCTATGATTCAGGCCCTTGCTACCGAAATTCCACTCGGAGGTGCGTCCGTCTCATGTGTCGCGCTAGTATGACCAGCTGAGCCAGGACCTGACTTTACTGAAATGAAAGACCAATGTGAAACGCGAGACCTGACTGTCTTTGTTGAGTTGGATCATACAGTTCTGGGATTTACTTTAACCTTCTTTGTTGCCAGGAAAGTGTGATTTCTATTTGGAAGAGTGCCCAAAAACAAAAATTTAGAAAGTTTCAGAAAAGTACTCTTATCTGTAAAAGACAATTTTTCTGACAAATCTGGTTCTGCAGGAAGATTAAAACAAATGTCAGGAATTGTTCAAAAAAACACTACATGACCCGGGTTTGACATTGAGCTCTTATGAGGCAGCAGTCTAATCCAAAGGTTTCCAGTTTCTCCTCAGCGAACCTAAAGAAAGGTTAATAGTTGGAGTGACCTTAGGAGAATTTCCCTCACAGCAACCCGGTGGGACCAGTGCTCCCAGCGTGGAATGTGTCCGACTTGTCCCGTGCCCCCTTCGCCACCCACAAACCGACTTTTGATGTCTTTTTGGCACCAGCTGAGCCTGACTGCTCTACTGTCCAAGTTATTAAGACAGAGAAATCTGAGTCAGCTTTGTACAGTTTAGATTTGACATACCAAAAGTGTCCTCGCTCCCCAGAGGGAAGTTATTTTACTCTGCTGCCCTGCTTTGCTTTCTTGGATTACAGAAGGTCTGAGGGGAATTTGGTGTCAGAGTCTTTTGGGGTAACCAAGTCTTGATAACCCAAAGTGTAAACTTCTTCTGTATCATAGTCGTCTTCTTGCTCTCGCTTTTTTTTTTGCCTTTGCTTTGCCGTGTGAAGTTTCTAATTATGCCATTTCCTCTCTTTCCCTTCTCTGCAGCTGATTCTACTAAAGCGAAAGCTGTTCCCCAGACGCAGAGTGAACAGGGACAACAACCCTGAGCGGGTGTGAAAGGAGGAGGAGCAAGACCTCCCTGTCCTCTCCTTCCTGCACTTCAACCTCCACCCTCTCTCTCCTGCTCAGCAGAGAGGACAGACGAGGATACAGACTGGGTGGAAACGGGAATCTGAAGTCCTCAGTGCTGGTGTTGCATCAGTACAGACGATAGAAACTCATGTGAGTCGGCGATGAAACATTTGTCAGGGGATGATGGATGGGACTGGTCCAGTGAAGGGAATGGCAGTCAGAAAGGAGCGTGTCAATCTTCCTCTCTGCCGCTGGGGGCATCAGAGACTTTAACACAACACAAACACAAAACACTCCCTCCACACTGTACCATCCCTCTCATGTCCTGCCCTCGTCGTGTGATTGATTGATGAGCTGTTAAAGTGTGAAACACTTGATAGCTCTACGTCCGGAGGAGAAGTTTTACTGTAAAACTTTTGTGTTATGAGCTGAAAAACGATCAGTCGATCAACAGAACATAATCTGCAACTGTTTTGATAAGCGATCGTTTTCAAGTAAAAATGCTGAAGCTGGTACCAGCTTCTTAAATGTGAGCATTTTGTTGTTTTTTTTGTTTTATATCATTGTAAATTGGGATATTTTTGGGTCTTGGACTGTTGTTTTGAACAAAAAAAGACATTTGAAGACAGGACCTTGGGTGAAGGTAAATTATAATGGGCTTTCTTTTTTTTTTTAAATAATTTTTGGACGAAACAATTCATCAATTAATTGAGAAAATTGTTACCCGCATCCCTAGTTGTTTGGCTTTTACTCCTCGGGCTTCATTTTTTTAAAAATGGGGGGAAAAGTGCAAATCGGATGAACAGGAATAATTAATCTAAGTAATTGTTGGCTGTTGTCTTCAAAAACATGAAAACTTGAAGTGCCTTCGTTGTTCATTCCTGCTTGTTTGAACATTTTTGTTTCACTTTGACTTCTTTTTTTTTTTTTAAACGTCCTTGTATAAATGTTGACTCATACATTTCACACCCTCATCTAGTGTTTTGCAATGAGAATGAATGGGATTTAGGATTATATAATTATCATTCTTAATGTGGTACAAATGTAATTGATTGTTGGAGTTAAGTAATACTGCAGCTTTCATAGCCGCCTGTATGTGTGTCCCCGTGGGACTCAACAGGCTCGCTACTGTCTGAAATTCAGACCCCTCCGCATGTTCTGTAACTTATTTTGATTGTATTATTGTGACAGTGAGCCAAGTGACTGATGCATCTCATTTGAATGTCACAGAAAGTAAACGCACCCTCACAAAACGCTTGTCAACCGCTCCAACTTTTTCCTCTGAATGTCAAGTTTTTTTCAAAGTTCTCTTAATACGTCAAACAAACATGGAAGTGACTACTACAGTAGATGCCGTCAGCATTTTGCTGCTGCCCTCCGAGTCATATGATGTGTGATGTCTGTGGGCGAAGTAGGGAACGTGATGAGTAGCAAATCTGGAGATTGGATTTCCTCAGATTGCATCAGTTTAAGTGGTTCCTCTGCCTGAAATAAAATGTGATTTGGTTCAGTCGCCTTGGTGTTGTTTTTGTCTTTATAGTGAGCAGTTGTGGAATTTAACTAAATACATTTACTCAAGTACTGTGTTTTAAGAATTTTGAGGTACTTGGTACTTTGAGTATTTCCATTTTCTGCTGATTTTTACTCCACTAGGGTGCATCTCAGAGGGAAATATTGTACATTTTACTCCACTGTGTTTATCTGACAGCTATGGTTACTTTTCCAATTAGGGTTGTACTTAAAAATATATCATATATGATACACTACAATGTATTAAACTAAACCAAACATTTTGGCTTTTGATGCCTTACAAAAAAAGCAATGTAACATTTCTGATGTCCAGTTCCAAAAATGAAAAAAAATCCTCTAAACTTCTAAGTATTTTTACAAAAAATACAAAAATTGGAGAAAAGTCCAAAAAATGAATACAAATTTGTGTTGCAGTTAGTTTTTTCTTCTAACCTACCCTCATCATTTATTTCATGACTCCTCAGATTTATACTGTGACCCTTTTAAGGGGGCCTGACCCCTAGGTTGGGAACCACTGCACTAAACTAGCAAACTGTCTCTGAAGCAGTTGAAACTAGCCAAACCTCGACCAGCTACAACAGTAACATAATACCCACACACTGATGCATCTGTTACAATCTAAACATGTAGTATATACTAATATACTAAAACTTTAAAGTAAATTTTTACTTCTTTAACTAGTGATTTTTAGTTATTTTTACATAAATACTTCTGTTCTTATGAAACATTTTGAACAGCAGTAATTTAGTATTTTTTTACACAGTTTAGTACTTTTCCAACCACCAACATGACAAAATCCGTGAAAAATATTTTCTTTATTACAATCTTTTCCACTCATCAGTTAGTAGAAAGGTGTTTTACTGTATTATTGAACAGTGCAACATGGCGTTTGAAATTAAGGTCGTACATTTTAATGCATAGTTCCAAAGTCCATCGTCGGGTTATGCAAAAATCATCTTTTTTTTTTTTAGGACAGTACCCTTTATAATGTCCATGATCCTGCAGGAGCAGAATCTGTGAGGAAGATCATTTTATTTTTTCCAAATAAAATTCAGGAGTACCACATATTCATGAATAGTCCAACGGCACCGCAGAAATATCCCTTTTGATCCCAATTAACCTGAATAATGAGTGAGTCAGATTAAAATTGTTCAGTAATATCATTGTCATTACAAAATTACTGATAATCCAACAAAATTTCAATAACCAAATGAATCATTAACCTGTACACAGTGTACATTTGTATAAGTGAAGAAACTTCATGAGTGAACAATTAAAAAAAAAAAAAATTCCAGTTGCACTGTATTATAGCTATTGTTTTTATCTAGTGTGATACTTCCGTGGAAAAAAAAAAAAACGTACAAAGCTGCTTTAAATATTCACAAGTTTAACAGTAATTACAACAAAAATATTTAAGGCGTCTTCAGTTGAATTCTGTACAATCAAAAAAAAAAAAATTAGCCCTTCAGGGAGAAGAACAGAGAAAGCAGAACAAGTCGTGTGTTAATGCTTCATAAGTCGACGGCGCTCTGAAGGCCGGAGGTGAGCTGGTCTTTAGTTTTCAGGACTCCGGAATGAGATGAGTAGCAGGGAATAAAAACGAAGAAGAAGAAGAAGCTGGAGTGGTGTTTTTATAAGGGAAGCCTAACAGAAGAGCCGTCGCTATTTTCAGCATTAACACAGACCGTCACCCCTTCACGTAGCTCGTTGACAACCTGCCGGTCCGCATTACAAAGTTCATTGGAAATTACTTGAGGTTTTAAAGGTTCTTTTTTGTCATTTTGATTCTGTATATTCCAGCCCTGATTCACGTCAGATTGAGTCATTGAATAAATAAAAAAAGCAGATGATTAAGAAAAATTTCAACAGGTACTCTAATTAGTTTGGGCATACATCAAAGAGATTTATCTGATTGATGAGGCAACTAGCAACTATTTATTGAGCAGTTATTATTATTGTATATTTATGTGTTCAATATATGACAATTGTACCTTTGACACATATCTGTTCATGTAAAGCAGATAAAATGCTTTGATATTTACACAAGCTACAAAATACCTATTGAAAAAAAAATATTTTGGTTTTTGAAATGAATAAGTAGGAAGTGATGTAAAAATCTAAATTTTATTTCCTGACAAAATGCTGTTTTTAATTTGATTGGCTTCAACAGCCAATGAGGAATTCGGGGGAAACTCTGGAAGTTTTCTATGCTACTTTTTGGTTTGTAGTGTTGGTTTTAGTTTTCCGTCTCGTGACTTCCATACGGTGGTAGAGGCAGTTTTTAATCAGAAGTGGTCACTTTGTCAAGGCTGCAGTGGCTCGGGGTCGAGGGTCTTTCCTCGTATTCATTGTTGTCTGCTTCCAGGAGCGGGGAGAGGTCCGACTCTCCCTCCGCCCCCTCCTCCCGCCGGGCAAGCCGTCAGTCGCGGTGGGCCTGGCTCGGCGGCGTGATGCTGAAGACTCGGATGCGCAGGTGGGAGGCGATCTGGAGGCACACGCCCGTACAGTAGCGTGTCAGATCCAGAAGAGAGAGGACCTGAAGAAGAAGATGGGTGAATTTAAAACATACTGTAGGTGCTTTAATGGTGATATTTAATTAACTCCTGGTATTATAACATGTCACAATGTCCTCCATGAAAAAAGCCTGGTGACCAACATAACTAATGCAGGAACTATTTCAGGGAAACATTCATCTGAAATAGTTGAATGTTTCAGGTTCAGCTGAAATTAATAAGGAATTAGGAATTAGTGGATTAGGAATCCACTAATTAATTTCAGCTGTAAGTAATCTCTCAGTATCCAACACCTACATTTCCTACACACAAAAGGAAAGCAGTGAAAGCACTCAATGGCAGTAATTTTAATATGACTAAAAGTATTTAACACCATATCTCTCCGAGTTAAAAAAGGTGCGCTGTGGACGTTGACCTCTAGTATAATATTAATATGGAGCAGTTTTTAAAAAAAAAAATTTTTTTAATGGGTGGGTCCCGCACGCAGGTGATGAGATACACACTCCTGTCAATGCGCCAACAAAGGCAGTGGAGAAGAAGACTGCGAGCTATTAAACATGGATGTTAAAGACGCAGGTTTTAAAATACTTTTAAAAAAAAATTGGCTTTACAAATGCTTTATGAGGAAGGAAATGCATTTTACACTTAGACTTGAAGGATACACGCAATGAGTTTTGGTGAGTAACACTCAATGTAAACATAACTTTTGTTTGTTTGCAACAAAACTCTACAGGGCACCTTTAAGCTGTAGAAGAATATAATTTAGGCCCCACTGGTTCACCCACACAGGTGGTTTCACTCATTTCCCTGATTAGACTGCATGACTGCAGACCACGCTTGACTGACAGCTCATGTATAAATCTAGTAACTACTGTACACGGTCCAGAAACTGCTTAATCTTAGATATCTCTCATGTTCGCACTAATGTTGGCAGAACTGGTTTGAGGTACAATGCACCTTTTAAATGGAATGAGAGATCTTAATCTCAATGAGACCGCCTGACTAAAAAAAAAAAACAATTAAATAAAATGTTATACCCGACATAGCTCCGCCCAACCCGAGCAGAAGTCTAATCAGCCTCAATAACTGAACACTGTGTGGGTGTGCAGGGTGTTTTAGAGCAGCTATAAGCACCTGGATATAGTTTTATATTTTGGCCAATTCTGAGCTTATTCTTTCAGTGAGTATCAAGTGTTATACATCATATGATTCAGGGGAACCTGCCCTTTCTTTCTGGTGCAGTGTAAAGTCACCATCATGCATTACCTTTGTGTGAGCATACCATATTTGACAAAAAAACATTTTTTTTTGTAGATAATGTGACGATATGTAAATTTTGGTGCTGTCTTTATATTTTGGTCAACATCACCTCTGAGAGTAAATATCAAAGTGTTATATATCATTGGAAAACAGACAACCTAATCTGTTGATATATGAAAAACTGCAGTCGTTTAGTGTTTGCATAGTGAGAGCACATGGTGACTCAAGTGAAGCCAGTGAAGCCCAGAAAAGTTTCTGTTCCCATATCACGTGATTGCACGCGCCATAAATCGGCCCCGATGGTCGTAAAGGCACCGTTCAAAGTACCTCTGAATGCTGAGAATCTCACGGTTCAAACAAAAGAAAAAGCTTGATGATATCTTAAACAGTTCAAAAGTTATTTAATGTTTTGTAGAACATGCTCTTGCGTAGTGTTGACGCTATGCTCGGTTCCAGAGGGTTAAAATAAATGCTGGTTGTCTTTTCTGACTCAACATATATTAGTAGTTCTCATGGAAACCCAAGTTCAACCTTTCATATCAAAAATGAGCAGTATCAGACCAGCATTAACAACCCCGGCTTAGCTAGGAGAGATAACACGTGTCACAGATGGCAAAGGAAGGGTTATCTCGACTAATTTCAACGGTCTAAAAAGAAACTGTGTGCACCTTGAACTGCAGCTGTAATGAGTCTGATTAGATGGTTTCAGTGAAAACCAGCAGGGCTCAGAGTCTCGCAGACTGGGCTGAAAACCACTCTGCTTATGTGTTAACATAACAGAAGAGACTGAAGGGAAGAGTTACTGTGTTTTTCTTGTTAGTCATCAAGGCCCAAAATGCCCTGCAAGTCTGTGCTGGAGCTCTACGTCACACGTTATTAATGATGTTGTCATGTATGGCTTTTCATAGAATCACATCAATTGTGAGAAGGTTTGGTTGGTTTTTCTGGTTTTTCTGTGCACTTTCTGTGCAACATTTTGTCCCAGCTTGAAAAACACATTGGTTTCTGTTTGGTGTAATGGTGTCATGGGTGTGACCAGTTAAAAAACAGTGATGTACAGATTATAATACCACAGCAACCATGAAGAGATTTTTCCACTATCAAATATGAATTTAAATGTTTACTTTCAGAGTTTCAGTGCCGGAGAATTCCACAAGTAACCAACAGTTTACCACAGAGAGACATTACAGCATTTTCCTCATTTTTGTGCAGTATTTAATGCAAATCTGGTCTATAAACTCACCATGGCGATCCAGAGAACTATGTACTCATCAATGAAGCTGTTGAAGTACTGGTTGAGGAAGAGTAGGCCGGGGCCTATAAAGGCTGTGTCTGGGAGGTGTAACTCACTTTTGGTCATGTGTGCGATCTAAAAACACATGAGGTAAAGAAAACACAGATTTCATACATTCTGTGTCAACATGTCGAGCCTGAAACTGGATTCAAATAGAGGCAACAGTGAAATGTTAAATATAAATGCAAGAAAAGTCAAACATACCACCAGTTTGTTGGAGATCTTGGCGATGACCATGCCAAACGCGAGCAGGTACAGACAAGGGTGATGCTCAAACAGCTGGCTGGACGACTTCTTGAAAATGATGAAGGCCAGGGTGAGGATGAGGCCGATGTGCAAACCAGGACTCAGCACACTGGTGTCCTAAACAGCAGGACTGTTTATTAGACACACCATCACCGCGTATTTATCTGCTACACAAGTGATATTAAAAAGGACTTACCGCCACGGTGGAGCCGTTTTTGCCAATACCTCCATTCAAAATGACATGAAAGTAGTTTTGGCAGGAGTAAAGGGCGCCCCCGATGATGCCCACAATGGGGAAGGTGTACATCTTCAGTCCAATGATGGGCAACTATGGAAACACGTGAGGGTCAAATTAAGGAGACAACACAAAGCGCTCTCCTTATAGAAAGGTGCTTATATGAAAGCTGCAGGCATGCCGAGCGTGATGGGAGGGCGAAGCAAAAAATAAAAAAATGAGGGAGACATCATCAGCTTTTTGAGCCAGATCATGTCCAATAGATGACCTGTTGCCATGGCGTTAGCTACCCATATTTACCTTCTCACTTCTCTCATGTGATGTTAAGTCAAGCCTCCAAAGGCAGCACAGAGTAAAAGTAAAACACAAATTCTATTTAAAGACTAGAAGGAAGACTAAAAACTAGGAATTGATTTTGATGATTAATTTGGTGTACAACTAACAAAAGGAGCAAAATGTTTCACTATATATCCAGGGTGAAATGTAAGTGTTCCTGTGTGTGTACAGTATTTGAGCATGTGTACATGTGACTGTACAAAATATATTTAGAGTTACCGTGGTTTGCCAGAGGCTCACACCTCCGAAAGCTGACATCAAATACATGACCATGATGGCAAACTGCACCTCTGTGACGTCAACCCTGCGCAGTAAGTAGCATGAAACAGAGATTTAATTAAAAGAGACAATTGGGTGGGGAAAAAAAAAAAGAGCAGAACGGCAACTCTAACGCTACTGAACGTGACTCACAGGCCGAAGCGGAGCGTCCCGGACACGTAGGTCTGCCAGTGGGCGCAGAAGAACATAAACATCCCGATGAAACCACAAAAGAACATCCAGTTCGAGTATCTTCCTATTCCACATGAAATGCATGTTCCCACCGCAACAAACACTGCAGAAAGACAACAAATAAAGAATATCTAGTTAATGATAATGACAGAGCTCCTCCCTGATCTACATGATTATTTATTTAAGGGTCCACAGCACCTGTGGAGACAGCGTCACAGCCGTGGTCGAAGAGCTCCCCCAGGGCCGAGCTGCTGTTCGTCCTCCGGGCCTGCTTCCCATCGATAGCGTCCAGAGACTGGTAGATGAACAGGCCCAAAGCGCTCAGGATGAAGGCCCATGCTGGACCCTGGAGGGGAGGAAGGGAGAGAGAGATTTTTATTTAAAGATCCCTGCTCACAATAAATGCCTCAGCCCTGTGCTTTGGTGACGTCTGTTACACATTTACATGTATTTTGATAACCTAATAATCGTTTTAGTCATTTTTTAAAAGGAAAAATACCAAACATTTGCTGGTTTCAGCTTCTCAAATGTGATGATTTAATGCTTTATTTTGTTATACATGATAGTAAACTGAATATCTTTGGGTTTTGGACAATTGGTTGGGACATTTGGAGAAGTCTCCTTCGAAATTATAGCAGGCATTTTTCACAAGTTTTGACATTTTATAGAAAAAAAATAATTGTCAGATTAATCGATAATGAAAAGAATCAGTTACTTGCAAGCTTACGTTCTACCATCTGCAGATATTTCAGATGTCTCTGAATTGAAATCTTGTAAAAAAAAGGGGTCAAGAAAGTCTCACTTTACACACAGTGTATCACATGCAGTGCTCGATAGCTGACGTAGGCCACCTCACCTGAAATTAAAGATCGACTCTCTACTAATATAAAAAAAATTATACACATAAAATAAAACATTAACACTCAGGGGAAAGGAGCATGTGATTCTAAATAGCACGTCTTATATTTAATGATAGTGGCTACTGTTTAGGTTGTCATCTTAGCCACAATCTTAAACCAGTAAAATAGTAAAAACAGCAACAGCATAATCCAGCTGTTTTATTCACAGATAAGTGGGTGATCTGTAATGGATGTACAGTATATTTTAGCATCTTCCCATGCACACACAGCACTATATGCATCAACTTTTACAGATCCAGTGCTGCACATGCTGCATCTGTATTCGTGTGTATTGTAAGTACGGTGACAAAAAGCCTCCAGCTGACTTGAGCGGGTCCGTTCCTCTTACTAGGGTGGAGGTCAGGGGACCATCTGGACACTGCACTACAATGTGTGTGTATGTGCATATGTTTGTGAATGTCAGAGAGAAAGGGAGAGGGACAAAGATAGTCTGTGTCGCTGGAGAGATCAAGAATCCCATGCTGTCCTAAATATTCAGAGATCTTGCTGTTTGCTTCAAAGTCCGAGTCTTAAACGCCTCATGGGCTGGTGGGGACAGAGTCCACTTGTTTTGGTTGCTCCCTAAAAAGGTTATCACACATATCATGTTAGAGGAACCTCTGCACTGTGTCAAAGGTTAATATGAATTCCTCTAATATGTCCTTGTTTGCACAGGCACAGGACTTTTATCCTTTTTGGTTCATGAAGAAGAGTGGACGTGGGCCAGGGTTGCCTTGGTCAGTACTGAATCATAATAGGGGAAACTCAAATGCCTTTGCACTTGTGGAATTTGACAGTACGCAGCATGTTGCATCAACAGTAGACTTTGAGTTGGTTACAAGCATCTCATAGTTGGTCAGGACAAAGTTGTAAACACAGACACATACACATATACATTTTCTGTCAGGGCCTCTGCTGTACAGTGAACCGAGGGACCCAAGTTAAGTGGAGCAAAGGTCAACTGTCAGTTCAGCTGTTGCGAGACCTATTATTACATTTAGAGTAAATGTGATGGCACATCATCTAAATAAATACCTTTTGTTAGTCGTACGTCTGCACTTGTCCATTAGATTTTGCTTAATCTGTTAACCCAACAGTGCGGCTAAACAGTTAACCTCCTCTCTAATGGTGGTCTGAACAAGAGCAACAAACAACAGCAGCATTTTCCTCCAAATTGCCACCAACAAACACCGCATCACATGAGCATGGGCAGACAACAACACGTCAAAGCTGTCAACTTTCCAAGAACGTAGGAGAGGGAGAGAGAGAGAGAGAGAGAAAGAGAGACAGAGAGAGACCACATGATGGTTCTCTATATTCCCGATACAGATCTCCCGCTGGGGAAAGCGTCATCACGAATATTAGATTAAAAAATCTCACTATTTAACGCGTCCAAGCTTGTATGTGGCCTTATAAACGAAACACCTTGTGATTTAAGATGTTTCCTGAATCAGTGTCTAATTCGGCTTCACTTACACTAACATGCATTACGCAGCGTGACCTTATTAATATAGTTGAAGTGGGGCGATATGGACAAAATCAAATATCACAATATTTTTGACCAAATACCTCGATATCGATATCGTGACAGTATTGTAGAGATGACTATTGGTGCTTTCACAAAATATTTACACAATGAAATATTTGATAAATAATCATCAGTAATGTGGATATAATGACTAAGTAAATAATAAAACAGCTAGAACAGTCTAACTTTACTGTAATGCGGCTTTTAAAACCAGGAAAATACAATATCTAAGATGATATCTAGTCTAGAGCCCGACTGATATATTGGTCAGCCGATATTATCGGCCAATATTGAGTATTCGGTATCAGCGTATGTTGTCTGATATATATATATATTTTTTAAAGTTATATAGGCAGCATTGTATGTATTTGATTTGTATTTGATCCCTTTTCTTAATATATGTTTTCTGTTTTTTTTTATTTGTAGTCATTTATAATTATTAAATTCCCAGTGAAGTTCACTGTTTCAGTGCGCTGATGTCATTTTATACAAGAAAGTTTATTGTTAAACTGTATAACATCATGCCTCCATTATATATCTTTGTCACAAGTGTTTTGATAACCACATTTGAGGGATCATTGCACATAATGTGTGTTTATGTATATATTCTGTATATATATATAAGATTATTGGCCTAATATAGTCCTATATCACGATATTGATATAATATCGATATATTATAAGTTGTTGAAGTGTAAATAAGAGCTGTTGTGAGGATCAAATGTATGCCGAATTAACATTTGGACTCTTCTAATTCAAACACTGTCTTCAATCATGACTTTTGGTGCATTTTAAGTTTGTCACTGGCCACTTTAAGGTTAAATTGCGCAATGCTTTTTTCCCCCCAATGCGTAATTGGGGCGACAAAAACTTTGGCCAAGGTCGCTGTGTACTCACCTCCTCTGTTGCCGTGGGACAATAATACACAAGCACCACCGTGGAGAGGATATTGACCAGCAGTCCGACAATAGTCAGGGTGTTTGGTGCGATCCATGTCGGTATTTGCTGGACGAGCCAGTTCCAGTAGATCTGGCACGGCGGCTCGAACAGGGATCGACCGCAGGCGTTGTATTTATGCTCTTCCAGCCGCTTGAGTTGTGCCGGTGACAGCGGCTCCGGCCACAGGAAATGTGGCATTGTTTTTTTCTGCCTCGTCACTCCTCAAATTACCTTCTCAAACTCCTGGGTAGCGGCTCAGATAGGGCTATCTTCTCTCGGCCGGCTCCGACAAATAGCAGCACATTTGGCATTTATAGCGTGGTGACCGTACCAGACCAGACTAGGCCATTTCCACAGCGGAACCATGAGACGTCTGTACGTTTCTGATTGAGCTGCGTCTCGGCAGGAAGCGAGGATCCGGAAGGGAATAATATGACTTTGCCTACCGGGAAGTTTAAATAAAGAGTTTTTTTTGTTTTGTTTTTGTTTTTGTTTTACAAAACACGTACAGACAAACAAGCCACATTTTCGTGTCTTGTTCCTCAAAAAAAAAAAAAAAAAAAAAATGATGATAGCGTCTGCCTCAGGTTGAGCAATAACAAAACCATATGCAAAAATGACAGAAAGTAATAAAACTAAAATAAAAATACATAAATAATAGTAACAAAAAATAAAAAATAGGGCTATCTCAAATTAACTTAAACATATCTAGTAATGAAAACAACTTAAAGGTGCAGTGTGTGGAATTTAGTAGCATCTAGCGGATGGACTTAGCAGAAATTGAATATTCATGAGTATGTTTTAATTAGTGTATAATCACCTGAAAATAAGAATCATTGTGTTTTTTTTATTGTAGAATGAGCCCTTTATATCTACATAGATAGCGTGTAGGAGAACCTACGGTGGCTGCAAAACTCTCTAGAGCCAGTGTTTGGTTTGTCCGTTCTGCGCTAACATGGCGGTGCAACATGGCGGGCTCCATGGAAGAGGACCCGCTCCCTATGTAGATATAAATGGCTCATTCTAAACTAATGAAAACACAACAATTCTTATTTTCAGGTGATTATACACTAATTAAAACATACTTATTAATATTATATACCACTAAATTCTACACACTGGTCCTTTAAGATGTCTGTAAAATACTCTACCTTAAGTAATAATTTGTATCTGATTAAAAATTTCAGAATCTGATAAATCACGTGGAGTTGAATACAATATTACAGCCATTTAAATATCGGTTATTGCCAATTATTGGTGGGTATAGTCCAAAGATTATCATTTTTCATGCCAACATCTCCCACACTTGTGTCAGTCCAATATGAAAGACATGTAGAGAGTAACTCTTGAAATTACAAAAAGCTAATTGGGAACCAGTGCACAAAATTACACCAATTAAGCATACATTTTAAATTTAAGTTATGGTCTTTTTCAGAGGTCCATGATTTGGTCTAGCTTTTAGACAATAGTAAATCTGTCAGATACAGTAATTTCCCCCAAGAATGAGTCTTTATAGGCGCACACTTAAAGAGCATTCATAACAAGAAACAGCAGAATTTTATTTATTTTTTATTGTAATCCATGGGTCATAATTACAAAGGTAAAGGCATGCACACATGACTGAGCCTCAATCAAGCCTCAAGTCAGATATGAATCCAAAAAGCATAATGTGTCATGCAGTGTGTAAACAAACCTCTACATTTTCTCACTTATCCAGAGGGAAAACATGAAATGAACAAATATTAATGTGAATTATTATAGGAGGGTCAACACATTCATTTATCCAACATTGCTCCGGTGTATTTTAATTTTTCTTGCCATATGACACCATACAGACACCAAACTTTTGTTTATACATTCCCTTTTCCCTTCTGTCAGACCCCGGCAATAAATTATCACCTTCAACAAGCACTCCCAACAAAAATCAACATGTAAATACTGTAGGTGTGTGTCACTGCTTGTGCTACGTGTACTTTGCTTTTTTTTTTCTTCTTTTTTTTTACGCACTACTTATCAAAGCTAGAACCAAAACACTGCCGACATGCATCTGAGCTGACACAGTCTTTCAAACACAAGAGGGTGACAAAGAAGATGAACTGGCTTTTTTTTCTATGGCAACTAGCTCCAAACCTGCACACAGCATGCCACACCACAGACCAGAAGACCCTCCCCCACACCCATCCATCCATCTCGCCATCCCTCCATCATCCCTCCATCCGCCTTCAGGCTGCTGACCTCAGTAGGTGAGAGAAGAGGATCACTAGTGGCAGCAGATGTTTGCAAAGCTAAAGTGCCTCATTGCACTCTGTCCGATTTTACTTCTCTTGCTCGACAATCTTCGTCTCGTTCATGTACTTGTCAATCAGGTGTAGGGGCACTCCGCGTTGCATGAGTTCGTAGAAGGTGAACCCTCCTGCGGGACAAGAGGAAAGACACTCTCATGATTATGTCAGCACGGACAGATGTAAATGTGGAGAGTGAGGAACAGAAAGATAAAGAAGAGGAAGAGCAACAGGCTGAACGAGCAAAACAAACAGAATGCAACGGAGAGGCCAGGAGCTCACAACACTGGATGAGGGGTGAGAGAAGAGAAGAGAGATGGTCAGAAATAGCTCATGTATGCAATGCACATTCAGTTTGTAAATCAAACAGTGTGTCCCAGTTCAATACTACATGCTAGGTATGTGCTAAATAGTAAGTCTGTATTCAATTATTCGGTTGACTATTTTCTCGATTAATCAATTAGTCGTTTGGTCTATTAAAATGGTGAAAATGTTGATCAAAGTGCAAAAAGACGTCCTCAAATGTTTTTTGTCCTGACCAACAGTCCATTTAGTTTACTATCACAGAAGACTAAATAAACCAGAATTTTTTTCTGAAAAATCCAGTGGTTAGATAGTGACATTTCACTCATGGGGGTGCTAGAGGAAAAACTCGGGGGATCTCCAAAGTCAGTAGGATTTATCGTCTGGGAACCATGAATGTCTGTACAAAATTTGGCTTGTTATTTAAACTGCAACCTCAGAAAGTCAGTGCCAATTAAACTTCACAAATAGAAAGCTAAATATTTTGTCTAAGATTTAATATGTATTTTTTCCACAATAGGCCTTTTTCACATGTCACAGAAGGAAAAGAACGGATTGTAAATAATAAAATTGGATGAATGATGGCTGAGTTCAGTTTCAGGGTCCTGGTATTGTGCATGCTGGTTCACTGTCACACTGTCATGGCTTACTGGGACACTTGAATATAACAGAGCCATTGTTAATGTTATTGAATTCTGTCAAAAAGGCCTATTTGGTTTAATATTTTCCAGTTAAGCAGTGTGGCACACAAAATGAAGTGTTTTTTTAGTATTTGAAATATACTTTTTTACTGTTTTTTGTCACTTTTTCAGTGTGGACACGCTACATACAAACACATGCTTAGATTTTGCACGTAGTATGGAACTGGGACACCGCTTACATCTGCTCAGGCTTGCAGAAATAGGAGCAAAGACAAGGCTGATTCCACTGAAATACAATGCATATCCAAGAGCTTTGCAAAAATCCAGATTAATGAATATCATTTCTACTTATTTGCCACAAGCAAAGAGCTACAAAACGAAATGTGCTGTCCTCTATAATGCATACAACACTAGTCAATCAGGACCAAACACATTGTGAAAAATATTCAGTGTTAGTTGCTTTATTCAGATCCTCTATGACTTCATTCAACAGCAGCCGAGAAAAAAAGGGTACGTAGACGTCATGTCTACATATAAAACTCAGCCTCAGTCTCCACTGATGCTGCAGTTGATTTCTAAGCAAAGGTTAGAAAGTTTGCAACAGTTTACTCACCTTTTACATGGCACAAAATACATGAGAGGTAGTCGTGGAATTCACACCATTTCACACCAACTATAGCAACCAATTAAAATATTCAAAGTATTTTTAAAGTCAGCCAGCTAAGGGGATCTGGGGCAGTCATGCAAATCCTGTTTTATTAATGGCTGATTTCACAAATTCTCTCTCTGGATCCTGCTTTCGTAGGGAAGAACAACGGCTAAAGTCCCACCAACTGAGAAAAGTGAGGGAACAGGCTGGCTGGAAGATGCATAATGAATGACATAAGCTTCATATGCCAAAACCATATGAAAGCTTACCTTATATGAGAACATACATTCACAATTCTTGAGTTTGGACTGGGGGAGAGAGAAGAGAAGAGGGGTTAACAAAATGTTTACATGGAGTTATATGTGTGCACCAGGGAATACTATTTAGTTAGCTATTACTGAACTCTTTTATATGAGGAGTTAACCGAGAGGCATAAAGGAGATGCTGGAATCTGTGGAGAATAGTTTGAGATGGAGACATTAAATAATTCACCCAACACAAAAGCATCACAGCTCTATATGTTATGCTTACTGAGATGTGACTGGTGACAGACTGTGTGTTGAGGTGGTGTGTTGTGAAGATGGACAAGATGACTGGATGGACTGGACTTTATAGAGTTGTGTGAGAACATGGGGGGATAAACCTCTACATGTTGTGGTGATGGAAAAGTTTGACCAGATATTATGTGCACTGCACACACATGAACAGATTATTTGTGTCTATTTTAAACATGGTGTCCAGGAGCCAGTTGCACCAGCTGTTCATAAGTTCAAACTTAGCCATAATAACATAATAAGTGTTTACTAAGTGGAAATTTAAACATCATAAATTAAAAACAGGTTGCACCACACAAACTAGTTCTTACCTCAAAATTAGTTATTAAATATTTACATCAGGTAACTGCCAGGTTTGCTGTAACTGTTCTAGCTTACTGACTGCAAAAGTAACCAACTGCCAAAAGCAGCGTTAGCCTGCGTAAATGCAACCTATTTAGATTTAAGCATAAAATAGGCAATATGGTCAACACATCTGACCTGACATTTGATTTAAATGCTGTTTAATAATGAAGTAAAATGGGGAGATTTTAAATTACATTTCACAAATAACAAAACGTTATGCTAGTAACGTTAGACTGAATGACCAAATGACGTCAGTTACGTTAGCTTAATCAGATATCTCCCACTCACTCTAAATTATGTGAATGCTACTACTGTAACTCTGAGATATATATTTCTTCATGTATGCATACATAAATCAAGCAACGTAATATCTACATTTACAAATGATTGGCACTTTATATACAGTACCATTCAAAAGTTTGGACACACCTTCCCATCCCACAAAAGCATTTAATATTGCTAATAATTCCACTAGCTAAGACATTTCTTAAGTTTTTATGGTGCGACCCAATTTAGTAAATCACTATTTTGAAACTAGCTAGCTTTACTCACAAAGCTTAGTAATGAATTTATGAATAGCTGCTGCAACCCAATCCAGATACTTACATGTCCACCGCTTATATGGTCAGCCCTTTGGTATACTGCGACACACAGTTCAAACACTGCAGTACTCCAGTGGAGTTGGTTTCCCAGAGTCACCTTTGCCCCTTTTTAGTCTTAACAGATTGATGATTGTAATTATTTCTAATTTTTACGTAAAGAAGCAAAGATTGTGGAAGGAGATACTCATCAAGAAAGAAATGAAGAAATAAAAACTGTGGGAAACCAGACCCAGATACAGATATGTACCCAGCTGTCACATCCTGTCCTGTTCAACACTGACCTTTGACCTCCAGCTTGCAGTCCACTTGGGCCTCTCCCAAGTCGTTGATGGCCTTGCAGCTGTATAAGCCGCCATCATAAGGACTGGGCTTCCTGATCTCAAGAGTACAGACTCCTTGGTTGCTAAACATGCGGTAGCGTGGGTCATCGATGATGGCTATCTTATTCTTCATCCAGATCACTTTGGGCTGCAGGCAGATACAGAAATGTCAGCAGCATGATGATGTTAATTCAACAGGCAGATAGGCTGAGGTGTCCTGACATGACCCCTTAGATTTTATATTGGAATCAATTTCCAGTTTGTTCCAGATAATTCTGGTTTATTACAACTTTTGGCTATCAGTTAAGATAACATTGTACAAAGTAATTGCTGAGAACTGGGGACACAGTGACATTGTTACAACAAAGTGTGACAGGGTGAGAAACACGAGCAGTCCCATTACCTGAATCACTTTATTTGGACATAAAACTGAAAGAAAGAGCACCCTAAAAGTTGGTAATCGCAGCACAGGAAAAACTGTGTTCACACAACTACAGGGTGAACCAGGGTGCTAGCCTGAAAATTGTGATGGATGTTTACAACAGTTTGGGTAATCATTTTGCAGTTTTTTCTGTTCCAAAAAAGTTTGGCTAATCCTGGTCAGACTTTTTTTTAATGATGTTTCTGCATTCCCAGATAACAATTAGGGGGAGGATTCATCCCAAAGGGGCTGCATTGGTGGGGGTGTGTTGCTTTAGGTACAGTGAGATGATGAAATACAACCCATGACATCCCGTTTGAGTAACAGATCCAAGGAGTTCCAAGGCTTTCCAGATGTAAAAACACTGCATAGCTGTTTACAGCACTCTGATTTATCACAGCAGCAAGTTTATGTATTGTTGAGATTATTGTGAGGTAAACAGTAGAAATACAGCGTTCATGTTACCAAGTAATCCACTAGGAATGTAGGTTTGCATGTCTTGCCAGATGACGTTGTGGCAAAAGTTGAGCCTGGTCCAGCTTTTTTTGCTGAATAATCCTGCATTTCTGACCTCATTCAAATGCATGAGAGGGCTTTGTTTCGTCAATCTGAACACTACCAAAAAGTACAAAAATAAGATCCACATTGTAATAAACCAGAGTTTCCCTTGAAAGGTTGATGCAATACTGTCTTTGAATTTTTTTTCCACACAAGGAGGAGAATCATTCCATAATACCACATGATCAACTTGTATATTTACCTGAATATAATGCGGTCTACATACAGCATGTTTACCTGCAGTTGTACCACCTACCCTTGGGTTGGCACGGACACTACAGTTGAGAGTAGTATTGTAGCCGGCGATGGCAAAGGTATTGATCAGCGGCTGCGTGAACTTCGGCGCCTCTTTGAAGTCATGATCGTTGTACTCCGGCTTTTTCACCTGCATGCCTGTGGGGGTAAGGGTAAAGGAATGGGGTTGTGCATGATACTGTCGCTGTGCGGTATCATGTGGGGAATTCCCTATGTGATGAGGGGAAGACAATGTTTCTTTATTTATCATCAGCTAAGACTGTAACACCACTGTTTAAGGGCCTGTCAGTCATACCCTTGACCCCTGTAAAAGTGGGACATGCTCACTTTAGGGTGGAAAATATCACTGACAGTACCCTTCGGATAACAGTTGTGGGAAAAAAGGCAAATAAAACAACAACTTTTCCATATGCTTTGGCAAAAGGAACAATGATTAAATAAAAAAAACTTGTTACATCACTGTGATTTGTCCCAGAGTTATGACCATGGACCATTTTCCCTCACCAGATTTTTGTTAGTTTCATTAAGTTAGAATCATCTGAGTTTTGGCTCCTAAAGGGCAAATACATCCATCAATTCACAGTAACAGACAAGAACACTGCTTCCTCAGATCTCATCTGAGGAAGCAGATGAGATGAGATGAGATCAGCACACTTACGTACACGTTCACTTGCTAACATCACAGTCAGCTGTACCTTCTTTGACGATGAGGGCGCTTTTTTTGGTTTGGGTGGCGGCTTCGCTCAGACCACACATGTTCTCTGAGAAGACCCTGAAGAAGTACTCGTTCCCAACCACCAGTTCTGTGATGGCGATGCAGGTGCGATGGTAGTGCTCAATGCATGTGTACCATTCCTATACAGCAGATGAAAACATGTGAATGTAAATACTGATTACAAGTACTGTTTCTTTAGCACATTTATTATACACAATGTAGTTTCTACCATTGTCTTCTTGTCTGCCTTTTGAATGGTGTAGCCTGTTATTGGGGCATTGCCATTGTCTTTTGGGGGGGTCCAGACCAGAGCCACATTTCCTCCCCATACATCTTCAATTGTCACACACTGAGGAGGCCCAGGTAGGTCTAACAATTAGTAAAAAGATTAATGAAAAGGCAGTTTGATCTTGAAAAATTACAAAATTCCCGATACCTTTAAGACAATTTTATGATGTGGAAGTGGTAGTGTCAATAATGGTAGTATAACACTTACCTACGATTTGTATGTCAATAATGGCTGTGTCCTCATGGTTTTCAACCTGTACTGTCATGTCATACTTCCCAGAGTGGCTGCGTTCTGCTTTACGGATGAAGATGATGCTATCGCAGTCTGTGTTGCGGATGCTGACATGGGTAGGGTCTATAGGCTTACCCTCCTTCAGCCAGGTGACCTTCGGCCTTGGTTTGCCCTACAGACATCATTACAGGGCGATATGAGTTTAGTATTGTGCTCACAGATGCAGTGAACATCGACTGAGCTAGGAGATTGCCTTACCATAAATGGCACCACAAGGTTGACTGCTTCTCCAACTCTGCGAGTGTATGTCTGCTTCAAGTGTCGAGGGACGCGGATCTTGGGTGGTTCTGAGGAGGAGATAGACCAGAAGATGTGAGACTGAGGAATGATTCTCACATCTTTATGTTTGTTTCCTGTAAAATACACAACTTTCAAGTTTTCAAGAGCAGTTTTTTTAGAGCTCACCAATAACCTCTTTGACAAGGATGGAGTGCTGAAGAGTCCGTGGAGCACTGGCTCCAGCAGCATTGATGGCCTTCACTCGAACTAAGATTTTAGTCCCTGGAGACAGCCCCGTGATTGTGTACCTGGTCTTCTCTGTCAGCTCCTTGTTAGATACTACCCAATCATCACCTGTAGGAAAAGAACAGTCCAGTTGGAAAAGCAATTTGTTAAACACTTTTATATTTCTGTTTCATGCCTACCGCTGCTCTAAAACCTCTGTTTTTTGGGTTATAAAAAAACACATGTACAAACAAGTTAAGGCTTCTATAAACTTTAGTCCCTTTCACACATGCACTGCAACCCTGAAATTTTCTGGACATTATCCGGAGGAGCCGTATGCATGAACGCAAATGTCTGAATCAGTTTGACCAGACATTAACCGACTTTACCCTGCCAGCTCCCTAGTACAAAGTGTAATGCCCAAATGAGCCATGTGTGAATACAACAGGTAATTTTCCAGAGAATTCACAGTGAGCAAGTGGGTGTGTTGATGGTGTTTCTATCATGCGGCTGGTGTTGGATAAACGCAGCAGGCCAGCTAAGCTGCATTGTTTTGACTGGGCCTGAATGCTCTGCTGTGAAGCTAGTGCTTATGGGAGAGAGGAATTCCTGTGATTTCTCGTATTTCTGGTGAAAAACTTAAAGACGCTGAATTACAACCTTGGCGTACTTTCTGCGTCATGTCGTGCCTCCTGCACCCCTTGCCTAAACCAAATGGAGTATTTCCAGTAGGTGAGGAGTCGTCTGACACATTTCCTGCTGTGTGCTACATGTGTGAAAAAGGCAACTCTGGACAATGTCTGGACCTGATTCTCTGGACATTTTCCAGTTCATATGTGAAAACGGCTTTTGATCACAGTGATCTTACGACTTCAGTGCATGTCACACTGTGTGAGATGGGTCCACTAAAATCTTGGTAGCAGTTTGTGTCAGAGTGAACAATATAAATTTTGAGGCGAACAGAGGCATGAGAAAGCAGACAAGAGTTTGAACTTCTCTTTCAAGCTGTCTTGTTTTCTTCTTTATAAATGACTTGTCTCTTTTTGTGTGTACAAATGAGTGCATCACTATCAATGCCTTCTAGAAAATATTGTCTAAAAGCATGTGCTGTTATCCCCATTTGAAAGATAATTGTGTCTCGCACCCTCTCTGTGATGGTATGCTTTTCAACTCGGCTTCGAGTGTGAAGCAGCTAACAGCTATAAATACTTTTGCCTTCAGACGGGGTCAGACAACACCTTGTACGAACTACCAGTTCATTTCATACCCCCATCTTAAATTTCTCAATGTTGTCTGACAGAATTTCAATACAGGCTACATTTGATTGCAAAAACTCTTAATTGGCTGTTGGTGGACGTGTCTTACATTGTGATACAAGACCAACATTTTGGATTGATAACCAAAAGATTTCACCATGTTTCTCTCATGACTGTCAACTTTCATCTGCCCAAATTCACACAGTCTGTAGAGGCATTTAGAAGAATTGAGGCTCTCTCACTTCCTTCGATGCAGTACTCCACTAAGTATCCGTCCAGACCAGCAGCTCCAATGGTTTCGGGAGGACGCCACTTCACGGTCACTGTGGTGTCGGTCACATCATCCACAACCAGCATGGTGGGCTCACTGGTCACAGCTAGGAGGAGAAGAAGGTTTGAGCGATCAAACAGGTCATAGCTACCATTCCTCATTTGTCTTCCAACAATGGATATGAACGAGATAGCAAAAGCCATTTTGGCAAGCCATGAACATATGAGCAAGGCGCCTTTCTCTCTGGCTGGTATGCTACCAATCTTCCTGCCAGATCTCATTAGTCCGTGCTCTTGCCGTCTATTCTTGTATTCTGAATCATATTTAACTCCTATTGAACCCTCTGACAGACCTGATCTCCTAAACCTCTAATCCGCAGATGGTTTGGCAACCATTATAAAGACATATTTAATATCCTCTAAAGCTCCTGCGTGTCCAGTGGAGGTCACAGTCAGAATGCTTGGAATAGTGGGGTATGAGGAGGAACAGCTGCGTCGCTGGGGTACCAAGGGCAGATCACATACTTGCACTATCGTAGCCTCACTCTTTGAAATTTCGTCCATTATTATGAAACGGTTGTTCGATAAAGCTTACCTTATATGTAATACTTTCCTGGACAGATTATTGACAATAACAGCTCAAAGGCCGGTGTTTAGACTGCTAAGTGGACGTTCAAAGAGGCATTTGAGCTACTCACCGAGGGGAGTAAAGGCTTTGGATGGTTCACTGGGCTTGGATACACCAATGGCATTGACTGCAAAGATCCGCACTTCATAAGGTACACCTTCAATCATCTTCTTGGGTTCAAATGATGTTTCTTTGATCAGGTCAAAGTTCAGTCTCATCCATCTAGAGCTCTGTTTCTTTTTTCTCTCAACAAAGTAGCCTTTAGAGGATGTTCAGAAAACCTGTTAATAATCATTGTACACATGTAATCTGTGATCATTGATCATTAATCAAGGAAAGATGAGATGTTTACCTAATATTGGTGAACCTCCATCATATTTTGGGGGTTCCCATGTCATAGTACACCAATCACCACCCACCGATGGGACCAAGGGAGCATCTGGAGGGTCAGGGATGTCTGCAGATAACACAAAGGCATGTTAAGGATTAAAGAAACAAATATGCAATTCTCCATGTGGTGTTTTGATTGAAGTGTTTTGAGACCTCTTACCTACAACCTTTATTTTGACGCTGGCTGTGGCCTCACCAGCCTCATTTTGCAGGACAATCTTATAGTTCCCTGTGTCCTCCCGCTCTGTTATGTCAATCGTCAGACTAGTTTGGTCGCCATACGTTTCAGCTCGGACACGATTACCTGACTCAAGAATGACCTGAGCCAAAAAAGAGAGAGAATTTTACATATGTGGTATATTCAAGAGTAGTGTCAAGATAAAATAAAACAGATGACGCTTGGTGAATAACAAATGACAAAGACTAAGAGTTTACAGTCACACTAGCAGCTCTGTGAGGCTGTACTTAGGTGGAAGGGTGCGTTGAGCTAAATGCTTGCATCAGCATGCTAACATGCTTCCTTGTGACACTGTTAACATGCTGATGTTTAGCAGGTATGTCTGCCATGTTCACCATCTTAGTTTACCATGTTGACATGCTAAGAGTTGCTAATTAGTACTAAAAACAAAGTACAGGGGATGCTATGAATGTCATTAGTCTCCCAGGTATTTTGTCATAAACCAAGGTTTAGGACAGGCGGCGTTAGAAGAAAAGTCAGGGGATCACCAACGTCAAGTCAGGATTCATTGTCTAGGAACCATGAATGTATAAAAATTCAGGGCAATCCATCCAATAATTATTGAGATATTTCAGTTTAGATCAAAGTGGTTTCATTCCATCCCTAGATGAGCTAGCGTGGCTAAAGATCTGAGGTTTGGTGACCAATCGATGACATCTGCACAAACTGCAGAAAATAAGATAGAAGCTCACCCTTTCCCCCTTCATCCACACCACCCTGGGTGCTGGTTCTCCACTGACAGGGATTTCCAAGCGAAGTTTATTTCCCGCTACAATTGTCACAGTGTTGTCTGGGAAGTTCAAGCTGTCCAAGTGCAACCTTGGAGGGTCTGCAGAAAATTAAATTACATCATGAAAAACATTACATTATAGTATTTTTTCAGCATGATGTTAAGAAAAAGCTCCATTCCAGTAAAATATAGTTTGCATACCAATGACGTGAATTTTGGCAGACAGGCTCTGTGAATATCCCTCTGGTACAAAAGTGTAATCTCCTGCATCATGAAGGGAGCAGGCCTCAATTTCAAGTCGGTGGACCCTGAAAAACCAAAATGATTTTAGTTAGCAGTTGCATGAAATTGGTTTTGACTGAAGAGTTTCAATCAAGAGAGGACATACTTATTTCTGTGTATGATATTGATGCGGTCATTGGGCTGGATCAGCTGTCCATTCCTGTACCAACGGCCAGGGACGTTTCCTGGGTAGATCTCACAGTGCAGCTTGAGGGGTTGACCCAGCAACACTGTCATATCCTGCAGGTCCTGGTGAATCTTCAGTGGTTTCACTAATTAAAAGTTGAAAATGGTGTAGAACCGAATAGAGCAGATTGTCATTACCAATTCCTTTGAAAAGCATGTGAACAATGCAAAAATCATGAAACAGGCTGAAACACTACATACAGTCAACCTGTACGTGAGCCTCAGACGTGCCACCAGTAGCCATGATGGAGTATGTCCCAGTGTCCTCACGTGAGGCATCATCAATCACCAAGAAGTGTTTGGTTCCCTCACACTTAACTCGGTATCGGGAGCGCACTCCTGTTGGAACCTCAACACCATTCTTCATCCTAAAGGACGAAGGAGCATTTAAAACACTCACACCCCTTGGGTAAATGAGCAGCGAACAACTTAAAAGTGCTAAACATAAAGTTCTCAAACATAAATGTATCATTGTTGCATCAACATTGGTAACATTGATATAGGGGACAAATGAGACTACTGTCAAGATAATTTGTAGCTAATTTGTAGCTTTTATTTAAGTTTGGTGGCATAGTTAGTTCTAATGTTCTTTAAAATCAGGACCACATTTCCCACAATCCCCAGTACATCCTATCTGTTTTGTGCTGGTAAACCAGTAACCTCTTCTTTTATTGCAGCATAAATCATCTGTGAAATATGACTTGGTGACATACAACATAAAATTAATTGTGAAGATTTATAGAGGCTCTAAATTTGTCTCAGCCTTGTGTGCTGACAGATTAATGTAATACTTAATGTTACTTATATTCATGGCACCTATAAATGGATCTTTTTATAATCTTACCATTTGACTTGAGCACCCTCCTCTGACACCTCACACTCCAGCTCAATCCTCTCATTCACTGTGGTCTTCACAGGCTCAATACCTTTAACTATCTTAACTGGCAACTCTACAAACGAGAAGACAAGAAAGTAAGAGAAGATGAAGAGGGACTGATTGGACATCGTATATCCGCAGAAGTTGTATAAAAGTGAACAGTTAATAAAGATACCTTTGACAAACAGCTCCGTGCTGCACTTCTCGTCTCCTGCAGCTACAGAATAGGCTGCATCATCGTTCATGGAGCAGTTGTTGATGACCATAATCCTTTGTGTGCCCTTATGCTCAAAAATATACCTTAACAGGAAGTCCAGTAGTTACATCACCGGTTAGCAACAGAAATTGCAGCTATGAATGATCACTTAGACTATCTCAATACTAGCCAATATAGTCTTCTGATAGAAATGGATATTATTCCAAGATGTTAAATGGAAGAAAGAGACGTATTATTCATTATTCAAAAAACAAACTCAACATGCATCAAGTTCACTGCACAAACCCGGAAGTCATACTGTACTAGACAAACGGATGGTTTCACACCAACAGTGACATGGAGAAGGGAAAACCGACTGGACGGATGGACTTACTTCCTTTGACTTAAGGTCAGCAGTGGAGCCAGAATGAAGCCGGAGCACAGGAAGTAATTATGGCAGATAGGAAGGAGCATCATGATATGACAGACAGATAGACAAACAGACAAAGACAGAGAGACGTCATGCCTGGAGGGGTACAGTATGTGGTTGGCAATAGTGTTACAACAAAGCAGAGGATCAAAAGAGAGCAACAGTGTTTTGTGGTGAAGTCTTCGAAAACAGGGGGCCCTGGAGAAAATGCCACAGGAGACCAAACCAGAAAACAGCAATAACCTCCCAGATGGCTTTAACTTTGTATGGCTTTGAACAGGATCTTCAGCTAATTTAAGATCAAGCATATCTAGTTTACAACACTGCAAGTCTGGAATCATGCTAATATCTATTCTAGGATTGTATAAACAAACCTGTTTTATTGCTGAATCATTGAGTCTCAATCTAGTATTACTACAGTGTATACAGTGCAGAATGCTGATGATACTATTTCAGAGAGGTGCTATTATTAGCCTTATAAGCAAAGAGTGATGAGGTACCCTATGGTGAGATATAAAAAGTTTTATTAATTTTTAGACATATACGATGAGGGAAACGTTTTATTTAGCTTGAGTTGTTCAGATAAAATTGCATTAATTGTTTTCTTGGTCACTTACTGGAGTGGAAACAAGCTTTAAACAGGGACATTACCTTTTTAGTCATATTTCTCTTTTTGCTCTCCACCAACTCCTGAGAGAAATATCTGTCTCTTTAGCAGTTAAATGCTTCACTATGTTCACTCAATTTGAAAAAGCATTATAACTGCCGAGTCTTCACATTTATTTAATAAATACCTCTTGCACCAAACAAATACTTGAAAAACACTTTAAACCACTACTATACTCATATCCTTTCAACCACAGTAGATTCGAAAAACAAAATCATGAAACCTATATAACTGTATTGTTTTATGGGAAGGTTGCACTCTCTTTCTTGCTAAAGACCTTTGTGATACTATGTGCCAAAGTCAAAGCCAGACTTGGTTAAAGACCTGTGAAGGAGGTACCACCTTTTTCCTGTACAAAGAATGACATATGCATGGCAATTAAAGACAACAATTCATTCATCATTTACACCCAAATGTAGCTCTGGGGCCATTTACATATATAGCCCTGCAAATTCATAATATTCCTAATATGTGTGTGTGCGAGACTTTGTGGAAAATAATTTGAGCCACATTCAAGTCGGGAGAACGTTATTTGTTCACTGGACATCAGCTTGCAATGGTTCACAGTGCAGTGGTAAGGGCTGGCTACACATGATGAAGGGAACAGTGTTTCTTATTAAGTCACTATTACGTTTTAGTATATTTCTATTGGGATATTCATAAAAATCTAGGTTGATGTGACATATGATATGCTTTTGAGTTTGAAGTAAATTGTGAAAAGACTACAAAAACCAAATTAATCTGTGTGTGCTTTAAACCATGTGAACCATTGTGCTTTAGAGAGGGGACAAAATGAAAACACGTAATACCAGACAGCTGGTAAAGCAAACAAATGAAGCACATTTTCTTTTATAAAATGCGTTTCATTTGTGCAGAGTTGAAGGGGAGATGTCGTCGAAGATACACTGAAGATAAATGTCATTACGTACTTGGGACTGGGCCTGATTTCCTGTCCGTTCTTGTACCACTTCAGTTCAACTGTGGGGTCGGCCAGATCCACCACCAAGCGGATCTTTCCACCCTTATCCGCCTGATATGCAGGATCCAGCTTCTTTGCAAAAGCTTTGAAAATACAAAACAAAGGTCACATAAGTTTCTCTTATGGCCAGACATAAAGATTGACATCACCTATTGAGTATTGTTACAATGCGACTTACCTTCGCTCTTCTTTATCTCCTTGGGAATCTTCTTCATTCTCCGCAGCAGGCCCCTCAGATCTGTGATGCCGTATTTAAAGGCAATCGTCTCGTACTCGTCAGGTCGGGCATTTTTCAGGATCTCCCACACATCTACCTCTGGAGTATCGTCCTGCTGTTTAGGCTCCCTAGTGGGGCCGGATACGAGGGGAAGGTGTGAAGGTAGGAATCATAGGCTGCTGTTCGCAACGTGTCCTGAGGAACTACTCATTAACCTTCTGGGGAGGATAGGGGGCCTAGAGGCAATGGCATGAGTAGGAGATCTTCCTTTGGGTCTCAGAAAGTCAAACATACTGTACAATGACAGTTTATTTTACTAGGGTAAAGTTTTCTTTCCTGCTCTGGTTTTTTTGGTTTGCCTAATCTATTGCCTCACAGAGCATTCCTCAGGACATGTCACACAAAGGGATGGGCATGGTGAGCCGTCTACCTGTGTGTTGATGTCGGCCCTGGAGTCAAATGTTAAGTGTGATTAGGAGGCATAACTATTAACCACAAAACGCAGAGATGTTCTCTAATTTCCTCAGAGGTCGAGATAGGTTAATTGTGCCTGCATGTTTCACGTGTTTATCAGGATCTAACTCAAATATTCAAGACCCGTGGAACAAAAATAAGAAAGACTGATCAAAGAAATGTCGTGAAATAGCAGATAATTCCTCCACAGCCAGTAGGCCATAGTACAAAATAGATTTATCTATCCCATATCCAAAAACAGATATAAGCAGTTTTCAAAGTTTTGATGGAAAATTATATTGTTTGCATTGCATTTAAAAATTTACATTTTTCACAATTTATACCTCTCACTTAATTGACATACATGCTTGGTACATACAGTATGTCAAAAAACTACAAATAACACAAAAACTAATTAATTAACAAGGCTCAAATGCTTTGTTAATTAAAAGCAAAGAGCTATTGTTTTGAAAATTACTATAAATGTGAGGAATTTTGAGTACAATGAGTACGAATAATCCACTTTGCTGTTTTAATGCTTGAACATGCATGGTTGCCATGAAATCCACAAGAATGTGGTTAAAATGGCTCTTTAAGGTTAGTAGCATGCATCTTGAGATGAATGAGGAAATATCAAAGTGGAGTTCATTTAATAAGGAAGTTTGGGTTTGGATACTGTTACTGTACAAGACTTGAGATTAAGTGCGGGAGATGAAACAAGAATATTGTAGGATTAAACTAGCACACAGGAGCAGACACATCATCATTTTCATTTTTGTGGGACTAAATGCTGTGTCATTCAACACACTGTAATGCTTTTTTGTGTGGTAACATGCTGATATGCAGCATGCAGGGATTTAGGGAAAACCTGCAACAAAGATTTTTTTTTAATGAATACATGTTTTTCATTTTGCTCTTATGAACTGGCCCATCCCTTTGTTTGTTGTTGGTTTGAGTGATCACTTCAGAGATACTCCGACGCTGTTAGACGATGGAGGTGTCTATCGGAGTTGGTTAAATTTGTGAGATCCAAGTTAATAAACACTTCTCCCTGGCCATGAGTGTATACATTAGTTTGAATAAAGAACATTCAGTCAGCCCTTTCTTTCTTTGACATTTTCCCAAATGTCCGAAAGGTTGGAGGTGAATAGCGTAAAATATTATTCCATTCTCTGCTTGAGTTTCTCATCTGTTTATTTTCAGGCAATTATAAATAAGGCTGAAATAAACGTTGCGGTATTTGCCTTATATTTCTAAATTGAAATAAAATGACAATGTAGCGATAACACTATTTTACAGCATCATTTCTCCATGGCCCAATAGCACATCATTAATGATCCAAAATGGTGCTCTTCGCCTCATAAAGGTGGACTTTGACTTCATGACGTGATGAAGAGCAGTCACCCATTAATGTTTATGATGCAAGGCCCATTTCCATCATTACAGATTGCTGACAGAGCAGTTAGGAATGCTGCCTTCAAATGAAGTGTTACCGTACTACAGTAGGCCAACACTCTTGCTTGTCCAATTCCTAGAGCTACATGTCATGCTGGGGACTCTACAGGATTACAGTACTCACCCGCAGTAAGGTCTAATCGTTTTAATACCTATGGTTTTCTCTCTACTAACCTTTGATCTCTGAATATGTAGGGGAGAAGAAGAGACAAGCCCAAAATAAATGTATAATTTCGCCGGTGAATTGTGTCACTGCCATCATGGTGTTTTGAGCCACCACAGTAGTTTTGGTATAGCATGATGTATCATCTGCAGCCACTCATACAGTAGCCTAATACAAGTCAAATTTATGAAAGATTTGAAAGAAAGAGAAAAGAAGCACATCCAAAAAAAGGGCTTAAAAATACTGAAAAGCGACAGAATCCACTCAGGGTCGGGATGTGATTCTCACCTACGTTTAAGGAGACCACTAAAGTCAAGCTCCCCTGCATCTTCTTGTCCTTCACTGCTGTTGTTAACAAGGAGAGATTAATAAAGATTTAATCAGAGATGAAACAGTTACAGGCACTAGAAAACAATGGTAAAAGAGCAACACAAAGCAAATGCTCTGACTTCAATCGATGTATTAGATCCAAGCTAACACACGATCGGTGCTTACACAAAACCCCCTTTTTTGGGTCTTTTTCAGATAAAGGCTTGAAATAAGGTGGTTTGTGTAAGACACATCAAGATCTGTCCCAGGTAATATTGCCACGGTGTTGCTGCAATGTTGAAGCAACATTACTGAGCAGCAACGTTGTGATAATGCAATCAAACTGGGATGCTTTGTATTGCTTTCCAGGCACATTGTTTGGAGGGAGACTTAAAATGCAAGAGTTGGCCTTTAACTACGTAAACACATTGAGATGGCTGGTTGATTTGTAATTACCTTTGAGAAAGGTTAATGACATTATTACAACCATCTAGTCACACTTACATGTAATACAATAATATTACTCAAAGGTGAAATGTTCATAATTGTATCTCATGTAACGGTGCTTCTTCTTTTCTTCACATTTCAGGAGCATTTATGAGTATTAATAATTTGCCAGAGATCCTATTCTCTTAAATAAATACCTTGGTTTGTTCAAGTGAAAAGAAAAAAAGGAAATACTTTTGCAATTCATTATGGTTGTTGTTGACTCCTTCACAATATCAACATGTCTTGTAGTTGCATCACTCTACTTTCATTACCTTCTTTTGAAAGCTGATCGAATATCAATAGTCTGTGAGCTCTGTTCAGCTGTAAGACAGTAATGACACAAAGTTATATTTTTATGCTTGCCTGCATTTTGTGATCCTTCTAATGGACATACAAAAATTAATACCATGTGCTTTGACAAACCTTTAACTTCCAAGTCAAAGGAGCAGCTGTCAAACTTGTCCTTGTAGTTGACCTCGCACCTGTAATTTCCAGCATAATTCTCTTTGGCCTTAATGATGTGCATCTCAAACGTGTGGATCTGGCAAAGGTGATACACACAGCAAGAATTGGTATAGCAGCACCATTAGCATGTATGGTGGTGCTCACATTAGTGGCAGTAGGCGGTGGGGTTGGGTAGTTGCCTCGGTGTACCTTGGTTGCACGATCAAAGGTCTCTTTTAGCTGTAAGTGCTTCCCTGTCTTACTGGCCAGATCCATCCATTTTCCTTTAAACCACTTGACAGTGGGTTTGCGGAGAAGATCTTTGGCCTCCACTTTGGCAACAAAGGTGATGTCTCCACCTTTGGATATGCAGAAAATACAATATGACCTCAGAGAAAACATGGCTCCACGGGCTGTCCATCCAATCTATAAGCCAATTAACTCACAATGAAAGCTGAATTAATAAATGATAAAATTACATAAGTACTATACTCTCAAAATGCCTCTTTAAAGGGAACATGCAGGTCTATATGTATATTCTATGGCTCTACTGGTATATCTTTGCATGATTTACAGCTCAAAAAGTTCATTTATCTAAAAACTGGCTTTTAATGCAGCCCCTCAGTTCAGCCTCTGTCTGAAACAGGCAGTTTTAGCTCCTGTCTCTTTAAGGCCCCTTTCCTGCTGAGCCCACTCTTCTCTGACTCAGCTTCTTGAAGCTGCCTCTTGGCAGACTTCCAGCGGCTCCGGAGGCCACATAAACAAACAATAGTAGTAGGATTTCACTTATTTTTTTTCGTTCCTTACTCGAAATGGAATCTTCTCAAATACATCCGTACATGTTTGTGCCCGAATCTCATCCGAAATATGAGAGTGGACAACACGAACAAGCCATGGAACAACCTTAGCAAAAAAGGCTACCAACAGACGGCCATTTGTGGGCATGTGCGAACAATCTGACGTCATCATGAGGAGGAAGTAGGGGGTAACATTGCAAATCTACGTTCACCTCAACTTTTGGAACCATGACCATGTTTAAGATAGAAATCCAACATTATAACAGTATAAAAATAACAGAAAAAGCATCACTATTTAAATTTGAAAGAAGAATAACACAATCTTCCTCTTACAAATGAAGCGTTAAATTCATAAGAAACAAAACCCTTGCTCAATTCAATACACTCAGGGGTTTTGCTGCTTCAGCTTTACTTGGTCTGGTATGACCAATAGCTTATGGTGGCTAATGTTAGCTAATGTTAGCAAACTTTAGATAAATATTGCTGAGTCAAGTCGCTGACTTTGCTACTGTTGCACTATATATTAGCATTTAACATTATCCGATAATTGTCTCTTAAGACCTACAGTATGTTCGTTTTAAGGCTTATCAGAAGAAGTATGAATACAGTAGATAGTTTGGCTTTCCACCAGCCTTATGTAAATATCATTACCAATGTCTAAAATTTTCATGTTCAACTCCTCTTTAACTTCTTTTTGTTGAGCTGTCACTCACCCAGTGAAACAGTGCCGCTTTGGGGTTTCTCTATCAGCAGGATGGACAATGGTGGGTTGTCAATAGGCTTTTCCAGTTCCTCTGGGGGCTGGCCCTCTCCCAGAGACCACACTGGTCATTTAGGAGAGACACATGACACAGAGCTCCAAATGCCATTTTGGATGGAATAATAAATCATTACAGTTACGGGAATTCATACACCCACCTTCCACTTTTCATCTGAGCATTTTAGTCTTACCAGAGGAGTTACACAGACAGACAGAAAGACCAACAGACACACAATTCTCACATTTTCTCACTTTCAACCATCACACCTCATACAGCAGCAGTATTTAAGCTCTTTGCAACATGGAAAGCATGGAACAGACAATATGAAAGACACAGAACGAAGGGTATCTAATTTCCTTTAAAGGCCACAAGTAAAAACATTTCAGCAAATGATAAGCATTATGAAATGCACATTAATTGGCTTTCTAAATTCTACATTTTCCTGATACAGGTCTGAATGTTGATAAATCACATAGTTGTTATCCAGATGTATCCAAGTTCACTATTGACAAAATGTTGTCTATCAAACGCTGCCTTTTCATTTTTAATCCTTTCTCTAAGCGCAAATGAAAAAGATCAAATGTGCCAAAAGCCTCATAATGTCCAACAAGCAGCAAGGATGACAAAATGAGTATTTTTCATATTTTTCACACTTTGACCAAATGTTCCTGGATTATGCAAAGCTACTGGAATGGCTCCAAGTGGCCAACTATGCAGGAAAAAAATCAAACTGGTTGAGCCACATTCTGATCTTCTTACTCTTGGTTTCCTCTTGAGGTGAATGAAAACATCATTGGTACACTGTACTAACCATACATGTTTTTTGTTTTTTTTACTACCACTTAATTACCTGAGTCTTTTCTCCCCATGGCTGGCACGCTATCATCTAAACAAAAACAAAGAGAAATTTACAGCATATTTTAAGGAATAGTACTGTAAAGTCCACGGAAGCAAGCACACACTCATGGAAATTAAAACCAACAAGCAATTAATGACTTGCAAGCACTGACTTGAGGAATTCTGAACAGTCTTTTAACTCCAAACTGACAAAAAAAACCTATATTTTGAATACTGATTGAATAGTGGCTGCTGGTTGAATGTTTTATGTAACATATGATCAGAATTCCAAATTTATTCAGATAAATGACAATTTCTGTGTTCAGAAAACAAAACAAAATGATCATGGTTACACCCTAAAAATCTAATTAAGAATAAAAAGTGCATTAACAAGTGTATGTTAATATGTTAGCAAGGAAATCCTCATTTTCTTCTGCTCTAAAGCGAACTTCCAAACACACCAAAGCATCTAGAAATAAACATGTCTCCAGCATGTTTCCTACATTCAGACAGTGGGTCATTGTGATTTAGAGTAGGCTACCGGTTTGGTCAAAAGTACTGAAACGGTGGTAGGATTTAACAGAGGGATCTTACTAGGCAGCTCAATTGAGAGTTTCTTGAGTGAATTGGCATCTTCTGTGAAAAAAAGCACAGTTATCATTGAAATGAATAAGGATAAACTCAACTACTTTAGATCGTTTGATGAATATTGTGTCTACACCAGTGTGATAATTGGGTGAGCATGGGTTTGACCCTGTTGCGTACCATTAAAATGTTTAGGCAAGCGACTGTGAGCTGCTCTTTACTGGAGGTGAGTACATTAACCTTGACTTCCATGAAGCCTTTTCTCTTGTAAAACCAAAATGTTTGAAACCACCTGCAACAGAAAATAAATATCACCTTTGCGTGGCTTGTATAGCACATTTTCAAAAACATATGCAGACAAGCTACACACAAGAGAAATGTATGCTTTATCAGATATTTTTCAAGTATGTTTTGGTTTTACAAGGCAAAACGCTTCAAGAAGGAGCTGGTTGGTTTGGAAAATCTGTTTCACCCCCCCAGACAGTTGCTTTATTAAGCTTTTTAATGGGAAGCATCCAGGATTGTCTCTCCTACAGTCCCAAAAAGGTGGCATATCACTAACAAAGTGAAATGAACATGTAAGCAAGATAATTTTGAATAGTCTGACAATTTGGTAAATTCACTTATTTGCTATCTTACCAGTTAGATGAGAAGAGCAACATCAATTTCGTATGTTCAGTATATAACACGAAGACTATTGCAGGGATGTTAGCCTAGCTCAGTCAAAGGCACTTTCCAATGAAAACTGTTATTTACATATTCTTTGTGTGTATATAATTTGTAGAAATAGAAAATGAGGCATCGCAGTTTAGCTAGATACTTTACATATTGGGAGATATTCTTGACCAACAACCACTGGGCCCAGCAGCTTCAAATTAATATTGATACTTAGAAAGCAATTAAGTGAATTTACCAAATGTCACAGTATTTTACAAAAATTAGATAAATTAAGTGTATCAACATAAAAGGGAATCAATGCTATACTATGCCCAGAACAATTAAGACACGTTACACTAGCTTTTCATTAGCATGATCTGTTCTCTTACAATAGCTAGAAATCAGAACAAAATTCATTGATGTAAGATTCATATAGAGAGCCGAAGTGAAAAAGGAACTTCTGAGTTTTGTTCCCAGAGCCAGTCCCTCCAGGATTTTACGATTATTGAGGCCAAAAATGCTTGATTTTGCACTGGCTTTTCTCAAAAATTGCAATACAATTTACAATGTTTTATATGCTTTTATTGTGGGAAAATTGTGAAAATTGGGGAAAATTGCAAAAACAGAGGAAAATAATGCAATTAAAAAAAAACTACTACCAATGTCAATGTCATGAGTCATATGTACTGTAATCACCTCCTTTGATAAAAAGCATACTGCATATCACAGAAACAACTATATTTCACTGCTTACTTTAAAAAAGTTATATAAAAAAGAAAATACTTGGGTTCCATTTATAAGCCTTTATTAAGTAAACTTTCACCTTAACATTAGCACCAAATAAAATTTCAATTACAAGTGCCCATTTTTATGTTTGCAGTAGATTTTTGCTGTCTGAACTGCGCATCAGCTTGTATTCTTCTGATTAACTGAATGTAAACCTCATTTGGGAACATTTGGGAATTGTTTTGCAGGGTCTATTGCAGTATTTTTTTGTTGGCAGGTGAGATTTGCATTCGCAAAATCGCAATTTCCCGGAGGGACTGCAAAGTAAGAAAACCTTGTTCAAAATTGCACCGACTTTTGTAATAATGCAAATAATTAAAAATCCAGGCTTGGAGCATAACCTCAACAGTATGTGTGAGTCTATAGGTGAGTCAAAGGTCCATCTTTAATGTCTGTAATAACAGCAGTGTGGACGTTTTTAACCCATTACAGTTACATTAGAAGAGAGTGGTGGTGAATTTTTATGGATGTGGACAAATTACGATTACGTAAGTACCCACATTGCTGTGCTTTTCATGGCAGCTATAGTTTTTTGTATGCTCACAAATATTGTTGTTTAACTTTGTTAAAATCACAAGGTTTCAATTTATAATCATATCTAGGTAAGTGCTGAAGTGAAAGCCAAATTAACTTGCTGAATGAGGAATTGCATTGAGTTATGGAGGCTAGTGGAACAGAGGTTAGCTTGGATGTAACATCAGGACTTCAGCTCTTTGTTATATTGTAATTCTGAAGGCTGGAGCTTATTTAATAGCTGCCTGAGGGAACTCATGCAATGTAACATCAAAACAGAATATTCAAAAGCTGAAATTTAATTGCATTCCCTTTTAATAGATACAGTTAAAAAGGTTTTACAAACAGTAATGTGTATATTAAAATGCATTTACATGTACATCATAAGCATCCATGTATTTGTATGCATAATATATACTTGTGAAATATCATTGTCACATCCATACCTTTATTTGAGATCATTAAATAAAGGTTGGTGTGCCTAGGTAGGAATTATGCTGTCATTTTGCATGTAGAAATCACACTTTTTTTTTTACATGTATGTCAGTACACAGACATACATAAGAATATTTACATACCTGACACGAACATTCATACCAAAACATATCCCATTTGAACTGTTTGAACTGTGGATTTGCCTTTTCTTAAACTTGGCAAGACTAAAACACGGACCCTAGCTGTAATTCTCATTAAACACCACAAAACCCACAATGTAACCGAATGACTGACATTGCCATTCTTTGCGTCACGCTGCTAGCGTATACTCGTAGCTTGTAACTTGTACTTCAGGGTACTTTAGTGATCTGAAAGGTGACCTGAGCTCGATTTAAGATAAGTGCTTCATGGCAGCCGTCCTCACAAAGTTGGAAGAAAGAATTAGGAAGTGGTATAAGGTTTGTTATAGGTACCAACCTGTTGGGGGTGTTGGCGATGGGCTAGTGGCTGCAGCAGCATCATCATCTGCAATAAAGGTGTCATTGACAAATAGACCCACCTATCAAAAACCTCCAAGTCCATCATTGGCAGGCCATCAAGCCATCGATCAGACATGCGAGACAAGACTTTGAATAGAATATGACATGCAGCTCATGGACAGGATGATTGAGACCGAAATATCAGCCAAGTAGATTGGCTTGTACCCTGTAAGACCCTCACTATGTCTGAGAGATGAAACAATGTGCGATCACAAATGTGGGTAAGATCAGGGCTTTGTGCTCATTGCTGTAAGCTTCTCAAGCTGCCGTAGCACAAGCAAATGCTCTTTTTGCACCACAGTGCGCGCACACACAGATGTATCATTAAAAAAAAGAATAAGCCTTTAAGCAGCAGCTGCAACACAATTTTGCAAAAATGCTCATGACCAAGCCAAAGAAAGCTCGTAATTCTGTGTAACTGCAAAGAATCTCTGCTTTTTATCTGAGCTGTATCTGCTTTCTGTTTCCAATTATTGAAATCAGTTCCTTCCAGCTCAACTGAGGATACTATGTAAACAAAACTGAGGTAAAGAAACATCATCGTTGTCGTCAACACTACATCTAGATGTCATTCTGCATGTTCATTCATGTTTCTGGATTACAGAATAAAGCTCACAAAATAATTGAGTTTGGTGACTCACCTTGCATATAAATTGCATCACCTTCAGTTTGCCATTTCAGGATTTATTGAGTACTTCTTTATTGAGGTATAAGTTTTAACTTATTAGTCTATATTAGTCTTTATTTTCTTAGACATCTGAAAACTTACGACACTGCACCAAGTGTTACTGCAACACCGCATAATAAAGTTTTCAGGTGCAAGTATAATTTTCTTTGACGTCTGCATGCAATTAAAGCCGTATTGGAGATGACTGCTCGAAAAACAAATCATAAATTAATGCATGGCTCCAGTCAGTAAAAGTGAGTGAAGTCCACAGCTTTGTTAGAAGGGAATTAAAACTAATATACAGTATTAGCTTCCAACTGAGAGTAAAGTTTTAGATAATGTAAGATAAAAAGGGCGGTTTTTGCAATGCTGTTGAGCTATGTGCAACAGAGATGCATGACTAGTAAGACTTTCAGGGCTTGTTTCAGCAGCATTTGAGTGGAAGAGCTAGAGGGGTAAAAACATGCACTTGTCTAAGAGAGTAATGAGACTGATCCATATTTAAGAGGTATACTTACCAGGTGGTGGGGGAGAGCAAGGTCCCTCTTCCTTTATAGTAGAGTTAGCGGACTCTGCTTGCTCTTTCACCCCAACCCCACCAGGCTGTGGCTGGTTTGAGCCATTCTCAGTGGGGCTTGGCTCCTTGGCCACCACAGCCTGTAATGGCTCAGGCTCTGGGGGCTCTGGTTTCTTCCCATCAGTCTCTACTGGCTCTTTCCCCTCAGCTACCGCCTCTGTACAGCAGACAAAGCGCCAGGCTGGAGCAGCAAGCATCGAGCACAAACACCGGCAGCCTTGCAAGACGATGCTTGCTCAAAAGAGGTATTTATAAATAGCTAATGACCAGATAATGACCACAAAATTTAAAAATTACTCATCCTAAATACTGTAAATTAATTAATAAAGCAAAAAAGTAGTATGCCATTGTCATATTTTGTTTTGTGATCAGGTACACCACTGAAACATATATCTGGTCATAGCATATACTGTATACTGTCAAGTGATCAAGGAGGCAGGGTTTTTTACCAACTCGCACAGTTTGTATAAAATAAGATTGCATGTGCCATTAAATTTAGAACATGGAGCCCCAACACAGACAAAAGTCAGTAAAAGGTTGCCAGTCAAAAATACAAATTAATGCATCAATAAATAGAACAGTTAGTTAGATCATTAAAATGGAGCATAAAAAAAATAAATAAATCTTGATACGTTTCCTTTAACCTCCAGTCATATAGGTTCAATATTCCAATTAGTAAAATAAATTAAAATTTTATCGTATTGTAGTAAGAAAACAAACTTTTTAACTAGTTGATTGGAGGTTAAAGGAAAAGTATAAAGCTTTATATTTCTTTTTATGCGACATTTTAATTAATTAACTAACTAAATGTATTATTTATGATGTATTGAATTATATTTATGAGCTGTATGATAACATTTTTTTGTTTTGGGACTCCATATTAAAAAGATGGTTGACTGATGTTAACAGAGTCAGCAAAATCCAACTTCCCCAATCCCTCTATACAGTACCTCCTGTGTGATCACTCAATACGTCATACAGTGACACAAATAGAAAGACAGCCACAGCCGGAGTTAGTGAGAGCGCCAAGCCTCAAGACAAGTGCAGATAGAGCAGTGCGGGCATGTGAATATGTGTGCAGTAAGTGGGGGTGGCTTACCTATAGCTAACCTCATTAACTATTTGTGTGTGTTGAGCAATCATACCTCCACAAGAAAAGTGCAGTTGCAGGCCTCTCAAAGTGAATTAAGTGAAAAAAAAAAAAAGTGATGGCACACACCAAACAAACACGTGATGTGAGTGTGATGTGCAAAAGAAAAGTGAAAGGGTTCGTGAGAGCAGGGTGGCATCAGGGTTACCCACCTGGGGGTGGAGAGACCTCCAGGGAAATCTCAGGTAGGGGTGGGGCACCACTTTCTGAGCATGTGACAAATATAGTGGTGGATGGAACAGCTGCTTTTAATAAGCACAAAGCTTCAGCATCTGCAATGCCTCTCTCAGTCTCACAAACTTGCGCACCAAACAGACATAATCACACTCAAACAGACATAAAAAACACACAAACTTGTACTAACCCACACATCTACACCCACACACCTGCCTCCACGTAGGCATACGCACTTTATCACAATAAGTCATATTTTTACAGACCATTCTCACATTTTACACAACACAGACATACACAGGAATAACCTATTGTACCCTGCTTAAAAATGTACAAAATGTGCTGTTAATGTGTCAAGATTAGGATTTTGAAAATGTCATTTAGGTTCACAGTTGAAATTCACATTAATAAACACTAAGTTAAAATTCTACCAAGAGGCTGAATCATACTTTATACTTCCGTCAAGCTGTTGCAGTGGTTTTGCTGCTAGGATTTACCAGTTGTTTTTTTTCTTTATAGCACCACTGCAACACTCGGTGGAAATGTCGTGCATTGTCAGGCAGTGTTGTGCATTCATTATATATCTAAAGTAATCATGTTAGACTCTCTCACTTTGTAATAAGGTGCGTTAGTGTTGGCGACAAGAAAGATTGCACTGAAAATGGCTTTACTGGATAATGAAATGCAAGTTATTACTACACTTATATCATTGTTCTTATTCCTCCATGTGTTGTTCCACATGTTGTGACCTGTGTTGGGCAGTAATGCATTACCTATTAACGTGTTACGGCAAGAGTTTTCTCAGTTATGTGTAGAGTAAGGGATTACAATTTGAAATTCAGCAATTACATTACAGTTACTAATCCCCGTAACACTCTTTTCTTCTGCTTTTTTGGGGGGGAATTTTAAGCCTTTATTACTAACAGTGGAGAGTTGATATCCAGCTGGACTCCAAGCGGGTTCATGTTCGGCGCCTTAAGCTACGGGGGCACTCCTGCTTTGACAGTTTGCAGGGTCAGCTTGTTATCCGTCTTATAGGGTCTTTGATCAAGGACTGAAATAAGTTTCGTCTCTCAGCAGTGGGCAGACAGGGGAAGCGGTTAGCCTCCACTAAAAGAGGAGAAATGTGCCTCCCAGTAACTCCAATGTTGTCTTATTCACATGTTTTCTCTTAGCTGTCTTCTTAGCTGACGTTAGCCATTGATTAGCCCACATTCAGGATTCACCTGGTTTAGTTCAGAGTTGTAGTTTTTGTGAGGCCTGAAGCTTCACTGTGAGGACGGGAATCATGAAGTGCAGCTGCATGTTATCACCAGAAATAACATTAAGCTAACTGCGGATGGTCAGTACTGTAAATAAAGTAGATATATAACGTGTGGGTATGAAGGCTTTGGAGGTGTAGTAATGTAATTACTTTGTCAATGAGTTGTTGATTACATTTTTCAATTTACTTGCCCAACACTGGTGATGATACTGGAAACCATGAACCAGTGCACCACTGTTCTAAGCTACCAGTAGGATCTGACTGGCATACATCAATAAGTCTAAAGAAATTATTTATCTGACAAATCGACATTTTTAGGTAGTCTTTGGGAGTACCGGGCTCTCTCCCTGACCATGTTGGAGCTTCAAGATGCTGCAGCTCCAAGGTCAAACCCCAGCGCCGGGAAAAAAGCCAGTTGCATGCCAGCACCTTGCTCACATGGGACGGTCGGGGCGTCAGCTGAATCAACAGAGAGGGATCAGCTGGCTGGCGAGAGGAATGTCAGAGATGCTGACAGCTTGGTCATCTCTACAGATCACTCTGGAGCACAGCAGCACGTCCATACTGCCGACTATTGGCTCCACATTTACACTCTTATGTGGCTGTGTTTGCACATTCACGCCAAGTTCAGGGTTGTGATTGTCATATTACATGTGTAGATGTGCTCAGTTCCTTAATGCAAAAAAGGGTTGGTATTGTTGTTGACGTAAACACTTTGACAGACTTATTGTCTTCCCAAACTCTCGTTGTCCTTCCTTCACTTATGCAACTACCCTTATTTTTAAGCAAAGTATTGATGATTGTTTGTCTGCTCTCGTGCACACATTCTTCAATCATAGTCTCCTAGACTGCGAGGTGACAGGGGCAGATTAGATGTCTATCACTCACCTTCTGGCTGGCCATTTGGCGTCTCATCTAAAGAAAGAAAAACAAAAGATATCAGTGTCAAACAGAACATCAAGATATCTTGTTGTATGTCTTAAAAGCAATCAGTATAATCACCTAAAAATGTCTTTCTGTTTGTGCACATTGACCTAATTTATTGATATCCATTCACCACTAAGCCATATCATCTTTGTGTTGGATGACTGGCTCCTCATGCCTCCTTAGACACTGTGTAGTCTTAACTGATTATGAAGGAGGCCCTCATGACACACCATTTGTTTGCCCTCTGCCTCGTCTAGACTTATGAAACTAATGTTGTGGGGGCAGCAGCAGAAACATATTTGGAGTAACAGGACTCAATGCAGGGCTCCAGCAGATCAAAGCATCAATACAGCCTTTGGCATGCAATGGGATAGAAAATGAACCTCTTTTGTTATTAATGGGTTAGTGGAGCACAGAGCAATGGGAGGTTGTCTAGTAGTCGTGGGAGTCATGCAACGTCTGGAGCACCTTTTCTTGTGTTATTCTTGCTCAGATTGCTTGTAACAGCTTTTAAAAGTGCACAACGTAGTCTTAAGTCGAAGGGACTGCAAGAACTGTAATTAGTCAGCTTGTGTTTTCTGCTACAACTTTCTGATGCTAGTGGAGATTGTTGATAGTGAAGTTGGAAAAAGCAATCTGCTACTTTTCAGTAACTCACATCTAGCAGAGCCATCTCCACTGTGATTATCACTCTCTATCACAGTGAATGAAAGAATGCAAAATTGTATGGAAATTCCTGTTCAGTCATGAGACAAGAGGGTGGGGGGCTTACCATCATCACTCTATATCACAAAGTAAATGAAAGAGTGCAAACAGTTACTGTGGGGCATATAATCAAAGTCCAAATCCTACAAAAGTGTCCTCTGGTCTGACGCTGCTATGGATAAGGTTTGGTCATGGACAAAAACAACTTAGTTTGGGTTTGGGAAAGATCATGGTTTGGGTTAAAGTAACTACTTGGTTAAATGCCCTGCACGACCCCACTTGAGCAGAGGTGTTTTCAGCCAAAAAAACCCTAACCATATGCTGGGATGTACTTTAGGTCACCAGATTAATTGAATTATTATTATTTACAATGATAAAAATGTAATTTGGCCCTTCCTAGCAGGTGCCACAAAGCTACTAGTAGAGTCAGGAAGAGTCAAGGAACAGTCTGTACACACTCACACAGACCTGAGAGGAGGTCTAATCATCCAGAATAAGTGAAATCACCTGTGTGAGTGAGTAGGGAACAAATGTGGTTATGGTCAAAAGAAACCAACGTTAACTTTTTACAGGAAACAAAAAGCGAGCGGTGGCCTCCTGTGTTAAAGTCCATTGTTATGGTAAATGTATGCTGTTTAGGGGCATGTGCTGTAACAACTGCATGCTGTCGTTTGTCAGGACAGTCTCTGGCCTGATCATGTATGACACTTGCATCTGGTGTTGTGGTGGTGAAATCCAAGGCTGAACTATAAATCAAAACCCATGCCACAGGTATCTATGTTGGGACAACTGTTAACCACCTGTGTCAAGAATAATTCCAGCTTCAGATGATAACAAAAGTGTCTATCATAGTAATCAAATTTACATTGCTCACATTAAAGCACTGAAATAAATCAAATGTCTCTGCATGTGGTACAAGTTCTTGAGACCAATTTTGATAACCGTTAGCGTGAATTAGCTTGTCATCCAGTGGCAACACTTCAGTCAACCATTGATTTAGGGGCTTGCATGTGTGAGAAGAAAGGGAATGAGCAGAAAGAGGTGGGTAGAGGGATTAGCGGCACATATTTGCAGTGATGACAGTTGACAGCTCTGTTGCCATCACGTGTTTGAACCTGTCAGTTTCACACGGCCCTCCCTGAGGAGCGCCATCAACACCAATCTGTGAATTCTTAAAGGTTTCCTGTGTATGACTCTCTCCTGGAAACAGTTCTCTTCCTTATCTGATGCTTCTTTCTTTAACTTTTATTTTTTACTACATTTTATTATTAGCTCAGCTCAAACTTGTCTTTCTGTAGTTGAAGAGCATAAATTTGAATACTCAAACCCGATATTCTTGACATTAAACGTCCTACTTTCTCCCCAAAATGCTGAATATATATGAACAATAATCCGATGTTTGTTCCTTTTACATATCACATCTAATGATCTGAGACTTGAGGCTCTTCTTTTAGCGTCTTTGTCTTCAGTTAAACCTTTCTTCCCTTCAAAGAGGCTTTCTCACAGCCAGCTGTTGTCTATGAATACTGCAACCCTAATTCCATCTATGCCCACTGACAATGCACCATTTTTAACAGCCATTTTCTCCTATCGCTTCTTAGCCTCTGATATCCCTCCATTTGTAATCATTCCCTCTGAACATTCCATCTCAAAATTAGCCCTCACTGCCACCTCACTTCAAAACAATGTGTCGCTGGCCACCGGGCCACAATCCTGCAGGGTCACATCATGCACCCGAGAATGAGACTCGCTCGCTCTCTGTCTCATCACCCCTGAGATAATGAGAGTGGAGAAAGGTTTTGTTTTACCTCTGAGGACTCCCAGTGCAGCTGACAAGGCTGCAGGTATTTTCAGCTGTTGCCCCTGCTGGCGTGCAGACAGAAGGGCTCATACAGGCTCCGACATGAGCCAAACTGCCGGCAGCTTTATTTTTCCTAATATAGACCTTTATTACATTAATATAGATGAGCTTACATTAATGATGCTGTTTGCCCCTGCTGTAGTTCTTTATTTTACTTTGAATGGGTGCCTCTTTTTTATTTCTATTAAATCTGGTTAGACAAGGTCTACAACAAGGATCTTTTTTTGAGACTTTTACTTTCTGAGAGTAGTTGAAAGGTGTATTTGGGTGGCAATTAGCTGCTGACAGGCTTTCCCCCCGCATTCTACCATGGGTTTGATTTATGAGGTGTTGTTGTGTAACACAAAGCAACAGTGTCAGGGGACGGAGCCCAGAGAGAGTGATGGAACTTAGTGACAATAAATATCATGAGGTGGAGACATGGGCTTCACCACGGCTGACACCTAAAACCTAGTGCAAAGGAAACCGCAGCAGGGACTGTGCTAGAAGGCTTCTGGGCACAGGGTCAAAGGGTTGACGGTAGGTGGCCAACCTCTGAGTGATCCATCCCAGATGGAGAGTGGCAGGGAGATGTCTGTTTTGGTGTGTGGCACAGGAGAGGAGGAGGGGTCGGGTGGCAACGGAGTGAGATGGCAGGGAACAAGGGATGGGGATTAAAAGTGCACCCATTCTGAACTATTTCAGGGACAAGAATCCCGGTCCCAAGAGATCTGAGGGCGACTCAGCCAGTCCGTCATCTCGTTCTGACTTTTTAAAGGCTTGAGAGTGGGGTGTTTAAAACAACAGCACCGGCCTCCTCCACTTCAGCTGTTCAGACTCATTTAAAGAACAATACTTTTCTACCCTCATTTATCTGCTCCTCGGGGTGATGCTGCTATTTATGGATAGTGTTTGTAGCAGACTGGAATCTGTTGTCTCTATTTCCCTACAGCTTTGTCTCTGAGGGGATCAGGGATGTTTATGGCAGTGGATGGACACTGTGAGGGCAACTGAGCTGTACACAATCTACTGTACAAAGGTACATAATGAATGAGGCCAAGCTGGCATTGAGCTTCACATCACTTCAGTACCTTAGCTTCCTCTGGCTTTTGCAAACTCCCACTTTATTGACCACATATGATCCAACAAGAGACTAAAATCTGGATGCTGAGGAATGGAATTTTTAAAAAGTGTCAGATCAGAATACAATTTGAGAAGTTGTCAAGTCCCTAAACATGTCAGTGCCCATGAAATAGCCTCAATGAACCCTATATTAAAATGCAATCTCCATCTAGTCAAGTCAATTTTACTTATATAGCCCACACAAATTGGCCTCAAAGGTAACACCCCTTAGACTCTTGGTTTGGACAAAGAAGAAGAAACTATAAAAAAAACTTCAAGACCTCGGGAAGAACAAAATAGGAAAGATCCTTTTTCCAGGATGGACAGACAGGCAACAGATATCATGTGTACAAAGACACGTGTTAGTGTCTATGTGCAAATCATTCTTGACGTGTCAGGAACTGCTACAGACAGATCAACCTCTGGAGGATCAGGAGTTTATTAAAAACTTGTATCAGCTCTCATCAGGAAGGCTTCCAAGATCCCAACAAAATGTTCCATTTCCTCTACATGGGCATGTCTGGGTCGACAGCAGACACCCAAAGAGCTGAGCTAATGGGGGGGGTGGGAGTAATACCATATCGTAATGACAGACAAGAGTGGATTAAAAGGGAATGTTGATGGACATGGTGGTACAGATGACTGACATTATGGTGTGAAGGGAAGATCCAAAATGAGGGTGGGACAGGGGACGGGTTAAGATGCTGTGTGTGGTTGAATATGGAATTGAATTATGGGCAGAGGGCAGGTCTGAGGGGTCCTGTTTGGTTTCCATCAATCATCAGGAAGACAACTACAATAAGGATGGACCAGGATTTATCCTAACGCAAGTTCATCCACATTGCATCATCCTTCAGGGGTCTTTGCTTGTGTCCAGTTCAGTGCTCATCAACATGCCTCCACTTCATCATCATGTCTTTCACCCAGACGACTCCAGTATGCCAACGCCCGGCGACAATAGTATCTGTTCATAAACCTCAAATCTTCTCTTGCCCCCGGCATGGTAGAAACATGCATGCATCAGTAATACAATACCACTGTCAAAGTCACTTTCAGGATTCCTATGAACAAGCTGGCAGGCTTGCCATAAAGTGATGGAGCTCCCTGCAGCGAGTAACAACTGGCTATGCTCCCCTTAATCAAAAACAATACATGGGCAAACATGAAATTAAAGCAGAATTGATAGAAGTACAACACAGTGAAGTGATCCAGTCCTAAAAATGAACCTCACAGGCATTAAAACTCAGTATTTCTGCCTTGAAATGTATTAAAACATGTCTGGATGTCATTTTCTGAGGCAACATGCTAATCTCATCCTCACTGACAACACTCCTACCTTTCTTTGTGGGCTCTGGCATCTTGCGCCGCGTCCCAAGAAAAGCGTCAAGGAGTCAAAAAAAAGGTGCCGGTTCAGAGCTGTGTGACTCTACAGGAGGTCAGGTAAGGCGTGGGAGCCCTGAGTCCAGCAGGGAAAGAGATGAGGATAGTGGCAGTGGCAGAAAAAACCTCTGGGACCCCTCGGACCAGAGTGATGGGAGATGAGGAGGGCACAGGGATACGGTTTGGAAATCTCAGTGGGGGTGGGGGGAGGAGGAAGAACAGTGACAGATCCAGGAGGGACAGGCTTTCAGGCCTTATATAGAGAGGGGACATGCTCCTCCTCTCTGTAGGGGACAGCGCAGCTCTGTCTATCCTACACTGGAGCATCACTGTCCCCTACTCACTGGCAGCTATGCCAGGTTGTTAGATAAAAGGCAATAGCAAGTAAATGTGAAGTTGCTGCGCTGCTGCACAGAAGTGACATCATTATATTTACTAGACTTTGACGTTTTTAGGATAAGGCAAGTGATATTCTATATTTTTGTTATTGTCAACAATGAAAAGACCAAACCAAGTATAGGAGTCCATCTTTCAGTATTGTCCAGCTTCCCCAGCTGTGGTTCTCAGCCCGAAGATCTTTAAAAACAGGTCACAAACGTACAATTTATTTTTAAATAAAGACTAAATAATTTCCTTAAAAACCTGGGCACTGTAGCTTTTTATCATATGTTACTCAAATTGGATTAAATAGTGATTTGTCGGGAACTATTTTCAGCCGCAGATTTGGTAAGCTAGCAATTATTTATAGCTGCAAGATGTATGTGTATGTGGGATCGACTCGAAATAAACTACAGTGCCCATGTTCATCATAATTAAATAAAGATTTTACCCAGTGCAAAATACAATATATTAGTGTCATATTTGGAGAAATACTACTTTAGGTTCTGCAGATTACAGATTTGGTAGAAATTCCACAAAATGTCAACATTATTGTGGCTGGTTATGAATTCTTTGTGAATTCATTCAGAGAGGCCTGTTTGATCTTGAGGTAAATAGATATGTCTTCATTACTTTAAAGATTTCCTCCTCAGTAGCAGAGTGAAGGCTGTCAGAGGGGCATCAGAGGTGAGTATCCTTACTGTGCCAGAGAAAAAGGTGAAAAGGGAGGAGACTGGCAAATCAGGAGGTGCGTTATAAAAGGGAGAGGTGTCGTCATTGTCACAGGTCTCGGGCTGATGTAATACTCTCTGACAATTCCATCTTATGCTCACATGATACACATCATATTCAGAGAATCTGTGGATTTATTATAAAAGAAAAGTTTGAGATGACATGCAGGGATTTGATGTCAGATGCCAGATATCAGTTTAATCCAGGGGGAATGCTGTCCAAGAACAGCAGGCTTTCTGACCTGGCAAATAAATACTGGGGAGATGCCTGGGCGGTGGTTATATGGCCTATACTTAGAAAGCTGTCATGAACCTTGACATTTGACATGTGTATCTGACATGAAAAGAGGGTTTGATAGTGAATTATGTCACTGATGTGGCTGCTTTGGTCCTAATGAATCTTTTTAGCACGTCAAACGCAAGCGATAAATCAGGTGTGGTCTCTGATAAGGCCTTGAAGATTAAAAAAAAACCAAGGCTTAAAGCTGCTGTATTTATGAGCAACAACAAGCCGGGAGCTTTTTAAACCAACATACCAAAGTTTCTTCTTCGTGTGTGCTGTACTTAGCTTCTGCAGAGAATCTAACAATATCATAACCACTTGAGCCTGTTAATGACCTCAACGTGGGAGTGCACTCAAAACATGCGCAATTAATTCTCCAGAAAGGACAGTCAGAGCAAGGCACAGCTCTATTTCTGGGCCACATGGAGATTTGTTGGTGGTGTCTGTGCGCAGGAATGCGGCTTATATCCTGCTGTCAGAAATTTGTCGTCACTGATTACAGGAAGATCCTCAAAATGAGTCACCATTACCACAAAACAGGAGCAGTATTGCATCTGGAAGCCTTTAATCAGGAACACACTCCTGCCTTGAAGACAACTATTTTTTAATAATTCAGTTTGAAGTATGTGGCCTTTCTCGGTTAACAGTCACTCATAAGCTGAGTTAGCCCATTTATATCCTGGAGCGGGCTCCAGCAGTAAATACTAGGCTTAGGGAAGTATCATGTGGGTCTGCTACAAAGAGCACAAAACCATTTGGTATTGCCTGAGACGGGCAAGAGTTCACATCACAGAGGCGATTTAGCCATGAGGTCACACCAGACAGGAAAAAAAGATGCTGGAGGCATTGAGATGGACTACACTGACACCCTCTGGTTCATAAGGGCCATTAAAACTATTACTAAGAGGAAGACACATGCACGTACGCACCTGTCAACAGGTCAAGAGGCAGATTAGGCTGCTGCATGATTCTTTTCTCTGGGGGGGAAGGTAGTATTCTTGCTATTACAGAAGAAACTTTTAGGTATGTTGCTTGATATTGCTCAGGAAATCTATTTAGTGGAAAAAATGACCTACCTTTTTTAAAAAGGTCTTATAAATGATATCAAATGTCACTACAAAAGATAAAACACAGTGCAGTCTGCAGTATCTGTAGTATTTGGAGAAGTGACACATTTTCCGTTGTTTTAGCTTCGAACTATAGCACATTAATTGGTTTTGAAATTAAACAATGCAAAGAGGAAACAGCATGATTTGGAGACAGGCGGCCTGACCTGTCCCAGCGTCTGAGTGTATTTACATGCGCGTTAGTATCCTTCCTTGTTTTGGTCAGGAGATGGTTAAACCAGGTTATTCTTTTGCCACAGTATCCCAATTTATACTGTATTTCCAGAGAGCATATCCAGGTTTCTCTAAACCAGGATACGGTGTTCTTTACATATGCAAAACATAACTGGAATACTCAAAAAACCTGATCAAGGATACTTGTGCACATGTAAACGCACTCACTGTGTGCTTCCTCATCTGTGCTGTGGGTGGTCCAGGCCTTCACACACACACTCACCCACAAACCACATCAACATGTACCGGTACATATCAGATAATTTGTCATTTGTGTATAATGGGCAATGATTTCTCAATGTGGATGAAAACACACAACTACTTTAAGCTCTTCAACATGTTTTTTCAAATCATTCATCGATGTGCTGAAGTAGCACAAAACAATGGTAAACTAGTCAGTTTCCAAATACAGTACTTAAGTACTGCACTGTAGCTGCTTCCATAAACTGGAATCATCAGATTTTAACTGGTTTGTCTCTGTGATGCAACAACCTGCATTTTTCTTTTCTTAGTCCTGTTCATTTTGTGTTTTTTTTAATTATGTGCTCTTGGTCTTCTCATCTTTTAAGGGGCTTAAGAGGTTTAATGTAAGGCAACAGTGACAACAGATTTATTTTTTATCTATGGATTTTTTTTATTTTGAACGAACTGTAATGACAACACAAACCGTAACAGTAACAGTCTTTATTATTTATACAACAACTCAGTTTATGAAAATGTAAAGATTGATGTTTTGTTTTATTTGTCACTGCAATTTGTTACACTAATAACATGAAAAATGAGAAGGTTATCAGGCTTCTACACATTAAAAACCGGAAAGAAGAGCATAATTTAGTCTTATATGAGATGATATGAGCTACACAAAATCTAGTTTACATTAGCAATCTGCTCGATGACACTTCCGCAGTGACATCAGGGTGTTTGGGCTGAACTGGTAGGTGAGCTTCTTCTTCACCTTGAAAATCTCTCCAGACCGGGCGTAGTTCCTGAGGGCCCGGGACATCTTCTGGTAAGTCATTGGTCTCTTATTGCCCTTTCTTTGCCCCCAAAGCGCCGCTAACTGGTCCTTGTTCCTGGAGGAAAAGCGGAAAACGCCGGTGGCCGCTGGGACCCAAGACACACAGTGGGCCATGGCCGGGTCCTCCAACATCTCGAACAGGAAATGAAACAGGCGCACCTTTCTACCTGCAACCAGTGAGGAAACAGTAAGTGGCTTGTACAGTGAGTGGTGACTTTACAGGACAGAGGATTCACTGGCAGCTGTGCTACACTAAAACAGTTAGTGCTGGTTACGGTTAATCATTTCCTCAAATACAGATATTCCCAGAAAATCTCTTCACTGATGGGATGCCAATAAGTAGTGAGGGTACAGCTGTAAACACTGAGGTTATCTGATAGATATGTAAAAACAGCTACTGAGCTAAGCCTTGCACAGCTCCATTGTTTTTTTACAGTAAAGGGAACATCTCTTATTTGCTCTCTTGGTATTGTTTCCCTCAGGCTATTAGCAACCAGGGCAATAACAGTATCTAGTGACCAAAAAAAGGAGAACTCACCACTCCCCGCTGCTGTGGCCTGGTGTTTGGTTGATTGTCTTGTTGATACAAAGTTTGGCAGTGACCCACACTCAGACAATGTTGCTGTGTTTTGGCTGAGAGCTGGTGGGGCATCGTGTGCCAGCAAGGGCTGAAGTGCAGGTTTGATGTTCTTAATGGAAAAAAAAAAAGAAAGAATATTAACAGCAGAATGTCAGATTGCAGAGCACTGAACAGCCTTAAATGTTTGGTTACGTGTGCATAAAAAATGACTAAAAACAAACATTTTGATGCTTACAGGTGGCTCATAGGACATCCAGCGCTGCTCATATAATGCTTCATCCACAGGCACACTTGCAGTCCAGTACACCTTGTCCGCTGAAAAAAAAAATTGCTCAAAGATTGCACTCAAATTAAGCCATATAAAGCATTATCATTTCCTTTCCTCTTACCATTTTCTCCAGTGTTTTGTCTGTAGTACTCCTCTAGGAATTCCAAGATCACCTCCAAATCAGATTGGGTCTCCTGGAAGATAAAGCATTCAAAATTAGCATTCAATTTTTAATTGTTTAATTGTTTAGGTCATTCTAATGTCATCCTTTCAGTAATTCTGCTCTTTACCATCACCGCTGAGGTTGTTTCTAATGCAGCAAAGTCCTTGCAGTTTGAATTTCACAAAACTGAGTTTGAGACAAAATGCACAGAGACGTTGAGGTACCCGGACTCTTATTATACCCCCCACAGGAGCGGGCTTTCTGCATAACACCAGACGTCTTCTACCCCGGGCTCACAGGAACAATGACCACCATCCCACAAAGCCCAACACCAGCACCAGTCAACCCATCAACAAAGCCTCCCAGCACTGACCACATCCTCCCCGCTGAACAAGATAAGACCTGGCCTGGAGGCAGGCTCTACACAATGCTCTCTTTTCAGGAAAAACACACTTGCTGCCATATTTTTCCTCACAGGATGTGTCTTAATTTTATATTTTGCTATGTGCCTGTTGTAATATTTCACTACAATGGAGACAGTGGCAGATGTTTGATTTGAACGCCGTCTTTATAATGCAAGTGTTTTCTTTTTGGGGCAATCAATGAGAGTGAGGCTGCAATTTGTTTTTATCAAGTCAGTAAAAACAAGTAATAGAGTACCCAGCTTTATTTATTGGCCATATTCAACAGAGTCCAACAAATTAACTATAATGTTAAGAAAAAACAACATTTATTGATACACAATAAATAAAATATACACTTTTATCAAGAAAATGATCAATATTTACATTTTATTACACAGAACATGCTTATTACTGGTTGTTTGTTGTTACAACAGGAGCCAAAGAAAATATGAATTGTTATTATTATTGTAAAATATAATCACTATTATCTTTTACACAGCCTCATGCAAACCAAAGAGCCACTAAAGTCTACGTACACTGCAAATGAAGTTTCTGAACATCCTATATTTTAACATTTTGAGTCAAACCATAAGAAATACAGTTACTTCATTGCACTGTGAAGGCTCTAAATATATAAAAGAGATAGTTACAAGTAAAATTAAAAATACTTGTGATTTTATTTGCTATTGAAAACCTGTAGCAGAAAACACACCGCATTAACAGCCCTACTAGATGTTTTTTTAGATGTATTATCATAGTGAAAGCCATAGTTCTGAGATACTTTCATTTTTGCAGATTCTCAGTCAGATAATATTTCATTCCTCAGATAATAATAGCTTCTCTTTAGTCTGACCTGACGTTTCCCCTCTCATGAGTACTGCTACCAAAGAGCTAAATCTTTGTATTTAAGGATGCGTCACTGGCTCTCAGATCTTAATGTGACTTAATTAGTGCTTTATTGAATGCAGATACGCTGACTGGAAAGATCAACCTGTTAAAGGTACAATATACGTCAAAACATGTGCATGATGCTGCAACACAAATATAACTGTACAGTGTGTTGCTAATTAAAGATATCTAAAGTAATCAGGTTTTTTTTTGTTTTTTGTTATATTCTTGTATATATATACATGTCGTTTTGTAGTTTTAAGGTATTAATTTAAAGTAACCAAAAATGCAAAAATATATAAGGTATTTAAACACCTTTGACTGCCTGTGTAAAAATCCCCAAAGAGTCACTCTTTGTGACTATAATAGTCCCACTTTAACATGTAAAAACATGCACTGAATGAATATGAACCCAGAAAGTTTGACAAAAAATAAAGTCTTTGGAAACCTTTTCAAACTTTTCAAAAAGGGTTTTAGTGATTTCTCAAACGGTCTTTCAGCTCAGAGCTTGGCTGTGCTGTGTGAAGTGAAGCTGGCAGCCAGGTCATAATCTTCCTGCAGCTGGTAGTGTCCGTACCAGCTGTGCCAGTCCGGCGCTGCAGAGCCACAGTAGCTCTGCTCGGCCAGGTTTTGCTGCTGCTGGATGTGGACCTCCTCCTGTGCAGGGTGGCAGGGCAGGTGCCCGGGCACCTGTGCAGAGCCGAGCCTGTGCAGGATGTCTGGGTTGAACTGGTAGGTGAGTTTGCGGCGCACCTTGATGATCTCACCGGTGCGGCTGTAGTTTCGCAGGGCCCGTGCCATCTTCTGATAGGTCATGGTCTTGCGGTTGCCCTTGCGTTGGCCCCAGCACTCAGCCAGCTTCTCTTTATTCTTGGAGATGAAGTGGAAGGTGCCGCTTCCGCTGTCCGTCCACTGGATTGAGTCGCCCATGTTGGGGTCATTCAGAGCTTCGTGGAGATATTCATAAAGTCTGAGCTTCTTGCGACCTGAGGAGATTAATTTATCCCAATGTTAGTGGTGAAAGTTCTGAACCCGCATGTAAAGTGTACTAAAAATCTGAACATGATTACCTTTACTATTCCTCTGTGGTGGCAACATGGAGTAGAAATGAGGGGATTCGGTTTGTGAGTGAACCAAGGAGACATCAGGGATAACCTGAGGCCAGGACTGCTGCTGTAAAACAGATATTTAAAGTCAGCAAGGCTCTCCTTTCTGTATCTTTATCGGTTTGTCAGACACACAAATACAGATTTTTATTTTGCACTACTTACAGCTGTGTCGTTCCAGTCATATGTGGGAGCTGGGACATCAGAAGGGTGTGTGACGAGGCAGCAGGAGATCTGACACTGCAGAGATGGCTGCTGGGGACCCAGAGTCTCATAGTATGTATACTCTGAAAAGAAAAATGTGTTACATTAAGACATTAACACATCAAATATCAAAAATACAGTCACATAATCATTCAAAATGTCTTCACTTTGATAAAAAAAGGAAGAAAATGGTGGATTTTAATGACAAAAAGAAAGAAATGCAACAGAAATGTTATGTTTACGCTAATAACTTTGTGCAGTACAGAGCAGAGCAGGTTGTCTAAAATATTTTTGCTGTACCTGATTCATAATATGAATTATTTGAATGCTGTTGAATCACGTCAATTGCATCCTGAAAATGTTGATTGATGTCGTTGTCCAAGGAGCTCTAGAATAGGAAGACGCAGGAACAGAATCCTTAATTTCACACTTAATCTATAAAATAATTACATAATATATTTTATATGCACATATACATAATTTATACATAACATAATTGCATTTTATGGGTAAAGTTTCCCTTAAATACGTATGAAAATTAGGAGCATGACACTATTAAATTATAGGAGACTCAAAAGTTCATTTTAATCTTCCAAATTTCTGTAATTAAAATGAAAATCAAAGGAGCATCCTCACAACTCACCATCTTGTATGACTGAGTGCTGCCCTCAGTTGAGGCCATTTCTGTCCTAATAGGTGAACGCTGCTGCGCTTGTGCAGGTGTACACTATTTGGACAGGTATATATATGTCTTGCAGACCTCCAATACCTGTTCACTGCTCAGCCACATGAACAGATAGAGGCCGGTCAATTTAAATGTGTTAACGTCATGATGGACTGCAGCCGCACACTTCTCTTTTTTGGAAGCATAGATCAGATCTGAGCATCACACTCTCTCATAGTGGAGATCACAATCTACGAACAACAAAAAACCTTTTTTTTTTTTTTTATTGCGCTCTCGACCCAGGAAAGCACCAATTCTCAGCAACCTAAGAATTTGCATACAAGGGAGATATGTATCTAACATGCTTGTCATAGTGCTCTTCAGTAATGCACTTTTCTGTAGAGTTGTAAACTTTCCTCTGTGGTCCTTTGTTTTCTGGCAACATAGTAAAGTGATGAATGATTTGTATAAAAATATGAGCCACAACAAATCAAATGGATTCAATTATTTGTCAACGGTAATAAAAATGTAGAAATATTGCTTTATATTCCACTTTAAATGCTAAAATAGTCAAATTATCGCATATTATCATTGTTTTCAAAATCTGGCAAACAACAAAATAACAACAGTTGTTCCTCTTCTTCTCACATTTTTTATTTTTTACAGCACATTTATGTCACTCATGATCACTAAAGAGAAACAAGAACATTTGTTGGCTGTTGTTCACTTTTGTTGTTTTGCACCTACAGTTTAAATCCTTTTAATGAGATGATTTCATTAAATCCTCATATCACTTAAAACAAGCTCAATATATACTGTACGCCACAGATGTGTGTGGGCTGATTGTGGAGCTGAAGATGAATTGAGAGTTGTGACTATTTGAATTTCCAATTGACCATAATCCCATAAACACAGCTTCAGATAGATGTGATTATAAAGGTTAATGGTTAATATTGTGGTGATCACTGTTAAACTAAGCCTGCACCTTTATTCCACAAAGCCAACCCCCTCTTCAAATAAACACCAGCTTTTTGAGAAGTTCATTTATCTCAGGTGTGCAGTTTTAAATATCAACTGACTTGGTCCTGAAGTTCCCCTTTCAGCTTTTAAGTGTGGTGGCAGTCAGGCCTAAACGCTGGGCTGGAAGCATCATGGAAACAAAGAAATGGAGATGCACGGATCAAAGCCAAGCCAAAGATAGATATGATTAGGTAACTGGTTCAGGCAGTTTAATGCGTCTTGATGTGATGTGTTCTGATTTGTGTGTGATATTAACTCATTAAAATATTTTATTGTTTTTCCATCAGTTAAGAAAAACACCTTGTCACAGTAAATTAACATATTGTGTGTGTGTGTGTGGGGGGGGGGGGGTTGTCTCTTTGTGTGTGCAAGCATGCAATGTTTGTGAGTGTGCGGCGCATAAGGGTGTTTGTGTGTGTTTCCTGCCTGTGCAGCACGCTGATAAAAACTAAGAACCACAAACCTCGTCCTTTCTCCCACTCCCTCTTTCCCTCTTTCCATTCAGGGTGAAATTTCTGTCAAATCAACTCCATAAATTAAAGACCGCAACCTGTCGGGCGGCAGCTGAAGCCTGACAGCTGTGTGCTGGTGTTGGTGCTGTGTGGGATACAGAGTTTTTGTCTCTCATGCTCCATTAGGTTGGTCTTTTGGGTCTTAAAAAAGGCTGTTTTTAACTATTTTATATGGTCTTGGCTCACTTGTAAGTCACTTTGGATAAAAGCATCTGCCAAATGACAAAAATGTAAAATATAAAATGTTATGTTCATTATTCACAAGTCACTGGTTTATCTAAATAGATCACTTACAGCAGTCACTTGCAACAGGGAAGTAATGCTTTTTTTCATCGCTGTCGTACTACCTGTTGAGCTCACACTATTCTAGTCAAATACTATTTACTATTTATTCGATTTCTTCCATCTCTGATTTTTAGCTGCTCATCTGCAGAGCTCTAATGTTGGCAATGTTGGTCAATCTGTCAGTTAGTCGGTCAATCACTAAGATTATACACAGAATAAATATGCATGGCTGTAGACTATTAGTCTTGTTTATGATTTTCTACTTTCTGAGTTCACACTGTTTTATTCTATTCTAGAAATATGTAAACCACTAAAAATACTAAAAACTACCACATGCATTTGTGGTCCTGACTGTTTTTGTGCCCGATACTCTTATTGGCTCAGATCAGATATTTACTACAGAGAACAAAATTTTGTCTCTAGAACAGCAATGTTTTCAACTGGAAACTCACTATATGAACTCAATATTATCTACCAAAATGAAAATCTAAATAAAATAAATAATATTTCTGACATCAAAACAGTGAGTGAAATTTGAATCCGTCAGTCATCCTCCCTCTTACTGCTTATGCACATGGCTTTAAAATTTTAAAAATTTAATTAATTAATTAAAAAAAATTGTCATTGCTGATGTAATATTTAAAAAACATGAATTTTTGAGAGAAAACGATGTTCCTTGGTGCAAAACAGCAAATGCACGCTCAAAATGATGTTGTGCTCTCAAAACTCTTAATAAAGAAGAAGAAGAAGAAGAAGAAAATAACATACTGAGAAAATACTGTCACAAATAAACAAAAACAACTCAGTCAAGACAACAAAAAGAAAAACCTTAATTTTTAACAAAGTGCATCAAATCATAAGTTTTGAGGTCACACCTGCAGTTATTTAGTGAAGAAATCTGAAAACAAAATTAACAAAATATTTTAGGCAGTCATTTAGAGTAAAATGTCAGTTAAAAATGCAATTAAACCTGAGTGATGCATTAATTACATTTATCAGCAACTGATGCTACAATCAGAGTTGACATTACATTATCATTTGCTTTAATATCGTACATTTACTGCCACAGTATTTTCTGTAAATGATAATGTTGTCAGTAAATCCATGTTTAATATGTGGTTAGGTGTGTTTTGGTGTGTGTGTGGGGGCAGCTGGGAACTGGGGAGAGAAAAAGAGACGGAGAGAGAGATTCATGTTTGTCTGTGAAGGTACTCCGGTATATTTCTGGCACAGCCAGCATGCTGCAGCTTTATCTGTCCAAACAAAGAAGAACTTTCCTTCCCCTTCTCAATTCAATAGCTGCATGCATGTAGGCACCAATGCGGGAACGGCAGGCTAACCGCAGCACAGTCAGCCCCATTGTTCTTCCTAATTTACTGGTACTCGATGAATACCAAGAAGTGTCAAAGCCACTGGTGTATAATCAGTTTATCAGGTGTGACCACAGAGTCATAATCTCTATCTGTAAAATCATGTTTGTGTCACAGGTGAGAGCATCAGAAAAAGAACTAATGCACATCAAGGCATATTTAATAAGCCTCTGTTGATGCTGGTTTCATAGTTTATTTGATAAATGACTGTAATGTTGCTGACTGACCAGCAGTCAGCAGGACAGAGCAGTAAATCACACACATATCTTCCAAATTCCTGCCCTAAAGAGAACAGTCAGCCCACTGCACTATAAACCACTGAAGAGTAACACTCACAAAACTTGGTGTTACTTAGTCGTGCAAGGAGCATTTACTTTGCTGCATTCAAGTTTTTCACCTTCTTTATTAATTTACTTTGCAGAGAAGCTTGAGAGCATTTTATTTTGTCTTCCTCTGCTGTCCCCATGGAGGTCAAAGGTCAGGGCTCATACCTCTGGAGCTGGAAGGGGTTTAATGTTTTGCTCAGGCCCAAATTAGCAGTATTTGGTAATCAGTGATTTCGCATGGCTAAGGGGTTTGAAAGATGAATCTGAGGGGTCATGAGATGATTAGCAAGGTAGGAATTAAGAAAAAGCTCTTTTTTCAAACTTTTTTCTAATCTTTGCTTTTCTAATGTGAAATACTGGAGTTTTCTCACAATTCAGACCTTAAAAAATAGTTTAAATTGAAACATTTTGAGAAGAAGAATGTCAGTCTTTGGATGGTGAAACTGCTGGCAACTTATAGACATATGCAACCTTTGATGAGGGGTCACGAATAGTGTAGCCTTAAAGTGGCTATAATCAATATTTTTATATTAATAGTATACTACATGACTAAGTGTGTGACACTCCGCAGTTCCCATAGCTCCATGGAAATTTTGTGTAACCAAAACAAATAATTTCTTTGATTTCTGGACCACAATTTTACTGTTTTGATTCACTCACACTCAAAGCATTGTTTCCGGCAGCAGCAGGCTAAAACGGAAATGTTCTAAAAACTGTACATTACCTACCCGGCACCAAACTGCACTCAGAAGCTGGTGACTAGCTGGTGAACATAGTGGTTGTAGCATTTAGCAACTAAAGAGCCAGATACTTCCTTTAGAGTTAGTAGAGACCAAAAACAGAGCTAAAAGGAGACTTTTGTTTGCTAGGTGAACACCAACATGACTCCAAATGAATGCTAATGCTGCTCTGTATCTACTGTATCTTATGTTAATGTGGGCAAACAAGTTCTAGCAAGTTTGCCATATCAACTTAAAAGGTAATATGTTAGTTTTGTGTCCACAGCTTGTGTCCACTGCCCCCAAGTGGCCAAAAACAAGTTATTGGAGGTTTAAAGGCCCACGAGCCAAAAAGGTTGGGAACCACTGATAGCTAACGGGTTTTTAGCCCACTCACTATACTTTCCTGCTGTCCATTTCTTATATGCAGCATGCAGTATTAAGTGGAAAGTACCAGTGTGTGTAATATCATATGCAGTAATATTCCCATTGAATTTGGCAAACCCGCATTTGGATGTCCAATATTCTAAAAATGTCATTCTAAAGACAAAGAAAGCTACTAAAGGGTATCTATTGGCTGAACAATCTGGTAGACGTTTGGTAAAGTCTAGTGTAACATGACAGCTAGAAGAGGAACTGGTGTCTAATTTTGTCAATAGTTTTCTGGTGAAGTAATGAGAGACGCAATCACACAAAGACACATCAAACAAACACTTCAAGCTTCAGGATTCTTTAAAATTGTACGTGATTTTATATTCCTGGTTTACATTTTATTGGCTGCATTTCTTCAGACAGATCTATTGAATACAGAAAAACAAAGGCCATGAGCTCTGCTGTGAGCTGAGGTAGCACAAAACAAATCAGAAAAATCTAATCAACGTGTCTTATAACTACAAGAGTGTGAGACAGAAAAATCCAGAATTCGATAGCGAAGTGGAATATTTCAACTGGAATAGATTTAAAAACCGAAAAGACCTGTGTTAAAAGGGTGATTGGAGGTTTAAAGAGAGGTTTTCTACTTTCTGCAGTAGGCCACAGCACCATATGCCACTACTCCTACAACGGCTACTAAAGCAGCGCCTCCACACAGCAGCACTGGCAGCTCAGTGGAGCTCATAGGTTTGGTAGTCTTGGGATCAGCAGGCTGTGGCTTCGGCTTCTCTGGTGCCGCCTGAGAGGCTTTGACAGAATGTTCCTCCACATCCGAGAGGGGAATCTGTGAGAATTTTAGTTGCTCGAGAGTTTCACTCTCAACTGGAGGCTCCGCTGCCATCGGTGCGAGGATAGAAGGAGGGTGGAGCCCCTGAATAGAATAAAGGTCCTCTGCTTCAGAGGTTGTTGCTGAAGGGACCGGGGTGGACGTAGCAGAGGGGGGATCGAGCCTGACAATAGGCAGAGGAGGCAGGGCCATCGGGGGAACCACCTGCATGAACTCTGCAGGCGCCTTCTCCACGTAAGGCTCCTCTACTGACATCAAGAGCTCCTCAGTTTCTGGGGCCTGGAGGTCCTGCTCCTCCTCCTCCCTGAGCTCATCCAGCTCCCTCTCCCCACCCAACACACTCAACACACTTGTCTGCAGCTCCTCATCCTCCTCCTCTTCCTCTTCTGTTCTCCTTCTCCTCTCCTCCTCTCCAGCCTCAGCTGCTTCCCTCTCTGCCTCCTCAAGCATCTCGGCCTCCTCTCGCTCCAGGTGGACCATGTCAGAGTTGGAGGAGTGGTTCTCCTCTCCGGCCAGAACTGCCCCGTCACTGCTGTCAAGGCTCTTAGTGTCCTCGGGGTCCATGTCGCCCATCGTGGACCAGGACTCCGCCAGCAGGCTCTCGCTCTGCCAGGGTCCAAGGCTCTCTGCCTGGGTCAGAGGTAGAGCAGCCGGGCTGGGGCTGAAGGAACCAGCCTCCCCACTGTCGCCTCCATCCCCCCTGCTGGACTCGACTGGGGCCTTTCCCTCCAGAATGAAGGTTGGCTGCTGCAGAGACAAAAAAGATTAAGTCCCAAGGCAAGTCCTAAGTCTTAAACTTTGTGTTTTCAGTCCAAAGTTGTCATTATGGAATTATGAATAGTGGCAGCATTAGAATAACTTTACTGCTAGCCACCCATCATTGACAGACAGCAGATGTAAGATATTACATCACTGGCTGTCTTGTGGACTTAAATTAATGCTACAGCCTCAAATTACCTTTGTATGTGTAGCTGCAAATTTCGAACAAAGGAATTTATGAGCTGCATGTTTTGGATGTTGCCATCCATTTTTATCTGATCACAGTATAATCTGAATCTAAATAATAATATGTATGTGATAATCCAATATATCTTCTGTTTGCTGGTCTGTACAGGTGCCAAACACACTTTTCCCCAGTGCTCACATAATGTATTTGGCTGCTTTGGACTGATTCGAAATATATCTGTTGTTGGGAAAATGTTGAGTGGTATTGATCTTCTCATCAACTCTAATTAAATCACAATTACTTTTAAAGACACTATGTGCAGGATCTGAACATTTCCAACTTTGGCGCCCCCTGTTGGTAGCACCAAAGAAGACAGTTTTGCATGTTGCTGCCAAGACACTGAGATGAACTGGTTGTAAGCAACACATAAAATGTACCAATTTTCACCGGGATTATCTCATTTTTCATCAAAACTTCCGAATATCAGATTAATATAATACACTTTAATAAAATAATGAAGTGTAACATGGCCACTGCTCCTCTGTTCAACTATTTTTTACGGGTCCGTGTTCTCAGTGACATCAGCGAGGCCGTGATTGGAAAAAGTTACTCACTGTCTGCTCTCTATTGCAGCGGCTGTGACTATCTATAGCCTCGACCTGCATATCTTACTATATTTAGGCACTATATACATCTCCATCTGTCACCCAGGAGTGGAAGCTATTTCAGTGATTTCATATGACGTGAGAATCGAGCAAGAGTAGGAAAAAAAAATGGAAGTGTCATATTTTCCATTATATGTGAAAAACTAAAATTCCAGTAGTCCATCTCTCTTTAATCTCATTAGCCTGGAAATCCTCATCTCTGAATAAACAATTTTTCAGGATGCGTTGCTGTTTGTATGAATTCAGCTCAAACGTGCCTCTGAAGGTGACCCACTTCACCCCGTGTGCCACGTCTCAGCTGTGACTGCAGAAAGTATTTACCGCTCTGCCAGCCCCAGAATAGATATTCTCTTCGCTGTCTATGTTGTATCACATTTACAACATGCTGCCTGTCTGTGTTTTCTCTGGTTTCAGCACACGTCCCTTAACGAGGACAAATCTCCAAACAGCCCCTTCAGGGCTTGAATATCCGTTACAAGTTGTAAATCCAAAATCTCATAGGTTATGCTAATTACTGAAAGCTAAGTCAATATTAGTATAGCCACGGGGAAATAAGTTTATTTGCTTTCTTGTGGACAGTGAAGCTACAGCCGGGGGTCGGTTAGCTTAGTTTAGCATAAAGACTGGAAACAGGAAGAAGGTCCAAAGATAACATCTCTAAAGCTCAGTCATTAAACTGTTATAATTCATAAAACCACAACTTGTCTTTTTTACACTTCAGTTTTTCTACAGTTTAAACAAGATATAACGGGTTAATGTTAATTAGTAAGCCTTAGGGGGCGTTGGTATAGGTGGATTTTGTTACCTTTGGACAGAGCCAGGCTTGCTGTTTCCCCTTGTTTCCACTCTTTATGCTAAGCTATGCTAACCAGCTGCTGGTGATACCTTTATATTAGACATGAGAGAGGTACGTCTTCTCATGTAACTCTTGGCAAGAGAGCGAACAAGCGTATTAACCAAGTGTCATACTATTCGTTTAAAGATAGAACATCTAAACTGAACATCTAGATTGTGTCTGGATTCCAAACATAGAAGTTTTGGATTTGAATTACTTCACCTACACTAGCTCATCCAAACCTACATTTTTTTGGTTTCATGCTTCAGAGATTCTCGATAGAGCTCCGCCATCCACATTAAAACATAAAAACAATGTGTAAGTTGGTCCTGTAGAGCTGTAACTGAAATATATTTTCAATATGTAAGAATTTTGGGGCAAAAAAAGCATCCACAGGTGATATTTTACTACACTTTTAACACATGCACTCACATGCACTTGCGTTCCCAAATTGAAACACTATTTCTTTTGTGTTGCCTAACAGGGGAAAGAAAAACCCCTTCCTGCCTGTTATGCAACAGCTTGGTACTTTATGTGCAATAAAACCTTCTGACTCCAAGACTAGCAGCTGGACAAAATCAGTATAAAAGGCTTATTAGGTTTTGAATAAACATTTCAAGTATGCAGCTGTGATTAATTGATAGAACTGACTCAATAGATCCATTAATAGATCTATTTTTTCTTGTTTATTATCTATAGGGCTGCAACTAATGATTATTTTCATTACTGATAATTTTCTCGATTAATTGGTTATCCGTGTGGGTCGTAAAATGTCAGTAAATAGTAAAAAATGTTTATCCTAAGTTCCTAGAGCCCATGGTTACTCTTCAAAATGTCTTGTTTTGTCCGACTGAAAGTCCAAAACTCAAAGATAGTCGGTTTATTATCATAGGGGAGTATGATAATCAGATAATATTCACATTTAAGACTCTGGAGCCAATAAATTTATGCAAAATTTTTGCAAAAAAAAAAAAACTATTCAGTTATCAAAATCGTTGCTGATTAATTTTCTGTCGACTGACTAACGGATTAATCGACTAATCGTTGCAGCCCTAACTATCTGGATGTTTTGTATATTCTGGTGTTTCGATGCCAAAAATCTTTGACGTTGCATTGCTCCACCTCTTCCAGAGTGAGCAGACTACGACCTCCCAGATGTCACAATGATCAACTAACTGCCATGTTGTCTGTCCCGGGTCGTGGCTGCTGTGCTCTTTGCCTCTGCGGACTTCAATCCCGGTGACACAGCTACCTTAAACTTTAAAGTTGGCCACACAAACATTTTAAACCCCTCACACACACACGCAGAGGCTCATCTGTGTCGCCGCTAACCAATCAACCTTTTCTACTCTGTGATCCTCCTTTGCTTACTGGCCTACTTGAGTAATTGGATTCAGATTGATCCTATCCCCGCGATAAGAGTCTCATGGTGAATTAAATGATCAGTGAGATTTAGGGCACTCTTCCCTTGCTAATGTGTGGTGGGCACAGAGTGTATGCAGAGTGATATTAGATACCTCAATTTACAAAAGGTCAGCTTTCAATGTCACATGCAGGAAGTTTTGGAGAATCAGCTGATAAGACATATGCTCATCTCTCTGTCTCATAAAGGGTTAGATTTTGCCCTTCGGTACGTCAGAGTGACCCGTAGTGACCTTTACACTGACATGTTTACAGATAACACACCTTTAACAAAGCATGGTCACACAAAGGCCACAAAATCTAATTACATTCTTGATTCAAGGTGCAGCTCTTCCTCAGACTTTTGTGTGCTTCCTGTGATTTTCTTTTATAGGCTTTGCTCAAACTTTGTGTCGTGTGAATAAAAAAGAAAGACAACATTCAGCATACCTGGGTCCTCTTGGTGCCGGGCTAAATGAGTTGCTAGATGAGAGGCAGATGCTGGAAATCAAAGTGAGACGTGCATTCAGACACGAAGCCACACAACAACAGATAGGCAGACATGCATGCTGTAGCTGGCACAGGAATAACAAGATGGACAAGCTGTGCAAAAGTCTCTCTCTCTCTCTCTCTCTCTCTCTCTCCCCCTCTCTTTCTCTCTCTCTCTCTCTCTCTCTCTCTCTCACCCACCCCACTTCCCAAATCCATGACATAACAGTTGGCTGGAGAGCAGTCAGTAGTGACTTTGCTGTCCATTCAGAGTGAGAAATCCTTTGAATAATGTGGGTAAACACTGAAAGGTTTTCAGCCTTGGATCAGACTTTAACCTGTGTGTCTCTGAAAGGTGAACAGAGGTCAGTGGGTAAGTGTTTCATCCGGGTAAACAGTGGTGTGTTCAGTGTCCAAACAGCAGATTACCAGTGACTCCACAGTGTGCTGTGAGGCTGTGATACAGAGTGGAAAATGCATGTCAGACAGGGAGAAGAGCTATTTCTAAAGCTGAACTTTCCAAGTTCTAGTTCCCTCTACTGGCAAGATGTATTACAAGACTGGAAACTATGGCAGGACAGGAAGCTTTTATAGTCACTTGCACAGCACCAGCACGTATACTGCATACATGTACACACCTTGCATTTTATAATGGACTGCACCTAAACAGAAACAACCAGAGAAATTGTAAAAGTTGTAAAAATTGTAAAAGTAATTCATTCTTTTATTGGACAGTCACATGACTCAGTAAAAAGTATTGATGTCTTGATGTCTTGATGTCTTACTTATACCTCTTACTTCTTATTATAACTCTTGGTAATACTTCTTATTATCAAGAATGTACATACTTTTGACACATCTATTAAAAAAATGTCAATAAAAACAAACGCAAATTTATTAGAATTGCCCTTATCAGAGCCAACAAATGTACAGCCATGCGATGGAAAGATGAACATCCACCTACATCTGCTAGAAAGATTAATAAATTAGCATCATGTCTACAAAATGAAAAGATAATGTATGAACTGAAAGGAAAAGCCCAGAGAGTTTAAGAAGATTTGGGGTGGTTTTCTAACATTTCTGGAGACAGAGTCCTCAACATAGCACTCTTTTTATACTCAATAAGTATTGAATCCAACTGTCATGTGTGAGTCACACATGAAAAGAAAAAACAACAACAACAACTATAACACAAACATTGTGTTATAGTTGTTGTTGTTTTTTCTTTTTATTCCGCTCTTTCAACTAAACTGATACACAAGGGCTGTTATCTATTCCCTCTCTGCAACTATATTCCTTTTTTAATAGTGTGTACTGTTTTTATTTATGCCCTTCTCTTTGAATAGGTACATATTCTGAAGAAATTACTGGTCAGACCTGAAGGGATTGGTGTGTGTGGGTAATGGGGGGTGGGCTGATCTGACATCTATGTGATTATATTTTGGTACATTGTACATTTGTACAGCTCAAGGGTTATGTCCTAAAACATTTCCCGCATTAATACAGCTGCACAGGGCATACTGTGCATAGCTGTGCTGCAGAAAGCCTAAATTAGAATGTTTTAACAAATAATATAAGCTTCACTACACATTTTTCCTCTATAGTAGGAGTATAGTATAGTTTGTATAGTATTCTGAAGTATTTTGTGTTTGTGAAAAGGCATCAGTATGGATCTGATGTGACAGGAAAGGTCTCCATTCATCTCCTGTATAAACAAAACAGTGAAGTTCAGGTGCCGTTTGTAACAGTAGAGTTACAAAAAAAAAAAAAAAACCCTGCAAAATACCAAGAAAAAAAGATGCAAAATGACTGTATAAACTTAATAATAATAATTATAATGTTTGTAGGACTTTTCTAAACTCAGAGAATTTTAATAAATTAAGGAATTCAATTAATTTAACTACATTACAATACCACAAAGAATAATATTCACTATGAACTCACTACTTTCCCATACAGTATGAATACATTAAATGATAATAGTGTGTAAAATTAAACATGTTCTTAGCTACTTGGTTTTTGATTTTTTTGTTTTTTATTGGCAGCCATGTGATTAACAGGAGGAGAAGGAACAAATTTCCTTTTACAGTACTGTGGCATTCATTTACAAGGAGAAACAGAGAGAATCACATTTTCATCTTTTTTTTCTCTAGTCTGAAATTGTTTTACTGTTTACATTTGTTCTGTTTTATTATCGGCCTGTCAGTCATCTGTAAAGTACTTTCAATAATATTAATCTGTATGATAATAATAATCTGTATCTGTATGCTATAAAGTTTGATTATTATTAAATAATAATAATAATAATGATTTGAACTGCAATGATTTGTTGATTAATCACTTTGATAATCTTTTTGATAGTCTTTTTTTGAGCAGAAAGGCCAAATATTTGTTGGTTGCAGCTTCTTAAATGTGAGGATTTGAGACTTTTATGTGTCATATGTGATAGTAAACTGAATATCTTTGGAGTTTTGACTGTTTACTGGACAAAACAAGACACATGAAGACATCACCATGAGTTGCACAAAATTATAACGGCCATTTTACACTATTTTATGACACTTTTTAGACAAAACGATTAATCGCTTAATTGAGAAAATAATTGATTAACAGATTAACCGATGATGAAAATAATTGTTGCAGACATAATAATAATACTAATAATACTAATAATAGTAATACTACTACTACTACTACTACTACTATTACTACTACTACTAAAGTCAATTTCTCCATTATATACATTTGATGAACTATCTATCCAGTCATCAGTCGAGTCTAATGGCTATTTTTTTGTTTCAGGTAGTAGTTTATGTTTTATTTCAACTGTACAAAAATAGAGTCAAATACATTTTTAAAAAATGTATTACAAATATAAATACATTTATTGAACATTTATTAAAACAGGTTCCTTGACAATGAGTCTCACACAACTTAATATTGGTATGAAAAAAAAGAAATAATACAAAGACATAAGACAGGTTATACATACTTTCACATTCAGCCCAAATTATCCAGTTATATGTTTACAGTATGTTCACTTTGCTAGATACAATATAACAGAAGACCATTTTTCTAAATAAATATACCTCCAGAGTTGCAGTCTTGTGGTTATATTTTCCATCCATATGATCTTTGAGTCCATTGGTCCAAAGTAGGTGGTTGGAGCTTTAGCCAGTTTATTGAGATCATTTTATGGGTTATTAACACAAGAGCTCTGAGCATATATAATTTGTTTTTCCCACAACCCCCGTAGAGGTACATTATAGCCTAGAATCAACTGATGGGGTTCAAATGATCCATCTAAGTTCAGAATTTCTCCTATATCCCTGTTTTACCATCTCCTAATATGCTTGTAATTTAGGACAATGTCAAAAAAAGTCTCCTATTACACCACATCCTCTCCAACAGAGAGGATTAGATTTATTGTCATAGTTGGATGTTACTGTTTGTGTTTTTAAAAATCTCATTCTCACCTTCCAACCAAATTATTTCTAAGTTGGGCTACTTAAACATTTATGCCAAAACATCCAGGACTTTTCCCACTCCTCATCATCAATTAAGGTGTTGACCTCCAATTCCCATTTACCTTTGAGATTCGCTATGAATGAAAACAAATTAAATGTATTATTATTATTATTTTACATCCAATGTATTGTCTGTTGAATCCATGCAAATCCTACTGTGTCGGTCGAGTTGGTGGATTCAAAGGTCTGGAACCAGGAAATACATTTTAATACAATATAGAAATATAATGCAAGTATAACAATAATATCATATACATATATAGAATTCCTAGTTTTATACTTCAAAAATGAACTTAAAAGCAGGATAAACTTAGTTAAAATTACATTTGTATTACTAAAAATGTAAGTTAGTGGATATATAATATTTTAAATATATATTTTTGTATTTAGTATAATTACACAAAGCATTAAAATGTCAAATAATTCACAAATTTTCACTAAAACTGAATTACTTTCCTCATTTTCTCCTTTTATACCTAAAGCAAGCTCGTCTCTTCCTGGTCTCTTCGCTCTCGCACCTGATTCGCCGCCCGGCCGGAAGTAAACATCATGTGACGTCGCGCATCAGCTGATCCTTCGTAGACATCTTTAGGAGTCACGACTGCGGGGATTAATTCATACCTTCTTCTCTGTGATTTTCGGGTAAATAAACGTCGCTATGAAACTCTTGTCGCTTGTTTGAAATCTCCTTCTTGATGATAACAATTAGTTTGATGTCGCAACGTTTTTTATTATTTATTATTTCGTGTTTTTTTCTTGGCAGGCCCGCGGGGATCTTTGACAGCTACAACCATGGCGCTCAGCGATGCCGATGTTCAGAAGCAGGTAATGAACCGTTTTAACCTTCAAAATGACACCAAGCAACCCTTTCTCTCTGTGGATGAGTGTAGAAAAACATCGTACGCCGCTTTTTGTTGTGTTACAACATTTAAAAATGTTGCTATTTGCTGTAATTGTAGTTGGAAGTGCGTGTGACATTGACAGAACTGCAATAGGTTAGCATTTAAAATAAGCGCAAACATAAACTTAAATACATCATTTAGGGTATTTTAGCTGGTGGTTTTGTGCCTAAGAATGCTAGTTACACCAAAATGAGCAGTCATTTTGAAGCTAGCGTTGCGTGGAAGATGTGGCAGAGATGTTGGAGGGTCATATTTCCCAATGATCACATGATGAACACATGCCAGCAGGGCCTGATGAGGAACTTGTCTGGACACTCAGTCAGTGGGGAATCTCAGAAACCATCCAAAATAAGCCCCAAAAGCAGAAATGTAAAGCTACAGGAGTCAACCCTGCACAGGATTTGTTATAATTTTTTATTTAGAAATGGGCAGAAATGGACAGAAACATTCCTCACTGTTGTGAGAGAAGCTCACAGCAGGCTGAGAAAACATTCCTGGCTTTCACAATGAGAGAGCTAATGAAAGAAGTACTCAGGAAATGCTTCACAGTGAGTGTGTGTATAATCCCCCAGAAAATGCTGTGAAGTCTTAATGTTAATGTGAGTCTTGTCTCTCATCTGTGTTTCTTGTTCGTGTCTGTAGATCAAGCACATGATGGCCTTCATTGAGCAGGAGGCCAATGAGAAGGCAGAGGAGATCGATGCAAAGGTACAAACACATTCACAAACGCACACAGTGACTAGAACAGGTAATTATTCAGTCCTTTTAAATGTTTTTGGGGGGATTTTATGCCTTAATTAGACACTAGAGAGATGACAGTAAGTGAGGGAAGAGAGATGGGGGAAGTGAGTAGAAAAATTTATTTTACACTTTTCAAAACTAGGGTTACAAAGTGTTTCACAAGGTGTAAATAAAAACATACAATGACAAAACCATATGAATAAATGATGAAATCTGGCAAGGAAACATTTGTAGCTCCCCCATCAGACAATACAGTGTATTAAATGCCATCACACTAAGTGTCAAAATGCATCTTCACCATCAAAGAGAGGGTGAGATGCACCACTAGGGGGGCTAAAAGCCCAGTAAGTGCAAATATTTATGGGGGTCAGTTTGCTGGTTTTTAGAAAATCTGAACCCATTATCTTGCCCCTTGCATAATACTTAATTTTTTGGAAAAATTTGTTGTATTCCCTGTTTATTAAAGTGCATCATGTCTGAACAGTTCAGGTAAGTGATTGAATTTGGGTATAAAATCATAGAAAACCTGACAATAAAAACTAATGATTGTGGAGTCACATAATGTGTATTTTTGGCTGCGTAGCCCCGTCTTCTCCCTCAGATATTATTCGAGGTTACAAATGTAGTAGCAGGGAGGGCTTGTTAATGATGAAAAAGATAAAACATGTTGATCCTTAGTGATAGTGCCATATGAGGAAAATATGTATTTTTTGCAGATGTTCAAACACAGAGCCAAAATAGATCCTCCTTTAACGCTTTGTCCAAAGTTTCTGAATTATTACATTAAATCTTTTTACAACTACATGAATCAAAATGATTTTGTGGTGCTGAACGATTAACTGATTGCTAGACAATTAATCACCAACCATTTTTATTGTTTTAAGTAATATATCAAGCAAAATGTGCCCCAAATTTCCTGGTTCCAGTGTCTCAAATATGAGGATTTTCTGCATTTCTCTGTTTTATGCCATTTGTTACTGAATATCTTTGGGTTTTGGATTGTTGGTCAAACAAAAGCTATTTGAAGATGTCAGCTTGCACCCTGCAAATTGGTTCTTGCATTTTTTTCTCTATTTTCTGAAATTTTGTACCTTAAACAGATAATTGATTAATAGAAGAATATTAGACAGAATAAGCAATAATACAAATAATTCGTTGCAGACTTTACATAGTCTTTTTGTAAATATAGTTGAATTTCTGTAGTAAGTTTAACGTCAGATATATAGATTTAAAGCGAAGGGCATTTAAGTATTTGACATTTAATCATAGCACTAAAATTAGGCTTTTAAATGCAGTTGCAAAATGCATTCTCCCTCCAAATTTTCTTGAAAATCATGTCTTAAATATTACACATCAAACCTTCAAAGTGACCTTTAAAGCATATCAGCATTTAAAACATGCTGGTGCAGAGCAAGTACTAGTGAGGTGTGATGATTTATAAATAATCTTATGATCGAGTATTTCCGCTGAGTAAACTCTGTCTCCTCCTGCAGGCGGAAGAAGAGTTCAACATCGAGAAGGGCCGTCTGGTCCAAACACAGAGGCTGAAGATAATGGAGTACTACGAGAAGAAAGAGAAGCAGATTGAGCAGCAGAAGAAAATGTGAGTCATGGCCAGAGATCATAGGACGCATCAAGTTAAGCCTTAATCCGTTCTTTTTTTCTTTTTTTTTAAGAACAAAGGAATAGCTGTACGTGTGACACAGAAGTTCCGTAATTTTATTTAGTTGTTTCGTCCCACAATGACTCTTTTGTAACCCGGACAAACAGTCTCCGGGGTTTCCGCACAAACAGAGCTACACTTAGAAATCTAAACAGACCCAATGTGTGTGTTATTTGTCTACTTAACAGTCAAATGTCCAACCTGATGAACCAGGCTCGACTGAAGGTACTGAAGGCCCGTGATGATATGATCTCGGTAAGCTGTTGTTTATCATCCTGTCCTATTTTATGAACATAAGACAGATGGATTCTGTCAACTTTACAACCTTCTGTGTAAATAATGGAGATCATATCTTGATTGGTACCCTCAGGAAATGCTGAATGAGGCCCGCCAACGGCTCGCTAACGTAGCAAAAGACCAGGCCAGGTATCCAGCTCTGTTGGATGGCTTGCTTTTACAGGTGAGTTCATACTCTTAACTTCTGTATATGTTAATAAGGAGGCTGTGTTGATATTGGAAACAAAGGTTTCAACAACCTTTTCTCAACGTTTCATATCAGGGATTCTATCAGCTCCTGGAGCCCAAAGTGACGATTCGCTGCCGTAAACAGGACATTCAGTTGGTACAGGTGAGTGAAGTTTTCATTAGCTTGAGTATGTTCAATGTTATAAAATTAGAATTTTATTATGATTCTTGTCTTTCAGGCGTCCATCCAGAGGAATATTCCCATATATAAAGCAGCTGTGAAGAACAACCTGGAGGTCCGCATCGACCAGGACAACTTCCTCTCCCCAGACATGTAAGCATCATCACACAACTGAAAGATGGATTGACCTTCAAGATCCCCTCCAGACATGTTTTAAGATATATAAAAATACTGTGTTGTGAATAATAATTTGTGTCTGATCAGGTTTTTCCACAATTACTTTGTTAAAATCCTTGTAACAGACTTTTGAAAAGTACTGATGATATTGAGTTAAGTGTCTTGTTTTGGTGTTTTTCTTCCTTCAGTTCTGGAGGTATTGAGATCTATAATGGTGATGGGAAGATCAAGGTGTCCAACACCCTGGAGAGCAGACTGGACCTCATGGCTCAGCAGGTAGGAAATACAGAAAGTTCATATTTATACTATTTATAATCCTTTTCCCCCCTCATGTTTAAAAGGTCCTCATGTTCATATGCGTTGATTTTGTCTGTTATGTTCTCGCTCGCTTTAAAAGTCGATAAAAAGAGAATTGACAGAAAGAATTTCCCTTTTTTAAATGAGGAGTTCAGTCACCAATAAACTTGAATTTGACAGAAATTGGATTTTGTAGCATTCGAATCACCTGAACTTTTATTATTACACACGAGGAGCCGCAAATGAAATCACTCATCATGTAATAGACAGATATTCAGTGTGATGTTTTAGTTTCATGTTGGTTTTGTGTGTTTGTATTGATGGTACCTATGGTAACTACTCATAACCTCAGTGAGGCTTTGCTGGTTAAATAAAGAACAAATAAATACAGAACATTTATTTAACCCTTACATACTGTTCAGGTCAAATTTAACCCTTTTTTAATATATTTGAGAGCACCTTTCTTTTAGCTTGACATTTTATGACTTTTCCTGAAGTGACCCAGAACATACAAAAATACTGTGAAGGGCCAGAATATGAACAGTATGTAAAGGTTAACATTAACATCATAGTCTAAAATGTTATTCCCCTTTTTAAATAATGAGTGCAGCTCTTAACAAACTTTCATGTGAATCAAATCAAAGATTAGGCTTCCACATTATTCAACGTGAGGAACTGAGAGTGAGTTCAATTTTCACAAGATGGAGTGATTTTGTGGTATATGTTGGTATTTGCATTCATTTATTGTTTGATAGGTTTTTTTTTTTTTTTTTACATTGGTCTTATTCATTTTTATTGGTAAACTGCTTTTAAGTGTGTCTTTAGGTGTCACTTAAGGTAGTTTCTTTTGAAATTTTATTCATGATTTATGATTTTGTGACATACGTAGCTTGTTATTGCTGCCGTTCTTGGCCCAGACATTCTTAAAAATTAGATTTTTAGTCTCATTAGGGATTTTTCCAGTCAAATAAGTAAATAAAATTACTTATAGCTAAACTATCTGCTGACCTTTTTGTATGTCTGACTTCAGTCGTGTTTCTGTATTTTTGTATTTGACATTCTCTCTCTGTTTACAGATGATGCCTGAAATCCGAGTGTCTCTCTTCGGTGCCAACCCAAACCGCAAGTTTATGGACTGAGAAGCCCTGCTGTATTAGAGAAGAACGCTCCTTTTTATTTTTTATTTTGTCATATGAAAGACATCATTCCTCTGTCTGTGAAATGAATCTCCGATGCAAAAGAGACGCATTGTTGTTGTGTGATGTATTGCTGTATTTTTCTGTGCATTAAGGGACATGATAGACGCTGCAACTCATCATTACAGATGTTCATCGTGGATACTGCACAGTTGTAATGACTAGTTTACTCTGCTGCTCCCCCTCAAGGGTCTCAGTTTACACCGATTAGTCAGGCACGATGGAATTGGGCGATTTGCTGGATGTTTAATAGGTTGCTCTCTAATTGGATCAGTCGTCAATGACCAACACAGCATCTGTGTCACAGTTTCCCCCAGTTTCATTAACCTCTACCCCACATTACAAGCATGGGAAATTGTTTTGCTAATGGGTGTCTGCTCCAACCAATCAGAGAAAAAAAATAGTATCCTAGAAACAAAACTGAGGACCACACATGACCTCGACAGAGTTAATTTATTGATGTTACATCGACAGTACGTTACTCTTCTGTCATGAATTAAAGGAGTGGGTGATATCATTCCAGAGGATGCATTATATGTATATGAGGTTTCCAGATTAAATTATGTATGTGTGGTTGTTGTTTTGTTTTTGTTCTGTTCTGTTTTTTTTTTTTTTTTTTTTTGATTGTGTCTCTAACTGAAAATGTTATATTGTGGAAATGTACAACATAATAAAATATAAATCATTAGTATCACTTCTTTGTCCCTTTTTTTTTTTTTTTTTTTGACCTGTACAGTGTCCCCGTTGCTAAGAGATGTACAGTTTTTGCTTTTATTTTGCAACACTGGCCATTCATCCTTCGTTCATTAGTTTATCACATGGTGTTTGTCAGACAAAAATGCCCCAATTGTTCAGCTGCTCTGAGTATTTCGCTGACATGCTACTCTGATAGTGGAGTTTCTTGTGGAGAACAAGCTGTGCCTTTTGGGAGACAGCTGAGTGGAGACACAGGACACAGAAGCTCCTTCTTACTTGTAAGTATTTTTACATTTTAAAGTTGCTAGAGTTTGCTTTTAAGATTTTTCCTTCTTTGTAAAAGCTTCCATTTAAGATATGTGGATTCCGTGTTACTTTCCTTCACTTTCCTGCTGCCTAATTTTGACTTAAAAGGCAAAGCAGTCATGGTCAGATTACTGAATGGGCTCTATCAGCAACGTAATGCAAGCTAAACCGCATGTTATCATGTTGGTGATCCTAAAACAAGTTTGTCAAATGTATTTACTTAGTACACCGCAAAAATTTAGCTGACCTCTCTGTGGCTGGAAGACTTTAATGTCATTAATTTATGTCTCACACAGAGTATTTCTATCTTTACAGCACAGCTCACAGGGAAAGGTGTGTGATCATGTTCTAGGAGGAATACAGCACCCTCCTCTGGCACACAAGGACATGGTGATCTCAATCTGCCAAGCTGTGGTCACATATGTGCCCCTTCTGTGGTTTGTGAGGGTGACTGATGGGATGCCCGACCCCGCTCAGAGGGACCTGCTGATACGTCAGGAGACGTCCAGACAGACAGGCGGCCAAGTGATCCTGACGGCGGCCGAGCAGAAGCTCGACGCTTACCTCCATCGGTTAAAGGAGCAAGAGATGTCTGCTGCCCAGTTCCCCCCTGCCATCCACTTCTTCAAAGCAAAGCCTCTCATCCAAAAGAGCTCAATCTTCAAACTGCTGCAGAAGATGCCTAAAGGTGATGTCACAGCCATGGATGGATTACCTGCCAGGCACAGGCACAGGCACAAGCTGAGGAGCCCCAACCAAATCCAATCCAACATTTTTTTTCTTTCGTATTCCAGCTGCACAGCGTACTGAGCCTAAAACAACACTTCTTTAAAATACAGTAAAATTTGTAAATCAGTTTAAGGGTAGAGTAGCTTTGCTTTAAGAAAACAGAACCTGCATTTCATGCTTTCTTTTTTCCTTTTTTATGGTTTGCTGTAGTATTTAGTATAATATCTGTGCAGTGAGTCAGTCTGGATCTGCTGTGGTAGGAAGATTTGGACAGAGTCGGTCTCTCTTCATCTCCAGTGTGAACTAAATACTAAAGTTCAGGTGCAGTTTTAAAACTTGGTTCACCTGCAAAATGTCACTGCAAGAGACACAAAAGGACTACAAAGAGACAAAACGGCTGTCAAGACACAAATCGACTTCAACAAGATACAGAATGACTACAAAGAGACACAAAACGACTACAAAGACACAGAATGACTACAAAGAGACACAAAACGACTGTAGTATCGACTGTAATATCACAAAGACTACAAAGAGACAGTAATCAAATGTAGAGACACAAAACAACTACAAAGTCACTAAATGACCACAAAGAGATGCAAAATGCTCATATGTAGGAGGAGTGGGGGACCTTTATATGTGTGTCAGGCTGCCATTGTCACATAATCCATCTATAGTTACAGCACCCAAGAATGACCAAGATCTTCATTTTTATAACACTGTCTAGGTTCAGTTAATCAATCTTGAGTTTGAGGTTATTTTTTTGCTGGTGTTTTGGTGACAGGTGGAGCCCTGCACATCCACAGCTCGTCTCTGGTCAGTGTTGAATGGCTGGTGAAGAACGTCACCTACAGGCCACACTGCTACATCTGCTTCACGTGGGACAACTCGGTCCGCTTCCTGTTCTCCGACCGCCAGCCCTTCCCACGGTGGGACTGCTTCTACTGGCAGCTGCTCGAGACTTTAAGAGCCAAAATTGGAGACCCTGCAGGCTTTGATAACAGGTTGAGTAGGAAATCCCCTTTCCTTACACATTTTTAGTCAAGATGCGTAACCCAGGGTATTTGTTTTGGGGTGTTTTTCAGTTTAATGCAGCACCTCACACTGTTCACCGAGGATCCAGATGGCGAGTACCCAAACCAAGACGTTGTGTGGGAGAAGTTTGAAAAAGCCTTCATCGCGGCTGCTGGGTTAGTCACCCATGCTCCTGTGCTGAAGGACTACTTCTACAAAGGCCTGGGGGAGCTTCACCATGACAACGTCATCTATCTGGAGCTCAGGAGCGGTCTCTCAAGGGTTTGTGTTTGCTTGCTTGTTCACACCTGATCCCCAACTTCAGCCTCTCTTTATGAGCCACAGTAGAAGTACAGTACCAGTAGCATTTATGTAAAGGCAAAATATATTGTTGTATTTTTATTTTCTGACCGCACCTTTGCTGTGTTTCAGACATACGAGCTCGATGGAACCATTCATGATAAGGTCTGGACTCTGAAAACATTTCAAGAAGTTACAAAGAAGTTTATAGCAGATCATCCGGACTTTCTCGGGGCTCGTATCATAATATCTGTCCCCAGGTATCTATCAGTAAGATAACAGAAAAAAAGGTGTAAAGGCTTCTTTCAAATGCTAACAGTGGCAACCTCTGGAAAAAAAACTGATAGTTTGCAAATTTTCTCAGTGAAAATCAATACAAAGAATCTCAGGGAACAGACTTAAACAAGATATAATTCTGCTTATTTTAAGGCACAATTAGTCATTATTTGCTTAAAGGTGGCTCTAGACAGGGCCTTTCACGTTTTTTGCAAGTTTTGTGGCCACCGTAGTTTCTCCTACAGGCTTGGAAGGGGAGGTTTAGGGCAGGGGTATTCAGTTAGTTGCAATCTCCAACCTCACCACTAGATGCCACTAAATCTTACACACTGATCCTTTAATTTAACAGACAGAAAAATGCCTTTTTCCATTTTCAGTCATGGCCAGAATTTTTACAGTGAGCCATGATTTTATAGCTCTGAAACTATGTCCCAGTTTGAAAAAAATAATTCTATTACCTTAATTCAATATATTATCTCTTAATTATTTAGTATCCTATTTTCTGGAAACGGAAACAGCTATATTGTTATTAAAGGGGCACTGCACCAATTTAGTACTACTTAGCACGTGAAAACAGTTGTGGTGCACTGGAACATTGTCAAGTCTGAGATAAGAAAATAACATAATCTGCTTCTCGCAAGTTCCCCAACTTTATGGAAGTGCAACACTAAATTGCTGGAGTGCATGTTTAACTAATTATGTTCCCAGAAGTAGTATTATCAATATCTAATCCCTGCTACTTGAGAACCCTGATAGCAAGCGATTGTTAATTTAAGCAAATGTTAATTTTAATTAAGGTGCATTTTTGTCAATGTTAGTGAAGGTCTACTTGTGACCTACTTTTGGTCTCCAGCACAGTATTTTTGGCTGTTGCACTAGCTCTTGTGACTTTTGAGACAGTTAGCAATTTTGTCAATTTACATTTAAGAAATTCAAAAACAGCTATATAAATATGAAAAATGAGAACTCGAGTAGACATTATTTACTCTGAGAATTCTGATAACACTTTAGGTATCTGATCTTATCTTGAATACACATTTCTGCGTTTAATGTGGGTGCTGCTTTCTTCAGGGCTCTGAGTGTATCTGAGGTCAAAGCAGCCGTGAAAGAGGCCATTCAGCTACAAAAAGATTTCCCGGATGTTGTTGCAGGATTTGACATGGTAAGAAGTTATTTGTCTTGTTAAACCCCTTTTGCGACAATGAAAATAAGCTCTTGTTAAATGGAAATCAAGCCTGTTTGTTGTGCGAGTTTAATTAGGTTATCCTTGAGCTAACATTATAATTTGAAGGTTGGCAGGGAGGACAGCGGGAGGACTCTTTGGTACTTCAGAGAGGCACTTTCTCTGCCAGCTGAACTGGGTATCACACTGCCGTACTTCTTTCACGCAGGAGAGACAGGTACGTGGATCAAAAATGTAAAATACATTATTATTAATTACACATCTGAGCACTGTCAAAAAGTTTTTAAAATCATTCTACCGCTGAAGACAATTAGAGACACCCTCTTCTGACTCTTTCTCTTTGATTGCACTGAGTTTGTGTGTGTTTGTAGATGATGAAGGCACTGACGTAGATCAAAACATTCTTGATGCCCTTCTGTTCAACACCACACGTATCGGGCACGGATATGCTTTGGCACACCACCCACTTGCTAAAGAGCTTTCCAGGAAAAGAAACGTGGCTGTGGAGCTATGCCCCATCTCAAACCAGGTCAGATAACCTACTGTCAGAAAAGAAAAATGTGTACCTGTCATCATACATATACAGTATAAAGCACCTGGGTGTGTTTGACCTCTGACCTGCAGGTGCTGAAGCTGGTATCGGACCTTAGGAACCACCCTGCAGCTGTGCTGATGTCTGAGGGTCACCCGATGGTGATCAGCTCTGATGACCCGTCTCTGTTCGGCACCACTGGCCTCTCCTACGACTTCTATCAAGCCTTTGTGGGCATCGGAGGGCTGAAAGCAAACCTGGGCACTCTGAAAGAACTGGCTGTCAACTCTATCAGGTCAGAATCAATATATCTTATTTCTCTCACGTCTGTGTTTTGGTGTCACTTCACTCTTTAAAGCTAATGTGAGCTTGTCTGTGGTTTTAGCCCGTTAAATGCAGATGCCATGATGGGTTTAAAGAGTAAATTTGGTGATGTTTTTCTTCTTATCAGCAAATACCATGACAAGATCAAACCCAACAATGAACTGAACCCTCTAACAGTATTGTTGGTGTCTTCAAAGCCTAATTTATCTCACTCTGCCGTGCTGTAGACCTTCATGCTTGCTTAACTTGCTTCTACAAGGTAACAAATCACGGGGAACAATGTCACCTTTATTGTTTTTCTCATTATCATTGTGTGGTAATTGAGTGGAGGGCAGCTGTAGCTCGGGTGTTTGGTAACACTTTATCTTAATTCCCCCTATTTATAAGCAGTATATGAACATTTAATAAATGGTTTATAAGCCACTATATAAGTTATAAGCAGATATAAGAACAGTGTTTATTAATATGTACAATTATAACTTCTCTTATGAAGACATATTTTATATTATTATAACTGTGTTTTACAATATTGTCATTCGTTGTCATCAGCCTTAACTACATTATAGTGTTATGAACTGTTTATTAAGTGTTTATATTCTGTTGTCTGTGTCCTTAAGCAAGATGCTAATTTGCTCCTAATGCATGTGTATAGAATAAAATGTATGTAAGTATTTGGAAAAAAATGTCAAAATGAGTGTAATATAATTGTAGTAAAGTAGCGAGGTGTCATCTCTTCCTGATGGTGTGTTCAGTGACTGCCTGGCATCTTTTAAAGGCTTGCTCCTGGGGCCTGTTTCACCATTTTTGTTACATGCAATTTAACAATTGTTCAGAGAGTTCAGTTTAATTATGAGTTCCTCCTGCCTGCAGGTACAGCTCCCTGCCAGCTCATCTGAAGGACACGGGCCATGTCATGTGGAAAAACAAATGGGACGCCTTCATTTTGGATAATTCATGACAGCTAAAACCACAAAGGCTCCTTTTTGACTTGAATGATGTTTATAGTAGCCCTAAACTGAAGCACCTGGAGGCCATTAGCAGCCTTTACGAAAATTATTCAAATTCAGTGTTGCTGAAACGAGTTTATCATAACCTGAGGTCCTTTGAAGATACAGTGGAGGGATGTATGAACTGAAGGCTGCTGCACTAAGATTTTTTTGTTTTTCTCTTTTGTGAAGTGTGAGAAAAAGTAATCAGTGAATTAAGTTGTGTAACAACCAACAAAACCATTGATTCTAAATTTTACAGGTAGCCAATGAAGTTGTTATTTAACCAATGAAGGCATGATAAAAATAAAAAAAACACGGAGGAGCTGTACAATAAACTAACCTGCTGATGAGAACAACAGTGCACAGGTATTTCAGTGTTCTCTGGGGAGAGTTTTATTTATCAAAGTTGTTCACAACCAATCTTTTCTTGACATAAAAAGGAACATAAAAACTGTAACAGCACATGTTTATATTGACATGTCTGCATTAAAAAATAAATACATTACTCAATGTTAGTTCATATTTTGTGTCACAAAGTTACATTTGTCGAAAAAATGAATGCAAAACCAAACATTTTGTAAAAAATATTTTCTCATGCATCGTCTGTAAACTCAAAACACAAGCAGCCATTCTAAATCTTTCTCTGACGTGAGAGGCCAACCTGTCTTTCAGAAGCTTTTGATAATATTTTGTATCTTCCAGGTCTGACCACTGCAATTCTGAACAACAAGTTTGTAATAGCCATCTTCACCCATCGCAACTTCCAGACATCTCTTTGTTTCTCTGTTCTGGATAGATGTTCCCTAGGAATAAAAAAAAAACAAAAAACATTTTATTGTCAATTTGTTCCCCCCAAAAATTAAAGAAAGCTGTTCCTCTTTGGTGTAGACTTATATTTCAAAACTGAAATATTTACCTGTTTAAAATCCCACAGCATGTGAAACTTCTTCTGCAGGGCCATCTTGCACTCGTACAGGCCCGGGGTGATTCCTGTACCGCGGTCCACCAGACATCGGTTGCTGTTGTACTTGTGAGATTTGATTCCACCGATGTAGATATGTCCATTGGTGCGATAATAACAGTGCTGCACCACAGAACAGCTATTATCCACAAGCAAAATCTGACAACAATGCAATGCAAAAACAATGCACTGAACATACCTGGGGTGTCATGTAGTGACATCCATATATAATGGGTATGTCCCCCGGCATTGGGCCTTGGTCAATACAGAGATCTGGCCTCAGATCATTTATCAGCTGCCAACAGAAGCAGAAATTGCAAGTAATCATTTGTAGCATCCATTAGACATAGAAGATATATGATAGAAATATTTAATTTTTTTTTTTGTCAACAAATCCTATGAAAAGACCAAACCCAACAATTGTTTAGTCAATTTCTCAATACTTTGACTTCCCCAAATTGTGTGTGGCTCTCAGTTGTAAGCCCATTTGTTCCTACTGAAAATGTAAATCTTTAAAGTCACAACTTTATATTTCATCTTAAAATATAATTTCCTATAACAATGGGCCACTGTAGTTCTTAGTAAATGTTCCTCAAACTCAAAACAAATTACAGTGCCCATGTTCATTGTAATGAGGGAACGTGTCACCCATTGTGGCTGTGTGTGGTGTGTTTTTAGTAGTCTTTGGACAACAATAGAGCACTTACAATGTCCCAAAACAAAATCCAAAAGCCACCTCCTGGGCAAAAATGTATTTGGAAGTTTATCTGAAGCTAATATGAAGCTTCAGCCGTCCAAATGAGTCAAATCAAGTAGATATCTTTCAACATTACAGTCTTTTTAGTGCCAAAGTCCCTCTTTTTGTTACTATACTTCCACCACAGCTCACTGTCCGAGGAAACACGAAGAAGGAATTTGATGCCAAAAAGACTGTAAATGTGGCAGATATCCACTTGATATGACTAACTCAGACTGCTGAGGCTTCATAAATACATTTTGCATTTGAAAAGGAGGAATGATTACAGCGAGGAAAACCTCTTATAGTGTAAGTAGGATCAGTTCATTGTTAGTTTGGCTCTGCACATGAGATTTGCTGACAGTAAGAAAAATCTAGAAAAATCACCAGCAGCACTCATATTAAGACTGTTTGGTGAGCTTCCAGGTAAGAAAGTGGGAAACTGATTATGAGTGTGAGAAAATAGTTCCTGTCTGCTAGGTAAACCTACCCCTTTAAGTAGTAAGCCAAAGTACAGTGCCCCTAGATATCCAATGGCTTGGATGACTGAGAATCTTCAAAGATAGGGGAATGTGTCTTATAGTAAATACAGTTTCTACTCACTGCTCCATAAGCAAGCAGGCCATCCAGAGGGTCCAGCAAGGGGTAAACATTATCCAGATACCACTTGAAGGGCTTGCAATTCAGCCTCTCTCTTATCTTCTTTCTCTCTGACACATCCCCGATGTCTATCCCATGATTCTGTGGGGAAAAACAGGATAAATAAGGCCAAAAAAGAAGTTTTTGATAGGTAAGAGGAACTACAGTGTTAGTATAGATAGAACTCATTTATGTGTGATTAATGAGGAATTAACCTCTAGGGGAAGGTTCCAGGCAATGTTGACATTGTATTTATATTCATCCATCCACACTTCTGCCACCCTTAGTGCATTGCGCTTCACCATTGTACTCAGGTCTGGGAGGTAAGGCTTAGAGGCTCGTTCAATGTGGGCAATTTTAGAGCATGGTATAACTTCTATGCTTCCTCCACATAGCCAAACCTGCCAAAAGTAGAAGAGGTCAAATACATGTTGTATGTTATTTACTTTTAGCAAAACTCAACATTGCACAAGGACACATGCTGTATACAGAAAACAATATTTTAGTACACACTTTACAGAGAAGACAAATGGTTGCACGCTTGTTTAAGCATGCAAAGTAAATACTATGTTAGGTTGATGAAGGGAAGACATGCAAACAAACAGAACAAATAGCCAAAACAAACATAAAACCAGGACATATACACTCAACACAGGTAACCTTTGAAGCAACAATTCCTTATTCATTCAGTCACTTTGAAACCACCTGAACATCTCACCCGGATGCCAAGCTCCACATTTTCACCACCATAAATTTTCATTCCACCATCAAGGCTCCCGATCTCACCAAAGAACTTACGATCAGCTACAAGTATCCCCATGATGGAGGGGCTCCTGATGACACAATTTGACACATAAAGTTTTTGCAAGAAATCAAAAATCCACCTGCACTTCATAAATTGTCAATGCATGTTAAATATTTGACTGGTTGTAAGGTCAGTTCACCCAAAATATCCACATAGAAAACTTAACTCTAATGCTTTGTAGAATTTCCTGCCAGGAATCAAATTCTGGTGGAGAAACTTTATTTATTCTTTCATTTTGTTGGCTTAAAAAGAGCCTAAAAATATCTAATATTATACGTTTTTGAATGGTAGAATGTAATCACCAAGTTTTAAACATTACAATTACATAACAATCGAGGGGACTGGAATTATGATTGTGGTGCTCAGACCATTAAAAAACATGATCAAGGCTTTTAGAGAAAGAAGATCACGATTGTGTGCATTTGCATGTGTGTTAACTAAAAGTATAGCCTGTTTGCATTCAGTCCTTAAATGCACCCTACCTAAAACTGCTCACATGGACATTTAAAGGGGACTTTTCATACACGTTTCCAGGTCTATATTTATATTCTGGGGCTCTACTGGAATACCGTTGCATGATTTCATTTCAAAAAGCTCCTTATTTATTATATACTGGCCCTTTATGCAGCCCCTCAGTTCAGCCTCTGTCTGAAACAAGCTGTTTTAGCTCCTGTCTTTTTAAGGCCCCCCTCCCGATGAGCCCACTCTGTTTTGATTGGCCAGCTTCCAGAAGCATCCACTGGCTCAGGAGGCTACGTAAACAAACATAGTAGTAGGATTTCACCTCTTTTTCTTGTTCTTTACTCAAAATCTGAACTTCTCAAATACATCTGTACATGTTCGAGCCTGAATCTTATCCAAAATATGCGAGTGGACAATGTAAACAACCTTGTCAAACGGAGTGTTCAGAGACTTTTCATATTCTCCAAATAGGTTAAAAGAAATGTTGAAGTCACCCACTGTTGTAATTAGATGTTAGCTTGCTAATGTGTTGCAATAAATTGTAAACAGAGGCTTTGACTGCGTCCCTGTTGCTATGGTTACTAATTTTAGCCAGCGCATTAATTTAGAACGATGAACAGACAGTTTCCCTGGAACTACTTAGTGAACAATTTTTTCAGTGAAATTATCATTGAATGTTTTAGTTTTGACAACACTGGGGCAATGTGCGCAGTGTCCCCGTCTAAAGGTGACTTCTTTCTCTGCCATAAATCAGGTCACTTTTACGGTACCTGTTTGACTTTAAGGGTAAGAGACTGTTTAAGTCTGCCGCTATTGTTATTGTTGTTATTTAAACAGCATTTCAAAGGCCTTGTAAGGAGGTCAGAGGCTCCCCCCTTTAATGCTGTACATACATTGTGAAAAGTTAAGGAAATTTTGACTGTTAACATCTGTCAAACAAATGTCTAGCACACGACACACAAAGGCCTTACTTTGAGTTAATGCTTACATATTATGCAAATGCTCACAGATGATCCTGTATCTCTAAACAACACATTAGAGGAGGTGATAGGCTGAAAATGCTTGTAATATATATATATATATATATATCCACAGAGCTTTGCAATCAACAGTTGTCAGTCTTTTTTACCTTCTTTAGAATATTGCTTATAATTAAAACTGGGAGAGGATCATTCCATGTAAACTAGAACATTATTTATGGAAAAAAAACACATTGCTGTCCCTGTTTCAAGTCTTTATGTTAAGCTAAGCTAACCATCTCCTAGCTCAAGCTTCATATTGAGAGGTAAGAGTGGTATCATTCCTCTAATCTAACTCAAGAACATCAATAAGCATATTTCCCAAAAGTGTCAAAACATTTTTTTTTGTGATGTGGGGGAACTGACCCTTCAAACTTTTCAAACTGGAACTCACTTGCCAGGCTGTGACTCGTCCTTTAGAGCATACCACTCAGGTCTGAAGGAATCGTACATGCACCACAGAGCCCAGTCAAAGGCATCAGCTGCAGCTATGTAGGGAATCAGTGTCAAGTCATCATGGTTGACTTTGTCAAACACTGGCGTCAATATCACGGTGCGGTCCTCTTTGATGCGAGCTAACAACGGCTCTGCCCTGGCCACAAACAGTGACAGTTTAACGTGATGACAAAGGTATCAACACCGTAGTGCAGAAACAGTAGGAAAAACTCACTCAGCACTTAAACCAACCATTGCACATGGACTTCAATGTGAGCGTCCAGGATGGCCACCACGTCACCGACAGCAGCCTTCCATCCCGACAGTCTCGCCTGAGTGAGGCCGAGCTGCTCGGAGTGCCGGATTTTTTTCACCAGGCCTGGACGCTCCTCGTGGACGGAGTTGATGTATTCATCCAGTTTCTCCATTAAATCCTCTGCAGAAAGGTATGTGATGAAGGTTTGATGTAATGAACACTTTTAGTCATCTATAACTACACAAATTTAGTTCTACCAACTCAAAATGTCTATTCGGCCCTGCACCTTCACCCCCACGGGTAGGTTTAGCCTGATTAGAGCTCTTCTCAAGGTACAGTCTCATTCACGTCAATTGAAGCCTGTACGAAGGACAAGTTCAACCAAGTGTGTACTATTTCAGTGTGATCTCAAGCTTGCCCAGGCGTGCTAGCAAGTCAGAGTTCCCCTTTGTTCAACTTTAACTGAACAGATGTGCACAGTCGGCTGATGTTCTGAGTTAGGAAATAGAGATAATTCATTATTGTGCCACCTTGTTTAGCAGAATATTAAAACTACCTGACTACTAACCACTAACCTGGCTACTAACCGATGGTTTGTTACACAGCACCACCTGAGAAGTTGTCCTTGGAGACTGTTTAGAAAAGGGCAGGCAGCAGGATTCACGAGAATCCTCACAGGACGCTGATTGGTCCGAACCAACATGCGCATAACTTGAAGCATGACAAGATGGATTCTCATGTGATCTTGTGATGTCGTGGTCTCGTAAATCCAGCTGACTCTCAAGGAAAACTAACGGCTGCATCGCTTAAATACACTCTGTGAACGCTCTGTTTGCTCTGTTCACTCTATTTACAGTTACAAGGTCTGCGGTTAGGTTTGGGAGTTTTGAAATGCAAATTTTCAGAGCTGTTCCTCCATTGTATTGCTCTGGCAGTAGAAACATCAGATGCAAATACCTTAAAACAAACCTAGGTACATAAAACCGAAACTAACTACATCACTACGGCAGCTGGACGGCTGAAATGAGTTTTTTGTCATTTTAACCAACCTTTTGAATGTCCACATTGTCTCTCTTGCTACCATATCCTGATAATAAAATATTTGAGAGGAAAAGCACCAGAAACAGAATAACACGTGCTCTGTGGAGCCCATCGAACCTACTGTTGCTACTGTGATCATCCACCAGTACGATTTCTTTCAGCAGATGAGCTGGTGTCTTGTCGATGATGCTGCGGATGGCCCTTTTGATGATGGAAAGAGCCTCATTCAGGTAGATTAACACAACGGTGATGGTAGGCAGATCCTCTGGGTACTTTTTCGCAGCACACCTTTTCAGGAGAACAAAAAAAAGTTTTCATTTTTGTACCTGACAACTACTTGAATGATTGATTGAATTAACTTTTTTTTTATTAAAGCTGTAGACGTGCTCGTTTTTAATCAAGGGAATCAAGAAACAAATGAAATGTCAGAAGGAAACTTGGTTTATTTGATAATTTCCTCTGAACATACTCGTCTTTGATGCATTTTCCAGTGTTGATTGACGAAAGCTATATCTTAGTCACTGAAAAAGGATTATTCAAGAAATTCAACCATAGTGCACAGATTAAAAGGCTAAAGTAATCAAAGTTAAAGTTTTTATGACAATAGATGTTTTTAAATAAAGCTGAATTAATGTTGCTCAAAAGAGAAAATTACACTTATAAATGGATATATTTTGAATGGAGGTGTAAAACCATCAAGGACAGTTGAAGTAATAACATTTAATTGTTGTTGTCATTGTTCTGACCACACTCAAGTGTACATGAGGTGTTTTTTATTAGTAGGGATGATTACATGAGTGGGAGGTTATCGTCACCTGGCGGGCCTGGTGTCAGGAATCTCTCTGTTGAGGGGGAGTCTGTCACTGAGGAAGGCATTGTAGCCGTATCTCTGAAATAAGTCCTCGGCCTCCTTCTGCTCCTCCTCTGACAGCTCCTCGCCCCACTTCTTGAACAGCGCTGAGTTCGGGTACAGTTTCCTCACCACCTTCCTCTCCCTCTTCACCTCTGCGTTCTTCTGTGCCACCGGTTCCTTCTTTTCAAGCTTAACCATCAGATTGACTGTGGAGAAAGCGAGAAGTATTTGTTTTATCCTGAGCAGCAGACAGATGTCGTTCAGTGTTCATAATCACAATGATGTAATTAGGAGCACATGACGCTGGAACAGGTGTTTTAAGAACCCAATTATATTTGATAAAGATCATTGTTGGCCTGTGCTCAACATGCGTGTGTTGTTAGGCTTAAATCAACTCAAATATTGGTTAAAAAATGATTTGGTGAACAGTTTCTAGGTTACATATAATTGTTGTTTCAACAGCGATTTGTATTTCAGTACTTTTTTTCAACCAAAATTTCACCTCCAAATCAATGCTTAGTGGGTTTTAAGTGTCTTAAAATCATGTTTGCTGTATTAAAACCTCATTTCCTACTTTGACAAAGAGACAGAATCAGCTGTTGGACTGTGACTTTTACTCACGCAGCCTGTTGATGTCTGCTTCCATCTTGTCCATCCTCATGAGCATTCCCTGGCCCCTGATGGGGTCATTGTGGTGGGCCGTCCTGAGTCTTTCTGAATGGGTATGGACCTCCATCTTAATGGAGCTGAGGTATAACAGAGCTGCAGCCATGGTGAGGATGAGAAATAATCCTTTGATCCAGCCAAATCTCATCTTGGCGACTCTCTTGTGTTTTGTTTTGTTCGGCATTGAAGGAAATAGGAGGAGAAAGTACTCCCTACCTTATATTTAGGTGCTGTCACACTTTCTCCCCTCCCCCTCTGCATACACACTGCCCTCTACACACTTACACAAATACAGTCATGCACAGTGAGTGACGCATGGTGGCCGCGTTATCACACTGAATAAATTAGTGGTGGCTGAAAGGTTTGAAGAGTATGAATGGAGATTTAATTTTGATTTTCCAAAACATATATTGGCCCACATCCTGTACACTTCACACAGGGGTTAAACTTCTCAGGCATAGAGCAGTTTTAAATTCATGTAATACTTAATTCAGTACATTGTACACATATCCTCCTGGACAACTTTGCCACTTTGCCAATATTGCCAATCTGCTTTGTTGCTGCGCATGTGACAATAAAATCTCTTGAACCAACACCGCTTTAACAAGCTCAACCTGTCATGCAGCTGCTTATGTGGTGAACATAAAACCTAAATTAATATTTTAAAGTCCAACATAATCTTCTTATCCTCTGACATTTAAATATTTGGATCAGGGTATTAAGATTCTGGCTTTAATATTCTTGTCCTTCTTTACCTCCTAAAGGTTCAGATTGAATATTTGAAAAAGTCAAAAGTAATCAAAAAAAGTTTGAAACCATATGAGCAGAATTATTGAAGTACATAAAATCCCAGACCTTAAATTGGTGACCTATGGGAGATTTTCTTTTTGGATGAATCAATAGATTAGAGACTTGGAGAATTAATGATAAGGTGCTTTGAAACTTCCCTGACTTCCCTGATATATTCAGCAAATATCTCTGAAATACAAACAGGACCCTACATCCTTGTACTCTCTGACAAGCTGCTAACCATCTGTCTGCCTTGCTTGACAGAGGAGACAATTATGTATACTACACATTGCATAAATGTGTTAAACAACATGACTTACAAATCCATGTATTCATATTTTTAGTACATCAAAGGTATCGCTCACTTTAGGTTACAAAGGCTCCAACTCCTTTGATTTGTGAATCACAAAGAATATTTTGTGTATTCCAGTAAGTAACAATGCCTGCCATTATAAACTATTGTGACCTTAGCAAATATGAATTTCTCCCTTTGTTTAATCAACCCGCTTCAGGAACAGCATTGTGTTCTCAAGTAATTGGGTAAACATTGATGTGGAAATGGGAGGGGATGCATCCTGACTGTGGAGATTGTGGAAGTGTAGAGTTTAAAAATGCTGTATGTGAGCCAGACACTGATGCCGCTGAGGATATTATATGGTGTAAAAATCACAGACCCTCAGGCTGTGTACAGATCTGGTTAACTATGTTAAATCCTTTTTTTTTTTAAATTAAAGCTGCATTAGGACTTCAGGACATACTGCAGCAGATATGTGATCATAAATGTGATATGATAACCCCATGTGACCCTGGGAACCTTTTACTCATTTTTTTTAAATGTTTGCACAGCCAGAGGAGTGCTAAACCTTTCAGTTAAGTATACTGTGTGAGCCTGCATTAACTCAGTATGCTGAATTTTATATTGAGTTGCTTATTACGACGTACATTTGTAGTTGTTTGCTTTTGTCATGCTCATCATCAGGTCAGTGGACCCACATCTGTCTTTTTATTGACCCCTTTCACATTGCATCCTGGTTTCTTGATGCCTTTATGATTATTGCGCTGTATTCTGTGATGCTGCTTTGGCAGTGTTGATGCATACGGCCTCATGTTTCATCTCTGCCAGTGACTAAAGATGTTACCATGTGGGGCTTTTCCCACAGGTGACATTTTATATTACAGCAGGAAAAGCACAGGTGTAAATAATAAGATTAATTATGGCTGAGTTCCATTTGGCTGTTTCAGTGTCAGGGTCCTGTTGTTGTACATGCTGGCTCACTGGGACACTTATAAATTACTAATACCTGTGCTTTTCCTTAAACACTGTACACTACTGGTCAAAACTTTTAAATGACCTCAATTTTGTCCAGTTTCTATTGAAATTTACAAAGTTTAATGTCTCCAATTCGAGATAATGGCATCTTTTTGTTTTGTTTCAAAAGCCTTTTTTAGAAGTCTGAAATGTACATTATTTTTATATTCTCTGGCAGTTTACCACTTACCTTTGTACCATTTAAGGTTATATTCACTGGACTTGAACAGCTTAAATTTCAATAAAAACTGGAAAAATGGGGGTGCTCTAAAACGTTTGTCCAGTAGTGTAGCTTCAGGACCGCGATCTCAGGGGACACACTCTCCTCTAGTGACGCTGGAGGAGGAAGACAATACTATTAAGAATTACATTTGTACACAATAAACCCACAGCGAAGTACAGCATAGCACAAGTCCTTCTATAAAAATTTCAGAATTATTTTTGGTATTTACTGTAGGAGATAAAATTAAAAATAAAAATTCAGAAAATCTGGCTATCTATCTTTGGTGCTGAAGGTGCTGCATTAACCAGGGTGGTGTCCTGGGTCCCTTATGTGACAGTATAATGAGAAAATGTGAATGTGTCTCCAAAACTATGATAGGATCTTCTGCAAGTCATACCTTAAAATATCCAGATTTGGGATATTTTAGGATTTTAATACGAAATCAAATGGGAGGTCAGATGACCTAATGCATATGTTTTGGAAATCCACGATATTTAGAGCCGTTATTCTGAACTACAAACATGTAATACTTAGATGTTTCAGGGTTCACAGAAACACCTACTTAAATACTAAAAGATACTATTTGAAACTCAAATGCAGCCTTACATTATGAACTATTCCTGAACAAATCACTCATCAAGAAAAAAAAAAAAAAAAGCATGTGAGATAAAAATCAGAGCTGACTGGGGAGTTACAGGAAACCAAACATTTTCATATAGTAGCAAACTGCATTTGTTGTTCTACCTTTCTTTCCTTTAATCTGTCTCATCAGCATTCCCAGGTGCAAATTCTAAAACAGATAATACCTCCTGGTTTGGAGACAAACATCATACAACTTTAAACTTCTTCTTTATTTTTTATATATATATATATACACACACATACAATTTACAATGTTTGCACACAATAGGAAAAAGGGCTGAAAGTATGTTTTAGATGGCAATAAAATGATGTAATTACAACCAAGACTAATCATTAAAAAAAGAGATAATTCACTCTTTTCCAAGTATCAGACAAAGCAATCTGAAAATCTACAGACACACGTACTGTACTGGTGACAACGAGACAGTGGCATTAATCTAGAGTCAACAAAGCACACCTTATGACTGTCAACTGACGTTCCCTCTTTGCAGGGCGAAATAACTGTTAAAGGTGCATGTTGCATACATACTCATGAGAAGATCTGACCAACGCTGAGAGCATCATGTCAAGGGTGTATCCTGGGAGTCATATCATATGTGTAGAAGTACAAATCAAGAAAAATAGAGATGAATATTTACAAGCATCTTTTTGAAATCAATGAGAAATCTAAAAGGACAACAAGAGCTGGACTTCACTGTCGCATATAGAGGCATACAGACAGGTGGTCAGTGAGTTGCAACACTGGGGTGAAGAGGTTTGACTCGAACGAGACGGGACAGTCCCAGTCGCAGACCCTGACCTGGAGACTTAACTGCTGGACTTGCAGAGGTGGGACTTTTACCAATTTGACCTGTGAAGAAAACAGTAATAAAATGACAGATTCTTAACTGTCTCTAAAGGTTCATATTTATAACATTGCAGCCCTTCTTTCATACCTGGTGGGTTCCACTTGGGTATTCTGCCCCCTGCTGGGCTCAAAGAGACTGTCGGTTTAGATGTGGGAACTGTGGTGGATGAGGCAGGTGTTTTGGCTGCAAGTTTGGCTGTTGGAGGACTTCTCACAGGTGTGGAAGCTGCTGAGACAAAGTAGTTCTTGTTATAATGTTAAAAATACAATTAAAGCCAAAATCTGAATCTTCTTTGCTGAATTTAAAGAACAAACCTGCTGAATGTGATTTAGACTTTGATGGCTTTGATGGTTGCTTTTCTTTTTTAGAGGCAGGAGGCTGTTTGGTCTTCTCATGTTTGGTTTTCTCATGTTTGCTAACTTTCTCCTTCTTCTTTGTTTTGCTGACTTTCTTTACTGTGAATTCCTCATCTTCGCTCTCAGCTGGTTCACTGAAATCGTCGTCACTTTCTGAATCTGGAAAGGTATTATTGGTGTTATTACGATGACACAAAAAGGAAGAAAATCTGTAATTAAATAGAACTATTTAGGGATGGCAAGATGGCAACCTGGTGTCAGTTTGGGCTGATAGTCCTCATCTTCATCTTCATCCTTAAGTTTTTTCCTCTGCTCTTCAATGGCTTTGGAGGCAGCATTTCTCTGTCTGGATGGGGCAAGTGACTCCTTCTCTGATGTGATTTTGTCAAGGCCTGCAGAAAACAAAAATTTTAACACCGTTTCTATCCTTTTCTAACATTGTATTTTATCAAAAAGGACAATCAATTAAATGTGCAATAAAAGAAGGAAGGTCTACAGTGGATAAGAATAAGGGAAATTTACCCAAAAGTGAGGTATCCACACTGCAGTTGGACAGCTGCCGGGAAGATGGGTCTGTGTTTTCATCTACTGGAAGTTGAACCTTGACCTCTCCTGGAGAAGTTTAACCGGAATATAAGTCAACAACTCTTAAAAAAATATGTAATTAAAACTACATTTTACAAGCTACAGCGTACCTTTACTGGTGGGAGACAGGTCTTTTATCCTGTCCACATTATTGAGCAAAGAAAGCGTAATGGCTGCTTCTAGATCTCTAGCATACACCTTCTCATCCAGTGGTTTTCTGTGAAAAAACACACATTTACTTGATTTACTGTTCACAAATCACAACAGACTGATTGTGTTGTGCATAAATGAATGAGGATTTGCTCTAAATCTTTTTCTCTCTTTCTTAGCTGCAACAAATCATCATCTTCATCATCAGATTCACTTGTCACCCACCTGCTCTTCTGGCTCAGGGAGGACTGTGAGTTGGACTCTTGACTTGAAGACTTGCTTGATGATTTCTTGTGCTCCTGTTGTTTCACATCCTCTCTGATCTTTTTGCTGGGTGGAGCCTTCACACAGGCAAAATCCTCATCTGTCACAATGAGGGAAGAGAGTAGAGTTATGTTGGTGGTGAGGAAAACGTGAGCCTGTTTATGGCTTTACGTCTCTTCTGTCTAATAATCATCACAGCAATTCTGCCTATGGGACGGCAGCAATGCTTTGATTGTGCCTAGTCCATGTGATATTGGGTGACAGAAAATATTCAAAAATGTTTACAAACTCCAACTTTTCCATTTGCTGAAAAGGCTAGTCAAGCACAGAGCTGTAACCAGAGTTAAATGTTAATTTGGTTAAGTTGTCTCAGTTTTTCCATTCTTACAGCAACTTTGCAGATGCTTCCAATTTACATGAAGAGACAGAAGCAACTGAGATGCCTAAATACACAGAAGAACTGTGACAAGTTCTCCAAGATGCTCGGAACAACCTGCCAAGTACCTTGAAAAAAAATGTGTGCAAGTGTACTGAGGTTTTCCTGGTTGTAATCATTCCTCCTGTTCATACATGGCTATTAAAAGATCCCCTTTTAAATGTGCTTTCAATGTAAGCGATGGGGCCCAAAATCCACAGTGTGTCCACACAGTCATTTTGCGCAAAAATGCATTAAAAATTTTATTTGAAGCTTATATGAGGCTTCAGCAGTCTGAGTTAGTCATAACAAGTGGATATCTGCCACATTTACAGTCTTTTTAGCATCAAATTCCCTCTTTGTGTTTCCTTGGACAGTGTTTCCCTGTTGAGTTGTGGTGGTAACAAAAAGAGGGACTTTGGCACTAAAAAGACTGTAATGTGGAAAGATATGTACTTGATTTGACTCATTTGGATGGCGTGAGCTTCATATCAGCTTCAGATAAACTTTTAAATACATTTTTGCACAGAAGGAGGCTTGTTTTGGTCCCCATCACTTACATTTTAAGTGCATTATGAAGGGATCTTCTAATGGCCAGTATGAACAGGAGTGATTATGGCAAACCTATGGGCACCGGTTGTTTTAAGACGGACATGAAAAATTATGAACCCATCCTTTAGTATCAGTGGTAATTGTCAGCATGCTTGTGGTGTGTTTTCCTGATAATCAGTTAAATCTCTCTTGCAACATGCCCCATTTAACACAGAAATACAGATGTATAAGCAGCGTTAACTGCTAATAAACTGGTAAGTTATAAATGATCTCACCATCATCAAAGTCCTTGGCTTCACAGTAATTCACAACCTTTGTCTTCCTGTAAACAACAAATGACGTGTTAGCTTCAAGAATATCAGACAGACTGGCACCATAAATTAAGAAACGGTTTACAAACCTCGGTGGTCGGTCCATAGCTTTTAACATGTAAGGGTTGTTGCTTTAAGGGTTGATTCTTATTTTTAAGCTAAAATTAACCACATTAACGTCCAGTTAGCCGGATTTTACGTACACACTGTCTGTAAAAGACAAAAGCTAATGTTTGCTAGCCGGAGAAGCTAACCTAGCTTGAGATGTCGAAACTTTCCGATTATTCACCGAGTGAAATGTGTCTACAGCTAACAAATCAACACGACAAACTGTCTGATAAATGTTACTTATGTTATACAACAGCAGTCAGTTGTAGCACTCGGCTGCTGCTGTTTAACCAGCCCGCCTGAACGGACGGGAAGTGACGTTGTTGCTGATTAATCTGACGAATACAGAGACCTGATTCGCGTTTTACGTATTATCATGTATTATCTCTATGGTTCTTGGTAAAAAGAAAAGAAGAAATAAATAAGATTCAGTGTGTTACATGTTAGATAGCGAGTCAAATATGGCAATTAATCAAGGGGTATTCATTTTATTTTTCAGGGGGAAAAAAGACGAATCTGCTTCTGTTAAATAGCCTAGCTTAGAGTTGCTAGCTTGTGCCATTGAGATTTTGGAAGGTAGATACTTTTTGAAGGAACTATATGCACATGTAGGCATATAAGGCGATAAAAGTTATTGTGTTGATAATATTATCATGGTTGTTGTTATGTTGTGACTGTAAACAGGTGTAGCAGGGCCGGTCCGCACCTTTTTGGGGCCCTAAGCAGCAGAATTTGGAAATGGGAAGCCAGGTGAGTAAAGTGACGTATAAATAAGAGGTAATGCCAATAATTGTCCTTTATGACAGTAAACTGAATATCTTTGTAGTCAAAGCAAGACATTTGAGGATGCCAGCTTGAGCTTTGGGAAATACTACACTGTGACGTCACTGTTTCTGGTTACAGTCCCTCAAAAACAGTTTTCAAGGTTTTAAAATGAACTTTTCAATACAGTACAACCACTACAATTATGGTTATTGCAAGTTACACCACAACTACAAATTAAAGTCATTTTAAAGGAATAGTTCAACATTTTGGGAAATACGCTCTTCCACTTTGAATGAGTTGAATGTGACAAAACAAAATACACCTAAAGCACACTAATCAACATGTTATACTGTGTGTAATTTGTTTTTTCCGTGCAAAATTGTGAAAATGGCACACTGTCTTCATGTTTGAGGTCATTTCAATTTTCAACTGTTCAACTGTGAAATGTCTTGCTCAATACATATCTTGGTTACAGTTTTGTTACCAAATTTAGGGGTTCCTTATCAAAAATGTTTGTTTATATAATGTGTGCATGTTTGTTTAAAAAAAAAAAAAGCAAATACCCTTTGAGGCTACAGTATTTATTTCTGTAAATACTCATGATGAGGTCCAACATATGCTACCTGAGCTTTCTGCTCTCCAGGATGAATATTTTCTCTTGCCAGTATAAAAAACATTTTGAGGCACTTCATGCCAATGCCAGTATAAAGTAGTTATTCATCCCACACCTACTACTGCCAAACAAGTTTTTGCAAGTGAACATGTAGGTGTGCGGGGGCCCACACACTGAAAAAATAAACATCACATAGTTTATTTAAAATTATGTTTGGAGACATTTAAAAAAAAAAGGAAACATGCATGTTCAAACTATTAAAGTACATTCATGGAAACGTTTTTGAAATGAAAATAAAATGTAGTTGCAATTGGCTCTATGCAGATTTGATCACTGAACTGCATATCGCAGCTCACCTATCATCTTGCAGTGAATAGTGTAAATAGTCGACCCTAATAATAATGACTGCTCAGAATAAAAATATCATTAAATTGTGGATTTTATTAAGAGCTTTTCTGTCTCTTTTTGCAGGCCGTGTCATTGTGTCACTGGGTGAGCTCAGCCAGGCAACCAGCAGTCCAGCAGATGGCAGTAGGATCCTGAAGCTTCAGAGCCTCAGATGACAGAGGTACAGACTCTGACCTGCTGATTGACATGAACCTGGCATGTCCTCAGCCGCCCAGTCGCCCACACTCAGGGCGGAAGCATTCACGGCTCCCTCTGAAGTGCAGTAAAAGGGAAATCGCTCCGTTTTTACAGCACTTCCAAGAGAGCCAAGGGTTGTCATTTTCCAGTTTGTGAGTGGGTGGTTGTTGGCTGCGGTTTGTCACACAGTGGACCTGGAGGAGACGTTCATGGATGTGATGGTCCGTGTCTTCGGACCCAGACAAGGGAGGAAGACATGCAGCCGTGGGGCCAAAGAGCTCTGTGGTCACACATTCCTAAACTCCTCCAGCGCTGCCTACAGCCATGACCAAAATATCAGATCCAGTTATGCAAACACTGCGGTCACAACGTCACGCTTCCATTCACACATATAGATGTTTATGTTGTATTTGCGACAATGTCACAACAGCTGTGGTAACAATAGGTGGCTTTTTAACCACCGGAAAAATCATAAACCCACCTTTACTACACTCAAGGTTACTATGAGATGACAATCCCATTTATCTGGCACTTCTCCATATATACATCTCTTTTTAGCATAGCACAGGAAATGATTTAGATTTATGTTGATGTAGTGAAAATTGCACCACCTCCACTCCTATGGTATATGTTCCCAAACAAAGTCACGTGACCACTGGAGGAGTACACAAAATAATACACAAATTCTTGGCTAAAAGTAGAAAAACGCTCATAGATTTTCACTCCAGTAAAAGTTAATGACTGAAAATTGTCCTGAGTTAAAAATGTTTAGGTATGTTAATGTTAAGTGTTTCCTAAATGTCTGACTAAAAGTGCATATTGTACACTTGTGCTCAGTGGTGTATAATCCATAATCTCTCAGTCTCACAAAAATGAAATATGTTAGCTAAATATATTGCATTATATAGTCTGGATCCCTAAAAGTGACCATAGTAACAAAATCATCATACTCTCATTTCTGTTGTTTTCTTAGGCTTGTATGTTTCTCTCTCTTCCAGTCTCCGCTTAAAACACACTTTTAATCTGAGAGCTTATCCTGATTTTACTTGATTTATCTCTTTATTTCATTTTCATTTTCAATATATCTCTAGAATTGGGTTTATCTGTCTTATTCTGATCCAGTTAGTTAGTTAGTTAGTTAGTTATATCATTTATTTATGTCATGCACATACAAAAATACCATTGAAGTGGTGAAACGTCAAACAAGAAGAGAACTTACATATAACAAAAACGTCATTGTTTTCTCTTCCAAGCTCTACAAATAAAACCTGCCTCAAAAAAGCTTCCCTTCATGAACACAACTAAAAAAAAATGGACATTTTAATCAAAGGTGTAGCCCTTAAACCATCATAAAATGAGTAAAACAGCAAACAGTTTTTTCTCTTTTTCTATAACTAATGTAAATGTAGCTGAACATATCTGTGCACATAGAGATCTTTGACTTTTGGTTTAATTCTTCTTCACATTAGCAGTTAATACACTGTTGATTAGCCTCCAGTTAATGTATTTTATTACTTGAAAGTTTGATTCCTTGTTATATTTTATAATTTATTTATTTTAAGTTGCTGCCTTGTGTGAAGCACTTTGTAGCTCTAGCTAGGTTTTATACGTTCTTTATCATTGTTATTATTCTGTATTGTTCAGGTATCACACACACAACTGGAACTTTATTAATCCCTGCTCTTAAAAATAGAATACACCATAAAAAAGGCAATGAAATACAAAACTGCTGTTTGGTTGTACACACATATGCAGCAGACAATTTCAAGCAAGTTGACTATTGGTATAGTTACAGTACATATATGAATTATAAATACGTAGTTTCTATCATTAGCTACATATATAAAATATAAAGTTTTTTCTAATTGCACAGGTAGATAAAGTCATGCATGCTATAACTGACTTGCTACATATTTAATTAGCTGTGTTTGATCAAATGATGAAATTATATACACCTGTTGTATTCCAACATATTTAAGCCATTATTATGAGTTCCATGCGTAGCACTGACAGGCAGTATTACCAGACTATTTTGGAACTGGACATCGACCTCCATTTACTAGCCTAGTTGGCAGTCGTGAGGTCATCAGTAGTCTTAATTTGAGCTTGTTAGTTGGAAGTGGTCAGGAGCCAGTTTCCCCCTCAACCACTGATGTGAATACCATCATTATGTACTGCATGGCATCTCAGAGTGGTAGTTTGTGTGGGGCGCTCTCAGTCCAGCGCCGTTGTCCTTGTATGGTTGTTCCGCAGGCGGAGACTGCAATGTTGTTATTTACATTCCACGTAGGGCAAAGAATAAATAGATTGCTTCTTTACTATGGAGATATTTTAGCTGAGATGCAAATGATTGCCATGTTTTGCATGAAAAGCACATTTGTCCACTCGTAAACTGTGTTATTATGCTGCAAGCTGGAAATATTTTTAGCCTCTTCATGAAGACAAAATGCTCTGTCACTGAGAAAATTCATTGGTGTTCTGTAGGGGGCACCGGTTATTTACAAGCCCCAAACTAAATATGGCCTGATGAATTCCTAAGTGTTGCGGATATCCGGCGTTGCAGTTGTGTCAGTGTGGTGTTGTTATTGTAACCTAGAAATGGCCTTGCGTCAGATGTCTTTAGGCATGGACCAGTGGCAACCACAGCACAGCCACAGCAGCCACGGCTTTAGCCAGGGTACCAGAGTGGGCAGACAGATCTGTCAATCAGTGGCTTCCGGAGTTTGTTTTCTAAGACCTCGTCTTCTTAAGTGCATGCTTTCGCGGACATGTGGTATTTTCTTTTTTTTTTAGGGTACACACGCGGCAGCCACAAAGCTAATTGCTAGGGAGATGAGAGTCCAGAGGGAACAATCGCAAAGAGATTTTAGGAAGTGTGGGCTTGCGACTGCAAAAACTTAAGTGCTTTCACGGAGGACACGACACAGTAATCCAAAAACTGATCTTAGTGATGAATCTGACTTTTGCACAATTAATTGGGATTGTTTAAGGCCTTGCAGGTGACTGACAGTCACTGGGAATGTTGGTCTATCACATTTAAAGGTGGTAAGAGTAGATTTGAGGAGTGGTTCCCAAACGTTGCGGCTTGTGACTCCTTAAAATGAAGCAAGGTCTACTTGTGCACCCTCATCACAGGTTCTTCTTGAATTTGAACTTGGTTTCGGTTTCACTTGGTTTGAAGTGGTGAAAGTAATTTCCAATTTTTTTTAAAATCACTTTAATCGTCTGTGACCCCTCAGATTTATCCTAGGACACCTTTGGCATCCCGAATGTGCTACAGCAAAACAGTAATATATTTAGTTTTCTTAAGAACAGAGCAAAAGCCATATGTATAAAACCATCCAAGCAGTTTAAAAATTCCTTTGTGCTGAATCATCATGACAAGATGTTCTGTGTTTTTGGGCAGCGTTATTGGCAATATCAGGCCGTGGATCAGGAATCTGCAGTATGATTATATGTGTTGACAAGACAGCAGGGATATAAACAGCATCAAAGGGTTGGCAATAATTCAACCCTGCCACTTTTACACCGTGACACCATTCAAAATAGCATTTGTAACGCAGCATTGTTTCCTGCACTCCAGCGTGGCACTTGAAGGGCACTCAGGGAGCAGTCTCATTAGGGTGGCCTTTTAACACGGAGGTCACAGGCAAAAGGACACAAGCACATGAGATCTCAGTGACTTATGTCTCGTCGTGCCTCGGATGCACTGCACCCGCTGCTGCCTCATTTGTTGATAGACTATAGTATCGGATTCTCTGTTGTGCATTTTCCACAAAGTACACTGCTCCCCTGTGCCACACAAAACACACGGCCATCTTTAATAACCAATAAGTGTCCACATACCTTTTGACTTCACCAGGCTCTCAGTGCACTCAGCAATGCCTAGTTTCCCCTGCTCAATGAGCATGTAATCTTTGTCAGTTAGATAAGATTAGTTGCAAAAAGTCAGTTTTTCATCTGCTTCCTTCAGGGAAGACGCCAGAGAGCCAAAACATAATTTAAGAAACTCACTTTAATCTGTACTTCTAGCTCTGTGGTCCATTAGGGATCAAATGATGCCTGAAGGTCCTTCTATTTAATCTAGATATTCCACTGAGACACGCTAACTGCAATGCAGGGGCTGACACAATTTTCTTTACTATGTTTAGCTGAGCACCTGGACAGCACATTATGCATTTGGCAAAGCTAGCGTGCTTTTGTAAACACTCATTGAGTAAAACCTTTTTGCTTACACGCAGAGAATTCCACTCATCCTAAAAATATGTTTCTCAGAAAAGTTTTCTTTTATTCAAAGTAAAGTCATATTGATCACCATCAAACCACATGCCAGAGTCCCAATGCTGCAATGCAGAGTTATCATCCTTATCATCAGACAGGTGCTGAATGTCTTAACATTGGCTTGACACCAGAGGGCGATATCCTCATGTGAGAGCCAGATGGATGGGAACTCAGTTGAGGTTGAGCTGGAGCATTTTTTCACTTTTACATTTTTATTTATTTATTTTTTTCTCTTTTTTTTGACTTTAGTTAGTAATTGTTGTCTTCTTTTTTTGTCAGTGCTGCTCTACAGTATTATCAGTGCATGTTACCTGTGCTGGAAGATGTAGGTACAGTGAGAATTGAAGGATAGTAATGTTTTGTTTTTTTTTTTTTTTTGAGGGGTGGGTTGGGTTAGATTTGTAAATTGGTTCAGGAGGGTTAGAGATGGTAGGACTCACTTGTTTGTTAATTAATTGTCAGAATTTTGTATTTTCTGTTTTTCCTGTTTGTATTTTTTGTGAGTCAATAAAAAAAGAATCAAAAAACAAAGAAAAAAAAACATTTACAAACAAAATTCACAGTTTTGTTCAAACTGGGCCTTTATGGTAATTTTGTCCATCGCTTAATGTTACAGTAACATTGCTGAAATGAAACCACAGATAACAACACTGCTATTTTGCTGCAAGACACAGCTTTGCATTCATTAGAGAAAAAAGCATGAGTGGAACTTATAATCAGACAGGCTTTAAACTAATTCAGTTTAATCCATTTAGCTAATCCATGAATTTGGAAATATGTGGTAAATTTAAAGGTGCAGTGTGTATGATTTAGTGGCATCTAGAGGTGAGGTTGCAGATTGCAACCAACTGACTACCCACCTCCCTCCCAAGCGTGCAGGAGAACCTACGGTGGCTGTGAAACTTGCAAAGAACACGAAAGGCCCTCCCTAGAGCCAGTGTTTGGTTTGTCTGTTCTGGGCTGCTGTAGAAACATGGCAGTGCAACTATCTTTGTAGATATAAAGGGCTCATTCTAAGGTAACAAAAACACAACAATTCTTATTTTCAGGTGATTATACACTAATAAAACATACTTATGAAGATTATATTCTATTTGAGCCAAGTCTGTTCCGCTAGACGCCACTAAATTCTACACAATGCACCTTTAAAACGTGAGAGTTATTGGCAAGCACTGTCAAACTTCATACAGTTAAACAAAATAAATGAAATGGCCATATACAATGTGAATTAGAAATGGCAAGTAAGATTTGGTGCCCCGATGCCCCACAGACCCACTCCTGCCCCAAATCTTAGAAATAAGTTGCTAAAAAAAGTATTCATGAAATTCTATGATGTACCACAATGTGCTTACATAAGAAAACATGTGAAAAGATAGCTTACAGATATGTTTTCACACATGTTATCATGGCAACAACTGTTTCTGGTTCATCTCCTTCATCTCTGCATACACTAACCTCTGCTGTCATTCCACACCTGCCCACCAGCCGTCACTACTGAGTCTCCTGTGTCAGCTCATCACCTGACTCATTCATTTGCTCACACAGCTGCTCCTCATTCTCTAACAGCTATCAGTCACTTTCTGCTGGGTCATCTCTGGTTCCCCCGTTGCCTCAGCCTTTACTCTCTTCTTGGAGTGTGTAGCTGTCTTGATGACACAGCAGACATTTTGACTAAAACATTAATGAAGGCTCGGTTGTAGTGAAGTGTCCCACTGACTCATGAAAGTGTGACAGTGAGGCAGCATGCACAGTATATAGACCCTAAAACTGAAGCAGCTAAATGGAATTCAGGCATAACTGATTTTATTAGACCTGTGCTTTTCCTACTTTGACATGTCAAAACATTAAAAGTGAAAAAGGCCTTTCTGCCCATTTTTTTGACTGCTGTGTCCTTGCTGCTTTTGAGATAGTAAAGAGACTTTTTACCACAGCTTTTTTGCCTCCACTGACCTGCTTTTTGGGTATTAGACTTGATACCCAACCTTGAGTGTTACAGAGGTAAAAAATGTGTTGTTTTAAATGTTGTGCAACTATAAAAACTGTATTCAATAGGATAAAATTTTACAAAATAGACAAAATGTTGGACCATTGGGTCAACTAAACTAGCATTTTTACGACATACCTTTTGGACTCTGGGAAATTGTGATTTTTCACTATATCTGACATCTTAAATAATTAAATAAATCAATTTTAATTACTCAGTTTTAGTTGCAGTCTACAAATTATGAATTACTTCAACGCAAACGCTCAAACTAGTAAGTTATTATTTGTTATTTATGACTTTCTGATGAAATTTGGTATGGGTAAACCGCAACTTGCAATGATTCCTCTGGATCATTCTTGAATATCATTTGTTATTAGTTGCTCTCCAGGACGGGCCGCATGCCAAAACCTTTGATCAACTCCATGTGGGTATAGATTTCAGCCAGCAGGGGCCGTGACAAAAATAAATGATCTGATCTTTGTTGTGCTGGCAGAATGACAGGATCCCTGTCCAGGATGACTCACTCTCTCAGCAGTGTGCCATTCCAGGCGCTCTCCTCTACCCATCAGCCAAATTGCCTTGATCCTCAGCTCATTGCCGCCTCTCGCCCACCCTCGAGCTCACTCACTGTGGAGCAAGGTGGTCGCATCCTCAGGGCCGTCGGCGTGTTTTTCATCCCATGGGGTGAGAACGTGCAAAGCAGCGAGCAAATGTGTGAGAGAATTCCTCACATTCTCCTGCTCGGTCCTGGTGGCCTGGCTCGGTGTTGGGTTCCTGGGAGAGAGGGAAGAGGAGCCAGGGGAATTGGCTGCCGACTCAGCAGCTGACACCTCCTCTGATCTCTATCTCTTCCTACAGCCATAAACCAAATCATCTGACTTTTCAGCATTGCAGCCACGTAAACAGAGTTTTCCTTGTGGCTTCGAGCAAGTCTGATAGTTTTTGCCTGGAAGGACTAGTTGGTTATGGTGAGGATGTGGCACTGACCAAACCTAAGCCTCAATGTGCCCAGATTCGACATTTGGTACAGGGGAAAGAAAAAACAAGGAAAATGTGTTACGTAGCTTTTTTGGATGATATCTACGAAAATAATTTCAGGAAGTTTTCAGGAAGAGTGGGAGTCTAATTTTTCAGCACATTAATCAAATATCTCATCAGTCATTGCTCTACTTGTCCTGAGAAAATTAGTCATAGTGTGTGTGTTGGAGCACTGGGCCTGTAATTTGTTCCTTGGTGTTCGGATCCTGGAAAAAGATAAATGACCCATTAAGATTTAAAAACCTGACAACCAGTTTTAGGACCTCATTCTGAGGATTTCGTGGAATCGACAGCCCTGCTGAGGTTGCACAGTTGACGGTAACACAGGCTGCCATGGAAAGCTCACAAAACTCTTTGATCACATCTTGGTCAACAGACGTTTTCACATCTTTCAGCTCTCTTGGGATGAGAATGTGATTACTGAGCTTAAAGGGGGATCAATGGCCATGATGTGAGGCAATCTACATCATTCAGAGTGCAAGGTCATCCATGGCTTTTGCTCACTCCAATTCAAATGTGAAGCATTTGTCTTTTTTCATTTGGTGTTGAAATACAGGAGGGATGACTTTGTGATTTGAAAAATGACACGTAGGGCTCAGAGATCCAGTTTGATAAGATACAAACTTCATTGATCCAAAGATGGAAATTTAGCATTACAGCTATTTTAGCATATTATAGCATCACAGCTGCCTAAAACGTTTTATTTAGACAAATGACAGTATTTGCTTCAATTGTCAGTCACCTGTTTAGTGCTGATTAGCAAACGTTAGCATGCTAACACGGCAAATAAAGACAGTGAACTTGGTAAACATTGTACTTGCTTGACATCAACATATTAGCATTGTCACTGTGTTAGCATTTAGCTCAAAGCCAAGTACCATGGACATTTTATAAGAGCTGGATAGGGCGCCGCCACTCAGCCAATTTTTCCCACTGGCCACTCGCGGTATTGCAGAGAAAAATCCCCCTGCAGCCCAAAAAGCATTTTCCCTATAGACCACGATTGTAAAAGAGACATCTGTAAAACTGTTGACAGGACGCCTCAAATTGCAAACAAGGTCAATTATGACTCTATTATGAATTTTTGATCCATGGAGGTTTTATATTTGTAAAACTTTCCTCGAGCCGAGGAAAGGCAAAAATCTGTGACATCACCACAATGTAAAGTCTATGGGCCGAGTGGGAACTCGCAAGCGGGACTAGCAGGAGAAACACTACTGTGCACATTCAGTGGGCCGCACACCCCCAGAAGTAAACCTGGAAGCTAGAAGCCTTTTTGGCGTATGCACCAGGTGAGCAGCTCTTATTGGACTGAATAGGTGCCGTTTCAGTCCAGCATCCAGCTCTTATAATACATCCATGCCAAAGCCGCTAGCATGGCTGTAGACTCTTGTTTTATCATATAAAAGCATTTGAACTGTAAATATTGATTATGAATTTTAAAAATTCTATTAACTACTGTGATTTTGGAATTTAAATTCTTCATGTGAAGGCCTGTGCAACCTTGGTGTATCATCCAATTTAGCATTATAGCAATTTTAGTATATTCTATACCATTGCTGCTGCCTAAAACATTTACACAAATGACAGTATTTGCTTTGAATCGTCAAAAAGAATAATAACAGGATTCTTTCATTTTTTTGGTTAGTAGTTTGTCATTGGCACCGTAATTGGATGTTTGAAACTGAATCATTTATACTTGTAGTTTGTTGTTTAACCACGCTTACAGTTTCAGGGAACTATACGTGAAAAAAACTAAATTAAGTGTTGGTGTAACATGGATTTTGTAAGCTTAATGGGGTCATTGCATTGGTTATGAGTTTACAAGCATGCAGTAACTCTGCTATTTAACTCTGCATTTAGAGGTAGTAGTGCAAACCTATTTCCTTAGGAAACTCTCTTGTTTTGCTGAACACCCTTCTGATGATCACCATAATTTGATGAAAGATCACCGTTTTCTCTAACTGACTGGAACATAAAAAATGCCGTGTCATGAGCTCTGTACTGTTGGGATTTGTAACCAGTGTAAAAGTCACCTCTGCCTTGCTTGTTTTCCCCTTAGTCACGCCATGCCCAATTTAGCAGCGGACACATCTTTCTCTGCAAGGTGCACAAGCTGTACCCTTGAAAAGATATTTTTACTGGGAACACTCCCATCTGACAGGCTGCTTTTTGTCTTGTCATTGCAGCCCAAAGCTTGACACAGAAATAATGAAAGGAAGCAGAACAAATATGTTATATATTTCAGCTATTGCATGTGTTCAAGCAACAGTGCATTTCAGTTAGTATCAGTTTCCCAGAGGATTCGCTGCTTCTTACTGTGTCACGAATGTACTGAGTAGAGGAAAAAGCATATCCCAGTACAGTTTTTGGCTGTTGAATTATACATCAGCTGATTCAGCAAAAATCTTAACCCCAAGCTCCTTTCAGGGTGGTACTTTACTATTTTACAAGCCTCTGCTCCCACAGATTGAAATTCAATTTTTCATTGATCACCACATCTGCTGTCTGCTCAATAACATAAAGTTTGCTAACTTGAGCAAATTATCTCATAGCTGTTTGATGGTTTTGGATTCGGAGATGAGTGGTCTATAATATTACTCTGTGAAATATGGTGCAGTTAAGTTGGTGAAGTTGGAGTCTGTGAAAAGTGTTACACAGAACAGCAGCAGCATAAAATCTCCTGCCCTGCAAAAGTGGCTCAATGGATGTCAATGTTGGTCCGGACCAAAATATCTCAACAACTATTGGATGGATTGGAACTAAATTTGGTAGAGACATTCATATCCCACTTAGGATGAATTGTAAGTTTGTTGACTCTCTGACTTGTGCCACCATCAGCCCACAAGTCCCTTTTAATCAATACCTTGGTTTATAATCAAATACCTACAGAAGGGAAAAAAGCCTGGATTGTAGCTATTAAAGTTTTTATCACTGACAGAAAAAGGCTTTACACTTGGGTTTGGGAGGTACAATCAAGTCTGCTTTCTTTCCCCTTGATTTCATTTCTTGTCCTGCACCTGACCTATGGTGCACTATCTCTTTGCGAATACCTACAGAACTAATATACCCATCAGCCTCAGCTTTCTTTATATTTAGTGCTAATCTGCTGATTAGCAAACATTAGCATGCTAACACACTAAGCAAAGATTTTCAGGCACTCTCTCCTGGAAGGCATTTATAGTGTTGCACTCGGTTGTTCTCATGAAAAGTGGCAGAAATCTGACAAGCAGTTCTGACAAATTATACTGGCACCTTAAAGCGGACATTATGCACATTTCCAGGTCTCTATTTTAAATCGGAGGCTCTACTGGAATATCTTCCTATTACTTACAGTTCACAGAACTCTTTATATATCTTATACTGGCTCTTTTGCAGCCTCTGTCTGACACAGGCAACTTTAGCTCCTGTCTCTTAAAGACCCCCCTCCTGATGAGCCCACTCTGTTCTGATTGGTTAGCTTCCAGAAGCTGTGTCATGGTCGACTCCCAATGACAAGGTAAAAAAAAAACATTGCAAATGAAGCATTCAGAGCAGATTGAACCCTGGGCTTTTGACTTGCAAGGAGCATTTCTACGTTAACCTCAAGTTTTGTAACACTGACCATGTTTAACATAGACATCCAACATCATAACAGTATATAAATGACAAAAAAAACACAAAAAGCATAATATGGCCCCTTTTAAGTACAGTCATATAGCAGCTAGCATGGCTGCAGACTTTTGTTTTATCATATAAAAGCATTAGTAGGTGTAAATATTGTTGGCTGGACTGGCCACAGACCAGCCCTATAACCACGGTTGTCCATGAGTGAGTGAGTGATGAAGTTACACCATTGGCCGGCCAGCTGAGTGTCGGAGTTTCCTCATTGGCCGTTGCTCTTTTCAAAATGAATCAGCGCGAGATGATGGAAGCAGAGGACAGCAGCGTGACGCACGGCAACTGTGCTTCCTGCTCTGAGCTCTGATGCTCTGATGCTCTCAGCTCCGGTGTTTAAATGCAGCGAAGTTGGCTAAACTCCTGTTTAAACACACACATACAAGTGTCTCTACCGTCTCCTCCTCTATCGTCCAGCGTGGCTGACTCTCCGGCTGGCAGCGCTGTCAGCAACCGGCAGGAGAGACGTTCTGTGGTGCATTTGGATTTTATAACTGAACTAATACCAGGATGCAAATGTTTTATTCCTCTGATGTTTTACATGTCACAGACGATGAACAACAGCATTAAAACAGGAGTCTTGCAGATAAAACATGCGACTCATGTAGCTATCAGTTTAGTGCAGGGCCGCTGCTCTGCGGGTGCGCTTGCTGCGGCAATGGGGCAGAGATAAGCCTCCTGCATTTGCACCCAAAATGCTGTCAAAACTTTCATTTTTAATTTCAACTGCAGCCTCCATGATCATCAATCGGAAAAGAGGCTGAAAAAAGGTGCATAGAGGCATGAGGGAGAGCAATAGTTATAATTAGAATTAAAATAAGTTCTCTTTCAAATCAAACATCCCAAGATATGAGTGGAAAGTATTGTTCTCGCAACTGCATTTATAACCTTTTTTTTTTTTTTGACTAAAACGTTTAACCATGTCATGTGATATGCTACTTCAGTACACTTTACTAGCAAATATTACTCTGACCACTACAGAAAATTACAGATGAACATTTAATATCCAGGAATTCACATCATAGACGCTACCACTGACTGTCCCTGTAACAAACTGGTCATAATTTCACACATTGAACATACACGGTCCAGCCATAAACTAGGTTTTGACCCACTCTTGTTTAAGAATAAAAAATAATTTTAGAATCGTTATTCTTTACATGAAGTCATGTGCAGCCTTGGTATATCGTCTGTAGATACACAGTTGGACTGATTGTTATTGTCCGTCTATGGCAGCGATTCTGATGTCATTCCAGAGAAATCCCCCCTCCATCGCCGGGTCTCCCCAGCTGTTGTTTCAATATTGTCTCTTAAACCCCATGTTAATAAAACAGTAATTGAAAGAGCTTTGCATCCTCCTGTATCCAGTTACTTACACTTTCATAATATGCACAAAAGCTGTTTGTATGGCTATTCCCTCTGGTCCATTGTCTGATTGATGTGTGTGTGTGTGTGTGTGTGTGCACTAAATAGATCCTATAATTGCAACAAAGACAGCTGATCTGACAATAGTAAACTGCAGCCACTTTTCTCTTGCTTGAGTCTCCCATTTCTTTGTCATCTACTTTAGCCCTAATATATTCAGTCAACACGGTTCTATAGGCAAAATCAATTTGCTGTGTTATGTGGGCAAGTTTCCATCTATTTTTTTTGTGTCCTTTTGTTGCCCGACTGTGACTCAGCTGCAGTTGTAGAGGTTATTCAGTTTTTAAAGTTTGGCTCTCTCTTGCTCCAGTTTGGAGCTGAGACCATTAGGTGATTGATTAATTAGTCGATTAGAAAGTTTATCTCGAACTATTTTGATAATCAATTACTAGATTTAAAGGGGCACTCCACCGATTTTTACAGATGGAGTTATATAGTGTTTTCTGTGGGTCTGGAGGACCTTTCTAAAGTTGGAAAAGACTTTTTAACAAAAAGCCTCCGTTACAAACTGGATGTGTGAGGTTTGAAAGAAGTGGACATTTAGGAGGATTGAATGAAACACTATTGAGGTGCATTATGGGAAATGTTGGATGTTTTTGACGCTTTACTCACGTTAGGGACAAATCAAGATATCTTGACCTCTTCTGCTTTGATTTTGGCCGTTCTTTTTTAAAAATCTGTGTGAAAAATGTGAGAACGTGCTGCTTTCCCCCATCTTAAATTATAATAAATTGATTATCTTTTGGGTTTTGGACGGCAGGTTGGACAAAACAAGACGAAGATATCACCTTGGACTCATTTTCACTATTTTCTGATGTTTTATAAGCTCAATAATGAATCAAGAAAGTAACCAGCAGATTAATCAATAATTAAAATAAGCATTAGCCCAACTCTGATCTTGGTGAAATAAGCTAAAAGAAGGAAGAGGAAAGGCAAGAGCTTTGTTAAATTTCAGTTGGACATCTCTGAATCACAACAGACAAATTGACATTAGTATACTTAAGCTTTATGTCATATGTAAATCAGTATTTAAGAATAACTGTACGGTGTTGTGCAGCTCTGTCAAAAGTGCACTGATGCGCTGATTCTGATTTTAGAAAGGTGTTATTACTAAAGAGCAGCCTCAGCGTCATGCCAATATAACATTATTAGCTGAATTAATCTCAAGAGCTCAGCACCGTCTCATTAACAGTGCCCATTGTCAATTGATTTAACTTTCACTCTGTCAATAGGCCAGTAGTTTTGTCTATTCAGGTTATTGGTTGCCTTGGTTTGCATAGCCACATGCTTACACAGCAAATTAAAAGGCTGTCTCATTAATTTGCCATTCAGTGTGGTCCAGTAAAAAGCCCTGGTTCTCTCCTTCACTTCATTTCATGACTGGTGTTTTGGAGGAATGAAGGAGAATAATGTATAATTAAACCAGAGTTTTAATCAATGAATGACACCACAAATGTCAAGAAAGAAATAAAATGTGAAATGTCACTGCTGAATATGGTGTTTAATTAAATTTAAATGTATCCTGGATGTTGCTGCAAGCTTCTTACTTGATAGGTTTCCTCTCTGAAGCTATTTTCAGATTATGCAAATTTGGATTGCTAGGACTCAACAATAATTCAGTGTTGATGCTACAGAGCTCCTTAGCATGCCACAATTTGCTAATTAGCACAAAACACAAAGTGGAGGTGAGGCAGATGGGAATGTCATTAGAGTTGCAGATATTTGGTCATGAACCAAAGTATTGATCAAGTTGAAAGGTTGACCTGATGGGTGCAGTTGATGACAATTTAAAGCCAAATTCATCCTGAGGGGGAAATTAATGTATGTACCAAATTATAATGGCAATCAATCCAATAGTTGTTGAGACATTTCACTGAAAAGCCAAAAATGTCAACCTGATGGTGGTGTTAGAGGTAAGGTCGGGGGATCACCAAAGTCAGTTATCCTCTGGGGATCTGTACAAAAGTTCATAGTAATTCATTCAATAGTTGTTGAGATATTTCAGTCTGGACTAAAGAGGCGGACCAACCAACCAACCGACTGACTGACATTGCCGTTCCCAGAGCCTAACCTAAAAACTAACAAAATTACTGATATTGAAGGCCAGTTGTGGTGGAAGAAGTATTCAGATCCTTTACCACAGTGTAAAATACAACATGTCCTCATAATTAAACGACCACATAGGTCGATTTACGATGCACCCCAGAACGACCCATAGGAGCGTTTTCTAATATGCAGCTTTCCAAAACTGTTACAAACCACTGTTAATTATGTTTTATGGTGTGACAACGCTGTGGTTAAGGTCTGGTTAGGTTTAGGCACAAAAACCACTTGGTTAGGGTTAGAGAAAGATCATGGTTTGGGTTAAAATGATCACTTGAAACGTGGTGTGGGTTAAAGTTACTACTTCCTTAAAGTAAGGCAACCTTCGTCATCATGGCAACAGTAAACACCACGATAATCATAGTTACGTTTTTTTTTTTTAAACTCTGTCTCCTGCAAGTAAGTCCCACATCTATCTATCTAGCCATCCACCCAACCCCCCACCTCTGAATATGGAAATTTGTCACCTTATATACACATCATCTAAATTGCGTCACTTCTCTGGGTCATAATTACTACGGCCACTAGATGGCGTCTCTCACTCAAACATATAGGTCGTTTTTGGCGACTGAATTTTCAACCTATACTGTCGTTTTTCTTGGGAGGAGGGGCTGATAAAATTAGACTTAATTCCAAGTAAAGTTCCTGCATTCAAAATCTTCTATAAGTAAAAGTACAAAAGTATTTTCACAAACAACCTACTTAAAGTATCAAAAGTGAAAGTGGCCCCTGTGAGTGTTATTAGATATCATAGTAATTGAATGTTAATACTGATGCATTAATGTATGAGTAGCATTTGGTGGGTAAACTATAACTATGCACCATTTCGTAAGTAAAATATTTATCTGCGAAGTATTTGTCAGATAAAAGTAGTGGAGTAACAGGAACAATATTTACCTCTAAAATGTTGTGTAGTAGAATTAGAAAGTTGCCCAAAATGGAGTACAAGTACCTCAAAATTGTACAGTAGTTGAGTAAATGTACTTAGTTACTTTCCACCACTGTTGAAAGCTGTGTTAAGTGTGTTAAGTGTTTCGACCCGACGTAATGTATAACAGCGTGACAGCTCAGTGGGTTGAACATTGATTTTATTTTATATGTGATTATATACAGTATTTACAATATATAAAAAATATTTTTATTGATTATAATTACAGAAATATTTCCACAGTTAGATTAAATTCATCCTCCATATATTTGTCTATACAGTGAACATTAATTAATCAAATATATAATTAATAAATTATTAAATTAATAATTAAAATAACTGTCAACTGTCAGGTATATATTTCGGTTTTAAAATATGTCTCAACATTCTAGGATATACATGAGATGTTTTGTTTGTTTGTTGTTTTCCATCATAGGTTGTCTTGTCACTGCTGTTTATCAGCAACAAGGCCTCTCCGGTTGCTAAGGTGGGCCGGAGGCTCCCTGGCAGCCGAGAGCACCTCGGGGCCCAAGCGCCAGGTGCTGTGTGACACGTTGGGAATTTCCCCCGAGTCTGCGTCTCCTACCAGCACCCTGTAGGACGGGATGCAAACAGGGATGTAAAGAAGGGCGAACCCACTGAACTTGGCTTAAGACTTATTTTTATTTTATTGTATTTGCACAGACTTTATCCACATTTTAGCCATATATAGCGCAGAATAGGTCATGTCAACTTGTTATGATCAAATGGGGCCTTTTAAGGGGAAATGAAGTAAAATTGATGATTTTTCTGAAGTATAATGGCAATTTTTGCTTAAAACTGATCACAAGCTATTGGTCTTTTCCCACATTTCATTCATTGTTTAATCACTGCACCAGAATTTGATTCATGCAGGTTACATTATTCTGTTAGCTGCAGGGTGTGGTCTTACAATAATAACGCGCAATCTGACCAGGCAAAATATTTGGTTGTGTAAACTTCCTGAACAAACAGCTAAGGAAGTGTCAGACAGGATTGCCATTTGCTCTCCTGTGACTGGCTGTGACTGTTTTTACACCTTCCTTCTAAATAAGGCAGCAGGCTGCCAGGACATATGACCACCGTCCCGATTTGGTTTCTGGACACAGGATCCATCCATCCATCCCATGATTGCTCAACGCCAATGAAAGTCAAACACTCTCACACACACACACACACACACACACACACACACGCTCACACCCTCCCCTCCTGCAGGTCTCCCATGTGAGGAAGAGCTGTGACAAGTCGGTCACAGTTAGCCAGAGGAAGACTGAAAAGATGTATTCAAAATAAAAGCATAAAAGATCACCACTTGGAAAACTTCTCGTCTGGTATTAGATGAGATTTTATTTTAGTGCTTGTGTTTTCGTGCTCTTATGTTTTTCACCTCATTCATTAAACACTAAATTTAAGCCTCCTCAAATACCGTCTGTTTCGGCTCTGTAGGCTCAGTCCACTGAGAGGTGCAACAAACGGTAATGTTCATTAACGATTAATCTTTCGATCATCGTCCAATTAAATGTCAAAAAAGTATGAAATTCCTATCACATGTTCTGAAAGCCCGAAGTGATGTCATCAAATGTCTTTTTATGTCCAGCCAATATTCCAAAACCCAATTCCAGAAGATAGAAAACATAGTCCCTCCAGGATTTCGCTTTCCTTGTGAGGCAGAATCCATCTTGTCAGGCTTCAAGTTATGCGCATGTGTGCAAACCACTGGTGGTTCGGACCAATTAGCATCCTGTGAGGATTCTTGTGTCCTCTCGTGATCTCACGATTGACAGATGGTTCATCCAATCACCTGTGAAGTATTTTTTTTGAAAGTGCCTGCCCTTTTCCAAGTTTCCAAGCACGACTTCTCAGATTGTTCTGTGTAAGAAACCATCTGGCATGTCAGGTTAGCATTGTCGCGTAGTTTTTTTTGTGATTAATGCGGCCAAAAATGCTTTATTCTGGAGCGACTTCTCTCAAAAATTGTGATACATATATTGTGATACATATATTGTGATACATATATTGCGAGATTGGTTGAATTTGTATTAGTGCGATCGCAAGATCGCGATTTTCTGGAGGGACAAAAAACAGAGAAAAGCAGCAAATTCTCATATTTGAGAGGCTGGAACCTGTAATTATTTGATATTTTTGCTTGATTAAAATCCTTCAACAATTAATCAGGTGTTGATAAATCGTGACAGAAATTATTGACTAATTGATAAGTTGACCAATCAGCTTATCTAGACTTTGTTTTAATTCTCATGACTCAAATGGAACTCCTTAAGTATCACCACAGACCATGATGACAACCAATTATTTTCAGTGAATGTATTGTAATGGCTCCACTTTTGTCCAAAATGTACAGATAAATGACAAATACGTCAGGTGTTACTAAGCCACCAGAATGGCTTCAATGCTCCCAATGCACACTTAAGGATGAACAACGTTCTTCCCAAAATATCTCCTTATTTGATGTTTTTATGATGATGGTGTCTAATATGTTGGTAAAATTCTCCCAGGTGTTTAGTTGGGGTTTAGGTCTGGTCACTGTGAAGGCCACAGCACATGATTCACACCATTTTTTCAGTTTTTAATTCAGTACCTGACTCTAGTTTATGGAAGTGGAAGCTGGATGACAAGGTGATGCAGGGACACACTCACACCAAGGGTTTTGTTTTGAAATGTAGCATAGGAAACCCTTCTTCTTATTCTGTCTTGCTTGCTTGGCACTGATGTGAAGGTGCAGCACCCCCCATCATTCCTATCAGAACTGCTGCTGCTGCTGGGGTCCTGTAACTCTTTCTCTCCTCCTCCCATCTCCTACTTTTGATGGGGGGGGTGCAGCGGTGAAGTCACAGTGATGTCATTTTAGGATGTGAGAGTCGGGGGCAAGGTGAGCTGGTTTTGCGGTGAGTGGTGTCCCTCCACGGCCAGCGTTGCCTGTAAAGAGGCGCGGAGCGGCGAAAGATGATCATCGCCACCGGCACCAATTCAAGCTCCGACGCGCTCTGTCCCTCTCCTCCTGCTCAGATCTCGGGCTATGGGGCCTTGATCTGCCTTGATCCCAAAAAAAGCCTTTACCACCACCATGCCAAAGGACAAAAAATAAGAAGAGTTGCATTTTTAGGGCAGGTAACTTTGACCACGTGCCCCAAAGGTAAACTGGATGGCCATTGCGCAAAGGTGCCTCTACAGTATGTTCGGCGGGGCCAGGACGCACTGGACGCTGCCAGCAGTTATTGTACTGTGGACTTCTCTCTTGGGGATCGTTTCATCCTATCCGGTTCCGAGCAGGACTAATGCAACTTTATTGGAAAAGAAATGGGAGACCCTCTTCTCCCGCTCCTATCTGGGCATAGCTGGGGGAAAATCGGAGCTGAACTGGGAGAGTGACTATTTGCAGGGTATCAAAAGAGTGCGGCGACTGTACTGCAACGTGGGCATTGGGTTTCACCTGCAGGTGCTCCCGGACGGCAGGATAAGCGGTGTACACAATGAGAACCAATACAGTGAGTTGCATCCGGCAAAGCACTGTACCAGAAAAAGAGTGTAACCCTATGCGCAGGCTGTGTAAAAGTTACAGCGCGTCACTTGTCTTGCATGATATTTAATAGCCTAAGAGGTGTCAGCATGGTTGAAAGTTTCCGAAAGCAAAAACAGTGTACCAAGAGCCTTGCATCCGTGCAGTGCGAAATATCCTCCCAAGCCAAAAACATGACATGAATGCTTGGACCCAGTTTAGACGCTAACTTATTTTTACCCTGCGTCCCGCTGCAGCAGCACTGCACACATAGATCACACTCAGCACGCTGTAAAGCACACTCATAAAGCATCATAATGTCTTAAATGCAAATTGGTGGATATTCCAGGGGGCTAATTGATCAGACAGAGCATCATTCATGCGCAATGCACCTGCAAGGTTACACCCATCACTGCTGCATAGGCCAGTTACTTTGTCCCCAATCGCAGCGTGACACCTCTTTGCTCCCCTGGCTGCTCTAACATTATGTTTCGTTTAGGTCTAATAGAGATCTCCACCGTGGACCGAGGAGTGATCAGCTTGTTCGGAGTGAGAAGTGAGATGTTTGTCGCAATGAACAGCAGGGGAAGGTTATACGGAACGGTACGTTTGTGCGCAACTCTCCCTCTCCCTCCCTCTCTCTCTCTCTCTCTCTCTCCCTCTCTCTCTCTCACACACACACACATACACACATCCTGCTGAGTGTAAGATGAGTTCATGTAGCTGCTGCATCCGTGGGTTTATGAGCACTGTTGTGTTATTAATATGCTCTGATGTTAGGGGTGGGTGGGGGTGGGGGTGAGGGGGGGGGGGGTGGTTTCAAAGTGGGGTGCAAGGAGTCCCATTTAGAGGAAGCTCAAATCTTCTGCTCTGTGTCACAGTCTTATGTTATTTACTCCTCAACAAGTTCAACAAAGCAGATAATAAACTTATTAATCTACCATAGCTGCTAGTTTGTAGTCCAGTAATCATTAAAATGAATGGCAGGACAAACACTAAACGTGCTGACCTGTGTATAAAAGTAAGGTCAGTTATGAATTACTAATGTCTTAAAATGGCCCAAAGGCAGATGTGACATTAATATATATTTAGGGGTCATTGACATCATATAATGCAGTGGCTATTAAAAAAGTTAGTACAGTATAGATTTTCAGTGTTTTGTGTATAAAACTTTGAAACATAGTATTAAATGGTTAATAAGTATAAGTATGCTTTGTTATGAGCCTAGATGGTGTTTTATTTAGCTAAGAGCCCAATATGTAGCTCTTGATGGGGGAAATAAAAGAAATGATGTATCTGTAAGCATGAAAGCACCAACATCTGTGTGATTATTCTACAATCACACAGTTTCTGATTTAAATCATAACTTTTAGATGATTTCATGTAATGCAAAGTTCAGGTATGGCGATGGTGTTTAAACATTTAACATTTGAGAGATTAAGCTTCTTTTGCTAAAAACAAAAAGCTTTTTTGTAGAAAAACATGTTCATTCAAACTTACTTTGAGGAATATAAAGTATTGTTTTAGCTTTATGGTTGTAATGAAGGATGTAAAACTATATTTATGTCCCAAAGTGGTTGAAAATATGAATTCTCTGGAGGACAAAGTGTTGAACATTTCAACATTTAACCTCGACCCAACCATAATGTGCCCCACTCCATTGCGTTTGATCATTATTCATTCAGCAGCATTTCCCCTTTTGATTTATGGCAACATTTTAATTTAAGCAGCTAGATAGTTTTCTAGTTAGGGTACGTGGGATTTTTTATGAGTTCAGCAGTAAAAGCAGGCGGCTGCTATCTGCGTTTGAAAAGGGCATTTCTTTTGCAACAACATGCCACCTCCTCCAGTTTCCCTCGAAGCATGCTTTCTAGGCAGGCTGTTGGCCAAAGTAAAGGTCACGTGGAAACTGTGCATATGTTGCGATGTTCATCCCATGTCTGTCCTGAGATTTATTGACCCTCTTTCTCTCTCTCTGTCTTTTTTTGTGGCATTTTTTTATAGAGAGTCTTCGGGGATGAGTGCAAGTTCAAGGAGACTCTGCTGCCCAACAACTACAACGCCTATGAGTCTTTTGTTTACAAGGGCTTCTACATCGCCCTCAGCAAGCATGGCCGCGTAAAGAGAGGCAACAAGGCCACCACCGCCATGACCGTCACACATTTCCTCCCGCGACTATGAGCGAAACTGGCAATAACTCAGTAATTTGCACATGTGAATGTTCTTCCAGGTAATATAGAAATGCATATTCATGATATACACACACCAATGGACTGCGAAAAAAACACAAATATTTATTCTGTTTATATATATGTATATTTGGATAGCTATCTTTGTATATGTATGCCATACTGTGCTGCTTATTGTTTTTATGGTTATGGACGGGGAGAGTCGAAGCCTTTGCCTGTCTCACTTTACCTTGGTGCTTGCTGTAACTGAACTATGTGTCACTTCCTTTTTTGAGATGGAGGATGAGCTATATCCTGTGCTTTTAAAGAGTGAAATGAATACTTTTTATTACCTCAAAGAACCACTTTACTAGATTAAGGGATGCATGGAGTTCTGCTCAAATATCTGCTAAGTTTATCATTTCTTTCAAACCTTTGAGCGCTTTGATGGTTCCCTGCTCGATTATCAATGTCCGGCAGTGGGGAGAAAAAGAGACTACTTATATGCACTACCTTTGCTGCACGATTTAAAGGTGCCTTGGTGTTCCCACTTGTGGCCCCCTTAAACTTGCATGTAAGAGACACCCGCTGGAGTCAGAAATAGGGCTGACACTCCGGAGAGGGCCTCAGAAGAGGGGGGGGGGGGGGGGGGGGGTTGACTATCTCTGGTTTATTTTCTTTTCCGTAATTAGATCGATTAAGTAATATACAATCTGTGGTCGAGACCAGAGAGTGCTCAGCCATAGATGTGAGGAGGGAGACTTATGGTGCGAGGCCATAAGTTTGACTATGTGCCATCGCCAAATAAACAGGGTGGAGTGCTTATCTGTCCGAGGATTCAGTGAAAACTCTTTTTTTAGTTTGGACCTGGCTTGCGTCTGCACATAAATCACAGAATCGAGCGGATAAAGTGCACAGTAGAAATTAATCTGCACATTGTCTTGGACAGCACCTCCTAAAGTGGGTCGCTGTGTCCAGATCGCAGAGCTTTGGAGTGCCAGCCAGCTGCTGTTCAAAATGATGTCTACTGTCCATGAAACCAATGAAAAACCATGTAAATAGTCGCAAATGTAAAAGAAGACTTCAGGAGCTTTTTATGCTGCTTTGTCGCAGTTGCCTGAACGAGGCAAAAAGAGTTCAGGTTGCACAGTGACCATCGATGATGGTGCCTAAATGTTTCAGTAAGAATTGTTCCCATATGTTCTTTAATTTATCTTTGTGTCGGTGTATTCGGTGGAGTATGTTGTGTGTGTGCCCTGGGCCATATTCCCCTGCTTGTCTGTGTGCTCTGCAGCAGCACTGCAGTGGCAGCGAGGTGTTGGGAGCTGTAGGCAGATTGTTTTAAATGCAATTATGGATGAGTCGATCATGTGCCCTGAAGGACTAAAGGACAGTGCAGTTTGTGGACTGGATGCACGCCATGTGATTTCAGAGCTCAGTGTCTTCATTTCTGTTGATTTTTAGCTTGAGTTTATACATTTGAGTGGGCATAAAAGGCCGGAAAGTTAGTAAATCAACACAAAAAGAGCACCGTTTGTAATATGTAATAAGGCCTTGGTTTGCATAGTGGCAGTTTGTTTACAAAATGCTTTGCCGACTTACTGTTACCATGTGGGCCGATATGTGGTTAATATCTTGGTACATGTTGCAAAGATGTATTTCTTGCTTCACTCAGTTTCTGAGGATCTCACAGAGTGCATCGGCCTCTGTGAGAAGCTTGTTGCACCATCAACCTCCGTCCGTTCTTGTGTTTAGAGAGGAAGCAGGACTATTTCAATCCAGGAAAGACGTATGTGCGGGAGCCGGCCCGCTGTCTTTGTTGTTCAGCAAAACCCCTGCAGGAATGTGGATCTGCCAGGATGACAGGCAGCCTCCCACATACCTGAGCAACCACCCCCCACCCCCTCCCCACCCCCCCACTGAGCTGTATCATCCCCACCACCCACCTCTGCTTGTCCCTTACCCCGACACCCCACCTCCTGCTGCAGACCTTGGATTCCAGCTGTAACCCAGGAGCTTCCTCCTCTCCTTTCAGCCTTTTTTAGTTCAAGGTCAGAGTCACAGACCAGCCTTGGCCCCAACCCCGGTGGCCAGGGTGGTCTGCTATATAGGTCGTATTGTTTCCATGAAATAGGAATTTGAAATATCTTTTTGATGCATTAAACAAGTTTATTTTATACATAAGCACAATATAATTTCTTGGACTGATGACACTGGAGTCTCCAACTTACTGGTCCCCAGTATGAGTCATCAGCTGCATCTGGAGTATAAAACTAGAGCCTGCAGCAAAAAGCTTCACAATCTGCAATATTTGTGAAACAATCCTACTTCTGAATTTGGAGCCCCACCTCTTTGAAATACAGCTCAACAACACGCTATCCCCTCCCCCTTCCAAGTACTTGTGTGTTGGGATATTTCTGGGGAGGGGACATCTGCAGAGTTAACGCAGTGTGTGTGTGTGTGAGGAGCAGAGTCATGCAGAGCCTCCCCTCTCCTGCTGCACCCGAATCCTGCAGGACGGCACTCCGGCCATCCTCAGGACGTGCCCTCAACTGCTGCTCTCCCTCAACCCCGCACACCTTTCACCACATACTGACACAACACAGTATCACCTGCTGCTCAACTGTTGCCTGTGACGCACATATCGATTCACAACAGTATTGTGCTCACATATAAAGTTTTTTTCTCTTTTTTTTTTTTTTTTTTTTTTTCTGAGGATATTTTACGAGTGAATGATAACGTCCTGCTGAGGCTGCAAAGCAGAGCAAATTTTTTTTCGGGAGCTTGGCTCAAAGTTTCATAAAGCAAAAAGACTTGTTGCTGTTGTAGATGAGGCTGCATGCAGTACAACTGATGTACATTTCTTGTTTGGGGTGTTTGAATCAACTTGGCGTCAATCAGTCATCATTTGGCTAAAGTAGCAAACAAAAAGTGATCCACATTTTCAGCTGAGGAAGGTGTGGAAGTGGACTTTGCGCATGCACAGCAATGAGAAATTCTCTTGCCCACCTCACAATCAAGATGTATAACGTCTCTTGTAGCACCTTATTAACAACATCTTGATTATAAACTAGTGTAAAGAAGTGAGTTTTCTCACACGTCTGTGTCAAGAAATAGAGCTGGAATCCCTAAAAGAGTGAAGGTTTGTGTCTAAAACAAAAAAGCTCACCTTTCAGCTTTGACCAAAAAATTTTATCCAGATTTATCTGTTGTCTCTTTTTTTCTTTCCACGGCTTATCATAGATCAATTTAAAATTAATTCAAGGTGAGGAATATGTTTTTTTTATAATGTTCAATGTACTATTAGCATGCATGAGCCCCGAGCTTGATTAGGGGTGTGTGCTTCATGTGTTATAAGCAGAACTTTTTTTCTTTTTTTTTTCTTTTTTTTACTCCTGCTCATAAAGGGAGTGAGCCTCCACTCAATTCCTCTCATCTCTGTTCTCATATACCTCACCTTCTGCCTTAGTTTTGGTTTGCTGATGACTGTAAATTTAGAAGAAACAAACGTCAGCTATTTGTTTCTGAAAACAGACAATGCTAAGTAAGGATATTAAAGTTTTTTCCTTTTATTTTTGTACGTATGTGCTGTGCACAGCAGTCTACTGTATTCCTGAGATACCAATAAAAGTTTGTTTTTTTTAACTGGTTGCTGGTAAAGTATCGTGCTCTTTCTCTGTTAGTTGGACTCTGATTTGACTGTATTTAGTATTAAGTTTGTGTGTTTTGCAAATTTGAAAGATTTAACTAAATTATCCTCTATTTCCTCCATTTGGAAGGTGGTTTTGAGTTCAGTTCCCTGGAGAAAAATATAAATTTTTAAAGTCCCCCTCCGCTCAAAAATTTGTTTTTCTTGTTGTTACTTAATTGGATGTTTGAGCTTCACTGTGCAAAATAATGTATGTGCAAAGTTTGGCAGTAGAAGGCTGTTTTCAAATTCATCTGCTGAACGAAAGTGCTTACTTTGACTCTGAGTTTGAGAGCTGCATGTACAAGCACGGTTTTGTGACTTCACAACTAGTTTGGAAGCTAATCGTGGTTCAATGTGCAACTTACACAAGTGTGATGTGGAAACTTGAAACCTCCAGTGCACAAACACTGAGAATGGACTTTTCAGTGAATTAGGAGACATCTTGTGTCCAGCAGTTAAACATTTGAGATTAAAAAATATTTGCATATTAATAGATTCTTGATTTTTCAATGAGGGAGACGTAATTTTACGAACTTTTAAGAAGGTGACTAATATTCCAAACAGAGTATTTTAATGTCTTGTAACATGGCTGGAGGGCATCTTTAATGTATCTTGTGCTGAAACTCCACCATCCAAAAATACAGTTTTTGCCAGTCAAATGAACAGAAACTTGCAGTGAAGACTGAATTAGGGAGTGGCTCCCTCTGCTGGGGAAATGGTGCAAGCGTTGAGTTGGGCAGGTGCGTAAAAACAGCAGACTGAACCAACTTCTAACTGGGACTGGACGTCCAGTTCATTGCAGTTACACAAAACTATAACATATTTAATATGATCCAAATTCTGGAGTTTGCACGATTTTGAAAAGTTAATGTAACTAATCTAAAACTGATGTTTTATCATTGATTTGATGAACAAACGAGTCTGTATTTGTGCTCTTTATATATTTCTTCTTTTATATTGCCCAACACACTTTCCAGTCCTAACTTTGGCCCATTAGGACAAAGTCTTAGAATAATGTTTAAGGTGCATGAGTCAACACTTCGTGTCACCAAAAATAAGTGTCCTGATGTCTGACCAAGAGCATCGGGATAAACAGACAGAGGTGGAAGTGGCCCTTCCGCTGCAGCAAACCCGCACATCTGCTTTGGGGGCGAGTTTCTTTTTTTACGTAAAAGGATGTGAGCAGGAGTGGCACTCGGGGGGCTTTAAATAGGAACTGTCTCCAAACTTTGGGACAACAGAGCATCTGAAAACTTCCAGCAGCTCGCAGTGGAAACCAACGGTTTGCTCCAGGATGGACGATAACAGGAGACTGGGAATGAGGGACACTGTGCTGGCGCTCTTACTCGCTGTCCTCCAGGGATTTCCTCTCGGGGAGACGGTCCCGAACCCATCACCGCTGGTTGGATCCAACTGGGGGAACCCGAGGAGATACGTTCACCTGCAGACTTCCACAGACCTCAACAACTTCTACTTGGAGATCAGATTAGATGGCACTGTGCGCAAAACTACAGTCAGGAGTTCATATAGTAAGATCCCTATTTTTTTCCAGAAATCTCAGTTTAACATTTGAAATGTGGCAAAGTCTGAAGTTCTGTCTTTAACACCCCAATGCTCACTGTTCTTATTTCTCTGCAGGTGTGATTTTACTGAAAGCTGAAACAAGGGAGCGCATCGCCATCCTCGGCGTCAAAAGTAGCCGTTACCTGTGTATGGATCTGGAGGGCAACCCGTTCAGCTCTGTAAGCCAATACTCAGTTTCTATTCTATTATTGATTCAATCGATTCATTATACTTAACTTTTCATTTTGAGTTCCTCTTTCTTGGCACTCTTTTGAGGTTTTAAGCATAGTTTTTAACATCGCTTTCTAACCTTTTACGCACGTTTACGCACAAACTTCACAGCAACTATAGACTGTTTATTTTGGGTTATTTTGTGGTTTTAGTTAAAGAAATGCTAAAAGTGTTTAAGTATCAGTTAGTTGCTTATAACAAGAGGAAATGTACAGACAGAAGAAGGAAAATAACTGATATTCACTGGTCATAATATCTGAAACAGAATGAAACTGCTGCGCGTACTGATCAAATAAGTCTGCTGTAATCAATAGAAGGTGACAAAATTGATATTTAACGCATTGCTTCCATGCTGGAGCCTCATCTTTTCCTCCTCTTTCCTCTCTCTCGCAGCCCATCTGCCACAGGGACGAGTGTCTGTTCAACCACAAACTTCTGGAGAACAACCGGGACGTGTACTACTCCTGCAGGACCGGCATCCTGTTCAACCTGGAGGGCTCCCGGCAGGTGTACTCAGCGGGCCAGAACCTGCCGCAGACCTCCCTCTTCCTGCCCAAGAAGAACACGGTGCCGCTGGAGCGCCTCCTGCTGCACAGGGAGAAGAGGAACCAGGTGGTGGATCCCTCCGACCCGCACAACGTCTACCTGGGTCAGACCGAGGAGGGCTCGGACTCCCGGGCCCTGCCGGAGGACGACGCCGACCTGGAGGTGGAGGTGGAGGTGGAGGCTGGGGACGAAGGGCGCAACGTGTCCCGGGAGACGCCGCTGGACCCGTCCACCCACGACCCCTGGAACGTGCACTCCTACAACCCGGCCAGCCCCCGGAGCACCGGGACCATGGGGTGATTTTAATGGGACATGAGTGTGGAGAAGTCTGGGCGCCCCTTTGTCTTATCTAAGTGAGTCCATGTTTAACCTTGTAGTTTATGATCATATGAGAGAGAGAGAAGCATAAACATCAGAATTTATTTTGAACAAAACTGAAAGGAGAGCGTTCAGGTTGTTCCTTCTATTTCACACTGACTCAATGTATTTTCAGTCATCAATCATTCAGAAAAGCAGTGTGTTTATACACTGAATGTACAAAGTATTAGACTTGACTTGAAGCCCCTTTTGCACAATTTATATATATATTGTCTTAAAGCTCAATTCTTTCTTCTTTTTCTGTTAATTTAACATCATCTGCTCTGTAAATTTAAACTTCAATCAATAAGGGATATGTATTTTACCCGGATTTATCTCATAAATAATGAATATTTTGTACACTCAAAAGCAGGTTTGGTGATAGATGGAGGATATGTGGATGCAGGGACCTAAAATGTATTTAAGATGACACATTTAATTGCTTTTACAAGACAATTAGTAACAATTAGTAACTGAAAAAGAACATTTTAGTGTTAGTTCTCTGGAATCTATTTCCCCATTCCCATCCATTCTAATAGTCGGCATCCTCTCAAACACTGAGTTTATGAGAAATGGAAGTAAAAAAGTGAATTATTCATCAACATTGTTTCCTTGAGGAGCTACGATTGATTTTCTTTACTGAGGATGTGGTTGCTCGACAACTTCTGGGAACGTAGGAGTATCAGTAAAGCAAACAGGTTACAAGAAATTGTTAATTCCACTGTGTACATTTTGTTCACATATTGTTTTTTTGTTTGTTTTTTGTGGGCTATCATTAAGGGTTTTACAGCTGGCCTGAGAAACCTGCATTTAAAAGTGATATTGATGTTATCTCAAGACAGAAGCCTACCTCTGGAGGACTTAAGGCCCTGTCTACTGAAACTAGGCAGGATTTTAAAATGGAAAAATATATATAGGAATATATGTAAGAGTTGTATTTAGTAGAGTTAAGGTTAAGTTTTGCCTTTATTTTAAAGTCCTAAGTTTACTAAGTTGGATAAAGACGATTTAAAGTTTGTTTATCTTTAGATTTTCAACCTAAAACAGCAATTCCAAAAACTTTTCTAAAACTATAGATCACTGCAGTCACTTACAGTATCTTTGATGAGGTAACGTGTCCGTATATGTACATTTCTTTGCAAACAGGAGTACAATCTAATTCATGACTTGAAGGAATATAACTACAGGGTAAATAACCTTTACAGAGAAATCAAATCTGAACTCCTGCTATGTGATTTTTACAGGTGCTGGACACCACCAGCAAACACGAAAACCCAGTCCCTAATATTTATTTATTTAAATCCATGCCTTAATTGTTATTTATGGTATTTATAAGGATGATTTACAGTTAAATGTACATGTAAGAAAACATGGTTTGTCTTTGAATGTATGCGTCGGAGTTGTAGATGGAGTGTTGCTTGAATTTGGGACAAAATAAACTCATAAAGGAAACATGTTTGAGTGTTGTGTCATTTATAGCTCTGAATTTTTTTTTTAAAGCTTTTGTGTTGTGTTGTAAAGAAAACATGTATTATGTGAAAGCAGGTATAACAAGTCACTGCGCAGTAGTTCCTCTCATTAGCTGAACTTCCTGCACTTTCCCACCTCCTCTGCCTAATTAGCTCGCAGGTACATGAGTTGCAGCTGAGTCATGTCACTCTAAAAATACACTTAAGTGCCATTAACCTTTGACCTGTTAAAGGACAAAATATCTTAAATATCTTGTAAAGCTTACAGGAGTTACAAGTTTTAACATTCAGATATAGAAGAAATGTATTGTTTGATATGGACAGAAATCTAAAAGGTTTAGCTTTTTGCTTCAAAATTTTGATTTGTGAATATAAAATTTGGTCAAAATAATAAGATAATTATTTGTTTGTTTAAATATTTTCTGTTGTCGCTGCCAGACAACCTGTGGAGATTCAGAAAGTGACTGAAATCTCTGCTAATTGTCATTTTAACTCTGTTTTTTTGCGTATTAAACAAACAAGATAAAGGTTAAAGTGTGACTGAACCTAGTGCAGGTGGATTTTATTACATTTAGACAAACCAGGCTAGCTGTCCCCCTCTGATTCAACTCTTCTTATATTTACGTAGAAAAGTGGCATCAAATCTTTTCTACTCTCCGCCAGAAAGCAAATAGGCCAAAGTGTTTCCCAAAATGTCAGATTTCTGTTTTAAGGTTAGCTGTAAACCTCCAGTGATCACACAGATTTATTTATTTCAAATGACCTAGTTTAGTTTTACAAGCAGCAGTTCTTTGAGGGTGACTGCACGTCTCTAGTAGCTATTAAAAGCACTGCACAGTTCAGTGGTGACAGTGTAGGAGGGCCCTAGGGTGCTCAAACTTTTTCCAGTCACAGTCAGGATGAGGAAAAAAAACCTGATCTCTAATCTGTTCTTAAAGGACAGGTTCACAATTTTTCACAAGGTTTTCTTTGCTGTAATTATTCAAACTGGCTATTAAAAGATTAAAATGTGCTTTCAATGTAAGTGATGGGGGGAAAAATCCACAGTCATTTTGTGCAAAAATGCATTTAAAAGCTTATCTGAAGCTTATATGAGGCCACATTTACAGTCTTTTTCCCTCTTTGTGTTTCCCTGTTGAGCTGCGATGGAAGCATAGTAACAAAAAGAGGGGCTTTGGCACTAAAAAGACTGTAACATTGAAAGATATCTACTTGATTTGACTCATTTGGACGACTGAAGCTTCATATTAGCTTCAAATAAACCTTTAAAGCCATTTTTGCACAGAAGGAGGCTTGTTTTTGTCGCCCCTCACTTACATTGTAAGTGCATTATGAAGGGATCTTCTAATGATCACTATGAACAGGAGGGATGATTAAGGCAAGAAAAACCTGTTTCAATGTTCATTTGGGCACCTGACTGTTGTTTTGAGAGAACAGTCTGTGTCTGTCCTTTAAAGAAATCTGATAGCAGGAAGTGACCTTTCCTTATCTTTCTGTTACACCCCTGAGCTTTTCTGATCAATGATACTAGATAAAATACTCAACTTGTGTAGCTATCAGTATGTAAATGCACTACATCATAAATATCAAGAATAAGACACACAACTTCTTCCACTCTTTCTCTATATATTCTGTTATATATCAGTACAGTAAAAGTACTTTTGTGCTCAGTGGAAGTCTTCAGTTTTTAAGATTTAATCTCTGTAGTGTTCATATAAATAGATCACACTGTACTTCATTACATTAACCTTTTTGTTCAACACAAAAAAGAAAGTGTTATGTTATATTGCACGAGTAAAATGAGCAGCACCACAACTGCAACACAAGGAGACACATCAACTGAAATGCCACATTCACTCACCGTGTTCAATAACACATTAAATAGTCCGACTTTGGTATAACATGTTAAAAGAAGCAATAAAAATAACATGGTTAAAAATATAGTATGACTTGAGTCCTTACTGGCCTACAGTTGAGAGGACGATGAAATGCTGTGATAATACAGTACTGTACAATCAGAGGTTATTATGATGATTACTAATTCAGAGCAAAACACTACAGATAACTGAGAAAATTTACCCTGTGCATGGTTTGATGTGCATTGTTGATTCAGTTACTCACAATGCAGCTCTGTGGTAACTGTGATTCCCTTTTGTTCATGATAGTTCTGTCATCACTCAGTTTGCATACATAAACTTTTACTCCATTTCTTTTCCTTTACACTATTCAGCAGCTGTGAGGTTTTCCAGGTGGTCCTTTCTGTTGGTAAAAACACAGCGAGCAGCAGAGAGGACCGGGCCGGACTCAGACTGGCTCAGGGTGAGAACGAAGCGGCTGATGCCCGTGTTTGGACACGGTGAAAACAGGTGGGACATCTTCACCCCCGGAGGCAGAGAGCACTTTAAATCCTCTACAAGGTGCCTGATGGCCACACGGATGTAGGCGCCGTGGCTCACCACCAGAGCGTGGACCGACGCGCCCTGAAGGCCGTCGTCAGCCGAACCGTCGGGAGCGACATCCGAGGCAGCAGCCGCTGTCCCTTTTGCTGCGGTCGCGCCTGCGGAGGCATCCGGTGCGGACCAGCCGTGCTCATCCAACATTCGCTCGAAAAGGAGTTTGAGGAATTTTTTAAAACGCAGCTTCACCTGGAAGCAAGGTGACATGAAGCAGAACTTAGAGGGTGGAGGGTCAAACTGAAAAGATTCATCAGCACCAGCAGGTGTGAGAGTCAGTGACTGGAGGTCAAAACTGAACAATTTAATATCTTCAGCTAAGGTCTTTCTTTATGTTTTGTGTTCTTGTACTTACTGTATATAAAGAATAAAGAGCTAACTGCAACTATTTGGGTAATCGGTTAATTGTTTTAAGTAATTGTTCAAGCAAAAGTGCTCAAAATTTGCTGGTTGTAGCTTCTCTAATGTGATGATCTGCTGCTTTTCTTTGTTTTAAACCTGCATTAACTGATTTTTTTTTTTTAACCACTTGGGGGCAGCAGAAACAAGTTCTGAAGACAACGTTGACCTATCATAACCTTTTAAGTCAATGTGGTGAACAACAAACCGTTGTTTATTTACACATTCAGCAGTCACAGAGCAACATTATCATTATCATTTGGAGTTGTGTTTCTGTCCACCTGATGAATGCAAGTACAATATTCACTCTTTAGTTCTGTTTTTGCTCTCTAACAACTCCTGAGGGAAATATCTGGCTCTTTAGCTGCTAAATGCTCCACTATGTTCACCGGCTAGTCTACAGCTAACTGTGTCTGTTTGCCGTTTGGTGCTGAGCAGGTAGTGTAAAGTGGGTTTTTAGAGTGTTTTCTCTGATAACAGCTGCCTGCTGCGGCCAAAAACAACACTATGAGAGTGCCGAGAGTGAACCAAAACAGTAAAGCTGCAGCCGGACAGCTAAACAAAGACAAATATTGATTATATCCACTTTAAATCAGTGTAAATTGAATATCTTAAAGGTTTTAGACAGTTTGTTGGACAACACAAGACATTTTCTGACATTTTATTGAAAAAACTCATCAATTAACTAAGAATATGATCAGCAGATTTACTGATAATGAGAATAATTTGTAGCCTAAATAAATAAGAGACAAACTAGAACAGCAGCAGAGGTAAGCACACATGTACCTCCATATTTGGTGATTTTCAAATTTTCAGATGAACTGAAAGATTAAATTCTCCTTCGTCTTAACTCTCTAAAAACTTGTTGAATTACCTACAACGCTCAAAATGAGGCTGTTTTTTCTTATTTTCTAACGCACACTGAGATGAATGTGAGCACAGAGAGTCCATGTATTTAAGTAGGAGTAGTTAAATACTGTTACTCGTGCAAATTTACCCAGATCTATTACTATGCACGAATTAGCTTCAGGTGTTTTCGCATTACTCTTTGTAAGGAACATACACAGTTAAAGTCAACTTCATGGACTTTTGGATTTTTAAAATGGAATGACCCACAATGAACACTGCGTGGCGCTGTTGTACAAGCAATACTTTCTTGACCTTCAGTTCAACAGTATTGAAAGAATGACAGTCTCAGTCTCCAAATGATGAATCCTGAATGCATCTGTCTCACCTGGTCTAAAGTCTCTCCTCCTGGAGGGGTGTAGTCACGACACGACTGACCCGCAGCGTTCGCCATGTTCTTCAGATCCTCTTTGGGACGCCCTTCAGCAATGCCAAAACCCTGAAAAGACAAAAAAAAATTCAGAGTTCGGTAAAGAAACTCTTGTACTGTGTGTAAAGCTTTGATATTTAGAAGTAGCTTAAAGCCAGTAGATCTTACCCTCTCTCTGAGTAATGGCTCCAAAACCATGTCCGTGCCAGAACAATGAGTGTTTTTCCTCAGAATTATTTCAGCTGTCTGACAAAGGAAACATCATCTGGAAATTACTGACTCAATACATTTATCGTTGCCAAAAGGATCTGTCATGTACAAACTTAAGCCATTCTTTCATCGTCAGCATCAGTGAGTCAAAGACCAGAAAGACATTATTTGCATACATGTGTTCATAGAGTAATAAGAGAGTCTGATGTAGCGCCAGACCATTACTGGATTTGCCTATATAACTTTATAAAAAATAAAAACAAATATCGTCACGTATCGGATAACATATACACCAATACCGATAAATCTGTGATAGGCCAATATTGGCCGATAATATCGGCTGACCAACATATCGATCAGGCTCTAGTCTGAAGCCCCAACAGTGAAACTGTGGGGTGATGAGAACCTTTGAAATAAAATGTAGTTTTCTAGTTAAAAGTCCAATCTAGGGCGGCAACAATTAGTTGATTAATCGATTAGTCGCCCGACAGAAAATGAATTGGCAACTATTTTGATAATCATATAATCGTTTTAGTCATTTTTAAGGAAAATTTACAAATATTTGATGGTTGCAGCTTCTCAAATGTGAGGATGTTTGGATTTTTGACTGCTGATCAGACAAAAAATGACATTCAAAGAAATTATATTAGGTGTTTTTCACTATTTTCTGGCATTTTATAGACAAAATGATTAATCGATTAATCAAGAAAATAGTCGTCAGATTGATTAATAATGAAAATAATCATTACTTGTAGCCCTAGTCCAATCACAGAGCTTCTTTTGCATCTTTGTGCTGCTGAATGCTACATATTAGCTCAACGCAAGTTGTTGCAACTGAAAGTTTCATTTATAAATGATCCAACAAATTCACTAATGTCAGGAACTGTTGCTCAGCATTACTAATAAGTACAAAATGTAACGTGTACATGTTGACAGAGAGGTAGGAGGCAAATCATAGTGCGCAGTATTGCAACAATACTTACTGTAACTACAGGAGGAATTGTGCAACGTTTGACTCCATGACATTTTCCAAGTCTGGAGACACGAGTAAGGTTGTTGCACAATGATTGTGTTTCCTAAGAAATCCCATCAAACCGCATGAGTTTAACTCCATCAATGAAACATAAAATCTGTCTATAACTCATACCCCTCTGTGAGAGCTCATGTATGTAAATCTGATGCTGTGACAACTGAGTCACAACAGCAACCTTCCATCTGTGCAGATTTGAGGTGGTTTTACAGTTTTCTGAAGCCAAACATGAAATCCTTGAACTGAAGTGAGAACACAAAAAAATCCATCTGGCATTATTCCACATTTTTATTGCTAACAAATCCCACGAAAAGACCAAAACCAACGATGCATTAGTCTGTCTCAATACTTTCCGACTTCCCCACCCTACCCATGGGTCACACATATATAGTTTCACTCTTAAACAAGGCTCAGTAATTTTCATAAAATAGCTGGACACTAGTTTTTAGCAAACATTACTCAATCAGGAGTAAATAGTGCATTTGTGGGGGAGTACTTTCAGCTGCAGATTAATACATATTTGGTGCTCTAGTGAGTATATCCAGAAGCAGGACAGTCTACATAGGACTGAGTCAAAATAAACTGTAGTGGTGATGTTTATAAAATTAAGAAACATGACACACAGTGCAACACTGCAGCTTATTTATGTGTTTATAATAGTTTTTGGACTGCAGTGGAAGTCTATGACACATAGACAGGTCTGGTTTTGATATTTTTTTTTAAATGGGATATGTTGACAATAAGAAAAGTATTATCAAGAGTATTACCAAAGACAACTTTTGGTAACAGCTTAACAATGATTCAATAGAAACTGTGCATGAGCTGATGGTGTAATAACAACCAAGCTCAAGTGCTCAGTGAGCTGGTGGTTCCTCTTAGGATTTCGGACTCAGTAACACGAGGTGTGTCTACTGGGAATTGTAAGGTGCCCTTTTGTAAATCCTCACTTGGTCAGACAGCTTTTTCTGTTCGGGGGATCAACATGTGGAACTCTTTAACCACAGAAATGGATCATGACTGGGAACATTTTAAACTCAAACTGAAAAAGCTTTTAAAGAGGGATGAGTCATGTAGTCACGAGTGATCTGGTGCTTGTCGTCTTATTAAACTTTTACGGTATGTTTGTTAGTGAGCCGTTTGTGCTTTGTGCTGCTTTGTACGTACTTTGTTGTTGAGTTTCGTGTTGTGATGTATGTATACATATTGTTGAGTCTTGTGCAGTTTCATATGTATTTTACTGTTAAGTTTTATGTATTTTAAAAGCCCATCTAGTTACAGGCATTGCAAACTAGCTTAGGCTATAAATGCTGTGGTATGTGGCATTAGTTCATGTTATATATTTGTCCCTATAAACATTGAATAAAATAAAGCTCAAGAGAGTAATCGTGCTCGTTTTTCTCTGCCCAAATTAAATATAAATGAGTCTGAATTACCTGTACAGCCCGCTGTAGGTTGCTGACAAACACGTTGTTGAATGTGATGTCTGTGAGGTATCGTCCTGCGGCATCGCCCTGCTGCATACCTGTCTCTGACAGGAGAGTGTCCACACCTTGACCTAAAAACACAAAGTACAGTCAAGTGTTTTCAGTGTCTGCAGTTATGGGATGTGTGCAGTGGAGTACAGAACCAGGTCAAAGTACACTTCAGTGCCAACATAAGCATATTAGATGTTTTCATCATAAAACACATGTTGTAGTATTAGTCATGTCCACTCATGCTTTAAATCAGTGGTTCTCCCTATATTTCCATCCATAAGTAACACAATGACAGAATATATGACTATTTTGGCCATGGGTTTCATACACTTTCTGTAATAAAACATCTAAAAGCACAGGTCTCATCAAATGGGGGTCCGTGGTCTAATTTGTGTCAGTTTAGGGGTCCTTGACGTGAAAAAGTTTGCTTTAAATGACTGTAAGGTGAATCAGACTTGACTAAACATACCTTGCAGCAGCTTATCCCTGTTGTACTGTGTTTCCCCACTGTGTGAACACATAGAAATGTGGTTGGATTAAACACGTGAACGAACAATTATGACATTAAAAATCGCAGTTAGCTAGTTAAGACGACCAAAACACGACTAGCACGTTTGCTGAGTTACTTCAGTCTTGTTTAATGCTGCTCATTCAGCCGCCATGCGTCATTAGCGCCACCTGAAAGGACGTACTGCGTCTGGAGAATATATTAAAATCACCAAGTCATTCATGTCACAGTCTTCTGTACGTATAAATTGAAAATAAGCCTGTAAATAACCACTTACTGTCGTATCAGTGTCAAACTAAATGTAAACATTTTCAGCAGCAGCTCTCGTGATACTTCCCGGTTTGTTCGTCAACCCTGTGTGACGTAGCCTCTTGCGTCATGACGTAATTTATATCGCATTGCAGAGCTGCGTCAGGAAAAATATTCCAAGATAGGACCAAAATATTGTTAAAGATCCCCTCCAGACAAGTTTTAAGATGTATATAAAATACTCTACTTTGAATAATAATTTCTGAATAATAATTTGAAGAATAATTAACAATTCTGATATGATTTTTTCCATTAAAAAGCTTAATTACCCTGTTAAAATCATTCAAATTACATCTCATTAAATATTTCAGAATCTATAAATATGCAAATATATTTAATTTCAGAAGTTTAACTGCTGGACATAAGATGTCTCCTATCTCAATGTAAAATCTATTCTCAGTGTATGTGCACAAGGCGTCAAGTTTCCACATCACACTTGTGTAAGTTGAATATTGAACCATGATTGGCTTCCAAACTAGTTGTGATGTCACAAATCATGCTCGTAGGCCCGCCTCTTAAAATTGGATTTTCAATGAGCGCAGACAAACTTTCCACTTTCAGCAGATAAATGTGAAAACAGTCTTCTAGTGTCAAACTCTGCACGTACATCATTCTGCACAGTGAAGCTCAAACATCCAACTCCAGGAACAAGAAGAAAAACATATTTTTGAGTGGAGGGGGACTTTAATATTTCTTCAATCTTTTCATTATATGTAAATTCTGCACACATGTATGCAAATGATTAAATAAGAAAACAGTTTTCTTTCGACTTAATAAAATTAAATTTGTTTGTTACATAAAAAGCAAACATTTAATATGTTAAAAAATGTATATTTTAGGTTATGTACATACCTATATTTGTGTGTGTTACTTATTTGTGCCTTCCATTCATTGAATACATTATGAAAACTTGAACACAACTGTATTAAGACTTAAAACTCACCTGTTCCCCAAAGCCTTTGACCGAGCACTAACGTAGACCTCAGCAGTCACTTTATTAGTTATTTTTATTACTAGACATGTTTTATATGTTTACATTATCATGCTTTTATGTTTTATGTGTTTACAATTGTGTTTTAATTTCTATCATGCTTTTACATGTGTCTACACAGTTTTAATATTTACTTTTACATGTTTTTAATTGATTATAATTTGATTGTTTTAATAGTTATTTTATTATCCTCACATTGGTGTTTTTATTTAATAACTTTAATTGTTCTTGCTACAATAAATAATATATATATATATATATTATATATTTTTTATTTTTCTGTAAAGCACTTTGAATTGCCCTGGTGTATAAATAAAGTTGCCTTTCGTCAGGCTTTTACACTAAGATATTTTATGTTTTGTTTGTTTTATGCAGCAGGACTTGAAGCAACGTTAGTTAAGTATTAAAACATAGTTTTAATACTTGACAAATAAATCAAAACTTTAATTAGTCCTAATGTTTGGCTGTCTGAAAAAAGGATATTCAGTATGAATAGTAAAACATTGTATTTATTAATTAATTGGACTAGTAAAATTTAGTTTTTCTTTTTTTTAAAACTGACATACCTGAATATTTACATGGAGAATAAGAGCAAATCTAGTTTTCTAAGAATTAGAATATAAATTGGATTCTGTTATGAATTTTATATGATTACAATTTTGTTGAATTGTCAACAAAGGTATCAAATAGGGATGAACGCTTGAAATTTCATCAAAATCGCAATATGGCCTACAACAGTTTTCAAATCGCAGGAGGTGCACTATTTGTTAAAAAAATGAAATGTGTCAAAATACCATTTAAAATTAAATATTGTTGTGCTGCAGAGACGTCCTGACTACATATTATCTTCTACAGACTTAAGAAAACATCTTTTTTTGGTACAGATTCCCACAAAAATCACACCACAATCATTTTAATATGTTTTCCAATGAAAATGAGAATAATGTATTTTCAGTTCCTCTAATATCACAAATCATATCGCAATTGCAATATCAGTCAAAATAATCACAATCAGATAAAATTGTTCAGCCCTAGTATCAAAAGTTTGGACATGTTCGATTTCACATTTTATTTGTGAAATCAAGAAACAATCGTTTAAGATACTATACAGGATTTACTATGTATTGTAAGTTTGAATTCTTCAAACTTAAAATATGATTGCGGAAAATTAATAAATCAAATAAGAAAATATTGGTGTTTGACATAATAAGAAAAGAAACAGCCATCCAACTTGCAAATATTCTCGGACAGATCAAATGTTTATAACAGAACAACTAACTATGGTCAAACTTTTACCTAAATAATTGGATTTAAAGATGTAATTTATATTGCTAAGATATTGCAATACAACCCATGAGTTTGTATTTTAACTTCAATTCTTATCACCCTATTTCACTTCTTGTCTTTCTGTAAAAAAATAATTGTTTTCTTTGGATTTTTAACAGTAACAGTAAACAGAAAAAACTTTGTTTTTCCAGATGCAATCCTGTAATATTTTGGAATAATTTTGCATTAAAGGACAGGTTCACAATTTTTGTATGTCTTAAAACAACAGTCAGGTGTCCATATGAACACTGAAAGAGGTTTTCCTCGCTGTAATCATTCCTCCTGTTCATACTGGCTATTAAAAGATCCCCTTTAAATGTGCTTTCAATGGAAGTGATGGGGGACAAAATCCACAGTGTGTCCACACAGTTATTTTGTGCAGAAATGGATTTTAAAAGTTTATCTGAAGCTTATATGAGGCTACAGTAGTCTGAGTTAGTCATATCAAGTGGATATCTGCCACATTTACAGTCTTTTTAGCATCAGATTCCTTCTTTGTGTTTCCCTGTTGAGCCGTGGTGGAAGTATAGTGACAAAAAGAGGGACTTTGGCACTAAAAAGACTGTAACGTTGAAAGATATCTACTTGATTTGACTCATTTGGACGGCTGAAGCTTCATATTAGCTTCAGATAAACTTCCAAATACATTTTTGCACAGAAGGAGGACTGTTTTAGTCCATCACTTACATTGTAAGTGCATTATGAAGTCATCTTCTAATGGTCAATATGAACAGTAGGAATAATTATGGAAAGAAAAACCTATTATGTATTTGGCCACAGAGAATAGCACTTCTCGTCTCGCTGTCCACCAGTTTTATGGATCATTCACCCTCTACTGGCAACTGAGAAGCACAATCCAACAGTGTGTTTAATTCTGCAGAGAGGCAGACACCAGTCCGCACACAGGAAGCCAAATAAACCAGTCACGTGATTTTAGCCAATTTATTGAGGAGAAATTGTTGAGGTACACTGTGTGGTTGCACATGGGGATAGTGGGAGAGAGGTTTGGAATAACAACCACACTGTGAACAATGACAAACATTCTGGTGGTTTACACTTCACCTAAATGGGTACCTCAAAAAAAAAAAAAAAAAAAAAAAAAGGAAAAAAAATCCACTTTATTCCAATGAACTGATCTAAACACACCAATGAAACTCCAAGTAAGAAAAAATAACTTTTTTTTTTTTTGTCTTTCCGATACATGTATAGCATACAGTATAGGCTGTTTTTGACTTAGCACCAGATAAATGAAATAACCTATTTTAAAGTATAGTCACTTGAAACAGTTCAGTGGAATCTGGTGGCAAATGTTTCTCAATTTAAAGAGAGGAAGCAGCGTCCTCCCTCTCACCCAGGAAACAAAACAAACAAAAAAAAAAAAAAAAAAAAAAAAAAAAGTGAAAACCCGTCCAACAAATTCAGAGTGAAAACAACGTGTGTGATGTGAAGTGTGATGAGGTAATGCGAGATGGGCTCTCGCTCTATCCGTCCAATTAACCTGAGGTACACAAACATTACAAAGAAGCAGCAAGAATATGATAGTATATAAAGATACAAATGAAACAAGAATAAAAACATGCTAATCAAAAGATCGGCAAACACGAGTACTTCCAGTCCCGCACCAAACTGTTACGTTCCCTCCAGTACACATAACAAGAAAAGCAAAGAACATATACAAAATTCATAATATAGCAGCACACAAGTGAATCACAATAAGGCATCTTTGTGTAAGACTAGAAAGGAAAAGCTTCATAGCAGCAAGAGAATGATGTGTATAATCTATTTTTCTCACTTTGGAATTATCTCTTTCAAATTATACACAAATCCTTTAAAAGCAAAAACATTTTTTCTGTTTAAAGCACTTTTTTTTTTTTGGAAAACAAACATTTTGGCTTTTGCACAACAGAACATGCACGGATACAATTTAGAAACCATTTCTGTTCTAAAATGTGATGAGGATTTCTCACATTTCTGCTCATGGGGAAATGTATTATATACAGTCTAACTTTCACACTATGTAAACCCCTACCCATGTCTATAATTGAGAAAAAAAAACTCACAAAATGGCAGTTTTAAAACTTCAGTTTAGAGAGCAGTTTACTTTAAAAAGAAAAAAAAAAGTAAAACATGAACACAATTCAGAATATTAAACTCTTTGAAAGAACTATTGGAAGGTTTGGCTATGAATGAACCAAAAATTCAAATAAGGTTAAATAAAGGCACTGAATCAAAAAAATCTAAGTCTACATGTGACTTGGCTTTTCTTAGTTTATATACTATTATACTATAAACACGGAATATTCTACGCACCTGTCAGGGGCGTAGCTTTCAAGACAATGTGCGTTACCCCATGGGAATCCAGCCCAAAAAACATCAAATAACTTAAAAGAAAAACTAGAACTGAAACAAAACAAAACAAAAAGACCCTAATAACCCACTGAACTCTCCTCAACCACTATCCCCTTACCATTTTTAAGGAGTGTGTTTTAAAAGTGCATCAATATTGTTCCTATCCTCCCTCTCTCCGAAAAAGTCAAATGGTAAAATTGATAACAGGAGAAACTCCTATCAGATCAGCTAGAAGCGAGAAACCAGGGATTCCTCCTCTTCCTCCTCCTCCTCCTCCTGTGTGTCGCTCAAGTAACGTGCAACATCATATAGCTAAAGTTAACATCCCCGCCGTTTCGCTATCATTCATCAATCCAGACTTCTAGCAACTTCCTCCACTTTTCACATGCTTTCCTTTTCCAAAGACTTCACAAAAACCCTTCAACTTGCACCCGTTTCCTCTCAAACCTGGCAAAAAAACAAACAAACAAAAAAAAAACATGCTGAATCTCCTTTCTCTAGTAACATTACATCCGTACTACCCGACTGCGGCTAAAATCTCATGCAACTACTAAACACTCTTAAATGCTCTCTAACATGTAGGAGCTAAAACAAAGAACAATAATAATGTAGCCCCGCTGAATTCAAATACATGTACATACTGTCCTGTTAACATACCGGCCTGTTGATTTAGCAGTGAAATCAAGACCTCAATAACTGACCTTGTCCTCTGTATTAACCTTTCAGACAGTAGCCACTGCTCCAGACCTCAAACCCTCTTCACGTCCCTCCTCTGTGAGCAGGCCCAGCCCACTCCTGGCCAGCACTTTTCAGCATAAATAGTCGCAGGTGCACAGTATGCTAGATGGTGAGAGCGGCTAGCTACAGTAGCGCTCCTCTGACTGGATATCAGCTTGGTTTAAATGCCATGTACTGTATTATCAGCATGTCAATTATAACACTACTAAACAGGCTTTCCTGCACAAATGAATACAAATCACACATGAGGAAAACCCAATAAAACTATGAATTGATAACTGCTTGCTAAAGATGATAAGAGTAACATAACTAAATACTAGCTAAATATACATTATTTATCATATTTATTTTTGCTAGGTTGTATCAAAAGAATATTTCATATAATTATACTATTTTTTTTTTCAAGTATGAAAATATATTCAGGTTTCCACTCCGGAAAACCTAAAAGGCACTATCAAGTTTTCAAGAATTTTTAAATACCTTGTTTGATTACATGTGGCCCATACAAAAAGGTTTGGGTATGAATGGGGCAAAAAAAAAGGAGGAAAAACTAGAAATTTCTTAATTTCTAAAAGTTCATAGATTGTCACACCATCGCTCATGGGGCGACTTGACGTAGATATTGGCAGCTCACGCGCCCTCGCTCCTGTTAGTTCATTGGTGGACAGGCGTGACTGGTGTATCAGGCGGCGACGGGAGTTCACAAGTTGACATCGCGTACATCTGTGGGGGTGCTGGACTGGTCTTGTTGCTCCCTCGCCTTGTTGCCCGCTCTGACCCCGGTCTCCTGCTGGTACTGTTGGCCCTGCTGCAGCCTGGTGGCCAGCACACGCTCTATCTGCTCCTGGCATGCCCTCAAACAATCCTGGAACAAAAAAGGGTCAGCAGTTGTTACGCATACACAGACACACACACACACATTTCAATTACACCTTTGTGTTTAAATGCATTTAAGCCAGGCTAACCATTTACACAGCAACCACACAGCTATCTGTACTAGGGATGCAACTAACGATTATTTTCATTATCGATTAATCTGCCGATTATTTTCTCGATTATTCGTTTTGTCTCTAACATGTCAGAAAACAGTGAAAAATGCCTGTTCTGGTTTCTTAAAGCCCAAGTTGGTGTCTTTAAATGTCTTGTTTTGTAGGATGAACAGTTCAAAATCCCCAAAAATTAGTTTGCTATCATGTATGACACAGAAAAGTTTCAAATCCTCACATTTGAGAAGCTGCAACCAGCAAATGTTGGCAATTTTGCTTAAAAAAAATGACAAAAAACGATTATCCGATTATCAGAATAGTTGCAGATTCATTTTGTGTTGATCAACTGATCGATTAATCGGCTACTCGTTGCAGCTCTAATCTGTACACCTGTACACAGACACTCAGAAATACGGCATGTCTGGCACATCTGACGTGCAAGTTGTTTAACAGCTTTGGTCACATGCGTGGCATACCAGCAGGGAATTATGTGTCTGCAGGTAGGTGGTCCTGTCTGCACCGTGACCAGAACAATAGGTACCAGCACACTCCGATACCAACAACGGGCACAGAAATGCTCAGACACGAGAACCGAGGATGTCTGAGGTATGAGCACATTGGTGGGGGGTGGGAAGAAACGAGGGAGGGAGGGGGTTGGGGGTCCTAAAAGAGCTCTGTGGTCTAGCAGTGAACAGATAAGCAGATCTGAAACTCTGGACTCCCTTTCTCCACCCCCTGGAGGTCTAGAGGAAATGGCTTTGACCTACTGCACCCTGACCTCGAGTTTGGGTGTAAAACAGAATATAGGACAGTGGGACCGGATGTTTTTGGACAACTTCTCTTGTGAAAGGGGATCCTCTCGCTGTCTCTGTCCCTCTCTCCTCCTCCTCCTCCTCCTCCAGCAGGTCTGCGTGGAGATGTGGGAGGTCTGCCTCAGTGAGCTGGCTGCAGGTCCCTTAAAGAATGCACCGAGGCTCGCAAAAAGGCCAGCATTCCTTTGAAATGTACGGATAATTGGAACCCGATGGGCTGCAGTCGGAGCGCCTGTTGTGACGGCTGGGTTGCGGGGCCCACGTCGCCATGGCGACGTAACCACAAATCTAAGAGGCAACTGTGTTGTTCCTCTGGACCATTGGCTGTGGCCTTTCTGGATTTCAAGGCTTCTAAACTGGTCCTCTGGTGTCACAAGATACTGTGACAATGAAAACACACACACACTGGGATAAATATATGTGGTGTATGTAGTATTTTTTAACTAGTGAGAATGCCGTTTTTAAACACACATTTGCAACGACGATTCATGTGTCAAACCCTGCGTAATTCTTTGTAGATGTCTGCCATTTTCTTTTTAATAACTGTTTTACTTTATGAGTTATGAATATTTAAATATGATCCCCATAGACATCCATTACATTTATATCGCAGCCAGTGTGCACAGTGCAAACTCTATTGATATTTTAAAATGCTCAGTATTGCACACCAATCAAATGTATATGATGTCATTATGATGGCATTTATAGTTTATGAATTGTTAAGAAGTTATATATTACATTAAAGTCTATGGAGGCCCATTCACTTCCATTGTATTTATAACTTGGCACATGTATACAGCACAAACAACATTCAAATATCAAAATGCTCATAATTTCACACTGACAAACTGTACATAATCTTATTATGATGACACTTATAGTTTATGAATTGTTGTGAGATTATATTTTACATTAAAGTCAATGGAGGCCCATTCACTCCCATTGTATTTATAATTCGGCACCTGTACACTGTAAAAACTACATTAGAATATCAAAATGTTCAGTATTACAAGCTAATGAAATGTACAAAAGCTCATTATGACGGCATTTACAGTTTATGAGCTATATGCAGTTATGCACTCAAGCCTAATAAAGCTCCATTCACTCTCACTGCATCTGTAACTCAGCCAATACATAACTATATACAAGTGAGTCTTCATACATTTAAACATTCATCCAAATATGTCCAGCTTAGATAGACTTCTGTTACTTCACTGGCCTTTCCTCTGGAAAGACGCTCATCGACTTCATTACGGACATATTCCTCCACCAGGAGGGGCACACAGCTAAAGTGGGAGCCATGCAAAGAAATTGCATGCGTCTTACCACAAGAATGTGGGCTCTGAGTTTTAAGAAGACATTCCCTCTGCCGCTGCTCTTTATAGCAGCAGTCTGGCTCCCCAGCCAAGAGCCAAAAGCTCGCTCTCCCTCTCTCTCCATGAAAAGTAAATAGCTTCAATCTGCCACTACTGAAGTCATCCCTGTTGTTTACTAAAGAGCCTTCGATCCTGCTTGTGAGTTGTTGCCATGATTATTATTAACAATGCATTGTTGTGTAGCGCTACAACTGAAGACTAATGACTTGTAGCAGACACAGAGTTCCTTCACTGTGGCACTCACCACCTCTGTGTTGGTGATCTTGGCCAGCAGGTCTGTCAGGTTGTCTCGACTCAGCCTCTGGTCAGTGTGGTCCAGCTGCAGGCCGCAGACAGCAGCTCCCATGCTGCCAGTGGCAATCATGGAAGGAGGGTTCATTGCAAGGCGGTCATCTGGCGAGGGAAGATGAAAGAAAATTGATGTGCAGAAATCACATTATTAACTGTGACACAAAAAGCTGCAACACTTAAAGAGGAAGTATGAGAGATGCATGAGAGGTACAAACATCTGAATCATCTCCAATATGCATGCTCTGCAGCTGAATCCGACTTTCCCACAGTCTGAATTTCAACAGACGTTGCTGCACGGTGGAACCTGTGTGGTTTCCCCCTCATAGAAACTTCAGCTCTGATTAGAAAAGCAGAGTAGGAATCCTCCTACTCAGTGAGCAACAAGTTCCAAGAATGACTCCCTCTTGTCCATACCCTAGTCTAAAGGCTTTAAGCGACAACAGGCCTGCTCGGAGGAGGCGGAAGAGCAGGCAGCAACGGAGAGGACAACATGAAACACCTCCGCAAATACTGAGCTGAAGATACTTTTTAAACAGCTCATGATGTGGCCAAGTGATTTCAGTTTTTGCCTGGTCAGGCGTTTTCATTTTATGGGACAACCTGACCTGGAGACATGTTTACAAAGTATCTTATCTTACCGCTAGGAGTCCTCCTACATGGTGCTATAAGTCTTTTTACAAAGCTCCTCAGAGCAACCTTTACTGAGGAACTGCAGGAACTCCTCATATCTTTGGATGAAATTTGTGTTTCATGAATGAACTTACTACGTCTTCAGTGACTCACTTGGACATGACTGGTCTGTGTCAGTGATTGTAAAATAAAATATTCAAATATACACAGGAATGAGAAACAAATGTCGATAGCTAGATAGCGTGACTGCATTTATTCATTTACTTATCGCAAATGGCGAGTATTTTATGTACATTTAATGAACTGTAGAGCAAAGTGAGGCCTGACGAGCGCATTTTTGGTTCGATGGACAATTCAGTTGAGAAATCAGAAGTTCATCAGTGCTGCAATAATTTGCCCACCATCAAAATGAGCATGTATAAGTTTGTTAACTTTGTGTTTTTATGAAACACGGACGCGATGAGGAGTATTACTTTCAGCAGCTGACAGAGCATGGCTTAGTGTGTTTATCTGAAGAAAATATGAGGCTTCAGCCATCTGAGTTAGTCAAATAAAGTGGATATCTGCCACATTTACAATGTTCTTAGGAAAAACTCTTCCTCTGTGTTTTGACAGACAGTGTTTTCCTGTTCAGCTGCAGTGGAACTATAGTAACAAAAACAGGGAATTTGGCACTAAAAAGACTTTGAAAGATATTCTGGCTCATTTAGATGACTTATGCTTCATATCAGCTTCAAATAAACTTTTAAATATGTTTTTGGACAGAAGGAGGCCTGTGGATTTTTTCCTACATCACTTCCATTGAAAGTGCATTATGAAGGCATCTTCTACTGACCAGCATGAACAGGAGGAATGATTATGACAAGAAAAACATGTGTCAATGTTGATTTTGGCACCCGACAGATTCGAAAAAAAAATTCTTTAAGAGCTACTTTTAGTGCTTAAATGCTTTGTGACTTGCTCTTAGACCAAAAACTCCTAAAGTTAAGACTGACACAGCCCTTATTTTCAGGAGTTTCTCCTAACGTGGCCTGTTGTTTCTTTTTTTAGCATTAGGATGTTTTTTGAACGCAGCCCCTGGTGTGTTTTTCCACAATTACAATACACAGCCTTCTTCCGGTCTCAGCGAATGTACATGACCAACACTAATCACAAAACGGCAGTAACTCGGCGCACACAATTGTTAAATGCAGTCCAAACCAGTACTGGTGGCCTGATAGCTTTGATTAAAGCCTGCTTCACTACGCCCATCTTCTCCTCCAGGGACCAGCTGTCCATAGGAGGAGCTCCTCCATCATAAGAATAACATCTCAACTCCATATAAAACTCCAAACATTTACATTACTGCACAACCACAGCAGGCCTCCTTTTTTTTCCACTGCGGCTGCTTTGTGCTTGGATATAACCAGCTGCTTATGAATAGCAGAGGCAACCACTGAAACACACCCAAATATATATATAAATATATATGTATATATATATATATAAAAAAGTGTGACACTAAAACTTTGGTAAACAGGGCATGAATCTAATTGAAGGAGCCTATGGTTCCAATAACTAGCTCTATAAACAAGTGCTTATTGGTAAGATCTGACCGCATTGGCGTTTCTGAGGAATTTCACTGCACTGAAGTGACCTCCTTTGTTTTATTTCCCTCATCGAATTAGCTGAAGGAGGTAGCAGATGAAAGGCAGCCTTGTGACAGAGGAGTGCTATATATTATGTGTATTAGGTGATCCTGCAGTCGTATTTCTGTCCAGGATATGAAAATATTAGTGGGATTCCTAGTATAGGCAAAGGAATGCCATGGAAATTCACCTAGGGAGAGGCCTAAGGGGACATCTGAGTTTGTGCTTCTCCAGAGCCTCCAGAGTTTATTTTGGACACGAGGCCGAGATGGGAGGAGGAAGGAAGATCACTGGATCACTGCCCTGACTTTTTAAACCTGGAAGCTTCCCTGTCAACAAACAATACAGGGCAAGTAGCACAGCAGTTCAGCTGCACCTGAGTGCGTGCGTCTACTAGCGTACAAGATACAGTATGATACAATCGCATTCATTACCCGTTTACGTGGATAATCTAAACAGAGCCGTGATAGGATTATTCTCAAGCGCTTAGAAGAGAAACCTGGAAATGACCACTTTAAGCGCTCCAAGCACAGCTTTAAGCAGCTGGTCGGCTGTTTAGAGAAAAAAAAACCCTACTACAGGCTGTGGAGAGACTAGAAAGTGGATAAGGGAAATGCAGCCAGAGGACTTTGCTGAGAGAAGAAAGAGGTCACAGGCATAGTCACAGATGACTCACGACGGGAGAATGTTTGTGTGTGTGGGAATATTCTGCTGGATGTGGAAATAACAGCAATGAGGCAGCGAAGTGAGCGTGCGAGTGAGCAAACAAGTTTAAAAAAAAAAAAAAAAGGCACTAAAAGAACACATGAAATGATAAGCAGCTGTGTTACCTGTGGCACAGAGGGCGATGAATGTCAGCGTGTGTTTGCGGACCATGGCCAGCTTGTCTTTGGGAAGGGGCAGCCTGCGTATGATGTGCTCTATAAAATCATTGGGGATGACCGAGGCCATGTTCCACTTCAACTTCCCCAGCACGACCAGTTCCCAGTCCTGAAAGACACAGAAGACCATGATATTAAAAAAAAAAAAATGTGTCAGTCAGTTCAAATTCAGTTTCTTGGCTGAATCTACTCAGTCAGAGGGTTGAATGGCGTGGTGCCATGATTCCATTGACCGTGAAAAAGATCACAGTCCGTCCCTATTCCCAGAGGAAATGGCTCTGTAAGAAGAGTAACATTTCTTCTCTTTATCTCTCCTCGCTGTATCTTATTATCTGCGTGCCTTTCTCATTCCTCGCATCCTTTGAGTTCATATCGCCGCCATGTGACAAGCTTTGCCCCGCTTAGAGGCCCTGCCAGTGAGACAGCTAGCCCCTTCCTTCCTGTCAAACAGCTACAATGAGTTTGCACTGCACGGGCGGCACCACAGAGCTGACTCTTCATACAGTCAGGCTTTGCAGCACCAGCAAGAAAGGTGTACACAAGTCATGATTTCATTTCCTTTGTGTTAAGTCCATTTTTACAACCCACAAGTTCACTTATGTTCGAATGTTTTCTGTTCGGCTTTCAGTATTTTGAGAAGACGTACCTCTATGATAATAAAAATCAAGGCTTTAATATCTAAAATACAAACGTGTACTTCAGTTTGTGAATGTGTTTTAAGATTTAGAATATGCATTGGTGTTTTTGAAAAGGTAAGCCAACACTTGTTAGAGACAAAAAGACAAAACTTTAACAGAAAAAAAAAGTTTTTTAAATTCACAGCCCGATCGAAAGGTGGTTGCAGGGTTTTTCATATGTATTGTTATGCAAAATTAGTCATGACATTTCCTCTACACGTCAAAAATAGACATTTGGAGACACTCATAAATCTTAGTGTGAATTTTCACACCTTTAGGCCCCTTCCCACACCAAGTATCGCTATGTACTGTATTCTCAAATGAGAGTTCATGACCCTCAGCTTGCATTTGCAAATGTAAAGTACTGCGTTCATAAATTGCCATTCACATTTGGGCACGTCACATTTTCAATAATGAAGTTTTGATTTTTATTTCCATATTTGTTATCAAGCATCTTGCTGCATTGACGCACCAGTTTAGGTCTTTAAAGGTTTGAAATTGAAAGCATTTCCTGACATTTCACATCTTGGTTCCACATGAAAGAATTAGACATTAGGAGGAAGTGGTTTCCCCTATCAAGTCATCTGCTGTCACTTCATGGTATAAAAACCATGATCATTTTATTATGAATATGAGCACAGATCATCTGACTGTGCCAATGCAATACTGAGTGAGGTTTATGTTTGTATTTATATACAGTGGTAGGCACTAATAGGAGAGAGATAAGGCTGTCTCAGGAGCAGATGTTAATAAATAAAATTTCAGTTTGCTTCAAGTTTTTTTAAGTTAACATCCTATGATGTGAGGCTATTGACTGCATGCAATGCAATGCATTTTTTTTTTTTTTTTTAAACTTAAAATGCTGATGAATTCAACTTCTCGCTTCTTCTACGGAGATGTGTCACCTAAAAAGCAAACGTAGTAAACATCGAAACCCTAACACCAGCAGGGACAGCCCCCGTCCCGTCACCAAACCGTCCATCGTCAGCCATCGTTCGGGTTTCCTGTACCTAACCTGCCACACACACACATGCTACCATTTAACCTATTTTAGCCCCCATGGAGATTGTTGACTGTGACATGAGCCGGGGCGGAGGTTTGCTGTCGGTGCGCTCACTTCCTGGACAGCTGCCCCGACACAACCAACCCCCTCCCCCCCCCCCCCCCCCCCCACCCTCCACACGCACACGTAACTTCTCTGTTCCAGCTGAATAACCAGCAGTGGTGTGTTCATTACAAGGAAGAGCTGCAACATATTTCACTGGCTCTCGCTGCCTTCTCTGTACATCCTGTGAGGATATCCAGGAATCTGGAGTTTAATGACAATATGGAGAATCAAATGGGACGAATGTCATTTCCCTAAACAGCTGCAGGCAACACAATAGGATGTATAGAGAGCATATGGAGCCATTTGGTTCAAATAAGAAACAGGTTGAACTCTTCAACTGTAATATGGTCTAGAGTTTGATTAGCTGCATGACAGAAAATTAATCAGCAGCTATTCTGATAATCGATTAATCGTGTATCGAGGCATAAATCTCAGCTTCTAAACTTTGGAGGTTTTGCTGCTTTTCTTTAGGGCTGCAACTAACGATAAGTTTCTTGATTAATTGCTTGGTCTATAAAATGTAACAAAATAGTGTAAAATGCTCATCATAAGTTTTAGAATTCATAATCTGACATCTTCAAATGTCTTGTTTTGTGTGACCAACAGTCCAAAACAAAGATATTCACTTTATTTTAACATAAGAAAAAGAAAAGCTACAAATCCTCACGTTGGAGAAGCTGCAAGTAGAGAATGTCTGGCATTTTTGCTTGAAAAATGACTGAAATTATTTGATTATTATCAAAATAGTTGCAAATTAATCTTGTGTAGAGCTGCAACAATTAGTTGAATGAATGAATTAGTTGATTGATTTATAGTTTTGAGCCATTTCTTAAGACAAAATGCCAAAATTCTCTGATTCCAGCTTCCTAAATGTGAATATTTTCTGGTTTCTTTAGTCTTCTATGATAGTAAACTGAATATCTTTGGGTTGTGGACTAAACAAGACATTTTAGGTTGCATCTTGGGCTTTGAAAAACCGATCGACATTTTTCAACATTTGTTTTAACATTTCTTAGACCAAACAACTAGTCAATTAATTGATAATGAAAATAATCATTAGTTGTAACCCTAATTATGCGTCAATCAACCAATCATTTCTACTTTTCTTCGTCTTATATGCGAGAGTAAACTGAATCTCTCACAGTCTCGAAAAGTTTCAACATCTATATTTCCATGGTGACTGCGGAAACTGTATCTGCTGATGAGGACAGTGTGATACAATCAAAAGCTCCAGAACAAGCTAGTACGTGAACTTTTGAGTTGAGATCGTCTTGTCAACTTAATATATTTGGGTTTTGGACTGTTGGTCAGACAAAACGGACAACTTGAAGACACCTCAGGTTTTAGGAAATTGTAACTGACGTTTTTCTGATTTTCGATTAAGAAAATAATCGTTAGTTGCACGACTTCTGTCTCAAAAACAACACCTCAAAGTTTCCAAGTTGAATTCTCACACTCTGATCTTAAAGTTTAATAACACGCATGACGGTAAGAAAATGCTCTAAAGAGATATACTCTGTTACTACTGTTAAAGCATTTTGGCTGTTTATATAGTATACACTCTTCTGTATCTATCTGAATCCTGAATCCAAATTCCATACTGCATAACTGGCACTAGATGGCACCACACGCCTCTGCAGTCCACATGGATCCAGAGAGGATGTGGCTGCACAGCTCCACTTATAGGGAAAATGGGACACTTCCTGTGAAACCAATTCGGCCATTAGCATTATAATATCATCCCAAATTGTGACACTGCATTTCATGCTCCCACGAATGAATGGGGCCTCTGAAAAGACAAGCCACCATTTAGTTCTTACCAGCAGTTCCCGCGGCGTGATGGAGTTGTCTGTGTACATGCAAAGTTTTTCTGCTGATAGTAGCTTGTTGTCCTTTAACTTGGAGGCCAGGAACATGCACACAGCTCCCAGAAGCTGCAAATAACTCTTTCTTGTGGGCATCACTGCTAAGAATCTGTCCAAATAATTAATGGCTAAAGGGAAGACGTCTTCATTACTCTTCTCCTCCTCACACACCTGAAAAAAAGATTATAGAAAAATGTATATTGTGTTATATGTTGCAAACTGTAGGCTATAATAAAAGAAAACAAGATTATTTACACTTTAAAGCAAAACTTGGGAATGGGGGTGGTTTTCCTACAGGCTATGGACTATATAGGGCAGATTTTTCCATTGTCTCTGTGTTAAAGGTTTAATCACTCATTTTATTGTCCCTTTATTGTCTTTAGTAAGTCAAAGGCTGCAAAGTCAGGCAACGCAACCAAATTAGTTCAATAGGAAGTCTTTCAGCCATTAGACTCGTCATCCTTGTTGGGCTTGCCGTCTTAAAAAAAATATATATACATATATTTATATGTATATATAAATTAAAAACACATCGTCTACAAGCTTTACAACGTGTGCAAAATGTTCATAAGTCGTGTTAAAACAGTTTCCGACAGTTATAAATCAGCGGAGTTTGCTCACTTTGTCTTTTTTTATCTTTTAGAAAATGAAAGTGGGTTTGCATGCTCTCCGCCTGCCTTGCCTTGAGCTCGAGGCCCTTTTAAAAAATTAATAATAATTACAGTGAAGGGAAAATGTCGCGTTTTTCGATCATGTAAATTAAGATTAACTTCCCCCCTGTCGCCTGCGCTGGCTAATTAACGAAAAACACCCACTTTTTAGCGGTTAATGAAAGTAAATATCTTGCTAGGCTACTCCTTTGAAGCTGAGGTGGAATTTCCGACTCTCCCACGCCTTTGGTGAGTCATTCTCATTCAATTGTCAAATAGGTTAACAACACTGACAACTCTCTATGAACTAAAATACCCCATTTATGAGCCCAAATTAGCCTGAGGGTGCGTGTCAACATGCAAAAAAGAAAAAAAAAAACCCATTAAGTTAGCTAAAAGCAGTTAGCTCATCATAGCAAAATTCCCACAAACCTCGTGCATCCAACCTGCAACCATTCGTCTCATATAAGGCTGAATATCCTTCTGGACCCGCTGGAAATACGAGCACTGTGGTAAAAACCTGTCCTCAATTGTTAATAAACTTTGCAACACTCTGTCATCATAGAGGATGTTTGGGTCAGGCTGGGCTTTCACGGCTGTGTCCGACTCCAGGCAGAACAGCTCCATGACTCGGCCCCCTTCTTCCTCCACCCTCCTCAGGCTATAAAATATAAAAATACGGAATAAATATTGTCACAATACAGGAGGAGAAGCGCCCAGGACGAAGCATGAGGCTGCTGAGACTGCTGGGTTTGCTGCAGTCCTGACGTGCTGCCTCTCTGCTTCTGCTTCTTCTGCTCCTGCTGCTGCTGCTGCTGCGACTCCTTCTTCTTCTTCTTCTTCTTTCGCTGTCACACTGAGACAACCAATATCCGGCTTGTATTCAAAATAAAAGCTGCTGTGGTACAAACTCTACTCCTCTCATTGCTGCTCCTATAGCCTGACTTCCGGTCTTATTAATCTGCCTTTAGCTGCTTCCCTTCTCCTCTCAAATATGTTTTTTCTTGTTCCTGCAGCTGGATGTTTGAGCTTCACTGTGCAGAATGATATGTGTGCAGAGTTAGAAACTGGAAGTGGAAAGTTTCTCTGTGCTCATTGAAAATCTAATTTTAAGGGGGCGGGCTTACGAGCATTCATTTGTGACATCACAAATAGTGTCATGTGGAAACTTGAAGCCTCCAATGCACATATTACCTTGCCAGGCAGCTGGATTTGTGAGATCACAACATCATGAGATCATGCGAGAATCCATCTTGTCAGGGTTATGCGTTTGGGTCCGAACCAAACCAATCAGCGTGGCGAATCCAGGTGCCTCGCAAGGTAAAGGCTGATTTATGGTAGGTCACTTGATACTTTTGTGTCACTTGACAGAAATGAAAGAGTTGAGCGAGCTAGCTAAATTAATTAAACTAATTAAACAAGAATGTTTCTAAAGCTACAGACCAACATATCAATAAGGAAGTTCTGTGAAAACTACAATCTCCATGGCGACATTAGTAACACTACCCAATCACATTGCGTGACAAAATATGACAGTGTCCGTGACACAACAAAATTTTTCATGTGCACAACATGAAAGAAAAGTGTCGAGTGACACTTTTTTCTGTCGAAAAAATATGCCATTTCTGTCGAGCGACCTACCATAAATTAGCAAGACGGTGATAGACGGTGATAGACAGATGGTTCTTCCAGTCACCTGCCAAGTATTTTTTGAAAGTTCCTGCCCTTTTCATTGCTACCGCCTCCACAGTGAAAGAGTTTGTTCCAAAAAGGCGAGCGACTTCAGTAGTGTGGAAGTGATTTGGTTACAAAGGATCAGAAGTACAAGAAGACTTTAACAACCAAAGGGGACAATACAACAAACTTATTTCACCACCACCAATACTTTTGAGGAAGGTAGGCTCTTCCACTCAGTTTTAACCAGCATCTCTACTTTTCTAAAACACTGAAAGAGGCAGACACACCGACCATGACGTAGGCCCAGTAGTGGAAGAAGTATTCAGATCTTTAACTTAAAGACTCCCCACAGATCTGTATCAAAACATATAAATCACTCTGCTTGAAGCAATAAAGTGCGTCTGCCATGGTTTTTCCACAAAAACAGTATAATTACCATGTTAAAATTCTTAAAGTGGCATCTACTCCTTCTCCCTCATTAAAAAATCAAGAATTTATGAATATGCGAATATATTTCATTTCAAAAGTTTAACTGCTGGATACAAGATGTCTCCCACTTCACTGTAAAGTCCATTATCAGTGTATGCGCACTGGAGGCTTCAAGTTTCCATGTCACACTTGTGTAAGTTGAACATTGGACCAGGATTGGCTCCAAATGACTTGTGATGTCATAAATCATGCTTGTAGGCCCACCCCGTAAAATCAGATTTTCATTGAGCACAGAGAAACTTTCCACTTTCAGCAGATGAATGTGAAAACAGCCTTGTAGTGTCAAACTCTGCACATACATCATTCTGCACAGTGAAGCTCAAACATCCAACTGAAGGAACAAGAAGAAAAACTGATTTTTGAGTGGAGGGGGACTTAAACAAAAAGTAGAAATACTGGCATCTAAAAATACATCCATTACAAGAAAAAGTCCAGAATTCAAAATGTTACTTAAGTAAAAGTACAGAAGTATGGTCAGCAAAATGCACTTGAAGTATTAAAAGTAGAGTTTGATATTATTATAGTATATTAAATTGTTTTTATCACTAACAAATACATGTAAGCATTTTAATGTTTATCGTTATTGTTGCTAATTGCAATAGTAGCCTACATATTATATACGTGTATCACATGTTTTTTTATACTAATAATTATACACTTTATTCATGTAGCACTTTGCACACAAAGTGCGTTTAAAAAACGAAAAGAGCAGGCAATTTAAACAACAGTTAGAATAATAAAATATGTTCCTTCATGTAAAATCGTAATCTGAGCAGTAACTAGTAACTATAAGTGGCAAATAAATGTAGTGGAGTAAAAAGTACAATATTTCCCTCTGAAATGTAATAGAGTAGAAGTACAAAGTAGCATAAAATGGAAAGTAAAGTAAGTAAAGTACCTCTAATTTGTACTTAATTTGTACACCACAAACCGCTAAGCCATCTAGTGGTTTGAACTTTAGATACCTCTGCATATTTATTGACATTTTATGTTGTATTTCAACCCAATAGCCTGTGTAATACAACTATTGTGCATCTGAGCTTTTTGTGTGCAATTTATTGTTATATAGTACAAAGATGATGAAATGGATGTCAGGTTCTGTAGATGCCATGTTCTGTGTGACATGTTCCTAATAAAGTTTGAAAAACAAAATAGACGCCTCTGCCTGAAATTTGGGCTAATAACACAAATCGATTCAGAAATAAAGGACACACAGCTAGTTTGTGCAGAATGGGTATGATAATAATAATAATAATATTAATAATAAACATCATCATCATCCTTATGCAAGTTTGCAACATGTTAAATTTAGTTATTTAGTAATTACCTATCTACACAAGTAACAATAATAAAAACATATGATTAAAATAAATAAACTATTGCTGGTAAGATTCAAAAATGGGTTTATGTGGGTAATCTTACTTATTTAAGTAGTATTCTTATAGAGTAGAATAGAAAAAGAGTGCCTTTATTGTCATTGCACGGCAGTATAACGAAGGTGCAACTTCCTGAAAGGTGCCAGATAAGAACAAGGAAGTAAAAAGAAGGAAGAAATAAGTTTAAAAAAAGCACTCTTGAATATACACGATACATATATACACCACAGATATATATTGTACATTCACACATCCATACTTGCATACTTAAACATACATACTTGTGTGCAAGATCTCTTGAAATACCTATCTGTTATCAGATGTTCACAACATGCAGATGTGAAGGTTTTTATGAACTGGGTCTAAGTTAAATCACTACATCAATCTGCAATAAAAAAAAAAAAATAGCAGAACTGATACTGCTGAAAAAACACATTTAATATTAACTTGTCTGAAAGCAGCGTTAGGCTGAATATCAGCAAAAATGCAACTATATGTGCAACACTGCTACGTGAGGTTTATGGTACACAGCACTTTACACTATCTGCTATTAGACCTGTATATCTCCAGCCCAGATGGTGTGACACATGTGAAGAAAATGCAATAAAATGAAAACCGAAAGCAGAAAAATGACAATGATGAATTGTCAAAAAGGCCAGCAAGCTGTGACTAACAGTTCAGTAATGTGAATCTGTGCATTGGACAGAAAAGATAATTACAAGCATGCATCACAAAGTTTAGTGGAGTCCTTGCACACATATGTGCAAAGAACATTTTCAGTTGTTCCAGTTTCTGCTAGTTCAAGTTGAATTGAAATTGTGGAGACATTTCTCATTCAGCTAACATTTCACACCGTTCATTTCTTCACAGCTAAAAATGTGCTGTTCTACATTCAACCTACACTTTAAGTTGGTGAAATGACTCACAGGACTGACATAAACTAGACTTAGAGTGAGTCAACAAATCAGGAAATGCAACAATGTTTGAATTTAGCCGAGGCGTTAGCTTGGAACTAGCTGGGCTATTAGCCAGATATCTCCTTATTAGCTGGTTAGCTGTAGGGGTCAAAATGTAGGCTACTAACCAGCATGATGCTATTGTGCATTTTTGGGAGTTTCACCTTCTATTTATTTGTAAAACATATTTCACTGGGGACTTTGTGAAATTTTAAATGTTTCGCGGCGTTTCATACCCTGGTCCACAACCGCAACATGGCTGTAAATTCTTTCTCTTAAGTGTGAATGCAAGGTTCAAAATGGCCACATAAATATCTGTTACTGTGTGACGACGGTTGTTGAGAGTCAGTACTCTATCTCTGTAAAACCATTGGTGTTTTTAATCAGGTCAGTCTTGCCACATGAGCTGGAGTCCATGGGACACAGTGTGATGCTGCAGACAGACATCCTTATAGCAAAGGGTGTGGACGGCATGTTGATCTCTTTCCAGAGGAAACTTTTCCATAAAGGAAGTCCTTTGGCATGGTGGCATGCCAAAGGATGAAAGTATGAGGATGGACATGCAAATCTGCAGAGAGTGCTTGTGGTGTCTCCAGGATGTCTAAAATTATTTGTTATTTTGTCCTTCTAAGACAGGATCTCATCTGTTAAAAAAAAAAAAAAGGATTTTAAGAGAAGAGGAAGTCATGAGGTTGTTGACTCCCTATCACTTATGATTTCTGCAGGCCATTTCAGTTCTGTGTCTGTTTGTGCAATTGGTAGTGCTAAAGTCCTTATCAAAAACTTCAGAATGTGCAAACAAATCTTCTAAATCTAAATGAGCTGTTTTCAATCATATTTACAGTTAGAGCAAAAACGTTCAGTCGAGCTGAATGACAGGAGCTGAAGTGAACCACTTCTCACATGGAAGGACTTCACAACCCTCCCCCTTCACAGCCGCCACCAAAGAGCTGAATGAGATATGGAGTTTCATTGAGAAAAAAAAAAAGAGTACTGTGGAGCTATTATGAGAGCAGACTGCGAAGTGAGAGTGGGAACTGTCTCTAAGAGAATGTCAAGGTTAGTAAGATTAGTTCTACTTCAAAGGAGGGGGGTGTATGTTTGAGAGGATTCATCTTAGAATTGAGATTTCATGTCAGAGGGTTATCCTTTTGTCTGTGCACTGAGGGGCTGACAAATCCCTCGGACAGTGTTTTTGTCCAAAGGGGGTCTCTCCCAAGAGGCCAAAGAAGCCTACCATACCAGACATTCAAAGCCTGACACTTGAGGGAAACAGAGGTGTTAGACAGATAAAGCAGCCTTACCCTGTTGCTGCTGTTTGTGCATGTGTCCTATGATAACACATGTCAGCCGCTATCACACACTCCGGGCTGCACAGAGGTAACAGAGAGCGGCCAAAGCCCTGGGAAAACGTGGAGGAGCGTGAAATCACCTTGATCCAAAGATTCCTGCTGCATACCAGTCCACTGAACCCACCAGAGCACAGGGGCCCGGAGATGGGCAGACTGCCACAGATCAAGAGAAAGAGACAAAGAAAGAGAGAAAAGGTGGAGGGTGATAGTCAAGATCTTTAATCCTGGAGATTGTTTTGAAGCTTAACATCATCTTATGTATTTCCTGTGCAAGATCAAGTAAGTCGTTCCATGAGGGAGGCCTCTCTCTCGGATATAAACACAGGATTTACTTTTACATGCCAGTTTCAGGGCCAAGCTTGATTACAGGTTGCCCATGTGCTCTGAGTCAAGCTGGCTGTCTGGGTTTACTGACAGTAGAGAAGAGGATGCTATGGCAGGAATGCTGTGGTGTGAACAGTGGTGAACACTCCTCCCAGCGCTGAGTGATAGCTGTAGCTCAGCCAGGGAGCAGATAAAGTGGTCTCTGTCTGTCACATGGTTGCATACTATATGCTTTCACATCAACTGATTACACCCCCGCTGGAAGTGGACTAAACACCCGTTCCCAAACATGAAAAGTAGGCGACATAAATGTTCATGGGTAGTCGCATGTTCTTGCTCTTTCACATGCTATTCTTGTCATGCTATCAGCGGCGTGGAGCGCGCCTCTATCGCGAGTGTCACACATCAAAGCTGTCCCATCACTGCCACTCATTGCAGAGTGGCTGAGGGGAAAGTGGGAAAGAAGGTGCTTTCCAGGAAAAGTTCAGCAACTCACATGCAGGATTGGAAAAATAACTGTTTGTAGCTGCGTTGCTCCCAACAGTTTCTGTGGTTTTCTCTACCCAGCACCTCATAATTATATTTTTTTGGATGTGTAAATCCCACTTCCTTAATACTTGAGTAAGTCCCACCGTCAGTCCTTAGATTGTGATTGGAAGCCCTGTGCTGCAACCAGCTAATTTGCACTCAACTATGCAGTGAGATTAGAAAACAAATGGAGCGTCGTCAAATCAGTACAGGAAAAAGAGGGTGTTTCCCACACTGTGCCTTTGGAATGTTTTGGCTAAACTCAAAGCCATCATTCAAACTAAAATGCCAACATTTGAGGAGACAATGATGGGACAGATAGCAACATCCGGGTCTGGTCTTTAGTCTGGGTCTTGGAACACAAGAGGGCTTCTTTTCTACAGTTTGGGCCTCGGTCACTGCTGAATCCCCCCTCCCCTCCATTAAGTCTGTATACAAGTCTGACGTCCGGCAGCTTGCATCCCTCACTCCTACCAGAGCCTCCGAGAACATTGCCCTATTCTCCACCGTGCACTCAGGAGGAATAGCAGACAGAGGAGGGGAAAGGAAGAGGGTACACTTTTAACAAAAGCAGTTCTATGAGGTGCCAGAACAAGGCTTGTGCTGCAAAATGCTCTATGATGCTGTAAAGACCCCTTGAGAAACACTAGATCCCCTTGACTCATTTTAGATCTACTAGATCCAATACCCTACCCAAAGTGCTTGAAGAACACTCCTTTTTTATGAGCGAGTGGTGGGCAGGGACACTTAGCACAAAGGGGAAGCCTGGATTAAGTCATAAGCGGCAAGCAACATAGGTTGGATTTTAAGTGGATGAGATCACGTCCTCTCCATTTAGCAGTGAACAAACTTCAAGTCTAGAAGGAAAAACTTAGATATCTGGATAAGATGAGCTTTGCGCCTGTCCTATACCTCCTTGTATGCCAGACAAGCAGAAAAAACAGTGCCTGCATGCATGTAAAGTGATGTTCACGGTATAAGAGCATGGCATGCATCTGCAAAAGAGAGTGATGTTCTTCATGTGAGCATACGGTTATATTTCTGACTGTTATATAACTCTGCTGTGGGGGCCCCCTTGTTCTGTTCCAGCAGTTGACTCTGAAGTTCCCCCAGCTTTCCTGCTCATTTGCTTCACAGCACACAGATGTCTCAGGGCGGTGCAGGGGACGGGGGGGGGGACCAAGCCTCTGGGCTGGGGCCAAGAGGCAGCGGCTGCCTGTCACAAGTGAACAAGTGTGTGTGGTCAGAGATTAGGGAAGGAAGGACACAAACAAAAATTCCGGCGGAGGAGCTCCTGCGGCAGCTGTGGTTTTCTGAGTGCGAAGGATGCTGGACAACTGGAGCAAGCCGATTGGCCGCCGAGGACGGGTGGGTGTGTCCTGGCAGTGGCCAGCTTCCTCTGTGTGATCTTAAATGAGAAGAGTGACAATTCATCAGGGACAGGATGTCCAATAGGAAAACAGATCCCAGGGGTAGACAGAGGGCCTTGCAGCTGGCCACTCAATGACCTTGGATCACACAAAAGTTAGTCTTTCTCTGTCTGTCCTTCTCTCAAACACTCTCCTTGCCCATAGAAAAATGGGGCATTAATCAGCAGCAGAGGACTGAGCAGTTTCCAGTAAGTCATTTTGTGTAAGTTTATTTTAAGGCAATGGGCCTCACTGTTCCACAAATAACATTGCTTTCTTCATCCATTCACTTCCCTTCCACTCTGCAACATTTCCACTCCTGCACACTTACATTTCCCTCCTGACAGAGAGGAGGAAATGGGGGGCCTCACAATGTGAACGAAAGCTCTTTGAAAGTAGCTCCAGTGAGGCGATATGCTCCTTATAAACGGTGAGCAGGGAGGGATTCAGGGGCGGACTGCTGGGGCCTAGGCTGTCTGGGAGCTGCTTGGTGTTTTCCTGTGTGTGATGCATGCTAACCCTGGGCCCCCTTGACTTCAACAGCGGCATAAAGAGGCCTCTGTAAGGCTGAGTCAGCTCCAGCCTTAATTCACCTCATTGGTCTCATTGCTTGATTAAATTCAGCAGGGAGACTTAGAAGGCCCCTATTTCCCCTAAAATGTCTCATGAATTCAAACAGAAGGACGGAAATCAACCTGTTATCAGCATGAGAGTTGGAGCCTGCCACAACAATGGCCCTCATGTATTTCAAACAGAAAAACACACCATGAACTGTAGCCAAACCAAACACATCAATGCACACTGATAAATATTGTCAGTTTAATAGATTTAAGTGGGAGTGGGAAATATTGTTTCTGTGAGGTAACTCTTGGTGTAATGACATTGTTTTAAAATTGAAACCATTCTAGCACTCTTGGCCGACTATTTTCATTGCAAAACTGACTACATTTATCCAATTAAGAATAGAAGACAAAGGCAGAGCATGTGAAATGCAGGAAACAAAGCCTATATAGCATTATGGTCCTGAAATGACCACTTCACTTCAACCACAAAGTAATTGTTTGGTCTATCTCTGGCTTGCATTGAGCTTACCACTGCAGCTAGCGACACAAACAAACACTTCGGGTGATGGTGAAATCCAACGTTTCCTTCTGCATGTTGTCTAATTTAGCAAGAAAAACCAAGACAAACAGCAGCATACCAGACCTATCTACAGGAAATGCCATGCTAAAGAATGAGTTAACATGGTGATGGCGATGGGTGGATGACAACATCATTCTCCTCTGGTCCCCTGACATGCTGCCTGGCTTTGATCTCATCATGGCTGGGAGGATTCAGTGGAGCGAAGAGGCCAACCTGCTTGGTGGCGCCCATAGCTTGAGTCTGTATCCACCAGGGCGTTCCTGCCTCTGACCATGCCAAGGGATTTCACATACTGGGCAACATTACTGAAATCATCTCATCTCTAACTCATGTGCAGGAATATGATACACACCACAGTAATTACCATATCCTCTGATATACAGATTACATCTACGTTCTTTCCAAGCCTCCTCTTACAAATTACACAGCTAAAGAAATCATTTGACATTTTGTGAAATACGCTTATTCGCTTTCTTGCTGTGAGTTAGATGAGCAGATTGATACCACTCTCATATCTGTTATAAATATGAAGCTGGAGTCAGGAGACAGTTAGCTTAGCTTAGCATAAAGACGGGAAACAGATAATGGGTTAAATAGTAAGCTTTAGAGGAGCTGGCAGGTGGATTTTGTTACCTTTGGACAGAGTCAGGCTAGCTGTTTCCCCCTGTTTCCAGTCTTTATGCTAAGCTAAGCTAACCAGCTGCTCCCAAGATGTCTAACTATTCCTTTAATTAATGTAATTTTTCTCTTGGATTTTGTCATCCTGAAATAGTTTCTCCACTGTTTCCTCATGTCTTTTTTGCTTTACTCATTACTTTGGGTGCAGACCAAGATCAGAGAGCTCAAAATCCAGTTGAACGGACTGAGCTTTAGTATAGACACAGAAAGAGAGCAAAAATTACATTCACCCCAGACAAAACCAGTTGAAATCAAAACCCAGAGATTAGTCTTAATCAAATAACAAGCTTGCAGAACCAGATACCAGGGCTTTGTTACCGAGCTAAGAGCCCCTCGAGCTACAAGAGGTGGATGAGACTGATCATGACACGACATGCTACATGCACACGAAATCATTTCACACTCCTGGAAACATGACATTGGATCCAACTAAACATTCCCACAACATTCCCTTGTGTAGCAGTATATCAGGCCTGTTAATAATAGTTACCGCCCAGGAGAAAAGCTTTTCCTCCTTGCCTCGAGTCAAATAAGAGAAACTCATCAATCAGCAAAATCACAGGGCTTATTCTGATAGTTGTTCAGATGTCAGCGATAGGCCGGCCCACGCTGGGAAAGAAGAAGGTTCACAGTGCGGCCTGAAGCTGCAATGGTCTGGTTGATCATAGGCCACTGCTTCCCAGGACCGAGGCCTCGTCCCTGGGGAGCCCTGCTGAAGTTCCAGCTATATTTGCAACCTCAGCACTGTCCATAATGAGAATACATCCCATCGTAGTGACCTACAAACTGCATGTACATAGAAGATGTACATCACATGCATGCAAGAAATCTTTATTAGACACCTGTACACTTTCAAACAAGGATGCATATAGCTTTGGATACTGTAAATAACTACAATATATCCTACAATAATATCCAATAGGATCTGATATTTGTGCAAAAACTTCACTTTTCAATGTCACCATAAAACTTATTCTCATGGAAATCAAAGGGGGGCTGGCTGCTTCCCTGACAACCTAGGATGTCTTTGTTTCCGAACCTTATGTAATCATTGATAACAGGAAGTAGTGAGGCATATGTTATGGTTGGAGCCATGGCCAGGGCTCAAGCCCTTGGTCAGGATTCCCACTGTCACTGAGGAAATGAAAGCACAGGGAGGCTCTCTTTATGGTTAGCCCATGAAGACATAAATACTCACTGGTAGAAGCAAGACTTTCAGTCAGACTGTAGAAAAACTGATGACTGGGCAAAGAGAGAATTGCACAAGATGAAATAGTCTTACAGAAGAGAGCTCCAAAAAGCTGCACAAAGCTGGTGAGACACACAATGCAGCATTGGGTTAATTCTCTTGACTTGACCTGGTAAAAAAGCAAACATTCTTGAGGAATGTGTGAAATGTGAAGCGTGGGAGGAGAAGTTTGACACATGTGTTTGCTAGACATGAAAAGTTGCCAGGGCTTTCAAGGTGCGGCTCCTCTCTCCACCCTTTGCAGTCACGGCTGTCAAATTGATATGTGCTCTCATATGTGAAGGGGACTGTATATGTTTGCAGTCTGTAGGGTGCTCTGAGTTGACTCTGTGGTTAATACAAATACAGTGACAGTGGATGTAATTCCCACATTGCATTCAAGATCTGACCCTTCTGCAGCATCTCCTATACCTGCGCCAGGTAACAGACATTGCTGTCAGACAACCACCATACAAGAACGCAAATTGATGAGCAGAAGTCAAGCAGCGTGGTTCAAGGGCAACATTGCTGTGAAAGAATGAGGCAGGATTTTTTTTAAGGCAGACAAACAGAAGATGAAGTGAACTAACAGGCTGGTGAAGAGCAAGCAGCTGAGGACTGCAGACTATGCGGTTCAACAGAGAGGAACAACAAAGGTATCAATGGCCGACAACAGCTGGGCCTGTTTCCTCCAGAGAGCAGCTTTTGATGGATGGGGAACATGATATAGACTTTTCCACTGTGCAACCACACAACAGCCTACATGACATTTGATATTTCAGTGCACATGTCCAGTCCGGACTAATCGTCTTGACATGACACACGGAAACGTTCAAATCTAAATTGTGCGGAGGACATTGTCATTCTCGTCCAAGTTATGAAATGTGCTTCTTTCTCATCTTACAGATAAGACGCACAAATATATGGCATTCAGCTAGTTGAGAGAGTATGCACAAGAGGGAGAAAGTGATAACACATTCCCTTATGCTATAATCATTTCCTCCCTCCGGCACAGTTTCTGTCTCAACAGCTAGCTCACCAGCTGAGAGACAGAGAGGATGTACTGGGAAATGTGCATCAGCAGCAGCAGCAAAAAAAATGAAAAATAGGCTACATAGGAACTTTTTCCAATCCATGACCTGCTCTCTGAGTGGAGTTTACACTCCCACCTGTCCATTCAAAATGAGTTTTCTGTCCTCAGGTGACTTATGATATGAATTGAAAGTGAAAGGTCAAGTCATTATTAACATAGTAAATGGTTTCACACCATCAAAATCATAACATTTTTTCCCCAAAGCTGAGAGGCTTATCAACAATACACTTAGGGACCGCCAAGACAGTGAAATAGAAATAAAATATCCAATAAGTCCTGTGTCCCTTTTTCAGTTATATCTTATTATATGCCAAATATGGAGCAAAAAATAATAATTTGAGTGTTTTTATATCAAAATTCCTGTCTTATCTCCTCTTTTGCGTCAGAGCTCATGGGTGGTATTTGCTATTTCATCCTCCTCCTAATCTAACAATGTGGGTGAGGGAGATGTGGATTGAGGCAAATGGTCCTTTGATAGTTTAGTATCGCACACCCACTTTTGAGTGATCCAATCAAATCAGAAGGATTTTATTTAAGTCCCTCTTGTGACTAGTACGTCACATTACAGAACCAAAACATGCCTTAACTGCTGTTTCACTGCGACTTTAAACACAACTTGTATGATTTTCTTACCGTTGGAATAAAAAACGAAAAAGGGGTTTTAATGTTACGGTATAGTCAGAGCGACTTGTGACTTTTGCCGCCCACATCACCAATTTGTATCTCATCTTTCCATAAGATATACGCTGTTAAACATACAGCAAATTTCGTCGTGGAAACAACACCTATGCTGAGTTATTGCGCTACACAGCTTCACAGCTTCACAGCTCAGTGTAGTACCTGACAGAGCACTGAGAGTGAAAGTATTCAAAGAATCGTTACAGTGAGAGCAGCGCAGCTCCTCTGACAGTTTTGCTCAGTCAGCTATTTCTGCCCACAGACGCTGAGTTGCATTTTGGCCCTGACAGGAACTCTGATGTTCTCACCAGTGACAAGCTGTGACCTTCCATTCACAACTGACGCCCATTTATCTGTCACTGATATGGGGAAACAACAATGGGCAACAGACAGGTAGACGGGCACGTGCCAACACGCTGAGCACTGCACCCTCTTTTGACATAGCAGGAACAAATGTTTTCCCACACAAGGCTTTAGACACCAAACGTGTTCTCACAACTGTGCTTTTAGATGATAACAGAGAGGTTTATGTAATCCTCCGCCTATGTAATCAGAAGATCAGCACACCTTGGTTTTTTTGTACAACCACCACATAGCAGGAAACATGGTGGCATGACTGAGCAGCGTCTATAAAAGATAAAGACTGTGCTTTATTAGAACAGAGGTATCCAGCATCTCTGCCTGGCCCATGTGCTCAGTGTGAGAGTGGCCACGGGGTAGAACCAGGACTCATTCACAGATCCACTGCATCCAATTAGGCTTTACTCACGTTGCCACATCAAATAGATGCTTAAAAACCTAATGAGATTAGCTGTTTTTGTATGTTATTGTCCTGCTGATGGGATTTTTGTCTACAAGACGCACATCTGAACCTGCAGAGGTTTAATCTTATTTCCAGATGTTTCATCCTCTGGCCATTATTCACATGTGCTAGGGCTTTCAGAATAATGCCCGGTGGAGCTTTACATCTTCTATCATAAGTAATTCATCTGCATTACGAGGCATGTGAATTTCTTCGGGAACTGAGAAATTGCACACTGATTTTTAATATTGCAAACAATCACTGGCTGTGGCTCCTCAGCAGCCCAGAGGTGCAGCAGTTCAGTCTCACTGTAATGGAACTTTGTGTGGGCTGAGAGCTCATTGACGTTGGCTCTCGCAAACCTTCCACATGAAAATGCTTTTGCAATGTCATATCATAGAGAATAGGCACAGTTATCCAGCCGTCTACAGCAGTGGGTTGTACAGCAGATCAAACAGGCTGGCCTGGGGTGCATTATATCAGATTTCATTTGAGTTGAGGCCCTTCATTCATTTCTGACATTTACAGTTGGATCGGTGCACCCCTCTTTGAGGCCTCTTGGCTCTCCGTCTGCACTGAGGCCCCACCAGCCACTCTGGAAAAACCCAGTGCATCTGACTTGCATTGCCTGGCTCCACTTGTGTGTTCTGTTTGGCCCGTGCCGCTGGAGGAGGAGAGCGGGCCAATTACCAGCCGCCGCTTCGAGACCAATATGATGTCATCCTCCCGCTCCACCATAACAGGCTGCAGATGAGAGGGGCTGGGCCTCTCAGCAGCCTTATTCACTTAACAAAAAGCAGGAAAGCATTGAAAAAATGAAAATGGTATTGAATATCCGTGAACATTAACATTTTTCTTCATCTAAACTCACATATTATCCATTAAAGTGGTCCCTAATGCATCACAGCCTGTTAGGAGCACAACAGACTGGAGATAGCGAGGATAATAGCCCACTGTTTATCTCATGAGTGAGAGCACCTTGTTTGAATAAGGCTGATAACAGCCCATGAGAAAACAGTGGGAATGTCATTGTGTTTTAAGGCCTGTGCATTTCACATACGTGAGGCAGAAGTGAGGTTTTAGAGGCAGAACCTTCCATATGTTATCAACGTGACACACCTGAAAAATCACCTGCGCATAGTTTGCTGTACCCTTTCATTTGCAGCAACACTTCCTCATTCCTTGAAAAGCCGCAGTCAGCCAACTGTGTCCTCACATATCAAAGGAGAGAGAGTTTAACAATGACGCTAAGAGTGGTAGAACAAACACCGAGATACAGGCACATGCACTCATTCACACTCAAAACACACGCTCACAAAACTCTGGAGACTCCTTAAGTGCTATCCCAGAAGGCCTTGCATTTCCTAGGAAGTCTTGAAGCCACATCAGAGAATCTGAAGGGGCCTGTGGGCTGCAACAGATCTCCTCTCATTTCCCCATGCACTCCATCTCCAACGCCCCACAACCACACACTGCATATAGACTCTGGAGATGATATACAGTGGGAGCTGATAGCAAGCTGCAGCCCAGAGTATAAACAAATGGCAGCTTTAACTGTTTAGGTGTGCTGAGTTGTGATTTTTATCTTCATGTGAAAAAGATTGGGTCAAACAAAACATTTGAGGAAAAGGGCATCGTCAGCTGCCTGCATTCATTCATCTGTAGCGAGAGACATTGTTTACAGGTAAAGCAAGCTGCAAGTTATGTCTGAAATGTGGAAAATTACTGGATAAGTCACTTATGCTCTTCATACTTAACAATACTCAGGAAGTCTTCCTGTTTGACAGCAGATCTACTGATAATCTGATCAGTCTAATCTGCAAAGATATGATCCGTGTTGGGTTAGTATTGTTTATGCTGTGTGTATACATTCAGAAATATACTGTAGCTTTACTCTGTGTGGGGTTAATATGATGATGAGAGAGGAGGAAGAGTTTATTCCCAAATCAATTACAAAAGAATTATCTGTAGTCTTTAAAAATGCAATAACTCATTTCTTTGGCCACTACAGGACAGCAGAAACAAGCTTTAACACAAGACTGACATGTTATCTGTCGCCTTTTAAGTTGATATGGCGAACGTGTTAGCCAATAGTTGCCTATTTACACATCCAGCAGATAAGGAGCAATATTAGCATTTATTTGGAGATGTGTTTTAAGCCATCTGGTGAATTTAAGTTTAATATTCACTAAATTATCAATATTTCCTCTCCACCAATTCCTACGGGCAAAATTTGCTGCTAAATGCTCCACTGTTTTTACCAGCTAGTCGCTAACTGTGTCTGTCTGCTGTTTGGTGCTGAGCAGGTAGTGGTTTTTGCAGAAAAACCTGCCTGCAGTGGCCAAAAACAACACCATGAGAGCAGAGAGAATTAACCAAAACAAGTTGTGGGCCAGAAAAGCAAAACAATCAGTTGAAATACTCTCTGTAGAGCTCTGTAGATCTGAGGAGAACTGCAGAGTCGGGTGATAGATCTCTGACATTTATCGACTTCTTTAATATTACACAGTCATTCGACGCATTGTTATATAAAAATGTTGACTACAGCCACTTGTATGGAAGATCCAGCCTGCAAATATCTCAACTCTCACTTGAAAAAAGTATCTTACATTCATCTCACGGCCTTTCTTTTCCCCACAGCTGAAGATGCATTATCAATAATATCTGTTGGTATTTGTTGTGGGAGAGTAAAAAGGCTTGGACAGTAAATTCCTCTCTAAATCTTCACAAGCCGCTGTTCAGATACGGCTCAGGGGAGGGTGGGTGACATGAGGTCAGGCACTTAACCTCAGCATGTGGTGGTAAAGGAATGGACTTCATACTTTCACAAATTAAAAAAAACACTAGTGATGTAATAATTTATAGTTAATGAACAGTGAGGAAAGATGTTTATTTTAGTTTCAGCTGAGGGAGTAGGGTTTTATGATTAGTCAATGAATCGATTGGTCAATTGACAGAAAATTAATAGGCATTTATTTTCATAATCTAATAGTTTTTGACATTTTCTAAGTAAAAATATCATCAAACATTTGCTGGTTGCAGAATCTCAGATGTGAGGATTTGTTGCTTTTCTGAAACTCTGATTTTTTGTTGTATAAAACAAGATGTCACCTCGGGGAACTCAAGGAAATTATATTTGAGTTAATTATATTATTATTATATTTCAGACATTTTATAGACAAAATGATTAATCAATAAATCGAGAATATACTAATCGTTAGTTGCAGCCCTGTTTACAACACTGACAATGTCCCCAGACAGGCAGGGGTCGGGATCCCCAAAAGGTGATTTAATAATGATGATTAAAGAAAAGATTTTACTGTTCTTAAATTTTTAGGCTTTTGTTCTTGTGATATACTGCATACTTTACCAAATCCTTTAAAATCATTAAATTAAACAATCTGAGAATAAAAAGATCTATTTCTGGCTCAGTGTCACAAGTAGCTTCATCTTCACAAGCTAAAAAAGTTGGGAAACACTGCTTTACTGCAACTCATCTCTCTTAACTGACCACTATTGAATAAAGGCAAATAAAGCCAGAAACCAGAGTGTCAGGTTTGAGGTGATAAGGTCCAGATCTTCTACCCAGACATCCAATCGAAGTTCTCAATGTATGACTTAACTATCTGTACACATGATAAACAGGAGATATACTGTAGGTATCCAGAGTCCGATCATCCTCTTTCATGAGGGTTTCCTCCTCTCTGTAAGAGGACCTCTACCTTGTCAATGTGTCTTTGGGTCTGTGTCATAGAGACTGTGTGAGCTATGCCTCGCTTCGCATTCCTCTGCCATCCAACCTCTGTCCAGGCTGGACTTTCCCACAGAACCCTAAACCCTGTGAATGAGAGTAGGCCTTTGTTTCAGGCATTTTTCATCCTGATCCCAGCAACTTCCCCATGGTGGAATGCAACAGGAATGCCAGCGCCAGCTACCTGGCATTAGAGAGTCTTTGTGCGGAAATAGGAGAGGCTGAAGGAGAGAGCAGGTCAAAGAGGTTTGACAATGGATAGCTCACTTCTCAAGGTGCCCAGCCCATATTACAGAGTGAGCGAACAGCAGGACCTGGGTCGAGTCTCTTAAACATGGCAAGGTGCACCAAGAAGACGGGGAGAAGTGGAAAAAACCACATTGTTTGCATCTAGGCCAGTTTCGCTACAGTACAACACCCCTCCTGTCACAAGTTTTGCTCCTACTGTACAAATCATTAACCTGCGCGCTGATGTAGCAACTGATTGGCATGCATACACAAGCACAGCTGAAATGTGTGTCTGCGGCAGTTCACAGGTTGTTGTGAGCTTATCACTAGCTGAGAGCTGGACCGGTGAGGCAGCGGTTAGCCTCAAGGTGCAATTCCATTCATTCCTGTATACTGAGAGGCCGGCAGAGAGGGATTTTAATTTAATGGACGCCATGTGAAGATGAGAATTTATTATGTAACTATCTGGTCATGCTTAGATGAGTTTTTCTCCCAACAGGTCACAACAAAAGTTGATTATCGCTTTGTGTTTTGAGTAGCAATCATTTTCTAAAACTGATTCAGGGCTTCTGATAAATGCACCAAAATAAAAAACATATCACAAAATAATAGGCATCCATACTGGTGGTGGAATGTAACTAAGTACATTTACTCAAGTACTGTACTTAAGTACAATTTTATGGTACTTTAGTTGAGTATTTTCATTTTATGCTACTTGATACCTCTACTCCACTACATTTCAGAGGCAAATATTGCACTTTTTACTCCACTACATTTATTTGACAGCTTCCATTACATTTCAGCTAGTTTGAAGTATATTTTATATACAGTTAATTTAGGCCAGTGGTTCCCAACCTAGGGGTCGGGTCCCTCCAAAGTGTCACCAAATAAATCTGAGGGGTCATGAGATGATTAATGGGAGAGAAAAGAAGAAAAAACAAAGTTCTGATACACAAATTTGTTTTCAGTTTTTGGACTTTTTCTCTAATCTTTGATTTTTGGTGAAATATTGGATCATTTGAACATTTATTGAAATGAAACCATGTGAGAAGTTTAGAGGGAAAAATCACTATTTGGTGGAGCTGTTAACAACTCATAGAGGTCGTTTACATTTGGTTTTAAAGTGTGATCGGTGATCCGAACACAAGTGGACAGCTGAGACACATCGCCGCTCACACCTATGTCTATCATGCGTCTCCAAAGTGTCCAGTTGACCACTTGTGTCCAGATTTCGTTACTGCCTACGTCACTTCCACTAGAAGGTCAAAGGGCCCTGCGCACAGTTTTTACATCAGTCTGTCACGAGACAAGTGCCAGATTTGTTTCGCACGTGCCAGCTAAGAAAAAAAAATGTTTCCAGAACTAATATACATGTACAGGCTATTCCAACTGTTCAGATTGGCAGGACAAAGTCATTTGGTGTATTTTCCTGTTACGTCCTTGTCAGGGATGCATCAGGACGCATCACCCAAGACACATTTTAAAATCAAATGTAAACAGGGTCATAGACATCTGAAATGTGATCCCGACTACACATTGCTTTTTGTAAGACGTCAAAAGCCAAAAAGGTTGTCTTTTAAAAGCTTGTTATATTATCCATTGTATCAAATCTTCATCTGAAAAGTAACTAAAGCTGTCAAATAAATGTAGTGGAGTAGAAAGTAAAAATTGTACCTAAGACAGTAGCTGAGTAAACGTACTTAGCTACTTTCCACTGGTTACCACTGGTATTAACAATGTACTTTGCTAAATTTATTTAATATATTCAGTATGTCACAGCCCAATTTTACCTTAGTACAGCTAAAAAAACATCTATACTTTTCCTTAAGTAGGATTTTAAACGCAGGACTTTTACTTGCAGTTAAGTATTTTTACATTGTGGTATTGTTACTTCTTCCACCTCTGACTGGTGGTACTAGTGGAGGGGCCATCAGTGTGGAGGTGCACAAACATGGTGGTGTACATGTTAGAGCAGGAGCTGGCTTTGAGGCAAGAAGCTCAGAGAATGACAGACGCTTACCTGAGCCCGTCAGTAAAGCCATTTCACCGGTAACCTGAGCAGCACGGCTTCTGAGACGACAGCTGATCCAACCTGGATCCTGACTCTGATGATAAGGAGATGAGATAAGGCGCTAACTGAAGGGTAACGACAGAACTATGAAGACAAGGGTAGGGCATCAGGTCATATATCCCTACATGTCATGACCACAATTACCAAGGGGCCTCAGCTCACCTTCTGTGAGAACCTGCTGCCTCTTGGTTGGAAGTCAACTAACTTTCTGTTCAGCCAAATCATAATAAATATAAATAACCTGAAAAATAACTGTGTCACTTGCCGTTTTGAGTTGACCCAAATGAAAGTGAATCAACCCCAACTGCAGATCGGGTCCAAACCAAACCCGCCCAAATTTAAAGCACTTTTTCTTTGCTGCTCACTTATAGCAGTTTGACTGTTCGACATCCTTTTTCCTAGAAAACTCAGCAGATGTTCTATTTATTATGCTCAGACTGCCAAGAATCTTGGGGAGGACAAGTGAACACGTGAAGAGAGGCAAACTTTGTGTCAAACCAGACTCCCTTTCTCCTCTCATGCAAAGAAATTTTATGAACTCACTGGGGAAAGATAAAGCTTTTTCCTCGACACGACCACTAATACTACGAATTCCACTGAAATCATTGTAGCATATATTCACAGAGCAATGTAGGGTGAATTAGAGTAATGCGGGACACTTTTTGCAATTGGCACTTCAGCAATGTAATTCAACAAGGGGCCAATACATTATATCCGCACCCAATACCATTCTGAAATCCCCAAGGTGTTTTCTAATCATATCAGAAAAGAGAATGCAGATATCAGATGGAGAAGAAATGGCAAATATAAAAGTGCTCCTTGTCTAAAATTGTCCCAGATTATGTTCCTTTCCTAATGTGGGACAGTTCAGGCTAAAATCTGGGACACATTGGGAGACCAAATGGTCTAAATCACCTTAATTCATACAATAAAAACCTTTGGTCAGTAACACTCAAGACCAAACTGCATGCCCATGATTGATCATTTCAGTTATTACAATGTTTTTGCTGTTACAAGTAGTATAGTAATGTATTATATTATGTATTATCTATTAATATTAGTAATAATATAATGCCTAAAAATAAGCATTACAAGACCCCTGAATGACTATTGGTATTGCAAATTGAATGTACTTGAATGCATATTTCACCAATTCAAGAACATTTATAACAGTCCCACATTAGTAAAACCATCCTGTGACATACTTTAAGATAAGAAATCTGCACAGATTATTGCATCTGAGACACACAGCGCCATAAATATGAGCCAAGAGCTTTAAATTGAAGATAAATAGGTTACCAATCAAAACAGATCTTCCGAGATGGCTAAAGTTGTAGGGTTTACTTCTGAATTTAGGCCATTTAGATTATGCAGGATTTTCTTTTTATGAAGAAATATGCTGATATTTTTTCAGTTCTGTGCTCCTTTATCTGATTTACCAATTTTTTTTTCGATATGAGAGGAAAAATCTAAGTCATGCAGCAGACATTTGCCTTCAGTTCTTGTTTGCTATTTACAAAAGCAGACTTCTCCATGGTCACCAGGCCTGCAGAGAGCGAAAGAGAATCATTTCCTATGTGAAACCTCATTATGTAACAGCTGAGCGAGCTGGCTTGCCACCCCTGAAGCATCCAGAGATTTGCTGTTAGATAGGTTATATAGGATTATGAGGGACAGTCAGGACAGGGCCTGTTAAAGTGTCTTGGTTTTGACATTTAGGGGGAAACAGCCTCTCTTACACACTTATCTCATAATGGAGCATTCCTCTAATAAGCCAGGCAACCACCATTCACTGTGTGAAC